>CM029656.1:27073169-28349637 GCA_017311315.1 Dendrocalamus latiflorus
AGAGTATCTAAATATCACCCGGATGAATTTATGGCCATTGGATCTCTAATCCAACGGTCTTAAATCTGGATAATAGTTAGGAAGGAAATATCTAGATGATGTTTAACAAAACCTAATTAGAAACGTAACGGCGGGATTGAGACAATCAAGATATGCATCTTCTCATGAGAAGTTATATGTCTAAAATTATTTGCCTGCCTCCATCTCCAGTTCTCCACTGGTGGTGGATTCTTGATAGAACAGCACTCATGCTGTTCGAACTTCATACAGTCAACGATGCACAAAACTCAAATCAAGTAAACGATGCACAAAACTCAAATCAAGTGAAAATGCTGAAAATACTAGCCATACGAACGGTAATGCAACAGCTTAAATGGCACACATCACATTTGCTTAGGGGTTTGATAACATCTTCTAAAAGAGTCAAAAAGTATTATCTGCCAAAAGTGAGAATAATATGCCTTGATTTGTTCATGAAACATGAATTCATTCCAATGGTTATGAACAGTGGTCAGTCGATGAATAACATGAGCAAACAGTACATAGCAAATGCTCCTTCAGTGTACTTTTTCCATTATGGTTGACATGTTTAGTACATAAGCATTTCCAAGTCTGGAATTTGAGTCTAGCTGCTGACCTGCTGCTATTTCACTTACAGAAGAAGCAGAAACTTTATACCAACCGAGACTACAAGACCTCAGCACCTTCTTACAAAAATGTAACCAAAGTAAGCATTAGCAGTAGTACTATATCTGGGTATATATCCTAGTAATAACATTTGGTCAGGGGGCAAAATTTGAGTGCACACATCTGCACGCTGGAAACATAGACATAGATACACATACTGAAGAAAGAAAAAAAAGCACATGATGGATCAACTTCTCCTGTCATCATGCTAGCTCCAATCGATGGTTGCTGCCGGAGCCTGGTGATCGGAGAGTCGAAAGTTTCAGGATTTCTGGTGCTATCAAAGGGCTAGCTGAGTCAGTTGTGCTTCGGCGTGCGCCGCCGCACACTAGAGTAGTCCATGGTCATGAACGACCTCGTCTGCTTCCTCTCGTCCGCCCATTGCTCCGCGTGTTGCCTTCTGTCATGCAGCCTGATAGCACCTTCTCAATCCATAACCAAAGAATGGTTTCAGAACTCAGTGATCACTACTAAACAGCTCGCATTAGGAGTAAAGAGCTAGCAGCAAAGATGAAAAAAAAACTAAGTTAATTATCAGATGACTCACCAACGGCTGCTTGCTGTTGAAGTGATGAGCTGATAACCACCATGAGCACCAAAGTAACCAGCCTCACAATCCCAAGTAACCTCATGCTGCCTGCCTTCTCACCTGTGCTAGCTAGCTCTCACCTACCTCTTTGCACCTGTGAGCAAGTGTGTGTATGTCTATATAGAGCGAAGCTCAAGTCATGGGCATTTGAGCAAGGCAGCTCGCAAGTCAAAGGACAGAAGATTTGGCTCCCGGTCCGGAGCTTTGAGTTTTAATACCTCCGTCTTGTCCCCCTCCTCGTTCTTGGTCTTCGGAGCGCGACGCATCCCATGGGAAGAATCTATAGTTTCTGGAGCTCTTGCGTTTTGTTTAAGCCTGCGGCTTGCCTTGGCTTTTTGGAGCCGAGAGCTGATGAGCTAGTTTTGTTTAATGGCGTCTCTCATGTGAGCTCCACTCGGCCAGGCAAACCATATGGCATTTAACTAATTAAGCCCCGGCACGCACACGAATACCGAAGCCGAGATTTAACTAATTGAGCGTGGTTTGCGTTTAATTAGCACTGTAGTGGCCTCTGCTGCTTTTACAAGTTAGACGTTTAATTAAATCAGCTTTGTTATTACTAGCTTGTAGTGGCCTCTTGAGTCTTGAGATTGGTTGTCCTCAGGGCTGATTTTAAGCTGAAAAAGAGGCGAGGCTATTGCCTACTGCTGCTGCTTTAATTACCCTGAGAGTTGTGAAAGTAGCTAGCTTGATAGTGATAATCAGGATGGATTCATGCCTTGATGCTGTTCTTTTCTGCTAGAGCAAACATTTTGGGATATGTTTTGGTTACCCCTTTTCTTTTGGTTGTCAAGATCGGCATGCCACTTATGAATGTAACATCATTGGGTAGCTATGATCAATAGATTCAAACGGCTTCAGCTTCTGACTTATTTTATCTTTCGGTTTATTTAAATCAGAAACCAGTTGGAACGTGTCGACTTCTAATTTTGTCTTATTTTAGTTTTTTTGCCTCTTCTTTTCCCTTTTATTCATTTGAACTGTCCGGGACGATATAACAGTTTTTTATTTTTCCTATTTTATTTATCAGAAAAAGCTAACAGCTGTTACAATACAATTTCAGCCATAAGCAAAAAGTTACGACCAGAAGCTTAAGCCGTAAGCCAGTTGGAGCAGAGCTATTCCTTTGGCTAAAACAGACATAGCATTGTTGCTGCCTATGGTACTTTAGTGCCTTGATACTCTGCAAAAGCAACCTGATAGTGATCAAGATTGTCGAGCATATATAACATGATATTGTCGCCATTTGCCGTGTCATAATCTTGAGATATCGCCTACTTAGCTTGAGCATGCTGTAAATGGGCTGCATGTACATTGAGGTCAGGATACTCAAGATCATGCATTCATGCCTCGCTAACATTGGTCTACCATGTTGGCCAAATATGGCAGTCACCTAATCACTTGGACTAACATGAATATACCATATTGTTCGCGTCCTGGGCACCCCTTTGATATGTATAGCCTGTTTGCAGAAGACAAACAACAAACAAGGACCTTGAGAAGATTTTCAGGGTACAGCAAATTAGCAATAGAGTTTTCAATGAGACAAATTTGGTGAAATATTGACATCTACATTAATTGGCAACCCATTTTGTGTTACGTGTATCACTAACACCATTCTGGCTATTGATAGCAATCCATGATATATGTCCATGATAGTTTGGTACCTGATTAGCACCATATGATGTGAAATTGTGAATAGTGACAGAAGTGGCTTCAAAGTATTGTTGAGCCAAAACATAAAAGGGTATGCAGACAATGTTCTTGGTGAAAATAACCCTGACTGGAATTTGACTAGAAGTCTGAATGCATTTCCAAATGGTTTGAATTTCTAAAGGGAAAAAAAGAAACAAAAGCAAATGACACCTTCAGCAACATTTTCCTAGTGAAGAATTAGCCGTGGCATCACATTTTTCTGGGAGCTTATTAAACCTTGTTACAATATGTCATGTAAAAGAATTGAATTACATGAAATAATTTGTTACATTATTTGTGGACTCGTATCGTGACGGACACAGCTTTGCTCTAGCACAAAATTTCTGGATTTTGTTGTCACAGTTTGCTGAATACAATTTTCTGAAGGGAAACAAAACTATCCCAGCAGGCGTGCACAAACTTGGTTCACTTTATTGCTGTCATGAACATACTTCATGGAGCCCTGTCAAATGGGCGCATGTCATTGTAGCATATATCCCACACAGCCTCAATTGCATCCTTTGCAGCTGTCTCCGAGCTGTAGGGGTTGTTCTTGACAGACATCAGAGCCCGCCTTTTGACACATTCCTTCAGAAATTCAGAAAATGTCACAACAGACATAAAATTCAGTTAGCAACATTTTTTAACTGTTAAAGCACACTCATTAGCTACAAGTACTCAGGGAACCACTGGAAGCTCAAAACAAATCTCAATAGTTAATACCACTAGTGGCTCCCTATATTTGACTATTGTAAGTTTGTAACCATTTTCTTGCCAACAGAAGTTCGATTGAACTGGATAGTTCATATACAAAGATGTGATGCATGTATGGAACATAAAAGGACACCAGACAAGATTAGGTTTCACGTAGCAAAGAACCAAATCCATAAATGGTATGAGCTCAATAACAAGACGGCAAAAAAGACTAACTTGCTTTTCCTAAAAAAATCCTTACCTGTTCATGCCCCCCTTATCTTCATGAAGCCACGCAACAATTCAGTTTGTAATGGCAATCACCACTAAGGTGATTAGCTCGAATCTAAGAATAGAAAAACGCACTGTAAGTCAATTATCAATATAACTCACAACTGACATAAGTTTATGTCATCATAGCATGCCAATAACTCCAGTTTACATAATAAGTACTTTGTTACCTCAGAGCAAGCATGGTGAGCGCAGTTCTTCCAGTCCAAGTTCTTGCCAATGCATTCATCATAAGCATGTATTAATTCATGAATTAGGACCTGATTTATCTCATCTTGAAACTGCATGTGATTACAGCAAATTTTTACTTGGACATAAACAATTGGAAAGTTAGGGCAGTTCTCTCCCACGAGCAAAGATATAAGGCCAATCAAGGAAAACCTTGAAGAAAAGAAGAGATCAGAATACGTGTGACAATTGCACTGGCTTAGCTATAAAGATACTATTGAGAAGAAAAAAAGGAGGATGCTCTCAGGGTCAACCAAGAATTTGGACATTACACAACAATGTAATGCTGCCCAAATACTGGAGTTTCAGTGACCCAATATTCTAGCAACTTACAAATACAGCATGACAATCTAGCTAGGCTTTTATGAACTCACAGCAAAGCATATAAACATAGGATAATGAAAAAACAGGAACCAGCTGTCCAGTGTCTACCCTTGGTGTAAAATGTTGCCAATTGAAGTGCAAATGTGAAAATAACATAAATATCCAAAGGAAAATTCCATCCACCTGCATAAAACAGTTGAATACTCGAATCTAGCTTCTGAACACTTTCAGTGCTCTCAGTACTGAACAGAAGAAGAAAATTCATAATTTTGGTTGTCCCTCCCACTGCACCGCAGAAAAGCAAAAAAAAAATGAAAAAGAGAAAGAAAGAAAGAATCAAGCGAGGCAACATCTCTATACCATCATTACCAAATCTTGAGCAAATAAACACCATCCTAGCTAATCCTGTGGTAAGCTTGTTCCCGAACAACTAAAGTGCTGTCATTTACGAATTTCAGACAACATAATTCATAGTACGTCCTGCTTCGCACTGAATTGTTACGACTTGTGAACAAACACACATACACTTCCTACTTCCTAGCTACAACCATAGTCCAGGCAATGCAAACAACCCACATAAACTTGAGAACCCCTGTCAATGCCAACCTTTAGGGGTGTTCGTATTGATTTCTACTTGAAAACGACAGAAGCAAATATAATACTTTGGCTTCTTAAAGCGACTTCTCCACCATTTCACTCCGATGATAAGACACATCACTCACCCCACTCTCCCGTCTCACGCATGCATCCTCTCCTTCTAAAAACCACTTCTTTCGGCCTTTTAGCCAAAAGCCATCCACCACAGCCAAAAGCCATCAGTTGTAGCTAATACAAACACACACTTAAGCATATACTACGATTCTTTCGAAGTAACGAGAAAAAAAGGAAGGAAAGAGAGCATACCCCCTCCCGGCTAGCGTTGCCCCCGGCAGAGGAGCAGGTTGCCGCCTGGATCAGCCGCGGAAACAGGGGGCACCCGACCTTCTCCATCCGCTCCCTCAGGAACCGCGCCGTCGGATCTATCCATCAAAATTCACAGCACAAATCAGGACGTGGCAGTTCACAGAAACGTCGATAGCAAGAAACAAACGGTGGACAGCGGTGACGAGCCAGGACGGCGATCACGCGTACGTCTCCGGCGCCCCGCCGCCGCCGCCGGCGTCTTGGGCTGCGCGGGGTTTTAGGCCTTCGGGGTTTTCCGAGTTGGGATGGTTGGGGGAGTCGGTTACGACGCTTGGCGGCCTCGTGATTCGTGCAGACGGTAGGATTGCGCGGCGGATGGGCTTGGTTGGAGAGCGACTGGGCTTAGAGGTCTTCACAGGCTGGGCCTTGTACCAACACTTGGGTCCAATACGAGCTGCTTGCACTATGAATACGTTGCCTTCCATTTTTGCCGTCGAATGCGATCGTCCGATGCAGCCTGAACAACGTGAAATCTCCAAAAACGCCCAGAGGGCAGAGATGCATGCATTGCTCGAGCTCGACATTACACCCTTATTCCCAAATCCAAATCATCTGCATCTCGCAACATGCAATTGTTTAACGATCTAGATCGATCAAGATTCAAGCTCTTGTCTTATTTTGGAGTGGCAATTGTTGAACATCTAGTCAATTTTTGGCATATTTTAATCCAAAAATTTAGCATATAAAACATGACATACAAAAGCGATTCAACAATGATGTATTCATATTCGCTAACGAACAAGCTAACAGCAGCACCTATTAACATATTCGTAGCACACATAAACAAATACATCAGAGAAGTTTTCAGGTCATACCCTCGGGCGGGGCCAGTGTCGGAGACACCGGATGCGTCGTTACCATCAGTCGACATGATGGCCTATTCGATGTAGTCGATCGAGGCGTGATGCAGGACGAGGCGTGATGCAGGAAGATGTTCGCCGTGCAGTCTTGCGAACAGTTCACCACCAGGAAGTAGACGACGTCACAGATTGAGCAGTCGCGCCAATGCGCTCCCCAAAAACTTGATCGCCCGCCTACCCGTGCAGGTACACAAACGGACGGAGTTTCGGAGGCCTACTCGCCCACGGCACGGCACGGCTCGGCGAGGCGAGCGAGTGCGCGCGCGTGTATTGGCTCTCTCCAATTCCACAAGGGGGGTTACCACGTTCCACCTTTTAAAGTGGTGTAACTCCCATTCAACTCTCCATATGAGACTAAACAGTTTTTCCATATGGGCCTAGGAATTTTATTTGATTAATTGCTAAATTAAAATAGATCAAGCTCAATTAATCTAACAGCAATCAGGCCGGAACGCTTCACTACAATCCATAACAGTTTGCAAAGGCACCAAACCTCATCCTCCTCACAATTAATGCTTCATGACCGGAAGAACACACTTCTATTATCTTACCAACCTCGCAAGGATGGGAAGGCCAGATGTACCAGGAGCATCGGAAAAAGCAGCAGATATCAGGGAACAAGGACGACAAACTGCAAGGAGACAACAAGCAGAGCCAATTGTCCTCTTTTCTTCTCTTTATTTTTGCTGTGGGATGATGAGTTTTAGTTGTGATTGATAGATTGTATTTGCAACTTTTAAGATAATAGTGGATGTTGTATACGAGTTTAGACTTAAAAATCATTTGAAGAATCTGTTTTGAAATTTTTTTTTCTATTTATTTCGACTTTTAAAGATTCAAATTCCAAAACACCCAAAGAACCGGCCAATAATCGGGTAGAGTTCGAGTACATAGAAGCATTTCTTTTAGAGTACATTTTCCGTTGCATCGACATGATCTTGCATGCATGGTGGCCATGCATGATTGCCGCATGTGGCTCCAAATCGACACGGATCCAACCCCTTCTCGTCGCTCGAGAATCCAAGGGGAGGGAGGCCGTGCGAAACTCTGAGGTGGTGGTGCCGTGCGTGCTCACTGCTCAGCTCAGCTCAGCTGCTCACCGGTTCGGTTCCCATCGCGACTGCGACGCACGAGGCAAGGGAGCACCTGCCTGTTGATCGGCTATTGGACCCCTCTCTTCGGCTCGGGCTCGAGCCAAGAATCTTTTTCCGATGGCCATGGGATCACCCGTGCATAAATTTCAAAGGAAATGGGAGAAGTGGGGATATCTGTGCATAGATTTAAGGGCCTGTTTGCTTGAGTTTGGCTTTTTTTTTTCCTCCAGCTTTGAAGCCGGCTTTAAGGCTATGTTGAGTATATTGTTTTTTTCGGCTTTGAAGCCGGCTTTAAGGCTATGTTGAGTATATTGAACTGATGTCGATTCAAACTTATATCTCATAAGCATAACTTTATTTTTCTCCAATGTATTGAACAAATTCTTACTAATAATTAGGACACATGTTACATTAAAAAAACCATAAAATAATAATACTCTCTCTCAACCGCACTATCTCCTTTATAGTTATTTAATGCTCATCTGAATTTTTTAATACTTTGAATCAACACTTAACTAGAGTCCGTTCTATACATTTTTTTGTTGAAATCGATCCCTCCAATATATTGAATCGATTCAATGTATTCTCTCTCTTCATTCGAACCGATTAAAACATAACATTGCAAATGTCTAAGAGAAACTAGGAAATAAAAGTTTCTAATTTTTAATTCATTTTGAGCTCATCTTCTCTATAGCCCAGCTTCGAAACCCGCATGTTTGGTCGGGCAAACGGCTTCGAAGTGCAAAAAGGAGAAGCCAGCCAAACGCTACTTTAGGTAGTGCTCCATTGGGCTTAAGCTTAAAACATATTTCACTGTTTGACACTGTTTAATACTTATTTTCGTACTGTAACTGTTGTTAGCTTTTTTAAGCGTAATTAAATTTAAAAAAAGAAAAAAAAATACATCATCACATACAATACCAAGGAATAAGTAAAAAGACAAAAAGCCCCAAAAATCCAAAAAGTCATATAAAGATGAAATTAAGAAGTTAGAAGCTTAAGCTTGAAGTCCATTGGAGCACATTCTTAATTTCCTTCGTTTCTAAGGTAAACTAAGGCCGGGTTCTTTTGGATTTAAAGTTGGCTTTATGTTTGTACTGTCTATAGTAACTAGCTTTTAAATGGTGTGCTTTTCAAAGCGGGGTCAATATAAAAATTGTAGCAAAAAGTGTACTAAGCTCAGTTGTATTAGCCAAAATCGCATGTAACTATTTCCCTCTACGTACTGCCTCTCGCGAACAGCTAGAATTCAAATATTTAAGCCATCAGTCTAAAAGAACCCATTCTAACTTGCTATCATATCGTTGGTTAATTCGATCGCTGCTGCTATACAAATGAACAAAATATGTTTTTGGGAAATTCAGAGTTTGTTGCTTATCAATAGGTGACATACGCTTAGACAGAGACAGTACAGCCCTTTGTGCATTACTTTATGGAGTAATTTTATTGTGTCACAGTTACACAGTTCGGTTTGTGTAACAAACCAATGAAGCCCTGACATGTGGCATGTATACTGTAGCCAGGCCTTGGACTCGCACTGCATCTGAGCAAAGTGTGAACATAGACATCTCACCTCGCCTCATAGCGACCGACGCGCCGCGCGATGCGGGGCGTGATCGCGGCGTGCTTCTGGTACGCGCTGGCATCGGTGCCGCTTATGTTTGTGTCGGCGGCAAGGCCCAATTTGGCGACCTCCACTTACGAGATGTATCTCGGCCTTGTCACACTCTCCTGGTTGCAGAACTCGAATTTTGGACACTGTTGGACCTCTGTGCACATAAAATTCCCGTTTTGGCCCCCGAACGAAAAAAATTCCGGTTTTGGACCCCTTCTGAGCGCGGGATTACGAGCTGCCGCCACGTCGCCCGGTCCACCGCGCGACCCCGCCGTCCACCGCGCGAACGCCGCCCCCGCCGCGCGATCCAAAACCCGAGCGCGCGACCCCCGTTCCCCGCCGCGCGTTCGGCCGCCCGACCGCGGCTCCCCCCGCCCGAGCGCGCGACTCCAAATTTTGACCGCGCGACCGTTGGCTCCAGCGCGCGTGCTCCGACCGACGAAACGCGCGCTCGGGCGGGGGAAGCCGCGGTCGGGCGGCCGAACGCGCGGCGGGGAACGGGGGTCGCGCGATCGTGCGCTCGGGTTTTCGATCGCGCGGCGGGGGCGGCGTTCGCGCGGTGGACGGCGGGGTCGTGCGGTGGACCGGGCGACGTGGCGGCAACTCGTAATCCCGCGCTCAGATGGGGTCCAAAACCGAAAATTTTTTCGTTCGGGGGCTAAAACGGGAATTTTGTGTGCACAGGGGTCCAACAGTGTCCAAAAATCGCAGAACTCGCTCAGTCTCTCACTTCGCACCGTCCTTCGCTTGTCGTCCCCTCCCACGCCGACCTTCTCCTCTGTCTTCGGGGCCAGGTACTTCGACGAGGACCCCAACGAGGAGACTCTCGCCCTCCACATCTGCCCTTGGCTCCTTTGGTAGCGGTGCGGGTCCAGGCGATTCCGCGTCAGTGACCACCGCGTTGACCTGGTGTGGGACCTCACACGAGAGCAAGAGCGGCTGCAACGGGGAGAGGAAGAAGAACGGGAGAGGGCAAAGGCTAGCCAAGGTGAGCTCATCGTCGACAGCATCATGGGCCAGCGACTCGATGGTCATGAACTGACCCAGCCCCAAGGAGGCAAAGATGCAGCACGGCGATGTCTTCTTGCTCCTAGTCTACTATATACGCACACGAATCAATATTTTATTGGTTTGTTACACAAACCGAGCTGTGTAACTGTGACATACTAAAATTTCTCCCCAATTAAGTCCTTAGGTAAATATTTTTGTGCACATGAACAAAATAATTCAAACAAACTTTTGCTTGTACTTAAACTTGCTACACAGTACTGTGAAATTTACAGGAAGCATTTGTTAACAAGAATGGGACATTGTACAAGAAAATGCACTGGTTAACAATGTAAGATTACTATTACTACTTGCAGAAAAAGAGAGAGGAGAATCTTTTGAGAGCCTTTTGGCACGTGACATGGCACAATCATCGATGTTACACAGCTTGGGGGACGGTAGTGATTGCACGTGGCCCTTGAGGTCGCTTGGAAAGTGGAACGGATTAGTTTAGATTACAGAGCAAAGTAATAATGCTGGTTTAGTGGTTTATGATAGCGTATTGTGGTCAGAAGGACACGGATGTCTCCTAGTGTGATGTGGTGTCAAGCACAGCTGCTGTCCTGTTCAGGCAAGTGTTTTCTTCCCGAGCCAAGCGTTGTTGTAGAACGTAGACCGGGCGGCCTAAATCCGGCAGCAAACATTGGCCTGTTCTTTTTTGTTGCAGTTTATAATTTTTGGCTATGGTTTGGGGTTTTTAGATTGTTCGTGCGAGAGATTATAGAGTAACAGGAATTCACGTGCGATTTTTGCAGATATAAATGAAATTGGTACAGTATGTACTACAATTAACTAGTAGAATGTACTACAATTAACTAGTAGACCCTATTTTTAAAAAAATATTCTGTTTAAAAACTAGTTACTGTAGAAAAACCAAAAACAACGTTTAGAAGCTGAAAAGAATAGGACCATTACTAACAGCAACTAGCTAGCTAGACACAAACTAGGGAACAAATTTGATTGCCTGTAGAAGTAGCTGTTAATCAAGCATTCAAGCTCCATCTTAGCTAATCATGCATTAACCAATCGAACAAAACCTACAGTGCCTGTGCGCAGACACTAATCATCTGCAGAACGAAGACTTCCAGGATCATGCTTCCAATCCGGTGGCTAGGTAGGGTAGCTTGCATAGGCCAGGGAGTGGAACCAAGGGACAAGTGATCAGTGTTAGTGACGACCCTCTCTATTTCGGAATATAAACCCGTCGAGAAAATCGAAGACTACAAAAATTTGTCATGTAGGAATCCCATGTTCCAAACGTACACGTATTCTGAGGTACTTTATACAAGTTTCCACTAATGATTCATTTCGAACGCAGGGATTTTACAGGAAAAAAAATCATTTTTATAGGAATCAAAAGAAAATTGTCGTGTTCCAAATGTGCTTAAGTTTTTCACGATAAAAAAACATGTTAAGAGAAAACGGTGAAATAAGGCACTCTAGATGGCTGGGAGGGATAGTTCTCAAAGATGTAGCTCCATCTCTCTTTGCCTGAACTAAACGGAAGCAACGCACGGTGAGCAAGGAACTCACGAATGGCACCTGGATCAGGTTCTTTTCGGTTACGGTTTATATCTATGGTCTATGACTTTTAATCCTAGCGTGAGCGCTTTTATGAACGAACTAAGTACCGATAAGCCGTTTTGAAAAGAATATCTCGATAAGCTATTTCGAAAAGACGACGAAAAAACCATTCCTTTTATTTGTTCGGGAAAAAACATAAACCATAAGCTGGGAAAAACTAAGCCTAGGTCCATTCGAGGAATAAATATGGAACAACAGCTAACAAAATTCGTCAATCTCTAGTAGCTGATTGCCAGATATCCCTTGATCTTGAAGGAACATGTGAGAGAGCCCTGGATTATATTATAATGAATCACTGCAAGTTAGGAAGATTGAAAATCTGGAATTGCAAATTTGGTGGATTTTTCTGGAATTATCGTCAAGCTAGCTGGCCTGACCAGCTTTGAAATCCGTTATGGCAGGTGTTGCTCAGCAGTCTAACTGGCGGAGAAATTGTAACATCCCATTTTCAGAGCTTGGAGCCAGTGTAAAAATTCAAATGTATGTTAATGAATTTTAAAGGATTTATTCTCAGTTGAGTTTCCTTGTTGCGTCTCAAAAAGAAAATCCAAGATGTGCAAAAATATTTCAAAATGAAAATTTTGTTTTGTCTCCAAAGGGGCATATCAAGTAACCTCCTAAAAATCTAGAATTTAAGATTTACTTCAACATATGGAGATTTTAGAAAGAAAAGATTTGTGCTTAATCTTGTAAAAGGAGAAAGAATATGTGTGTGTGTGTGTGTATATATATATATACACTTTTGCAAAACCCCCTCTCAATCTTGACCATCCCTTCCTTCTCCCCTTCCCATCACAGCCACTCATTTCTCTTCTTCCTGGTGGCAGAGCTCTCCCTCCTCCCTCATGGCTCCAGCGCCTCCTCTTGCAGCTTGTCGCCATTCGCCACCAACCCCGTCGGTGAGTTATTGCGGTGTCAGCCCTCGTCTTCAGCGCCTCTCCTCGCCATCAGCACCTAGCAGTGGCAGTGTCTTCCGTCACCTCCCGCGCGTCCTCGATTGCTTAGGCTTGTGCCCGGCCGTGCGCCATTTCCCTACGCCAAGAGTCGCCGTAGTCCTCCTCTGCCACCGGTCACCTTCGCGTGCACTAGGTTGCACGGCGCCATGCCGCCTTGCCCCCCCCCCCCGACGAACTCGTCCCCGGCTGCTATAAAGAGCGCCTATGGCTTCACCACTCACTCCCGCCGAAGCTCGCCCAAAATGCCCAGCCCGCCGCCTCCCCTGCCGTGTGTGTGCCGCCGGCAAACACTGCCGCCAAGCGCCGTCGGTCGACCCCCAGCCCTCTTGAGCCTCTCCTCGCACTCATCCCTACCCTCTCCCTCTCCTCCTCCGCTTAATCGGGTTGTCCTCCAGTGCAGGCCGCCAGCGAGGCTATTTCTTCCCCAACACCGACGCCGGGTCTTCACGGGGAAGCTCTGCACCTCGGGCCAATTCACAGCGCGTAGAACACCTCTTGGGCCCCGGGAACACGACCCCCACCTTGCCGGACCCCGCCGCCTTCCCCCGCCAGCCGACACCGACGTCTCCCTCGCCGCCGAGACCTTCCCCGCCGCTAGCCCGCTCGGCTCCACCCCGGCAGCCGCTCAAGCCCCAGGTGAGCTCCATGATGCCCGTAGATGCTTCACCTCGGGGGAATTGCGCCCAAACGGCCCGAGCCGCCGGCGTCCTCCTCCCCTGTCTCCGCCGCCGCCTTACCCGCGCGCCACCGGGCCAAATCCGGCCGGACCCTCTCTCCCCGAGGGGCGCACGGAGCCATGGGACCCGTTTTGGTCGGCGCCATCGCTCCACCGTGGCCGCTCCGCCGCCGGCCAGCCCTGCCGCCTCCACGGTTGGACCATGCTACGACCAAGCAGCAGCTAACTCATTTATAACGCTAAATAAACCACTGTCCTAACCGGCCATTAAGTACAATAATGCTGCCCTAAGCCGCCGCTGTCCGATTATAAACCGGTTAATGGTGACCCCACCTGTCGGCCCACACTGTCCCTCCCCTTTTTCTATTTTTCATATTTTCCAGAAATTCAAACTTTAAAATGCCATAACTTTATAACCATAGCTCCAATTTTAATGAAACCAGTTTCTAAATTCTTCTAAAATTGAGACCTGTCTAATGGTTCTGGTTTGATTCAGTTTTGAGTTCATTTGAGCTTTGTTTTACTTTACTTGGTATTTATTTGCTTCCGTTCTCGTTTGTGTTGTTTTTCCGGTTCAATCTCCCGAGTAGAGTTCGAAGACGCGAACGAGCCCCCGCCCGAAGCAGCACAAGACCTCCAAGCTTTCGATCCAGGCGAGTCAATACTTTGATCATTTTGCGCCTACATTTTATGTGAAACTATGTTCGTTTAAATTATGACAATTGTATGCGTTATTTTATGTGCTAAAAATATGTAAGTCTTAAGGTAGATAACAACCTTATGTCCACCTAATGATATAATACACTACCAGTAACATTTGAACATACCTGACCATTGTCGCCCTACAGGTAAACAATAACTATGGTAATTATAAGTCTTATTATTGCCATGCTAGGTTTGTAAGTCCAGGGTTCTAGTAACCCTGATAATCATTCTTTAAGCTTGGAAACTAAATTTGAATGAGTCATGGGATGTACATGATCGAGCAATTATGTTGATTTATGTTATGCTTCTCAAAACCCTAAAAATCTGCTAAACCTGTTTGGGCGGATGGTAAGAGTGGCGGGTGTGGATGTAACACAGGGAATGTGGAATGAACCACCTAGACGACCTAAGGACTTAATCCTGTGTGGACCCTCCGTGTATAACAGTACAACCACAAGCTGGCATATTGTAGGCTGGGCTGAATAATTTACTGAACCCTCTAGTCATTTCACGGAGAACGTGTGTAGGTGGGTAATGAAAGCACCACTTGGAATGGGACACCGGATGTAAGTGACGTTGCCTAGGATAGCATATGTGGAGAGTGGAGTCCGACTGCGCTAACCTATGGTCGACATCCCGCACAACCTATGGAAGTAACCCCATAGGAGTGAGATGCTAGAGTGTGAAGTATTGTAAAAGCCTAGTGATATTCTTTCGATCTGCATGTCCAAGGAATCATGTAGAACCATCGAGGCGATTATTTCTTGTGGGTAAAGATGTACAGTCTCTGCAGAGTACATACACAAACTATTCGAATAGCCGTGCCCACGGTCAAGAGCAGACATGGAAATCTTCCTCGAGTTAGCTCTATTTCAAAATTTTTGGAGGTTGGGCATAAAAATTTGCTAGGTGGATGTAGCCTAAACTTTGGTAAAATTATCTTGGAGGGATGTACTCCAGCGTTGGAATTTAGGTGGGAGTAACTTGCTATGCAAAAATGATAGGCATTGGTGGATGTAACCATAAAACATGGTGGATGTAACCATAAAATTGGTATATGGAACCTACCCCATTATAAAATTATTGCACTCTTCCAGTATTTAAATCATAAATTCTTGAGAAATGCCAGGTCCTAGGAAATTTTATATTACGATTATTTCAAAAGTCGCTTTAAGCAAATAAAAGAACTTGAGCCTTCCTTGTTCAGCCTTGCATCTATAATTATTTGCATTCTGTGTGTTGGCTCGCGGAGCACGGTTGTTTGTGCTCACCTCGCTCTTAACCCCCCCCCCCCATTCAGAAACTGGGAACCAAGAGCATTACGCCTACCATGAGGAGCAGGATGCCGAAGGAAATGAAGACGGTGGTTATTAGATTAGGCCTCGGTAGTCTTGCCTCTCGCCTCAGTCCAGTTGACCAGGCTGGTTTTGGTGAGTGCCTCCTTTATTAGTCGGGTCCTTGGTTAATAACGATGGTACTCAGGTTGCCCCAGTCGCTTGCCTGTGGCGAGTTGTGCCCCTACGCTATGTACGCTTCCGCTTCCGTTTTTTATGTATTGTAAGACATTTGGCCTGATGGCCCTATTGTAACCTCGACCCAACGCGGTCTATTTGAACTCTGGTATTGTAATGTATGGTTTATTCGTGTATGAAATGATGCAGCGTTGTATCTGTGAGCATTATCTACTTATCCAGTGAATAATGCAGTGATTCACAGAGGATTCCAGGTTAGTAAACTTGGGGTCTGATAGAAATCTAGCCAGACTGGCTAAGACAGAGAGGCTTCAATCAAGGAGTGTATAGTTTCTGATTTTTGAGGGATTTGAGTCATGGGATGAGTTTAAGTGATCTAGATAAGGGTTTATAAGTTACATGGGACATGTTACTACTAATGTGGATTAAGTTATGAAGAACTTGTATCCGAAAATGATTTATTTGTCTTTGGATGTGCAAGGTTGTTTGGGGTCAACCATAGTCAATGGCAGAGATCGAGGCTACGCTCATGCAAGAACCGAGGCCCAGAACGATAAAAAATGTGGGGCGAGATGGTGAGCTCAAGCATGGCATGAGAAATGCATGAAATGTTGAAGTGAAGTTCAAGCGGCGGGTTGCACCGTGTGCTTTGTTTGGTGCAAGTGTGGCTTGATCTGGTGAAATCAGAATAGGGGTGGATTTCCTCGTCTTATCGAGCTTTTCCTAAAAATGACATAGTTTGATTTAATATCATTTTACATATAATTTAAAAGTATTTTTAGAAACGAGCTAACGAGCCGAGCCGAGCCGAGCTTGAGCAAAATTCAAATTCATTTGAAATCAGCTCATTATAATGTTTAACCAATTAACAAGTATAATTGAAGCAATTTTGAACCGAGCCAACGAGCCCCACTAACGAGCTTTTTCCACCCCTAAATCAGAACGAGAAAACTTGCCGATATGCGGCAAGTCAATGGTGTACGTACATATGAAAAGCATGATAATTGCTTGTAATAGAAGGATATGACCGGGTCAAGAAAGAATATTTTGGTAATTTGATCAAAATATAGGAAATAACCTTGAAGCAAAACTATAGTGTTTGAGCAGCAATTGGAAGAGCGGTTTAGGTCAAGGAGAAGCTAAGGAGATCAAGTTGAATTAAGACTAAGAATTTATCGGATTCAGGCTTATGCATTTTGAAAAATGTGCATAAATGTAGTGTATATGTTAAAACCCGTGTGGGGGTTATGGGGTTTTTTCCATTGTGTTAAGTGAATAGTATCTACTAACGGTTATATATGGCTGGCTAGTCTATTTATTTAACAGGTTAGGATGGAAACTTGTAGTTAACCATTCAACCATCCTCTCATGAGACAAAATATTCACATATGTTAGAGTTAGTGTTGGAGAGAAGTTGAGTATTGTGGTGTGCTCTCTTATCCTCTAGATGGAGTGGTTATAAAATCTTTATCCTCAAATAGTAATACATCAATTTTTATTTATCTCTATGACTCTTTCTTGCGTTGATTGATTTACTTTTGATTTGGTTAGTTTTTCATCCTCTATTCTCTCTTATTGATCTTGTTGTGCCTAGGACATACAAGAGATGAAGATTCCTCTAGAAATCAATCTTCATTTATATAGGCACTTTGATGTCAACTTCTTGAAGAAACCAAGTTTTGTAGGATTTTGGCCTCTTCAAGTGATTTTGTGATCCGAGTGTTTTTGTTCTTGCTTATTATGATGCGCGAGACATATTTGAAGCCATCTTTGCCATTATCTACTGATGTGCAAGTCATATTCACAATTTTCGTATTTTAATCAGTTTTGATGTAATCTTGCTTCAATCTCAAAAAGTCTAAAATTTGTCATGGTTTTCTTTAATCCATGGGTGAAATAGGTTTTTGAGATCTTAAGCAAGGTGTATGCAAAATTTTATAGCATTTAGACTTGTATTATAGGTGTTGCACTAATTTTGGAATTCGTTGAGCTGTTATGGAACAGATGGCGGTCAAACCACATCCACAGGTTAGACCAGTTTTGAGCCGATGGTCAGAATGTCATGCCGGTTAGACTAGCTCCAATAGACAGGTCAAACCACCAGTTGTGTGTCTTGTTTTTAGTTTGATTTCTTGAGAAATTTCCTTTGAGTTTTTTACTATGATTTCTATTCTCCATTACTCTGTAGTTATTGGAGAATAGGGTCAAGAATACTTAAGGAATAAATTTTAGATGGCATTAGATCCAAATCGGCCGGATGCAATGGATGGGTTCTTTTGGGCTGTGGCTAATGGCTTAAAATTTTGAATTTTGGCTGTTCGCGCGAGAAAGTACGGAGAGAGATACCCGCGTGCGATTTTGACCGATATAGATGAGGTCGGAACAGTGTCTACTACAATTGACTTGTACGCCTATCTTGAAATGATCCCTGATTTGAAAGCTAGTTACTGTAGAAAACTAAGCCATAAACCCATAAGAACCCACTCAATAGTTTGGAAATGGACCGAACGTGGCAAATACTGAGCTTATTCTGGCCATTTCAAAAGTTCTTACTACAGTTTCAGCTTGCCATGCTCATTTAGTTTTTTTGTGGCTTATGGCTTTTTTCCCCACTATTTGACACTATAGCTGGCTTATTATATATTGTAGTTGTTTGTGGTTTTTCGGCGTAGTTAAAATTTTAAAAAATAAAAAATATATTAGCACATTACGGACAATGCAAAGCAATATGAGAAAAAGACAAAAATTCAAAAGCCAAAAAAAATAAATAAAATTAAAAAAGAAGGTAAAAGCTAAAAGCCTAAGGGTGAAATGGAAACGAACATGCCACTCGGGGTAAGAACAAGATCAAGTTTTTCGCATCCGGCGTGTTTTCCAAAACGAACTGCTTCCAGTGCAGCAGGTTGTGGCGTTGATTCAGTAGCAGCAGCAGGAAACAATGCGTCAATGCCAAGGAGAAGGGCAAACCAATCAAAGGAATAGCCTTTCTTGGATTATCAGCCGTTGTTACCCTTGTTCAGAGCTTTCTTTGTTGCCCCATGTGTGAGGGTCGGGGTTTTGGCTCCTCTTAGGGCATCTTTAATGGTCTGAGTCAACTAGTTATATGTATGTACACATCAGCATATATCCTATGTGGAGGAAAGAGTATGCAAAAAAACCGAGCCAGCTCTTCCTTAAGCACTAGTCTATAACGCAAAACGAGGCAGCCTCTATAAATGATAGTCTTTTTCTGTGTGTGCATGTAAGCATCAAATAACTATCTTTATAGATAGTTCTTTAGAATGCTAGCTTTTAGTGTGTACTATATAAATGATGTGGAAGTCTTCTAGCTAGTTACTAGTTAGAACCATTGGAGATGCCCTTAATCTGTCATTACACATCGTTTTTCTCTTCTTCCGTAAAGATACGGGAAGAGCTCCTGCCTCACTTTCAAAAAAAATGAAGGATATTTTTTAAAAAGAAACTAAGATCCTGCTCGGTTGGGCTGAAAAGATGTGACTTATGACTGAATATGCACTATAGCTGGCTGAAATTTCACTGTAGCTAAAGGTGACTTATTTGGCGTAATTAAATTTTAGAAAATTTAAAAATAGAAAAAATATGTTAGCTCATCTCGGACAACACAAATAAATACAAGAAAAAAGAACCAACAAAAAAATAGAAAAAAGGAATTTATAAATAATAAAAAATAAATTAGAAGTCTGAAACTAAATCTGGAACGAACGGATATTGATTTGTTCCGGTCAAAAAGTGCAATAACTTTCCGTGACCTTGGATTTTGATTGGACGTCCGGCTATGTTCCCCATAGCGCACGGCGTAGATGGAGAGAGAGAGAGATGCCCCTATCGCTCCTAGCCTTTCGCGTCCTTAGGAGCTTAGGTAGATGATGATTCCCAGGCACACGGCAGACGAAAATTTCTTTTCCTTTCATCCTTCTCGAAGAAAATTTCATGCTATTCACGGCACATTTTTCTTCACTTCTCCATAACCGGGCACTGACACAACTCCCTGTCTTTTCATGGTATTCATGGTACTGTTGGATATTCGTTGACTAGTGGCGCAGTTTCGGGAATTTTGGACACTTTTGGACTTCTAAATACCCGAAATTCTATTTTTGGTCTTCAAACTAAAAAAATTCCAAATCTAGACCCCTCCCGACCGCGCGTCCCCCGCGGTTCCGCCACGTGTCCCGATCGTGCGGTGTGGGACCGCACTGTTCACGGGTCGTGCGGTACCACACCGCACGACCCACTCTCCGAGCGCACGATTCATTTTTTGACCGCACGACTCGCGTTTTGTTGTCGGGAGGGGGTCGTGCGCTCGGAGAGTGGGTCATGCGGTGTGGTACCGCACGACCCGTGAACAGTGCGGTCGTGCGGTACCACACCGCACGACCGGGACACGTGGCGGAACCGCGGGGAACGCGCGGTCGGGAGGGGTCCAGATTTGAAATTTTTTTGATTTGGGGGCCAAAAATGGAATTTCAGGTGTTTAGAGGTCCAAATGTGTCCATACTTCCAGTTTTGGACGTATACTTAGGTTTGCCATTTTTTTCTACAATAATCTATTATTAAAAGGTATACTTTTAAGATAAGATCTACAAATAAACTATAATACAATTTGTACCGTTTTTAGTTGTACTAGTTAAAATTATATGCAATTATTTTTTCTATATACTATTCTCATAAATATACTAGAATTCAAAAATTACAGCTATAAGACTTGGCAAAAAACTAATCCAATATTTGCTTTCTATACCCTACTGGTCCAAGATATTTGAGAAAGGCCTCGGTGCAGCGTTCTGCCGCATTTCATTTGGACAGATCTTTTTTTGTTTCTGTACATATGTAGACCTAGCCGGCGGTTTGATTTATGATATTTCATCAGCAAAGGAGAAAGTTTAAAATCTCTTGAAAAAGCAGTCAACTATAGTTATTCTTCTTCTTCTCGTAATGCTATGCTTGGCAAAACCAAAGTTGATGAGCTAAAGAAAGCAAAACTAATCGCAAAAGAGAGCAAAATTAGCATTTTGTTTCTTAATAATCACTCACACTATCGTTAAAAAAAACAACACACTCCAACCATGCATTTTTACTCCACTTGCTGATTCCTTCACCTTTATCTATGTGCCTTTTGCTAATGTTTTTAACACATACCTCCATCTATATTCACTCGTCTCCTATCACATTTTTGACAAGATTAAATAATCCATTAAATACAACTTTAATACTTAATTAAGATTTTAAGACCTAAGCTTTCAAAAACATTTGCCCGAGCATCTCTGGTGAGAGACCCACTGTATATTTTACCCGACCAATAATCACTCGGAGATATTGTAAACTGGTATAAGGCCCATCTCCTAGCAATTCTCTCCCGTGCAAAGGATAAAGCACGTGCTTTATCCTTTTTTTGCAACTGCACGACGATTAAGTTTATATCTCTGATAACAACCGTCTTGCAGTTGTCTTCGTGATTCTCTCACACTAACAATAACCAAAGATCGGTTATTGTCAGATCTCTCTCGTTGATTGTAACCGTCCGCTTGACCGAACATGACAATTCAACAAAACGCTTACTCATCCGGATTACCGACACCCTTCGATGCTATTTAAAGGTTAACAAATGAAGACACAAAGGAGAACAACAACGAACAAGACAATCCGAATAAGAACAACATTGGAGACTAGGAGAATCAACACAAGATCTTTCGACTAGTGGGAAGACTATAGAGATTAGAACTAGTTACATCCTTTTGTCATCTTTTAGTGAGATCATCTTGTAACCAGTTCATAGCAATAAAGATTATCTTTATTCTCCTCTTAGATCTTTCTAAAAGACTTAGCATTTTCTTCACAATTTGCAAGATTATCGATTTAATCGTGGACACCATGCTTGCACTCACAAGCTTTCTTAAGGTGCACTACATGACCTATCGAGAGGTAAGACCCTTCCTCAAATACTAACTGTCCGTTTCGGATCACAAATTTTGCCCAAGAGTGTGTGTCTACCTGTTTCTCCAGGTTGCCTATCCTTGCAGAGAAAGGAGTGATTAGTGTTGGCCAATCCCATATAGCATTGGCCTCTATATAGAAGGAATCAAATACCGTGAAATTAATGTGGAGCCATTCAAATAGAGCCCCACATGTCAGTGTTCCTTTAAAAGCGCCAAACTGTCGTAATTAAATTTGATAATATTTTAGAGAAATCAAGATAGAACTATGTCAACGTATGACCAAACAAACAATGTTCATACAACTTGTACACACAGATCGATGGAGTATCACATAAATTATTATTTAATCATTTTGCATTCTTCACTTTGTCGAGCTGATTACATTTTTTCATGTTTTTAATTGAATCATATATTTGTGTTTCAACCATTTGGCACTCTACGCAATGTATTATTTCCATATTAACAATTGGTACATTCCAAATATTTTTTTTTCATATTTAGGATAAATATCCAAACAAACATGGCAATAATACCTATTTAATAGTCATGGGTGACCTATTACCACCTAGAAGGTAATAGATCACTGTGTTTTAGGGTGTGTTCTTTTGGCTGCTTTAGCGTGAGAGTTTGTGCGAACAAACTAAATACCGATAAAATGATTCGAAAAGACTGTTCCGATAAGACGTTTCGGAAAGATAACAGAGAAACTGTCATATTTGTTTGTTCGAAAATGTCATAAGTTAAAAAAAACCTTAATCTAATCTCTCAGACCAAACTAGATGGATGACTCACAGTAAAGTGGGAGTATCTTGAAAAAAATCCTTCCCTCATACACATCGGTCCCCTTCTTCTCAACTTATGGTTTTCTTAAATAAATAAACAAATAGCTTCTCTGGTGTCTTTTTAAAATAGCTTATCAGGATAATTTTTTTAAAATAATTTATCAGTATTTAATTTATTTATATAAATATTTATAATTAGAGTAAAAACACATCGACCGTATGTAAAAGTCACTACTCTCCACGGCAATTGGCAACACGGCATAACCCTAGGGCTAGGATAACCAACAAGCCACACAAGCCGGTACACGAAATTTCAGAGAAGGTAGAGGTCCTCGTATTGAAGAAACAAACAGAGAGGGTGACTATTCTGATGTCCCTGTTGCCCCAGCCACCGTAACAGCACAGAAAGCCTATCACCCTCTCTCTCTCTCTCTCTCCCTGCAGGCTGCAACACCACCATGCACACCGCCCTCTCCCATCCAGCGAAACTACAGAAAAGCCATCACCTCGGCACCAGTCCCGAGGCAAAGCCCTACAGCCCAGTGTCCCACACCCATGGATGTCATCACCGTGGCCATGGCATTTGTTTTAATCCCCCCAACTTGCGCTTTTCTCACCATCCTGCCACTGAGCACATGACCACACTGCTGCAGTGTGCACTGTGCTGCTGCTCACCAGGTCACCACCTCTCTCTAGTCTCTAGCCGAGCTGAGCTGCGCTGAGCTGAGCCGAAGATAATTCATAATTGTACTCGCAGCATTTACCATACTGCACACTGTACCAAAGCTCGCTCACATCGCCCTGTCCCGAGCCTTGCCTTTTTTTTGTTCTATTGCCGTGCGGGTGCGGCCGCCGCCGCCTCCTGCCGTGATCTCTTCTCCAGCCGTGCGCCGAGGCTTCTCTGTGGTGAGGAGGCGTTCTCTCTGTCTTGCTCTGTTCCCTTGGTCCCGATGAGTGCCCCTCTGTTCCTGGTTTCTTCAGTTTCTTGCTATGCATTTCTTTGTTCTAATCTGGTGCTGGATCTTGCGGTTCTTGCATTGCGGCTATGGGGGGAAACGCAGAACAGATTTGTGGGTTTGAGTTTGGCTTTTGTAATATGCTTCTGAGAGGAGAGGAGAAGGACCATGCATTTTGATGCATTTATGCAAAACAAACCTATTGTTAGGTGGAGGGGGGATGTGACCAAGATTTGGCCCACTGTACTCTTGAATGGTTCCATTTGGTGTTCTCAGGGTGTTTTGGCTGTTTAGGTTTTGATTTGGAGTTATTTTTCTTTGTGTCACTCATGTTAGATATCTCTACTTGTTGGCTGGTGATGATTGGTACTTGCAATTGTGCACAGCTGTTCTATATTTCTATTTTTTTAGTACAGGCAGCTGGAGGCGGATTTGACCTTTTTTTGTTTTCTCAACACTTTCTATTTGTTTTTTTAGGGGGGTCACGTTTGTTAGAAAAGGAGAGAATGTGTGGATTATTTGTACTGTTTTACTTTATGTATTTTCAGTGAAAAAACGAGAAGTGATAGTTGATTCTTTGATACTTTCCCCAGTAGTGTTTGCTTGCCAGCAGAACGGAACCATTTTTATCCCCTTGATCTGTACATCTGTAACCTGGGGTTTTCGCACTTTGCTATGTGCTTGTTCTTGTGTATATGAATCCTCCAAGATTACGTTACAAATTGTCTTCAGGAGACATATTTTTTGGTGAACACCCTCTCTTGTGGTCCCGGATTTAATTTTTGTTGGGCCGAATACGTAGGCGCCTTTGGATTTATCTGAAAACCATGAAAGGATTTTACTCCATGCTACTTCTTGAAGTTGTGTTTTTGATGTGTTGAGGTATGTTTAACTTGTCTTGGATCTGACTTTGCCAAAATGGGAGCACCATGTTTGCTTTGCATGGGAAATCAAAATAAAACCTGAAACTTCAGCATTCGTATGGTTCTTGTATCTGATTTGCTGCAGGTTCCTGCCACATGGTTAAAATGGAACCAGTCCTAATCAAGAAAGGAACCAACATTGAGTCATAGTATCGTATACTATTGCTGGATAAGTCGGAACAGGAAGGCACATACTCAAAATGACGGAGATGAGGCGCCACTCGGTGGATGTGCCACTGTCAAGAACCCTAGTGCAGCTCAAGAGAGTGAGGTCGCTGCGGGATCCAGCAACGAACTCTTTGAGCAAGTATGCATCTGCTTCTGACAATATGATCTGGGAGACTGCCTCTAGCAACACACTGGAGTTAAGCAGGTCAGCACACCATCAGTTGATTGAAGAAGACGGAGATTTGGAAGCTGAAGCTACAATGGGGTCAGAACGGAGTTTCCGGGCACCAAATGCAAGAACTGCATCTTATAGGAAATCTTCCGTTGTCAAGATCAGAGGCTTAAACCCGCCAAAAAACAAGCAAGTTCATCGTGCGCGCCAAGATGGGCATCACAAGTCCGTGGATTCTAACCACTCTAATCATAGCTCTATTCGACAATTGGCAAACAGTATGGTAAACAATGTGGAAGAGGAGAAGGAAGAAGAGGAAGTGAATTCTTATGAACGACCAAATCTTGCGTTGCCGGAGAAGACTGATGAAGAAGTGAAAATGCCAGGTTATTCTAAATCCAGAAACAAGTCTTCTGCTGCAATGAGCCGTATCAGCAGCCCTTGTATGTCAGCCAGTGAGGCACGCTCAGTTGGGTCAAGAAGAACTGAAGAAACACGAGTGAGGTCCAATGATGTTGTTGGATCAAATTTCAGTGGATGCGGGATAAGCTACTGCTGGTCTGGAGCATCGAAGTACCGCGATCTGTATTCCGATAGTGATGGTCCAGAGCAACCTATCTTATCCACTGAGGAGACTGAGTCAGCGCTCCAGGACAATGTACCATACACTGAAACGCCAAGGTGTTTAAGTCAGAAATTTCGCCCTCGATCCTTCAGTGAGCTGATTGGCCTCAATGTGGTTGCTCAGTCTCTCTTATATTCCTCATGCAAAGGAAAGATTGCTCCAATGTACTTGTTCCATGGCCCCCGGGGTACAGGCAAGACATCCACTGCACGGATTTTCGCAGCTGCTCTAAATTGCCTCTCTCTCGAAGAGCAAAGGCCATGTGGGTTCTGTAAAGAGTGTGTCATTCTCTTCTCTGGGAGGAGTAGAGACGTGAAAGAGCTCGATGTGGCAAAAATGGATCGTTTAGGTCGAGTAAAGGCGCTTCTCAAGAGTGCATCTCTTGTCCCATACTCATCACGCTTCAAGGTCTTCATTGTTGATGAATGTCATCTCTTACAAGAGGATGCATGGTCAGCGATACTGAAGAGTCTTGACGAGCCATATCGGCACACTGTGTACATTATGATCACTTCTGACCTAGATAGCCTACCTCGCACTTCCATCACACATTGCCAGAAGTTCCATTTTCCGAAGATAAAGGTTGCAGACATCGTCTACAGGTTGCAGAGAATCTGCATAGAGGAAGGAATGGAATTTGACCATGATGGGTTGTACTTCATTGCTGCAAAGTCTAATGGTTCTCTTAGAGATGCGGAAATAATGCTTGATCAGCTCAGTTTGCTTGGGAAGAAGATCACGATTTCTCTTGTGCATGAACTTGTGAGTAGTGTTACTTTTGATGTTCTAAGTAAATTATGTAGTCAGTATTATCATGTTCTACCTTTTCTATTTGCAGGTAGGATCAGTGTCTGATGACGAGTTGATTGAATTGCTTGATCTAGCATTGTCGTCGGACACCACCAATACTGTAAGACGAGCTCGTGAGCTTATGGGGTCAGCAATTGATCCTCTGCAGCTGGTCTCTCAGTTGGCAAACCTTATTATGGACATTCTCTCAGGACGATGTCAATCTGCAGTCACTGAAGTCAGCAAAAGTTTCTTGGGAAGATACGCGTGTATGTATCCTTTCCTTGACATGTTTATTTCTACTTTCAAATATCAGTATGCTGCTATTGTTTCTTGCTGCAAGTTCATTGAATCAATGATAGAATGAAAGTTGCATGCTCTCATTTTTCGTCATTGTAGAACCACTCGTAGTATGACCTGTTCTGAACTTCTGATCACAAGTGCATCTTGAACTATCAAATTGTTGCTATCCTCATAGCCTTTTGTTCCACAAAGGGTTTTACCCTTACATGACTTTATGTGGTTTTTTACCCTTTATTCTATGATCATGCAGTAGCAGAGGTTGGAATAAAGAAACTAAGACATGCGCTGAAAATACTATCGGAAACTGAAAAACAATTGAGGACATCAAGAAATCAAGCTACTTGGGTTACAGTTGCGCTTTTGCAGTTTGGCACCAATGAATCTAACCTAGTCGCAGAATCAAATGACATGCATGCACATTCAGCAACTGGATATACAGGCAAGTATTATGTAAGATAATACGTGTAATTCTGATCTCCATACAGAATCATAACCATTTTTTATATCCAAATGTGCAGATGACTGGGTTACCAAGGTGAACTCAAGCTCCAATTTCTGTCATGCATGCAACAGCAACAAGTCCAACTGTTGTGTGAGACACTGTAGACGTCTTAAGCTTGAAAACATCTGGAAGAGAGCCATTGGAAAGTGTCAATCAAGGTCAGCAAAAAGTTTCCTCAGGAAAGAAGGTTTCCTATCATCAGTCCATGTTACCGAAGGTAATTCACGTATGCCATCTTTACTGTTCTTGATTTTAGGCTTCTCATAGGTATGTGCTGAGTATGACTATTACATGTGAAAATTCTCAGAATTGGCTATAGCGGAAGTTGGATTCAGTCACCCGGATCACCTATCAAGGGCAGAGAAAATGCAAAGCCTAATAGAAAGCGCGTTACAGCATGTTCTCGGGTGCAATGTGGAGATCAGATTCAAACTTGTACCGTGTGCAGTGAGGAAGGATGCAAGGTTGAAGAGACAGTCATTCAGTCTACTCAGCTGCTCAGGCCGGAAGCAAGAGCTGTCAGATTCAGCTGTGACCGATGAAGATGAAGATGTGAGGCATGGAGCAAGAGAAACACCGTTCAAAGGCGTTGATTCTAAACCAACAGTTCAAGGGTGTGAGAATGATGCTCAGAGCACCTTGACATCGAACAGATCCATGACAGATGACCTGACAAGGACACACAGGTCAGAGACTAACTACTCAAAGGGCACCAGTGAGCAGGGTCATTTCAATAGAATCCAGGAGCCTGACCTTCAACCAAACTGCTTCTCACGAACATTGAAGCTTCAAAAGAGGTTCTTCTCATCGGATGCGGCACACACAATCTGTTTGAGGATACAGCCGCACAACAAGATGGATTTCCTACCTAAGAAGGAATTTGATACATATTTCTGCACATACGAGCCTTACGAGCAGTGTTCAAGATCAAATTCACGAGCTACTTACAGTTCAAGAGATGAGAACTTGTAAGTGATCTGAATCCCTTGACATTACTTCACAATGTTTTCATTGATAGTCTTCATTAACACTTATTCAGTGAGGAACATTTTAGTCAGAGAACTGCATGTAACTGTTTACTCAATTACATTACTGTCTGCGAGTGTAATAATGCAGTGCTGAACTCAATGGTTCCTCCCACAGGTCGATCAAGAACTCGCAGTTTGGTTCGAATCTGCTGTGCTGGAGGGGCCCTAAACAATCCATCTAACAGGTACATTACCCTATATTCACACACCACTACATCAGGATGCCATGTGAATGCAGAGTTCTTGCCTGCTCAGTCACTAGTGGTCATATGGTTTCTTGACCCCATCGGTGCCAGAGCGATCCCCCACATCAGCAGGTGCTTGTTGCAAGCATAGTTGCAGACAGCCCTTGCAACAGCCTGCACAAACATTGCTGCTGGGGAAAAGTGAACAACAATTGCACAACATCTACAAAAGAAAAAAAAAAAGCTGACTTTTTTTTTCTCCTGTAAGAGTGCAAGGTCTTCTGCATTTTTAAGCATTCAACTTATTTTTGCATTTCTATGAATGCACAGAATTGGATGTGCAAACAAGATGGATCACATAATTCTGCTACGTAAATTTTGTTTGTCCGAAGCAGGAGATTTGGACATCTACGGCTGCAATTTTTTGGGAGAAACTTTGCGGAAGGGTTTCAGTCTACCTAGCTGAGATGGTTGTACCGCTCGAGTTCTTGTTATTGGTAAAACTGAGGAACTTATTGATCTGTAGGCTGAATTTAGTCAGATTTTGTTAGCTATGCAGATTTGACAGGAGACTTGAAGAGCCTGTTTCTAGTTCTTTCATGAAAGGAATAAATAGTGCCAGTGGTCACTTGTACAGCATACCGATGATCAATCCCAGTGAATAGTTCTGTTATTTCTGAATTTGAATACCTTTTGTTGCAGAGCCGGAAAATGAAGCTGATCAAACAATACATTCTATACCTGAATGTTCTGTGACTTATCGTTCGAAGTTCAGTTTATCGAACCAATTAATCACAACCAGAAAAAATGAGTCAGATCTAGGCATCTAATACCCAATCCGGTAGTCCTAATTATAATTAAATCACAACCATTATATGTTATCCAGGCCTTTTAAATCACAACCAATTAATTATGATTGTATTGTGCCTACGCAACCTCTTGATTTCTCTGTTTCTCCCGCTGCCGATTATATCGAAGAATTTTTGTAGGGCATTACTTTTTCTGGAATTTTCGTGCGAGATATTATTTTTCCTAAAATTTTCGTGCAGCTCCTTAGCCGCAAAAAAAGCAAACTACTTCATACCATTACCAGTAGTGGGACTTTTAAACATATTTGAAACTGTTTGGCATTATATTTATAAAAATGGTCGTATGTCTAGCGTATTGATAAAAATGACGTTTTTGCCGTTCGGTGGCTGGCGGTAGCGCACGTGCGTTGACGCGTAGCCACTGCCGTCCTATGGCCGGACGGCAGGCGGTCTACCGTCCCGCCACTAGATGACAGGAGATATGCTGTCCCACCGTGGGACGACAGCGCCGGTTTAATTATCTACCTTGTTTTTTTTCTTACTATTTGTTTAAAATTTTAAATATAGCAAATGAGTTAAAAAATTACGAAATTGTGTGTGCAGCATCTTAACACAATGTACTTAGCTGTGTAATTTTTTTGATAATTTTATCCGCTGTGAATGTTGCTCGAAAATTTATACGATTTTGTTATTTGTAAGAGATGTTACATATAGCAAACACGCTCCAAAAATTACGAAATTTTGTGGAAAGCCTCCCGACATAGTTACAGTAATTGTGTAATTTTATGGATGGCATGTTCCTACCGCGAGCTATACACCGGTAAGTCAAACTCCATCCAAGTAATGTTTACACTTTGTAAGTATTGCTCTATAACATCAATGATTCTGGAAATATAGGCAATCAAGGGCTGGTCGGCATGGCACGGACTGGCGACCAATGCAGCATGAGTGGACGACGGCATGGATGGACAGGGTGTACCTGGATGTCATCATGGAACAGCGTTGGTACGACGTCTGGACATACGACGAGTACCTGGAATGGTATGTACCACAGTCGCGCAGCAGACTCACCATTCGTTCACCAGATCGCCCCGAGCAGATCACGCACGATGAAAGTCTACAACACTTGATTGATCGCCACAGCGCTACGCGGCGGCATGACAGCATAAGACAGTTGCAATTTCTGAGAGATTCATTTACGGAATTCATACAAGTAGTTACTGAACCTATTTCGTATGCCACTTCAGTTGAAACAGGCGCAACACATCGTAAGCGCGTCCGAGACCGCCCTCACTAGCTCGGACACATCACCGACCGTGCAGAATACTTTGAAGTACATCCTAAAGCAGGCCAAAAAATAGTGCACAATCTGAGCTGCAGCCATTCGACGGATCACGCTGTGCACATCGGGCACCCAGAGGGGGCACCATGCTCATCCGCTAGGTCATCGTGACCTAACGAGTCCAGCCGGCCATCGCAATCTACCGAGTCTACCCGGTGTCGTAGTACTAGCCGCTAATCATCCGCGGGCCGTATTGACGAGGAGGTAACTTATGTACAAATCTATGTTTTGTTTTCCTGTTAAGCCTTACGTTCCACTAACATCATGGCGTTCTTTTGACGCAGCTCAGTCGTCGAGATGCATCACTTTTGATATCTACACAACCTATACAAACTACCGCTCCCCGTCGTTCATCTTTGTTGCACATCCGGGAGGTATAAAAATCGTATTGTACATCTGAAATATTTATTGTGACTAACATTGTTTCATCTTGCAGCCTCCAATTCAACGTGGGGTGACGTCGAGTCCACCGATGACAATACAGACCTTCCGGATGCTTCCAGAGAGCGGTACACAGTGCCAGGGTTTGTAGCATACGCAAGGCAGAGCTCAGTGTTCACACCATACGCAGAGTTTGGAGATTTAGGTGGGCAGAGCTCCTCCGGCTTTGCTGCCATATTGTACGGTCAAGGCGAGAGTTCCTTCGCACCACGAGGAGGATTTTGAGTCCCTCGTTCACGATATTATTGGTGGCTGCTCGTATTTCGACATGTCTCAGCTGGAAGACATCAACCCTTACCAGACCCAGCTTGCTGTACTTGAGCCTATTAGACCTGTGCCGGCTACTGAGCAAACGGAACGGTATCCATACCTCCTCCGAACCGAGATACAACCTCCGAACCAGCTGAAGTACCCCACGGGACATGCTCGTGCTCAACGAAAGACAAGGTCACGCACAGGGAGGCAGACGCGGCGAGGAGATAGCAGTGTCTCAGATGTGTGAGCCATATCGTATTCCATGTGATGTATTTTTTTTGTACTATTATATGTACATCCACAAATATTTATAATGAATGAACTGCAAAATATGTCTGAGCATCGTTAATTTCACGATTAAATTAACATGAATTAACGTGGTAAATTTGAAATATATAAAATTCTCAAAAAATTACACAATTATTACGACTATGTCGAGAGGTTTCCCACAAAATTTTGTATTTTTGGAGCTTGCTATATGTAATAACTCCTGTAAATATCGAAATCGTATGATTTTTTGAGTACATTCACAGCGGATAAAATTACCAAAAAATTACATAGCTAAGTACGTTATGTCAGAAAGTTGCATATAAATTTTTTGTAATTTTTTGAGCTTATTTACTATATTTAAAAATTCAAACAAACATTACACAAAAAATAAATTAGGCCAACTAATCAGCCGGCATAATCACCTGCTGTCCCACCACGGGACGGCGGGTGGCAACGGCTACGCCTTAGTCCACGCTCGTTGCCGTCCGGCCACCGGAAGGCAAAAACGTCATTTTTATCAATACGCTATAGATATGGCTACTTTTATAAATACAGTGCTAAATATGCTAAAAAGTCCCAGTAGTGGTGCTGGTGCTAAGAACCTTTTTTTTTCTTCTCACTTATCACTACCACGCACGGCATGCAACAAACCGATCCTTTGGTAACAGAGCATGAAGAATCAAGAATGAAACCAACCAGACGAAGTTATGGCATCATCTGTCCACTGTTCAAAAGAGAGGCCACCACAAATCCTAGAGTCCAGACTCTAAAACGAACCAACTGTTCCCCAATATTTACATTCTAAAAGACAACCTTTTTTCACCCCAATTAAGTTAGGAACGCGCTTCCCACACGAGTTACCATGGGAAATAAATGGTAAGGCAGACGCTGGAGGAACTAGAGGGGATCAATGGCGACACGGCCAGGGGTCGGCATTGTTTCTTGGCCCGCGGCAAGCTTGACACCAAGCTGGCCCTTGATGCCTCCCCCAAAGGCATATAGCTTACCGGATTCAGTGAGGGCAACTGTGTGAGACAATCCCATATCTTCGTTAAGCCAGTCCCAGGTGTTGGTTGGGCTAATCTGCACAACCTTCTCGTTTAGCTCGGTAAGCGAAGTGACCAACTTGGGGGTTGGGACATGGTCATTTATCGCGTCAAACTCCTGAAACCAAGATCAATAGTTGGATGCTACTGTAAGTTCACCAAATTTTGATCAAGACTCAAAAAGCATCTTAGAGAGAATGATCAAACCTGAAAGCCTAGATTAAAGGATTCCCCCAATCCAAAGGAGTAGACATCCCCATTATCCGCGACGACGAAGGTGGTGTATTCGCCGGCTGACACATGCACAGCCATCACATTGCTCAAGCTTTCCACTGCCGTGGGGAGGGTCATGCATTCTTCATCATCTCCATGTCCCAGACAGCCATTGGTACCCCATCCCCAGGTGAATACACGTCCATCGCAGCCTAGGACTGCGGCATGCCAAGCGCCGGCTGAAATCGACATGGGCTTTATGTTGAATGCCTGAAAATGTCCAATCAACCGAGGGATACCCTCGTTTTGCTTGCTGCCATGCCCAAGCTTGCCTCCTAAACCACAGCCTACAGAGTACACTGACCTGCATATTTACATGGAAGATCAAATTTTCTACTCACAAGAGAGTGTAATTATCCAAATCACGAAAAGTTCATGGCCCTAAATTCTTTCCAAGCAAAGTTGTTCAATTATGTGAACGAACATGCTTATTGCCTTGTTGGATAAAATTGTAGCAACAATACCAGCTATGAATAAAGGGCAAAGTATTCCTCCAAAAAAAAAGAATAAAGGGCAAAGGAGCAAATGCTTACATTCCAGTAGGCTGGTAGGCCAACATAAGGAGATAACAATTGCCGGCAGAAATCTGAGCGACAAGAACATCCTCAAGCGGTCCAGAGAGAAGACGAGGTTCAACATCAGTAAGATCTGAGCTATGACCAAACCTCTCGGCACGCCCCCAAGAGAAAGTATAAACCTGGCCCTCTCTGGTCAGAACTGCGGAGAAATAGCCTCCTATAGAGGCTTGCACCACAAAGATGCCCTTCAGTGATTCCACCAACTTAGGGCTGCTAATGTAGTTAACATCAGCTGTCCCAAAGATTTCCAACCCCCCAAAAATGTCCTGTCCAAATGTGTAGACACTTCCGGTGTCGCTCACTAGCATTGTTCGCCTTGATCCAACTGCAGCTTGTATGATTCTGATGCCTTGCAGAGACCTACAAGGCAGCCACAGTTTAAATTTGTGACCTTGGCACATAGTTCTAGTTTCAGACAAATCAACATATATTACCTGATTAGGCATGGTTTGAACTGATCTTCTGTATCCCCAAGGCCAAGCTGGCCTGAGCAATTCGCACCAAATGAGTATACCTCCCCCTTTGTTGTGACAACAATGCTGTGGCCTGGTCCAGCAATAACCTGACATTTCTCTCGGCGGTAATTATTCTCACCAACTAAAATGTAACTAAGTACAAGCTTCCAAGAGCCCCCACACCGCTGCTTCAACCGCTCCTTCTCTTCTTGTTTCATTGGCCTAAATATGGACCTTTTCTGGCACATATCGAATGCTGCAAGTTCTGGAAGAGACAATGCAAAGTCCGGTGGGAACATTGCGGGCTTTCTGAAGAATTTACATGTAGCCTGAAACAACAGAGGATCCCACCATCGTCATCATATCATCATCACCAGCAGTTCAAAACTCAAATGCTGAAAGCATAACAATGTAGCTATACCTCCAAAGCAGCAAGATCTTTAGGATCCAGCTCGCAGGATGAGAGCACATGGAGGAGAATGGACGGGTTTGCTGTTAGGGGGAATTGCTTTGTGGCTTCATTTCCATACCATTGGCGTTTTGAGTGCTCCACTGACGAATGGGAGGTGGCCTCATTGACTATTTTGTAGAATTGTATAACCAGAGCGGCTTTGCTTGCTGTGGCATCCATTGGACACTGCATGATCTAGCAGTGCCTTGTGGGATCAAAGTTGGGAGTGAGCTAGAGCTGCCAAGAAAAAAAGGAAAAAAAAATTACACACTGGGTAGCCAAATGGACCAATATGACTACTACTTAGTCATGTATAAACTTATGGATCTTTAATAAACTATCCAAATGCATTTTTCTAGAGAAAGTAATTAGTCAAATGCATTGTAGCTTGTAAGAATACAAAACAGCAACTGATTGTATGGTTATCTAACTCATCTTACACACTTACACTTTCTTGTTAAAGATAGAAATACATAATGATCAGCATGATAGAGTGAGATGTGATCCTAAATTCAGCAATTCTAAAGACGAGATTGGCCACAACAAGACCACTCCTCAAGCTGATCGTACAGGTCTATTAGTATCCCAGCTTTTAAAGAGAAGCTTATCAAACACTTGACTACTATACTGCAACCAGAATCTAATGCACAACACGAACTGCAAGGAAAGATTATGGCTCCTATACACACTTTTTAAGAAAAAAGGCCTACAAATTTTGACATAATCAATGGATCATAGATCCCATCACCGTTCATGATCATCACTGATCAATCAACACCAACACAGTTACACATTCAAGCAAGAAAAAAAGATGATCCATGAATCATGATCATGGAGAGGGAAGTCACAATTCCACAATCCAATCAAGGTCCAGATCACAAAATCCAATCTTTTAAGGCATCCGCCATCTCAAGTTCCCATTATATCACCCAAAACCCCAACTCCGCACAACACAATCACCCAAAAAGAACTGAAGAAACTAAGAGGACTTCATGAACAAACCAAAGATCCTTCCTTTCCTGCATAGATCGAATTAACACGATCAAACAACCACACCAAAAGATCCCAACAGATGGTTAAAAAAAATCTGAACAACATTCAGGGCCAGGGATGCTGGGATCACATGGAATTTCGGCAAGGCGCAATCCGATCATATGGGGCTAAGATCAATCTGCCTGGCTTATCTGATCTTTGCAATGTTGCGAACTTGGGATTTGGGGATGGTGGTAAGTTTCGGGGGAATTGGAGAGGGGGGGAGAGAGATAAAGAGGTCTCCCATATATATATATGCCAGTCGGTGCCACATCATTAAAGTGGTTTTTCTCGTGGCCCTGGATTCTCTGCGGCATGGCGTGATGGTGGTTGCTCATCTTTCAATAGCTCATGCTAATCGTATCAAAAGCTTCTTGTTATTGAAACTAATTATTACTAGGAAAAGGTCTGTAGTATTCTAAAATTTGCTCGAAAATCTATTTAGCATCCTAAATTATGAAACTGGACATTCAACATTCCAAACTTTATAATCTAGTTCAAATCATACTTCGATCTAATTTCGAATAGTAGTATTGCCTGCATAATTCGATGAGTGAACAGTTTTATCACTTATAATAGCATGCTGATCAAGTTTAAGTGAATGATAGGTGAGGCCTACATGACATTCTCTCTCACATTGAAACAGAGAGGGAAGGGACTATAAGTGACGGTGTCCATGAAAGCACGGCTGAAAGCTTGGTAGAGGAGAAGCCCTTGTAGGCCATATATGTTATTGATCTAACTTGGTCAGTGTGTCATTCTACGTGACAAAATCACCTATTCATTACATCCGCGGGCAATAGCACTATGTGAACTAAGTTAATGTGTTATTTGAATTAGATTGTAAAGTTCAGAAGGTTAAATGTCTGGTTTCATAGTTTGAGATACTGGACATGCCTTCGCTTAAATTTAGAGTATAATATGAACTTGTTACTAATAGTAAATTACACTTTGCAAGTGTCAACTGCTTCCGGTTCACTTCTTAACTTTACAAATCGCTTATACCTTTGCTCTGGTTTTTGCAATGTAATAGTGTCATTTGAATTCATTCGGTTCAAACTTCAAATGACACTATTACAAATCGTGATTCTAAAGATCCTGAGATCGGATCGCAGGATCATGTAGAATTGTATCTACAAATCGTGATTCTAAAGATTAAAGGTTTTTATGGAAAATAAAAAGACTAAAGATTAAGGATTATAAGCTCTGGGACTCTGGGTCCACTAGGGGATGCAGTATTGTCCCTGCTCCAATGCTTTCTTGTGTCGGTTCTTTTCGGCTATAGTCTGATAGATTTTAATCATAACATGATTATTCATGTAAATAAACTGAATACTGATATACCGATAAGTCGTTTTAAAAATACTGTCCCAATAAATTATTTAAAAAATGTGATGAAAAAACTATCTTGTTTATTTATTTGGAGAAAGCCATAAACTATAAGAAAAAATATTTGTACTTTTATTTAACTTTCATTGAAGAAAAGAACAAATGGATATACCAGCAATTTATGGCATGCATGCTGATACCAAGTAATCAAAGGCAGATAGCGCACGTCACCATCTTGCATAATGAGTGGATTCTTTTAAACTGTGGTTTTAACCTTTGGTTTATAATTTTTAAATTTTAGTTGTTCACGAGACAGTAAACAAAGAGAAATAGTTGTATATAATCTTGATCGATATAGCAAAATTTAGTACGGTATCTATTACAATCTACCTATAAACCCAACTTTAAAAAGATGCACTGTTTAAAAACTAGTTACTATAGTAAAAAAATGGTAAACCAAAGCCTAAGCTAAAAAAACACAGCCATTGATATCCTACCCAAACAAGGCGAACATGAATGGGAAAAAAACCTATGATACATGACACAGAATAATTGAAATTAAACAGCAATGACCGACAAACACACGCACATAGACGGTACTTCAAAAGCTGAAAGCCATGGGCAGCTAATTACAAAAATTCCACTGGTCTTGGTGACCTCAACTGTTTATGGTATCTCATATCCTGAAACGAAATGGTGTTATTCTTAACTCTCCAAGTTTACCTCCCAGACCAAACCAATAGAAAACAACCTCAAGAAGTACCAACACGGCCACATCCTATACGATAAAATAACAGCTTCAGGTAGACTAGGAACAGGAAAATTTTGGTATCGTGCTAACGACAGCATGGGTATCGATGTACAGAGAAAATTCTTCCAAGTTTAGCCGGCTGGGGAAGCTCAAGGAAAGGAGGCGAAGGACGGCAGCAGCCAGCCGCGTTCTGTTGCGAGCTCCACATACGCTCCAAATTTCTCCTGTGCGTTCGGGATGTCGAGGATCAGATCATCGAGGCCTTCCTTGACGCGAGCAAAACCTTTTGTCATCTGGTTGATGGTTATCAGCCCCTCACCAAAGCACTCCTGCAGCAGAGCCACGATGCTAGCTTCATTCTGCTTCTCCATTGCCATAACCAGCGCTTTCTTCACCACTTCATGGTTGAAGAAGGGCATTCCAAGTTCACGGATGCATTGGCAGGCTTCCCCCAAGTCACCACCAGTGTTGTATTCCTCAAGGAGCTTTGAGATCTTGTCCTTTGCATCTTCCACTGCCCAGCCAGTGCCACCGCCCCAGCAGCGCAGTATCCTCTCACCAGAATGGCGAGCTGCAAGCAAGGCGCGAGCCATCTGGACAGTTTGACTACCACTGCTGTTAGGGCGTAGCTTGCTACTGATCTCATCCAAATTCAGTGGAATCAAGACTTCATCGATCACTGCTCTAGCCAGGAAGAGAGCAAGTTCACTGGGAGCATCCACAATGTCGAGGGCAGTGTCTTCTGCTGACTGAAGGAGCATTATGAATCCCTTCATTATGTCATCAGTGGAAAATAGTTCCAAGCTGAGTGAAGAAAGTAGCACAGAAGCCATCTCTTTTTCCCTGTTCTTCCTGTCCATTGCAAGTGTAATAAGCTTCTTGAGGAAAATGGGGTTGTATTCTGGGGATGAAAGCTCTTCAAGGCTTCTAATAAGTTCGGGGATGTCATCTGAGAGAAAATACTCCTGAATTATGTGCCCAGACTCTTTTTTAAAACGCTTGATCTTTTCACCACTTGTGTTTCGCATCTCTTCATCAGGGATAGCAGATTTACTGAATGAAGCATCAAGCCATCCTTCAGATATAGCTGTTGAAACCAGCTTGTCAAAAAGAGTTTTGGCAGAAGGAATATCAAGGCTCAGGTCATCAACACTCTCAGCTAGCCGAGAAAAGCCCTTCGACATTTGATTTGAACTGATCAAGCAACCCGCAGTTGATTCCTTCAACAACTTTAGGATTAATGGCTGTGACGAAAGATTATCCATGCCAAGGATAAGAGCACGTTTCACAACCTCATGATGGAAGAATGGAAGGCCCAGCTCCCTTATGCACCTAAAGGCTTCGTCTGCATCTCCACTCTCGATATACTCTCTCAGAATATCCTGGATCCTCTTTTTCGCCTCTTCTACAGTAAAGTAAGTGCTCCCGCCCCACTTGCGTTCAACTAACTCCGCATGGTGGGGAGCTGACAAGTAGCTCTTCTCGGCAACTTGCAGAACTTCAATACCTTTAGAAGATTCTGGAAGCAGTGCTCTGGCTCGAGTGAGAAAAACAGGAGGTAATATTTCATCAACAACAGCACGTGCAACAAAAACAGCCAAGACATCAATAGCATCTGGTATATCAACAGCTAGATCTTCTGTTGACTCTAGAAGCATCATAAACCCTTCACTCAACTTGGAGGAGCTCAATAGATCAGCATACAAGGCAGACAACAGAACTGACGCCATTTCTTTTTCTTTGTCATGACGGTCCATTGCCATGGATATGAGCTTCTTGACAAAGTAGTGGTGAAACTGATCAGATCCAAGACTCCTTAGCTCAGAAGCTGCCAGTTGCACATCTCCCGTACTAAAATACTCCTCAATTACTGGAACTACAAGCTTCCTATAGTCATTTAATGTAGCAGGAACCTACATTTGCAGTGAAGCATTGCTAGATTAGAATGTCATACCAATGAAGAACAGAATTTTAGTATCATACAGAGTAGCCGGGTCAAACCTTACTGTTCCCATTAACTAGTTTGTTCAACACTTGAGATGGTAAAGAATCTGCATCTTCATGGTTGTCTTGTTCAATTTTCCCACCAACACCTTCTGAAAGCAATATCAGTATGAACTATTAACAGAACATAGTATTTTCCAAAGAAAAACAACAGTAAATCTATACAGGAGTAATAACAGAAAAGAACTACATATTGTCTTCTGAGAAGTAAATAATTTCGATTAAATTGCATTTATTGCATTGATTGTGCATCAGCATCCGGATGTAACAGAACAAATAAAGAGTGAAAATTTTCAAATAAATTTTGAACTCAATAAATTCTTCATTCTGGCAATACATGGCTTGAGCTTCTCAATATGGCACAGGACATTTATAAAAAATAGAAAAAGATCCCTGAATTGGATCTTACACTTTTGGTAGCTTCTAAGTTTTTAACCTCAAGCTTAAGTCCCTCGAAACATGTAGCCATAAATACCAACCAATCATGGAACAAAGGGCAATACTCGCATCAAACTATATCGAAACAAACAAATGTATTACTAATTGCATGAATTAATCACGCAGAATGAACTTCCAATAAAATCAGTTCCATGCCTTTTGTTTATCTACTTTTTGGATGTTTTAACTTTGTTGAACTCATAAGGATTTCGCTCCTTAAAAAAATTTAGACTATTTTGGTCAAACAGGACAACCAAAAACAATCAGAAACTGTCACCGACCGACATAAGCTTTTGGCAGCATTAAGCTTAAGCTTAAGCCCCTCTGAACATGTAGCCATAATACCATCCAATTGTAGAGCGCAAGGACTGTTGCACCAACTATATCGGAACCTACAAATGCGTTACCAATCGCATGAACTAACATCCAACAAAAAAAGTACCGTGTATTTTTGGAAGTTTCAACTTTGCCGGACCCCTAAGGATTTGGCTCTTTAATAAAATCAGGGTTTTCAACCCTTTTGGACAAGAACAAGACAACCTAGAATTACCAGAAACCGTCACCAACGTACTAATCAGGACTCTACCGGCATCAAACGGAACAAGAATCAAACGCCATTTGTTTTTCCCGCCAATCTAAACCCCATCACAAAGCCTATAAGATTAAACAGAACAAACACAATCCCATTCTGCTATTGCTTGCGACGCACTGACACAACTTCACATACATCAAACCTATCGCCATACTTAATAAACACTGTACTTCAATAGCCAAGCTAATCCATTAGCATGCATAGCAACAGGCAACCCTAGGACGAACCAAATACTCACCTCTCCTACGTACCATCATCAATTCACCCTCTAGAGGCCATACCCCAACCAACAGAGAATCCAAACATTTCCACTCCCTACGATTCTATTTCTACCACCCCTCTCCCAATTCCCAAACAGCATATGACAACATAACATAATTCAGCCCTATAGACTAGAGAGAGAGATATAGAGATGACCATAGGGATCAAGCAGTCACCTTTCTTATCGGCGTGGTGGTGTGTGAGGTGGCGGACGGCGATCCCGCCGTCGGCGGGCGCGCCCCCGCCGGTGGCCACCCGCAGGTGCCCCTCCGCCAGCATCCTCGTCGGCGACCTCGCCCCCTCCTCCGCCGACATCTCCCCCTGCCTCCTCCGCCCGCCCTACACCACAAACACACACGCACACACCCAATCAAATCACCACCAAATCGAGCGAGATCAAGGCCGAATCGAACAAACCCACGAGGGCAACGACCAATCGGAAGGAGCGGACGGCGATAGATACCTGTGGAGATCGGAGACGGCAGGGTGGTGGTGGAGACGGCGAAGCTGACGCGGATCTCACGCGTGCGGTGAGGTGCGCCGCGCGTCGAGTGCGAGCAAGAGGGGGGAGGGGACGCGAGGGCCGTAGAGGGGAGGGGAGGGGAGTATTTATCGGCCTCCCGTTCTGACACGTATTATTCAGGAAGTCTGCTTGTGCTTTGCCCCTCCGAACTCTAGTCAAAAGTTTAAGTATCAACCTAAAATATAAAACTATATATATTGTAGCTCTCATGTCATGTCATAGTACCAGATATATTACCTCTCTAAGATCGATTGAAGACGATTTTAGCTAATATGGTGTCAATGTAAAAGCGGTTTTGATACATAATCTGATTTTCGGTTTAAGGTTTTGACATGAATACGAACAAATCAGTGGAATGAATAAATAAATTTAAAAAATAGTAGGGCCTATATATCATTATCATAGACCACCTTCCTCCTCTCTTTATCTTCTCTTCTCTCTCCTAATGGCCATAGCCGTCGCCTCTTCCACCAGGCTTCCTTCCTAGATTTGCCCACTGCTCCTAACGACCGTTGCAAAGATGGTGCAGCTCCCGGTGACCGTTCCCTAGGACCTGGTAGAGGAAGTGGAGTGCCCTAGCCAAGGGAGACAGTGGTGCAGCTTCCAGCTCGGGGAGAAGGTGGTGTGGATCTAGTCGGAGCCGAGCCACTGGCATCGTCCATGCCCTCCTCTTCCATCCTAACCGACCGGCTACGAAAAGAGAGAGGCACCCTAAGCATAGCTCCACCGTGAGCTCCGCCATCACCATTGCCAGCCAAATTTATTGTGCCACACGTTGACTGTGAGCTCCACCATCGGCGTCATCCTCAGCCATCACAAGGTTTGTCACCATCATCACTTGCTAGATTTGCTTGCCACTGGAGGAGGTGGTGACGTAGCTCCCAGTCGGAGGCAGTGCGTGACCAGGGTTGGCGGCCGTGGATCCAATCGAGGCTAAACCGCTGATGTAGTCCTTGGCCCATCCTCCTCCCTCACCGGCCACAACCATGAAGAGTTCGATGCAGGAGGAGGAAACAAGTGTTTGGGGAGAAAGAAGAAAAGAAGTGTGGAAGGAAAAGAAAAAGTAGAAGGAAAGGGGAAAAATGAAAGAATGTTTCACTAATTCAGTTGTATTGGTGCACATGACAGGACACTATGGTAATAAAATTTGTCTACGTAGATGTCACGTCAACTAAAATCATCTTACTGCAATCTCAAAGAGTAAAATAAAACAATATTGATAGTTGAGGAGTAAAACATTTGATTTTATACCATATTAAGGGTTTAAAGGGTAAAGTAAACTTATTTCTATTATTTATAGGATGTTAATTACATTTAACCGTGTCCCTTAAGTTAATCCCTCGGGTTAAATTGGAAAACTTAACAGCTTGGAATTCTTGTCCTTTTCTTTTCTTACTTCCCAAGCACCACCGTGAGACTCATAGGGGCTGTTTGGTTGCCTGCATGCGGGTGGCTCGCACCCGCGCATGCAGGGAGATGGTGTTTGATTGCCTGCATGGAGGAGCGGGCCTGCACGAGTAGATGCAAAAAATCGACTGGAGTCAGGCTGAGAAGAAACGTGGCTGAGGAGCTTCCCTCCTCAGCCTGGCCACGCTCATGCAGCTGCATGAGCACATGCAGGCAACCAAACAGCCCCATAGAGAGGTCAGTGAATTCGTCGCGCTGTCTTGCATAAATTGCTACGCACTTGAATACTAGCGGTGGAAAATCTCTTAACTCTCAGTGAAAATTTTACGGGGCCACATGTCAGTGATGTTGTCATTTAGTTGCGTGGTAGTCTTGGTGCCGTGTAGCGAGCGGGGTCGGGGAGTTCCTCTCCGTGGAACGGGCGTATGGGGCCGGCGGGTGTCTGGGTGTGTGGAAGTGGAACGGACGGCTGTCGGGCGGGTGGCGTATGGACGCGGTGCACGTGGGGTGGGTAGCCTGAGGAGAGCAATGGATGGGGACGGATGGCGTGGGGGTTTCGCGCGGCCACGTCAGGGCGGCGTGGGGAAAGGGGCCTGGCCTTTTCGGTCCACGTGGCGGCGACGACAAAGCGATGCTGTCGTGACGGAGGTTCCAGATGGATGGAGCACCTAACGCATTCTTTTGGGCGTGGCTCTCAACTCTGGCTTATGATTTTATTTATTTATATGAGATAGTATATAAAGAAAAATAGTTGTATATAATTTTAATTAGTATAACTAAATTTAATATAGTATCTATATTTATCTATAAATCTGTTTTAAAAAGATGTACCATTAACAAGCTAATTATTCTTGTAGAAAGTGATAAACGTTCTAACCCACCCGAACACTACGAGCTCTGGCTGCATCTGTAACCAAAACTAGTAGCAAGAAGTGATCCATCTCAGGTTTCACACTTTCAGTGGCTGCATCTGCGACAAAAACCGATGAGTACTAGCAACAAACAACAAATCCATCTCAGGTTTCACTGGCTGCATCGGTAACTTTCTAAAACTTTTGTCCCTGCATGTTCTTGCGTTGTTTAGTCACACGGACTCTGCCTATATAAGATGGCATCCATCTTTACACACTGTATGGTTATCTCTTGGTGGCTTGATCGATGGCTTCATCTACGCAAGTCCACAAAGTAAAACAAACATGAGGCGTGTCGATGATGGGACAGATATCAGGTGAAGCACGCATGTACTATCATGATATTTTGGCAGGCTCCTGGCTGGAGGGAACAAGTGCCTGCACAGCTTATCTTTACTGAACTTTAGGCTTGGCTTGCCTGTTGCAGTCTGAATCCAAAACACCATCCATGATCCACGAGACAAGCGTACGTTCGGCAAAGACAGTGCGGTGGACTTTTACAACATCTACTTGCTACAGACATATCCCATCAGAAACGTAGATAGATAGCTATTCACCAAGAATGGTGACAGGGATCTGTCAATTGACATCGATCTCTCGTCAGAAATGTACGTCGTGTAGACATATAACTATCGAGGAATGACAGGTAGCTGGTACTTCATACTGTGGGTCGCTTATGACTTGTCGAGGAGGGTCTCGAGGTAGAGGTTGAGGATGTATCTCCCCGTGGAGAGGACGTCGAGGCGCTTCTCGCTGGGCTCGTACCGCCCCTTGCGCAGCTGGTACCGGTGCGTCACCGCCGACACCGTGTACGCCTGCCCTTCGATCGTCACGCTCTCCCCGCAGTGGATGTTCTGCTTCCAATTAGTGCACAGCCATCAGGAAGCAGCAGCAGCAGCAACAAACATATCAGTGAGCACTCGCATACATATTGACACACCCACGCACACACTAATTTTAGTATATGCACAGGGATCACGCAACAACAATATGCATATCAGTGAGTGAGCATTCGTGTAAAGATACAGAGAAAAAGGGAACACACTAGGCATATGTACTGAATTTTTATTCCTTTTAGTACTCTCATCTGTATATATTAACTTAGAATTGCCAGGTGTAAAGGTTAATCCAAGGATCCCTGATGCTTGTTTAATTACCGCAGGGAATAAACCCTGACAGACAAGGCTGACATTGTTGCGAGAGTACGTTCTTGCCGACAAGGTCTTGGGATAGTCGGAATAAACCCTGACAGAATGGCATGCATTATTGCTGTGGAACAATTTAAAGAATAATTATGTATTGTCTTATAGAACCCACACTCTTTATTTATAGTGTCAAGGTTACAATCCGACTCTAGTATGACTCATGATTCACACACTACTTAGACTCTTATCAAACTCAGTACTAACTCTCCAACGCTTCCTCTCAAGATTGGCATAAAATAAAAAACATGGTCATCTTGTTATATGTTGCAATACTATTACTAGAATATAACATTTTACTAAACATATCATCGACTCCAAACCCAATAACATTACGAAGACCAAAGGTTGTCCCCAATACCAACACCAAACCACCAGCGACATCACCAAATCCATCTCCACCATCTTGTAGTTGTCCTGGCCGTGGCCTCAACCTCCCCCTTCTCTACCCACACGCCCCTGGCCACCCTCAGCCTCCACCACCTCTGCCCACACACCCTCGGTCTTAGCCTCTACCACCTCTACTTTGACCATAGCTCATTACGCTTGACTTCAGTCCCAATTCTCTTCCCAGTTCTCTTCTCCCTTCTGCCACTTCTCGAACTATGTGGTCATCCCCTTTGTCATGGCTCCATTGGCCTTAGGGCCATCTCTTCCTCTTTCTCTACCTCCTTGACCTCCTCAGCAAACCTACTATTCACACCATCACCACCTCCACTTGGGCGAGATACTCCACGCTTGTAACACTCAGTCCTCCTTATAAAGTTCAAGTTGTCACATCTCGCATCATGGCAAATCCAATTACCCTCGCGACCTCCAGTTCGTGAGAGGATATGCCCAATTCAGGTGTCCTGTTTGTTTATAGTTATAGCACCCCCTATCAACTACAACGTACGCTGACCTTATAGGGTTGCTGCTCACCATTACTCTTTGTCAAGTTTCCTCGACAACTATAGTTGAAATAGTCTCCTCCATAGTTGGCAATGCCACCTGATGACATATTGCAACCCTCCTGCTCTCAAATTCAGAGTTCAAACATTTCAAGTAGTGAGTAATCCTTCTACGTTGCAGTCATGCCCTACCAAACTCAAGATCACTAGCACACGTCAGCTGTAGTGGATCATACTGATCCAAATCTATCCACAACTGTTGTAGCTCACTAGCATATTCTTGAATAGACTTCTCCCCCTGTTTCAAAGCATCTACCTTACCCTAAATCTCCACCATCATCATCACATTACTAGCCCTAGAGTACATGTTCACCGGCGTCTTCCATATCACCAATGCACTTAGGATCACCTCCACCACCCTAGCAATGGATAGGGACACTAAAGTCAACAATCATGCCACCACCATAGAGTTGGTGGTGTTTCACATTCTCCAATTTATACTCCCCCTATCTATAGGCTCGATGCAGGTCTCTTGTAGATAGCGCTCCACTCCCTTCCTCTTCAGAATTAGTTGAGCCCTTCTAGATTAATTCAGGTAATTCTTATCTATTCTGAATTAATTCAGATAATTCTTACTCCCTTCTAGCTTTGCATCACTCAGCATCAGCTCCAACTTCAATTCCAATGATCATGTTCCAGCCTTAGGACCTATTAGACCCATCAGCATGAGGCCTTACAATATATCTCTCATCTCACCTTTGTAACTAAAGAGGATTCTCTATTTTCACCATCTATATTCACAATACTCTTCTCCGCAGTTATCCGCATAGCTTCTTCAATCTTCTTTGCAACTTTGATCTCCTCATAAATCAGAGCTAATCTTCTACTTGGACAACTAGAGCAATACCAGCCACCAAACTATGCCGTGCGCTACTAGGAGATCACGGCAGCTCTTCAATCAGAAAGGATCTAAGCACCCTTGGTCATCATCTCTCAGTGTCTGTGTGCCTCCTTTCCCACTCCGTTTTTAGTCTCCCTGCAGCAAAACAGACAATAGCACACAAAACAACAGCAGCAGCAGCAGCAGCAGCAGCAAACCTTATCTCCTCCTCACAGCAAACAGCTGCAAAAGGCCCTCGTCTCTTCCTCTCCCCGTCTGTGCTCTTCACGGCAGCCAACAGGAGCAGGCGAGCAGTCGGCGGCAGCGGCCCAAACGTGCCGGCGAGATGGCGCCGCGACGCTCTCCGCTCACACCCACAACGCGCTGCAGCGCTGCCCCAGGTGCCGGCCGGCGAGGTGCGGCTGTGGCGGCCCGCGTGCCCGCAGGACGGCGCTGCGGAACCGGGCCTGGGTAGCGGCGACAGCTACGGGTGTCGACGGTGGTGGTGGTTGAACGGTGGCAGCAGATCGTACCTGGATTGGTGGTGAACGGGCGGCGGCGGTGGATCGGATCTGAGGTGAGTTTAGTGATTAGGGTACCATATAGAATAATTTGAGAAATAATTATGGGTTGTTCTATAGGACAGTGTCAATGTTACAATCTGACTCTAGTATAACTTACCACTCAAAATGACTCTAATATGACTTACTTGAACTCTTATTAAACTCTAATACTAACTCTCAAACTTCAGGAGTTCTGAATTGATCAGAAGAGGCTAAAGGAAGAAGCACGATAAGAAAATCCTGCTGCTAGCTAGCAGGGTATTGTTGCTGTTCGAGTTCAAGTTCTACGTTGTTGTTGTTCAAGAAGAGAACTGCAGAACTCCTCCTGTCAATCCGGCATGCTACCGATAAGAACAGCAGTTAACAGAGTTTGAGCATTGGCTGTCAATCCGGCATGCTGCAAATTAAGCTGTCAAGCTTGTTGAGGGGCAAACTTCTATGTAGCTAGCACCGTGACACTGCAACAAAACTTCTGAAGCAATCTGGAACAATGCGTTCATTTTGCTGAGGAGTTGTTTGACACCTAATTAATTACCACTTAGATAATGTTTGCGTTATTGGATTGCAGGTTCAAGCATCGGTCTGGTCAAGTCGTACGTAGTGGTTAACAGATTATTAACGAGTTCGGCATCTAGCTGTTTACAAGAATAAGTTTAGCTTGGATGGTGAGCCACACGCCATTGCTCGTCGTAAGGAAGCATCAGAATTCAGAAGAAAACAGGAACAAATTAACAGAGATGCATCTATGATGCGTGCGTGCGTACTGTGGGGAAGCAGCGGACGCCGAGGCATCGCGGCGGCGGCGTGATCTCGACGACCTTGAAGGGGTGCTTGTGCTCCTTCTCCCGCTCCCTGTCCCCACGATCCTTCTTCCTGCACGCCACCGCGAAACGCGGCTGCAAATCCCATCCACGGCAAAGAAGCAAGGTTCACTTTATCATAACAGCGTAAGCTTCCCTTGCAGCTTAAAATTAATCGTTTACAAGATGCAGCGCTAATAATGGAAGTGATTGTGTCCGTGTGCTAACCTTGTGGTATGCGATGGAGGTGGAAGCAACCATGGCCATGGTGGATTGCTCGCCGCCGCCGCCGCTCTGCAGAATCCTCACAGTTCTTGCAAGGAGGAAGGATTGGATGGATGGATGGCTGGCTGGAACGTGGGGAGATTGGTGGGGAGATATTCTGATCCTGTGCTAGCTGATGGATGGTGGTCGATCGATTGGGCTCGGGTGTCTGTTCCTGTACGAGACGACGTGGGAAGAAGCTGCGCCACGTGCGCGTGTGCTCCAATCACGTCGTTTTCGTCCTTGATCTCTCTGTCTCTACGCACACTTACGTCCACCACATAATATATGTTTGTCCTATTAAAATATACGATAAAATTTAAATAAAAATCGCACCTCGTAGAAAACATCCTGCTAAAATACATACGTGACGTGAGGCATCCGGAACCAATCCGTATAGCGAATCTAGACGGGCAGCGGGCACGACCCCGAAGCACAACCGCTCGGTCCGCGCTCTCCATCTCTCTTGGTTGGATGACAGGTGTTTGGGCTTGTGTGCAGGCCTAGCAAGTTCTCCAGTCTTGAGACCCTCTTAGCTGATCTGGAAAACTGGAGATCCTCCATTTTTTTGGGTACATGATACATGAGACATCCAATTCAATAGTGGTCAGACTTTTGGCGGATAGTGGCCAAACCGCTCTGAACAGTAATTTCAGACACATAAATAATAATTTTAGCACTGTTTCAAATCCTAAAATATACGTAACTTTTGATCTGATGATCTAAATAATATGAAATTTGGCATGCACCTTCCCTAGGATGTCACAAACCTATTCTAATCAATGATCAAGAGAATTGTTGTAAAAGTGGTGACCTTTTCATTTGAGTAAAGGATGCACTAAAACGGGGCAAAAGAGTGAAATTTCGTTCTACTCTTGCTAGTGAGTCCTAAATGGTTAAGATGACCTAGGATGTGTTCTCATATATTATAGTAAGTTAGATCACAACACGAATTCAACCCAAAATACTCACAAATGTTCTGAAGACAGTTGGAGAAGTCTGGAGCGAAGGGACTTCATGCTTTAATCCCAGTGAGTTGGAAGCCGAACAACAATCTTGACGGTCTTGATGTCAGGGCTATGGGCTGCATCACAGCGAGCTCCAGAGCACCTGATCGGTGGTGCTACCAACAGCGGCCGTAGTCATTTGGCGATGTTTCCCATCGTAGCCACTGTTCATTATATGCAGGCTAGTTAGACAAAAGAAAGAGAGGAGAGTGCATCCTTTACCATTCTGAGCATAGTACACCATGGCCTAGACTTATACTGATTGTTTTCTTATGGGCTGTTTGGTTGCTAGCCACACTTTACCAATAAAAATTGCCATACTTGCCTAAGTTAAGGTGCTCAAATTCTTTGCCACACCTTAGCAAGCCTAAGGGAATCTTGCCACACTTTTTTGAGTCATTGACGTGTGGGACCTAATTTGCTGGAAGGGAATCTTGCCACAACTGTAGCTGCAACCAAACAACTTCCAAAGTTAGTCAAATTTGCCTAACCTTAGGTGTGGTAAACTGTGGCTGGCAACCAAACAACCCCTTAGGCTCCTCGGCCTTCTCCTCCTTTCTTGTCTGTATCTTCTCTAAGGCTGTCTTCTTCACGTATGTGTTCTAACGGTATTTGTGTATCTTGTGTTCGTCTCCCTCTCTGTGTCTCTCCATCCATTCCTCCCTGTGTGTTCCTCTTCTCTGTTCATGTTTCTGCTTTTATAGTCACGAGCAAGGGCCACGGGCGACGTACGCAACCCTCACGCGGTGCGAATCAACGCCTTTGGGATTGAGATGCTAATTCGATTGCCGATTCTTTCCTTCTAAAATTGTGCTTTCCGCATCAGAAAAGATTTATCAAGAAATACTTCCATGAACAAAGATTCGGTGCAATTGTCTTTCCATTGCCAATATGGTTTACTCGTAACCAATCTTTTCTTTCCTTCTTGGTGCATGGCTACCTTTGTGCGGCTGCGCGCAGTGCTACGCATCGACTGTTGGAATTAGTTTTGTTATTGATAGTTCATATGTGTATAGTCGTGCGTCGAGTACTCATCGTACCTGAGTGCCGTGTAGGGGTCGAAGGCCTTGGAGTTAGCAACTAATCGGCGACTCTAGAGACTCAGTCGTGATCATGAGTCAAGTGTAGTGAACCAATCATAGCACTGTGATCCAGTCGATAGCTATGATGATCTAGTCGATACTCATAAGCTACATCACCATGGTCGCGAATCCGTGATAACATGTTCAAAAAGACCGTGGTCGACACAAGGTATAAATTTAGATTACATAAAAATAAAATAATATATTTTCATCAATTTAACTTAGTCCTTTCAGTCTTCGAGCCCACCCTCCATTCTCGTTTGGCTTCGCCACTGTCCGTGGCCGTGATGCAACTCCCAAACCATTTCACCCACTTTACCCAACAATGCTCCAACCAAAATTCGAAACCCATATCGCGAGTTGCATGAAACAGTGATATACATTGACATGTAGACCCGCATGCGTCCTATATTAACACAAAGTTTGACTATCCGTCATTCGAAACGAGATGCAACAATGTGTTCAATCTACCGAAAAATGTTGTAGCCATCATTTTTACTTGATTACTACTATCAGTGTTATAGGTGGAGCATGGAATGGAACCCGGCCCTACATGTCAGCCAGTACACTTCATGGTAGCTCTCTCGAGCTATAGCCCTTACGAGTTGTTTCTCCATAGGATGTGTTACGGGTTATAGTTTATGACTGTGATTGATAATTTATAATTATGAATAAACTAAATGCTTATAAGCTAATTTAAAAAGATTATTATAATAAACCAATTCGAAACGATAGTGAAAAAGTCATCTTATTTATTTATTAAAGAAAAATAATAAATCATAAGCTGAAAATAACAGACTAGACTCCCCCCTCATTGGCGTCTTTAACAAACAAACAAACGCCCGCTTCTAAAGTTTGTCCTTTGCATGCCCTGATCCCTCCTATATATACGCACCAAGCTCTACTTCCATGGCTACATCACCAGCTCAGCACCACCCACCACTAGTCACCACTGTTCCTGCTGCCCACCATTGTTGCAAGTTATCCGAACGAGACTGCCATTTGTGACAATGATCAAGCTGAGGTACTCCAAGAGGCTGTTCAAGAGGAGCTCCTCCAAGAGCAGTACTGGTAGTGTTGGAAAATTAAGCACATGTAGGTTCAATTTATTCCATAAATTAATCATGACATCATACACGCAAAATAACAGAACCATCACAGGCATAACAGATCTAGACATGTAAACCAGAAAACTGTACATGAACAGATCTAATGCGGAGAACATGACTGTTACGTACCGATGATTCTGCTCTGATCGGTTTGCCGATGTTGACGCTGCAGGTACGGTGTGGATGACACGAGGTCGATGACGATTCGCCGAAGCCGAACGACGAGGAAGACGAGCCAGAGCTACAGCAAGCAGTCGCGCAGAGCGCTTCCCAAAAACCTTATTCGCCCTCTCCCGGTGCAGGACTTCGAAGGCGACGGTTCCGGAGACCTGCTCTCCCGAACGACAGTGCACGCCGGCGGACGGGACGGAGTAGACTACGTGGGACGGCGCAGTACAATGGAGCAGGCAAAAACCTAGATTGATTCGCATCTTCTGTATGGAGTCGGCGGCTCAGTATTTATGGAGAAAACAGGACGTGTGATCAAGACGCCTGCACGTTCTCCATAACTCGTAACCGAAACGGATTAGTTGCGCGTAACCGATCCGGATTCACCGCTATTCAAAACAGCAAAAATAAAACTGCAAAAGGAAGCCGCGTCTGCGCAAGCATCTGGAGCCGATTTTGGCGGACCATTCATGCAGGTGCCGTGCACGCGCGCCCCCCGCCCAGCCCGGCCCGGCGAGGCGAGGCGAGCGAGCGCGCGCGTGTGATCCTCTAGTTCTCTCCCACACATGCCTCAAGTGGCTAGGAGTGCACCATCCCTTTTAAGGTGGTCTTCCTCTCCTAGAACTAGCAATATGGTACTAAAGTGCACATGCATTGCTCCTTTGCATGAGTGGGCCTTTGAGATTTAGGAATTATTCTTATGGGCTTGGCCCACATAATTCAACAATCCCCCACCAGATCTCAAAGTCCCACAGAGATTTACCTGAATTCCAATGTACTGTTTATATATCAGTATTTCGATGGAGACCGATTAAGGTTGAACATCCATCTAGAACTCCAAGCTACACTTACTCACAACTTGAACAATGGACTATGCCTTGAATTGCAAGTTTGGTGCAAGCAAGCTTCACTTAAAGACTTAACTGATACTAGGCCGCCAGTAGGCTACCCCTCGGTTGGAGCGTATAAGTCATACTCCTTGGTCTCTTCATGAGCTTAGTAGGAGATTACCCAAGATCTCCATAGACTGCGACTAACAGTCGGGCTCATATAGGTGTGTTCTTTCAAGAATGCTCTGCAGGATAGCGTCTTCGCTTCTAAAAGCCAATGGAACACATTAAGACCTTAGTCAACCTGCCTTGCAGTTTCTGAGAGTATTGCATCTTCACATAGAGAGGGTTGAAATTACTCTCCTCCAGTTAACTAATGACTTGTTTTTCCCAGATCCTAATTCACGGGATCTCCGATCACATAGGTTGGGTTACTACCATAGATAACTCACATGGGTCTCATACCCATCTCCTTCGATGCACTATCTATCACATTCCGTGATAGTCCCTTTGTAAAGGGATCTGCCAGGTTTTTATCTGTTTGGATGTAATCCAAGGTTATAACTCCGGAGTTTCTCAATTTCCTGACAGACTTCAATCGTCTCTTGACATGCCTAGACGATTTCATATTATCCTTAGAACTGTTCACTTTAGCGATAACGGTTTGATTATCACAGTTCATAAGGATAGCCGGTACTGGCTTTTCCACCGTAGGTAGATCCATCAATAGATCCCGTAGCCATTCTGCCTCAACAGTAGCGGTGTCTAGTGCCGCAAGCTCTGCTTCCATGGTTGACCTCGTCAAAATGGTCTGTTTGCAAGACCTCCATGAAACAGCACCACCACCAATAGTGAAAACATATCCACTAGTGGCTTTGATCTCATCAGCATCAGAGATCCAGTTGGAATCACTATAACCCTCCAGCACCGATGGGTACCCAGTATAGTGAAGTCCAAAGTTCGAGGTACCTTTCAGATAGCGCAACACTCGCTCAAGCGCCTTCCAGTGATCATCTCCTGGGTTAGATGTAAACCGGCTTAACTTGCTCACAGCAAAGGAGATGTCTGGCCTTGTTGCACTAGCTAGGTACATAAGTGAGCCAATTATCTGAGAATATTCCAGCTGATTCCTAGCAATTTTCTTATTCTTACGAAGTAACACGCTAGGATCATAAGGTGTTGGAGAAGGCTTGCTATCAGAAAAACCAAAACGGCTCAAGACCTTTTCCACATAATGAGATTGCAAAAGTGTAATCCCATCCTCACCTCTAACCAATTTAATATTTAGAATAACATCAGCCACTCCCAGATCTTTCATATCAAAGTTTTGAGACAAGAATGATTTGACCTCATTTATCACATTGATGTTTGTCCCAAAAATCAGGATGTCATCCACATACAAACATAGAATAACTCCCTCACCCCCACCATAGCGATAGTATACACATTTATCTGCCTCATTGACAGCAAAGCCTGCAGATGTCAGTGTTCTATCGAACTTCTCATGCCACTGCTTAGGGGCTTGTTTCAGACCATACAAAGATTTCAACAGTTTTAACACCTTGCCTTTTTGACCTTCTACTACAAATCCATCAGGTTGTTCCATGTAAATTTCCTCATCCAGCTCTCCGTTAAGAAAAGCTGTCTTAACGTCCATTTGATGAACGAGAAGACCATGTGAGGCAGCCAAAGCAAGTAGTACTCGAATTGTGGTCAGTCTAGCAACAGGTGAGTAAGTGTCAAAGAAATCTTCGCCTTCTTTCTGAGTATAGCCCTTGGCAACAAGCCGAGCCTTGTACTTTTCAATAGTACCATCAGGCCTAAGCTTCTTTTTGAACACCCACTTGCACCCTACAGGTTTGCACCCATAAGGTTTATCTGTCAGCTCCCAGGTTCCATTAGCGATAATGGAATCCATTTCACTACGGACAGCCTCCTTCCAGTAGTCTGCATCAGGGGATGCATACGCTTCTGAAATAGATTTGGGAGTGTCGTCCACAAGGTACACAGTGAAATCATCACCAAAGGATTTGAATATCCTTTGTCTCTTGCTCCTTCTAGGAGCTCCACTGTCATCCTCCTCATTGACAAGTTCATGTGTATGTTCAAAAGGTTCAGGTGATGTGATTGAACTAGGAATTATTTCAGAAGGTTGACTAGTAGTGTTATGTGTATCCTTCATTGGAAAAATATTCTCAAAGAATGTTGCATCTCGAGACTCCATAATTGTACCAACATGCATGTCAGGTACCTCAGTTTTAACTATCAAAAATCTATAAGCAATGCTATGATTAGCATATCCCAGAAAGACACAGTCCACAGTTTTAGGTCCAAGCTTGCGTTTCTTAGTTATTGGCACATTAACTTTCGCCAAGCACCCCCATGTACGCAAGTAAGAAAGTGATGATTTTCTCCCAATCCATACCTCGTATGGTGTTTTGTCCTTATTTCTGTTACGAACTCTATTTAATACATGATTAGACGTTAGTAAAGCCTCCCCCCACCATGCCTTAGGTAAGCCCGCAGTATCTAACATGGCATTCACCAAGTCAGTCAACGTGCGATTTTTCCTTTCGGCAATCCCATTTGACTCGGGAGAATAAGGAGGCGTCCTCTCATGTATAATACCATGTTCCTCACAAAATAAGTCAAATTCGTTTGAGAAATACTCTCCACCACGATCTGACCTAAGTCTTTTTATCTTTCTATTTAACTGGTTTTCAACTTCTGCCTTATAGATTTTAAAATAGTCTAAAGCCTCATCTTTCGTTTTCAATAAATACACATAACAGAACCTAGTTGCATCATCAATCAATGTCATGAAATATCGTTTTCCACCCTTCGTCAACACGCCATTCATCTCAGAAATATCTGAATGCAGGAGTTCTAGTGGTGCCAAGTTTCTCTCCTCAGCAGCCTTGTGAGGCTTACGAGGTTGCTTTGATTGCACACAGCTATGGCATTTAGAACCTTTGGTGATGGAAACGTTTGGAATTAAATTCATACTGGAAAGCCGAGACATCAAACCAAAATTAATATGACATAGACGTGAGTGCCAAACATTAGCCTCATCATCCACACTACCACAAATATGGTTCACAGTCTTATTGCAGAAATCTGAAAGGGAAAAACGGAACAAGCCTCCGCACTCATAGCTTTTACCAATAAAATATCCATGTTTAGACACGACTACTTTATTAGACTCAAATACCAACTTAAGCCCGTCTCTACATAAACGGGAGCCACTAACGAGATTCTTGTCTATAGAAGGGACATGCTGCACGTTCTTCAGCTGCACGATCTTTCCCGAAGTAAACTTCAGATCTACCGTGCCAACACCATGAACAGTAGCATGTGACCCATTCCCCATTAGGACGGAGGAATCTCGGGCGACCTGATAAGAAGAAAACAACGAAATATCAGCACACACATGTACATTAGCTCCTGTATCAATCCACCAATTGGTAGATTGACTAACTGAAAGAACAGTAGGTAAATTACCATACCCAGTTCCATCTCCAGTCTTGCCAATGGTCACATTGATAGACTTAGAAGTCTGTCCTACAGGTGCCTTCTTTCCTTTGCGTTGTGGGCACTTCTTGGCCATGTGACCAGGCTCACCGCACACAAAGCAAGTTCTATCATCCTGATTGTTGTTGTTGTTCTTCTTCTTGAAGTTGGTTGTCTGTTGGGCTTTGACAAATTTTCCTTTGTTCTTGCTTGAGGGTTTCTGTACCACATTGGCACTAGACTGCCCTCCATCACCCTTAGACACAGCGTCCTTTTCCCGAGCTTTCTCCTCAATTTCAAGAGACCCAATCAGATTCTCAACAGAGTACTCTTGTCTCTTGTGTTTGAGTGCTGTTCCGAAATTCCTCCATGAAGAAGGTAATTTCGCAATGATACATCCAGCCACAAACTTGTCGGGTAAGGCACACTTCAGGAGTTCGAGTTCCTTGGCAATGGCCTGTATCTCATGAGCCTGATCTACTACAGAACGGTTATCAACCATCTTGTAGTCATGAAATTGCTCCATGACATACATGTCATTGCTGGCATCAGTAGCACCGTATTTGGAATTCAGTGCATCCCACAACTCCTTCGCGTCTGTCATGTGCATATACACCTCGCACAGACGATCAGCAAGAACACTAAGAATGCATCCAACAAAGAGAGTAGTGGCAATCTCGAATTCTTTCTGCTTTTCAGCATCAAGAACACCTTCAGACTTGCCATTACTAACCCAGAATACATTCATAGCAGTAAGCCACAGAGTGACCTTGATCTGCCATCTCTTAAAGTGCACACCGAAGAACTTATCCGGCCTCAGTGCATCGGCAAATCCAGCCATAGTAAAACCACAGTGCCTACAATAAGGTTTTTGGATTGTTGGAAAATTAAGTACATGTAGGTTCAATTTATTCCATAAATTAATCATGACATCATACACGCAAAATAACAGAACCATCACAGGCATAACAGATCTAGACATGTAAACCAGAAAACTGTACATGAACAGATCTAATGCGGAGAACATGACTGTTACGTACCGATGATTCTGCTCTGATCGGTTTGCCGATGTTGACGCTGCAGGTACGGTGTGGATGACACGAGGTCGATGACGATTCGCCGAAGCCGAACGACGAGGAAGACGAGCCAGAGCTACAGCAAGCAGTCGCGCAGAGCGCTTCCCAAAAACCTTATTCGCCCTCTCCCGGTGCAGGACTTCGAAGGCGACGGTTCCGGAGACCTGCTCTCCCGAACGACAGTGCACGCCGGCGGACGGGACGGAGTAGACTACGTGGGACGGCGCAGTACAATGGAGGAGGCAAAAACCCTAGATTGATTCGCATCTTCTGTATGGAGTCGGCGGCTCAGTATTTATGGAGAAAACAGGACGTGTGATCAAGACGCCTGCACGTTCTCCATAACTCGTAACCGAAACGGATTAGTTGCGCGTAACCGATCCGGATTCACCGCTACTCAAAACAGCAAAAATAAAACTGCAAAAGGAAGCCGCGTCTGCGCAAGCATCTGGAGCCGATTTTGGCGGACCATTCACGCAGGTGCCGTGCACGCGCGCCCCCCGCCCAGCCCGGCCCGGCGAGGCGAGGCGAGCGAGCGCGCGCGTGTGATCCTCTAGTTCTCTCCCACACATGCCTCAAGTGGCTAGGAGTGCACCATCCCTTTTAAGGTGGTCTTCCTCTCCTAGAACTAGCAATATGGTACTAAAGTGCACATGCATTGCTCCTTTGCATGAGTGAGCCTTTGAGATTTAGGAATTATTCTTATGGGCTTGGCCCACATAATTCAACAGGTAGCAGTGGTGACGGCGATGTTGGTGCCGGCCGTGGTTGCGGGGAGTTAGAGTGGGAGATGAGGCCGGGGGGGATGCTGGTGCAGAAGAGGGCGGGGAGGGGGGACGTGGAGGTGATCACCGTGAGGGTGGCCACCGGGTTCTCCTGGCATGATGTGTCCATTGGAGCTACCTGCACTTTTGGTGAGTGTTGATACAAGTTTTTAATTACTCGTTTGCTGATCAAGCCAATCCTCTCGTCTTAGCAAAGTTAAAAAGTTGATTAGATGGTTGGAGAATGGAGATAAAGTAGTATATTTGATTTTTTTTTCTTTCTTCTTTCTTCTTGGGGTGTGTGTGTGATTGGTAGAATGTGTTCTTGGAAAATTGATGTAGCCATGATTCCTTTTGGAGCTTCTCTCCTAAGCAGGAAGTACATCTTTTTGTGATAAAGATGCACGAATATTCCCCAAGCTCTTTTTGAAAGCACGATAAAGATGGTCCAGTCAACTGCAGGTTTTCAGACAAGTTCATCAGTAAAGATGCTAGTTCAGTTGTTTGGTTCTCGATGTTAGATGCAGTGTAATGTTTGTCGATTGGCCGTTATAGTTGGTACTTGGTTGATTTTCGTTACTTCCCTGAGTTCACATGAAAACCCGTGCATGCATTGTTCGGTTACAGTTTGGACCCTTGTGGGTGCTAACTTCTGAAAGTTAAGAGCAGCTTTGACATGAACTAAACAGGTCAAAGCATTTTTGACAACACATCTGGTCCTGTTTACACAGCCAGATCCGCTCATTTTACCAACAATTCTCCCAATTGACCTTTGTGAACTCCTGAATCTTATCGTAGAGATGTGAGATATATATGTTCATTAGCATGGTCACCTGCTTTGCTTCGGTAATAAAATGATTGATTGACAAGAGCCAGTTTGTCACCTCCTCCTCCTCCTCACTCCTCAGCAACACCACAGCTAGAATACTAGAATTCTAGATCATGGTGTTGTTCTTGTAATAGAAAATACAAACAATGACATGGACATGTCTGCACAATTATCAGCAACGCGGCAGCCTACCTGCACTGCCAGCACACGATGGTTCAAATTTCAGACAAGGAACCTGAGTGGAACCTTCCTACATTTTGTTTGCTTATACAAAGCATAATCGCTGATAAATATGTCTGTTAATCTTCAGAAAAAATGTGTCTGTTGTTACAGAAAAATAAACTAAGTATAGTATAATATAGATCAAGATCTGACATGTTTTGTGCAAAATTATTTCAGGGGAGCTGAAGGTGATACTGTCCATGGTGACAGGGCTGGAGCCCAGGGAGCAGAGGCTGCTGTTCAGGGGCAAGGAGAGGGAGGACAGCGACCACCTCCACATGGTTGGGGTGAGGGACAAGGACAAGGTGCTGCTCCTTGAGGACCCTGCCCTCAAGGACATGAAGCTCCGGGCCGCGCTTGCGGCCCAGCCCGTGCAGAGCCCGTATCAGCCTTTTATCCGGGTTTAGGCCGGCCCGCCTCGCCGTCGCGCTAACGGTTAGATTAAAAATCAATCACACCATCAGGTGGTCACGTCTCAAAGCTTCTTAAAAGCTTTTTTATGTTGGGAACCTGATGCATGGTGTGATGTAGTCAGCTCCTCCTGACTGGTGATTCACTGTTGTTAATCAGCACTAAGTGTTGTTGATCAGCACTAAGTACCACTCCATGGAAGGGCAAAGGGCCCCCTCATGTCAGAGTTATACTGCTTTAATTGTGTGATTGTGCAATGTGTAGCTCGTTGTTGCAAGTCTTCAGGTCTGGCTGCCATGCATGCTAGTAGTTTTGATTGGAGAATGCAAATCTTAGATTGTGCCTGCTGTGGCATGGTGTAGGCTCCATTGCTACAAGTATTTCTGATGTGGAAGGGATGGGAATGAGATGTATCAATTTATCATTGAGTCTGTTTGTCTTGGATAGAAGAATGACAACCATGAACACTTCAGATGCACGAAAAGGATTCTATAAATCTGTATGTGCTTTGTGTAGCCTGCATCATCAGAAAAATAGGCAATCTCCCAAAGTCTGACAGACTTCTGGATAGTTTGACTCAATTACACTAGAATCACCTAACATAACTGAATTCTAAGGGTATGTTCTTTTTGCTAAGGCTTATGACTTTTGGCTGCGGCTTGTGACTTTTAGGATGTTCGTGTGAGATATTACAGAGCAACAGAAACTCACGTATAGTTTTTGCCGATATAAATGAAGTCGGTACAATATGTACTACAATTAACTAGTAGATCATATTTTGAAAATATAATCTATTTAAAAGTTAGTTACTATAGAAGAGTCAAAAGTAGAATCCAAAAGCTAAAAAAGAATAGGACCTAAGTTTGTTCTAAAAAAACTGATTTATAAGAGAAGTAAATCTAAGCCAGGGATCTGATTATCGGCCGAAAACCGGGTTTATCGCCTTAACCGGTCCACTCTGGTTAAATGGGCTACCGGTCAAATAAATTTAGCCCAGTTTGAATTGCCGGCTGGCCCAACACGCCCAGCGCCTAGCACCGGCAGTTTGCTAGTACTCTCTGACTGCCCTTTTGCCAAGGTAAGAACTTTTCCAGTTTGTTCTCTTGATCTGCAAAGAGTATAGATGATGTTGAATTAGCAAAAGTGTTAACAAATTTGCCAAAATTTATTTGAAATTCAAATTTTGTTTGAAATTTTCGGACCAAAAAAATTCCGAAATCTTCCGATTATCGCGATTATCACTACCATCCGCCACCTCCGGTAAAAATTACAAAACCGGTATCAAGAACCCTGACCAAAACACTGACAGAAAGGTACTGAATCAGCGAAGCCTTTCAGGAGTTTACGCTACACTATGATATCCCAAGAATTCAGATTGCCTCCTTTTGCAAGGGAAGCTGGAGATGAACGCCACCTACTTCCCAACGGACTCCTAAACGCGTTTCCACATCGTACCATCAGAGAGCGTTACCAGTTAGACAGACATCGCTAATTAATCGGGGCGATTCACCAACCTTCCCATGAACTTGGTCACCTTTATAACGCTCTGCTACTTTGCCAACCTCGCAGATGATCAGTATGTGAAACCCAGTCAGGATTCGCATCCAGAGTCCAAAGCAGCAGTGCCTCCCTCTTCTCTCCTCTCTCCTATTCCTCCCTGAACGCATTACGCCATCACTGTCTCGACGCAGGCAGGGGTCGGCCTACTTGCTCCCACTCCGGAAAGGAACGGCCATTAGCTCACCCTCCACCCGCGAGAGAAAGGGCAAAAAAAAAAAGCAGTTCTCCATCGCTTGGGACGCTGATGCCACCAGATGACACAGCTGTATCCCTTTGGTTGGCTTGCGGCTTGGACGCGTGGTCTCGATCGCGCAGTCCACGTTTGCTTTCACGCGAAGCTCCCCTTCTGCCTGTGGCGAGACGTCCCGTCGGCACCACGGCACCGGCCGGAGTTTGGAGGCGTACGTGCATATGCTGCACACTCGCGTCGTTTTCCAGTGGAAACGTGGCGAGATCCACCGCTTGGATGCGTCGTCTCTTCCCCACCCGGCCGGTTGGTTGCCGTCGCTGAAGTGAAACATCACCAAAGCAGCTTACTTAACCGTGTCCGTCTCAACTGTATTCCGTGTGGGGTAGAGGTACCTTTTTACTGTCACGGTATTGTGCAGGAATGAGCATTTGACAGGGTTGATGATGATGGAATATTTGGAGGAAGATATGACCAAGAACATGTGAACTACAGTTTTATAAGCCTGGCCTCGTTCGGTTGGGCTGAAAAGTTGTAGCTTATGACTAAAAGTGCACTGTAACGGCTGAAATTTCACTGTAGCTGAATGGTGGTTTATTTAGCGTAATTAAATTAAAAAAATTAAAAATAGAAAAAATATGCTAGCTCATCACAGACAACGTAAACGAATACAGGAAAAAAAGAACAGACAAAAAAACTCAAAAAACTCAAAAGTTCAAAAAAGACAAAATTTATGAATACTGAAAAATAATCAAGAAGCCTGAAGCTGAAGCTGAAATGAACAGATCCAGAAAAAGACAATAATTATGAATGGTATCTCTGGACTACTGTTGTTCAACAACCTTATTGTTTGTGACGATCCCAGATGATGCATCTGCCGCGTTCGTCCCCCGTCTTCTCGCTTCTAGTCCTTCCTCCAGAGAGAGCTCCGCGCGCACGAGTGTCCCTGCCGGGAATGGGAATCTTTCAGCATCTAATTACTAGCAAATCCTTTTTTCTTTCCCTTTTTCGAGAGATATAGCGGCAGAAACCTTGCTCGGTTTCTACACGTTCCTTGCAGTTTCAGGAACGTATCATCCGAAAGGAACTCTTCAGCTGCAGCGAGATCACGAAAAGCAGCTTGGCATCAGGCGTTCCCGATGCAGTTGTTGCCGCACGAAATACAGCAGTTTCGTCTACTTTCCCAAGATTAGGCTGGAAGATGTCACTTTTTTTTAGGGCATGAGTTTTGTTTCCGTAGACAAGAGTAGGTCTTAGAACGTACGTACAAATGCCGTGATATGGTTTATCTCAACAACTAGTTAGAGACCCGTGTGTAGAGGCGGAGTTGGGTCTCGGGGCTAAAAAACACAATGTATTTTACTGTAGCGCTAAACAATAAAGGCTTTGATTTTTCTTTGAAGTGTACTGTCTGTCCAATTTCACATATCAAATATTGGAGAGCAAGTGACAGAGAGAGAAGGGTGGCCGAAATGCGCGAGGAGATGGGGAAAGTGGAGAGGGTGGGCGGTTGTATCCTGAGAAAGGGAGAGAGAGAGAGAGAGGAGAAGAGAGACGAATGGTCCAGATCAAATCAGATGATTGCAGAGGGGAGAGGAGAACGCACCGACGACTACCAACTCCTCTTTATATAATAGTAGAGATAACAGTGCCGGTTAACTGGCGGTTATGCCAGTAGACGATCACACTAGCGGCACGTTTGGGCAAACTGTCTACAAGACGAGTGAGAACAAACATGTCAGTAACTCCGTGTTACCGGAGCAAAAGAGAATACCCATCCAGGCCATTTGGAATCAGGATTATTACAAGAATTTCATAGGACACCAAACATATATAGGCTCTGTGTGTTCTTTTGGCTTTTCAGCGGCGTAATGCGTGCTTATTTTGCTTCAAAATTCCTAGCTTCGTGAATGAAAGCAGGTTCTCACACCTGTTGTTTAACGGAGGATCCTAGCCCACAAGTCATGGGATAGTTTACTTATGGTTTTTGACTTATAGTTTTTAAATTAGAGGTGTCTATTGCACATTCAACTGAAAATTTGTGAAATTACAGTCGATTTTCTCCACCGTTGGTTCAAAATCATGTGGATTACATCCTCTCCCTCTCTCACCTATATAAATCCCCACATCTATGTTTCTAACCCTAACTCACCTCCCACACCCCAACCACCACCGCTGCCACCCCAACGCTCCCCCCTTCCCGACTCTGACACCCGTGAGCTCCTCGCCGCTGCTACCGTTGCCCACATCCTCTTCTTCGCCCCACCTCACTTTCCCGCCAGTCCGCCACCATCGCCTTTCTTCCTCCTCTTCGGTGAGACCCCCCGCGTCTCCATCCTCCCCCGTCTTCACGGGCTAACGCCGCTAGATCCTCCACCTCCTCCCATCGGCTCCTAACCGCTCATCCTTGTCGCTCCCACCGCCCTCCTCTGACCCGCGGCGCCGACGGCTTCACTGTCGCCGCTGCCAACCACTGTGCTTCCACCACCCCTCCGTCCCTCTAGGTTTGGAGCTCAGGTGAACCCAACCCTAACTCGGCAACAGTGGAGGTAGACAGTGGCTCCTGGGAGGAGGAAGACGAGCTCGCCGAAGCACAAGGTGAGAGAATCGACTATAATTTAGTGAATTATTAGGCGCCTGTGAAATAGCATAACCGTTTTAAATTTTAACGAAAGAGAGTACAAATAGAGAGATTGTCATATGTGATTTTAGCTGATATAGATAAAGTCAGTATAATATCTACTACATTAACTTATAAACCTTACTTAAAAAATATATTATTTAAAAGTTAGTTAATACAGCAAAAATAAAAAACTATAAGTAGAATCAGCGTTGTAAACGGCCCCTTATTAACCTGCTTTTGATTCACCAAACCCTGTGTGTGTCTCGTGTTGTGTGTTTTGCAGCCGTTGCTTCCTCCTCCGCGTTGCCGGGCTGCACCGTGCGAACTCCTCCCCGGCACCCGCAGGAGAGGCTCGAAAAGCTCCCAGTAAACAAACCAAAAGCCAAGAAGAACCCGCACAAGGCGCAACGCAGTCAATCCCTTCTTCCTCACCCAAAAGCAAGCATCTGCAGCACTCCTGTTTCCCCTCTTCCCCCTCTCTCTCTTCTGTCTCCGACCGTCGCTCGCATCAGATTCTAGGGTGGTTTTTAATCCGGTTAATCGGCTCCGTTGTCTCCATTCCACCAATGGATTGAGTTGCAGGCTCATTTGCCTTTTTTTTTTGTTGCTTTTTTGGCCTTTTTGATTTTAGCTTTTTAAAAAACCGAAATAAATATCAAATAAAATTTTATATTCTAAATAGTTTCTCGAGTTGAAAACTATATATATACTCAATATATTTACTATCTATCATCATTAAAAAACGTAAATAAAAAATATATATGACAGCCAAAAGCCATCCAAAAAAGATAAACACATCTTTCGATGACCAATGCTCAGTTTCTGGTAACTACCAACCCATGCTGCCCACGCTGCCCACCACCAAACGATCGTCCCATCTTCTCCAAGCTCCTGCCAGCAGCACAGCCTCTGTTACCAGAGAGGGGTCCACTTCTCTTGTCCTGTTGCTCACACTGCTGGCAGTCCCTAGGTTGTCCCTCCTTGCCTGTGATTTTTTGGCTCCATCTTCTGGGTTTTCCTGTTCTTGAATTCGAATGAAGAAGACATTCTTCTAGCCCTTCTTGTGTTTGGGTTGTTGCCTGTGAATTTGCAGACAGTTTTGCCTAGTTTGGATTGCTTCTGAGGATTTTGGTTCCCTTGAAACTCTTTGAATTGGGGGATTGGAGGGTTTTGGAGGAGAGTTTGTGTCTTGGCCTCTTGGTTGGTTTGGAGAAGTCCGAAGAAGTCGCAATGGAGCCACCGAGTGGGTTCTGGGCCTCTCTCTGGAGCTTCCTCAAGTTCTTGCCCTATTTCTGTGGCCTCCTCCTCCTGGGGATCATCAAAGGTGACGTGCTGCTCAACTCTCGTTCATTTTGCCGTTTTTCTGATGAACTGAATCAATGCATTTAGTCTGGTCTGTGAGTAAACGGGATGGCCATGTGTGCAACTGTAACCCTTGTATATTTCCTTGCCTTATACTGTTGCGTCTCATGGTTTCTGTTCTGATTGTATAGATGATGCTTTCTTGGAGCATTTAGCTTGGATCAGTTTAAATAATTTAAATAGATGATGCCTAGGACCAAATTGATTAGACTTGGCTTGAATAATTAGTTTGCAAAAGGAACACTTAGTTGATGATCTGATGGTCGGTATGCTTTCAATTTCCTTATTTCGAGGGTATGCTTTCAATTAAATGTGTTGATTTATTGGTTAACTACATATATTTTCTGGCTGCAAACATATCGTGACTGGATTTGCTTAGAATTGGCATCAGTTGGAGCCTTGAAGGCCTGCGTCAGAAAATGTGCTCTTTTTCCTTTTCTGTAGAAGCACTTATCAACTTCCTTGAACTTAGCCTTTGGATTTGTGTATTTATGATCTTGTGTATTTGTTGCCCCTTTTGGGAGCTTCCAGTTCAATATCTTGGCTATTGGTGTATGAATGTAAAGTCATTTCCTGCAACCAGAATTGCAAGTAGCAGCAAAAGACGGAAAAGTGTGATTATGTAAAAATGATGGGATAGCACAGAATTAATATATACTCCTATGTGAATTTTAAAAATGCAATGCTGTTGTGTTCATTCTTTGTTTTCATTCTTCTTTATCTTTGAACTCTGATGTGCAATCCTCATTTTACCTCATTTTTATCTGCCAGGTGTTCTGCTATGCCCTTGGGCATGCCTTACTATGGCAATTGGAATATCTGCACTAATTCTGGGCTTATGGCCCATGCATGTGATTTGGACATACTACTGCATTATCAGGTACCATGTGCATCTTCTGCAATTCCATTCTTAGCAACCTCATTTACTCATCAAAGTACTCATATTCTGTGTCCTCTTTTTCTTGAGGGCAGAACTAAGCTGGTGGGACCTGTAGTAAAGCTTCTGCTTCTTATTGCTGCCACTGCAGTTTTAATACTATGGTTGATAGTTGGCATCCCGGGAAGCGCCTTTGCTGGAGTAGTATATGGATTTCTAGCACCAATAATGGCTACATTTGGTGCAGTTGGAGAAGGCAAAGAAAAGCCGTTTGTTCATTGCTTTGTGGTAAACTTTTTCTTTTGATGATAATTGTTATTTATTTTGTGTTTACCTTTATGCTGCTTTGTTAAAACTTCTTTTGCATGCCTCTATCTCAAACTGCAGGATGGAACATGGAGTACTGTCACTGGAAGCTGTACAGTAGTCAGGGATGTGAAAGACTTGCTTTTCCACTCCTATTTTTCAATTATGGACGACCTGATTCTTCAGGCACCTCCTGATGGAAAGCCGTATGAGATAAGGTCTGCTTCCTGTTCTTGTTTAGTATTTTTACCTTTACACATCCAGATCACAAACTTTTCTGGGTTACCTTTCCCTTTTCTTCCTTCTAGCATATATCCTTCAGCTTAATACGCAAGTAGCACTCTTTCTGCTTTGTGCTTGACTTGAGATAACACTTGCAAAAAGCATAGGTTCAGAAGTTACTTTCGAGTGAAATGATCCCCAGATACAATGCACTATATTTAGTTGGCACTTTTCTGATCTTACTACTTTGAAGAATGATGAATAATGAAAGGATGAATATAACTATCTGTCTCCCAGGCTGCTTCATATTCCTGGGGCATTAATATCTGCTGCTTGTGGACTCATACTGGATGGAATAATGTTCACACTAATTGCCATCTACAAGTGCCCTGTGATGCTTTTCAAAGGATGGAAACGACTGATCCAGGATTTGATTGGGAGAGAAGGACCTTTTCTGGAGACAGCTTGTGTGCCATTCGCAGGTCTTGCTATTCTTCTTTGGCCATTTGCTGTAGTAGGAGCTGTTCTGGCCTCCATCCTCTCCAGTATTCCTTTAGGCACATATGGTGCAGTTGTGGCTTATCAGGTATGATCGCAATTTCCCTTTTCAAGTATATTGATGACACTTTGTATTTTCTATGGTAACTAATAGTAATTATTTCTACCGCAAATTGTCATCTAGTGACAAATATTAGCTGATGTAACTTATTTCTGGTTAAATCATGGAGCTTACTGTTGTTGATATGCCAGGAATCATCCCTTTTCATGGGACTCTGTTATGTTATCTCATCCGTGTCCATCTTTGATGAATACACAAATGACGTACTTGACATGGCACCAGGATCTTGCTTTCCAAGGTATAGCTATAAATCATATTGCATGCCTTTGGTTCATATCCTAAATAATTTAAGGTTTCTGGTACTTATGTTTGAAGTCTCTAGGTTTAAGTATCGGAAAAATGAACGTTCTTCACATGGTGACCACCTATCTAGGCCAGCTTCATTCAACAAAGAGAAGCAAGAAGGGAAGAAACCTCCATCACGCGTTACATCATTTAAGAACAGCATCGATGAGTTCAATCCATTCAAGGTGATATTTCCCTGCTAACAATTAGCATATCATATTGGTAGATTGCAGTGCTATTGCTTATTGGTATTGCAATTTTTTTAAAACAGATTCACGTTTTGTACATGCAATAGTAATATTACATGCTTAGAATAGGTCATTCGATCTTATAATCTTCATTGAGCAATGCTTTTTACTAGTAATAATATTTCAAATTATGGAATCGGGGCAGTATAACTGAAAGATGCCATTGTGCAGTTGCTAGACCACCTATTTGACGAATGCAAGCGCCAGGGGGAGGCTTTGGTTAATGAAGGAGTCATAACAATGAAAGACATTGAAGGAACAAAGTCAGGCAAAGTTGGCAGTGGGGTTCTTAACGTTGGTTTACCAGCATATGTTATCCTTAATGCACTCCTCCGGTCAGCAAAATCTAATTCTGATGGCCTAGTCTTAAGTAAGCGCGCACCAAAAATGTCTTATCTTCCACCAGAAGGGGTCTTATGACTTTAGCCTGACATGCTTTGGAAAATTTTGTAGGTGATGGCTCCGAGATTACATCTGACAATAGGCCTAAAAGTACTCTCTTTGATTGGTTCTTTGACCCTCTTATGGTCATCAAAGAACAAATTAAAGCGCAGAATTTTACAGAAGAAGAGGAAGAGTATCTCAAAATGCGAGTTCTGTTGATTGGTGATCCCGATCGCCTCAAGGGCACTCTTCCTCGTGTGCCATCGTTGGACGAGCGAAAAAGAGCAGAAATGGACGCATTTGCTCGAAGGTACTCACTCCCCATTCACCGTTTATTTTGACGTATGAATCGTTGACATTCTCTAAATCCTTTGCTCCTACTCTGCCGCTTCAAGATTGCAAGGAATCACAAAGTCAATATCAAGATATCCGACAGCCAAACGCCGTTTCGATGTTCTAGTAAAGGCACTCCTGCTAGAGCTTGAGAGGACGATGGGTGGCAGCCAGTCTGCCAGTGGATCCCAAGTGCAAAGGATGAGGAGTGGCATTGCGCGAATGCTTAGCCAGAAATCCATGGGGCAGACAGCAAACATCGGAGATGAAGATCCAGAAGCGCAAATGGCAAGCCACGCTCGCGCACTCTGATAAAGTTTGATAAGAAAAAAAAAACCTTTCCCTGTAATTTTCGACTTTGTAAACATGTGTAGACGCTGTAATTTTCCCCTGTATGATTTGTATATTTTGAGTGTTACATCTGCTCGATTTTGTTGCAGCATTTTGGTGTGATGGAACATTGCTTGTTGGCTTGTTGCTTACATTTCGCCGTGTTCTTGCAGCGCCTGGATTTGTGAAGTGAGACCTGCCTCGTCTAGATGCTCCTGGACTTATGTCGAATGTCATTACCAGAAATTTGGTAGGAACCACAGGCTCTCATGGATGAGGATTTATATGGTGCTCCTAAACTGTCAAGTTGCAAACTTGCAACACGAACTTCGTCGACTCCTTGGGAAACAGTACAAGCCCTAAGATGTTGCACAGCGCATTCTGTTGTCAAAAATAGCCACGGTAAAGCCTGGCAAAAGAATGAATTTTGAGGACTCACAACGAAACTTATAACCAAGACTCCGTACAAATTATACAGTTGGGACAGGTGCATTTTCCGTTTTACATGATAACAAAACAGGTTGAGCTACAACCATGCAACGCCCAAACTTTGGGGCTTGTGTGAAGATCGCTCGTCATATCAGGTCGATAAAGTATGGAAAGCTGAAGCGGTGTCCGTGCTTAATCATTTGCGCATTGGGAGTCTCCTCTCAAAGGCCGTCCGCTGGCTGGCTATCAGGTACCTCGGTGTCTGATAACTGCTCGGTTTGTTTCTGCCTCGCCTTCTTGTAGCTACTGGAGCCTCGGAGGATGGAACCAATATGCAGCCCCTCTTTGAGACTCTTCTGTGATCTGAACAAATGGGAGGAAAGCAACTCAGGTGTCTGCAGGCTTCAGCTAAAGATCAGAAGAAAGCAGTCATGTTTTTCTATTCAAATTCTATCCAAAAAGTTACCGTACAATTACTCCCATGGGTGATTGTTTTAGCTTCTAGAATAAGACTACTTTACAACAGTTTTAACTTCTAGAATAAGGCTACTTTACAACTACGGTGCTATATGTCGTGTCGCTCCAATATCCTCTCCCCACAAGATATACATCAGGTGATTATCAGAATTTGTGCAATCATTATAGATAATGTCAGCAATGCAACATTGATAGCTACTCGTCTCCGGTGCAGTAAAACTGATCTATGGAAACATATGGCTCAGTTCATATTAGCTTTCAAAAGTAGTTTTTCTATAATAAATAGTTTTTCTATAGTATCTAGTTTTCAAACGGGATATCTTTTCAAAACAGAGTTTACTACTCGATTGTTGTACAAACTATAGTGACTTTATTTATATCAGTCAAAATTGCATATGAGTTTCTCTATCTCCATGCGGCTCTCTACAAGCTGTTATTATTTATAAGCTAAAACCAAAAGGCATCAGTAAATGCCAATATAAACAGGCATAATTTCTCCTAAGAACTGTTCTCTTTATAAATTAGAGAACTTACAATGATACGATGCCATCATCATCAGGCATCTCACTTCCATCATGGGCTGCAGATGAAATACCTGTCAAAGGCACATCAATTAGATCATTTTCATAAGGGGGCTAGCGTATCTGATGCAATGTCAGAAAATAACTCATAAGCGATCACACTGAATTACAAACCCAAGGCAAACAGGACATCATGGAAAAGCCTGCTCGAAACTAAGTATATTGCTACCGACACTCCTTGGACCTTAATTAAATAAAAAATAGTGGCCATTTATCAACAGAGCACTAGAATCAGCACTAGAAATATTAATATGACATTCTGGAGATACACAAAAAAGAATACTGAAAAAAGGAATTTATCGATGCAAGAACTTCTGAATGAACATAGGAATATAACTTGTCCGGTAGCTGTAGGCTGATCATTTTTCTAAACGAGCTATCAAGCCTTCATTAACTCTTCTTCACGAATTTGTCTGAGAACAGGATATCCACCCTCAAGAAGTATTAATAGATAAACACACAAAGGGACCACATTTTTAATTCCAAGTATTAAATGAATGCATAAACAAGTGCAAATGCAATCCAACATAATGTTGGCAAACTGGTACCTACCTGAGTCAGCAGATGTGAATGAATCATCTGATGAGGCTTCCATGGCAGCCTTTTCACTCACGGTGTCCAATGCATCATCAGAGCCTTCACTGATGGCATCATTGAAAATTGCACCAGTGCCTCTCTTACTATTATCTTTTTTGGATTTGTCACTGGTCTGTTCATACCTTTTTCTTGGAACTTTCCGAACTGCTACTCTATATCGGTTAGCATTTTGTGCCGTGCCCTCTGTGCTGTCACTTGATAATGGTGGGCTCATGGAAAAGCTCTTAACAAGGCTGCTTACAGCCTTAGGATTTGGACCTGTCCTTCCATTGATAGGCACATCATGGTTTTGACTCTTAGCATGGTGCTTTGTCTGAGAAGTGGACTTCCTTTGTTCTTTGCTCACATGTGCACGATCCTTATCGAGGGGCAAATTATTCTGACTATCAGCACTAAACTTGCTTCGGTGGAGCTTCTTTTCGATAGTGCTATCACATGTGGCATCTTCTGTCTCTGGTTGCAGCAGACCATTATTCTGGATAACTTTTTCATTGTCCTGCTCCATGCTTCCTTTCTGCACAACAGAATACAGCAAATCTTGTGTAGAATTATCAGTGTGTTGATGATCACCACAAGGATTATCCTGATCGGAAACAGGCTTGACCAAATCCGATTTCCTTTGGCTCTTCTTTTTCTCCTTAACTTTCTTCACATTTCCATCTTCTCTGTTCACGTTTTCTGCTGAAACGGATGGCACACCCACATTGCCAGTACCAAAATGATCAGTTAGGCTAGTTTTGTCAGTATGAAGATGGGATACTAGCGGATCATTTGGTTTAATACTACCAGCACGTTGAGACTGCATATCTGGTTTTCTTTTGATCTTCTTTTTGTCCTTAACTTCCCTTATAGTTTCATCTTCATTGTTTTCTTTGTTTTCTGCAGAAACAGATGGGTCATTGTCATTGCCAGGATGAACCACCACATAGTCATTTGGTTCAACAGCATCAGCAGAACTTGTAGGACGAACTGTTCCCCATTCAACCCTGGAGTTCATCAAATCTGCATCAGAATCATGTTCCAAAGCAGAATCCTGACTCTGAAGTTCAGTCTTGGAAGATTTCTTCCTTCCCTTTCGAGCATTATCGCTGGCAGATTTGAGAGTTGTGGCATCTCTCTGAACTACAGGCGATTGTGTTGGAGCTCCTGCATTTTCATTATCATGGGTCCCACCAATGTCAATTACATATTCGTCCTGGCTGTCCTTAGCGAAGTGACTATCTTGCCCATGTGTAGAATGATTACTTTCTTGTATTTTAGGAGTCCGAGTCTTGGACGACCTTTTGCTTTTCTGCTGTACTTTTCCAACAGTACTCGCAGGAGTGTCAACTACAGAACCTCCTTGAACCAAATCTGCTTTCGTAGTATTTGCTCCCTTTAAGTCCTCTGTAGCAATCTGATTGATTTGCTCACCTGGAGACTGACTAGCTTTACAATTATCTGTAGGAACATGCTGTAAGGAAATCTTCTTTCTCTGACGCTTAGTGGCTTTGGTTTTGTCATCAGCTTGTGCTACTATATTTTCAGTTACAATATCCTGAAGATCATTGTTTTTCTCAGATTCTCTTATTTCTGTGTTAGCACTTTCCGCAGGTACACCACCTGAAGAATGAGATGTGCCAAGCACGGTTGACAGAACTTTCAATTGTTTTCCTTTAGACTTCTTATGACTAGGTGAGCTGATAGGAGCATCAGAGTGAACCACTGCTGGATATTTCGGAGGTAATGCTGCACTAACACCACCTTTATCCCCAATGTTCCCAAGAAGTCCTAGTACATTCTGGTTGTTGCCTAGGTGAGTTTGTTCTGTTAACAGATCTCCATCCAAATCCCTACTTAAGCTGTCTGTGGATCTTAAATCTGCCAATACCTCATCAATCATATTTGCAGTTGCTTTATCCAGGCTTTCATCAACCTTCTTGTGGTCACTAACAGTTGCTTCTCCTATAGTGCCTGCTGTTGTTTGTTTTGCATCTAGGGGAGCAGCATTTGTGTTTTGTATTGAGCTTGCATTTGTGATTAATCCAGATGATTTTGTTACATCTTGAGTAGGATCACTACCCTTTGAAGACTCCGAGCGATGCTTTCTCTTCTTCTTCCGCTTTCCAACACCACTTGGATTTTCCATTACATTAGAATCCCCTTGCGGCACATTGCTTGAGATCTGTTGCTTAAAAGGGTCATTTACAATCCCCCCTTGAGTAGAAACCATATCCGATTTGGTTGCATTCTCTCCATATCCACACTGATCTTTTTCTCCAGCAGTATCCATGGAAGCTGTGTCAACAGAACCAACCTTCTGTTCTTTCTTTCGCTTCTTCTCTTGAGAAGTATTACCAACTGTATGTATCTTCTCCAGGATGTTCTTGCTTTTGCCAGCTTTCTCCACGTTGCTTGTTTCAACTACAACTTCATCATGACCTCCATCATTGTCTATAGGTTGTTTCTTTCTGGCATGCTTCTCCCCTCCATCCCAAGGGGCATTGCCTCCTTTTGTAGATTTTTCTTCACCAGCTACAACTTCAGATGTTGAATTAATGGTATCTCCAATGGTAGGATTTCTAGATCCTTTATGTACAAGCTCAATATTCCCTTGGTCAGCAACTAGATCAGTAGTTGCCTGAGCATCACTCACCAACCGAACATCTTTGGTTCCCTGGCTTCCATTATTGAGTTGTGCTGATGAAAGAAGCATGTCAGATGGTCTGACCATAGTTTTGTCTCTGCTAGTCAATTCGACATTATATGCACCATCACCTGGGCAATAAAAAAGGAAAATGAATCAATATATGTGCATCAAGCCATAAAAATAGATTTTTTCAAATACATGCCTAGCCAGAGATAAGAAAGTGGATTTATAGTTCTTGGATATTTGAGGAAATTTTATGGTTGAATTCAAACACAAATGCCACAGAGTTTACCATGATTTAACCTCCAAACAAATTCCTGTATATAAAAATAGTATTATATCGTAAAAGAGTCAATGGATATTATTACCTTGTAGCCCTTGGTTATTTTTATGAAGTAGAACTTCACCTATGGCTTTTGGCACCTCCACTGCTCCAGTTGATGGTTTTGTCATTTCTTGGGCAGAAACAACTTCATTGGAAGCGATTGATTGACGCTTTTTCCTTTTCTTATTCTTTCCAGCAATGCTTGGATTTTCTAGCTGGATGGAATCCTCTTGTATGTTTCCATGGACTTCTTGCTGAAAAGAACTGTTTGAAAGTTCCCCACGAGAATTAGTGCTTGCTTCCAGTGGAACCCTATCTGATTTAGTCACATCTCTGGTTCCAGGCTCATTAGTTTCTCTAACAGGACCTGCAGCTGATGTGTCAAAAGAACCAGTCTTCCTAGCCTTTTTGCACTCCTTTTCTTGAGAAAGATCATCCCATGCATGAATCTCTTCCAACATTCCATCCTTTATCCTGACTTGCTTGTTGCCAGGAACAACACCTACATCATGGTCTCCATCACTATGCAGAGCGTCTTCCTTTCTTGCATGTACCTACAGATGTGGAATTAACATAAGCCCCCTTGGTTTGATAATCATGTTTTATCCTCCACTTGTAGCTCTTTGCTTTGTCACTAGCTGGAACATAAATTGCTTCTACATCACTGGACAGGCTTACCGGTTTGTTCTTCTTTCTTTCAGTATTCCGCTGTGATGAGGATGACAGAAGCACATCATCTGGCACTGCATCATGTGCATGAACATTATCCAACACTGCAGCATCTTCACCACCTTCAAAAAATAACAGAAATGTTGGATTTTACAACTAGAAGTAAAATACAAAAAGGAGATTCATATTATTAGCTTTGGAAAATTGCAGCTTCGACCTCATGCCTCAAGAGTCAAGACAACTACTAACAACATTTTTTTAAAAAAAATACATATACATTGAAGAGATGTTTAACATATGACATGAGACATATTGACTTAATCTGGGACTTATAGTTTGCACTGAGTGAGAAAAAACTTTAGGTTGATCTTGATGCAAGAGATATGTTACAAAGATCAACATCAGAATACACAAACTTGAATGATCATTCAAATGAACAGAGTAGTTAAGTAACGTAGGCATATTCATAACACTTCCACCAACAATAGGAATATTAGGAAGCGGTAGTGTGCTAACTCAATATACAATTCATATGCCACAGTTAACGCTAACTCAATACCTTCCAGAACTTGAGGAAGCACATCACTTGCAATTTCCGATATCGTCGCAGGCAACTCCCTAACACGCTTGTCCACATCAACTCCAAGACAACTTTCGCTGGATCTCCCTCTATCCTCCATTGCCAAAGCATCTCTGCCGCAGTGTGTGTTTGCCACTGCTGCTGCCATCTTGACATGCAGAAAGCACCCAGCCGTGACTTTGGCAAAGGCACTCTTCACTATCATCGAATCAGAGAGGTGATACATTGCACCCTTCCGCCGCACCTGGCAAAATCACAACACTTTTAGAAACTTGCACTACTCTTTGCAGGGTTTCAAGCTCGCACATGCTAATTATGTGGAAATCCAAAACAGCAAAACAACATGTAATTCAATCCAAAACTGTGAGGAAACAAAATTTAATTCAATCCAAAAGTGTCATGAGTCATGACTATCAGAATCAAAATATGCATCATCCAAGAATCATCATTCATGAAAATTTAATTAACTTCCTAAAACATGATAGCCATCTATTGTGTCATCGAAAGAAACCAGATCTTTTCATAAACTTAATTTCCATTAGATGTTTCAAGAACCATAGACCTTCCAATACCCGAAAGCAATTCGCATAAACAGCTATACCAAGTTACGCAACCTCCATGAAATCACCATTGATTTGGCATAATAAAACCAATTGATGTAATTCACAGTCCATATGCAACATTGCCAGTTGGTGTTACATGCAGTACATTAGTTGGCAGTTACCTCAGATTGCACTCCAAGGCGTTGACATCTCAGGACAATTCAAAATTATAATGGAGTGAAAACAAAGCATCACTCAGAGGGAAGATTGTGTGGAAGAGCCACCCATAAGAGCATGTACAATAGTATATATAGCAGTAGTATATAATACACATCTATGCCATCTATAGACAGGACTAAAAATAACACATACAATATGTTGTCTATATAGTTGTCTATAATAGTCTCATACAATTAATGAGTTATCTATATAGTTGTCTATACAATGGTATAGACAGTAAAAAACCATCTATAAGACCGTCTGTTAAATAATAGATATCATATTTCTCTCTCATCCTTCTCTTTCCTCCACATCACCTAAAATCCTATGTGGCATACGTTAAATAGAGCTACATTACCTAAAATTCTATGTGGCATGCGTTTACATAGAGCTGACAAGTACCATTGTAAATGCCCTAACCCAAAACCATGGCGCCTTTAATGGCAAGGTTTATCGAGGGATCAGAGGGCCACTATGCATCCAGCCGATCACATATCAGCTCAATAAAGCATCCAAGGCAATCCGACGCAAATTACGTGGACTTCATGTGACCTTGAGGAATCCATCACCAACCCTTGGCAGAATTTCTAAAACCCCCCGCATGCTAAAGCACCTGATCACCCAACAAAACACTGGACAGGACAAAACCTCTACTAAAACATCCCTAGCACAAGAAGATCTCCACCCCAAACTACACGAAATCTAAGCGATCACGAGGAGCATATTACAGTAAAAAAACCTTAAAAAAAAGAACTGATCAAAGTCATAAATTAGGACCTGGAAGGACTTGACGACGACGGGGCCGAGGTCGGGGAAGGCGGCGGCGTGCTCCACGGCCACCTGCGCTGCGCGGAGGGCAACACACGAATCAGCCAAGGCTTTATCGGTCTCAAGGGAGGAGAGGAGGCGATTAGGGGCGTACACTTGAGGTGGCGGATGGTGGAGTCGGCGGCGACGAGCAGGGCGAGGCGGGTGCCGAGATCGGTGTCGAGGAACAGGGACACGGGGCCGCCTCCGCCAGCGGACAGCGCCTGCGGCGGCGGCGGCGACGGCGAGGCGGCCATTGCGGGTGTGCGGCCGCCACTAGCGAGGGGAGGGAGATGGAGACGGCGCGGCGTGGGGGTTTTGTTGAGGTTGCGTTTTAGGTTAGGCGGATAATCGGCAGCAGGTGGAAAAAAATTTGGGGTTGTTAATTCGGTTCAAAATTATTTTAATTATATTTATTAATTAGTTAAATATTAAATAAATTAAATTTTACATTAGTTTAATTTGACTTATTGTTTGATTTTAAAAATACTTGTAAATTATAAATAAAATAATATTAAATTAAAACTATGCTAATTTTAAAAACTCGATAAGACAAGAATCTGGTCCATATCCACCGCTAATTAGGAGCCACCCTTTGAAAATTTCGAATTTAGTTTTTAACGTATGGAGTAATAAGAGGCAAATGGATCAATTTAGTTTTCGAGGAATGCTATACATACAGTACTTGCGTGACGAGAATTTTTAGCGGATTTGGCACTGTTAGTCATGATATTTACAAAAGTAGCAGTATGTACATTGTATTTGCAGAAATGTCACTTTTACCGTCCGGTGGGCGGGCGGCAGCGCCAACAAGGTGACCCATGGAGGGGCCATCGGCGGCAGGCGCCTGCTGTCCTGTCAGTAGACGACAAGCAGCTTGCTGCTCGGTGAGATGGCTGCCCTAATTTTTTTCGCTTAGTATTTGTTTAAATTTTTAAATATATCAAATGAGCTCAAAAATTACGAAAATTTATTTACAACCTTTCGACACAACGTACTTAACAATGTAATTTTTGGTTAATTTATCCGTTACGAATGTTGCCCAAAAATTCACACAATTTTGATATTTGTACAAGCTTTTATATATAGCAAATGAGCTCCAAAAATATTGAATTATATGTGAAGCCTCCCAACATAGTCATAGTTATTGTGCAATTTTTTTTAGGAATTTTATGTGATCCAAATTTATCACGTTTATTTGGATTAATTTAATCATGAATTTAACGATGCTCACGCATCTTTTCAAGTGGCTGACCTCTATGCTTCGCGTGTGTCGTGCCCCCTCGCGCGCTCCCTCGTCCGCACTAATGTCGTCATGTCCATGTTGTCCATCCTCGTCCGCTCCCTCGTTTTCACATTTATCAGTATTACCATGTCGTCCCCCCTCACCCGAAGTGCGGCTTATGATAATGGGTCCTCAATCTACGGGGCCATAGTACTAGCCGCCGATCATTCATGCGTTGTATCGACGAGCAGGTAACTTATATACAAACTTATATTTTGTTTTCCTATTAGGCCTTGCGTTTCACTAACATCATGGCGTTCTTCCGCCGCATGTCTATCGTCGAGATGCATCACTTTTGACGTATGCACCACCCACACAGACTACCGCTACCCGTTATTCATCTTCACTGCACATTCGGGAGGTATGAGATTCGCATTATACATCCTGAATATTTATTGTGACTTATATCGTTTCATCTTACAGCCTCCAATTTAACGTGGGGATGACGACGAGTTCATCGATGGCAATACGGGTCTCCAAGATGCTTCCAGAGAGCACTACACGGCGCCAGGGTTTGCAGCCTACGTAGGGCAAAACTTAGCATTCACAGCATACTCAAAGTTTGGACACTTTGATGAACAGAGTTGCTCGGGCTTCGCTGCTACGTCGTACGGTCAAGACGAGAGCTTCTTCGCACCATGAGGGGGATTTCTAGAGTCCTTCGTTCACGTCATTATTGTAAGCAGCTCGCAGTTCAGCATGTCTTAGCTAGAGGACATCGACTCTTACTGGACCCAGCCTACTGTACCTGAGCCTACTGGACCACCGCCAGCCACTGAGCAAACAGAATGGTCTCCATACCTCCTCCGACCTGAGACGCAACCTCCGACCAATTGACGTACCCCACGGAATATGCTCGTGCTCAACGAAAGATAAAGACTATGTACGGAGAGGCAAACGCAGTAAGGAGATAGCAGTAGCTCAAATGGGTGAGCCATATTACATCCAGTGTAATGCATTTTATTACTACTATATTACTTTTACTTGTACAAGTATTCCTGATGTATAGAATTCTAAAAAATCATGAAATATTTGTAAATTTATGATAAAATTAATCCAAATAAATATGGCAAATTCAGATCACATAAAATTTCTAGAAAATCACACAATAACTATGACTATGTTAGAAGGCTTCACATAAAATTTCGTAATTTTTGGAGCTCGTTTGCTATATGTAAAAACTCATGCAAATATCAAAATTGTATGATTTTTTGAGCAACATTCACAATGGATAAAATTACCCAAAAATTATACTCTCAAGTACATTATGTCAGAAGACTGTACATAAATTTTTGTAATTTTTTAGCTCATTTATTATATTTAAAAATTTAAACAAATGCTAAGTGAAAAAATTAGGGCAGTAATTAAGCCAACTTAATCACCTGCCATCTCCTCATCGGGCGGCAGGCTGCCTGTCGTCTCCTCACCGGGCAGCATGTTGCCTGCCGTCTGCTGGCGGGGTGGTAGGCTCCTGCCGCCGGCCCCCTCCCCCCACGCGTCGCCTTGCTGGCATTGCCGCCTACCCACCGGACGGCAAAAGTGATATTTCTGCAAATACGATGCGCATACTGCTACTTTTGTAAATACTATCACTAATAGTGCCAAATTCGCTAAAAAGTCGTGTTACAATACCAATACCATGTACGCCGGGGAACCACGTGGCATACCTTCTCGCTCTGGACCCACATGGAAGAACATGAGGACCCAACAGTAGATAAGCTTCTTCTCTCCAAGCACTTCTCTGTTCTATGACCTATCCAACCGTGCAAGAATCTCAGTAAAAAAGGAAATCGAGCAGCTCATTTGCATATTGCAACAAATTGCATTGTGTCTGGTTGCCAAATTACGCTATCGCTACTCGTTGGTCAGCATTCAGCAGGTCGTGACGCATACAGTATACCGCCTCTCAATAGGATTACACCATGCCTAGCCTCCAGATCACTTGGACCTCAATTCTTCCTCGGATTTCGTTTTTGAACAAAACAGCCTTCTTAGATTTGTTTGTAAGATGGTGATGATATGTTCTTAGACTTAGGGCTTGGGCTGAGAGTTCAATGGATATAGATTTCTACTTAGAGTTAGATAGAATAGAGAAGTGCTAATTAAGACCATGTTCCAACTCGCCTCAACTTCTGGCTTCACGAAGCCAGTCGAAGGTTGGAATGGTTTGGCTTGTGCCGCATCTGCTGAGAAGTTGCTATCGTGCGATCGAAGCTAGCAGCCCCCGAGCAAATGGATAAGGCTGAGGGAGCGCTGACACTTCGCTCGCTCATGCTTTCTCTTGCCACCTTTCTCCACTCCCATCTCTCACACTCGCCCGCACTGACCACCGCTCTCGATTTATCGCCCCTGACAATAACCCATTCCACTGCCAGTCCCACTGTCCCCCCTTCAACTTGGCCACTTCCATCGGATCTGGTGAGGAAGCTATCGTCCTTAGCCTGCATGACACACTCCATCGTTGCTCACGACATCTCTGCCTCTAGCTCCCCTGTCGCTCCTCTGGCCATCGCTCCTCTTCCGCGGCCTCGACCTTCGTCGCTCCCGCTGTCCCTGCCTCCAACTATCGAACTGAGGTACATTGATGTTCCTTTTGAGTTCTTGATTTTGATTTACCATGTTGTATATATTGTGGTTTTAACATGAATTTAGTGTTAATTCTAGCAAAGTATAATTGATTTAAAGCATAATTCCAACAACATTTAAATGGCAAAATCAACATATAGGAATGTAAATCATCCAAGTCATTTAAATAGTATATTATGCTCAAAACATATAGCATGTAGGCTATTAAAATCAGCATAAAGCTCAGATTTTTTGTTTTAATTATGGCTCTCAGATGTAGAGTTGCTCAAGATATAATCTTGGCCTTCTCACTACAATGGTTTATACTCTTCACTAATTAAATATGATAGGATAAGTTCAAACTTTGAACTCTAAAAAGTCTTTATTAACCTGTCAACACTTTAATTCAGTATAAAGATAGCAATTTATACTTTCAGCCAACAAAAAATCAGTGCATATGTAATCACCAGACAACACTCTAGTTTAGCCAACAAATTTGATAAACTTCCAGTGTAAAGAATCACATAACAAGATCAGCAATAAGCCCAATTGGCTAACAAAAGGAGCATATATTTTGAATTTTCAGTGATAACAGAACATGCATATATTTAAGCTCATTCGAAAGTAATGACTACAAGACTGAACATTAAAAGACAACAAAAGCATACTCAAGTTTGAATCGTTCAATTTTAGTAAATAACCATTCTCATCATTGAGATATCAAATCCGAACCCATCGACCACTTTGCAATATCTCCAGTGCTAGAACTTAAACAATTCAATTGAAAATTTCAGCTAACACAACATATATACAAAGATAAAGTAGAAATGAGAACAATGTGATACTCACTAATGTAATGGCACTCAAAGCCACCGAGATGAGCATAAGGTAAGGCACGCTATCAGCACTGTCCAAGAAAACCAAGCGTCTCTCTGTGTCGCGCAAATAGGCGAGGTTGACAAAGATACAATGCCGATCTTCGCTCTTCGGGACACACCAAAGATCGAAGCTGATGTATAGGGGAGATGCCACACAAGACCAGTCATGGTGTTTCAACCAAGAACACCAAGGAACAAGCTACTAGTTGCTCCTTCTCAATGTGATCTAGAGTCGACAAGATGTAGATTTCTCAAGCAAAAATCCCCAAATCTCTCACCGCAAAATCTCAAAGAGATAGAGCACAAGGGAACAGATCGGGGAAAGCCAAAGAACCCAAATCTGGACCACACTGCCACCAGTGCCGGTGAAGAACACAACGACGCCACAACACCAAGACTCAAATTGGAATACAACCGAGAGAAGGAGGAGACCGAGTAAGGGGAACTCACTAACTTCGGGCATTGAAAGAAGGAGAAAAGGGGCGGCTTAAATAGAGTAGCAAGGGGCGACTAGCGGGCTACAACCAATGGCCGGTGCCGAGACGCACGGGCCGATGGCGCCTCCAGCGCCGCCGCCGCCATCATAAGACTCGGCCACCCGCATGAGTCGATCAAGCTGAAGCCACCGAGCATTGCCCGAGATTAGGGCTGGAGACTCAGTCTCTAGTGCCTTATCTCTTCATGCATCCCACCGATAGGTGGGACCACCTCCTCCTTCTCCTTTTTTCCTTTTCTCAAAATGGGAAATTACCGAAAAGCCCTTAGAACACAACATTTTATTCCCTTTGATTTGTTGCTTTGTTATTGTCGTCATGGGTTATTGCTTTCTACTGTCAATAATGCCATTTCTCAGTCTGATTTGTTGAGGATCCCTTTTGTTGCTCGGCTTTGTTGAACATAGCATGTGGTCTCGGCTTCTTGATTTCTTGGTTGGAATTGTTTCTTCCGCATCAGTGTAGATGGACAAGGCCATGGCTATGTGAGGTGCGGACTGCATGCACGTTTTCTTGGATATATGTATGGAGGAGGTCACAACATACAAATGACCTTTTGGGTGTCTTAACATGAAGGGTTATGACAGCCTTTCCCAGAAGTTCGCCGAGCACACCGGCTGGACTTACCTTCGGAAGAAAATCAAGAATAAGTAGGATAGCCTAAAATGGGATTATGCCGCATGCAAGACCTTGAAGCAGTGTGCTACCGGCCTTGGGATTGATCTGGAGATTGGCCCCATTGCTGCCGATGACCAGTGGTGGGTGCAGACAGCAGTGGTGCATGCCCTTTGCAACCTATGTGTGTGTTCTTACAGTCATTTTCTCTGCTCTAGAATCAATCGCTCATTTCTTGCAAGCCCAATTTTCTGGTTTTTGCAGGGTAAGTCCTCCTGTGCTCAAGTTCAAGAAAGGCTCCCTCAAAAACGAAGGCCTCATGGATGTCATGTTTGACACCGCGATGTGCACGAGCGAGCACTGTTCATGCCTGAAGTAGACACACTGTCGTCGAAAAATAAGGAGGACGTCCTCGGGACCGGCCTGCACGGTGGTAGTGCAAGCCTGTCTCGAGGCAAGAAGCCATGGCCTTTCATTGTCTCTGTGCAGCGACAGCAAGAAGGGGGTGGTCATTGATCGTGACACTGAGTTGAAATGCCACATTGACCTGTACGAGAAGACACACACCATAGCAGCTAATGTGTCTGGTGTGCGCGCGACTTCCCCTATGTGCAACCCGATGAGGTGGGAGATGTCTCGGTTGATGGAAATGGTTGAGGAGGCTGAGGCTAGAGAGGACTCTGACAAGCATTACTACACCAGTCAACTTTTCATGAAGAATGAATGTTGCGATAGCTTCCTCACCATGAAAACTAATGAGAGCCAGCTTCGGTGGATCAGGAAGACATGAGATCGTCTAAAGAACATGCCTTGAGAAATATCATCCATATTTGTGTGGTCAATGTTTCCACCATCATTCCATGTTGCACATTTGATTTTTGATGTTAATTTGAATTGTTTCTCACACTGTAATGTTATGCACTATTGTTTTAGACTGTTAAAGTTTGCTCGAAATTGTTTCGCATACTATCGTTGACTCTCTGGTTGGTGTTATTTGTTTCGATTACTCTATTACTGTTATATTTGGGATATTCATTTCGATGGCCACTGAACGTCCCTTGGTTACGCGTTTCATGCAACGATGAGCGTGATAGGGTTGGGCGATGGAGGCAGCAACGACGAAGATGTCACTACTAACTCCTTCGCACTTCTAGCCTATGCCGCCTTCGTGTGTGTAGATGATGACACAACTTTGTCGTCTAGGCCCCCACTGATAATTTCTTTCATGACCGGGATTCAATGGGCACAACAGCAGCTCACCAATGATCAACGATGCTATGATATGTTCAAGATGTGAAGCTTAGTATTTGATAGGCTGCATGATACTCTTAGTTGCCAATTACAGTCTCAAATCTTCCTGTGGACCTATGGAGCGCCTCAGTCCAACAAGCAAGTGTTAACCGATTCAAGCACTCAGCGGGAACTATAAGCAGAAAGTTCACACACGTGCTCAAGTGTGTGAACAGATGACAGCTATGAACATTGCACCCGTTGATCCAACTTTCCAAAGTGTGCATCCTAGGCTACTGCAGTGGAGGTTTTATCTGCACTTCTATAACTGTATCGAGGCGATCGATGTGGCCCATGTGAAAGTTACAATTCCATTCTAGGAGCATGCTAGGCATTTCAACAAGTATGGGTACACCAGTCAAAATGTGCCCGTGGTATACGACTTCGATGCCTGCTTCACTTTTGTGTTTGCAGGATGGCATGGATCTATGCACGACACATGCGTACTACAAAAAACACTTAGGAAATATGGAGAAGGTTCTCTATTCCACCTACAAGTATGACCCTACAGTGCATAATATATTATGTCCTCCTTTTTTTACATATTAACAAAATTTGGCATCTCTCATATGGTTCATGCAGGGAAGTACTACCTTGTGGACTCTGGGTATCCAAACATGTCGGGGTACATAGCTCTGTATCAGAATCATAGGAATCATATTTCAGAGTTCCAAAATAACATCCAACCCGATGGGATGCAGGAGATCTTCAACTTTCATCCCTCCTCCTTGTGCAACATCGTCAAGCGGACATTTGGCATATACAAGATAAAGTGGCGTATTCTGGACAACATTTCAAATTATGACGCACAAAAGCAGAAGGCGATAATGATGTTATGTGCTATGTGGACATGTTATGTAATGTGTTGAACTTGGTAATATGGTTATGTTAATTTTTCTAAATTGCCATCTTTATCTTGTTCAGTTTGATCATGGTTTTGTCAATTCTCTCAAAGTTCAACAAACAAAGCACATGTTTAGGAGGAGCCTTCTTTGAAATGACTTTAAAAGCAAATAATTCTCAAAACTCTTTTGAGCTCATTGCAAGAATTACTTATTTTTTAAAGTCGCAACAAGAATATACATCTCATTTTCAACAAGTGGTATATTCAAAACTTTACCTTTCACTCACATTGATTGGGTTATTATCAATTACCAAAAAAGGGGGAGATTGAAAGCATCTAGGCCCCTAAAAATTGCTTTGGTAATTACTGACAATATATGGATACATGACTAACATGTTTATCAAGTGTTTGAATGATTTAGTCCTGGTGATGGATGAGACAACCTGGAGATGCCTGCTAAAGATTAACTTGAAGATCAAATGGGCCAATTCAAAGGTATCAATAGCCTAGGATTTTTGTTTCTTCAGTCTTAGGAGAAAAGGCCGAAACACCGGATTTTCGGTTAGATGACATACTATTAAGAGGTATCATGAGTAATAGCTTGAAAGCAAATTCTTATGCCATTTTGGTCAAATAAGGATTATGCATGGATTTGAGTTAATTTCTCTAAAGCAAATTGAGCATTGACAGGAAAAATGGAAGTACAGGTGTATAAACGGTTGTAGTACCACTCAGCGGTATGACCGCATTCTGAAATCAGAACTATCACACTTCGGTCGGACCAAAGATTAGTTGGCCGTACGTAAATTTCATAGAGACACTTTTAAGAACGTTTTTGCCCTTCTAGAAATGGTAGAACTGCATCTTGAAATCGGAACTACCACACTTCGGTAGTACCGCTCCATGAAAACGGTACTACCGAAGACCAGAACTACCGCGCTTATAACGGTGGTAGTACCACGCTGCACAATAACTGCTAGTTCAGAAACATTAAATACACCTACTATAGCCGTTACGGGGAGGTGTTGTAGTACCGGTCATTCAACGGCGGTACTACCGATTTCCCTGATTTTTTATGATTTGATCTCAAACGGTCGAATTTGGTTGGAGAGGGTTATAAATACTCCTCCACCAACTCTAAAATAGACATAACACACTGAATTGAATATCCTTGAGTTAGTAGCAAACTCCCAACACCTCATACACTCCAATTGTATTTATTTAAGGTAGTTGAGCCCAATTCAAATGCAATCATTTCTAGTTTGATCCTTGGCACTTGATTGCCTTCAAGTAAAGCCCGAATTTATTAATCTTGGTGATTGCTGGCACTTAGACGATTTGGAGGTGATTCACGTGGTGATCTCTACAAGAAGATTGTAAAGAGCCCCAGCGCCAATTGTAAGTGGTTTGGTGTTCGCTATCTTCGAAGCAAAGGAAGAACAATCGCTAGTGAAATTGAGGAGTAAGGCTTAATTCGTAGAGCCGGTCCAATTCGTTTCGGCTTTCCTTAATGTGGACTGGTGAATACTAGCAAGTCTTCGATACCATGTCAAAAACATCCGTGTCTTCATTTGGTTATTTCTTTGTCTCTACTATTCCGCATTTATATTTCTAGCAATAGAAATTATCTTACCTTGTTAAGTTAGAAACATATTTATAGAGACATATCTTATGGTGCCTTAGCATTACTAGAATTGCGTAGGTCTTAAATTGCAATAGAAATCTTACTTAGCTCTTAATTTGTAGAAATTAATTTTAGAAAGTAAGAAATTTTATAACCTCTTATTCACCCCTCTAGTCGGGTATCTTGATTCCACAATTACCTGCAAGTGTTTACTCTCAGTAGTATTAAGGTAGACCCGAATTGTTACATTTTTTTAGTTCATAATGCGGCCAATCTTTAAATGTGCTAAACTGGCAAGATCATACAAGATCTCCATCGAACATTGACAAATTGCCACCTGCCGGGAGTTGCCATTGTTCTTAGAGCGTCTGTATTGACTTGTACTAATAGTTTTTTTTTTTTTTTGCTATGATTTTGCCTAAAAATGAATAGTAATAACTGAGAAAAAAGACATTAAAAAAGAAAACATAAGCAGTGTAAAAAGTAATGAAGAGATACGTGCATATGATAACCTATGACCCCTACTTTATCTCTAAAGTGAAATGTTTAAAAAAAACTATTTAAAAAAAATCAGATTTTCGTGTTAACTTCTCTAGACAGAAACTACGTGAACATAAACTAGTCAGCTTACGCGCTTACGGTTCATATGAGCGTTATTAACTGACCTTGCGCACGTTTCCCCCGCTACACTTGGTAGGGTGGGAGATTCTTAGTGTGCCAGGGCTATTGACCTTTACACTTGTCACAACACGAGAGGAAATACGAAACAAATTAATCGACCTACGTATTGCTCCAACCATTCAAACCTTACATCGCATTTGTATCAAACGAAATAAAGAATTCACCGTGCTTACCCTAAAGGGGACATCCAGTAGAAAAGAATTTCATCGCAAGGTTGACAACATTTCGATAAAAGAGAAAGCATCGCCATGTACGTCAACATACTTTAAACGAGGGTAAACACGAACACTTCAAAAAACCTATGGAAGTTATAAAACATTACACTGACATAATGGGAGCATCGGTTTCTGTAGCTGGAATACGAGCACTCGTGTATAATGAACAACATTATGCCAGACTTCTGACCATGTAAGGCCCCTCGAGTTCATATCCCAATTTGCGGTAGTAGTGACGGGTTCCAACTCCTGAGATGACAGCCAGTTTCTTTGAGCGATGCTCTCTACGAGCGATTCTTTCTGCTTCTTCCATAAGGAGAGTCCCATACCCCTGAAGATGAAGACAAATGAAAATGTAACGACACCATGATAAAAGCCTTATAAATGGTCATGTTTAGCAGGCATTTCAATCACTGGCCACTACACTTATGGCTCTTGAACTTTACTAAATTAAGCAGAACATATCATATATTGTATCATAAAGGATTTTACATGCCGTTAAGGTTTTCATGGAAAATTCCAATTCATTAAGGTTGGTTTAAGAGTCAGAATAAAATGTAATTTGTTGTATTAAATTATCAAAATGCTTTAAAAATACCACAATTAGCAACCATACGAGTCAAATAGCATAAATGATGAGTCTTGGGGGGGGGGGGGGGGATTTAGGGAAATAAAGAGATCTCCAATAGGGAATTTAACCTCGTGTTGGATCATGTTTGGGCCTTAGGGGTGTATGGTGTGACTGGTGTCTGTTGTGAGCTAAATGGCTGGAGTCAGCCTGTAGGCTTGGTACCATTCCAATAAACCTATATTGCACTCACTCAAATTTTATCCTCCCGCAGAATTTTTTTTTCAAGAATTGATTTTTGCAAAGTGCAAACACCAGTAGAAACCCTTTTGTCTTCAGCAAAGAAACATAGATCCATCATAACAAATGTGGTGATATGTAACAAAATTAACCACACCAGATCCCCATGTTGACACACTAGTAAGCAGTTTTAAAATGTAGATTGATTCAGAACAGTGACTACAATTGATCAAGCATACCAGGAAATCTAATTTACAAACATGGTCATTTGAGGCCAAGGACTAAAACACAGGGACACGGGTGGTTTGCATATGCCATCCACATATAAATATGAGATTCACCTGATGTTGTAGTTTGTCCGCGTCACGACCATGCACAGGAACTGCAGTTCCATAGACATGAAGTTCACGGACAATTGAACACCTCCCCACGAGTTCAGGGCATGTAACGTTGCGGCCACATTTACGCAAGCGCAGCAGGCCAATAAGGATATCCTGTAACATTTGCAAAAAGAAAATGTGAGTAAAGCTACAAAGATCCAGAGAATTTGGGACCCAGTGCTGAGCTCTGAGTAATGCTACATAAGATTGAGAGAATACAAGCTGGCAGGCTATAAGTACCTGCCGTGTATCCTCATATGAGAGGAAGGTCTCCCAGCCCTCATTTGCGGCATAGTCACGCCTGACAAGCTCTACTTCATCAGGCCTGATCTTGTGATGGATATCCTACATAGAAATGCAAAACAAGAATAATGAAGACACATCCTTAATTAAATTATAAGCATGTGGCAATGACTTCACAGCATTTTGTACTTACCTGAATTCCCGCCTCACGGGTTCTCACATCTCGGCATTTCAAGCCTAAATCTTCCATTCGAGCCAAAGCAAGCTCGCGAAGGTTACCCTTCTCGACACCAGAAGTAACAAGAGGCATAGGGATATCTCTCTGGACCCGATAGACTCGTGTCCATGGTGGTACCATAGACAAAATCCTTGCTACAATATCCACCAGAAGCTCAGGTGGATAATTTCTATACCTGCAACACAGCAAATCAAACTAATATATAAGTTATCATTCCTCACCCTAAAGCTTCAGAGAACCACAAGACTGAAAATAAGATCTAGCAAGACACAGTGTGTTAAACGTTATATAAGTAGAGTACCTGCCAGTTTTCCAGAGCTCATAAAGACCAGTTCCACGAATCACAAGAGTTGGATAAATCTTTAGACCATCTGCTCGGAATGATGGATTTTCAAAAAATTCTCGGAAACTTTCCAAATCTCTTTCAACTCCAACGTTAGGTAAATCTGGCATCATGTGCGCAACCACCTATCAAAAGGTAATTAATGATGAATTATGGTAAGTCATGACCAAGCAAAAGGACACCTCTTTTTCCTGAATGGAGCTACAGCTACAGCAATAAGGAAGTTAACTAAACAAGAGGAATTAGTGAATCAGCGAGCATTCACCTTAAAACCAGCATCTTTTGCTAAACAAAAGCAATCAGCAACAGCAGCTACTGTGTGGCCTCTGTTTGTGTCACGTGCAACATCCTCATACGTACTCTGAACACCAATTTCTAAGCGGGTACAACCATAAGATAGCATCTGGCGCAAATGAGGCCCCAAGCAATAATCAGGTCTCCTGGAATTTAGCAAAAACAAAATATTATTTAGAACTGAAGTTAATCAGGATGTCTCATGGGAAAATCACATTCAAAGGAAACTAAGAAGCATGGGCAGATTGTCAAATCATACTTACGTCTCAATTGTCATACCAATACATTTGACAGTACTATGTTCTGAATAACAAACAGCCTCCTCAACATTAGCAGAAGTGTGCCCCGATAAAGCATCATGAAGATTTCTGATGAAATAATCACGATAATCAGCCGGTAATGACATGAAAGTCCCACCCATCAAGATAAACTCAACCTGCAGAGTATATTCAAATTATCTTGCACTTACGGTAGCATGTATCAAACATAATTAGGAAGTGAATGAAATTACTCAAACCAAGACAGAATGCTCTATTGGGCTAAGGACAAACCTTATCCACACTATGTCCTAGCCTTTTGAGCTGATCTATCCTGCTTCTGGCCTGCACATATGGATTGTACCTACAAATTACAAAACCAGATTAGAAATTTCCAAAAAGCATATCTACAAAGAAGTCAAAACTCGAAACAATAGCAATAACTCAACACAACCTGTGGACTGTAGCTATAAAATTGTTAGGTCCAAAGATCACTAGTGGGCTTTCTTGTTTCATTAGCAACAACCACTGAGCTTTCCTCAGTCTCACACTAATTAGTAAGTTGTGCATCATCTGTAACTGTACTCTTCTAATGTGAAGTTCCAACTATGCTAGTACTATGGAACATTACAGAATCACAGTGAGTTTATAGAAGAGTGACCGGTCAATCATCAAATTTAGCAACTTCATCGTGGGTTATAGTGAACTAGGATATGAACTAAAGTACGCTTACAAGTCCCCAACAAACCAGAAAGAGCCCAAAAGTTAACTCTGGCTGCCTACTATATGCATAATTATCACTACTTCTTACAATATTACCACAGCTGCTGCATGAACTGAAAGGTACTACACTAAGTGATGCTAAAAAATTCGAAGCAAGGCATGGGAACACACATGCCATGATGCCAATGAGACCTTAGCCCCTCACTCGTCTCACAATCACATATTTTTCAATTGTAATGCGAACTGAAGCATGCGTTTTAACAAACAACAGCATTCCTCGTTCACGCTTGCAGTTCAGAACAACACTAAAGGAAGCATCTTTACATTGCTCGCCACAGTGCAACCCATTCTCAGTGGCGGTAGTACTCATTTATTAATGACATCAGTGGTCAGCGAGGTAAATCACCTTGCCCGAATGGCGCGCATGCTGGTGGGCTCGTATCCAGTGTAGGACTGGGTGCTGTATTCGAAGTCGGAGTCGGGGCCTCCCGGGCAGTACACGCAGATGTTCCCCGTGGTGGCGATGTGGGGGCACCGGTGCGGCTTCGACATCACGGCCACCACGGCGATGCCCGACGCCGTGCGCACGGGCTTGGCGCGCAGCCGGGGGAGCAGCGCAGCGCGGTCAGCCTCCGGCACGGCGGCGATCATCTCCACCAGCTTCGGCGCGCGGGCAAGCCCGTACCGCCGGCACGCGGCCGACTTGAGCGCGTTCAGGTCCACGTCCTCCCCGCGGCGCGAGAGCTCGCCCATCGCCGACACGATCTCCGCGATGGCCCGCACCCGCGCCTCCTCCTCGGAGAGCCCCGCGGGCAGGACCACGCCCCCGCGTCCCGGCGTCGGCTTCCGGCGGCGCGACTGGTCGGCCACGGCGGCGGCCATCGGGAAGGAAGGGTTTCGGCGAGGGGTTTCGGTCTCGGGTCGGAACTTGGAACGGGAGTGAGTTGGGCTCGGTCGGTGTATCGCAGACGCTTCGCCCTTGTACACACGGTTCGATATATCTCCGCCTTGTGCAGCCGTCAGATCATGAAACGAACGGTGTACATATGTACACGTGGAACGCAACGAGCGCAAGTCTGGAATTATTTTCCTGGCAAACTCTTGCGCAAGTCTAATGCTGAACAACTTTCTTTACCTGATTGAAGCTTGTTTGAGGAGGGTGGTGATTGGGAGAGGAAGAACAGACTGAAAGTGTATGAAGGCTTTGTAATGCATGGCCACTAGAAACTTCAAGAAAGCTGCTAGCTTATTTTTGGATTCCATTTCAACTTTCACGACTTATGAGTTGTTCCCCTATGATACATTCATCTTTTACACGGTCCTTACAAGTGTTATCTCATTGGATCGTGTATCTCTAAAACAAAAGGTATTAATTCATTTGCCCATTCAGGTCTGCTTTATTAGCTTGGATGTCTTATTTATCAAGGATCTTGACAAGTTGTAGATGCACCCGAGACCCTGGCTGTAATTGGCAAAGTACCTCACCTCTCCGAGTTTCTCAACTCCCTCTACAATTGCCAGTACAAATCATTTTCTGTTGCATTCTGTAAGTGACAAAATCACATTATTCTGTCATGATCTTGCATTTGTTCTTGTGATTAGTAATGCTAGTATGTCTGTCATGTTGGGGCTAGCTCTCTTTGGATTTATCATATCTGGTTCATGTTTGTTTCAGCTGGCTTGGCGGAGCAGATCTAGTTAAGACCCTTACCTGCAATCTCATTTCCGCTGCTACATGCGTGAAGTGCGCACTGTTATCTATTCACAACTGCTAGAGTCAGACAAGAGTGTGACGATGGAAGCAATGGCTGCTGCATTTGGCGTGACAGTTGATTTCACAGACCAGTAAGTGCAATAATGGCTGCTGCATTCTTGGAGACGAACCGACCTGATGCGAGGAACGCCTTCTACCAGGCGACCATCAAGCAAGGAGACTTCCTGCTGAAACCGCATCCAGGAGCTCTCGCGAGTCATTGACCTGTAGGCTTTGTTCGTGTTGGAGCAGCTTCTTGTCAAAGCCCTGCCCATGCTCCCCGCGCAGGACTGTCAACTTATTTGACTTTGCATTACAAATCGGTCACGGGGAAAGAGCGCTTAGGAAAATCTGCTTTTTATCCGAGATTTGAGTTGTGATACAACTAAATGGATCGAGGAAAGTGCAGACCATTGCTTGTCGACATTTCTTCTACGATGAATCCATCCATTTATTTCGATTTCTGGTCATTGTGTTACCATCTTTCTTCCAAAAATTCTGTTGCCAATTCGTGATATAAATGCTGTGCTTCAAAGTTGAACTGCAGCAGCAGAAGTGCAAAACCGAGGAATGCAGTAGCGTACGGAGAACAAAACACAACAGTAACATATCACATGGCGTCTCAAAATGAATGCTAGCTCATACAAAGATAACACAACGATCACTGCAATTCCAGTAACCTACCCAACCGCATATCCGCAATCAAACTCGACGCTGTTTATTGGACTATATGATGGTTCTGACTAATGTCACTGCACATGCCAAATCTAGCAGAAATTCTCCTGTACGTGTACATTCTGATCATGCAGTTCTCATGAAACCAAATACATCCTACCCCGCCTAGAACAGGGGGGAAACCAACTCACCAACAAAAAATTCCAACACTAAAATCACAACCCCAAGTTCCAGAGAATCGCGCATGCGCGAAAGGATCGCACCATTGCGATTTCTATGCGGTATTCTAGCCAGCTGCTTGACTGGATTTGCCATTGGGTGTGCGTGAGGGGTTTTTGTTGCTGGATTTTGAGGCAGCCATTTCCTCTAAGCGCTTCCACAGGGCTTCTCGCTTCGAATTGGATTCCTCCTGCTTAAGCTCGTAGTCATCGAACTTCTGCATGCACCCCCCGAAAAATGCAGAATCATGATCAGAGAAGATCTTGCGTACGTTCAGTGTCAGGCTCCGAACAGCTTGGTTCCAGTGGCCCCTAGCATTTCTCTCAAGCGCAGGAAAGATGATGGGTAATATCACCTTGTAATTCTGCTTAATTAAGTTCTCAACGTGGTCGTTGTTCCATAGAAATAGTGCCCGCTCCGCCACCTAGAAACAGACAAGGAGAAAAATGCGAGTCAGGCTACATGCTTTGCTAAATATTTTTTTTACAACTGCTGCATGAGCTACTACTTGACAAACAATTTCAGATTACGGATGCCACCAAGTACCTAGGCATGTATCTACAGGCAATGTTCAATGACTACTCCAGTAAAGAAGAAACTAAGCAAAACCACCAGACTAACATGAACGATAAAACTTCATGTCTAAAGACAATAGGTGGTATCCAAGTAGCACAAGTATTCAGGTTGATGACAGTTAGAGGATAAATGCTATTTAGATTACAAGTCCTGTTGCACACCACGGAATAATTGACCAAGAGCATGATAGCAAGAAGAAAAGGAAATGAACTCCTGTTTGGTCCATGTAGTGGTGTGAGTGGTGCTGACACCTCCAGTAGATCTAACCATCCATTAATTAGGGGCATTATCGTCATTTAACTTCTTCCTGTTGTAGAAAATGAGTCAGCTCCGCCAACCCAAGGTCGTCGCCGAGATCCTCCACGCGCCCAGAGAACACGCCGCCGCCGTCCTTGGGCACCGTCAGCCCGAACACGAACGCACCGAAGATGGCGTGGATGCCGATCATGTCCGTGGCGAGCCCGGACACCAGCACGCCAGCCAGGGTCACTGCCACCCACACGTCGCCGCCCTGCCCCGCCGCGCCACCCACGCCATGGCCGGCTTCACGGCCACCATCCACACCGCCACGAACACCGAGCCGGAGAGCAGCACCCAGAGCGATATGACGGGGCTCCGGTGGTCGCCGCTGCTTGAGATGGCGACCGCGAGCGCGAGCAGCACCCAGGCGGCGACGTCGTTGAAGGCCTCGTCGGCTAGGGCCGTCTCCCCTATTGGGGTGGTAAGGAGATTGAGCTCGGCGAGGATGCGCGCCATGACGGGGAAGGCCATGATGGAGAGCGCAACGCCCATGAAAACGATGAAGGGGGCGTAGCCGACCTGGTCAGCCCCTGGGATGGTCCGGCGGAGGATGATGGTGACGCCGACTCCGCAGGAGAAGGGGAGGGAGATGCCGGCGGCGGCGATGGCTAAGGCGCGGCGGCCGCTGCGACGCATGGAGCGGAGGTCGAGCTCGAGGCCAACGAGGAAGAGGAAGAAGAGGAGGCCGAGATTGGCGACGGACTCGAGCACGGGAGTGCTCCAGGGCGGGAACAGCGCATGCAGGTAGGCCTTGTTGCGGCCGAGGGCGGAGGGGCCGAGCAGGATCCCGGCTACGATCTCGGCGACGACCTTGGGCTGGCAGAGCGGGCGGAGGAGGAAGGCGAGGAGGGGGCTGAGGATGGTGATGAGGAGGGTCTGCATGATGAGCAGCGGGAGAAGGGAAAAGAGGAAGCGCCAAGCGAGACGGGAGATCGCGCGGAGAGAAGAGGAAGAGAACCATCGCGCGCAGAGATTGGTGTGACGACGTGTCGGCCATCCGACCGTGTCCCCATTGAGAGCATATGGGGTCAGACCCCAGAGGAGTTCTTTCCGTGCGCATGCGGGACAGTTTTAAGACAGTGAGCACGCAAAATTACTCCTTTACCCATTTCGCTAACACCATCCCCATGCACCACCCACAAACATCGGAGGTGTCAAAGCCATAATAACCATTGGATAAGCTTCAATGAACGGTTGAGAATCAACTAAGTGTATTGAACCATTTGCCAAAGGAAATACTGGATTCAAACTGTACAAAAATGTCTTAAGACCTGTTTCAGGCACAACTTGGACAAGAACAGCAAGTTCACAGGTTTTAACTATCCAAAATTGATGAACAGAGTACAGTCCAACAAAGCAGTACTTCCATAAGACACTAAATAATTTCCTAAAACTGGATGAAAAGGCTGTAATGTAAAAGGCAGTACTTTAAATAGAACTAACAGAACCCAACACATCCAAACCAAAAGGGAAAAAAAGCAAACCACAGGAGTTGCACCCTTAAGTTCTAATATGGGCGGCAATTAGTATCTTGTACTTGATAACCCCTTTTGGTAGTACGGAATATCTTTCTAGCACCAAGTGAAATTTTAGGTTACTATTCTGATTACCAAGGATGCATCAGATCATTATTCTATAAGAGTTTCAACCAAGAGAACAAAAGTTGCAGTGATGTCAAAAAGAAAAGGAACAAATTAGTGGTGTATACTCTAAGATAAGAAACTGATATGCTGGTGTTATAAGAGAAATGACCTAGCACCTAACAAACAAAGTGTTCTTAATACCCATCATGTAACTTTACAGGCCAAGCACCAGCACATTTTTTAGAGGAAAAAGAAATGCTCAAAAGTGCATCATAGAAACAGATTGGCATTTTTTTTACTATACAGAATTACAGATCGCAATTTTGCATTTGTCAAAACAACTGAAAATCCATGTACATAGATTAAACAGGGAAAAACACCCCATGATGCGCAGAAAAGATAGGTAAACAGAAAAGCTTGCAAAGACTGTCAATGCCAATATTTTTCATACTCAGGGAGCAAAATTGTAACTAATTTAATCTGTGCAAGAGATCAAATGTGGATGTGCAGATGAACATCAGAATCAGAAACCTACAGCAGTAAAGAGCATATATGATATAGTATGGTGAGATTTAACTAGTGAAGTAGAAATGCAATAAAGAGCTGTGAAGTAGAAATGCATGCCAAACTTGAGTATGCGCCTGGTGAGATTTAACCTGGAAATGCGAGCTGTTCATGCTACATGCAATCTGACGGAAGAGCGGAACCATGCATCTTTGGAACTCCGCAAGCTGTGTTGCCTCTAAAACCTCTTCTAGCTCACCCAAGAACATCACCTCCTTTGAACTGTTTGTTACAGGCCAATACTTCAGTAAGCCCCTAATAACAGTGTCAGCAAGTTTGCAGTCCTTCTCAACAAACTGTGTGATGCAATATGATAGCTGCTGAAGGTACATCGATACACACTTTGGCTTATGAAGTGGGATCAGTGCACGAACAAGGAACAATTTGTGCTCTTCTTTAAGCGGCAGGGCAAAACCATTAATTATACTGCCCAAGATCTCCAACAACTCTGCAATACCATTATGCTTCTCTGTTTCGAATATAAACCTGTAGAAAATGTTGTTGATTGCTTTCCTGATGAATGGGCGATGCACCATGAATTTACCATATATTCGATGGAGTATTGTCTTTAAATAGTCCCTTTCCCTGGGGTCTTCTGAGTCAAAAAGATCTAGTAGCCTAAGAATGAAGGAATGATCTATGTATCTCTTGGCCAGTTTTGCATCTGTCTCCTGTGATGCTACAAATCTCAAGAAAACCTCATAAACGATCTGCAAGTGTGACCATGCTGGGTCCATGAGAGGCTCCTCCTCCTCCAGATCAACTCCTTCGATGGCCTTGTTCTCACGAGGGGTGGGACTCGAGCTCCGGAACAAGTTAATTGACACCATCTTGGTGATCTCCAACATGATCACTTCGGAGAACTTGCCACTTGCAGAAGTGACGTAATCAACAAGCTCCATAAGCGTCTGGCGCTTCATCTCTTTCTCCTTCAAGTTTTTTGTGGGATCTGCGAAATCATACACGGCACAGCACAGGTTCACCTTTTTGACAAATAAATTCTGCTTCTCCGAGGCCAGCACGTCCTTGAACGCTGGCAGCGGCTCGTTGGAGTGACACACCACAGTCCCATTCATCGTCGGATTTGGACTCGTGCTAGCTGGTACCAGATAATCCCCATTTCCTGCCCTCTTATTCCCCGGCTCCACGCTTCTTGCAACGCTGTAAGAATTCGACGGCTCGTTGCCGTTCCCGGCAGCAGCATCCCGGCTATCGCCCTTCCCCGGCTTCCTCGGCAGCCGGCCAAGGATCTGTTTGATCATCTTCCACCACAGCCAACCAAAACCCTAGCAATATCCCACCTCCACAAACAAGCCACGCAACCAGAGGGATCTAAGCGAATCCACAGCTCCTGAACTCACCCCAAGAACATAAGATCTCCAACCTGGCGAATCCACCACCCAGCCAAGAAACTCCTGTTCCCGGACACAAGCAACCAACCAATCAAGACGTTCAAATCATTTGAACCAATACGAATCGGACCTGGTCCAGGAGCCACTCCACCACCCGGACCTCCACGGATCAGGCGACGGCGGCGACGCCCTCATCACTCCCTCACCCTCCTTCCCAAAAAAAATCCAATCTTTCCGCTCCCCGAGCAGCCGAATCTGATCCAAGGACCGAGCGCAGGACAGGAACAATCGGATGCGATAGGCGGATGGGAATGGTGAGACTGAGGAAGAGGAAAAGAGGAAACCTTTACTTGGGCTTGATGGAGAGCTATCCTTTTCCTGGCCTTCTCTGGATTTGAGAGGCCTTGAGGTCCCCACGAGTTTAAGCAGTAGGCTGCAGGCTGCAGCTATTCCTGGGGTTCAGCTGCTGTATTAATTGCAGCACAGCTGCTGTCATTTTACCCTCTTGTGGCTGTTTTTGCTCTCACAGAGCAAGTTTAATAAGATTAACTGTGCTAGCTACAAGAGAATTCATGTTAGCATAGTCCTATATAGAGGGGAGAGAAAAGGAGAGAGAGAGTCAAGCCGGCTCCCATGCAAGAGTCAGGCTATAGCACAGGAAAAGAGGCGTTATCCATGCATGTACCAATAGAACTAACTGCTATACCATGCATGTATTAAATTATCAATACCCATGTATGTATTAAATGATTGAGAGCTCTTGTGGAGACAACTTATAGGCAGCTTATTGTATGAGTTAGCTGCATCATTATTTTTTGATGATATGAAAATGTATTGGAGGTAGCAGCTATCTATACTATTAAACTTGCTCACAGGGAACCTTCATGGGTGTTAGTGCTAAGGGTAGACCAGCTCTTTCGTTCTACAAGAACTATTTCTTCTCCTTTCTTTTTTGCGCCCTCGCTTTTCAATTTTTTTTTCCACTAGAACTTTTAAAAAACAGTAAGATTATGTAGAGGTCATCATATATATGTGATGGGTATTTAACTTATGTCTGTGCTTCGGTGTCAAAATTTAAATTTGATTTTGTGTCATTTACTCTCTAATTTTTGCTATCTAGAAGGCAATACTCTGACCGCTGTGCTAAAACAGTCAAACGAGCGGTATGACTAACCATGGGAGGCGGTCCGACCGAAGGGAGTCGAGCGATCAAACCGGCATAGGTGTCATGGTCTGATCGAACCCTTGTTACCGGGAGTTCTTAAGTCGGTTGTGACGGTTTGACTAGTCGTTGGTTGGCCGTCAGACTAGCCAGTGCTAAGTTGAGAGGGTTTCGGTTGTGTTAGTCATGGCAGAAGTCCATGCAAGATGTTATTCATGGTGGGAGTCCATGCAAAGTATTAGTCATTGTGTGATCTATGCATTGTGAGAACCTATCTAAAATCATCTGAATTATCAAGAAATTACAAGGAAGAATAGATTGTGGTTTCTTTCTTTTACCCTGTTTTAGTGCAACCTTACTTGCTTTAGATAAAGGTCGAAACTTTGGTATTAGTTTTCACTATCCATCATTGAAATAGATTATTAACATCTCAGGAAACACCTATGCAAAGTTTTATCCTATTTGGACCATTGATTTAAAAGTTAACATTTTTCTTGTTCGAGAGCTGTGATGATTTTCCGCTTTTGTTCGCTCGAGTGGTCAAACCGGCCGAACTGTCCAACCACCCACTAGCCGGTGGTCAGATCAGTGAGATTGTTGTCTCGGGTGATCTTTGTGACCTTTGGCTCTTGACTTTGAGATTGCTGGTAGGTTTAAGTTTTTCGTTGTATTGAGTTGCTAATATGAGAAGCAAGTTTTTAAGAAATCATTCACCTTTTTATTTACCGTAACCGATCCCACAAAAACCAATAGGACTTGATGATCTTGTAATCATAGTCTTGAGTCGCTGCTGTTTGATTCATTCTTTTTTTAAGAAAATTTTAAGCGATGCGGTGAGTACAAGTTGGAGTTGGAGAAGCCCACTGGATTGGATAAACAAACCAGCCTGATGAGAAGTTTTGTCTCCGGGCGTGTTTGCTGTACTCTTTGCTTTCACTTGAATCATCCAGTTAACACCATACATTGGCGAATACTCAAATCCTTCTTTGGGCATGCTCTATTATTATTTTACCCCATTGCCGATTACAAGCAGCTAATGCTGGCAACATTGGCTTAGGATAATCTAGCTATGATCGACCTTAGAGCAAGTACAATAGTATAGCCAACTAGTGGCTATAACACTTGTCCATTTCATCTATAGCCTTCAAAAAAATAGTTCATACAATAAGGTAGCTATTACAATAACTATTTAGCCCCACGTGTAAGAGAGTGAAATGCATATTTTTACGTGCCATAGCTAGCTGTAATTTAGTAGCCAGCTTCCTTCTCTCTCTTCCTTTCTCTCTCTGCCATGTAAGATTTTGTTGATATTATATTTGCTATAGCCTGCTGACTAAGCCTAAATTACAATCACCGTCGCACACTTGTATCATGCAAGATTAGCTAGCACGCCACTTGCAAATTAAGCGGGCACCAATAAATGCACTGAGCTAGCCTACCGAATCACTCGCCCAATTGACCTAACACGTTCCGTCGGCGCTAATGCTAAGCAAACTTAACACTAGGTAAGTGTGCGATGGGCGTAGGTAGAACAATGTAACAATGAGTTAATGGTCCTGCCCATGTTTTTTTTTCCTTCTAATTTCGGCTTCTCTGGAAACAGAAACAAAAAGTATGGTTTCTTCAAACGGCTTCTCTAAACAGTTTTTTCAAATTTGAAACCGCATACACTGTCCACGTCGATATTTCTGCCGTAAGCCACCATCTCGAAAAACGCATATAAGAACCATCAGCCACAACCAAAAACTATTGACCGCGGTCCAAAAGAACCGTGCCTATACCATACAAGTTGCATTTTACTTGCCTCGTATAGCTATAGGTAGCGCTCCAAACAGCTGTGGCTTCTATTTTCTATTTTCTGGATTTTTGGTACTGTAGCAGCTGTTAATTTTTTCTAAGTAATTAAATTTAAAAATTATACTATCATATATAATGTAAAAAGAATAACGGAAAAAATGACAAACAAGCCTAAAAATTAAAAATATATATATAATTAAAAATCAACGTGTTTTAAAAATTAAAAGTATGTTTGAAGCGGATCCGTAAGTTCGACGTAATCAACGGCGAATCCAGCTTGCTTTTCAGCTGGCGCTGGAACGTGCGGGCACGCAGCGTGCGAGCGTGCGCGCGGGTGGAATCGATGGATGGGCAGCTGGCAGCAGCAGTGCAGCACCGCTGCGCCCCGGAGAGGAGTGGCGTGGACCACGCCGGCCGGCCGGCCGGCCTGGATTTATGTAATGATCGATAACGATAATGACAAAGCATGTGTGATGTGTCTTAGCCTGTGTGAGTGCATCATCTAGCGTGTCTCTCTCTGCCTTACCAAACACGATCTTCTCCTAAATTGAGTATTAATGTGAAATGCTGCGTCTTCCTTGCATGAAAGGCAACCTAGCTTATTACAGGTTTTAGCCGCCACCTCCCTGTCAAAGTATAGATTTGGTTCAATTCAGTTTCTGGTTTCTATTTTTAACTTTTCTTATAGTAATTAGCTTTTAAACGGAGTGTCTTTTTAGATAGAATCTACTAGTTATTTATAGTATATACTGTACCGACTTTATTTATATTGGCAAAAACCACACGTGAGTTTATGTTACTCTATAATCTCTCGTACGAACAGCCCACAAGTCACAAGCCGCAGCCAAAAGCATAAATTTAGCCAAAAAGAACATGCTCATAAGGTCTCGCTCGTTTAGATTCAGCTTTTGGCTTTTGATTTTTAATTTCGTAATTTCATTTTTCATTTTTTTTCATTTTTTAGGCTTTTTACTTTTTTCGTATTCCTTTGTATTATCCGTGATATGCTAACATATTTTTTCATTTTAACTTTTTAAATTTAATTACGTCAAAAAAGCACCAATAGTTACAGTGCAAAATAAGCCAGCTACTGTGCTAACAAGTGAAAAATAAGACATAAGTCACCAAAAAAAGTCCAAATAAGAAGGGCACACTAATTATCCATCTTTCCTCATTAGGTTAAGTTTTTGGGTGAATTGGTTAGTGTATATAACTCAATATGATATTAAAACCAAAAGATTTTGTTTAAGATCCAGTTGGTGCAATTAAAAATAACAATTGCAGCTCACTTCTATTCTACTTCTTAGGCCTGAGAGAGTCTACACGTGAGGAAGAGTATTAAAGTATAAGTAAATTATTCGTCTTTTCTCACCAGGTTAAGATTTTGGTTAAATACATACAACTCAATACTCCTTCAACTCCGGCCCACATGATTGATACATACAACTTAATACTCCTTCTCCTTCCCCTCCAGCCTACATGTGCCAGCCGGTCGGACGCCTCTCAATTGGCCTTTCGTATTTGCATCGCACATGGAAGTATGGAGCACAACTCATTCCCTTACCCACTCCTTGTTTTTCTAGGACACACTCGCCATATCCTTGCAATATTGGATCATCCTGTCTAGCTTAATTTTAACGAAAAATCTATTTGATTCATTGTGTTTCTCCCTTATAACTATATATATATATATATATATATATATATATATATATATATATATATATATATATATATATATATATATATATATATATATATATATATATATATATATATATATATATATATATATATATATATATATATATATAAATGCACGCTCCACTGCTCAACGATGATGGAGGGGTTTGGGACGGTCAGATGGGTAACTACGAGTTATTTTGTGGCCCCGCTCGTTTCGGCTTCAGCTTCTGGCTTATTTTTCACTATTCATAAATTTCGTCTTTTTCTGAACTTTTGGCTTTTTTGAGCTTTTTGCCGGTTTTCCCCCATATTTGTTTGCATTATAGGTGATGGGCTAATATGTTTTTCTATTTTTAAATTTTTTAAATTTAATTATGCTAAATAAGTCTCTGTCAGCTACAGTGTTTTTTCAACCAATTATAGTACTTTTCAGTCATAAGACACTAAAAAAACCATATTTAGCACAGCGTAAGACAACAGTTGTTCTATCGGTCCATCATCCTACAACGAGGCTAAGAGCAAGTTTAATAAGACTGACTGTGCTAGCTACAAGGGAATCCATGTTAGCATAGTCCTATGTGGAGGGGAGAGAAAAGGAGAGAGAGAGAGCCAAGCCGGCTCCCATGCAAGAGTCAGGCTATAGCACAGGAAAAGAGGCGTTATCCATGCATGTACCAATAGAACTAACTGCTATACCATGCATGTATTAAATGACCAATACCCATGTATGTATTAAATGATTGAGAGCTCTTGTAGAGACAACTTAGAGCAAGTCCAATAATAGAGCCAAGTGCTTGGCTATAAGTCAAGTTATAAGAGCCAAGTTATACAATAGTTTGTCTTCTATTTGTCTACAAAAGTTTTTTTATTATTATATGGTACCAAGTCTCACATTCTCTTTCCTACTCCTCCTCACATACATTTATTATCTGGGCCCACCACTGCATAGGCTCCCGTGTGCAGCTTGTTGCTTGCATGAGAGCCAAGCTCTCCTCTCTCTCCTCTCTTCTCTCCTCCACATCAGCAAAAATGCTGACTAGCTTGGCTATAAGACCATTATTGTACTTGCTCTTATAGCTAGCTTATTGTATGAGTTGGCTGCATTTTACCTTTTGATGACATGAAAATGTATTGGAGGTAGTAGCTATCTATACTATTAAATTTGCTCTAAGCCGTCTCTAGTTTAGCCTTTTAACTCGTGTCGCTTTCTTGGAGAGAATCCGTAGACTTTGCACCGCCCTAGCTACAACAGGCAATCATAGTGCAAGCGAACGTCTGCTTACTGGCTATAGGCCCACATCATTTTGACTTTTATGAACTTTTTTTATGGTAAAAAGCGTTTCTACATCATCTAGTTTTCAGATAAAATATCTTTTCAAAATAAGATTAATAGTCAATTATAGTATATATTGTAATAATTTTATTTATATTAGCTAAAATCACGTATAAATATCTCTCTACAAACCGTTACTATTTATAAACAAAATTCAAAAATCACCAGTAAAAACTAATATAAATACTCCCATAGCCAAACTAATGGAGTACCTTGTTATTTCGGACTCATGATTGCGAGGGTCGGGGACCTGCTACAATCAAACTGAGTGGATTATTTGCTTGACACTCCAGCTTTTATTAGGAGTCGATCCTATCATACTTACCTCCTTGTCTACATTGGCCGAGTTCTTTTCTACTTATAACTTACTAGTAGAGTGCCCGTGCTAACGCTACGGCAGCATTTGAGAGAAGCACATGAAAACAACCAAATGACAACCTTGCAGTGAAGACTACCTCAAATATGTTGACGATTTTATAAAAAATTATCTGTTGACTCAATGACGGCTAAGACAACCTTGCAGTGAAGACTACCTCTAGTTGCTCAGCAGCAGAAGACTACCTCAAGTCACACTTATTAAGACTATGTTTCTTAAAAATGAAGTAATAGTGAGATAGATTAAGACTTATGCCAAAAGAGATTCATGATGAGTTATCATATTGTTGAGTCCATAGCAATTATGCTTAAAGAGCAACATTGCCAATAAATAACATCACAGCTATTACATCTTTTGAAGCAACATTGCCAACGTGGTCGTAGCCTCCAACGTGGTCGTAGCTTCCAACGTGGTCGTAGCCGTAGTCGTAGACATGGTCACAGACGTGGCCGTGGACGTAGTCGTAGACGTGGCCGTAGGAACTTACGACCACGACCTTACGACCACGTTGGTCGTGGTCGAATGCAGCTACGACCACCTTGGCTGTGGTCGGAAGTCGTAAGTAGAAGCCACGACCACTGCGGTCGGAAGTCGGCGCCTTACGACCACGTTGTCGAGAGCTGAAGGGATTAGAAGTTGGCGTTGTGGTTTACGACCACGTTGGGTAGTCGGCGTCTTACGACCACATTAACGCGAGAAGAAGTCGGCGGTCGAGGCTTCGACCGCTACGGTCGATAGTCGGCGCTCTGGCTTACGACCACGTTAAGAAGTCAGTAGCTTACGACCACGTTGTAGCGAGAAGCAGTCGGAAGCCAAGGCTTCGACCGCTATGGTCGGAAGTCGGCAGACTTCGACTTCAACCACGTGGGTTGTCGGCAGTCTTCGACCACGTTGTGAGGTGGTTGAACGTGGTCGTAGACATGGTCGCAGACGTGGCCGTGGACGTAGTCGTAGACGTGGTCGTAGGAACTTACGACCATGGTGAACGTGGTCGTAAGTCGGCTTCGTCTGACTACTTGGCCACCACCTTGTGGTCCGGCTCCTTACGACCACCTTTAACGTGGTCGTAACCTCCAACGTGGTCGTAGCCTCCAACGTGGTCGTAGCCTCCAACGTGGTCGTAGCCTCCAACGTGGTCGTAGCTTTCAACGTGGTCGTAGCTTCAACGTGGTCGTAGCCTCCAACGTGGTCGTAGACATGGTCGCAGACGTGGCCGTGGACGTAGTCGTAGACGTGGTCGTAGGAACTTACGACCACGACCTTACGACCACGTTGGTCGTGGTCGAATGCAGCTACGACCACCTTGGCTGTGGTCGGAAGTCGTAAGTAGAAGCCACGACCACTGCGGTCGGAAGTCGGCGTTGTGGTTTACGACCACGTTGTGGAGTCGGCGCCTTACGACCACGTTGTCGAGAGCTGAAGGGATTAGAAGTTGGCGCTGTGGTTTACGACCACGTTGGGTAGTCGCCGGCTTACGACCACATTAACGCGAGAAGAAGTCGGCGGTCGAGGCTTCGACCGCTACGGTCGATAGTAGCGGTATCTCGGACTATCTCGGACTACGAGGCGTGTAGCGGTATCCCGGACTTCGGCTGCGGCGTCTTCCACTACCCAAGCCTCCAGAACCAATCCGTAAGCGACATTCACGTGCAAAGTGACCAGCTTCACCACACTCATAGCACTTCATATCAGACCCTCCACCACGATCGCGGCCACGGCCACTACCAGATTTGGTTGACAGCTCAACTCTCCATCCATTCTTACCTATCAGCACGGCACAATCCTCATGAATATCATGAGCACAAATTCACGAATTGCTCAAACACACGATAACTCCATAATAGCTAAAGCACAAAAGTAGGTCTAATCACCAACACCAATGAAAAAGGGTGAGATGTTCTTGGTCAAGTAAGAAATCATATGATAAATCACAATTTGCAGTTTCAAATCTAACAAACACTTACAAACAAAATTGAGTCTCTTGGCAATTTAAAGTTTAAACCGAACTGAACACATTGTTTGTTTTTAAAAGAGTAGTTGACTACCCGGTCACCAATGATTGCAGGTTTCCTGCCACATACAGTGTTTTTTCCTGTGATGAACAAGAATTAGTTTTTTCAAAAGGCAATAAAAGCATCAATATATATCAGACCATCCAATATGAATATCAAACGATGGGCCTGGATACATTAACATCACTATCCAAAAAAAATATCACAAGGCCATCTGGCCAAGTAGGGTAAAAAAATCGTTCACTTGCTAGTACATGCAAGCTAAAAATATATGTATCTAAAGCTCCATGGCAATGTACTTTTCACATATTAGTATATACTGAACAAACAATTGTGATGGATCAACTGAACAATGGTTGCGAATCGTAGTACTTACCCGGTCACCTCTAAACATCTTTTCAACCTTCTCCTTGAGCTTTGCAGCCTACAATAAATCCAATAGATATCAAATTACTACGCAAGAGGGCAATCCCACCACCTAAATATGCAAAGAAAGTATCAAACAGGTATCACCTCTGCCAATTTGAATAGCTTATCCATGGTCTCCCCAGTCGCCCGCTGCCTCGAGTAATCCAAAAAGATCCCTTCATACTTCCTGTCAACCATCACCTCAGCTAAGCAAACGGGACACACACATGCAAGGGCGGAAACTTCACAAGCACACAGATAAAATCCCTACGCTGTCATTGCCTTGCAGCGCTCGGCATCGGCCATCAGGTCGCGCAGGTGCGTCTTTTGGATCGCACCGATGTGCGCCTGCTCCCCTTGCGCGACAACACGAAACCACAGTGAGACTACCAATCTAACGGGAGCATAATACCCCAAAAATCTGCAGCAATGTGATCAAAATATACATCAAAATAGTGGTATATGGCGTATAGTATCATCAGTTCACGCACCTGGAGGCCCTTCCACTGTTCGGTATCGCAGATTAGCGCCGACGACGCCATGGGTGCTGCAACAAAAACCAAACAATCGCAAAGCCAACAAAAGGATCAGCACAGTCGCATCTAGCTTCGCCCGAAATCAGAATCGAACGAATCGAACCGCTAAGCACCGGATCGAGCCTTGCCGCAAAACCAACGGGGTATGTTCCCAGCCATATGAGTCTCATTTTAATTATTTACAAAGCACTGTATGTTATCTACAAACAATGTTATATGCTATCTTCTGTTCCCAGCCATATTAGTCTAACATTCATCTAACATTGCATGAATTGGGTATGTTTTGGCATGAATTTAAAAAATTCATCTAACATTGCAGCATTGTAAATTATGTATTGTGTCGTAAAATAGCATTCTTCTGCTTGTTAATGCACCAGACAATCCAATGAATCCAAATATACTTTGTTTAGCAAAATAATGTACTACCTCCATATTGTTGTCTACAACACATACTCGGACAACGGCTTCCGTACCATCATGGCAAAGGACCATCTCACAGTCAAGTGCCAACATAGCTCCTGAGTTCATATAATTAGAGACTTCTCCTATCCACATTACCTTCCATCCCTGCAAATAAGCAATGCAAATAATCTGTTGTTATGGAAAAGCTTAAACATTAATTAACCATCAGACAAGTAAAATGAAGATTCCAAGACATAACTACTTTATGATGAGACTATAAATTGGTCTTAAGCTTTACAATTTAGACTGGGAAAATATATATTGTATATTTTGTATGAAGAATCCAAGGTAATCTACAACTGTAGTCCAAGCATTAACAATCATGAAAATTATTCTGACCGAACAATTTAAGAACAGGAAAAGGTGCAAAAACCACAAAGAGTTGAATCGTCATTTGTGCATTAACAGAATTACAAAAAAAGCTTTACCTCTTGATAAGATGGAAAGTTATAATATTTCGTGTATTCCGGGTGTTCTGCTGTCAGTTGAACAAGCTTCTGCATTTTACATGATATACATCAATACAATTATTTACCAGATAATGTTTGATAGGAAACTACAATAATCAAGTAGCCCAGTTGTCCACGAAGAGTCATAATAATCAATACAATAATCAAGGTTATCTTCACTATAATATTCATCATATCCTGTGGACAAGAACAAGCAGAGTTCTTGAATTCAAAAAGTGATTCATGAACTGCCCAGAACTCCAGGATTAAAGATGCAGTAACACGCACATAAAAGCCCTAATCATGATTACAAATGTTAAACAGGGCAAATCTATAGATTTGAATGCACTGAAAGTAAGTGCTAATTATGGGCTCCCATAAAAGAACATTGTGTGGAAGCAGAACAGAAGTGGATAATAAAATCCAAATTTTAGGCTATTAGCTACCTATTGCAGCTTTATGAGTCAGCTTTGTTAAGGAGTATGCAAGCACAATTATGAGAAGTACGATAGCACAAAACAAGGACGTGGCTTACTTTGTAATTTCATTAGCTGCAAAATTATCCTTTTTCTCCAGTTGAGCTGGATATCTTCTGGCTTAAATAACCCGGCAAACCCTTGACAATAAGTACCAAAAAGATGATGCTAGGTGTTTCTTATGATCACAACACATGGATAAATCTCAATGTGTTATTTGATATTGTCACTCATATTGTGGAGATGGTGACTTGGTAAGGTACCTCCATATACATTATACTGCCAATCCACCCCTGCAATTTCTCGTCTCGATCTTGTCTCGCCTTCACGCGCAACAAACTAATGCCAGAAGAGAGGAAAACAAAGCTAACTTATAGATACTGCAGCAGGACATACATTTCCATTTTCAGTAAACACAGCAATTTCCTTGCAATAACAGAGAAGAGTAATCTTACAGTGGGGCCTAAATCACGCAACCAAACAAGCCTAGTGCTCATCTCCACCACTCTAACATTGGAGTTATGCTTCATCAAATCGGATACCCTTGCATACTATGAGAGTACAAAAGCAGAACCATATCAAGGGTAAACCTCTAGGGTAAAAACTAAAACAATGAAGCAGATGAACCTATCCTGCATCTCTGACAGATAAGTTTGCAGACCTGGCTCACGTTAGCGCACACGGTGACCTGCTCAAACCTTGAGATTGCATTTACAACATTAGCAAAGGCCTTTTGGGCAGGTGCAGCATCATCTCGCCAAAGTCCTTCAGCATCCTGGCATTGGTATCAGCAAATATGAGAGCATCAAGCGCACATATCTCACCTTCAGGCCAAGTGAGTTTGTGACAACCGATAAGCCTTTCTTCAGTGTAAAGATGAACTACCACGCGACCCACACAAGCTTAATAAGTAACATGAGGATTAAGAAAGGCTAAAAAGATGAACTACTAACACATATTCTTAACTAAGTAGCATGTAGTCAACCACTATCCTAGAGGGAAAAAACATATCGAAATTGCGAATCATGAGGAATGAATTATGGTGACCATAATAACAGTACTATAAATTACTAATGTTCCAAAACGCAAGGCTTGCAATTGAACGGATGGAATTAGCACGGTTGGTCTGCTCTTTTGTGAAATTGCCATCATCTAAGCCGATTCTTGGTCTCCCACTTGTGAAATCGACAGAACTGATAAGAGAAATCAAGAGCCGCAAGAAAGAGCAATCAACTCAAGAGCACTCCATACTCACCGGCCACCCAATCCAGCACTGGTCGTGCGGCTCCCACTCGGCCGGCATCCGGAAGCCGAGCGCCGCCGGGCTCCCCTCAAGAACCTTCCCCTTCGTCATTGCCATGGCTGCGGCGGCCGTAGCTCGGTGGACTCGCCGGAGAAGCCCGAGCTGGCCGCGCATCGATCGACCCTCAGGCTGCTAAAAAAGGCCAGCACCTCGCGCAGGAGATTGGATCATATACCTCCTTTAGTGGGGGAGGAGGAGACAGTGGCGGCGCGGGGTGGGAGCGGGGAGGAGGCGTCGGCGCGGGGTGGGAGGGAGGGGAGGAGGCGTCGGCGCGGGGTGGGGAGGAGGAGGCGGCGGTGGCGCGAAGGAGCGGGGGAGGAGGCAGCGGCGGCGCAGGGTGGGAGGGAGGGGAGGAGGCGTCGACGCGGGGTGGGAGGGAGGGGAGGAGGCGTCGGCGCGGGGTGGGGAGGAGGAGGCGACGGCGGCGCGAAGGAGCGGGGGAGGAGGCGGCGGCGGCGCAGGGTGGGAGGGAGGGGAGGAGGCGTCGGCGCGGGGTGGGAGGGAGGGGGGGAGGCGTCGGCGCGAGGTGGGAAGATGTAGCAATTGATCCTTGATCCTTTGGATTTGGATCGTTGGATATGAGTGGGTAAGGAGAGAGAAAGGTGGGAATTGATCTTTGATCGTTGATTTCACTGGTTGATTTTCCTGGGGACACGAATTGGTGTGGACGCAGGAAAACTCATGACTGGTGGGGGCACAATTTGGGATGGGTGTAGGAAAGAACTGAACTGGTGTATTTTAGGGGTAGAGATAATTTATACTATAGTAATTAGTTTTTTAAATTGTATATATTTTAATATGAAGTCAAATAGAAGATTGTAGTAAAAAAACATATTAAGTTTAGCTATATCGGCCAAAATTATATATGATCATTTTTTTATATACTACCTCTCATAAACAAACAGAATTTAAAATTTTAAATCATAAATCACAGCTCGGAAAAACCGACACATGATTTCTATGTCAAAAGTCTCAGCTCTACTCCCTCTTTGTACTGTACCCAGAAGGAATAAAAGTTTTGCCGCGACGCCTACGGTGCGAGTGTGCGACTTTCAACTGACACGACCATCGATTCCGTCCATTGATTTATCGAGGCATGCTATATTAAAAGGCGATTAGTGCGTCTCGTGTTGTCTTTCCATTAGATGGTAGTAGCGTTTTGTCGCATGGAATCTCCCAGAGACTGGAAACGCCTTTAGCTGGCTCACAGAGACTGGAAACGCGTCTGTCCCATGGAATGATGGAAACCGACTACGTGGGCATGGCTCACTCGTATGCTTAGGTACGGTTTAAATCTTTCACTGTAGTTTTTATTTTATAATTAAAATTATATTATAATAGCGGTTAGTTTTTTAAGAAAAAAAATAAAAAACTGTTACATTGTTACAGATAATGAAAAAGAAAAAAAAATAAAAAATGATTTGTTTCAAGTAACGTCTAGCTTAAATAAATTAAAAGCTAAAATAAGCCAAAACTAAACCGTCTGAAGCGATACCTTAGTTTCCAAACTACATATCTCTAACCGCGTGTGCGCGACGGAGGAGTACAAGAATGGGGAAACTCTGCCTTCCCCTCCATGCCACGTCGACCTTGCCCGTCCTGTTGCCGACGCGTGCGCGTCCGTTGGTCGCTCCTTCCAGGCGGTTAATGGGCCTGCGGTGCGTGCTTCATTTGTCCGGCCTGGTCGCTCCTGTGCCCGTGGTTAATGGGCCGCGTCTTCTGTTGTTATATGATGATCGCAAGATATCAGCTGTTGTTATCGAACGCAATCCATGTACCTATAAGAAGATATTCTTATGCTTTTATTTCCGCATTCTTGTGCCTTGAGGTCTGCCATCCTGATGAATCCATAAACAGCAATTTGTATCCATTATTATTCCATAATCAGTCCACATAACAACAGCATTCACCATGCGGTTGTAATAGTCGGTGACCACTGTAGCTACAGCGGTCACTGTAGCAGTCGTCAACGCTCTGCTCGGTATGGGTAATAGTTATGGTTGGTAGGCACTGTAGCAGTTGTCAGCGCCGAAACGGAGCATGGGCAAAGCGGCGGAGCAGTTGAAGCTAAGTAGTCGTAAGTCAGAGTGTCTGTACAAAAGTCACAATGTAACTCAAAAGCAAAGTGAGAGATAGTTAAAAGAAAAAGGAATTGCTCCACTGCGCAAGATCTCTCTCCCACTCAAACTCGGAAGACTATTCTTCCTGTCCTTGTACCATTCTACGCAGGGCTAGTTTAAAATGGGACACTCATGCTATACTTACCTTCTACTGTGCATGTCTTACTAAGGGGGCATTTGAAAACGGCTGAAGCTTTTGGTTTTGAAATAGTACCAGCTAAAAGTAAAAGTGGCTGAAAGTAAGAGGTGTTTGATTTAGTTCAAGTTTTTAGCTTTTGACTGAGCTAATTTGACAAAAGATCTCTCCTCTCCACTCCACCATTCCGCCCGAGATGTCCACCACTCCATTCCACTTCGGTCGAGATGTCCACCGCCACGGCCCTCCGAATTATACACACTAGGATTGCTTGCTCCGTGTTACACTACAGATTCTACACACTCCGAATCGGAGAAAAGTATAAAATGGTTCGTCCGCTAGCCTCTCATTGGCCTCCACACTAGGATCAAGGTTGTCAGGATAGCGATACCATGTAGAATCTTTTTCGTCTAACGGGATCAGATCGTAGAATCACGATACTATCAAATTGTTAAAAGCGTATATATTTTATATAAGAATTAAATTATATTTCTAAATATGCAAGTCTATAGTAGATTATTTATATTTAATTTTATAATTTGAGTACACTTATTCATGTTATATTAAATTAAGGTTGATTTTTGAACCTTATTTAATTATTTTTAATAAACTAATAATATAAAAATACAACATATCAAAGATAATATTTTTACTCTAAAATAATATGTAAACAACAAAATAAAACAAATTAAATTAGTGTAGCTAAAACTAGCAATCTTGACTACACGGTTACGCATCCGGCGGGGACTTATTTCCTTCGCCCGTCGCGAAGGTTTACCAATGGAAACAGGGTGCCCCCAAACAAACCACCGCATCTACCCGAGGCGCAGGAAAAGGGGGGAGGAGGAAGAGCTGCTGCTCGCCATGGATCTTGACGCGGCGGAGTCGAACCAAGCGATGGTTCGTCTCCTCACCCACTTCTGTACCTGCCTTTTCTTGGGCGAATTCTGTTGGTTTGTCGCCGGATGCTTTGGGTAGTTCCTTGGTGGCGCGTTTCTTCTGGCGGAGTACTTGCGGCGGGACGTGCTGCGAGGTTTTGCGCCTGGAATCGGGAGGGGACGGTCTTTCCGGATGCTTTGCTTGGGGATTGGCGAAAACTTGCTCGCCGATTTGGGAATCTAACCGGCTTTATGTTTGGGTGCCTTGCAAAAGAAGTGTTCTTTGACCTAGGCTTTACTGCCATGGATCGCAAGCGGACTGTTCTTGCTAACTAGGGCTAGGCAGCCTGAGGTTCAGGGGAGAATGAGCCTTCGTAGAGAAGCATTGTTAGCGCAGTTAGAGCCAAAGAATCTGTAGATAGCGGCAAACGAAGAGCCCTCCTTTGTGTAGCTTTTTTCAAACGTAACTCGGCGATGGAAATGAAGGATTAGCAGTATAGCATCGTGTGGTGTGGCCTGCGTAGTTACCATTTGAGAGGAATGCTGCCTGTATGGACATCGATGGCCAAGAGAAGTTTAGTTGCAATCGGCAGCTTCATCTACACGAAGATATTTCTTTTGTTACAACACCTTTTTCGTGCTAGGCATGTAAGGTTCTCGATGGGTTGGCAGAGAAACAGTACTGTATCTCGGGAAAGGTTCGGAGGGACGCTGTCAGATGTTCTGCAAAACAGCGTAATGGTTGAAAACTACATGCCATTCACTTGTTCTTGACAACATTTATACTCACTTTTGTGTTGCCCTCTGCGAGATGCTCGATCATTCATAATTTCATACCCTGCCATGTCAAATATGATAACTTACTTCCGAAAGACATTTATTGCTTTAGCATACTAATTTTTTGTAGCAATTCTTGCTTCTCACATCTATCCTTTTCCAAAACATATTAACCTTTTCTGGTCAAGCGTTGAGTTTAATTTTAGTGTTCAAATCATTGATAAGTTCTACAATTCTATATTTTAAAACAACTCAGTTATAACATTTTGCAAATGCTATTCTTTAACTGCGCATGGAAAAATTTTCTTCCTTGGTCAAAATGTATCAACCATCTGTTTTCTACTTTTCCACAGATAGAAAAGGAAAAGGTAAAATGGAGTCTTAACAGCTGTGTTTTATTTCAAAAATTCCAGGACAAGCTGAAAGCAGTGGCAGAAGAGCTTGGACATGAGATCCGAGTTTTTTCAAGCACAACATTTGAGTCTATACCTAGCACGTTGCCTAGGGCAGATCACGGTACAAAACATTATTTGCATTTGCTTTACTACAATCTCTGTCTTTATGGTAGTTGTGTTGTGACATCAAAGCATGGTTCATGCAGAGGAAGATGATGAGTTTTACGAGCTTCAGCCTGCAGATTATTACAACCTGATTTCAAACAGGATGGCAGGTTACTTATATCGGCACTTAATATTGTTTGAGAACTTGCACATTTTACACTTAACACTTTAATATCTACATAGCGTTGTCCAAAATCATACTTGCCTTCTAATTTGTTTAAAATGATGACACTGTGCAGAACAATCAAAAGTTCTGAAGACTCGTAAAATACGGGAAGCAGAACTTGCTGCTCAACGAGCAAAGATAACAAAGGTAGGGCTATAATGCACACTGCTCCTATTTAATTATTTTGAAGAAGTGCCATACTCCCTGTACCAATGCTTTTGTTCCCCTTCTAGTTGATTTTTTATTTAGCTTCTTTTTTATCTAGCCTTATCTGAACGGTACCTTTGATCATGTTTTAAGAACGAATGTATTTTGTAGAAACAAATATATCTGCTAATTATAGCTGCTAGCATGTGAAATCTTCTTAAGAAATAAAATGATGCACATAGTTCTAATTATTTATTTACAACGAAATTTTCTGCTTATTCTCATTAATTTATTATTCGAATTTTTAAATGTTGTCTTAAGCTTAGTTGTTTGCTCTCTTTAGTTTATCTCATTCTGGAACTAATTTGGGGTGACATCCATTCTGTTGCTAACCTCCTACAGTTCTCCTTAACTGTAGGCAGTAATGAGGGTGAGATTCCCTGATGGTTACATTCTTGAGGCTGACTTTCATCCATCAGAGACAGTTCGTAGTCTGGTGGATCTTCTCATGAAAGTAATTGCTAGACCAGACCTGCCATTCTATATTTGTAAGTTATGCCGCTCTCTTGGGAATGATTGATAAACAGGGAAACAACTGACCTCCTATAAATAGTTCCACTCTTATCGTTACGGTTTGCGAACAAAATTTCAATGGCTATTGTTTTTATAAGGCAACTGTTGTGAAGTGCTACAAGTTAAATCAAAATAATTTGGTACAACCATTCATAAGTCATTAACACTGATTTGATGAGTTCATATGTGATATGTGAGTAACACAAATGGGAAAGCTCTTCTCATTGTGCTGTCTTCTAACAAGCTTGGTGTCATCAATGGATTACATAATCATTTTTTGCTATGACCTTCAATCTGAAATATAGCACCAGTGTCCAAATTGATGCGATCTGATGATAGCTTTGTTATTGCGTGTTTTAGATAAAATGTCAATCATAGAAACCCATATTTCATATATGTTGAACTTGTTAAAGTTTGAGGCTGGTAATCGTCATTATTCTCTAATGCTGTTCATCACACGTTTCAGTGAAATGGCATTTCCTTAGATTTTCCATAATCATATCTTAGGCATGTACCAGTTGCAATGTATCACTGACATGGCATTTCCTTAGATTTTCCATAATCATATCTCATATGTATCATGCTTCTAATGCTGGATCCATTTGATTACACAACAGATACAGTTCCCCCAAAGAAGCGAATACTAGACACATCGCAGGACTTCTACACAGTTGGCTTTGTTCCTGGAGCTAATGTCTTCTTTTCTTATGATCTGCCAGAAGGTATGCATTATCTTAATAACGAGTACCATGTTGAGAAAATAAGCAACAATCACTTCTCAGCTGAGGTTTCTAACATTTTTTTTTCTTAACAAAAAACATGTTTCCATGTCTCACACTCATGTAAAGTTGTGTTTCTAGTGCATGTGAAGACATGCACAGGATCATGATTACCAACTGTTTTATCAGCATTTGGCTGTTGTCAGTCTTGTACATATGTTACTGTACAAGTTTTTGTGGTTGTTAGACATTCAGATATTCACATGCATTTTTAGAGGAGATATTCATGTGTTGGACATGCAGGTTCAGAGTTAAATACAGATGTAAAGTCAGGACCATATCTCCGTGAAGAAATTCGAACTTTGGATGGACTGTCACTTGCCTCAAAACCTGCTCGTCAGTCTGATGATTCTAAGATGAACTCTGCTTCTGCTCATCAATCTGATGCATCCCAATCTGATTCTGCACCACCAGCAAATAAGAAACCAGCCACACCAAAGTGGTTCAAAAGGTAACCTTGCTTTTGGTGCCATACTGTTAGGAAAGAGCATATGAGCTATGTTATGTAAAACTACATTGCCAGTTTATGATTTTTTGTTCATAATTGATCTGTTTGGCAATTATTGTTGACAAGCAACATTAAACCAATGCTTGGGTATTGTTCTGGATTAAATGATAATACCATTTTACACTTTTCTAAGTTGTCTCTTTCTGGAGTTTTATTCAGAATGAAAGAATCCATGGAGATACTTGTGAATTTATCACATACTTTAGGAGACTAAAAAAGTCTAACAGTAGTCTATTCGTGATGGTGGTCCAATAGTGACAAAACCCCTCTCCAAGTTGCATCGATGAATGAGCAACAAGCTTAGTTTTTACATGTTGACCGAATCACCTGCAGAATCGCAGCTCATAACTTCCTGACATTACCATTTCTAAAGACTCATGCCATGTTACAGTGAAAATTGTGTTGATTTTTTCATTTTCACTTGACTGATGATACAAATGTTAAGTAGTCAGTTTCGGTTACATTTTGATGCGCATTTCATGCTATATATGTTTTGACTGAATGCAACCAAAGATTATCTTCTTTCGTAATACTGTTGCTTGCTTGGACTCCCATGTCTGCCGGAGCAATCTTTGTTTCAGCATCTCTTTTAACTTATGCAAGATAATGACAGTTTTATGTAACCCTTCGCAGGTGAGACTGTCAGAGCATCAAGAGTGCGCCACCAGCACAGTAGCACTCTGTTAGGCCTTTCAGCACTCGCAATGCATGGTTCATCAACTTTCATGGATCAACAACAACAGTTTAGAAGAGGGTGCACTGCTGTAGTACTAGAGTTGCGTCCTCTGTGCATTGAAATTGTCGAACCATCATAACTAGATCTCATCTTTTCTTGGTGGTAGCATGTAAATCTGATGTATACTACAACTCATCAGAATTGTGCTGTGGCTAGGCGCTTTCCCACCTTACATGTGTGCCAGAGACCCCCATAGAAACACAGGAAATAATAGCATCCGGTGGTCTCAACACTTTACAGCATGCTGCTGTACTTGTTCTTACAATCTTCAGAAAACAAATGCTTTGAGTTGCCCGGGAAAATACCAATAAAACATTTGTTTTCAGTCCTGAATTTCTTGCTCATTGTCCTGTTTACACCATGATATTGCCTCACGTTGCTTTCTTGTAGCAATTCTTGATGTTGATCGAGCCCTCATCGGCGACAAGCATGTCGCGGAGTGGTATATAATGGGTGGATTTTTTAAGCTACAATTTATAATTTTTGGTACTGACGTAAGCGCTTATGCAAACGAATTAAATATCGATAAATTGTTTTGAAAAGATTATTTTGATAAGTCGTTTCGAAAGAGCGATAAAAAAGCTATTTTATTTATTTGTTGGAGCGAAATTATAAGCTACAAGTTAAAAGAACTGATCCATTTTCAACAGCTACTGGTGGCCGTTGGCCAGCAAGTTTCCGTGTGAAGATTTCGATATTGGTGGACCCCATTTGTGTTCAATGTTAAATACTGTACCTCTTGTATTGTGCCGAGTGGATGCTTTTGACAACAACGTTTTTATTTGATACTATAAAAAAATCTGCATAATCCCAGGCTTGGAATTTGGAGGCCTAGCTGCTGAGTTAAGAGTGAGACCGGTGCTGCGTCGACTACCTCGTGATGATTTAGGTCTGTTTTTTTCGGTTTTTAAAAACTGTTTTTTAATATTTCTATAGCAATTAGTTTTTAAACAGAGTACCTTTTTAAGATAAGATCTACTAGTTAATTATAGTATGATGTACCGACTTTATTTATATTGGTAAAAATCATACGTGAGTTTTTATTACTCTGTAATTTCTCGCATAAATAACTCAAAAGTTAAAAGCCATAGCTAAAAACTATAAATTTCAGCAAAAAAAAAGAACAGCCCATGTTCCACAAATAAAGGACCCACATGGCTGTTAATCTTCCTGTGGCTGAGAGTTGAGGCTGCTTTGCAAATCTATTCAATTGTTGTTTGGCGTTTCTTCTGCAGAAACTTATGCAGTCGCAAACATCGTGAAACGGTCGTCACTGCTGACTGCTGTTGGATAATATTTTTTTCCCTGTCCAAACTCGTTCCAATGAAGCAGTGATGTGACAAAAAATGGCGCATTTCTTTCATTTCATCCAAGGTCTATGACTCCATGACTACATGTAATGCTTGGCCGAAAAGTCAGTGTGGCAAATCGAGATTGGCATGATCCGATCGATCTACTGCTATGTGTGTGGTGTGGGAGCTAGCTGTGCCCTGTGTGGAGAGGGTCCCTTTGTGGTGAGTTTGGCATCCACAAATTGGATGTTAGAACAGCCAACCAACAGCAGGCAAGCAACAGCACATTCTTGCTCGCTCACATAGTACCCGTCCCAGTGACCACCCCACATATGAGGATGCCTTTTAGATTCAGGTTTTGAGGTAGGCATGCTTCACCTAGACTCACTAACTGTAAAAAGTCCACTGCAACATGGCACAACAATCTCAATATACAGTAGCTGTTGCCCTTGCTGAGTTGCTGTTGATCTTGTTCTGCTGACATCTATGGGGCTTACATTGAGTGGGATGCCAAGGAAAAAGAGGTGTGGGAATCAAGCCTGAACTCTGAAGATTGTTGTTACCAATTTCCAAGCCGCTGACTCGGCATCTCTGCTGATTTGTTGGGAGGCAGCAAACTAATGAAAGCTTGCAGTGGCTGGTTGGCAGGAGTGGGACAGCAGCCGGCCGGCCGGACACACTGACCCCTCCGTTCACTTTCCCCGGTCGTAGTCAAGACACATGGAACGCCGCCATGGATGGACCGAAATTCCAGCGACGCCGACCGCATCTGCAAATAAGCATTACCTTCTAGACTCCCAACGGAAATCGCCTCGTCAGAGAAAGAAACGATCTTGGACGCTCTTTCTACTTCCTTGATAAAATAGTGATGCGTGACTCTGAGATGCAGTGAGAAACAGCCGTCTCCTCATCAGGAGTACATTTTGCAAATGGCAATTCATTGGTCGTAAACAAGTTGACAAATCAGTGAATGCAAACCAAGTAACTGCTCAACCAATGATGCAGATTTGGACCGATTTTTCTTTGGTTTAGCCTTGTTCATTTAGTCTTTTAGCTTATCTAAAAATCAAAATAAATATGGCGGTTTTATAAAGCGGATTCTCTAAATGATTTCTCAAATTTAAAACCGTGTACGTTGTCCTCTACTATCTCTGCAGCTATCGGTAGTAGTTGAAAAGAAGAGGAACATAACAGAGAGCAAGTACGTCTGACAAAAGAAAGAACGGAATATACAGTACACGCGTGACCGCAACGGGTCGTCTAGGAGGAGTTGAGCTCGTCTGCAATTTGCAGCGTTGCAACTGCAACCTGTGAGATGCATGCATGTAAGTACTACCCAAAGCCAAAACTGCACAGATGGGAACGGAAGCTGCACAGGATGCCATGATCTGCACCGAGTACTGGTGCTGCTGCAATCTGCATGCATCCGACGCAGCAGAAGCATAGTCCATCGAGGCAAATGGCAGGGCTCCATCAGCGACTCCCTTGGATGAATCACCTCCATTAACTTCTTGTCCGCAGGTACTGCACTGTATACCAACTTCTTGTCCGCAGGTACTGCACTGTATACCACATGGGTTAAGAACGAATTTTCGATACAAATAATCCATTTTTTATTCGAAATTACAGAAATATACCCGCGGGAATTTTTTTTTACAAAAATAAGCTCCAGTCGCCCAATGGTTGAGCGACTGGAGCCTTTCGCCCAACCAGCGGACGACACAATAGCTGTCGCTCTACCCTCGGGCGACTGCATCTAGTCGCCCTCCCATTGGGCGACTTTCATGCAGTCGCCCAATGGTTGGGCGACTACACTCAGGGGCCGACAAAATCGTATGTACCGATCGTTTTATATACCGATGCAATATAAATAACTAGTCTGAAAAGATAAAATGGCAAAGTTTTATATGGCTTATATATACTCATTGGAAAAGTTTCGACGAGATCTACAACTTTTCAGTTGAAGAAAAATCCAAATTCCGAAGGGAAGAACAAGAAAAAGGGCAAAAACAGAAAGAAAAAACTTGCGACACAGGTTTAGGTCCAAAGATAGCCGATTTTCAGGGTCTTGGAGGGCGACTAGCTTAAGCCAGTCGTTATTTTTTGGATCGGGCTCGTCGTTAGCTTTCCAACGAGTACAAGAACGTCGAAAACAGACACCGTATGCAAAAGTTATGCCCGTTTTACTGAAGGTGTGTCGGAAACGGACTCGAATTCGTTTCGGCCTCAATTGAAACTGCTATAACTTTTGATCCCATGGCCGAAATTGCTCAAATTTTTTTCTGGAGGCTTTTGGATGTATGAAGAACAGCTCCACCAATTTTCACTATTTGTGGCGAAAGTTTGATGCACTTTCCAAATTTCGGCAAAATAGACTCTTTCCTCTCTTTTTTCTCTCAGGGACCTGAGTGTAGTCGCCCAACCATTGGGCGACTTTCATGCAGTCGCCCAATGGGAGGGCGACTGGATGAAAGTCGCCCAACGGTGGGGCGACTGCAATTAATCGCCCAACGGTTGGGAGATTTTCCAGTTGTCGCTGCTGGGTTGGGCGAAAGGCTCCAGTCGCCCAATGGTTGGGCGACTGGAGCCTATTTTTGTAAAAAATTTCCCGCGGTTATATTTCTGTAATTTTGAATAAAAAATGGATTATCCGTACAAAGATTCCGGTTAAGAACTTCAGATTAAAGACTGGACGAAGAGTCGACACAGATCTGGGCGAGCCAAGAGTGCTAGTACTACTAACAAGCCGCACGGAGATCTGTGTGCTGTAAGGGCATCTCCAGCAGGAGCCCTCAAAACAGACCCCCTACTTTTAATTTGAGGGCTCCCTCTACTTTTGAGGGCCCTGTTTTCTGGGCTGCACTCCGGCAGGAGCCCTCAAAACAGAGCCCCTACTTCTCAATTTCCTCTATTTCCTCACACACTATATGCATATGTATGAGACAAAAGCACAATACACAATAAAATATTTATGATTTCAAAATGAGGGACAATATTTAAATTTATGAATTCAAATACGAATATTCAAATTTGTTTCGAATTTTATTGTTCCAAATTTAAATTCAAATTTGTTCCGAATATTCAAATTTCAATTCAAATTTGTTTCGAATATCCAAATTTGAATTTAAATTTGTTCCGAATATTCAAATTTAAATTCAAATTTGTTCCAAATATTTAAATTTAAATTCAAATTTGTTTCGAATATTCAAATTTAAATTCAAATTTGTTTCGAATATTCAAATTTGTTCTGAATATCCAAATTTGAATTTAAATTTGTTCCGAATATTCAAATTTAAATTCAAATTTATTCCGAATATTCAAATTTGTTTCGAATATTCAAATTTAAATTCAAATTTGTTCCGAATATTCAAATTTGTTTCGAATTTAAATTTGTTTCACTCGTACGGGAAAAACGAGGAAAGCTGAAAAATGAGGGCCGGAGTAGGGGCCCCCTAGGAATGAGGGCTGAGAGCATCTCCAACAATCCCTTTAAAAACCCACCCCAAAAGACACCTTTTAGGGGCAGCCTAAAAAATTTGTTAACTTATTTTAGTCCCCTCCTCCAACAGCTCCCCTAAATATATCCTAATAGTATTTTGAATCTGGCCCAACATTAACAACCGGCCCATTTACTTTGCTCGATACCTATTTTTATTAGTGATCAAGTCGGTCCATCCAACCGAATAGAATAGGGAGATTGAACCAATTCCGTGCGTGTGCGTACGCGGACGACGGCCGCCGTATAAATATCAAACGGTGATTAGCCGCAATCAGTAATTGAGATGGTGCATGTACGTGACGCGGCGCAGGAATACTCGGTGTCGTGGGAAAGGAAAAATGTGGCGCGAACTTTTTTTCCCAGCGCGCGTTACGGCGGGAGCGAGGATAGGGGACCCCTGAAAGTTCCCGGTTTCTACCTGGGTTTTGGGAGAGTTTTGGGGGGGAATAGAAATAGGGGGGTGTTTAGGGGAGTTGTTGGAGAAGACTTTTTACATAATTTCCCAATAATTTGATTTAGGGGGATTGTTGGAGATGCTCTGAAGGGGGGATTTAAGGGGCCCCTCAAATTTGAGGGCTCTAGTAGGGACCCTGCTGGACCTCTATTTTTGCCTCAAGCCCTCAAATTTGGTTTTGAGGGCTCAAGTAGGGGCCCCTGCTGGAGATGCTCTAAGGGAGAAAAATGACGAACCAGCACCAAAAGCATGGGCCGAAAAAAATCTCCAAGGCACAGGGGAAGCTGCAAATCTTTATTTTTAAAGAAGTAAGTGTAAAAGGGCTTTTGACCTGATCATAATTTCAACTGCTACGACCTTATTTTGTGCGCCGCAAGAGCATGAAACGACAGTAAGGACCCGTTAAGAATCCAAACTTTCCACATGAATTTCGCAGAAAATAGCTTAATTTTCACATAAATCGCAAGCTCATAATTGCAAACAACAAGAATTAACTACCAAACCAAACCACCTTACTTCATTCACAGGACATGCTCTAAGCTAATGTAATCAAAACCAAGGATACAAATTTTGGAACCAGGAGAAAACCTGCCCGGCTGCCGGTAACCAGAAAATCGGCAAAAAAACCGGTTAAATTTTGAAAAACAAAATTTAAATTTTAGAATGTTTTGAAACCGGTAACCGGAAAAACTGTCTGGTAACTGAAAAACTCAGAAAAAACCAGTTAAAATTCAAAAACAACATTTGAATTCGATCGATTTTTTTGATTACCGGTCCTCACTGGAAAAATCGATAACCGATGGTCACTGGCCAATAACCGCTAGATTTTTGAGCCCTTATCAGAACTACAGTCACAGAGACACACATCAAGATCATTTAGTTTAAGAAACAGCCACGTGTCATAAGTGGTTAGATCGTCCCATCAAAGTAGATCGGCAAAGTATTATCCCTGTTTGCCGCATTTCGTAAGGCCAGTCTCAGTGGGAGTTTTATCTGCATTTAATAGGTTGTCACATAGGCATTTTTGATGATATGGCAACATTTTTAAGAAGAGAGAGAAGAAGTGAGTTTCATCTAGATGAAACTCTCTTGGCACGATTACCAACTCTATATGAGTCATGAAATTAAATGTCTATGAAACAATAGAATGAAACTATGCATTGAGTATGGATGTTTCATCCATGTTTCATTTTATTTTACATGATGTGATAGTATTAGAAACAATGCCATAAAACTCTCCACTGAGAATGGCCTAAGGGCGATCAGATGAAAACGAACCATTGGAAATTAACAATCGCAATTATGTACCCATCCCTTTCTGCCAACAACTAGAAAAATTGAACAGTTGCTCTGATTAGCAACACTATTCTTAGGACTTTCAGCCAGCTGGAGATTGCTCTCACATGAACACGTGTCCTGCCATAACAACACTAATAAGCAGCCGTCGCTGTTTCAGCTGCAGGATCAGCTAACATATATTAGTAGAAAGTCCACGTAACATCTCTATTTTTACTTGAAAGTCAATTTAGCATCTTAAATTATAAAATTAGATATTTGATCTTCAAACTTTGTAATTCGATTTAAATAACACCTTGATTTAGTTTCGCATAGTAATACTGACCATTTGATGTGATAAATTAATGATTTTGCCATGTAGAATAACATACTGATCAAATTAGATCAATGCTATGTAGACACATAAGTGCTTTTTCACACCAAACTTCTAATTATTGCTTCTATGACCACTATCTCCTGTAGTCTTCTCTCTCTGTTTTACTTTAGGAGAAAAGACTATATAGATTCTATTTGTTATTTATCTAAATTTAACTAGCATATTATTCTATATGATAAATTCATTAACTTATCATGTTATGCAAATAATATCACTATCAGGATCGGGACCGAGTGGCTTTGATGGTTTTACATGTGTGTGCTTTGCGGTTGGTGGCACAGAGCACGCAGGCACGAAGACGCATGAAAGGCTGGTAGGTAGTGGGCAGGAGAGGTGAAAGCGGGAAAGAACGGGGGAGGAGGCGGCCGAGTGACGCCGTCGCGGTATAAAACGGCGGAGGGGCCAATCCAAGCGTAGGAGGAGCGCCCCGTCCACCCGCTTCGCTCTTGCTCCGGCACAAATCTCGCCGCTGGTCAGTGATCTCCACCCGGCTATCGATTACCGCAAAATCTCTCTCTCTCTCTCCAGTATCATCGTGTGCTTGCTTCGGCGAGTCTGAGGTTTCTTAGTTGGTTCATCGCTATCTGATGTGCGAGCTAGGTTTGATCAAGTTCTTTTTAGAATTTGGTGGGTTGGGTCGCGGTCCCTGCGCGCTTTCTTTGAGTTCGTTTAGATTTTTTCCCCCTCAACCGCGAATGGTCCTGTTGCCAATTAGTTGTGAAGTAGAAGTAAGTTAGTTGTAGCTGTTCTTTACCTTCCCCTATTTGTTCATCTCCGATTGCTTCCAGATTGCTCAAATCGCTGTGAAATTGAGTCGGATTCCTTTGGGTCTCGTTGGGTCCGCCCCTGGCTGCTGGTTTCTTAAATTTACATAAGTTCATTGTATGATTGGATATTGCTATGTCGACCTTTGGATATATAGTGCTTTTAGTTTCTTTTCAAACAAAAATAGCGCTTTTACGCTGTGATCGTTTTGGTTTCAGCTTTTAGCTTCCGACTTATTTTTCACTATTCATAAATTCGTTTTTTTTCCTGAACTTTTGGCTTTTTGTTGAGCTTTTTTGTCGGTTCTTTTTTTCCGTATTTGTTTGTATTATATGTAATGGGTTAACATATTTTTTTATATTTTTTTAAATTTAATTATGCTAAATAAGTCTCTGTCAGCTACAGTGTTTTTTTAGCCAGCTACAGTGCTTTTCAGCCATAAGCCACAAAAAAAAAGCCCAAATGAGCACCACTTAATGTTCTTGGCGGCTGGAGAAATAAGTTGAGGTTACTTGGTGGACCAAGCCTAAGCTTTAAAACTAATTTACTTTATAACCAGTAAGTGGTGTCGTTCGGTTGGGCTGAAATAAGCTGGTTTATGATTGAAATTGTGCCGGCTGAAATTACACTGTAGCTAATAGCGGCTTATTTGGCGTAACTAAATTTAAAAATGGGCCCATCACTGACAACGCAAACAAATACAGAAAAAAGAACCGGCAAAAAAAGCTCAAAAGAGTTAAATAGCCATAAAAAGACGAAATTTAGGAATAATGAAAAATAAGCTAGAAGGCAGAAGTTCAAGCTGAAATGAGCGGGATAGATCTAGTCATGTGCGGTTTTTGTTTCCACTTTTGAGGGGACACTAGTATAATGCCATGCCTTTAGTATAAAATGTCAATGCATGGAACAAGCCTAACCATGCAAGCCATCCATGTGTTTTGCTTGCTAATTTTGCTTACCGTTGGATCTTTCCATTTCAGTGAGTGGTATGAAAATGCTTAGGCTAAGTTCAGATGACCGCAAGATTAATCATATTCTCTCACTTGGTTAGGTGTATTGCTGAAGGAAGAAGAGAATCATCCTATTTGTCATGTTAGGAGGATCAGCTGAATCTTCACCGTCGTCAAGACGAAGCAGCTTTAATTCTTTATCAAGGGACCTAGAACATCCTTTAGAGCAAGGGTGTCTCTCCATTGTTGTACTTGGGGCTTCTGGGGACCTTGCCAAGAAGAAAACTTTCCCGGCACTCTTCCACCTTTTTGAGCAGGTAATTTGACTGTTATGAATATTGTGTGTATTGATATGAGACCCAATGGGCCATATATATAGGAGAGTACAAGAGATATAAGGAAACAAATAAGAGTCCTATTCTATCTCTAATACCTTATCTCTAATACCCTTAACACCCCCCCACAAATGCAAGGCGTATGCAATAGCATTGCATTTGAAAAAGGTTAATACTAAAACAAAAAAAATATCCAACATCCGAGTCGTGATAAAGTCGTCGTTGCGTGCAGTCGTCGAACAAACTGTCAAATCAAGCCGAAGAGGAATAGATAGAAGCATGACGGCACAGATCGAAGCCTGAGACGGCAGCGACGCAGTGCACAAGAAGCGCGGCGGCGCAATGCACAAGAAGCGCAACGGAGGCGCGGTGCAAAAGAAACGCGGCGACGCACTGCACAATAAGCGCAACGGAGGCGCAGTGCAGAAGAATCGCGGCGGCGCAATGCACAAGAAGCGCAACGGAGGCGCGGTGCAAAAGAAGCGCGGCGACGCAATGCACAATAAGCGCAACGGAGGCGCGGTGCAGAAGAAGCGCAGCGGCCTCATAGAGACTTCTACAATCTGCAGCGGCTCAAGGAAAAGAGCAGCGGTTGCTGCCATGCAAAAGAGAATTCCTACACTTCTATGACTGACAATAAATTTGTGGACTCGCACGGCTTGAACGAACTAAAAGAGACTACGAATTTTGAATGGACGCGACGGAAGACTCATGAAAAGGAGATAAGCTCCAGCGGGAGACACCGACCGAGAGAGGCAGGCGCGCTTCGGCCAAAACGGCCCGTTTGGCTCGGCCAGCCCAACCGCCAAGATGGCCCACCCGGGCGGACTTGAAGGGGCGGGGTGGGAAACCCTACCCCCAACACCCAAGTGGCGGCGGCAGTTTTATCCGTGCGGCCGGGCGGCAGGCTAGGGCGGAGCCAAGCAGCCGACGGGAAGAATCGGCAGCGGCCCGCAACCGGCGACCCCGAGGCAGCCCGCGACACCGAGAGGAAGAACGGCGGCCTCGGGCGGAGAAGACGGCGAAGGCGGCCTCGGGGGCGACGACGAGACGATGGCGAAGGCGGCCGAGGGAGAGGACCGGATCCGGCCCAGAGACGGTCGGATCTGGGCGAAGAAGAGCCAGCCCGAGCCGGCGCAAGCGACGGGGGCGACGACGGCCGTGGGCGACGGCGGCGGCCAGATCCAGAAGAGGCAGGCCCGGGCGGGCGAGGCTAGATGGCGGCCCCGGGCGGACGGGGCGGACACGGCGACGGCCCGGGCGACGAGCGGGCGAACCCCAGGCGGATCGGACGAGGCGACCCCAGGCGCAGCCATGGGAGCGCCAGCGACGGGAGGCGGCGGGGCCGATGTAGTCGGCGCGCGGAAGGAGCCGAAGGGCGGACGGCGTGACCCACGAAGAAGATCCCCGGCCGGCCGAAGAGGAACCCCAGGCGACGGTGGGCCTGAGGGCGGAGCCGACGGCGGCGGATCGAGGCGGCGGCCACGGGTGCGGCGCAGCAATCTGGAGACGAGCGGGGCCGTGAGAAGCGCCAGCGACGGCGACAGTGGAGACGGTGTGAGTCGGCGCCGGCAAGAGCGGAGTCGGCGACGAAGATCGGCGACGAAGATCACGAAGATCTCGGGTGGGCCGGAGCGACCTCACGCGGGCGTGGATCCAGATCGGCCGAGCAACCCGAGCAGTCTCCACCGGTCGGCAGAGGACGGCAACAGAGATGGCCGCCCCGGGAGTAGAGATCGATCCCCCCGGGGGCGGCGACGGCGGCGGCCGGCGGTGACCGGCGGCGGCCGGAGCGGAAGTAGATCGAGGTTAGGGTTTTAACCTAAGCTCTGATACCATGTTATGAATATTGTGTGTATTGATATGAGACCCAATGGGCCATATATATAGGAGAGTACAAGAGATATAAGGAAACAAATAAGAGTCCTATTCTATCTCTAATACCTTATCTCTAATACCTTTAACATTGACAACAACTAGCTGTTCCCTATACAATTTGCAAAAGCTATGTTGCGAAAGGAATAATATAATGCACATTCGGTTGAGGCATTCCAGAGCAACTAATCGTCACTCATTTTCTTGGAATGACCTGATCACAAGTATGAGCACAAACAGCTTTACTTTTTTTCCTTCCCAGATACGAATTATAGCTTAAGGAGACAATTCAAAAGACTGATGGCAAACTACAGAGCTTGCTTCTACTTATTTAATTAACTAGTTGTGTTAGATGCCATTTGAAAACACATAAAACTAAGTCTTTACAGACATGCTAATTTTGTGCAGTTTCTGTTATATACACTATAATGCTCAGGTCAACTGTTATCTTTATTGGCATTAATGTTCATGCATTTCAGAGATTTTTACAATCTGGTGAAGTGCATATATTTGGGTATGCAAGATCAAATCTCTCCAATGATGGGTTAAGAGAACGCATCCGTGGGTAAGGTTTTTGATGGCTGGAGTTCTGTTTGTTGTTCAAAGAACTTCCTTGCTTTCCATATTAAAACATTATGAAAAAAAGCCTCATTGTGTTCTAAAAAAATCATAGGTTTTTACATCTTGCTGCTGCATTTAGACACTTACAAACTCTTTTAAGCATATTAGCATATCTGTCTTCTGTCTGCTGGGATTCTGAATTTTATAATAAGGATGATTGTCAAATTAGACTTCAATTTCTATAAGCATGGACAGTCTATGCTTAAAACAAATATTACTGTTGATCTGCAATATGCTATATGGACTGAGGTGGTGGTTTCCTGAAATTGAAAAGACGTGTACCTATACTCTATGAAATTCAATAATCAATTTTGCATGTCTTAATGGTGCTCATTAAAAATTGTACAGATACCTCAAAGGAGCCTCAGAAGAACATCTTTCAGAATTTTTGCAATTAGTAAGTTGGTGTATATAATCACTCAGAATTCCTTATGTGACACACACATCATTATGGTAAATTTCTATTGCAGATTAAATATGTCAGTGGTTCGTATGACAATGGAGAAGGATTTGAGAAATTGAACAAGGAATTATCGGAATATGAGATGTCAAACAAATCAGAAAGCTCTCGCAGGCTCTTTTATTTGGCATTGCCTCCATCTGTCTACCCTTCAGTGTGCAAAATGATCAGAACATATTGCATGAATCCGTGTAAAGTTTCTGCCCTATGTTTTGTGTTATTCTTTTGGAATTCCAATAAGCTATTGCACTTCGTTTGAAGAAGCAAAAGTAATAAAGTTAGTGGAAACTTCAAGTCTTCTCAGAAGCTTTAGCTTCATCAAGACTTATTTTCTTTGCTTTACTTTATAGGGAAATAGATTTATGCATTGTTATTCAGAACTTTTAGCCGAGCAGTAGTAATGAGGGCGTGCTCTATTGAAGATTTTAGTTTCTACCTGCTGTTCACTTCAGCTCAGAAAAAAACAGAGCTACATACTACAGTACTCAATTGCATTATTACTTTTGTCGAGTTTTGGGCTAGACATTAATGATGTGCTTGCAGCTTCTCGCACTGGATGGACTAGAGTAATTGTTGAGAAGCCCTTTGGAAAGGACTTAGACTCTGCAGAAGAATTAAGTGCCCAACTCGGGGAGCTATTCGAGGAACACCAACTCTACAGAATTGACCACTACTTGGGAAAAGAGTTGGTCCAAAACTTGGTAATGGTTATAGCTTTGTTCAGCTATTTATATTTTCTCCTAACAATTGGCTAACTCCTGTTGAACTAATCACATTTCGTAGCTTGTGCTTCGTTTTGCCAACCGCTTCTTCTTGCCTCTTTGGAACCGTGACAATATTGATAATATACAGGTAAGCTGGTTTATGGTTTGTAGTTAGCAGTAGGCGACTTATAATTGCTGACTCAAGAAATCCAATGTATATAACCTGCAATTACTGCACCATGTAAGAAGACTTTTTTTGTAGGTTCTTGCATAAGTTGTTTGCTAATTATAATATGTCGTTGACTGAAATGACCTAAATTGAACCTAAGACAACTGAAAATATAGATGCTTTAATTGTCTGTAGTTTAAACACATTACTACCAACAATATGGCATGCTACAATAGCTTCAATCTATGATCAATCCAATCCTGCAGATTGTATTCAGGGAGGACTTCGGAACTGAGGGGCGTGGAGGATATTTTGATCAATATGGGTATGCACTATGCAGAAACATTAAATTTTATTAAGAAGTTCTCTAATATAAAATCATACCCTTAGTTTTCAAATATAAAATCATTCATACCCTTGCAAGTCAAAATATAAATCTCATGCAACATATATCTGGTAAGCAAGATACGTCGTGATAAATTTTAACAATATTTTTGACTCTTAGTTGGTCCTTATCGATCAAGCCATGGATATTTTGTATTTGAAAGTGTGAAAATGCGCTTTGTTGTTTTAGGTTTTCAAAGTTCAACATTGAAAATTACAATTTTACAGCAACCAAAGCACTCAATACTGAATTCTAACAAAATTCATTCTGTTTATATCACCCCCTCCTGCTACGGGAGTATGGGTGAACACATTAAACAATTTCATGCTTTTCCCTACATATCTTCATTGTTTATTGTAGAGTTATCTAACCTCTAACCTCATTCTTGTTGCTGCAGAATCATTCGTGATATCATTCAGAACCATTTGTTGCAGGTAAATATTAATAAGATTTGTTAATACTCCATATGATATGATTTTGTAATCATTTTGTCGCTTGACTTCAACTTTTAGTCTTTTTGTGACTTCAGACCAAGGTTCCAAAACCCGGTATCGGCCTTAAATCCCGCCCGCCGGGGGGGGGGGGGGGGGGTACCGGTAACCGGAGAAAACCCAGTCAAATTTCAAGTTTTGAAATTTGAATTTGAAACCGATAACTGGAAAAACCGGCTGGTTACCACCCAAAAAAACGGAGAAACCACTAAAAAACTGGGAAACACAAAAAAAGTTGAATTTGAGATGTTTCGAAGCATATTTAGCTCATACAATAGGTAATCTAGCATGAAAAGGGTTTAAACTAACCTAGGAGGTGCATTACGCAGTTACAAAAGACTCACAAATATAAATGCATTTCGAAAAAAACCGGCCGGTTTTTCATTTCCCGGCAAGGATCGAAAAACCGGAACCGGGGTAAAGCCCGGCCGCCGGGCGGTACCGGTAACCGGCCGGTTACCGGAAATCCCGGATAAAAAACCGGATGAATTTTGTCAAATGAAAATTTTGGGCTGGGCGGGAGGGGACCGGTAACCGGTCGGTTACCGGAAATACCGGTGGAAAACCGGATAAAACCTGTGAAATGCTTGCTGCTGCTTGATAATGTTGAATGCTTTGCGAATAGATTACTTAATGAATGACGTTACATCTTACAAGTATATATAGGCTATAGCACTAGCTACACACATATGAGTGTGAATACAAAGAGAGAAATGAAGACACTAGAAGCTGAACTAAGGAGGCATGCGTGGGAAGATGGAGAGGCATGCATGCATGGGAAGATGGAGAGGCATGCATTCATGCATGCGTGGGAAGATGGAGAGACAGCCATGTGAACAGGCATGCATTCATGCATGCGTGGGAAGATGGAGATGCATGCATTCATGCATGCGTGGGAAGATGGAGAGACAATCATGTGAACAGGCATGCATTCATGCATGCGTGGGAAGATGGAGAGGCATGCATTCATGCATGCGTGGGAAGATGGAGAGGCAGCCATGTGAACAGACGTTTTCTATTAATGCATGCGTGGGAAGATGGAGAGGCATTCATGCATGCTTTTATATCTCCAACAGCCTCACTTTTGTCTCCCCACATGCAGAAAACATCAAGAGTTCACAAGCAAAAGCAAAAGCCCCATGGACACTACATGCTTCCAATGCAGGCTACAGTGCATCTACAAATTCAAATTTTCGCATTTCATATTTCGGGCGGTATTTTTATTCCCGGTCCCGGGCGGTAATTCTGGTTACCGGCGGTTACCGGCCGGTAACCGCTGGTAAACCGAACCCTGTTTCCCGATACCCACGGAAAATCCGGTTACTGGTAACCGCCGGTTTTCCAAACCCTGCTTCAGACAATAAGCACATCTTTTTGCCTTGCTTTTATCCACTTGCCATTCAGGGTATTTAACATTCATGGGCACAGATAGTCTCATGCTAAATCATATATGGCTTAACTAGTACATGATAGAATTCATTGAAGAGTATAAATTTTTTGGGAGTTAAACAGTCCCATTTTTTAGGAGTTAAACAGTCCCAGTAATAAATTCTTGCTATCTTCTGCAGGTTTTCTGTTTGATTGCAATGGAAAAGCCTATCTCTCTTAAGCCTGAGCACATTAGAGATGAGAAAGTCAAGGTTCTTATCTCTCTGTACTCTCTACACGTTGCTACTGTATTGCAGCTTTACCAACTCTCTGTTGTTATTTTATTCTCTCGTGAAATGTAGAAGAGTGCACCTCTTATGATTTTTTTTTCATTTGTTTAGTGCTAAGCAAAACTAGTTTCCTGTCTTAATGTCAGGTTCTGCAATCTGTGAACCCTATAAAGCATGCAGAGGTAGTCCTCGGACAATACGAGGGCTACAAGGATGACCCTACAGTGCCAGATGACTCTAATACCCCAACTTTTGCATCTGTTGTACTTCGGGTACACAATGAAAGATGGGAAGGTATGCCTTTCATCCATATGTATACATATTAGAATTGAAAAGATTAGCATTGAAATACTTGTTTTTTTTACTTGAGCATGTCTTTTTCTGGATCATAGCAACTTTGTTTTCAGTATTAGTCATACCTGCAGGTGTCCCTTTCATTCTTAAAGCTGGTAAAGCCTTAAACTCAAGGAAAGCAGAAGTTCGTGTGCAGTTCAAGGATGTTCCTGGTGACATTTTTAGATGTATGTGCTTAGAAGTTAATGTTCATGGTAGTTAACTTTGTACATACAATTTCACTACCTAAGCAAGTGTGTTTTCAATACTTCTACTATAAAAGACTAAGGGGAGTGCCTTTGCAGAACTATGCAGCTGAAAGCTAGAAGCTCTTTCATAAGTTTAATGCCTCGAGATCTGAAACTACCAAAGGAATAGTTAAAGTTTCATTGATAATGCAGAATGGGTAAAAGCATTTTAATAAATAAAACGAGATAAGGTGACATTTTTTCAGGAAGATTTGTGTACAAAGCACAAAACTAGATAAACATGTACAATGAGACTTTCCGGTTTTCTGCTGCATAGCAGAATTCATTAGTTGCCTTTTAACTTGTCACTGAAGTTTGATCACACTATCTATCAATTTTTAAGCTCACCGTACCCTATCATAACATGTTAGTAGATTTGTTAGGATGTCAATTAACTCGTACATTGGACTAGATGCCACCTAGATCCCAAGAAATTTAGCACGCGAATGTGAATTATAGAGTGGATGGGTGTTCCTTTATGTTCAAACACCAAAACAATCCTAAAGATGACAGTTTTCTTCGCGTTTTAGCTTAGGTAAATGCCTCTCTTGTTGATATATATTTACTATCAATATTTTAATTTGTTCAATTTGGGTTTCATTCCATGAAAAGATAGCATGATTTTTACGTTAGCTTGCCAAGCCTAACACAACCCTCCTTTTTTCTGGCTTGGTACAGGCTACGTAGAAAACTACATAGGCTACGTAGAAAACTATATAGGCGGAGTTGACGACAGCGATAAGTGATTTGTTCGAAGAATCCAGGAGTCGGAAGTAAGAGATGCCTTAAAAAGGATGAAAGTGGGTAAGGCGTTGGAGCCTGATAACATCTCTATCGAGGTGTAAAAATGCTTAGGAAAAGTGACGATTGTTTGACTAAGTTGTTCAATAGTATTTTTAGGTTGAACAAAATGCCAGACGAGTGACGGAGGAGCATATTAGTGCCAATTTTCAAAAATAAAGGAGACATTCAAAATTGTACTAATTGTAGAGGAATTAAGTTCATGAGCCACACAATGAAGCTCTGGGAACGAGTGATTGAGCGTCGTTTAAGAAAAGTGACTAGCGTGACGACAAACCAATTTGGTTTTATGCCTGTGAGGTCGACCACGGAGGCGATTTTCTTGCCGACAGTTGATGGGGAGGTATAGGGAGCAAAAGAAGGACATTCACATGATATTTATTGACTTGGAGAAAGCCTATAACAAAATGCCAAGAAATGTCATGTGGTGAGCGCTTCAAAAGAAAAGAGTCCCAACAAAATATATTACCCTAATTAAGGACACGTACGAAAATGTTGTGACTAATGTCAGAACGTATGATAGTGTTACTAATGACTTTCCCATTAAGATGGGACTATACCAAGGGTCAGCGTTGGGTCCATACATTTTTGCTCTAGTGATAGACGAGGTCACACGAGACATACAAGGAGATATCCCTTAGTGTATGCTTTTGCTGATGATGTGGTGCTGGTTGATGAGAGTAGGATATGTGTTGATAGAAAGCTCGGGTTATGGAGGAAGATCTTAGAATTGAAGGGTTTTAGACTTAGTAGGACTAAAACTGAGTATATGAGGTGTGATTTTTGTGGTGCTAGGGTAGATGATGAAGATGTTAGATTGGATAGACAAGTAGTGCCTAAGAAGGACACGTTTCGTTATTTGGGATCGATGCTACAGTGGGATGGTGAGATTGATGAAGACGTGAGCCACAGGATAAGAGCGGGGTGGGTAAAATGGCGCTAAGCATCTAGTGTCCTGTGTGACAAAAAAAAGTCTCTTAAAAGTTAAAGAGTAAGTTCTATGGGATGGCGATCAGACCTGCGATGCTATATGAAGCAGAATGTTGGGCGACTAAAAGACAATATATACAGAAAATGAGTATAGTGGAGATGAGGATGTTGCGATAAATTTGTGGTCATACAAAGCGGGATCGCATCCGCAATAATGATATACGTGATAGGGTGGAGGTAGCACCAATTGAAGAAAAGTTTGTCCAACATCGTTTGAAATGGTTTGGACATTTCCAACGACGGCTTCCTGAGGCACCGGTACGTAGTGGAATTTTAAGACGTACTGAAAATGTAAGAAGAGGCAGAGGTCGACCAAAATTGATGTGGGAGGAAGCAGTTAAAAGAGACTTGAGGGATTGGAATGTATCTAAAGAATTAGCTTTGGATAGAAGCGCATGGAAGTTGTCGATCCACGTGCCGGAATCATAAGAAAGTTAGAGGCAGTGTTTTAGGCTCTTGGTTCAGATAGGAGGTTGTACGGCTTATGGTTTTTAGCATGTATATTTTATTTCAAGGCTCTCATCTCTTTGATCTTGAGAATGTTTCATTTCTAGTTTACCTTAACTTGTTTGGGATAAAAGATTTTATTATTTTTGTTGTTGTTTGTTGTATTTTAATTTGTTCAATATGTTGTTCTTTTTTATGTCTGTGTCAAGATTTGAGATCTAATAGCTGAAACTAAATATAACTTGTTGAAGGTAAGAAGCAAGGGAGAAATGAGTTTGTCATACGACTCCAGCCACCAGAAGCCATGTACATGAAGCTAACAGTAAGTCCAGCTACTGTTGTAAAATTTTAATGTCTGATACTTCATTTCTTCAGTGAAATTTAATGACATTTTGAGTGCAATGTAATTGCTAATGTAATATTTAAATACTACATGAATTTGTGCAGGTCAAGAAACCTGGATTAGAAATGGCTACTGAACAGAGTGAACTCGATCTGTCGTATGGGATGCGGTACCAAAATGTCAAAATTCCAGAGGCATATGAACGCCTCATCTTGGATACGTACGTACCATCCTATTCACTGTTCAAGATTCATATCTGTTATTCGAAAGGAAATCTGTTCATTCTTAAACCAGACATACAGTTCTGCATATTTCGTGTCCTGACTCCATAACCATAACACTTTGTAAGATATTGTTCTATATAAATTGGTAATTCTCTCTTAACTGCATTGATTGACATGGATGTTTCCACAGAATAAGAGGAGACCAACAACACTTTGTTCGCCGAGATGAGCTGAAGGTTTGTGCCACCCTACATAATTTTCTCTGAAGGGATTCTTCCTCTCGTTTCTTTTCTGAAGGGGCTCTTCCATTTTTTATCGCCGCCCTGACATTGTATCTGCTGATTTCAGGCTGCTTGGCAGATCTTCACTCCTTTGCTGCACGATATCGACGCAGGAAGGCTGAAGGCTATTCCATACCAACCTGGCAGCCGAGGCCCCAAGGAAGCCGATGAACTGAGCGCGAGAGTCGGATACATGCAGACCCACGGTTACATATGGATACCACCCACCCTTGCATAGTATGCCTGTTTCCATAGCCTCCCTCATAGGTGTTGTTTATAGCTAGGAAGAGTGCCCTATACTATTTCGTATTTATATGTTGCATGTTTTCGCTGTACCGCTGACTACCTGGCGATGTAATAACTAAATAATATTCTTATTCGCGAAATATCACGACTACGATGTGAAATGAAATTGCATGTTTCCATAGATGTACATTGTCAATGTTGGAATGTTGTTAAATCTACAATTTGTAGACCCAACCAGATCAAAGTCAAGACTCAAGATAGGATTAAGCCTGATATTGATGCAATTTGTAGGATCAAATTCGCAGACCAAACCAGCATTTTGTACTGTTCATTGATCATTAGCAATGCCCTGATGCAAGATAAAAGGGGCATGGCAGAACAAAGGTTGCCAACATATAAACTGCCCAGCAGGGGAAAGGAAAATAACAGAAGCTACATTCTAACAAACTTTCGCCAGCCTTGTTGAATAGCTAATTTCACACACAAAACTAAGGTTGAGCATTGACCTTACACTGAGGATTCCGATTTGCAAACTAACATCTCACAGGTTTCTACAGGTACCAAATTGTTTTTCCGCTGTATTAAGACAGCAGTGCAAAATCCAGCCTACTTTGCATGCGACAAGAAAAGGTGTATGCAAAGCTAATATTGCCGTAAAACACTCAGCATGTAATAATCGATAGTCCCATGGCCATGTTTCACACTATCACATCACTGTGTCTTGATCAGCTTCTTGATTATGCTTTTAAGGGCTGGAGCACTTGCACTACACTTCTGATCGGTGAAGCATGATCTTCCCTCCTCCGCCGCCTTGCAGAGCTGCGGATCCATGGGCACCTTCCCAAGAAAAGGGACCTCCATTTCATGGCACATCTTCTCAGCACCGCCTTTACTGCTATCAAACACCTCACTGCATGCGACAACTGACAGAAGGTCGGGAGTTTTCTCCTTGATGTAGTTCAGTGCCCACTCTGTAACATCTGTCTCGCCTGTCTCACTTGGCTTCACAAATTTAAAATCTGAAAGTACCTGCCTCAAGCCACTCATGTTCTCGACGACACCCAAGACTGGAACTCCAACTTTCTTGCAAAAATTTATCTCCTTCCTCACATCAATTAGAGAAACTTGCTGTGGAGTGGTGACAATGATTGCACCATCGATTCCTGCAATCTGGAGGTACTGCACAATTGAAATATGTTCATCTGACGTTCCAGGTGGAGCATCCACAACAAGATAGTCGATCTCCCCCCAATCAACATCCTTTAGGAATTGTTTGATGAGCCCATTCTTGCGAGGACCCCTCCATATAACAGCATCATCTGAGTTGGGCAGCATGAAGCCAATTGACATGACACCAAGGTTGGACTCAACATACACCGGTGACCAGCCAAGATTGCTTTGATGAATATCCTGACCTTCAAGGCCTAACATTTTCGGGATGCTAGGTCCACATATGTCAATGTCAAGAAGGCCAACCTGATAGTCCATCTCAGCAAGGGCAAATGAGAGCTGGGCTGAAAAAGTACTCTTCCCGACACCACCCTTCCCAGATAACACCAGTATCTTATGTTTCACAGTATTCATTCGCTCAATGATGGCAAGCAGGTCTGAAAATAAAATGATCCATTTTAAGATTGCCTCACTAAGAACAAATAAAATAGAGAAGAGAGAAAAATGGGATATCATGGATAAGCATCACAACTTCACAATCGCTTGGGACAGGGATTACATATTACAAGAATAATCATGCTAAAAAGTACATATGATAGGATGTTCATTCACATAAAAAAGGCACAAATAAAGTAGCTCATGTGTGCTTGTGGGACCTCAAAAGTTCGTGTAGCTAGGTCAAAACTAACAGATACCTTTATCAGTAACATCATCCATTAATGTATGCACACAACTAACCACCGTAATACTTGCGTTTATATGCACATGTATGAGAATCTAAGTAGAGGTAAGTTCTTCTAAGCATTCAATCATTTAACATCTCTAGCACTTTTTCCAGTGATTGAATTGGGTTGGGGTGAGTAACCTAAGCATAGCCTGAAGTTTGGACGGATGTTACAAGGATACCCGCATAGGGCATATCGATAACTACAATTGTGAGAAATCAAGTAACCAACTTTAACAAGTCGGCAAACAGGAATCTATCAGGTGAACCATATGTTTTCCTAATTATAGGGGGACCGTCATCTTGTTTCATATCTCAAACTATGGCTAGGTTCGAACCGGTTTTCAGCCGGTTTATGCTCGTACTGTTTACAGTAATTAGATTTTAAACGGTGCGTTTTTTCAAGATGGGGTTAATAGAAAAATTGTAGTAAAAAGTGTACTAAATTCAGCTGTACTTGTCAGAATCGCATGCGACCATTTTCCTATGCGGACTACCTCTCGCGAATAGCTGGACTTCAAATATTTAAGCCATAAGCCATTAGAACCCACCCTATAATCTAAAGTCTAAACTTCTTCAACATCATGAAATTCATGGTCAGATATACCAAAACAACTTCTATGCTCCGAAAGCATGCGACTTTGCTCACGGGGTTGGGTTAGTGACTACCAAATAGTAATCTCTTCTGCACACATCAGCAGCAGCACGACTTCAAGACAAGCAAAATAAGCTTATTCATACAAGTGCCGTACACTCTACTAAGTTCGTACTCTATTGCAACAAAACCTGACTAAAACAAGCATCTGCACAACATACTAGCAAGCAAAGCATACTGTGATCGCGCCAAATCACACAAAGATTAGATGGGAAACGGCGGCGCGGTTAGGGCAGGGCAGGGTGGGTACCGGGGTCCGGGCCCTTGGGCGCGGTGGCGCAGATCTGCTGGTTGGGGCACCCGGCGCACGCGTCCGCCTTCCCCGCCGACTCCGACTGCGTCCCGGGGCAACCTGCAGTCAGCAAAACCCCAAACCGATCAAAGGGCACCATGAAACCCTTGAATACAAGAACTCTGCGTGAGCAAGTGATCGGTCATACGCTCGTTGGCGTTCTCCGGGACGTCGCCGCCGCCGTTATCCATTGCCTCCGATCGCTTCCTCCTCGCTGCTGCGGCTGCTCGTGAGATCGGTGGATGTCTTGCTGTTTCTACTTGGGATTTTGTTTTCGAGGGAGCGAGGGGCGGATAAGTAAGAAACGCTTTGGCCGAAATGGTAAATTTTGGAGCGTGGTTAGCAAAAAATGATAACCTCCCAGGAGGATCTGAGCCGTTCGAACTCGATCGGGCGGTCCTGTGCGGTTGCTGAGGAGAAGTTTGCATCCTCAGCCCGCATAAACGAATTAATAATCTGAACGATCCGGTAGGACTTAGCAGATGCCATTGCTGGCGTCAAAATATTTTTCCTTCTTTCTTCGACAGTTGACTATTGAAATTCTTTTTTGCTTTTTTTTTTAAAAAAAAATCTTCAAAATTGTAGTTAGTTTGTTGCCCAGACAGCAAACGGACCATCTCGTGGTGCACAATGGCTAGTTTGGCGTTGCAGTAGCTTGGAATCTATAGTTTTATTTTACTGTTCTTCGGATATCAACTATCGGCAAAAAAAAAAAAACCAAGAAAGCTAGTGATAAAATACTCATAAAATAAGAATACCCTTTTAATAAACTTCCTGCTACTATCGAAAACTATAAGAGTTTATACACAGAGAAGGTAAACAGCAATGAAAAGTGCAGATACCACTATACAAACTATCCGGGAATAAGTCTTTGCAAGATAAGAAGCCAGAACCCTAAATATGTACAAAAGTACCGAGGAGGAACGGCTAAATAACACCCACTGTTGGTAATATGGGCAATATTTTAATTTCAAATTTTACTAGAAGACAAACACAATGAATTAGTAATGCAAAACTTACTACTAACAGCAGACTACTCATCATACTTCAAAATATACTCAAGAAAAATATAGTGACAAAGTCATACGTGCGCGTGAACGACTTACTTGTTAGCCTGAAGAAGAACAGGAAGCCGCGCAGGCTTGATGCAGTGCAGAACGTAGATGACACAGTGCAATGAGCGGTCGCGCAGATGCGTTGCCCAGAAACCTTATTGCCGCCCCGTGTAGGTACTCTCTGCGGCAACGGTTCGGAGATAGTTGCTCTCTCTCCTTCCAGGTGCACGCCGGGAAGAAAGGTCGACGAGGTCCAGACAGCACAGCACAACAACAGAGCAGAAAGTAGAGGAAAAATAGAGGTGCAAAAATTCTCTCTTTTTTCCTAGACGTCTCCAGGCCCTTTTAAGGGCTCACAGTTACTCACCAGTAACTGCTGCGTTTTAAACAGAATTATGCATTGGTAACTGCCTCATCAAATCACAAATTAAACAGTGTAAATTCACTTGTAACTGTCTCATTCAAATGTTTGAATCTCATTCAAACAGAGAAAGAGAGAGTGGTGCAGAGTTTAACAAAATAAAGATAGACTTGGTCTGCCAAGTGGTGCGCCACGTCACGGCACGGTCGCGCGTCGCAAGTCATAAGTCATGAGATTTTCACGCGAAAATACGCGAATACGCGCGTGCGTGCGTGCGCGTGTGTGTGACTAGACAGAACCTTCATCATACCATCTCTATCCATATTTAAGAAGTGGTGAGGACTCCACCTTATAAATTGGTCTTCCTCACCTTGCCTTAGCAATATGATACTAAACTATGCATGCTTTGGAATTAAGGAAATATGCCATAATTAAATGGGTCAATTTCTAACACCCACCACCATCCAATAGCATTAATCTACACTCAAACTAACCATGGCATAATTATTCTAAGTACATGTTCTTTTAAGTAACTAGATACCACTCAACAACAAGCTGCCCATTTGGAACTCTTCACACAAATGACACTATAGTGTATTTTTCTAAAAAAAATTGGATCCCAAACGTCCATTTTTGCAAAAATAACTCTGTCAGCAGACACAATAGATGACATTTGTCTCTTGCTGTGCCAGTAGAGTTTGGCAAGACGTAGGCAATGTGGCAGGCGAGACGACAGCAGGGAGCCGACGGGACCCACCGGCCTGCCGAGCAACACTGGCTCGGCATGCCGAGTAGCCCATTTGGTTGGTCACGTGCCCCAGCGGCCCTGTTTAGCCCTTTTTTGGTGCTAATTACGTGAATACCCGTGCTTTGTTACTCATGAAAAAACCATATTATCCCAATACGTCGCCTTGACTTTGTCAGGATTTGTCGTGCACCCAATAAAGATTTGTTTTTTGTTAAAGATTTTGTAGGGTGGTGGAATTTGTTTATTTTGTACATTGCTTTTTTCTATATCAGGGGTATAAATTTTTTATGAATGTGCAAGGGGAGTTCGGAAGGGCAGAAGAACAACCATTACCAATTCCCTCTGTTAAGTAGTACAAATATGTTATTGCAAAACATTATTGTAATAGATCATGTCTAGCTCGATATAACACTTCACAATGAATGTGCGAATTACATAGAGCGTAGGGTTTGGTTAGGTGCGTATGTTTGTCTCACTATTCGTAAGATACAAATAGCAATATATACGAACCATCAATCCCAACTACAGGTAAGATACATCTGCATCTTTTGGAAGCCATACTTGTAGTCATTTACCGTATACATTTGGGTCTATCGGTGCCTTTCCCTAGTCTCCTTTGCAGGCTTTAGCCTTCGTGACCCACGTCCAGTACTCGGCTTCCACAACTTATATGGGTTTGTCCTATGCTAAGATAACCTAACATTTCACTGGGGCATCGGGGACCATCGGTGTCTTTCATTTGTCCTCCGCCATTTTGACCTTTTCCTTGACACCTGGGGTGTAAAGTATCTAGCGTGTAAATCTCTCCAGCACCATTAGATAGTTGAACATGTATTTTTGCTCAATGAATGTCCTATTGTATATTTTCGGGCCGTCGATCCATTGAAAGAAGTAGCAATACTCTGTGGTCTGCCATCATGCACGGAGAAGATTAGTGATGTGTGAAATAAAATATACAATGTGATTTGTCAATATGTGACATTCGCTTACAAGAATTCACCGCACGTGTAGTGTGCCCCGGCGGCACAGGTGCATTCTTGCAAGAATTATTAGGGTATGATCTTTTCTTCTTAGTCACCCACATTAGTTTGCAAAGCATCTCTCTGTAGTTTGACATCCCTAATAGTAGAGCAGTAACATCCTCTACCTATGCTCACTTCTCCCTAGTCTCTTTCCCTATTTTGGAGATCAGCTTAAGTGGATTGTTGGCTTCGGTCGTGGAGTCTGACCGAACCTTATAGGCGGTCCTTATGCCCTGTTCAGGAGTAAATTTTATTGAATGGTAGTGCACTCACGTCAGCGAAAGCGAATGTTGTAGGCACAGTAAAGGTCACGTCGTTGTTAATTCATCGAGAAAAGCTGGTATGTGTTATCAATTCACTATGAAAAACTAGTGCGTAATAGCATATCACTGAAAAAGCTACGTGTGCTATCTATTCACTGAGAAAAGCCAGTACGTGTTGTTAACATATTGAGATAAGTTACTTCATGTTGTCAATTCACTCGGAAAAGCGGGTGCGTGCTGTCAACTCATTGAGAAATGCTGTTGCGTGATGTGAACTCGCTGAGACAAGCTAACACATCCTGTTAACTCAATGAGAAAAGCTAGTACGTGTCGTCAAATCACTAGGAAAAGCTAGTGCATGCTGTGAACTCATTGAGAAAAAGCTGTTACATGCCATCAATTCACTAAAAAAACCTTATTTTTGTAGAATTGCACGACGACACATAAACAAATTCCATATCATAGTGATACAATAAGGACAAAGCATTAACAAGTATGCAGTTAGGTTCAACACTTAGAGCGCAAACGCAAGGTCAGTGGAACAATATTTTGACATGCTCGGTGCACAGTGCTGAAACCAAATGCAGTACCAGATCAAGGTTTGTCCGCTAGCTGCTTCCTCGGGCAGTGAAGCTGGTTCTCTAGGAAAGTCATCTTGTCCAAGAAGCGTTGTATGTCATGCAAGTCGTATTTGCAGTGGCCAAGTGGGAACTAGAGCACTGAATAACTGATTGGGCCCAATCTCTTGAGTGTCAAACATCTACTACACCCTGTCCTCCGCGTCATTGCTGGCATCCTGTGGAGAAAAACACATTTTGTTAGGTTGGCAAAAAATAGAACTGTAGTGTGAATTGTGGTTTTGAATCGAACCTACATCATGTGCTTAGTAGAGAATTAACCCACAGTCCACTCTCGGAACTCTGGCCTCGAGACCTGCACATTTGTACTATTTGGTTAGCTGAAGGAAGAGTAATCATGGACCAACTAGGAAACTTGTAATTGTAAGCACCGGTGTCACGTGTTGTGCGGATGACAAACCTCTAGGCACTCTGGTCCAGGGGAGTTCGCTGCAGCGATGCCCGATGCCACATAGTCCATGTCATACTGGTACAACGTGTAGCTATTGTATGGCCGATTGTAGCACTCATCACACTGCTGGAGGCGAGGGGTGGTCAGCAGGTGCGTACATACCGTATTGCACCTCATATTCTCAAATAGGTGAGTTGACATCGTTGCCTAGGGTATCATATGTCTCGGGCTGTCTTCGTGCTAAGGACAAACGTATTGTGCTCCATCGTCCCCTTCCCCCACCCTGGCGAGGAAGGTTCAGCATTGGGCTGCCTTCGTGATGAAATGGAAGTATGCAAACAACCTGCATGAAGAATAACGAAACTAAGATATCATGCTGATTGTAGGAAAAATATGAACCCCGAGATAAACACGTCGCTAAGACGCCCAAAACTGATGGCCCCTAATGTATGTTTGGCATCCTCATACATGTTGTGGACAAACCCCAGCAAGTGTTCCAAGGTGTTTGAACATCCGCAGCACAATGCGGCACCACCCTCGAACACGATGTGACAAAGCCAATCGAACTGCAATGACAGACGGAATAGGTTAGTCATGTATCCATAAACAATATAGTACAAATACGAACTTCAAATCTTTTACCATCACGTCATGTCATGTTGCAGTGCATGGCCTCCGCGCAGGGCTGCGCAGGCGGCCCTGTTAGCCTGCAATGGGTGTGTGGCACATACTACCACAAGTATGTGGGGTACGTATCTAGGTCGTATGGCCGTCGCTCCTACTTGACTTGCATCCTCATTGACAGCTCACAAGCCGTGGTCCACAGCAGCCATGTTGCCCTCCAGTTTTTGCTCTTCTGTCCCTTCATTTGCCTACTAAAAAAGCTGCGGTATGCAACTGGTACTTGAGTGCAGAAATAAATAAGCAATGAATTGTGCATGACTTAGAAGTTAAAGCAATGGACAGTATGAAAATAGCTAACAAAAAAATTTACTTACAGGTGAATGGGTCTGGGTAGTGGTCGACCTAGTGCTGGTGGTACCTGCTAGTAAAGTCCGAACTATCTAATGACTCGTTTGGGGGCGTAGGGCTCCAACATATGGGAGAAGATGAAGTGGTAGGTTGTAAGCCAGTAGTCCCTGTCCTACTCACATTACTCTGACAAGTTGAAATGTGTTGTCTCAGAGATGAACTCTGTGGTCCACACCGTCCACACGACGTTATCCTCGTGCAAGGTCTTGAACGCATTGCGAAACTCCATATACACTTGTCGTGGTCTCTCTTTGGACCATCTAAGTTCACTAGCAGTCCAACGAGTATCCATGGTGGGTTCGTCCATTGGATCGTCGCCATTGTTGTGACTATAGAACCGTGCCTCCAACTGTACAGGTGCGCCTACATCCAAAAGTATGGCCGACCAACAAGAAAGTGCTCCTATGACCACAACTACAACAAAGTGTAGCAGACGACATCGTTTAGCTCACCAGTAGCATGCTACGAGCTGTGGCACAAAACCCTATAGGTCGTGCATAGTACAGCCAAGCCCCAGCTGTACAATGGGACCTCATCAGGCTCAGTGTTGACCAAAGACTTAGCGAGGTGGATGTGGCAACTAGGTGGGGACCTCACAACCTCTGGAGGCGCATCAGTTGGGCATTGCCTATATCGTCACAACCACGAATGTGGCACTTCCTAGATCCTATCTGGAATGGAACGCTCGAACCTGTGTAGCAGTCAGTTGATCTGGGGGTGGAACCACTGAATGTCAGTACGGTAAGTAATATCCTGTAGGGTGATGATCATCCCCCCGAAAGTCCTCCCCAAAAAGTGAAACGTGTGTGCCTTCGGCCTCCACCAGTCAACGAGTGATGACAAGTGGTGAGTCCAATGCGAACGAGTGTCTAATGTGCATCATCCTCGCTATGGGCAGCAACCTAGCCCGCTGTAGAACTGGAGCGTATCAATCATCGAGAGGCTAGTCCTCCTGAGAACCCTAGAGAAAAAAAGGGGGGCAATCCATCACCACTCGAGCACGTCCGACATCAATGCTGCCCATCTCAAGATAGGTCCAACAACGTACCACGCTCGTAACCGTCACCAACAGCCATTTCCTGCAATATAGAAAACAATGTGTTGATGTCCACATACACACACCTACAAATGCCAAATACAACTTAGTATAAATACAAAATAATCATGCACATGTATATAGCTCAGCTACCAATTATGCCGATGGCCATGTACTTATATGCATGTATACAAGTACAAACAACTATACATACATATACATATAATAAAACCAACAGTGCACTTTCTACAATTTTTTGACTTGCACAAGAGCAATACATATATATGTGAATACTTACATACATATTTTCTAAATTACAAATGCACTGGGACACTAAAAATAACAATACATATTTCTTTAGCTATTTACAAAAAATCATCATTATCGCCACTAATAAGTCCTAAACATGGCTAATTACAAAACACATCTGTCAACTAAATGTATTCCACACTACCAAATCGCTGTTATGCTAATGAAATGATAATTACATATTAAGCCATTGCTCGCATGCAAATGAAACGTATCTTTTCTTGAAGGTCTTCACTGGTTCTACACTCCTTCCAACTACGAAATCTCCAAAATCACATCGAAATCACCTTGAAAAACTATTAAAAAGTGGCCTTCTACTCTCTCTCTCTCTCTCTGCCCTCACCGCTCTCTTGCTCGGCAGGAAAGAAGCCAAGGCGTGCGGCTTTGGATGAGAGGCAGAGAGTGACACGACCTATTTTATGCGCGTGGAAAGATGTTCGTGACCAACATGGCCATGCGGGTGTGGAGGCCGCGGATTCCCTTGCCAAATGCGACCAGAATCAGGTGTCACATCGTGTCGCATTGGCATGTCGTTACGGTTGGCCACCACCACCAGTGGATCCCCCTTCCCCCTGCCAAGCCAGCCCACGTACTGAGCTCCCACTGCTTGCAGGAGCTGGCATGCCCTGTCGAGCCAGGGAAGCTCGGTAGGTCAGTGGGCCTCGTCGGTTCCCATGCGCACACCTTGCCTGCCACGCTACCCACGTCCTGCCAAGCTCTAGTGCCATGGCAGGAGACATGTATCGCTTGCCGTGTCCGTTGAGTTCATAGACAGGATTATTTTTACAAAGACAAACGTTCAAAGACTAATTTTTTTATTAAAAAAATGTTATAGTGCCATTCGTGTCAACAGCTGGCCGTTTGATGTAGCTCAATGTAATTGCTATGGACACATTGTCCATGGGTGTAAATGACATAAAAGGAGTGGACTAGATTAAAAAGAAGAAGCACCCTACCTGCTCCTATTTATCCGAGGAAATGCTAAGCGAGAAGCATATTCGTAAAGCCAACGAAATAGACACAACATGAGGGCGGCGGTAAGCTCACCACCTCCCCGCTGCTGCTCCCGCCGCCGCGCTACTCTACTGGACGCCCGCCATGTGTTCGGCCATATGCCGCAGAGGAGCCGGCGGCCTCAGGCCGCTGGATTCCGCGCGCCGCCCGCGTCCGCGGCCACCCGGACGCTGCCGCGGCGCTCGGCCGTGTCCGCCGCCGCCTGTCGCGCCGCTTCAGGTACTACAAGTGGAGCCTTTCTTGGTTCCCCCCCTCACTCCAATATTGTTGCCGCTCTTGATACATCAGCTTATGTTTTGAGTCGCTTCTTGCATTGGTATTTAGCTAGTGGTTATGTGGGGTTCAATGGCTGTTTGGGCTTGATGAGGAACTGGGATTTAGGAGTTACGGCAGTGTCTTCTGGTGACACAAGAGGAAAGTCAATGTTCAAGATTGGGATTAAGCTCTATGGTAGTAGCTTGCAACTCTAAAACTGGCGAGTATGAAACGAATTGCCAAATGATTCCTCGCTTAGGGCACACTTGGATCAGTTGAATCTTGGCTTATGTGCTTTTAAGGGGCAATGTCACTCTTGGCATTGATTGTGAAGCGTTTACAGTGGTAACTGGGACGAAAGAGAGGGATATAGAGGTATAAGGATAAAATGTGAAGGCTTACAAGATTTCAGACGACTCATGTGGTGTAATTTCGTTTTCCAAAAGTTGCACAAAAGGTGTTCAACTGGTTTATAAGGCTCATAGTCTTGCTTCCCTTCGACAAATTGTTTGAGTTGTCTTGCTAATTGATGTGATGCCTGGAACTATACTTACCAGTGCTTCAACTTTATCTAATTATGTGATTTAACTTCTTCATCATCGTCATGCTGCACCTAAAGAGATGGTATAGGATAACACATATGATGGTTGATCTCATGTTGAAAGTAGATGTATGTGATAGATATCAGTATGTCACACACATATAGCTTGGGAAAAAAGTGCAAAGATACACACGCAAAATAAAAAAAACAGAGGCAGGAGAAAATAATCCTTGGCCAAATTATAAGTGGCATTTTTTTATCTGGTTGGGAGATGTGAATGATTTGCAGGTTGTCGTTTTCAACTTCCTGGAGTTTGCTTCTTTGTAGTATACACTATACTCCATTGCTTGAGAGGCTGGGGTCTCTTTAGCTTGCTTTTTGCCCAAATCTTTACATGTCCCAAGCAAGTCTGCATCCTGAAATCAGGTAAGGAAAAACCCTTGTTAGTTGCTTGCAATATTCTTCCATGCTTTATTCAAGAAGTGAAGCAAGTTCTTCGTATAAAGAAGCATAGCTTTGTCATGTATTGCACGTTCAGAGGTTAACCATTCTTGTTGAGCACTTCCTATATGCTTTCTCAGCTATGCCATACCTATCCAAACTGCATCATTGTTTAACTTGCTGTCTAACCATTGCACAGTTCCTTATTTGTTTAGGACACTCCTGCCAATTCCAACGGCCTTTTGCTCAATTCCTCATGTGCGTTTAATTCCGTCTGCATTCTTGCCGTCAAGACGAAACTTTGAAGGCTATATTCCTCACAGCTGCTCAGGTTCATCGTTGCAGATCTATAGCCGGTCATCACTGTTATCTCTCTCACCATCTTCAGCTCTCATGGTGTCCTCCCAGCTCACCTCTTCTGACGTAGCTCAAAGATCAGAGGAATGGTTCTCTCTCCGCAAGGACAAGCTCACCACAAGCACCTTCGGCACTGCCTTGGGCTTCTGGGGCGGCAACAGACGGTCAGAGCTATGGAATGAGAAAGTCTTTGGACCAACAGAAATCAAGTTGGCGGATGCAGCCAGGTCTGCCATGGACTGGGGGACCCTTCATGAAAGCATAGCCATAGAGCAGTACACAAGCATGACAGGACGGTTGGTGGGTTACCTTGGCTTCGCAGTGCACACTGAGGCCAACTCTGGGTGGCTTGGAGCCTCGCCTGATGGTGTTCTTGGGTGTGACCCTGATGGCGGGATCCTGGAAGTCAAGTGTCCGTTCAACAAGGGTAAGCCTGAGCTCGCCCTGCCATGGCGCGCCATGCCATACTACTATATGCCACAGGTGCAGGGCCTGATGGAGATCATGGGCAGAGACTGGGTTGACCTCTACTGCTGGACTCCCAACGGAAGCAGCCTGTTCCGAGTGCCCCGAGACCGCACGTACTGGGAGCTCATCCACAATGTCCTGCACGATTTCTGGTGGGGGAACGTGATGCCGGCGCGGGAGCTGGTGCTGCTAGGGAAGGAGGCCGAAGCAAGATCCTTCAAGCCGCAGCCCAAGCACCGGCTCACAAATCTGGTGATAGTTAAGAGCAGGAAACTGGCTACTGAAGCCAGGCTGCTGTGTATGGATGTTGGTGGTCATGTAGAATTCTTCCAATGAGTAATTGTGTCAATGGCTGTACAATGTACTCTGATTATTCTTTAAATTAAATGCTGAATGACTCCAAATCATCCCATTCGCCCTTCTTTTTAGTATGGTTAACGAGTATACAATCACCTTAGTATGTCTTGTGTCCCGTATTCTTCAGATCCGCAGCATTTGCATTTGCTCAAATTACTGGATATAATCTTCCGTGATATGTCTTGTGAGCACTCCACATGTTCTTCAGGTTTTGCTCAAACTACTGAAGCTAGAAAGCAGGTGGCAATGAATCAGACGGATCACCCCAAACAAATTTGCAAATGTAATTTGCTTCTTACCTATTGGCTATAGCTTACTCTTCCTTTTTTTACTCTCTAGCATGTGGATTTCAAACTGAATACTGGTTACCTAGCACCAGGGGCTTCCTGCCTTCCTTCCCATTGTAACAAATGTTTTGAGTTGACCTTTGCTTCTCAGCAGAACGCTTGTCTTGCCTTACCTGTGGGACAAGCAAGCAGGTTAAGTCTGACCATGATCCACAGCTCAAGGGGCCGGCAGGGTCAGGACTCTAGGACCTAACATGGTCAGAAACATTTGGTATATGACCTATTCAAATCAAAGCATAATTGACCAGTAACCCGTGTACTCAGTAAGGGTTAGTTACATCCAGCTTTCTGATTATGGTGCAGCGTACATGCCGCTGTCCTGAAATCGGACCCTGCGCTTCGTCGATTTCGCAGATTTTTCGCAACTCTATAATTAGACTAGCAAGCAACGCGATTATTCTAAATTCCACGTTCTTCCATGGCCAGAAAGCACTCAGTCCACATGTCAAAACAGATTTTGTTCCCCTGGAGTTAATTTTTACCAAGCACACTAGATTGCAAAGCGTAATTAAAGGGAACATTTACAAGGCAGGCCATGCTTTAGGCTCGATTCTGGTTTGTGACTTTTTAAAAGAGAAAAAAGTGCTAAGAAGAACATTTACATGATGTTTATTGACTTGAAGAAATTTTATGACAAAGTGCCAAGAAAGGTCATGTGGTGGACGCTCTAAAAGGAAAAAGTTTCAATAAGATATATTACCCTAATTAAAGATATGTACAAAAATGATGTGACTAATGTTAGTTACTATTGACTTTCCTATTAAGATAGAACTACATCAAGGGTCAACGTTGAGCTTATACAATTTTGCCCTAGTGATGGATGAGGTCACACGGGACATATAGAGAGATATTCTTTGATGTATGCTTTTCACTGATGATGTGTTGCTGGTTGATGAGAGTATGATAGATGTTGATAAGAAGTTCGAATTGTGTAAAAGATCTTAAAATTGAAGGGTTTTAGATTTAGTATGACTAAGACTAAGTATATGAGGATTGATTTTAGTGGTGCTAGGGCAGATAATGGAGATGTTACATTGGACGGACAAGTAGTGCCTAAAAAGGATACGTTTCATTATTTCGGATTGATGCTACAGTGTGACGGTGAGATTGATGAAGACGTGAGCCACAGGATAAAAGCGGGGTGGGTGAAATGGCGCCAAGCATTTAGTGTCCTGTGTGACAAAAAAATCCCTCAAAAGTTAAAAGGTAAGTTCTATAAGATGGCGATCAGACCCGTGATACTATATGGAGCCGAATGTTGGGCGACTAAAAGACAACATATACAGAAATTGAGTGTAGCGGAGATGAGGATGCTACGGTGGATCTGTGGTCACACAAGGCGGAATTATATCCGCAATGATGATATACGTGATAGGGTGGGGGTAGTACCAATTGAAGAGAGGCTTGTCTAACATCGCTTGAGACGGTTTGGACATCTCTAACGAAGGCCTCCTGAGGCACCGGTACATAGTGGAATTTTACGATGTACTGAAAACGTAAGAAGAAGCAGAGATCAACCAAGACTGACGTGGGAGGAAGCTGTTAAAAGAGACTTAAGGGATTGAAATGTATCTAAAGAATTAGTTTTAGATAGGAATGCATAAAAGTTAGCAATCCACATACTAGAACCATAAAAAGTTAAGTGCAGTGTTTTAGGCTCTCAGCTTAGATAGCAGGATGTATAGCTTAGGATTTTAGCATTGTAGATTTTATTTCAACACTCTCATCTCTTTAATTTTGAGAAGATTTTATTTCTAACTTGCCCTAACTTGTTGGGGACAAAAAACTTTGTTGTTATTGCTGTTATCTAACTTCTTAAAACGATTTTTCTACTCCTCTCACTGTCGTCTTGCTTTAGAAATAAGATAGATCACAGCGCATCACTTATACTACTCTCGCTCCCATCTCGCGTATACATCTTTCCCTCACCTTTTATACCGCCCATCTCTTCTTTCTAAAAGACATTTCTTTGACACTACTATTCATTTTTAGCTTAGTGAAAGGTTATCAACAAAAGACAGTTCAACTATCAGCAAAAGACAATGCAAAAGCTAGTTCAGCTATCAGCAGAAGACAACGTGAACGCCTCCTTAAGAACCATGGGATCACAGTAAAATCCATCTAATCACAAGGCAGACCTCTGAACATGCAATCAACCAAATACGAAGCGTGGTAAATGCCTAAACAAGCACTTGAGAAAATGCAGGCGCGGAAGATAGTAGTAAGTTAGAAGTCATTTATTTCTTCGAAAGTAACTGTCACAAGTCACACGACACAATCCTTCCAGAACTGAAACTATTAACTATTGCATTTTGCCACGGCTGTACAAAGTTAAAAAACATCAGTTCTCAAGAAGAAAGCAGTTGATCTTCGATCTAACATTCCAAGAACATACAGCATCAAGCAACCCACTGACATGTCACGCTGTACTTTCGCACACTTGAACTGCAAATTCCAGGAAGAAACATACCTAAAAACAAGGAATAAAAAAATGAGTGCGCACAATACCAAAACACTAAATGTCATCAATGAAGATTGAAGAGTACAGCACCACCCACCTCAATTGTCACGGGCGAGACCATAATAGTGAAACCACCCTTTCTTTTTGCCGGATTATACTAGTTTTTTTTTCTTTTTCTTGCAATCATGTGTAGTATGTCAACATGGCTGCACCTTTATGACAAACTATATTTTTTTGTTCTTTTTCTCTGTCGAAATACTATGTTAAGATGGCTGCATGGATGAGAGCATTGCTGTTGTTTCTCTGAGCACGGAGATAGTATTCTTCCAATGGAGACAAACTCCTATTTCTCCGTGAGAGATGGGACTAGATCCTCTTGACAATTATAGCAACGGCACTCCAGACTGAAAGTCTCTTCATACACTAAATTTTTTACACACCTCCCACAACGCAGACATCTCAGGATGCAAACTTCACAAGCTCTGCATTTACCAGATTTTCTGTTATCGCATCCCTCTGCTGGGCAATCATAAACAGGCTTGTACTTCTGACATTTAGGGCACATATCAATATCAAGAGCATATCTATCATTGCAGTCTGATAAAAGCCGATTAGCACGAAAGAATCGTGGCTCCCGGCTGTGCACCTCCTGCATCTTGTCGATGTTCAACAAGGATAATAACTCTTCGTAATGCTCTTTTGGTAAACTGAAGAGATCTCCAACTCTGAGATTCTTAATACCATCCACTGCTTTCATATTGAATGACTTGAGATTGGCAATAAGGCCATCTATAGTTAACCGTGCGCAGCCCAAAATGCTCAACTGTGTAGTTAGAAGAGCAAATGGAATGAGTCATTTACATTAATTTAGAATGTAAAACAGACAAAGATGTGCATATAAATAAAGAGTTGATAGCACAAGTTTTTCTCATACTGTTCCAACAACTACTGCAAAAAATTAAAATCATACACCAAATTAAAAAAAATCATCCAGTCACAGATGCAGCAAAGTACGCTTCACAACTTAACATTGCCATGCACAAGGCATAAAAATCCGAATTAAAGCTATTTGAAAAAAAATATAGTAAATTCGTATCAGCCATCAGTGTAGATATCCTGAAGTATTAATGAAAATCAACAAAACCATTAATTAGGTTGGGTTTTTCTGTTCTGCTGCAAAAAATTTAATGTACAACATTTTTTCTACTTGTGCTGACTGCTAGCACAGTTCTCGCAGAAATGAAAGTTGTGTCGGCTAACTAGTTTTGACTTTGAGACTATGATCTACAGACATACGAGAAGTGAATAATATTAGCTACATACAAAAGAAACAATGTAAACAAGTTTTTCTGTCGATCCTATATGGATAACTAGAGAAACAAAGCCATCTAAAAAAACTAGAGAAACAAAGGATAGCCTAAAACAGTAGTCATGCTCCGAAAATGTATATAAGCAATCGATGGCATCGAGTATCACCTCGTACCACTAAAATTCCAGAGTGGATGCTCATGACCGTAAATACTACATAGATAGCTAGAGCTAGCAAACCAGATTATGCGCCATTTTAAACTATATTAACACATCTTTTTCATGACAGTAACAGACGAACAATCTTATAAGATGGTATTAACATTACATTGGATTGATGGGAGTATGCTAAGATACAAAGTACATTACTATAACAATGAATACATAAGATAAATTTGTTGCTACGTATAGTTCCAAGACTTGGAAGTTAATCTTTAAAGGACTTGCAAGAAGATTCAGGCCATACTAACCTTTGTTAACCTCGGATTACTTTCTAAAACAGCCTTCAACCCCTGATCTGTGATATTTATGCAGCCCACAAGGCTTAGACACTGCAAAGTACCTGGGGACTTTCGTGTGAGGTGTAGAAGATCAGCATCACAAATCTTCTTGCTCAGGCACGATTCAATATGGATGCTCTTCCACAATAAGGGGTCATTACGGACAGCCGAATGAAATGACTTGCACACCGTCTCAACAGAGAGGATGTCACGAAGGCCAAGATAGTCAAGAGCGAACATCATTCCCTCATGCGGAGCACTTCCCTCCTGGACAGGAACCGCATCAACTGTATCACAGCATGCCAATGCAGCATTGCCAAAGGTAGAAGGGTTCTCCACGAACCCAATAGACTGTGAGCAGGATGCACGTGGAGGCAATCTAGGAGAACAGTCAGCGCCTCCACCACCAGAAAGGCCTCCAAACCCAAAGGGGCCCTCAAAAACACCCGCATGGCCACCAATCAGCAGCTCCGGAGAAAGCGCAAAAGCCTGATTCAAGTAATAACTCAGGTCGGTAAAAACGGCATCACCGCCGCCGCTTCCGAAACGCCCTGCACCGGACATGACCGTGAGGTCCTCGATGCAACTGGCGATCGCCGTAGTGAACGTGGTCTGCAGGTTCATCCCGAAGGGGTCCGTCGGCAAGAGATCCACGGGATCGAACTCCTCCTCCAGCTCCAGCTCCAACTCATCCCACCACAGGGAATTCACCCCGCAGGACGACAGCGGCGAGGCCTCCTCCGACCGGCACCCACACCCTCGCATCATGCCAGCGCAGTCGTCGTTCACAAGGAACGAGCACGACGAGTAATTCAGCGCCATAGCCCCCCAAACGAACGGTAGAACACGCAACCCTAGATCTCCCCAAGAGAACCCTCCATTCCTGATCCGGGCCGATAAAAAAAACAATCCCTAGGACCAAAAATTTCGCCGAGCAATCTCGATCATGGATCCCAAGACAATCCAGTAGCAGAGAAACCAGCGACCCCTAGAAACAAAATCTCAACCTCCCCCCAAATCTAACCCCAAATCGAAACCCCCCCACCAACGCCAACACCCCAACAACGAAGGAGACGCAACAAGGAGAATCACGCCCAAATCACCGAAGCAAGGGCTCCAAAATCCCCACCAAAACGAGCTACAGTGGGAACCGAAAATCCACAAACCGGCAGGAGGATTCTTCAAAGGGGGTTGGCGACTCGGCAGCGGGGGGATAGACACCTTCGAATGCGGCGGTGGGGTGGGCACTGGGATCGGAGCGCAGGAGGCGAGGCCCTAGGAGGAGGCAGGAGGTGGGGGTGGTCGGGTGGTGGCGAGGGGATTCCGCGGAAATCTCGAAGCCTCCTTCCCCTTCCTTGGCCTTCCGCGACGCGCGAGGGGAGAAGAAAGGAGAGGAGGGGAGGGCGTGGTGGCTTGCCTGCTCTGGTGGGGCGGCTAGCCGATCGCTTTTTCTACTCGCGTCCCCTCTTGCTCTCCTTTTTGTTGCGTTTTCGTGGGGTTTTTCCTGCGCTTCTCAATCTTTCCCGAAAAATACGGATCCGTTCATAACAACTTCTAAAAATAGTTTTTACGTAGTAAATATTTTTTCGGTAGTATCTAAAGTTCAAACAGAATATCTTTTTAAGACGGATCTACTAGTCGATTGTAATATATATTATATTGACTTTATTTATATCGGCTAAAACCGTATACGGGTATCTCTTTACAAACTTATCTATAAATTATTACTATTTATAAGTTAAAACCAAAAGACAAAGCTAAAAACCACTCTGAATAAATCTTATACACCTACGCAGCCGTGCGAACTCGTCGGTTGGGATGTTTGGGGTGTGTGTGTGAAGGTGGCTATGGTGCCTTCGGTTTTGGAAACTCTGTGGGTTTGGTTTTGTATATGTGCACTTCAGGAAGGTGATTACAAGTATGATTATAGGAGGTAAAAAACTTGATCCTAACTAAACTCTAAGACTGTTTGAATCCAAAATTTTTAAGCTGATTGATTGCCTTCCTTTTTAGGAAAACGGATTGCTATATACCTGGTTTTGTTTTAGGTGATATACCTTGCATAGTATAAGAAAATGAACTAGAGAATGTGCAAAAGAATGAGAAGCGACGCCATGCGTACGTAAAATTTTCTAAACTAGGTTTGAGTACATGTTTCTAAGAGTTTAGTTTATCCTTTTCTTAAAGGAGTATTAGTTTCTCCTTTTGTTTTGAAATTTAAACACAATTTCGTAATGAAATATTCAAGGGAAGACGTACCTATTCCCCTGAAAGATGGCAATTCTTAGCCTTGAATTTGCCTGAGAAATGTGCCTTGGTTCTCCTTTAGGGTTCACGTAATGCTGACCTTACATCCTACAAGAGAGCAGTAAACCAACAAAGGAATAGCAAATAACACGAGGTTTATGGTTTATCACTTTTGACTTATCTATAATAACTAATTTTTAAACATTATGTATCTACAAGTCGATTGTAAAGTTATTGAACTCAGACTGGTGATCAAACCGACGAAGTCACCGGTTCACTGGTCCAACCAGCGGTTCAACCGGTGAACCATCGGTTCCTTCAGCACTTGCATTCATGCGAGTATTTTGAGTCATCTTGTTCAAACTGTCAGCAGCTGTTAACTCTAACGATACAAGCAGTTAACTCTTGAAATTAATTAGCATATGTTAATCCATGCAATCGAGTTTACAGATTACTAGTATGCACTGTGCAGCATGAGTGAGAACAGTAAGTAAAATGCACCGGTGACATGTAACAGCTGCCATGGATGAGCTAGCTAGCTATTAGCAAAAGGAAAGGCTAGTTTGGCTTCGGCATGCATCAACGGAGCAGAGTAGCAGACTGATTGTCACTAAAAGAGGCACACAAGCAACAAATTAATGTGGAGCAAACACAAGAAGCTCATATCTAAATGTGGACAAATCAATTACCATAATAATTACTAGAGTGAGACTTTTGAGTTTTGAGTTGTACACGACCGACGAATCAAGTCACTGGTGGCGGACAAGGGCCAAAGGGGGCGATCGGTTGCAACGAAAAGGGCGAGGGGGCGGCCGACGGCGACGAAAAGGGTGAGAGGGCGGCCGGTGGTGACAAAAAGGGTAAGGGGCGGCCGGTGGTGGTGACAAGGGGGCTGCTCGACGACGACGACTAGGGCGACTCAGGTCAGGGCCGTCAGGCTCAGTGAGTGGTGATCGTGGTCCGTGAGTCAATGCCCCTAAATGGCCATGCACAACACTCATAATCACATTTTTTTCCAATATTACCCCTAAATCCTAAGCAACAAAACATTAAGACCGAGAGTATTTGGTCCTATGCAATAACTGCTCGGTTCAGTTGAAACCGGCCAGTTCAGCGGTTATGTAAAAAACCGGTTGGTTCATCTAGTTTTTCTGGTCCAACTGCATGGATGGTCTTTGAGGCAAACCGAGCCAATTTAGTCTCTGGTTCTGGTTTTCCTGGTTCAACTGGCGGTCTGGTCCGGTTTTCTTAACTATGGTCGATTGTAGTAGACACTGTACCGATTTCATCTATATCGGTCAAAATCGCACGCGAGTCTCTCTCTACACTCTTTCTCGCGAACAACCAGATTTAAAATTTTAAGCAAAAAGCCATAAGCTGCAGCCTAAAAGAACCCACCTGTAACTCTACTTGGATGATGGCTCTACTTTGATTTAGGATGTGCGACCAACATGCCTCTTCTTTTTATTTTGTAAAAGCTATTTTTCGTTTTTTTTATAATAACTAGCTTTCAAACGGAGTGTCTTTTCAAAACGGAGTCTATAAGTTAATTGTAGTATACACTATAACGACTTTATTTATATTGATCAAAACCACACGTGAGTTTCTATTATTCCATATTCTTTTACAAACAGCTGAAAAATCATAATTCATAGCAAAAGTCATAATCCGAAGTGAAAAAATAGACCCTACGTTAGAGATTGGGAATGAGGATGCTTTCCAAAAGAAAATTAGTGATTTGAGAACATTAACAATACAGGTATGGTAGCTAGATAAGACGGATCAATGCATGAAAGGGGCCGACGTATTGGTGAAGCTTCATGAAAAATGTGTCAACTTTTTTTATAAGGATATATTTGTATCGTTTGATCAGTTGCGGCACGTGATACCATCGGTTGGGAAATAGAAGCTGTGGCTTGGCTTCTAGTTTGTTCCGGAAGGGAAAGGTGGTGCCTGCTGCCTGCAACGCATGAATACGAGGGTTGTTTTTTTCCTCGTTGCTTTCCTGGAGCATGTTCAGCAACTCTCCTCGGCCTTTTCTTACTCGGCGCACAGTGACAACGTTTCAACACATTCTTCTTTCGATGGATTCCTTCGTGGCAAAGTACACCTCTCAGTAAACGACTTTGCAGAAGAATCGTTATTTTTTACTCCCAGAGTCCGTCCATCGGGAAAATATCTTAGCAAGCCTGTTTTATCCGACTTTTAAAGTCGACATTTGATTTTTGTTGCAGTATCTAACTTTTAAACAGAGTGTTTTTAAAACTATATTGAAATAAAACAAATTAGTCGGTCAGATCCGTCCCATACCAGACTTATGGTTGTACGGTGGGTGTAGAAATGAGTGCACATAGATTCGGTCCTTAATTGACTCAGGCGAGACAAACTCAACAATCCATACCTCGGGCAGTACCTGCACCGGTCTCACGTCAACCTCTCGCTCGTGTGTCCCATCATTTTATAAAAAAAATCCTTGTTTCCAGCAGTAACCCATGTTACTATTATCATCATCATGTTTCGAATTTCAATTGGCATTGTTTGTGTCGTATTTACTATTATATCTAAAGTATATCTAAGCACAACCAATTAATTGGCAATATTAATATTTTGATAATCAGTAAAATAATATCAAATAGAAAGATAAGAGGTTTCACTGTATGGTGTAGCTAGGCAATCTATACACATAATAAAGGGAAGCATGCATTTGTATTTGAAATCAAAATACTGCATTTAAAATCTAGGTGCAACATGATCAATATAAGGACTTGCCTTCTTTTCTGATATCTTCGATCTTTCCTTTGTAGGCTTCAGGCTTAGCTTCAATTGCTCTTGTAGTTCTTCGGTTGACCAACTCACTGAGTTTAAATACTAACGTGGGAAAACAAATGCAAATGAGTTCATGCTTTGCGGAATGCAAGTTAGGAACAAAATATAATAAAATAACCAAAGATATAAAAAAATAGGTTCGATGATCAGGGTTTAGGTGGTGCTTGACCTGGCTAGACAGAGTTGGAATTGGACTAAATGAGTCCGAGATGGATGAAGGGGAATATAGACATTATATGGATTTTTGCGAATGGCTGTTGGTATGGACCGTATTGGATTTGGAGTCGAAATATCATCTGTGGTTTAGAGCTTTATCAATGGTTGATATGGGAAAACAGAGCTAAGAAATGGGTAAACGGACTTGAAATGATCGAAATGGATGTATATATGTATTTTAGGGTTCTGTGAACAGTAAGGGGTTTGGTATTGTTCATCGTGGGTTTTACTGTTCATAGCGGGTTTAGTCCTTATCGAGTTGTCGCTGCATACTTGGAGAACAGAGTTACGAGTACTCGGGTGGTTTCTGTTGACACAAATCTTGCTTACGAGCTGAGGTGTTTGTGGAGCTGGAAGACGTGGTCGTAATCGAGTTACGACTACTGAGACCGAGTATTCAGTGTGACCATAGCGCGGGCGTAAACCATAACGTGGTCGTAACGACTCCAGAGTAGTCGTACTTAGCAGTTTCGAGCACGACTACGAAGTTGGGTGGATGGTCGAGGTTCGATTTTGAGTGTGAAATCGATATAGATCGCACGGTGTACGAGTTGTTACTGAGATCGAATGACGTCCGAGTAGTTGCGGGGATTGGATACCATCTGGGTGGCTTAAGAGTATCGGACGGCATGCGAGTAGCTCAAGAGATCGTCGGACGATGTACGAGTGGCTTAAGGGACCATCAGACGGCGTAGGGGTTAATGGCAGGTTAAAAAGACAATAGCATTTGCAATTGAGCATCTCTAGGAGTAGGGGGGCTTAGGGGTGTGGTGGTTTGGGTCGGGGATGGCTTAGCCGAGCTGTCCACGGTGACCTTTGGGCAAGCAGCAGACAAAGGTGCCGGCACAATAAGGGGCTCAGAAGGTTAGGGCAAAGTTTCGGCAAGGTTTCTACGGGCATGAGGAAGTTGTAGATTGAAGCAATTGAAAAAGGATGGGCTGAATAGAAGGAATGGAAAGTTGAGCTTACTTCGGGTTTTCCGATGATCGCCGACAGAGCTTTGGTCGTCGGAGCAATTGAGGGTGGGTGGCTCACCTTGGGTACCGATACTTTCGAATAGAGGGGTTCAGGTGTTTAAATAAGGCTCTAAGGCGGTTTGGCATAGGAAAGGACTCTGTCTATGTTATGGCGTGTGTCCTGGTGGGAATGTGCGGGAGAACTCAACACGGCTCAAAAGTAGCGTGAGTGAGGTCGGCACGATGAGTGGCACCTCGTGTAGAGTGCTCCTTGGGTGATGCAAGGTAGTGGTCAAAAGATAGGGGATGCATCAAGTCGGTTGTGAGATAGGGCAAGGGAGGTGGTGGCCAAGTTTGGCCCGAGAGCTTTGCCGTGAATCAAGGGGTAATTAAGGGACATCTGGGACGGGGCTAGCGAGGCGTACAACCAAGGGTGAGTGGCAGAGACGTGGCAGTGGGGAAATGGATCGAGACGACTGAAAGTTGCGGCGGAAGAGGGCGGCAGAGAGAAAAACTGACGACAGTGGCTTTCTTGGCTTTGGCAGGCTAGACGATTGGTAGGGGGACACTAATGAGGTGTCAGAGACGCTACCCTCGAGGAGGTATGACCTTTGAATCAAGAAGGTGGTGGCTGATCGAGATTTTTGCGGCGGCGATATTTTCGAATGGTGAACAGTGGCTACGGCTGAGTCTACGCACAAATGGACGAAGGATATGGAGTGGCGGGGAAAAGGTGGCGCGAACAAGTGAGGAAGCTGCTGGATAGAGCCAAGAATCAAACGAAAACAAGATTCAATGAAATTCAAATTGTTTTTAAAATTCGGGTTGTTTGAACCTACTCCCCTTAAAAAGAATCTTGCCCTCAAGATTCATCCAGGCTAAAGAAATGGGTTAGAAAAATAAATTGTGTCACAGTTCTGATTCCTTTTCCTTAAGTGGTGTCCTTTGCTCAAGGTATGAAGTAGTTGTTATCATCAAATAGTTCTACCGATTATTACCATTTCTTGTTACATTCGAGTTCCATACACTTTTGCCTGTACTTGTATATCACCCTTGTGTGTGTTATAGACTTATTGTGCCTTGTTACTTTCTTCTATAACTCATTTGACTCGGTTCTCTAAACCTCTATGGATGCTAGTTCTATACATCAATACCTCGTTTTGACTTCCTTCAATATTGTTAGACGTCCTTGGCTAATTCTGCACTAGTGCCCTATGTTATATGCCTTCCATGCTGTCTAGACTGAGTTGGCTTCTTGGAGAATCCTTCCTTGGTATATAACTATTCAAATTTTCACTTGTCATACTAATTCTCCTCTTGTAGTTTGAAGTTGAAAATACAGTCCACTGCAATTGACTTTAATACAGCACAAACTTCTTTATTCCCGATACCTTTGTACAAACAACTTTCATACATCTCCATAGTCTTACTGCATATCTTAATTTTCAAGCACACTACTTGAAAAACTTATTTATACAAAAGTAGTACAAGGTAGGTTTTGCTCCATTTCTTGTTCCTAACTAGTGATACGTGATGACTTCTTAGGTAAGGACCTCATTGGACATTCGAAATGATAATGTCTGTTCTGTTTGCAGTGTAAACAAATTGTTTCATCTAGAATCAAAGGTTCGCCCCTTTTATGAATCCTCACATATCCGGACATTTCTTCTTCCATCCAAAGAGTACAATCGACTAGTGTTTGTAAATCTAGAAATTTGGTCATCATAATATAAGGCTTCATATTCAGTTGCAGGCCTATTATAAAGTATCCCATCCTTTTCGCTTCGGTATTAACTTCTTGCGCATACTGAGAAAGATGATAAAATTGTTGCAAATATTCCGTAATACATTTCTCCTATTGTCGAAGAAGAAGAAAATCCTAATATTTTCTGTGATAACTTTAGAAGAAATATATCGAGATGACTAAAAGTTCCGGCAGAAGAGGTCGGTAGAGAGAAAAATCGACGACGGCGGCTTTCCCAGTTTTGGTAGGCTCGACGGCTGGTAGGACACTAATGAGGTGTCAGAGATGCTTCCATCGAGGAGGTATGGCCTTTGAATCAAGAAGGCGGTGGCTGACCGAGATTTTTGCGGTGGCAATATTTTTGGACAGTGAACACTGGCTACGGTCGGGGCTACACACAAATGGACGAAGGATATGGAGTGGCTGGGAAAAGGTGGCGCGGATGAGTGAGGAAGGTGCTGCATAGAGCCAAGAATCAAACAAAAACAAGATTCAATGAAATTCAAATTGTTTCAAAATTCTAGTTGTTTCACGCGCTGGAGGATGAGTGGGTCACCGGGCTGCAAAATGCCAATTTAGGATAGATTCTTTTTTACTGTGGCTAATAGCTTTGTAGTTATCGATGATAACTTTTTAAGGTTAGTATGAGTGTTTATGTGAATAAACCGATAAACCATTTCAAAAAGCCTATCCCGATAAGTCGCTTTGAAAAGATGGTGAAAAGCTATCCCGTTTTATTTGTTTCAGAGAAGCCATTAATCATAAACCATAAGTTAAAAGAACTAGGCTTCGATCCTATTATTTTTGGCTTTTCTATCAACTTTTACTCTTCGACTTCTTTCAATAATTACTATTTGTTAGGTTAATAAATCACAACAAAAAAAATAGATAAACTATAGCCCAAAAGAAGGGCCCTTTGGAGTGGAAGAGTGCCATTTTTCGTCAAACAAGGCGAAGCTCTCATTCTTTTAGGCTTTTGATTTTTTGGTAGTTGACTTCTTCAAAAGTTAAAATAAATGGAACAATTTTTTAAAACGGACTATTTAAATTGCTTCTCACATCTAAAACCGTGTACTCTGTCCACCAATATACCAACTTGTAGGGGAAAAAAGAGTAGGTGCAAGAATTGTATGCGTTGGATAGAGCAGTTCTTTAACCTATGCACTTGGGCAACTTCATCAAAAAGCTGGTAGGCTGCGAAGCGGCTTCGCCTTAGGCCTCGTTCATTTTGGTTTGAGATTCTAACTTATTTTTTATTATCCCTAAATTTCATCTTTTCTAGCTTTTAGCTTTTTAAAGCTTTTTTTGTCGATTCTTTTTTTCCTATATTTATTTGCGTTGTTTATGATGGGCTAACCTATTTTTAAAATTTTAAATTTTAATTATGTTAAATAAATTATCATCAGTTACAGTATAATCTTAACTATAAACTAGTTCATTTTAATCTAACCGAGCAGCAACTTAGTACAAAATGGATGGATTCAGCCGTCATGGGAAGATGCAACCTGAGCAAGAGCTCACGCTTCGTTTTTAGCTCACGAGCCTCAACTAACATGCTGAACTACTAAACTTGTAAATTAGGCTAGGCCTGGCCTATTAGGCCGTACGATTTTAATGGGCTTGCAGGTGAGGGGCGGGCCGGGCCGGGGCGGCGAGTTCGGCCCGCGTGTTGCTCAGCTCTGCTCGACTGCTCGTCCCCGAGTCCCCGACCATCGTCGTCTCCGCCCTCCAGTCTCCACTCCTACCACCGCTCACCTCCCGGCTCCCGCACGCACTCCCACTCCCAAACCCCACCACCCCCACCTCCTCCTCCGCGGCCATGCTCCTCTCCGGGCCGCCGCCGCAGCCCACACCCTCGCTGCTCCTCCCGGAGAGCAGCGGCGAGGACGGCGGCGGCCACGACCACGTCTCCTCCTCCCGCGCGGCCTCGGCCCCGAAGAAGCGCGCCGAGACGTGGATCCAGGACGAGACCCTGAGCCTCATCGCGCTGCGCCGCGAGATGGACTCCCACTTCAACACCTCCAAGTCCAACAAGCACCTCTGGGAGGCCATCTCCGCCAAGATGCGCGAGCAGGGCTTCGACCGCTCCCCGACCATGTGCACCGACAAGTGGCGCAACCTCCTCAAGGAGTTCAAGAGGGTGCGCAGCCACGCCCGCAGCAGCGGCGGCGCCGGAGGGAACGGCTCCGCCAAGATGGCATACTACAAGGAGATCGACGACCTGCTCAAGCGCCGCGGGAAGGCGGGCGGCGGCGGCTCGGCCGCGGGGAGTGGCGGTGGAGGAGGAACCGGGAAGAGCCCCACGGCCACCTCCAAGATCGACTCCTACCTGCAGTTCGCCACTGATAAGGGTATGCCTCCTCTTGAACCCACTACTACCCTTCTGATTAAGATGGTCATGCTTTGCTTGATGAAATGGATAGAGGCATTTCAACCCCTCATCTGAGTAGTATTTGACAACGTACAGCTTTGGATTTCTGGTCATATAGCATCGATTTAGGCATAACACAGCGTAAATTTAGCTATACAGCACTGATTTGTCACCTGTGCAATGCGAATTAGTAGTAATTTAAGCTGTCAGGAAGTACCTTACAAACTCTAGAATATCTGAGCATTACAGTGCTATTTGCTGTGTAGTTCATTGGCTGATTACTGGTATACATTTGCATAATATAAGGTTAGTTCAACTGTTCAAGCTTTCTGAGCAACATGGTGTGAGCATACTTAAACACAATTATGGTTGCTAGCTAATTCAAGACTATATTTGCAATTGGTTTGCTTCTCTGCTGAGCTGAGTTGTGTATGTGTATCAGTGTGCGCGCACGAGATGATACTATTTGATGTGCTGTTGGATTTTTATGCCTGATGTATCTGTTTGCTTACTAATGACTATTATGGTTAGTAACCAAATATTTCGACTTTGTGCTTATATTTGATTTATGGTTGTCTGACATTTTGTTAGCTAATGGACTAATATTCTCTGCCTTCAATCTAGGTTTTGAAGATCCTAACATTCCATTTGGTCCTGTTGAAGGTACTGAGATATCCCTTCACATGCAATAATTGCCACCTGTTTCTTTCCGTAACTCATTTTATCAGCAAGCTCTCTGCTTATATCTATGGTCTTCCACTTATTTGACTCAATATTTTGGCAGAAAGTTGTGTCTGTGGCACGCCTGTGGTTACTGTAGTGGACACTGTTCACACGCTGTACTGTTGCACATGTACTATTCACCCTCTTTTCTTAGGGATTAGATTGATTCGGTTAGTTTGGAAGCTTATATTTGGTTAATTTATTTCTTTAAATTAGAGGTTATTCCTTAGGGATCAAGTCAACTTATCCCTATAAAAGGGATGACATTGTATCTTCTTCAATGAAGTTTTATTAAAAATGAATAAGCAAGTCCCTAGTCCGTAAAGTCTAGCTGTGGTTCTTCCCTTGACTGGCTATTCTAGATCTATTCCTCTCTCAATTGGTGCCCTCCTTCGTCTAGCGTCGTTCTACTTCAAGTTGTTGCCGTCCAACCTCCCTTCGACGAATGATTACCCTATTGTTGTGCTAGTCCACAACAATTGGTATCAGAGCAACTCACCATAGCTTCTGGTGCCGCACCATCTCTCTTGGAGAAGTTGAAGGCTAATGGCGAAGAGCAGAAGGTTTCCAACCATGGCCACCACTATAGCTCGTCGAGGATGAGCTGTTTCACTGGGAGGGGTGTAATGTTACGTACGTGGCACTGCAGCGCACGGTACTGTTCATCCGTACGTGTTACTATAGCACGTGGCAATATTCACCACGGTGAACTGTAGCACGAGTACTGTTCACGTGAGGGTACTGTAGCGCTATGTGTATTAGGCATGGTTATTTAGGAATCTATGTATTAGGTGTTTGATATTATCTATTAGTTAGGCAAGTTATTATTAGTTGAATTGTTAGAGATAAGTTTTCTTATAGATTATTTATTAAAAGTCAAGTCGGGTTGTCCCTATAAAAGGGATAGCATGTATCAATTATGAATGAAGTAAAGATGAATAAACAAGTCTCTAGTCCCTAAAGTCCAGTTGTGGTTCCCTTGATCGGCTATTCTAGATCTATTCCTCTCTCAATCGATGTCCTCCTTCGTCTAGCATCGTTCTACTTCAAATCGTCGCCGTCCGACCTTCCTCCAACAGATGATTACCCCTTGTTGTGCTAGTTCACAATAATTGGTATCAGAGCCACTCACCATGGCTTCCGGTGCCGCACCATCTTTTTTGGAGAAGTTGAACGCTAATAGCGAAGAGCAGAAGGTCTTTCATGGTGGCCACTACTGTAGCTCGAGGGCCTCGCCGGGAGGGGTGTAATGTTACGTGCGCGGTTACTGTAGTAGATACCGTTCACGCGTGGTACTGTAGCACGTGTACTATTCACCTGCGATTAGTTTCCTTTCTTTGGGATTATATTGATTTGGTTAATTTGGAAGCTTATCTTTGGTTAGTTTGTTTATTAAATTAGAAGCTATCTTTAGGGGTCAAGTTAAGTTATCCCTATAAAAGAGATGACATTGTATCTTCTTCAATGAAAGTAAATATGAATAAATAAGTCCCTAGTCTCTAAAGTCCAGCTGTGGTCGTTTTCTTGGACGGCTATTCTAGATCTATTCCTCCCTCAATCTGTGCCCTCCTTCGTTTAGTGCCGTTCTACTTCAAGTCGTTGCCGTCCGACATCCCTCCGACGGATAATTATCCCCCTGTTGTGCTAGTTCACAACTGTCTGTCTAAGAGGTTAATACACTAAGCTTGAGATAAAGTCATTTGTGGACTAGTTGTTATAGCGTTTCATGGTCGAACACCCAAAAAGTGCTCCAAAATAGTAATTTTCTAGGTCTGGCCATTTTTCTTAGCCTTCTAGAGCAGTTTCCACTCCCCTGTTCACTTTGTGTGCTGAAAGTTTATAAATTATAATCTAAAATGGTTTAGACTGAAACAATGAGTTCAAATCTTCCAAAAAGATAAACTACCCATGAAATGCAGTAACTAGTAAATTATAGGATGATATTATTGAAAAAAATACATTTGTATTGTTGTAAAAATTTTGGATGAACCTAGAATTTACACTGAATAGCTCATTGGGGTGTGGAACTGTAGCAAAAATTTCCTTTTCTATGTTCTCTTATGATATGAAGTTGCAATCAAGGAGAAAAAGTGACCACTAAGCAGCACTTTAAAGTGATTGTTTGACCTGTTTGGTACCAAGTACAAACTAGAATTGCATTTCTACCATTTTATTATCTGGTTCATGTATTTTGTTAATCCAACTTCTGTAATTAAGGTTTGCCTGCTGCAATTGTGGTTTTATGAAGACAAAGTTGTGCATATTAATACATCTGATGAAGTGATTGCTTGGAACTTAGTGCTGAACGTTTTACCCGTTCCTGTTTTATAGCAAGTGGTAGATCATTGCTGAGTGTCGAAGATCGTCTGGAACCTGACAGGCATCCACTTGCCTTAACATCAGCTGATGCAGTTGCAACCAATGGTGTGAACCCATGGAATTGGAGAGATACCTCAACTAATGGTGCTAATCCAGTCACACTTAAAAGTTAATTACGTTCGAAGAAGATGTTTATGAACTGGATTTAGTATTTCACTGGATAGTATTTGTTTTGATTACGTTAACTTCCTGTTCCTCTAAGAAACCTTGTGGCAAAAAAGGTTCAAAAATGTCTGAACTTAACTAACTCTTGACAGGAATTCTTAGAATGTGGTAGAAGCTGTTAATTCTCTTATTACTTGCTGCTATTGTTTCAATTTGATTCCACTTGTACAGATTAGACACAATCATTTATTTTATGTTTTAAGACACTATAAGTTGCTGACTATAGATGGTAGTAAATCTCAGGTTCTACAGGCTACAGCAATGACAAATTAGCATCCAATAGTTCAATAACAGTTCTTACCTCAATTCTATTATTGTGGTTCCTTGTCTTAACGTGTTGCATTTACTGGGAAACCCTCGCAAACCTCATACAGGTGGAGATAATCGGGGCACTTTTGGTGGGAGAGTCATTTTAGTCAAGTGGGGCGATTACACTAAAAGAATAGGCATTGATGGTACTGCTGAGGCAATTAAAGAAGCCATCAAATCAGCATTTGGATTAAGAACAAGGCGGGCTTTTTGGCTTGAAGATGAAGATGAGATTGTTCGTGCCTTGGACAGGGATATGCCAGTTGGAACATACACACTTCATCTTGATGATGGTAATTATAAAATGTGTTCTCTTCCAAGGAATAAGATTTTTTTTACTTTCTTAAGAACTAGGAATACCATAGTACTCGGTTGAAAATTGTTGCACGTACTTTTTTTGTTGAGTTTGTTGATTGTTAGGCGCATGAAGCAAACGAGGCAAGATTTGCAGCTTGTTTCCTACTGTGACCCTATTAATTAGGTTGGCTCAAGTCCCTCAACAGGATCAAATCCATTTGTACGTGACGGTTGCAATGTGAAAGAGAGATCAAGAGGTGGAGAGGTGGCGTCATGCAATTAATTTCAGAGAATATGGGAAAGTATAACTGCACTTATTGGGGGTAATTTTGACTATTCCTACATTCCTTAATTCTTGTGCTGAGCTCAAACATGCCCAACAAAAATCAACGGAGGGAGTATATCAGTTTTAGTGTATACCACTATAGTTATGTAAGTTGCGGGGAATGATTACTCCTCTTCTTCCTTTTGGAATGTTTATTTCCCATAAAACATAGACCTAAACAACTCTTCACGAAATTTGCTTTGAGTTACAAAAGAAGGTATGTTGTTCAGAAAACAAGATCTATATATGTTGTTCAGAAAACAAGATCCATCACCAACATGCCTTGTTTAGGACAAAAACATATTGTCTCTGCTGGTGCTATTGGTCCCCACCCAACAGGGAATAAAAGCAAGGAGCAAACTCAGGGGATTCGCATCCATTACCATGAAATGTGAAGATTGAATAGCTTGTTTAAAATTGTTCTTGCCTTCCGGTTAGAGTTCACTAGTGCATGTTGAGAGTTGTTCATTATTTCTTCCTGACTTGATGGATTTTGCATCTATCTTGGTCACTAATGGGCAAATATGGTATCAGGAGCAAATTGTAGAAGTAATGCATGTTCATGGGCATTCATTCTTGGATGTTTTCATTAAATGAGTGATGCACGGCCTATTCCGCAATCTGTGCACACATCCTTTCTGACATTTCTTTCAATGTTTAACAGCAAGCCATACAACTATTATGTTTTTGTCAGTTGTAATCTAGTATGGTATTTTTCACTCCAGCTCATTCAATCCTACTATTGGTTTAGCAATTACTGAATGATGTTAATCCAATCTCATCTGGTGTGTTCATTTTTTCAGGGATGACAATCAAACTCTGCACGATTGAAGATGCTGACCGCATGACTGTCCGGACAGAAGATAAAACATTCTACACTGAAGAGGACTTCCGGGATTTCCTCTTGCGGCGTGGTTGGACACTCCTTAGGGAGTATGGTGGCTACAGAATCGCTGATACTCTAGACGATCTTCGTCCTGGTGCGATTTATCAGGGGATGCGATCACTTGGTGATTGATTTTGCAACATTTGCCTGACCAAGGCATCTAATCTGTGTCCAAAGTAGTGGGTCATACAGTTCAACGTAATTTAAAGCCAAGCAAATCTTGGGGCTTCCCTGGTTGTATGTAAATGTAGCCTTTTAGCGTCTTGATGGAAGCTAAGTTCCATTGTGTTTCCCATGTGGTGAAAAGGGAAGATAAGAGATTCAGGCAGTCATCTTCTAGATAGGAAATCTGACCATCTTTGTAAAAATCCTTGAAACATTTAGGCTCTGATCATATTGTCTTTTGGCTTTAGTTTATGAATAATAACAGATTATAGAGAAGCTTATAGAAAGAGATGCCCGTGTACAATTTTGACCGATATAAATGAAGTCACTAGTATACTACAATTGACTAGTAGAACTTACATTAAAAAGATATTTTGTTTAAAAGCTAGGTACTATAAAAAACTGTTTATTGTAGAAAAATAATTTTTAGAAGCCAATATGAACAAAGCTTTAGTTAGAGCAAGCTCACTGAGGTTCAAAGGCAAAGTACAAAATTACTTGCTCTTGTTTCCTTAGCTCCAAAGCAAGTACTATTGTTCATCATCATATATCTCTACTATTTAAAAGAAGAAGTCGGTAAGTGGTACGTTTTCCCCCTTCCTCCCTATCCTCATAGAAGGATTTACATCTAATATCTCACCCATCAACCATCCCCACTGTTATACGCACAACTTTGATCCGTTAAACTGCCGCTCCTCTCGCCCAGTTGTTACGCTTCTTTCTCCTCTCGCACTGCTGAATCCTCTTGTACACTCCTTCCTCAATAACTCGCCATGGGCGACGACGCCGCGCGCTGCAAGCTCACCGGCTACCTCGGCGCAGTGCTCTCCTTCCCCGCTAGCGCCAAAGCTGCATCCCTCCCCCTACTCTCCCCGTGCTCCCTCTCCATCTATGGCGCCGTCCCTCTCAACCTGCTCCCGGACGACGAGCCCCTTCCGCGGTCCAAGTAGAGGGCATGCACGGCGTGGGCAATGTCGTGTGGTAGTCGAGGCCGCTCTTTGGCGCAACAGTCGTGGTGGTGGAGGGGAGAATCCCGAGGGTAGCGACGAGGAAGGGGAGGGGTGGTGAGGTGGAGGCGAGGGCGCTGGTATAAGTTCAAACTTCAATTAGATTAGATTGGTTTGGTGATTAGTGATAAATATAAATGTGTGCCTATCTAATTAATTGTAATACCCCAAATCTACATAAAGAGAGACATAAGGGAAAAAGAGCGAATTTTGCCGTCAGACCCATCGACCTTTTAGAGTGTCGATTTAGTGTCGCGCGCAGAGGTTCCCAGACCATCCCAGGACGGTCGGCACCGTCTAGAGAGCCGCATATTAAGCGTTCTCAGAGGTTCCCGGACCGCCTAGGGATAGTTGTCACCGTCTCGCGTCTCGGGTGTTCATCATCCGGCAAATTCTTCACCTTACCTTTATTACCGACTTACCGCTGCAGTAGAGACCAACATAGCCTTGGACCAAATTGCCCTTGGGCAGTCATGTTCATGAGAAAGGAGTGGGAGGGCATCCCGGTCATTTCACAAGTGCAAGGGGCAGCCCCAACCATGCTCATATAAGCTATCCCTTGCTGCCAAGCCCACATCTCCTATCCCATTACTCACGGCCAAGGTAAGTGCATAGAAAAAGGAACAAAGCCAGAAACAGCACACTCCCCAATCCTTCTCAATGCCAAAGCCGAAAGCCAACCCCAGAGCTCAAGCTCACTCTCTGTACTCTTCCTCTCTTCTCTTCCATTGAGTCAAACCATCATAGCCACACCTTCCGATCGGCACAAGGTGAGCACAAAGGTGAGCATTCAACCAGGGGAGCACATGCATGTAGAAATGGGAGAAGGAGGAGAGGGAGGCGAGGTGGCGCAGGTGACCGAGGGCGGCGGAGGCAGCCGGCGGCCGTTGGCCGTGCCGGCCGGGCGGCGGCGCCCAGCGCCACGAACACACGCGCGCGTGCAAGGGGGAGCGGGTCCGACCCCGGCCGGCCGGATCCGAGGCGTAGCAGGGGGCCGGCCGGCGGCGAGCCCGAGGGCCGGCGCGCCGAGCCGCCGCGAGCCACCTTGCTGACGGGGAAGCTCCTGGCTGGGAGGGGGTCCCCTCGCCCAGGAGAGAGGGAAGGAGAGGGATTGAGGGGGAAGTAGTAGGCCGGCAGAGAGAGAGGGGGCCGGGGCCGGCACGCCTCCCGCGCCGCCGCGCCGCCCCCAGGCGAGAGAGTGAGGGGCGGAGGGGGAGGCCGAGGAGGCGGAGAAGGCCGGCGGCGAGGAGGAGCAGGCGGCGGGGAGGGGCCGGCATGCCCTTGCGCCGCCGCGCGCGCTGGAGAGGCCCCTGTGGCCGAGTGGAATGAGGAAAGGGGGGAGGTGGCCGGTTCGGCCAAAAGAGATAAGGAGGACATAGAAGGAAGGAAAGGAGAAGAGAAGAGATGAGAAAAAAAAGAAAAGAAAGAAAAGAAAAGAGGAGAAAAAGAAAAGAGGAGAAAAAGAAAAAGAGAAAAAAATGGGTTCGGCACCTGCGCGACAGGTCCCTCAAAACCCATGCGATTACGCCCGAGGTCGGGGTACGAGCTTAGGGACGCTGTTCTCCGTTTAAGCTTTGGATTTTCGTTTTGCTGTTGAGTCGGGTTAACGTGTGCGCAGGTGGAGGTCCCGGGGCAGAGCCGTCCACGCGTCATCCCCGAGGCTAACCAGGCAAGTGCATTGTAAAGTGGTGAATTCGGGTAGTGATTTCGGTTAAATTGAATGATTTGGGGAAAGATAAATATTTCCGGATGAGGTATGCTTAACATGTTGGGGTAAGTTAAATATTTCCGGATGATGCATGCTCACCATGTTGGGGTAAGTTATGGAGCTTCGGAATGCATATTGTGAAGAGAAATATGATGAATGTTAAGACATGGCATGGTGATATGCATAAATGAACTTGAAAGTGTACGGTAGGGCGGTAGACCGGGGGGTTTATAAAATAGGCGATGTTTACATGATATGATGATACTTATATGGAACTGAAATGTTTACATGCCATGATGATGTTTGATTAATGGTGGCAATAGTAATAGAGCGAGGTGAGCAGCGATGCCACCCTACTCATGATGATACTAATGACAATGACAATGGTAATGACTATGACAATGGATACCTGCATTCACATCATGATGCTTATTTATGGATGACCATGATAATGACAATGGCATATGCATTTGCATTATGTGCACTCAAGAGTGAGGGCGGTGAGAAAGTCCCTAGCTACGAGTGAAGCTAGTGGACTAATCCGAAGTGCTCTTGAGTATGACCTACTTCGGTAGGTACTCCACGGGAGTGGAGCTTGGAACCCCGTATGAAAGAGGACGGGGATTGAGTGGTTCATCGACGGGTGAACACTCCGCTATACCGGTATGAGCTACAGTTACAGACGCATTACAGATGCATTGCATTGCATGAAAACAGAACAGAACAGTGATACAGTTATAGATGCATTGTGTTGCATAAAAGAGTTAATAATGAAACAGATACAGAGATAGTGATGTGTAATTCTCAGAAATGGGAGGTAGTAACAGTAAAACAATTACAGAGATAGTGATGGGTAGTTCACAGAGATGGAAGGTAATAGCTACAGGAATAGTGTTGTATAGCTCACAGCAATGGGAAGTGAAAGCGGTAGAATAGTTATAGAGATAGTGAGGAATGGCTCACAGAAATGGGAGGTGATGATTGTAGAATATTACAGAGATAGCGAGAAGTAGCTCACAGAAATGGGAAGTGATGATTGTAGGATATTACAGATATAGTGAGGAATAGCTCACAGAAATAGGAAGTGGTGGCGGTAGAATATTTACAGAGATAGTGAGGTGCAGTCCACAGAGATGGGAAGTGATAATCGTTAAGTAGTATAGGCTAAAGAGTTAAGAAAGAAATGCATGAGCATGTGCGTGGGCATATGCATAATGATCGGTGGATGTGAATCGATAGGGATATGAGAAAGGGGCATGTGCATGATGAATAGTTCATCGGATCTTGAAATGGTTAAATGGAAAAGTGATTAATGAAACTGGAATGATAGTGGTCTAATGATTGAACCTGTTATTTGTTGTTTTGCTTTGTACTTGCTGAGTCAGTGGACTCAGCCTTGCTTTGTTGATGTTTTTTTAGGTGACCGTTGAAGACGTCAAGCACGGGCGGGAGTAGCATATGGATAACTGGCACGTACCATCATCACTCTTGTATCACTATTGTCAATGTACTTTAGTTGTTACTAGGCTAGAGTAATCACTAGAAATGCTATAATGTAACTGAACGCAGCAATATGAATAAATTTAATGTTGGTTTAAATTCTTCTAGCATTGATGAAATGGCAAGAGTAGCAGAGGTGGTAGCATCTTGGCCCAGAGAGTGGGCGGGGTGTTACATTAATGATAAATCTAAATATGAGACTAACTCTTTTGTTGAGTATGATATTGTTTAGTCTCATTTGGATGTAAAGATGAAAATCATAGAGGTATGCATTTGACATCTTGTTCTTATATTTTGTTGCACTCCTCACATTCAAATATATGATTAAATGATAAATCTATATATGAGACTAACTTGATTATTGAAGTATTACATTGTCTAGTCTCATTTAGATGTAAAGATGAAAATGATGGAGGTATGCATTCCATATCATATTTCTTATATACCTCATTGCATTCCTCAGATCCAAAATATAGGTTGAACTCCACCAAAAGTCTAACTTGAATATATGCATATGTTTTTATTACACATTCTTGTATGCACACATTTAGGGGGAGTTTACTCTATGTTTTGCGATTTCAATAATATTGATCCATATTCCTTTTTCCACATATTTGGTATCTCTATTTTGAAACATATCCTTTTGAGTATACAAAACTTGTGTAGTTCATATATACTCATGATTTATTTAAATTCAATCATTTGCAATTGAGTTGTCACAATGTGTTTGTCTCCCTCCATTATGTGTTAATGGTTGGATGATTAATGACAATTGGATGTGTAGCTTTACTAGCAATTAATTTAAAAACAAACACTACCATTCAAATGAGTTAATTGCTTTGAAAGCTTATCCTAGAGTATATAATTATTGTGTGTATATTGTATACTTGTAAATTATTTTATTATCTTATTATTTGTTGAGATCGTCATCAATTACCGAAAATGAAAAGATTGAAGAATCTAGACCCGTCATTATGAGTTAATGGTACATGTCAGTAATCAATGATAACCACATTGTGGGGCTAATATTTTTCATGAGTTGGATGAATAGGTTAGGTCTCATGATGAGGATGACTTTGAATGGCTTCATGTGTTGGAGATCATCAAGTCAAGTTGTGGGATGGAAGATGGCTTTTATGAATTGAAGGGCATGAAGAAGAGGAGATGATCATAAGTTGATCAATATTCCTAAGAGGAGATGATCATGAGTTGGTCGTCAAGTTAGGAAAAGACCCATCATGAGTTGATGGAGTTCAAGTCAATGATGCATCATTGGTTGATGCATATCAAGACAATGACTTGAATTGAAGTGAAAATGTGCGTCATCAAGCTTCAAGAGGGTGTTCAAGGTAAAAGTATGACTAGGTAGGGTTAAAGATGTGTTCCTAATCTTTTACTGATCTTAGTGTTTGGTTGAAAGACCAGATTGCTAGTATATGATTGCCGTACTATTAAGAGGAGTTATGTCTAGTAGCTTGAGTCTCATCATGTGTTGATAACTCAATCTTTCTTGCTCTAGCCCTCCGTGGCATAATGCTATTATTTGCAAATGTGTTTTTACAAATAGTTGAGGCTCATGCACATGATCCTTGTGACATGCGACTATGTTTTGTAAAAGGTTGAAATTTATATTTCCTACTCTTTGTGGCATGAGGCTTATATTTGCGAATATATTTTATAAATGGTTGAAGTTCATGTGCAATCATTGTAGTATGTGACATAGATTTGTGAGTGTATTTTGCAAACTTGTTGAGTCTATGTACTTATATCTTATGTCATGATTTCGAAAGTGTGCAAATATGTTTTACAACTTGTTGAGAATCATGGTTAATCCTTGTGTGTATGATACTATAATTTGTAAATATATTTTATAAAATTTGTTCAAGTATATGCATTTTTTATAAAAAATCAAAAACTACCGCTGTGAGTCTTGTGGAACTACAGCTGGGCGAAACTATCGACTTGTAACGCACGGTTCTACCGCGTCGATGGTCGAAGACTAGTGTGGCCGAAGATCAAGTTGTCGAAGACTAACATGGTGAAGACCTGTGTGGTCGAAGATCAATGTGGTCAAAAATCGATGTGGTTGAAGATCTGTGTGGTTGAAGATCAACGTGATCGAACACCTGTATGGTCGAAGATTAACATGATTGAAGACTGACGTAGTCGAAGACCTGTGTGATCAAAGTCTGGTATGTACGATCGGAGTTGTGGTACTACCAGGCATTAGTTGCTAGTACTTTTTTAGAGAGATATGTTTTTGGGAGGTTTTCTCTCTCAAGAAAATCGGTACTTCCATATGTGTGGAGCAGTACTACTGTTGTGTCGTAGTACCGGGCTCTGTGTGAGTAGTAGTATCGACAACAGTCTGTAACGGCTAATTTTCTAATCGTTATAAGGGAAGTGGTAGTACCGGCTGTTTGCTAGCGGTGCTATTTGTTGTCTTGATTTCTGTCTCCGACGGCTAGTTTTACTGTGTGGGGTATAAATACCCCCTTGTGGCTGGTTGGAGAGAAAGTTGCTTGACTCCATTTCATTCTTTTGTGCTAGTGTGGGGTTCTCCTCTCAATTGTGTATGTGTTACATCTTGTGAGCAAGGAGAAATACTCTCGATTGTATGTGTTGTATCTAGAGGTGGGTTTTAAAACTTTGTGGGTTTTGGGATACAGTTTTGCCATTTGGGTGGGGATTAGTTGTTGCTACAGGCTTTTGGTGTGGAAAATATTGTACTATTAGCTACGCTGCCTTGTGTATATTGAGTTATGGCAAATGTGACCTGAGTGTGAGAAATTTCGTCATTTGCGTGTGATTACTTGTATTGTTTTTGCTAATTTTCCTTGTCTCTACTTTTATTGAAGCAAAAATGAGCAACCCAAATATGTGGTGATACTCTACTATCCCCCGACAAAACAACCAAGATCAGAGTATTGGGTGAGTAGAGGCGAGTTTCAATCATCTGTGTTTGCTAAAGTGTCTCAGCAATTTCTATTTTGTTTAATTTCTAAGAGAAGCAAATATTCATTATTTTCTCTTACCAATCGTTGTATGCAGGTTCAGAGGGGAAAACAAAATCTCCTTGCTAAGTACAATTCCAAATTCTCAAGTCCAAAGACCTATATTTGGACCACGAGTTTGTAGGATGTATGCAGAGGTGACCTTCCTTATTTGCCAAGAATTATTGCTATGACCTGCCATAGATGTTGTTAGGTGTAATGTGCTAATGTTTTTATATGAGATTCCAAAGAAATTGTGTTTTATTAGCATTGGTATCAGCTTGCATTGTTATGGAGAGAAGCAAACTACTTTTGGTTGTATAGTGCTTACATGGTTAATTTTAGTTGTATAATTAAGCATCATCTCGGAGTAAGTAAGTTTACAACTAGCACCTATAGGTTTTGTAAAGATCCACCACTCTAGTCGTTAGTGAGTTCCTACCTAATTTCTTGCTCCTTTGTAGATTTTTTTTAAAGAATGTGATGCCATGGTTTCTAATTCACACATGCATCTTCTATTGTGACAAATTTTATGATTGTGATGGTCATAGTACTCCAATGGCCTATCATCCCTTCTGGAAAAACATGCAGAACACATGGGCCATTTTTTTAAAAGTGAGTGATTTCCATATTTATATTTGCATCCAGATATATGACTAGGAGTTAATAGGGCATATTGTTTGGAATGAAATCGCACATGGGTTTGAATTTACTAGGAGATGTGCGCAAAGATATTTACATTTGTGCCCATAGTATCATTAATAGGACTATAATTAATAGTAGCCATTGACAGAGTCAATCTAAGCACATCTTTTTTTTCCTGGGACTTTTAAGGTCTGTTTAAGTAACAAGTGAAGTTTCTTTCAGAGTCTAGATATTGTATTAGTGTTATTTTCTAGTACCTTCTAGTTAGAAACCGCTACAAACACATAGTTGGATCATACTCAGAAATGCTTGTTTATTGTTGAAAAAAGGAATATGCTTATTTTGTTCAATTGTAGCTATAGATTACAGTTTATTATGCCACATTTTCTAAGGTATGGATGGCAATAGGTCTGAAATTAAAAGCTGTAAAAATGGTGAATCATATCTCTTGCACAATTTTTCGACCTTACAAGTGCTAAAACTACAGGAGACAGCTAACGGTGACTGTGTTTACCAAAGCGTGGTGCACCTAAGTGCTCTAGGGCATCGTCGCTGACCAAATCTTTCCTCTCACACAGACTGTCCGGTGCACAGCCTGTGACCACAGTGAAGCTGTCTTCTTCCGGTTAGGATAATCACAATGAAACACATTTGGTTTTAAAAGATTGTAACTTAATAAAGATATATGATATATATAAAAGATCTATTTGTATAGATTTAGAGACTTAGTAATTGGGTTGAGTGTAAGCTAAATGAGTCTCCTCAACTTTTGTACTCCATGTTTCAGATATTTATTGTGATTGTAGCTTTTTAAGCTGCATTCTATCCTTGCCATTTCCAAAGCAAAATTGTAAGCCGGAGGCATTAACATTATGCACAAATGCAACCAGTACAATGGAAAATAGGCAAAAACCATTGTTGCTGATTTCTTGGCTAATCTTTACAGGAATGTGATTATCTAAGAGCAATTGCTAGACCAAGACTCCACATTTCCACTGTAGTGGATGTCGCAGTAGGAAAAGTATGTGGCTTTGCTTCTAACTTATAGCAAATGTCATTCTCTCTCTCTCTCTCTCTCTCTCTCTCTCTCTCTCTCTCTCTCTCTCAGTGCTGAGTAGGCATTTTCTCCATTTAATCAGCAGACTAGCAAAGTTCAAATCTTAGTTGCCAACATGGAAGGTTTCTGGCTTCATTTTTATTTCTTAATTTTGTATCCAACTTATACACTTCTACAACTGAGAGTACAAATAGGTAGGGGTGAAAAGTGGATACAAATTATCAGTATTATCCCGTTACCATATTCGATAGGATACATATATAGTATAGATATTCCCATCCAATTAACAATTTCTATTCTATTCATATTCATATTCGCATTAAAAATATGGATGCGAATATGATATAGACTTTTATCATCCAAAATGTTATTTTATCCGGACTATCCGTATCGGTTTTCATATTTGACAAAGGAATATATATTTTTTATTACAATACGACTAATTAGTTGGACAAGTTTTTTAATTGAGCGTGAATTTGTGTTTCTTTAGGTAAAGTAAATGAATTATAATGATTAAGCATAATTGTACGAGGATAAATATCATTAATGTCTTCATCTTACATAAGTTATGAGGATATCTGGATTCGACCGAATTGAGTAGATATTCAATTCGAATTCGTATTCGTCACAATATTCGATTCGTATTAAAAAATATTCGGATTCATATTCATTTACAAATACAAATACGAATGTGGTTGGGCACTATCCGATTCGTATTTAATCTGTTTTCACCCCTACAGATAGATATTAAGGGGAACATGATAGTAAAATTTAACTCACTCCATTTCTTAACATGACATGCATATACTAGGACTATTTTACTTGTAAGGAAGGAATCTTACATGGATTCCTGTCAACACTATTGTCTTGCTTCTTCAAGCTTTAGCATTAATGTGATATCTTTTGTCTATTTTCAACTTTTCATTATATGCTATTTTGCAGGATCACTAGTACTCCATTGTACTTTATTTTGGAGGGAGGATGTCCTTCAAGTTCTAACTATGATGTGAGTTTTCTTGTCCCCATTAATTAGTTTATTCGTTCTATTGCATTTGATATGTTCCTAATCCATATTGTTTGTGTGGTTATAGCAAGGGCGGACTCTATGAAAAAAGATTTTGGATTTCGATGTTTTGTTAGTTGAGCTATTCAGATTATTTAGAACATACATTTGGTTGTATGTTATATTAGAGATATGCCATATAGTCAAGTATAAACAAACTTCTATTTACTTGAGCAAGAATATATAACTGCAGCATAATGTTTACTTCTATTTTTTTCGTTGCAACATATGGGCATTTGGCTAATATATTATATAAAGTCCTCTAAAAAATTGAGAAAAATGTATAAACACCCTTGTAAGTCAACTGCCTTTTCAATTTCCTCCTCATATCTTATTTTTGTTTATTTTCCTTTCCATAAGTTAAGTTGGCTTGCAAATATCTCTCTAGGTCTTATGTTTGCATTATTTTCTTGTGGCTTTAATTATCCTTTGTACTTGTTTCAATGACTATACTACTTATTTAAATGATATCAATACTTGTTTCAATGATTTAAGTAATTTCGGTCCTTATAATAAATGATTTCATCATTGAAACATTAGTAATAAAATAGGGTTATTACAAGTGCCAGATCACCCGAATAATTGAATTAAGTATAAACACTAATTGAGCTATTAACATCATTAAAGCAAAGTATTGATACCACTGAAAGAAGTGCTAAATTTTGGGGACTATTTGCATGCTAGCTTAAATATGGAGGGTAAATTGAAAATCTTGACGGCTTATGAGGGTGTTTACGATTGGAATACAAAGGTATTTCGAGCTAGCAGGATCGCATTTTTCTATCCTAAAAATGGTATTACGTTTCATCTAAGTTTGAGAGTTGTGTGGCAGTACTTGCGAAGCGACGCATAGCCGAGCATGCATACATGAAAAGCGGCACACGATGCATTCACTCCAGGGAGATTTCAATCCCAAAATTACAGGCTTTCAGAAGAAGGGCTTCAGGGAAGGCACAGGCTTGACAAAATCACAGTGGGGCGATACGAATGGATTCTGCCAAAGCAGTAGTAGAGTTCGCCTAGACGTGAATGAATGATTCACACAACACCTTCACGCTAGGCTACTAGCCAGCAGCAGGGTCTCGTGGCTGCTACTGCTCGTCCCACTCGTCGTTCTTGTAGGAGACGAGCGTGTCCACCTTGTGGATCTGCACATCGCAAGAACGCCAAAGTTAGCAGTCAAGCTGCTATCAAATGGATCCCAAGAACAAAGAGAATGCGTCCACGAGATGTGCCTAGTTGCCATTTGTTACCTTGGTGTCGAACGAATGCAGCTTCACCATCTGCGGGTTGTTGATGAGCTTGGCGTCGCTCTCGACCCAGGTGATCGGCGCGGCGACATCCTTGTCGGTGTAGGCCAGCACGTCGAATATGCCTGGTCAATCGATGCAAAGTCAAGAGGAGACGTCGGACAGGAAGGTGAGCAGGTGTCGGTAATGGCGGCCCAGCTTTGCTTCTTACATGGCTCGTCGAGGCACGGGAGGTAGGTGATGCAGGAGGCGACCTGGCGCATGATGGCCTGGATCTCCCTCATAATCTCCTTGTCGCTCTTCTCCTTGATCACCCTGGCACACCATCCATCCGTCCAGGAGCATCAGAGGACGCAATCAAGCAACGACGCATTCCAATTCGATAGGACAAGATCAAAGATAGCAATCCCCAATTCAGGGGACGAACGAGAGTGGCGTAGTACCCTTTATCGACGACCTCGGCGTCGGTCTCGATGTTGAAGTTCCAGCGCTCCAGCACCTCGGAGGTGGCCTTGCTCATAATCACCAGAACGATCCTCTGCAGCTTCCCGGCCTCGAGCCACTCTGCAGTTTGCAGCCACACAACAAATCAATGCGTAAGCAGCACGGTGGGCTAGCTGCAATCTGCAACCGGTGCAGGAACCAAGAAGGAGGAGGAGAGGGAGATCTCGATGGGAACGAACCTGAGAGCTGGGAGGTGAGGCCGGCGATGAAGGCCTTGACCCCCTCGTCCTGCGTGAGCAGCATGGTGAGCCCGTACTTCTTCACCTTGGCGAAGCTCTCCTCCGGGTACACCCCGCGGTTGTACAGGATGCTGCAACCACACAGACCAAACACACACACAAATCAATCAAAACTGGCTACTTTTCACCAATCCGTTCCAAAGGAAATCAAGAATCGACGCCGTCGCCGCTCCCGGCACCGCGCACCTGTTCGCCGCGTAACCTGCGACCGAAGAATTCCATCAAACGCCTATCGGGCGAGCGATTAGGGAGGCGGGGGGGGGGGGGGGGGGGGGGGGGCGTACGTACCGAAGAACTCGCTGACGATGGCGGCGGAGCCCCGCAGCGTGATGATGTCCTTGGACGCCGTCCTCGACGCCATCTCTCCTCCTCCTCCTTGTCTTCTCTCCCTCTCTCTCCGCCCGCGTGCGAGGAGGAGTTCGCCCTAGGGGAATGGAAGGGCAGCGACAACGGCTAGTGGTGCGGCGGCGCTGCGCTGATGGGAGCTTGCGTCTTTTCGGAGCGTTTTTCGAACGGTGGATGATGCGCAGCGCACGGCGGCGGGTGGGTTTTTAAAGGTGAGCCGGACAGTCGCTCCCAACGGTCGTGTGGGGGGTGGGCCACTGGGCTTCCGATGGCGCGATTCGCCGAGCAGTGCTCTCTTCTTTTACTGGTGTTGTTACCTGTTTTGAGAGGCTAGTTTAATACCCGTGTATTACTATAAAAAATCATATGAGCCGGTATTTCAAGTTGATGTTGAGGGATCTGGCTTATGCTATGCTTTTGGCCAGTGGCGGAGCCAACTATTTGGCTTGGTTTGGCAGCCGCCATACCTAAATCATATAAAAAAACGAATATATGTAGTATTTGTTCCAAGAATCTTCATTTAGTGAGGTATTTTAAGTACCAATGCTTTGGATTTCTGTTATATTTGCTCATTAAAAGTAATATATATATATATATATATATTTAGATAATGTTCTGGTGCGTCTTTACATAGTTGATAGTTATATTATATATGTTTGACCAATTGACCTTGCAAACCCGCCACACCTAAAAATTATTCCTGCCTCCGCCACTGCTTTTGGCTCTGCTGTAGCATCTTGTCAAGTTCTATCTCAGACTCCTCTGCTAAACTTGGTCTAAACCATGTTCTTAGTCAGCAATCGATATTGTCGTGTCGTCTATAGCCAAATTAGGCCGTATTGGGGCTAACAGATATGGGCTCTCTCGATAATAATGAACCGGATGGCCTAGCGATATCAACAACTATTACAACCTTATTTGTTAGTGGTGACTGAAAAGCAAAAAAGATACGAGTATAACAAAGGCCCATATAAAAGAAATTGGTAGGAGTCAAAAAATTTCAGTAGTTAATTTGTTTGTTATAGGATAATTTTTTGTTACAGATTTTTAAGATGAAAAAAAGATGTGAGAGGAGAGGGGAGAGATGGAGAATGTATCACTCAGAACTCACCACCTCTTTTAACTAGTAGACAAACTGTACTAGCGCAAAAAAGTTTTGCTCGGTTAAATTGTTAATTAATCTGAGCTTTTGTTTGGACGCTGTGTTGTTTTATGCGTCTGCTCGATCACCATTTGCAGCGCAGCCCATACGGCGCGGATGACAGCGGGTGGGTTCTTTTAAACTACAATTTATTATTGAAAATTTTAAATTTTAGACTGTTTGTAAAAAATATATGCAGAGAAAAATAGTTGCATGTAATTTTGGTTAGTATAGCTAAACTCGGTACAATTTATATTACAATCTACCTACAGACTTCGCCTTGAAAAATCGTACCATTTAAAAATTAGATACTATAGTATAAGCCAAAACTATAAGCCATAAGTGCTTAAGGGTGCCTTTGGCTGAGCTTTTAGGAGTTGCTTTTGCTTCCAAAAAGCCAAAAACCAACCAAAGGAGTGGAAACCAGAAGCTGCTTTTTCAGAAGCAGCTACTTTTGGGTAGTACAGTTTTGAAAGCATCTTGGACCCTGCTTTTGGCTTTTGGCTTTCTGCTTTTTGAAATGGTGAAAATAGAGAGCTATTTCACAGTTGTTTCAAGGAAAATAGAGATAGGAGGTAAGTTTTATACTTGTTTGAACGAAACAGGTTACAGCTTTTCCACAGCCCACAACCTACAGCAGCTTTTCCACAGCCCACAGCTCACAGCAGCTTTTTCAGAAGCCACAGCTCAACCAAACACACCCTAAGGATCTAACCGGCGTTTACATTTGCTTTACAGGTCTCTCTAGTTCGGGGCCAGGCCGTACCAAACAAACCCTGTGGTTGATGGTTCACAAGAAAGATGAAAAGCAACAGGCAAGGTCTAGATGGGCTCTTATCGGGCCTATTCTTTTAGGCCATAGCTTATTAATCTAATATTGAGACAAGCCAAAAATCAATGAAAAACTAAAAGAACAGGGCCATTGTGACTCTAAAAGCAGTTTTCCTACATGCACATGGAGTTTTATGTTTATCCTGCTTCGTTGAGTTGGTTTCAGGATTCACACTTCCTCTCTCTCTCTCTCCTTCATGCATGGATCTCAAAGCCCCACCCAAGGGCACCGTATTATGGATATTTTTTAGTACTCGAAGTAATTTGTATGTGTCTGCTGAGTGCAATAGAGTGATTGTAGTCAAGGTACTATATAGTTTTGGTAGCGCCCGCAATAGCGTAGCAGGTACAAACGCTACCAAGTCGAAGTAGCATTCAAAAATAGTGAATTGAAACCTTAAGTTTGACATAGTGCTTGTCAGAGTGCTATTGCGGCCGCTATTTGCATCTACTACCGATGTAATGTTCCAGTGCTACTAAAATTTAAAATTTGTACAAGTCATTAGACCAATGTGCAAATAGTTGAGAAGCGCTAGCCAAATTAGTTATCCTTGCCTATGAGATACAATCATTTTGGGTGTCGTCGCCATTCCCCTTGCTCGATGGCGGCTGATGCTCATCCTCTATAGCTCCACCATGACTGTCACGATACAATTGTAATTTTATCGTGCTAGTAAGTCATGATATATACACGACTAACTCAAAATTGTGGGTAATTTTTATATTCCAATATTTGAATATAGCGTCTGTAATATCGTCTGTTACCTGCTATCCATTACACCGACGCTAATTCACTACTACCCCGCTATTCGCTATTTAGTATCTTAATTGTAGTAGGACAGCTTCTACAAATTCTACGAGGAATAGATAATTGTGGTTAGCGGAGAAATGCACACAAATCACTTTCATGATGAAGTGATGATATAGTCACATGCCCACATAAACACTACAAATCGTAGTTTTGATCTAAAGAATCCTCTCTCGCTTTCTGCCGTAATTGAAGACTCTCCCTAGGTTTTCTGTAACAGCCCAGCTGTTTATTTCAATTTATGAGTGGAAAAATTATTAAATTAAATTAATTGGTTTAAAATAAAAATAAGTATTTCGATCGCTTGAGTTTTGAATTTGATTTGCCCTAATCTTCTGCTTTTAAAAGGCTTGATTTAAAAATTAATTTATGTAAAAGCTTAAAAATATTATTAAACAAAGGTTATTTTGAATTTTCATAAAAATACTAGTTCAAATTAATTATTTAGAGTTATTTGGCTTTTGTCTGAATTTCCTATAATTTTTTGTCGTTTAAAATCTATTTTAAATTAAAAAGTATTTTAAGTATAAAAACTTATACTAAATTAAGTTCGAAATATTTTCCTAATTCAAAAAATGATTCAAGGAATTTCTGTGAAATTTTTTGGAATTTATATGGTATGTTTCTGAGCCTTTTTTTAGCTTTCTGGCTTTTTTCTGAAAATCAAAACTCAAAAATTTAAAATTTGAATATCCCACCTCACCTGGGTCGACGCGCGGACGGTCTAGGTTCGCCCACATAGCCGCCGGTCCATCTTCCCCGTCCGCCCCTACTTCTCTCTCCCTCCGTCGGTCCCACTTGTTAGCCACCCGCCCGCCCCTCCCTTTCCATCTCTCTCTCACCGACGGGTGGACCCACTCGTCAGCTCTTTCTTCCCCGCTGAGCACCGCCTTCCTTTCTCGTCCCCCCTTTCCCTCTTTTCGCCGACGACCGAAGCCAGCCGAATCCTCGGCCTTCCCTCCCCGCCTGTCTCTTGCTTTGGAAACCCCACATGTCACCGTGACCGAATCCCCCACTCCCCATGCCCCTCTCCTTTCGAGCACCCCTCCCCTTTCCTTTCTCCTTTCCGCCCAAATTTCCGCCGCTGCAATCACGACCAGAAATTATCACACACACACAATAACACTACCGTGTGTATACACATGCGTAAACACGTACTAGCTGCCCCTTTTTAGCTACCAGGTTAATGCCGTAATTAAACCAATAAAAACATCATTTTTATTTGGCGTGTTCAGTTGGCACAAAAACGAGATGCCGGGTTCGCCGTTTTCACGAAGATATTTGTGGAGGCATCATAAAGGGGTTTTGCTATTGGAGGCATATTCGCTGGCTCAAATCTAGCGGCCTAAAGCATATTCATCGTTCAGCCGTAATGGGGGGACCAGAATCGTTACGCTCGTTGCCAACTACCATTCCAACAAGGCGAGCATTCAAGACTTATAATTAGTAGTTTTTTTCTAACATATAAACAGAATAATTTTTTATATATTTTTAAAATAACTTATTGGTATTTAGTTCACTTATATATAAACACAAGTAAAAACCATCCTCCGTAGCTCTAAGGCCCTGTTTGGCAGAGCTCTAGCTTAGGAAATCTGTAGATTTTCTAGAGCTGGTCATCTGTAGCTCTAGGAAATCCTGGAACTACAGTTGCAGGCATGTTAAGTGCATTTACATAACTCATTTCATTTATATTATATATTAAATAAAAATATTTAAATCACTTTAATTTAGTCAACAAACTACAGATCTAACATATATTTCGGAGCTAGAGCTGTGCCAAACAGAGCCTATCATTGGAGCCCGTATACGAGAATTAAGCAGTAACCAAACCCCAAAACGACACACAAATCTCACGTGCAATAGGGGTTTCACGAAGCTTCATTCGGTTTGCGAAAAATAACCGTCGTCTGCATCTCTACGGTTCTACAGCAGTACGAAGGGCATGTGCTACGTACAGTACGTAGCAACGTAAAATTTCTCAATCGGCGCTGATGAACTCCTAGCCCGCTCGTAGTCCGCCCTGAACGGTTTTAGTTTCTAACTCCTGAACGGTTTTAGTTTCTAACTTTTTTTTTAGTTTTTTTATCTTATTTCTTTACATTGTTGTATGATAATATAATCTTCTTTTTTAAATTTAATTACTTAGAAAATGCTGATAACTGCTATAGTAAAAAAACACCACTTATAGCTGGATTCGAATAGACTACTAGCCGGTTTACGTTTGAACGGCTACAATAACTAGTTTTTAAATAGTGTATTTTTTGAGACAAGCATATAGTAACAAGTATACTAATTTCAACTGTATCGGTTAAAATTACATACAATTAAATAATCGTAATTCAAAATTTTAACCCATAAACTATAATAAAAAAACTTATCCTATAAGTCAGATGAAGCACGGCCCTATGGGCGTGAGCCCGTCGAGAAGAAAAGCTCAGCGTACACAGTCAGTAATGACTAGTTGGTACGCGGAAGCGGAGCTGTGCGTAATGCAGCGGCATTAACAAGCCACCCCTCCTCGAAAAAAACGAAAATAAAAAAAGGAGAGGGGGAAAGAAAAACAGACGTGCAAGGAAGAACCCACGAAGAGAAGCGCTCAAAAAATAGATGAGAGAGAGGAGGAGAAGTTCTTAAACCCGAAACTCCAGACGCCTCTCGCTCGCTCGCGTTGCTTCCTCCCGGCGAATTCGAATCCCTCCCTCTCCGCCTCTTCCCTTCACAAGGAGAACGCGCCCCACCCCGGAGAGAAGGGGTGCGCGAGGTGGAGATGGCCGCCGGCGTAGTGAACTACCCGCTTCTCGCGGCGCTCGTGGCGTTCACGGTGGCGCAGTCCTCCAAGTTCTTCACCGCCTGGTGAGCTGGTTCCTTCCGCTTCCGCCCCGCCCCGCCCCCTCCCCTCCCACCGCTCTACCTCTGGGTGACGCGGCCGTTTGGGTTGCTGCTCGTGTGTTCTCGGTGCGAGCATTGCCGGGTCGGTGGGAATCGTGAGAGATTCGGGTCGTTTTGGGGTTCGTTGATTGTGCTTTCATTACAAATGTGAAGGCGACTTGAGATTCGAGGCATATAGGGAGTTGATGCTTGCTAGTTTTAGGGTATATGTTACTTCGGTGGATCAGTTTCGTAGCTGGGCTGCAGATCCTAACGAAGCTTAGCGAGATCCTCCTCTTATTTCTGTGTTTTGCTTCGCTATGATAGTATGATATGCAGCATCTGCTTCTGTGAACGGCTATTCATGAACTATTCTTAGGATGCTGAGTGGCAACTGAAATGCCAAATGCCACGTGATGTAAGAGTTGGACGACTATTGTCGTGGACTAGGACAAGAAATATGCCGAAATTTCGTGTACGTTTTTGGTATGTTTTGTCTTGAACTAGTGGAGAGCACCACTGGGGCAAATTATGAGTTATGAGGTTTTCCTATTAGTCTGAGAACACTTAAGGGTCATGCGGACTATATATGGCCTTATGGGGTATTTCTAAGTCCAAAAAAAAAAAAATCTTCCGACTCACTAACAGTTTCACCAAACCTTGTATTTTCTGCAATTTACCTTATCACAAAAGCATAGGTAAACTGGTAAAGATACATAAAAGATAAGACGAAAGCAATTCACCCCAATTTTATCACTGTCCTATTGTATGCATGTGGTGCATTTTTATTTTTTTTGTTTCAAAGCACTTACTGTAACATTGATTTAGTGTAGGTATAAAGAGAAGCGTTGGGATGCCAGGCAATTTATAGCTTCTGGCGGGATGCCATCATCCCACTCGGCCACAGTAACAGCACTTGCAGTGGCTGTAGGAATCCAAGAAGGCTATGGTAGTGCCACCTTTGCAACTTCACTGATATTTGCATGTGTGGTGAGTACATGCCCTATAGTCTTTATTTACAATCTTAAGTCTTAACTGCTTCTGTTGCATGAGGATCCTACTACAGAGAACACGAGAGTGTTTTGCATTCATTTGTTCTCTTCTATTTTGATTCATCTCTTCTGCATGTACATGGTACTTTGCACATTATTTTTTTAGATTTTCCCTTGTATATTGCGAAACTACTGCTTGAACAACATTTTCATGAGTCATGACAGTATTCATAGTTCATGAATATTCGAACAGTGATATATAGTTGAAAAATGCACATATCTTGTTCGACGTGAAATGACTATATGCCTACAATCTTTGATATTGTTTTCTGCTTTAACTTGTGTTTGCAGGTGATGCATGATGCTTTTGGAGTTCGGCTACATGCTGGAAAGCAGGCAGAGGTTTGTCACTAGTCTCATCCTAAAAGATCTTGGACCTGTGGTTAAATAGGATGCACTAGCATGGGAGGTTTCTGCTTAGTAGCTTCTGATTATATCTTTGTGAGCTAATAAGCAGAATTTGCCTGTCTATAACTAGCATATTGATTTTCGGCATGCAACAGCTGCTTGTTATTGTATTATTTTATTGGAGGCTTATCGATTGCATTACACGTATACATTAGCTTGAGTTAGATTTCTCCCTAGGTTTTTTGTACTCAAACCGAGAATGCCCAAGGATTCTTCTAGGTGTTGGTAATGCCAGAAACAACACTAACAAGACCTGTAAATATAAATTACAACTGAATGGTTACTAGAGATTAAAATTGTCTGGTTGTTGTTTGTTGTTAGTGGCTCAATGTATAATTCAATTTGCAACTAGTTATGTATGCAGTATGCACAACTAAGGATGCCTCTGAGGTCCTGAAATCGGCTATTTGGCTTTAGTTACATAGACAAACACTCTGTTTCCTATATGCAATGGATGATATTCACCATAATGACAAACATTTGATAAGCTGTTGATGAATATTCTCAACCAACATGTTTGGCTTTAGCTCAAGTACATTTTCACATTTCACATTTGTGATTTGTGTGAACAAGAAATTTAGATAATGATCAGTTGTATGTTTAAACTTCTCCATTGACATCCAAAGCAGGGTTGAGTGGAATTGTGAATCAGGTAGGGGTCGCCCCCCTCCTGTTTACCCTAAAAAAAGCACATAAGTATGAAGTGCCATTTTCTTGTGATTTGTGAGAGGATATTTTGTCCTATTTACCCACCCCATTGTCAGTTGATGTTGAATTGCTGATTTGGATAAGAGTAGGCAGTACAGATGTGCTCTCTGATTCTCCATATGATCTTTTCAACTTTCTGTAACATTAAGGGACGATGGACAGTGATATTGTTGATGCAACTCCTTTCAGGTGCTTAATCAAATTGTCTACGAGCTGCCAGAAGAGCATCCACTGTCAGAGACAAAGCCGTTGCATGAAATTCTTGGACACACTGTTCCTCAGGTTAGCTTACATGCTTCAGTTTGCCTCTCTTGATGTTCAACTATTCTGTGGCCTTGCAAGATAAGGAATGGAACTGCTTTCCTTTTAAAAATAGAAATGTAACAGCTGATATTCGAAGTGTTGTTTAGTGAGCTTCTTCAATGGTCCTAACTGTAATTATCAGTTTTAGAAAGCTTACTATCGTTAACATTAGAAAGTTTACTATCGTTAACAAACACAAACACTAAACATGCACTGACCTCTCTCTCATTAGTCCAGACTCCAGCGGTCCTCTCACCACTGTGGTGTATATGCTATTGTTTTGCATCATTTCTGCCACCATGCTCACCTCCGTTGATTGGATATATCTGGGTTCATTTAGGCTTATAATTTTTGGCTTATGCTACAATAATTAACTTTTAAATGGTGTATTTTTTAATGTGGAGTCTACAAATCGATTGAAGTAGACACCGTACCGAATTTATCTATATCAATCAAAATTACACTCAAGTGTCTCTCTTCGTACTCTATCTTGCGAACAGCCAAAATTCCAAAATTTAAGCCAAAAGCTCTAAGCCACACTACCACAGCCCAAAGAAACCCATCCACTTGGTTTCTTATATATACTACTATGACTACTCGTTATCAGCTATATGTGATATGCTAGATCTGAAGCGTTCTTCTTTTTTGACATCTCAGGTTGTGGCTGGTTTCATCCTTGGAATCCTCACGGCTGCCCTTATGCACTTGGCTCTAGGGGGTTTTTAACCATGTGTTGCTCTGAGATATTGGCAGTACGTGATCATATAATGTCACATCGATGACTTGTAAAGCATGAAAACCTGGTCTCCTCTTGGATGTGATTTGCACAAATAGTTGTCATGATGATACTATAAAGTTCTAATTGATGTAGCTCTTCGTTGTAGGGTAGTAGGTTGCAGCTTTAGAGCAAGTACAATAAGGTTTAGTCAGCAGGCTATAGCAAATATAATATCAACCAAATCTTACGTGGCAGAGAGAGAAAGGAAGAGAGAGAAGGAAGCTGGCTACTAAATTACAGCTAGCTATAGCACGTAAAAATATGCATTTCACTCTCTTACACATGGGGCCAAATAGTTATTGTAATAGCTACCTTATTGTATGAACTATTTTTTTGAAGGCTATAGATGAAATGGACAAGTGTTATAGCCACTAGTTGGCTATACTATTGTACTTGCTCTTAGTTGGTGCTGTAAATCCGGGAAATTTAAATTCGACTGAAACCTCATGCGATTGAACCTTTGTTATACACTGCAGTGACCTGAAATTATGAGGGTGGGTCTGAATAGCTGAACCTTTGTTATACACTGTAGAAAAGCCGAAAGCAGCTATTAGAAGCTATTAGAAACTGAAAAGAATTACACGAATTACGCGTGCATCATATTATGTCATCAGCTGTGCATTCTGGATGGTACGCGTGATATCTGGAGCTACACGAATTACCGTTGGTTCCTTTTTACAGCGTAATGCTTGTTAGCTCCAGAGCCCAGACATGCCATGTTTGAACACAGATTTGGGCATCTGCAATTGTGCTGAGTAGCTCATCTGCTCATGTTGATCTACTTTTCTTCAGACTTCTCTGTCCTACTCTGAAATTCTTTGGGAATGACTTGTTCTTCGTTTAAGCGAACCTCATATATTTGCTATTTCAAATTTAGGCCTTATTTAAAAGGACTCTCTTTATGAATCTTCAGTGTAATCAAACAGGTATTGTTCCACACCTTAACAAGCAGCACAAGTTCTCGAAGCAGCTTACATGAGGGAGCAGGTTATCGGCAGTGAGTATTACGAGGCTATACCCTCCATTTTACTTCTTTTAGCTATCCCTAGTTTGAAAGCTCATCCTTATTACGGAGCTGCAGCAAACAACGAAGGCATTATTCCGAGGCCGAAAGCAACAGCAACGCCTAAGTGGGTGTAGTATGTATGCATGTCGCCGTGCATGCTCTGCTCAGAGCTTGCATGGCGATGCTCTGGGATGGTGTACCACGATGAGGTTGTACGCGTCCAGCGTGAGTAAGTCGTCCAGCTCCGGCGCGGTGCACTGCTCTTGCATTCACGAGCAAGATCTGATCATCGATTTGGTTTTTAGTTTTTAGTTGGTGTACGCTGTTTTAAATTACAAAAAGGTCACAAATTTGACATGGATTTTTTCGATGCAGGAATGAAATAGCTTCTTGAGAAATATGCATGCAAAGTTTCACAGCTTTTGGTTCAATCGATCGAAAATTTTGTGGATTTGCGATCCTGTGGTTGGACTGAAACCCCTATTCATATAGGAGAAACGGCAGTACCACAAGCTATATAGTAGTAGTATCGTAATATCTATTCTCCGACCACTTTGTTTTTCGACCATTCATTGGTCGTCGATTTTACTGGTCGATTTTCGGTTTGGTTCGACCTCTTTGGTTTCGATCACTCATTGGTCATAGATAGAGATGGCAATGGGTACCCGATACCCGAATACCCGACATGTTTTACCCGATAAAGAGACGGGTATGGAAAATTTTATGTACCCATGGGTATGTTATTGGGCGAAATCCTCTACCCGCCGGGTAGGCGGGTGCGGGTGTGAGTATATACTACCCATACCCGCCACCCGCGGGTAATGAATACCCGCATTAGACAACTAGACATCCCACTCAAATGTTAATTTTATTATCTACTTATTGTTGATTGTTTATTTGTTTGTCATATGTTGATATGGTCATGTCAAGTATGTTTATGTGATGTACTAATTTTGATCATTAGACGCTTTTTGTGCTTGGCATGTATGATTAATGAATGTCTAAATTGATGATATTCTTATGTGTTGAACCGGGTATGCTTGCGGGTACGGGTTACCCGTCGGGTAGTAATACCCGCGCGGGTATGGGTATGGGTAAATTTTCCTACCCGCGTGCGGATACGAGTAACCCGATGGGTAAATTTACACCTAGCGGGTACGGGTATGGAATGGCAATACCCGATGGGTATTTACGCGTTGCCATCTCTAGTCATAGATCACTCTGGTCATATTCTGAACTATTACGACTACTCGTGTCATTGACTACATGATTCATTTTTCGATCGCAGCTCCTGGTCATAGATCACGTTGGTTTCAACCACTTTCTGATTACTGACCACTTGAGTTGTAACTCAACCATGTTGGTTTTCAACCGTTCTCTAATCGTCGACCACACTAGTTGTTTTCAAACCACTCAGTCTTTCGACCGGTTGTGGTAGTACTGTAGAAACAATAGCGGTAGTGCCGCACCTACAGATTTTGCACAGTAGCTCAGATCTGAGTTTCTCCAGATTTTGAGTAGGGTTACTATTTGAAACTTTATGGCTTTGTAGCTATTAAAGTAAAGGATAAGTGAATACTTATGAAAAAAAATTTAAGGCACCATTCACCCTTTCCTGTTACCATCTTCGATCCTACACATCCTCGCCTCCCTGACATGTTAAGCAGCTCACTGATATATTAGCTTGCAGCCTTGTACCATGCACGACGTTGTGCACGTGTCATGGCACGTAAATGCGAACCTCAAGTGCTCCATCTTGGGGAGGTAGAAGAAGGGCCGAAGCCGACGCCCTGGCCGGCGCAAAAGGCGGCGTGGTTGTGGAAGAAGTAGAGCCCTGCGATGAGCACGTGCGCCTCGGCCAGGTGCCAGCCGCGCGGCCGGACGAAGAGCTTTGCGGTGCGGTCGCCGAGCTTGTACACCCCACCGCGCGCCTCATCAGAGCTTATCGTGCCGGCCACGGCATCCCGCAGGTTCACTGCTGAAAGATCAAGCTCCGATTAAGTTGATTAAAAGGGAGTTTGAAAGATCAATATCCGATTAAGTTGGTTTTGCTGTTAATGACAAATTCCATTATGAGATTTTGATGTTAATGACAAATACTTTTATAATGTGTTGATGAAAATGACAAATGCATGTATGAGACTAATATGATTGTTTAAGGTTATTTTTGTTTAGTCTCATTTGGATAGAAAGGTGAAATTAAAGAGGTATGCATTCGAAATCGCTTTCTCATTTACAAATGCATTTCTTAGATCCAAAATATAGATTGAACTCCTTAATTAGTCCAAAATGAATATGTGCATATGTCTTCATTATATACATTTGTATGCACACATTTAGGGGGAGCTTTCTCTATAGTTTGGAGTTTCATAAGTAATGATCCATGCTTCTTTCAATATGCATATGTAACTTGTGTAGTTCATATATACTCATGTGTAGTCAGGTTGTCATGTAGCTTCCCCATTATGTGTTAATGGTTGGATGATTAATGACAACCGGATGAGTAAGCTTTGTTTAAAGCTTATCTTAGAGTATACATTTGTTGTGTACAAGTTGTATACTCGCAAATCAATTTTCATATCTCATTATTTGTTGAGATTGTCATGAATTACCAAAAAGGGAAGATTGTTGAATCTAGTCCCTCCATTATGTGTTAATGGTGAAGTTTGGTAATTGATGACAATTGTGTTGTGGACTAACGTTTTTCATGAGTTGGATGAATAGGTTAGGTTCCACAAATGAAGACGACTTGGAACGACTTCATGTGTTGAAGATCATCAAGTCAAGGTCGAGAAGAAGATAGCTTCATGAGTTGAAGGCTATCAAGATGAAAAAGACTTCATGTGTTGAAGGCCATTAAAGAAGAAGACGCATCATGAGTTGATGCATGAGGAGATGATCGTGTGTTGATCATCAAGTAAAGGAAGACCATCATGTGTTGATGGAATTGATGAAAGGGTGCATCATGAGTTGATGCATATCGAGACGATGACCCAAGGCAAAGGTATAACTAGCTAGGGTTAAGGATGTGTTCCTAGTCTTTTACCGGTCTTGGTGTTTGGTTGAAAGACCGGATTGCTAGTGTAGATTGCCGTACTATTAAGAGGGGTCATGTCTAGTAGTTTGAGTCTCATCATGTGTTGATAGCTCAAACCTCACTTGCTCTAGCTCATCTCGACATGAGACTTATATTTGTGAATGTGTTTTGCAAATAGTTGAAGCTCATGTGGTGAATCTTTGCAACATGGGACTATGCATTGCGAATGTGTTTTGCAAGTGCTTGAAGTCCATGTTTTCATTTTTTGTGATATGAGACTTATATTTGCAAATGTGTTTTGCAAATGGTTGAAGCTCATATATAATCCTTGTAGCATGATCTAAGTTTGCAAATGTGTTTTGCAAAAGTTGGAGATCATGCATTATCCCTTGGCATGGTCTAAAATTATTTGTCGCTATTTCCTTTGATATTAGACCGTGATAGTGACTCTTTGGATGTCTTGTGATTTCTGCATTGATCTAATGTGTTTGAGATCATGCAAATAGGTGGGTTGTGTAGCCCTCTGAATAAGCTTTCCATAGAGTCCAAGATTACTCAATTCCGACATCGGAGTCAAAAGTTATGACCGTTTTTCCGAGTGTCGTCTGTGCTGAAAAACCGGAAAACGGAAGTACCGCGATTTGTACTGCGGAAGTACCGCGATTTACTGCGGTAGTTCCGATTTTTCCGGTAGTTCCGGTTTCCGAGCGGAACGTTTTTTCCAGATAGCGATTTTCTGAATGACTTAGCCTCGCGAAAAACGGAAGTACCGCGATTTGAACTGCGGTAGTTCCGTTTTCGCTGAAAAACGGCTAGTTTTCTGACCGTTAGCGAGGAAAGCGGAAGTACCGCGATTTGTACTGCGGTAGTTCCGTTTTTCCTGATTTTTTTTCAGGAGTTTGGCTCCAACGGCTAGTTTTCTTGTGTGGGGTATAAATACCCCCTTGTGGCCTGTTGGAGTTGTTGTTGCTTGATCCATTTCTGTTGTCTTGAGCTAGAGTGAGGCTCTCAACTCAATTGTGCATGTGTTGCACTTTGTGAGAGAGGAGAGGTGATCTAGAGTGCATGTGTTGCATCTAGAGGAGGACTTTGTGTCCCGATTGAGCTTGTGCATTCGTTGCACGTGGTGAGAGTCAAGCGAGAGGCTTGACTTGTTACTCTTGGAGTTTGCCGACTCCTAGACGGCGTGGGAGGCGTCGTGCGCGGTGATCTTCTCAAGAAGGTTGTGAGAAGACTCGGCGAAGTTGTGAAGGTTGGAGCTCACCTACCCGGAGCGGGAAAGAGCTACCACTAGTGGATACGAGGTGTTTCGGCTTAATTCGTGGAGCCGGTCCGATTCGTTCGGGCTAACCTCAACGTGGACTAGGGGAAACCGGCAAGTTTCCGAACACCACGGTAAAACATCATTGTGTCAATTGTGGTTTGTTTTCTTGTGTTCTATTTATATTCAAGCAATTTACATTCATAGAATTAAATTGATTGCTTGTATATTTAGAATTGCAAACTTTGACCTAGGCTAGAACTATTAGTGCACTTAGGCGAATTTAATTGTTGTAGGCGCTATTTGAGCTAAACCAACTTGAATTTAGCTTCCACATTGTATACTTAGTTTAGGCAAATAGAAAAGGTTTTGAATTGCTAATATTAATTTGTAGAGAATTTTTAAACCGCCTATTCACCCCCCTCTAGTCGGCCTCTTCGATCTTACAACTGCACACGCATCAGGTTCTACGGGCATGTCCAATGGTGATTTATGAGCTAGCTCTAAACATATTATTTCATATTTTAATAGAAGAGAGAGAAAAGCTAGCTCTTGATCAAGAGCTAGTCTCATACACACATTTCAAGATTATATGAGGATGTCATATGTGACTATTCATGTTATGAGCTATGTGCTAAAAGTTAATATCATTGAAGAAGTTATCTTAGAGCTAGTAACTAGCTTATACCATTATACATGCCCTACTACGCACGTCGGCGACAGCGCGTCCTTGAGGTCAACCTTGCACGCACGCCACGTTTTTTTTTCGTTCGTCTTAGATATGATGGATCAAAACTACAGTGCACTTATGTTTCGTATGTACGTACGTGGGATTGCGTGCTTTGCTTACCATGAAGACCTTGGCGCCGGAGTTGAGCGTGTTGATGACCATCCTCCTTGGGTTGACAGGTCCGGTGATCACGACGGTGCGGTCCGCGATGGCCGGCGGCATGGGCACGCACGTCTCCAGTCACCGTCGCGGGCAAACCTCATGGCCGGGTGGAACCGTGGCAGCTCGCCGGCGTATTTTTTTTGTAATTTTTAATTATTTATAATAGATTAATCTATTTTTATTTTTAAATTTTAGGTGAAAATAGATAAATAGTGAAAATATAAAAATTTGTGATGTGGACTGTTGGATCAGCAGTGAACGCTCCAGATTAAGAGAGAACACGCAGCGGGACAGGGAAGCTCCGTCCGCCGGTAGTGGGTGGGGAGGGACGGCTACGTACGTTGGTCCTGGCATCGCCGCGTTGATCGTCTCGTGTGGTCGGCGTCCAGATGCACACTTGCACAGTTATTTTTTCCTTGAGGCGGCGCTAGGGCTACCACTAAATACCTATTACTCTTATTTAAATTCATACATATAGATAAGAAATAAAATACCCATTTAGATTTATATATGAAGAGGGTAATACACACTTATCCATTTTTATCGATACTTATTCAAACCAAGTGTTGAGAGTACACTTAAACTATTCATATGCTTGGACTATCTATACTCAGTTGTAACTTTATGTAAAATCATGTATGAGTTAACTGTGCACCTGTGCTCGTCAATTTGTACAGATTAACTCACATGCACATATAATCATTTCCAACAAATTTTATTCGATTTCGTAAATCTTTTGTACTGTAGATAAAAACTAGATATGGATTTGGATTATCCATAAGTGGCAGCCCTATGCGGCATACACTTGCACGGTGAACTTGTATGGTCAAGAAGAGGGACGCATAATGCCCATTTGCTGCAAACTTTAGGGCTCGCTCACTTTGGCTGAAAAAAAAGTAGCTTATGGTGGTTTATCTGGTGTAATTAAATTTAAAAAATTAAAATAGAAAAAATAGATTAGCTAATCACGGACAATGTAAACAAATACGAGAAAAAAAACCAGCAAAAAAGCTAATAAGCTAAAAAAAATATAGAAAAAGATGAAATTTAGAAATAGTAAAAAATAAATTAAAAGTCAGAAGCTCAAATTGAAATTAGCGGACCTAAATCCGAGTACAAAACACAGTCAAAGAAAGCGGCAGGGAAGGAAACACTACGGGGGTGTTTGGTTGCCAGCCACACTTTACCACAGGTTGCCACGCCTAAGGTTAGGCAAGTTTGACCAACTTGGCAGCTGTTTGGTTGCAGCCACAGTTGTGGCAAGATTCCCTTCCAGCAAACTAGGTCCCACGCGTCAGTGACTCAAAAAAGTGTGACAAGATTCCCTTAGGCTTGCTAAGGTGTGGCAAAGAATTTGAGCACATCAACTTAGGCAAGTATGGCAATTTTTGTTGGCAAATGGTGGCAAAGTGTGGCTAGCAACCAAACAGCCCCTACGTCTGTCAAATCAAAAGCCGAGACGAACACATATTACCGTAGCAACGCATTATGCATGGAACAAATCCCAGACTCCCTAAACCCTAAATTCCCAGCTGCAGACTTGCAGGCCCAAGTCTCTCGGCAAATAGCATCAAGAAATCTAAAAAAAACTTCCTAAAGGATTGTCTAATTTTGCACTCTCCAAAAACAAATTCCTTTCATGTCAAGAAGGAGAAAAATCCCTTACCATACCAAGACGGCAAGATTGCGCACACACAGATCACCTGTATGAGCACTGAACATCCCCGGGTCTTCATTTCTCAATCCTGCCGTCCCCATCTATCTTTCGCCCTGCGATAGTCTCCTCATCAACCTCTTTTAAGATCTCGTTCAGTTGGACTAAAAAATTATGATTTATAATTAAAATTATGCTATAACTGATTAAAATTATATTATAGTTGAAATTGATTTATTTGAAGTAATTAAATTTAAAAATTTTAAAAATAGAAAAAATATGTTAGCTTATCACAGGCAACACGAACGAATTATGGGAAAAAATAGAACCCACAAAAAAGATGAAAAGCCAAAAGTTTAGAAAAAAGACGAAATTTATAAATAGTAAAAAAATAAGTTAGAATCCAGAAACTCAAGCCAAAATGAGCGAGCCTAAGTTAAGTCCTCTCTAACATAAGTTTAAATATCTATTTTCTTCATATTTAGAAAATGCCTATTCCTCCTAGGTTTTCCCCTTTTTATACTCTCGTCGTCGCCTCACCAATTCGCCGTTAAAGCCACCGACACACTCCGCTCCTCGCCGCCTCCTCTAACCACCCGCCGATGGCGAGACCGGCGCCGGCGGGCAAGGCGCCACCGCCGAAGCACCTGGTGGCGCTCGCCGTCGTCGCCATCCTCGGCCTCGTCCTCGTCGCCGACTTCCTCTGGGCCTCCTCGTCCGCCTATTCCCCGACCGCCGCCGCCATTTGGTCCTCCAGGCTCGACCTCTCCACTCGCCCCACAGCGTCGCTGCCGCCCTCGCCGAAGAAGGTGACGCCTCCCATCTCACTCCTAATGCTTAGGGGTATTGGACTGCTGCCTCTAGTGCCTTCAAGTGTTACTGTGCTCCGGTAGTGTCGAGGTGCGTAGTACTCAGGCGCGTGCGATTAGTGAGACCTGGTGGGAATTAGGTATACCTCTACGTTCTGATAGCAGGAGTAGAACACATTAACTCGATTGGTATCTTTCACTCGACCTAATGCAGTTCGCATGAGCAGCCATTATGCGCATGACTGTTAGGTGTAAACTCCGAAAATAGATTATGATGGCTGCTTGTGACAATGTAGATACATCGGGTCTCGACTGCGCAACGGGATTTCTGGTTGTTAGAATGGGGAGCAAATAATCATGTCACTTGGCTATAGAAGCCTTTTCCCCTTATTTACGCAACTTCTGGTTGTGGACATTAGCTTTCTGAATTATGAGTGAATAGCTGAGGAAAAACAACTGTTTGCCAAACGGTAACGTGGGAACACATCCTAAGCCATGGATGATTTCGTCATTTGTTGGAACTTAAATAGCAAGTTGCCATATGACTTCTATGTGGCCCTCATTTTGACTAAGTTAAGAGCATAAAAAAAATTACCGGTTTCTGTTAACACTACTAGTTTATGTTTATCTAGGCATATCCATCCTTCCCCTACCATCTAATCTAGTACCTTGGTTTTATCCACCAGAGTATGAACATGGAGCAGTAGATTGCTGGACTTGGCCTTGTACTTTTCCGTGGACTAAAATATTGTTGTCAACTTATATTCGGTATCTGAATTATGTCTACATTGCATGAATTTGGCATCAGATGGTAGTAAACAATGTGCAAACTCATGCTCTACACTTGAATGTTTTCCGCCCTTATTGTTAATTATAACGACCTGTGCTGTGAAGAGTCGTTGCTATGGTCTATAACTTTGTAATATATGATATGGGATTTCAAGTTGACTTGTTTCTTTATTCTCATCATTCTGCTACAATGACTTCATTCAAAATTAGTCATTATTTATTTTGTTACAGCGAACGAAGGACAACAAATCTACAGGTTCCATGGACATAAATGCAACTTTTGCGGATTTACCAGCACCAGAATTAGAATGGGAGGAGATGGCTGAAGCACCTGTGCCACGTTTGGATGGTGCTGCTATACAGATTAAGAATCTCTTATATGTATTTGCTGGATATGGCACCATTAACTATGTGAGGAAACTTGTCTGATATATCTTGTATCCATCCATGCTTTGTGTTGTGTTTAGGTTTGCCCTTTTTTTTTTCTGTAGTTTATAAAATCTGATGGTTGCTGAAGAATAACATACATGTAACATGTTTATACTAGGAGAAGTGCTCCCATTTTCCAGGAATGAATATTATTCTTCCCGTAATTTGGCTAAAATACATGTAAGCCATGACAGAGAAGCGTAATTTGGCTTTGGCTAACTCAAGTTGGCTACCTGTACTGTTGCTTTCATTAAAAGTTGAGTTCACACAAAGTTGCCGGAGTTGTGGAAAAAATCTATGCTCTCTATTGCTGCAGTATGTGACCAAGTGCACCAGTCTTAGTCTGTACTCCATAGATTCAACAGGTTAAGCTGCATAAAATGAATGAGCATTATGGAAAGTTCAAGCATGCTCTTATTTCATTTTTTCAGTTCTATTGTTCAAGCATGATCCTCCTTATTGAAATTTGAAACACAGTTGAAGTACCTGTGCAATGTACTACTGTTTGTAGCATGAGCCCATTCTAAATATTTGTGGTAAAAACTTAATATTACTGGAGTGTCAGATATATTTAATAAGACCAGACTACAAAATTTACCCAGTTATTCCTTGCCATGCTGTTTTCATCATTGCAGAACAGCAGAAGTCTACCATGAGTTAACCAATATGTCAGCAAGTAACCTTTTCCTATGTTTTTCATTTATAGGTGCATTCTTATGTGGATATTTACAATTTCTCGAATAATTCATGGGGAGGAAGGTTTGATATGCCAAAGGATATGGCGCATTCACATCTGGGGATGGTTACAGATGGAAGGTATATTTATGTAGTAACTGGACAATATGGTCCGCAATGTAGGGGACCTACAGCTCGAAACTTTGTATTGGACACCGAAACAAAAGAATGGCATGATTTGCCTCCATTGCCAGTTCCTAGGTACAAGTCTTTTTTTTCTTTTTTCCCTCTTTAAATTTGTCATCTAGACATTATGCATTTATTTTGTACTTGTACTTGCATGGTCACATATTCCCATCAATCCAATTACTACCTTTGAAGTTTGAAGATTTGGTCAGCTTGAAGGCTGTCAAGAAACAACCAAATCTTTGTTTTGATCTCTTATTTAATTTTTTTTCTAAATCTATTGTTCAGATATGCTCCAGCCACACAACTTTGGAGAGGCAGGCTTCATGTGATGGGTGGCAGCAAGGAGGATAGGCATGAACCTGGACTTGAACATTGGAGCCTTGCAGTAAAGGATGGGAAAGCATTGGAGAAAGAGTGGAGGAGCGAGATACCAATACCACGTGGCGGTCCTCATAGGTCTGTAACTTCTCCTTCCCTTGACATCTATTGTTGTCGTTTTCCTTGGAAAGCAATGTTGCTAGATGCCTAAAGTGTCTAGGCATTTTGCTATCTGGTGTAATTAATCTTTTCTTATGCTCCAGGCATTAGGTATGCTGCTAGGCTATTTTTTAATAAAATATTTCAATTAAAATTAGTTCTTTGCTAGAAACCTGGTTGCACGACATACAAAGAACAAAGAAGCTCAAGATGGTTTATGTGACATATGACCTGTGTCTGTGAACAGTACTGTTAAGTAGCATAACGACTTAATCTTAACCCCCTCTTTTGCTACCAGGGCTTGTGTTGTTGCTAATGACAAACTCCTTGCAATTGGTGGACAAGAAGGGGATTTTATGGCCAAACCTGGATCGCCTATATTTAAATGTGTTAGAAGAAGTGAGGTACGCTGATACGTATTTCATTCAGTATAGCTGCTGATTGCTGCACATTATGTAGGAAGTTGTACAATCAATGAAGAAACTGAGATTAGTTCCTTGCATTAGTTACTGCAGGACATCTTAACCGTATATCTTGCATGACTGAGTCTATTAAATAGACAGCTAAATGCCTAGCATGCCTTCCCTACTGGCTACTGTTGCCATTAAATAGTGGGAAGTCTTATTTCACTTGAAAGCAGTGCAGGCGCCTAGCGGACTGCAGTTTTTGATACAGAAGACAAGGCCAGTTAATTTGAATGAACTATCATATTGGTGTTTGTATTCAATGCTGATAAATACTTTACTGTCTATATGAATCAGTACTAATTGATAATTCTTATTTTTCATGTATGTTTTATCTGTTCCATCTGTCAAATCATTTGTTGCCATAGTACGATATCACCCAGTTGATGATGATTTTAAGCTGTCAACTTAATCAATTTAAGTACTTCTGTGAAATGTTACGTCTTATAGTTGAAAAAATTGATCATATACCCTCCATTTAGATGGAAATTGAGGATTTACCCTTCTGGCCCACATGTCAGTGACTTATGATGACCCCACGTGTCATTGAGATGTGAAGGGTAAATCCTCAATTTTCCAACTAAAGGGAGGGTATATGATCCAATCTCCCCTTATAGTTTCATTTGTTTTCTTAGAGCAACTTTCAGATTCCCAATCTTCTGTTGATCTTCATTATAGGTTTCTTTAATCTTCTGCCTGTGCAGGTAGTGTACAGCAATGTGTACATGCTTGATGATGGAATGAGGTGGAAGGAGCTTCCACCTATGCCAAAGCCAGATTCACATATAGAGTTTGCTTGGGTGAATGTCAACAATTCTCTCATTATTGCTGGAGGAACCACAGAAAAGCATCCAATAACTAAAAAAATGGTCTTAGTTGGTGAAGTATTTCGGTTCAATTTGGACACACTGGTACAGATCGTTTCTTGCTCCTTCTCTTGAAGAAAATAGTTTCAAAAAGGGAGGGGGGATGGGGGGAATATAACATTAGCATGAGATATTTCCTATTAACTTCCTCTTGTTTGTCATTTAGTGGCATTTATGCTTCTTGTTTTGCAGTATTATGCTGTTTATAGACACAAAAGCGACTGAAATCCTATTAAAACTTTCTATCATCCAAATTTCTATTAATTGAATATGATACTAACAAAAAATATAAAACATCTAGCTGTGTTAATAAAGGGCATTACTTGCCTCGGCTTGTCATTGTGATGCTATTGAAACTCCATATGCATACAGGAATGGACTGTGATCGGGCGGTTACCTTTCCGAATCAAGACCACATTGGTAGGATACTGGGATGGCTGGCTGTATTTCACTTCTGGGCAACGAGACAAAGGACCAACAGACCCATCTCCTAAAAAGGTTGTCGGGTGCATGTGGAGAACAAAGTTGCACTTGTGATTTTTTAAAAGGAAAATTGATACGACCAAGTCATGCTTTCTGCATTTTTTGGGGTATATAACTGTTTCACTCCCCGTGTGGGCGACTTGTTTATTGTCGTACGAATTGGCTGGCTTTGTTGTGCATTGTCACATCATGCCACCAGTCTATTGTATGCTTTTTTAGTTATATCATAGAATGATCAACTTTTACACCATTTTGTACAGAGAAAACTGATCTTCGTTGCAATGACTGTCGTAATCTCGTAACATGTACATTTACTCTTGTGGTTCTTACCCTTCTGTAGCAATACTGCTAGACACAGCAGGTTTTGAAGCAATTTATCGGCACTGCTTACATCTTTCATCATAACAAAACATCAGCAGTATTTACTCTCAACGTCTGCAATAGCCTCTAACTGTATGTGATCCATTCAGTATATATCTTCTAAACATCGTCTTAAGCTATTCTTGCAGTTGACTTCAGCTCTCAACTTACACCTCTCACATGCTTTCTGTGAGTGGTAAAGTGTTGTTCTCTGATACCTGGTACTTTATACCCGTGTTAGCTTGCATAAAGTGGCTGGATGGTTCCTTGTCAACATCATCAAATGTTTTCTGACAGATTCTACATCTTGTATTCCACAACAGTTCAACTTCTTTGTGCCACAAATTGTTTCAACTTGTTGTTGATGACCACAGAACCCATTCCCGTGAATATTTGCACAGGACCATGCCCATTGCAAAGCAAAGCCATATCCGGAGGGCAGCTACTGCTGCCAGTGTAGCACTTCCTGGCTTTCGGCTTTCTGCAACTTTTTCCTCTTAATTTCCTTTTGTTTTGACGTGTTAATCACTACAGGCTTTGGGTATCCTGCATTCCAGCTGCACCCTGCTTTTCTAGGTGTTGGCCTATCGGCAGGGTAAAAAGGCTGTTACATTGTGAGTAATAAGGGTACAATTGGGTTGGATTTGAACGGATATTGTCTATATCATATCATAATCCATATTTTTTTTGGATTTGGTATTGAATATGGTCAGCCCAGATACGAATTCGGAATATATGGATTTTCGGAAACAGTAACATCGGAGCGGATACTTGACGAATTTGAATCGGACAACGGATAATATGGACGGATAGCACGTGCATACAAAATGATACATTTAACATAAGTTTTCGGCACAATACAAGTACAATATAAGTGGTAAATTGATCCTTGACATTATGATTAGTTCTGGTGTGCAAAAAAAAAAAAAAACGTGCCACGTCAATTCTGCTATCAGAATAAAGAGATCATATTAACTTATGACCAACTTGCTTGTGAACAGAAGTGCATTGTTGTTATTAGCTTATTATTAATGGTATGGGTGCATAATTGAAAGCATCTAGGCCCCTAAAAAGGATTTTGGTAATTAATGAAATTAAGAGAATATGGAATATGAGACTAACGTGTTTTAATGAGTATGCGAAAGGTTAGTCCACATACACATGAGCGACAAGATGCAAGCCAAAGGATACGCGTGAAAATCAAATTGGCTCAAGACAAAGGTATACTTAGAATAGGACCCCTTTTGAGTTTTACCGGTCTTAGGTGAATGGTGGAAGACCGGATTATAGGATAGATGATCGTACCATCAAGGGGGATCTTGGCTAAGTAGCTTGAATACTTATCTCTTGTGCCAAATGATTTTGTCTTAAAACTTGCATCCTTTAAAGAAATCTAGCTTTCAAAAGAAATCTGTGCTCTGTCTGGAAGAGCGGTAGTACCGCAGTTTTGAACGTCGGAACTACCGGAAAGCGGAAGTTCCGCAACCAAAATGCGGTAGTACCGGCCAGCGGAAGATCCGGTTTAGGAACGGATCAATATTTCCAGAGAGCACCCTTGGCTCATTCCAAAGTCTTGCGGGAACGGAAGTACCGGCTGTTTGAACGCCGGTACTACCGCTGCGAGCGGTAGTACCGCCTCCTAAAGCGGTACTTCCGGACCCCGGAAGATCCGGAGGGAGAGCGGATCAACTTTTCCAGAGAGCGCCCTCCGGATGAAGCCTGGATCTATCTGGAGCGGAAGTACCGGCCATTTCAACGCCGGAACTACCGCTGCGTACGGTAGTTCCGCTACTCAGAGCGGTACTTCCGGAGTCCGGAAGATCCGACTTCAGAGCGGATCAATTTTTCCAGAGAGCGCCAAGTCTGGGACCCTTCGGAGCTTGGCTGGAGCGGTAGTACCGCGCCGACTTTGCGGAACTACCGGGGAGCGGTAGTACCGCAAATATTAACGGCGGTAGTACCGCGCCGCCAAATCCAACGGTCACTGCAGACGTCTGACATAGCCGTTCTGGCGCGAAGATTTGGTAGCGGTAGTACCGGCCCCGTGGAGCGGTAGTACCGCTCGACCAGAAAATTTTCTGGAAATTGTGTCAAACGGCTAGTTTTGGTTGGTGGAGGCTATAAATACCCCCACCACTGCTCAAGGGTTGTTGTTAGAGACTCATTGCATATTTCTCAAGCAAGTGCATTCATTTCACCTCAATTCTCTCTTTGCACATCAAAGTGAGGTGGTTGAGCATTTAGTGCTAGATTTCATTTGCAAATCCATTTGGCACTAGAGTTGCATTCAAGTGAACACCGGGATTTATTACTCTTAGTGCTTGCCGGCACTTGGACGATCCAGTGGAAGTTGGCTCGGTGATCTTCTCAAGAAGATTGTGAGAAGACCCGGCAAATTGTGAAGGTTGGAGCTCGCCTACCCGGAGTGGGGAAGAGCTACACTAGTGATCGAGGTGCTTGGCTCAATTCGTGGAGCCGGTCCGATACATCCGGGCTTACCTCAACGTGGACTAGGGGAAACCGGCAAGTTTCCGAATACCACGGTAAAAACATCGGTTGTGCCTCTTGTCTCTTTAGCTCTTGTTTATTTGCTTCATTGTGATCACTTATTTGTTTAGAGCTAAGTTGTTAACTAGAATTGTATTGGATTAATTGCTTTACATCTTTGTCTCTTAAAATTGTGAAGAATTAATCTAGTAATCAAGAAAAATTTAAAAAACCTCCTATTCACCCCCCTCTAGTCGGTATTCTTGATCCTACAAGTGGTATCAGAGCTTGGTCTCTCACTTTTAGACTTAACCGTCTAGAGAGAAAAGGATGGCTAGTGAGGGGATTTCGGTAGGAAAGACACCTCTATTTGATGGCTCAAATTATGCTTATTGGAAGATTAGAATGTCAATTTATTTAAAGGCCATGAGTCCTAATATTTGGAAAATCGTAAATGATGGTTACGTCATGCCACTTGATCCCGACAATCCAACGGAACAAGATGGGCGTAACACTCATTTAGATGCCCAAGCCATGAATGCTCTTTTTGGGGCCTTAAACGCGGATGAATTCAATAGAGTGAGCAATCTTGAGACGGCTCACGCTATTTGGAATACCCTTTCGGAAATACACGAAGGGACATCCACGGTTAAGGAGGCAAAATTGCATCGGCTTAGGATTAAATATGAGACATTCATAATGTTGCCCCATGAGGACATCAATGAGATGTACACACGGCTCAACAACATTGTGAATGAGCTCAAAGGCCTTGGTACTAACCTCTCGGATCTTGATGTTGTGAGAAAGATGCTTAGGGCTCTACCGGAGAAGTACGAGATGTTGGTAACTCTCTTCCTCAACTCACCGGAATTGGCAAGAATGACGCCAACACAACTCTTGGGTAATCTAATTACCAATGAGTTGTACAAGAAGGACAAGGAGGAACTTTTGGAGCAATCCACCTCCAAAGGGAAGAAGATCACCGCCTTCAAGGCAAAGGCGGTGGCAAGTGAAGAGTCCGAAGATGAAGAAGACTCCGAAGAAGAACTTGCTCTCCTTGTGAGAAGGATGAACAAGTTCATGAGAAGACGCTCGAATCGAGGAGGAGGCTATGATAAAGGAAAGAAGTGGCAATCGTCCTCCAACAAAAACAAGTATAGCAACATCCGTTGCTATGAGTGCGATGAGAAGGGGCATATAGCTTCACAATGTCCCACAAAGAAGGATGACAAGGAGAAGTCATCCAAGAAGAAAGGCTATCATGGCAAGAAGAAGCTTTTAAAGAAGCTCCACAAAGACGGCAAAAATGAAGCCCACATTGGTGAGTGGGATTCCGATGAGGAATACTCCGACTCCGACTCTAGTGAGGATGAGTCTCCCAAGAAGAAGGGACTTGTCGGCATCGCCATCAAGGAAGCTCCATCGCTATTCTCCACTCCCACATGTCTTGTGGCAAAAGGGGAGAAGGTAAAAACTCTAGATGACGATGAACCCTCCTATGATGATTTGATGGACATGTTAGTAGAACTAAATGAATTTCTTGGAAAAGAAAAGTCAAAATTCAAGGTTTTGAAGAGGGAGCACATAGCTCTTCAAAAATCCTATGAGGAGCTAAAGGAAGCTCATGACGTGCATACAAATAAGTCTAGTATGAGTATTGGCACATCTTGCAATATTTTGAATGAGATGCCTAGTGTAGAAAAAGTAACATCTAGCATGTCTACCTCTTGTGATGATTAATTTCTATGCCATGTTCCTCTAAGATTGATTCATCTAATGCTTTATCTCATGTTCATGATGATATGCTAGTAGGTGAAAACCAAAATTTAAGAGAACAAGTCCTAAAACTGAATAAAAGTTTGGAAAGAGCATACAAGGGAAAAGACACCCTTGATAAATTGTTAAATACCCAAAGATGCTCTTTCAATAAGGAAGGACTTGGATACATTCCCAAGAAAGGTAAGAAACCGATATCCAAACCTCCAAGGTTTGTAAATGAGAATGGCAAGCATTGTACAAAATGCCGGAATGTAGGACATATGGTAAATGATTGTTCTAGAAATAGTGTGCATTCCATTGGCTTGTATGATTCTTGTTACATGCTTAAAAAATCTAAAAAAGGAAATATAATTGCTCATTTTATTGGCACCTCGATTTTGGGTGCTAAAAGGAAATCCATTTGGGTGCCCAAAACCTTGGTTACTAACCTCCAAGGACCCAAACAAATTTGGGTACCTAAAAGAACTTGATTTTCTTTTGTAGGTGAACTATAAAACCGGTGGAAGGCATTGGGTGTTGGATAGTGGTTGCACTCAACACATGACCGGAGACCGGAAGATGTTCACCACCTTTGAGAGTGGAAGCAATGACAAGATCACATTTGGTGATAATAGCAAAGGAAAGGTATTGGGTTTGGGTAAAATTGCTATCTCAAACGATCTCTCAATTTCTAATGTATCTCTAGTTGAAACATTAAATTTTAACTTGCTATCTGTTGCTCAATTATGTGATCTAGGCTTAACATGCTCATTCTCAAAAGAAAATGTTGTAATATCAAAAGATAATAATAATGAACTCGTTTTCAAATGTTTTAGATTTGGAAATCTTTATTTAGTAGATTTCACTTCAAATGATGCATGCTTAAAAACTTGTTTAATTGCAAAAACTTCTTTGGGTTGGCTTTGGCATAGGAGACTAGGTCATGTGGGTATGGTTCAACTTAAAAAGCTTTTCAAACATGATCTAGTGATTGGCTTGAAAGATGTGAAGTTTGAGAAAAATCGACTTTGTAGTGCCTGTCAAGCCGGAAAACAAGTCGCTAGTTCTCACCCTTCCAAAAGTATCATGTCAACCTCTAGGCCATTGGAGCTCTTACACATGGATTTGTTTGGGCCAACAACCTATAAGAGCATCGGAGGAAATAGCTATTGTTTAGTCATTGTGGATGATCACTCTAGATATACATGGGTCTTCTTCCTAAATGACAAGAGTGAAACCTCCGGAATTTTCAAAAAATTTTCAAAAAGGGCCCAAAATGAATTTGATTTTAAAATAAAGAAAATTAGGAGTGACAATGGTTCCGAGTTCAAGAACACAAAAGTTGAAGATTTTTGTGATGAACTTGGAATAAAGCACGAACTTTCCACAACCTACATTCCGGAGCAAAATGGGGTTGTAGAAAGGAAAAATCGCACATTAATTGAAATGGCTAGGACAATGCTTGATGAATATAACACTTCCGACAAATTTTGGGCGGAAGCAATCAACACCGCTTGTCATGCCATAAATCGCCTTTATTTACATCGACTCTTGAAAAAGACTTCCTATGAGCTATTTGTTGGAAGAAAACCGAACATCTCTTATTTTAGAGTATTTGGATGCAAATGCTATATTCTAAGGAAGGGTGTTCGGCTCTCTAAATTTCAAAGTCGTTGTAATGAAGGTTTCCTATTAGGTTATTCTTCAAATAGTAAAGCATATAGAGTTTATAACAAAAACTCGGGTTTAGTTGAAGAATCATGTGATGTACAATTTGATGAGACTAATGGCTCTCAAGAAGAGCAAGAAAACTTGGATGATGTAGGTAATGAAGGCTTGCGCAAAGCTATGGAAAACATGCAAATAGGAGACATCAAGCCAAAGGAAGATCCATCTTCACCAAGCTCATCAAAGCAAGTAGAGCCTCCCACATCGTCTACTCCAAGTAATATACAAGTCATTGAAGATGAACAAAAGGATCAACAACAAAACAACATCAAGATTCACAATGCGACTTTCAAAGATCATCCAATAGATCAAATATTGGGTGATGTGAGTAAGAGTGTTCAAACTCGCTCTAGAGTAGCTTCATTTTGTGAACATTACTCCTTTGTTTCTTCTCTTGAGCCTAAACTTGTAGATGAGGCTCTAGATGATCCGGATTGGGTAAATGTCATGCATGAAGAATTAAACAACTTCGCTCAAAATGAAGTATGGACCTTGGTGGAAAGACCCGAAGAGCACAATGTGATTGGCACCAAATGGGTCTTCCGAAACAAACAAGATGAGAATGGCATTGTGGTAAGAAACAAGGCAAGGTTAGTAGCTCAAGGCTATACTCAAGTCGAAGGGTTAGACTATGATGAAACATTTGCACCCGTTGCTAGACTTGGGTCAATTAGAATCTTGCTTGCTTTTGCATCTAGCTTTGATATTAAATTATTTCAAATGGATGTTAAAAGTGCTTTCTTAAATGGAACAATCTCCGAACTTGTATTTGTTGAACAACCTCTGGGGTTCGAAAATCCTAAATGTCCTAATCATGTTTATAAACTTTCAAAAGCATTGTATGGTTTAAAACAAGCTCCTAGAGCTTGGTATGAACGACTTAGAAATTTCCTTGTCTCGAAAGGATTTAAAATTGGTAAGGTAGATACAACCCTATTCACAAAAGTCATTGGTGGTGATTTCTTTGTATGCCAAATTTATGTTGATGACATTATATTTGGTTCTACTAACCAAGATTTTTGTGAAGAATTTGGTGATATGATGTCTAGGGAGTTTGAGATGTCCATGATAGGAGAATTAAGCTATTTTCTTGGACTTCAAATCAAGCAACGTAAAGATGGGACATTCATAAGCCAAACGAAGTACATTAAAGATCTTTTCAAAAAGTTTGGTATGGAAGATGCAAAGCCCATCAAGACACCAATGGCAACTAACGGGCATCTAGACCTTGACGAAGGAGGTAAGTCGGTAGATTCAAAGCTTTATAGATCCATGATTGGTAGTTTGCTTTATCTTACCGCATCTAGGCCCGATATCATGTTTAGTGTATGCATGTGTGCTCGCTTTCAAGCTTCACCAAAAGAGTGTCATTTAAAAGCCGTAAAGAGAATCTTGAGATATTTGAAACATTCCCCAAACATAGGACTTTGGTATCCTAAAGGTGCTAAATTCGATCTAATTGGATATTCGGATTCCGATTATGCGGGTTGCAAAGTGGATAGAAAAAGCACCTCGGGAAGTTGTCAATTTCTAGGTAGATCCTTAGTGTCTTGGTCCTCAAAGAAACAAAACTCCGTAGCACTCTCAACCGCCGAAGCCGAATATATTTCCGCCGGGAGTTGTTGTGCTCAATTATTGTGGATGAGGCAAACATTGTTGGATTATGGAATAAACTTTGATAAAGTGCCTTTATTGTGTGACAATGAAAGTGCCGTGAAAATATCCAATAACCCAGTCCAACACTCAAGAACTAAGCACATAGATGTACGTCACCACTTCTTGAGGGACCATGTTAGTAAGGGAGATATTTGCATTAGCCACATCCGGACCGAAGACCAATTAGCGGATATATTCACCAAGCCATTAGATGAGAATCATTTTTGCAAGCTTAGAAGTGAATTAAATGTCTTGGATTACTCAAATGTTGCATAAATTTATGGTAAATTTAAATGCATGTTTTTTTAAGGAAGCTTGAAAGGTTGATTGAAATTATGTCTTTACAATGTCTTTATGCAAAGGGTTTTGATTTATAAAAGGTAAAATGCAAAAGTATTTGATTATAATAATTTGTTCTATTTAATGCATAATGATCCTTAAAGACTTCAGTTGAATGCAAAATCTAGGGATCATTTGCATCTATAGTCCTAAAGTTCAAATTCTGTGAAGTCTCAGAAAATGCGGAACTACCGCTGCCTTCTGCGGTACTTCCGGGGAACGGTACTTCCGCCCCTGGAAGCGGTACTACCGGCCGCATCTGCGGTACTACCGGACTTGCACTTAAGGGGGAACAACCGCCCGAACCCGAGGGTCTACCTCTGTGGTCCCCTCTCCGCTTCCTCTCTTCGGTACTACCGCCCTCTCTCGTCCGCCCGAGCCTGTCCAACTCTCCTCTCCTCTTTCTCTCTCTCCCACAAAGAACCACCCAAACTGCACCACAAATCGTTGGATCCAGTGGTGATTTCTTCGTTTCCTCAACTCAAATCAATTTCCCAGGGTTCAGCTCCTCCGATCCTCAAGGTATTTCGGATCAAAACCTCTTTTGATATTCATCTTTTTTAATCCTAGGTCACGCTTAGGTTAAATCGAAATATAGTTGATTTTGCCAAATATTTCTAGGGAAACTGAGTATGTTTGGTGTTAAGGGGTATATACAAACCCATTCCATGGATTCAATCCAAGAAAACACCAAAGATCCATTCACATTTCCAAAACCCTAGAAACAGTCAGAAAGCGGAACTACCGCTCGACTGTTGCGGTACTACCGCTGAGCGGTACTACCGGCCCAGAATGGCGGTACTACCGTTTTTGACTGAAAATCTGGCAAATTCAATTCAATCCCTTTTTAATCTATCTTGGCTTTATTTCCTTCTATCTCATAATCCATTCTTCTTGTGCCTAGATGCCTAGAACAAGAGCTGCTTCCAAAAAGTCCTATGCCTCAGGGTGTTCCTCAAGTCCTCGTTCTCTTCCATCCCCCGAGGTGACTCAAAAGGCAGCCCAGGACAGAGGGAAGAGGCCTGCGTCAGCCCCTGAGTCTGACTCCGGATCTGAAACTGAGTCTGAGCATCCTATTCCTCCAAGCTCTCCCATGGAATCATCTGAAGAAGATATAGCTGGAAGGGAGTGTCTTGAAATTGATCTGAAAAAGATTTCGCCTGATGAGTATGCTCGCCTGCGTCACACCAACCAGTATGAGTTTCCATCAAACTCAATCAATCCACAATTCCATACCAAGTTCCAGGAGAAGATATTTAATGAGATGTATGGACCAGATCGCCAGTTTGCAGATCATAAATTCATCGACTGGGATCATATTGATGGTATTGACAAGTATGATGGAACTTTCCGATTATTCCAGACAGTCGGCCTAAATCAGCTTGTAGCACTGAGACGTGACTACAATGAGACCTTCATCCGGCAGTTTTATGCTACAGTGTATGTCTCTCCCGACCTTCAGAACATGACTTGGATGACAGTATGTACCAGATATGAGGCCACCAAGCATGACTTTGAGCTTGTCTTAAGGGCGGAACTAAGTGCTCATGAGAAGGTATATGACAAACCTGCTCTCAATCTCAATCTGGATGCCATATATCCTTACTATAACACTGCAGAGAAATTCACGCTTGGCAAGAATGTTGGACTTCAACCCATTCCCAGCTTGATCAATCGCATTATCAATCATACCATTCTTCCAAAAGGTGGTAACTATGATGCCATTCGAGGACATGTCTGGAATATCCTAGACTATATTATGAAGGGGGAGAAGTTTGATGTAGTGGATGTAATCATGAGGGAGATAGTTGCCTCCAAAAATGATCGCTTCAAGCGCATTAACTATGCACCCTATATCATGGCTCTGATTGACTCTAAGTTTCTCTATCGTGGAGGTCGTGGTGGTGTGCATAAGCCATACAAGCCAAGACCAGAGCCTCCCATTCCCACTAGTTTTCGCGCTAGACAGACGACAGCTCCAGGAGCAGGTTCATCAGCAGCAGCAGTAGGAGCAACAACTCAGTCACAGGAGCCTGGCCAGCCCACTCTCCAGCAGATCTACTCTTCTATGCTTGAGGGCTTCTCTACTCTCAACTCTAGGATGGATAGGGTGGATGAGCGTCTCGACTCCATTGACAGCAGTTTGACCTCGTTAGATGGTCGGGTTGCAGATCTGGAGCGCTCACCCTCGCCTCGTCGCTATGGTCGTCGCCGTAAAACTGCTCATGATCCTACGCAGCCCTCTCAGAATTGATCTTTTTTTTTGGTACTTGATGCCAAAGGGGGAGAATAGTTTGGGGACAATTTATCTACTATCTTTTATTATCCTTAATGGATGGATGTAATGAACTTATGTTTGGTGATTGGATGTAATGAACTTTCTTTATCCCTTGAATGCAATGAACCTTTATGATCATAAATTGATATTGCTTAGTTGTCTATCTCTCATTCAATAGCATAACCTTGTCTTGTGCATCTTGTATGAATCATTGTAATCTTTATTCCATGCACATGTTTAGGGGGAGTCACACTCTCTCTTGGACGCTAAAAGGAAAATAGTCCACTTTATCTAAACAAACCTTATTGCATAAGGACTATTATCTCATTTGAAGTCCACATAGAATATACAATTTATTGTCTAACAATTTGATATATTCAATCTTTTATTTTTCAAAAATTTGGGTTGTCATCAATTACCAAAAAGGGGGAGATTGAAAGCATCTAGGCCCCTAAAAAGGATTTTGGTAATTAATGAAATTAAGAGAATATGGAATATGAGACTAACGTGTTTTAATGAGTATGCGAAAGGTTAGTCCACACACACATGAGCGACAAGATGCAAGCCAAAGCATACGCGTGAAAATCAAATTGGCTCAAGACAAAGGTATACTTAGAATAGGACCCCTTTTGAGTTTTACCGGTCTTAGGTGAATGGTGGAAGACCGGATTATAGGATAGATGATCGTACCATCAAGGGGGATCTTGGCTAAGTAGCTTGAATACTTATCTCTTGTGCCAAATGATTTTGTCTTAAAACTTGCATCCTTTAAAGAAATCTAGCTTTCAAAAGAAATCTGTGCTCTGTCTGGAAGAGCGGTAGTACCGCAGTTTTGAACGTCGGAACTACCGGAAAGCGGAAGTTCCGCAACCAAAATGCGGTAGTACCGGCCAGCGGAAGATCCGGTTTAGGAACGGATCAATATTTCCAGAGAGCACCCTTGGCTCATTCCAAAGTCTTGTGGGAACGGAAGTACCGGCTGTTTGAACGCCGGTACTACCGCTGCGAGCGGTAGTACCGCATCCTAAAGCGGTACTTCCGGACCCTGGAAGATCCGGAGGGAGAGCGGATCAACTTTTCCAGAGAGCGCCCTCCGGATGAAGCCTGGATCTATCTAGAGCGGAAGTACCGGCCATTTCAACGCCGAAACTACCGCTGCGTACGGTAGTTCCGCTACTCAGAGCGGTACTTCCGGAGTCCGAAAGATCCGACTTCAGAGCGGATCAATTTTTCCAGAGAGCGCCAAGTCTGGGACCCTTCGGAGCTTGGCTGGAGCGGTAGTACCGCGCCGACTTTGCGGAACTACCGGGGAGCGGTAGTACCGCAAATATTAACGGCGGTAGTACCGCGCCGCCAAATCCAACAGTCACTGCAGACGTCTGACATAGCCGTTCTGGCACGAAGATTTGGTAGCGGTAGTACCGGCCCCGTGGAGCGGTAGTACCACTCGACCAGAAAATTTTCTGGAAATTATGTCAAACGGCTAGTTTTGGTTGGTGGAGGCTATAAATACCCCCACCACTGCTCAAGGGTTGTTGTTAGAGACTCATTGCATATTTCTCAAGCCCAAGTGCATTCATTTCACCTCAATTCTCTCTTTGCACATCAAAGTGAGGTGGTTGAGCATTTAGTGCTAGATTTCATTTGCAAATCCATTTGGCACTAGAGTTGCATTCAAGTGAACACCGGGATTTATTACTCTTAGTGCTTGCCGGCACTTGGACGATCTAGTGGAAGTTGGCTCGGTGATCTTCTCAAGAAGATTGTGAGAAGACCCGGCAAATTGTGAAGGTTGGAGCTCGCCTACCCGGAGTGGGGAAGAGCTACACTAGTGATCGAGGTGCTTGGCTCAATTCGTGGAGCCGGTCCGATACGTCCGGGCTTACCTCAACGTGGACTAGGGGAAACCGGCAAGTTTCCGAATACCACGGTAAAAACATCGGTTGTGCCTCTTGTCTCTTTAGCTCTTGTTTATTTGCTTCATTGTGATCACTTATTTGTTTAGAGCTAAGTTGTTAACTAGAATTGTATTGGATTAATTGCTTTACATCTTTGTCTCTTAAAATTGTGAAGAATTAATCTAGTAATCAAGAAAAATTTAAAAAACCTCCTATTCACCCCCCTCTAGTCGGTATCCTTGATCCTACAATAATGCATTGTACTCACCTGTGCTTTTAGGACTGCTATCCTGCCATGAATGCCAGGACATAATACCCCTTCTTATAGCAGGGGGGATTCCCGGCCAGGCGCCCCCGCCACGTCGCCCGCGCCCGCGCCCCGGCCGGCGCGTGGCGCGGGATTTCGGTACGGCCGGGGGAGGGAAATCCCTCCAGTTTTCTGGAAATTACATACAGGTCCATTTTTCTCGCAAAAAGGTCCTTTTTCCTCGCGAAGAGGTCCCTGGCGGTTTTTTCTGCGGCGGATTTTTCTGAAAAAACCCCCTCCAATTTGCAGGATGGCGCCCCGCGGTTTTCTAAATTGCGTACGGGTCCTCATTTCATTACATACGGGTCCTCATTTTTTACGAAAAAACCCTTTAACTTTTCCGAAAATACGCACGTGCCCTCGATTTTTTTTAAAAAACTCCTCACAAATTATCGCCTCTTTTACTTCGGTGCACACGGTGGCTGGCGCGGCGTGTCGCCGCGCCTATGCTGCTAGTAGAAGCTTAAAGGATGCTGCAACTGAACCAGCACAAAATTTGTCTCCTGCAAGCATCATATTAGATAGATGATTCTTGGACAAATAGCTGACATGCTTAATACATGGAGTTAGGTACAGGTCCTAGGATAGGGCAAACATGCATTTTTATAAAAAAAAATGTTATTTTGATTCCAGGTAAACAACAACTCTGTATTTTCCAGATAAGGTGAACAGTTGATACAGTCTACAAACTATGTTGTTAACTAGATGAAAAAAAGACAATGCAGAGAAATATCAGAACTCAAATCAAATAAGGATTGCTGGATAAAAGGACTATGTCCCATAAACATAACTACATAAGAGCTGAAGGAAAAATACACAGCCACACAAGGGCATTCTATATTCTCTTAACAAGAGTCAAGATTGTAACCTGTAAAAATATGAAAATAAGCATACATTGCTGCAACTAAAAGAAGCAGTTTCACATAGACTAAAAACTGACAGCAAAGATGTACTAAAATTGCACATTGCTAACCACTGAAATTTTAACAAGAGTGATGTGTGGCTTCTTTAACTGGCACTAATTTCCAAAAGGATATATATATATATATATATGCTTTGCTTTTTTATTTGGCTAGCTGAACCCTACAAAGCAAGTCTGAAAACGAACACGACAGATTCAAAAAAATGATAGCATACCCGCTGTTCCATAAATGAAACAACCGTACTTGCATTGGTTGTATTGCGTCCAATATTAAACAACCTTTATAGGATCATCGATGGTAATCAAAGCGGTGAATGATTGCAATTTACAGTGGAAACTTTTTCTTTAAAATCTACTATCTCCTAATTTTTTAACCTGCTAACTCCGCAAAAACACAAAAGCAAAAGACAGCAGAAATAAATAACAATAATAATTTACCATGCAAATGTCTCGGCTAGCGCAACACCGATTTTCTTCACGCATGCCGTCAACGTATTCCAATCTCACGGCCGTAGCACAATACTTCGATCACCTAAGTCTAATCACGACCGCAGCTCACAACCATCCGAACACACACACAAAAAAAACATGACTGCTTGCTCAATAACTCGCCAGCCAAAGTCTCGGCCACCACTCACAAAGACTCGCCAGCCAGAAGACCAAAAACGCGGCCGCCGTACACAGCAGCAAAAAAGAAACGTGGCCGCTGCTCAATAATTTTTTTCCTGTTCACCATGCAATGTGGCCGGCGCTCGCCTTTTCCATCAATCCAAGTTGGCATACGACAGAATTCAAAAAAAAAAAAAAAGTTGGCATACGACAGGACCGGTGCACGTTTTTTTTAATCAATATGACGCCCGCCGCCGCAAATACTTCGATCCACCGACAGGGAAAAAATTTCGGCCGCTTTCAACCATCAACGAGTCTTTGGGTCTGTTTGGGGCTACTTTACTTCAGTTTTTCTAGCTCTGTTTCAGCAACTCTACTATAGAGCAGCTCCACTGTGGAGTTCTTGGAGCAGGTGGTCCTGTTTGGCATGCAGCCTAGCTCCAGCTCCAGGAATGTGAGGTTTCCCTGAGAAAGATCCAATGTGCCCCTGAATGATATTTGGTGTATGTTTTGATGTCTGCGGAGCATATGTAATTGATTTTTTTTTGTTGCCAATTGAAATATGATTTAAAATATTATAATCACAATTAATTTATTCGAGAAAACCAAAAAACAAATATTTTGGTCAAATAATTCCATCCTTTTGTCCCATAAATTGCAACGTGCATGATAGATAATTAACAAAGTCTATCATTCGAATACAAATAATTGTCCATAGATAACTAGAGAGTAGTTTAAACCAAAATGACTACGAATACAAGTGTTCCGATACATAATTCTAGCTCCAAGCTAGAGAATGCAAGTGATTGTAACGCTCATATTCTTCTTTGCTTATTTTGTCTTTGTTCATGAAGAATCTCCTTGGACAAAAGTTGATGCATCATTGTTTCAACAATAGAGTCCATATCCTGTGAAAGACAAACAACACAAAGCAATTGGTTCATATTCGTATATATACAAGATAAATTAATTGCATTCTAACGACAGACGTTAATCTAACAGCTTCTTTACCTAAAATGTCAAAAAAGTGAAACATCTCATGGTTCAGTATATCAAATAGCACTTCTCTTAGTAGAATAGCCACAAACATATATGATTTTCTCCCAAATGAACTAACAAGCTGACAAATAACTTGTGCTTTTGCATCCCATGGCTGGAAAAGAACCACAGTTGGTAAGTTACTAGGCATATATACTAACATGTGTTGCCTTCAAAACTTCTTAATAGTCACACATGAAAAAAAATTGACAATTTCATTGCACAATTGAAGACATAGCATAGATAAAACTTCTAATATCTATTGGTGGCGCAGAGGGATGCGGCCGAGAGCGGTGGAGGGAGCTCGGGCTAGTGGCGCAGATGAGGGCAGCGGCCGGAGGAAGTAGAAGGGAGAAGGGGTTGGCGGCACTAATGGAGTAGCGGCTGGGGAGAGGCGGCGCGGTGATGTGGTGGCCGGAGTGGAGGGAGAGCAGTGGAAGGAGGCACGGCGCCGGAGGAGAAGAAAGAGGCGGCAATTCGGTGGAGGACACGGTGGCGCACCGGAGTAAGAGAGGAAGGGCGGTCGGTGGAGGAGGAAATGGCGGCGTGGTGGATCTGGAGGAGGAGAGGGAGAAACGGGGGCGTAGGTGGCCGGAGAAGGAGCTGCGTCGGGTGGAGAAGGAAGAGAGAGGAGTGGCGGCGCCGGAGTAGGAGAAGAAGGGGGAAGGGGGAGACGGCGCACGAGAAGTGGGGTGAGGCGGCGGTGGCTCGGTGAGAGAAAGGGGGCGGCGCTGGGAAATGGAGAGAAGAAGGGGCGGCCGGTGAAGGGAGGCGCGGCGAAGAGGTGGCCGCTGGAGAAGATGTAGAGGGAGAGCAGCGGACGGAGAAGGCGAGCAGTCTCGGTGGAGTGGAAGTGGGGAGAGGTGCAACCGGTGGCTGTTGAGGACGAGGAAGACGCGCCGTGCGGAGCGGAAGAAAGAAAGAAAAAAGAACGAAGGGGTATGTTTGTGTAATCAATGGCATAGGTGGGTAATTTTTCTTCAGCTCCATGAGAAGGTATGAATCTCTAGTTTCTGGAGTACCCCTTGAGGAGCTCCACAAAAAACGTGGAGTTGGCCCTCAACTCCACCTTTTTTTGGAGCAGAGTTTTTGGAGCTGGATATATTTGGCTAGACAAACTGGGAGCAGAGTTGAAAAACCTGGAGCAGAGCAGTCCCAAACAGGCCCTTAGCCTCGCTCACAACTTCCATCAATGAGTCTTCCACAAAATCACGGCCGCCACGCTACTTCGATCCACACCCTCAAAACAATTTTTTAGCTGCTGTACACATATATATTTTATATAGCAAACTCTCACCTATTCAATCTCTACTCAAAACTCTAACACAACTCGTTCAACTAGGCATAGACCTTTTTACCTCAATTAGACTTTTGACTCACTAATTTTCAAGGGATCCGAAATCTTTCCTAACACGGGTTTTCCTTAATTCCAATTTTTCCAACTCGTTACGTGTCAAAAGCTCCAGGACCACACCTCCCGTAGCTTCTCCACGAATCATCCACCACGTGTCGTAGCCTCTGGACCGTACCTCCGTAGCTCCAACATGTATCATCCATCTCTGATCTCCATACGCTCCAAGAATGAGCACGAGCATCTCGTGATCTCCTTGACCATCCGAACCTTAGATCTCCCCATTCTAGTCCCGGTCCACCTCGTCACCGACCATGATCACTTCCATGCTCCACCTGCATATGCAAAGACCAAAGAATATTTTTCCGGTACAAGTTCATCCCAACTTGACCAACATCAGTCCATACATGCCACACGTCTCGCATAACATCGATAAGCAATATTATCAAACATTCATCATCATAAATTAACCATTGTCAATTATTCATCACCAAAATATCCTAAACCTAGCCACCAATTTACTGACTACCAAAGCAATTCAATCGGGTATTATCAATATCGAATCCGCCCGCAATTGTCCGGATATCATACCGAATCTGACTGGATATCAAACCATCTTACCGAATTTGGTTCTAATCGGATTAGTCAGGAAAAACCTGATCTATTTGCACCCCTAGTGAGTAATCCTATAAAAAATAGTGTTTTAAGGGTCCGTTCATATAGCCTTTTGACTTTGGTTTTTGATTTTGGCTTAGGAATAGTAATAGTTTATAGAGAAGCTTATGGAGAGAGACACTCATGCATGATTTTAGCTGTTATAAATGAAGCTGCTGAAGTGTGTACCCTGATTTGAAGCGAATATACTATTGTTAAGTATAATTTTTCCCCTCCCATACCACAAAAATTCCCTCAGCCTCCCTCCACCTTTTGTAGATATTCAATAGAACTTGAGCAGCTACTAAACCAAGTTTAACGAATCAACGCTTATGGTTGATCCATCACTATATTCTTTACTTAGCATAAGATTCTAGTTCTTATATTTTTATCGAGGCAACTTCCATCCACAACCCTTGTTTTAGTGCCTATCAGCACTTCCACCTTTCCAGTCCAAGCCTCCACCCTAGGATAAGGCCATGAGACCCTTCCATCTAATGGCTTTCCATGATGTTTTCTTACCCTAGAATTTCGGAACCCGGAGTAACGACTCCTGGATCCTCTGTGTGAATCGCACTAGTCCAGGATCAGCTAGTGCACACAGTACAACAAAGATAAATACCAAGCACAAATGACTGATTATATTAAATAAAAGATACGACCTTTTGGCCAAGTCTTACATCAACGCCCATTGGCAAATATAAATAAAGGAAATAACTGCGGAAGCAAACTGATAAAAGCGAAGCCCAAGCCTGCCCACAGGCAAACGACAGTAAGACGCGGCCTATTCGTCCAGATCTTCACCGTAGTTGACATCTTCCTTCTCTGTGTGGAAAAAGCAACGTGAGTACAAACTTGTACTCCGCAAATCACCCGGGAAAATGCAACATAATGATAAAGGCTTCAATGGAAGGCTTATAGGGTTAGTTTGCATAAAACAGCATTTAAGAAATATAATATTAGATTGAAATTGCTGAATTTAATACAGTAAGTAAAACCAATACTTGGGTTAGAAAATAATACCGTCAGTGCAGGCTCCGACCATACACCAACCTATCCACGGGCATCCCACCCGGACCATCTTTTCCAAAAGATCACGTATGGATTCCATCCATCCACACGCTTTCTCTGCGCAACTCTGATGAATTCCATCCATTCACCAGATTTCAATCTCTCACGAATTCCATCCATCCGCAAGGTTTTCATCTCTCGTGGATTCCATCCATCCACAAGGTTTTCAAAAACATTTTGAAAAAAACAAAGTCTAATCCATAAAAAACTTTTACTCAGCATGCCCATGACCGTGGGCACGGCTATCCAGGATAGATTATACACTCTGCAGATGTTGTACAGCTTTACCCACAAGACACGATCATCCCTTTGTACCACTAGATTACACACTTCCTTAGGTGTGCGGTGGGGAGTCGTGACAAGGCCTTTACAATGCAAAGCCTTCAACCTGGTCGAGCCAACTCTAAGGTTTCACCCCAGTAAGGAATCCACCAGACCGGGACCCCCTCTTGAGCATAGACGAGACTTCTCATGGCTTAACCACGCTCGCCCAAGTGAGACTTCACATGGCACCAACCACGCTCACTTTCAACCTACAACTCGGCTCAGGTTGGGACTTCACAAATTATTCGGCCAGGGCAGTCCCATACCAGCCATGTGGTAGTACGATTAGGGCTTTGCAATAGTAGCTCACAGACCGGTCCTTAATCTGACTCAGGCCCAACCACATACCCCCGTGCACGACAATCAACCACTACGGCTCCAACCAACAGGGCATGCCTGCACCCACCACTCTAACCAATTGCCTAAGTCTAAACTAGTTTTATATTTTGTTTTCAAAATATTTCATAACACTCCTTGACTCACCAAAGTCAAGAGTTCATATCATTTTATGTAAAAAGGGATCATCATTTTATGTGAAAAGGTATCCCAAAAACAAATAATATAACTTCGCAGGGCTAAGCATTTGAATAAACTCTCTAGCCAACACTAATGTATTAACTAGAGTTTGATTCTAGGGTGACAAGGTATTGAGGATTTCAAATTCAAAGGAGGGATTAACAAGTAGGCAATAACTAAATTCAAAACTGAATTGAAATACGTTGAATAAAAATATGCATGCAATATAATTTAAATCAACATAATTTTATTTTGAAAACTGGGATCAACATGATCAAGGAGGGTGACTTGCCTTGCTCTTCAACTTGGTTTGAATCTTCGTCGAAGAATTTTCCCGAATCGTTGAAGTCTACACGTGAAAATAACCCACCAAATTCAAATAAATTCAAAATAAAATTCAAATTGAACTCACATATTTGAATTGAGGCTAGAAATGGATAGAGGGGAATTTTTGATGAATTTAGAAATTTGAATGGGCCAAATCGGAGCTAGGACGAAGAAGAACGGGCTCCGGAAAGATTAAATTCAGAGAAAAAGAATAAAAGGTAATATTGGAATTATTTTTGTACAGGAAATTGAGGGTTATGACGTCAGCACCAAAACAATTTTCGACCGAAATAATTTTCTACGGGAAAACCTGAATTTTGCTTCAGCATGACGTCATCCAGGGGTTGGGCCGACTGACATGTGGGCCTCGGTCCATGGACCGGGTCCACGGAAAGGGTGGTGGCCGACGTGGCAGGGAGGTGCGGGTGGCGCAGACGGGGCGGCCTGGTGCGCGGGTGGCGCCGATGTGGCTGACACGCCAGCACGGGCCGGCTGAGGTGGCTTGGTCACCGGCGGGGGCGCACGGGTCCCTAGGGTCGCCGGCGGCAGCGGCCACGGCGGAGGACGGCGAGGGCGGGAATGGAAAGTGGGGCACGCGAGGAACATGCCTGTACCTCCGGCGAAGCTCGGCGGTGGACGGAGGTGGCCGACGACGAGGTGGAGGCGATGGAGGCGTTCGGGTACCGGCGGACAGGGCTCTCCGACGGCGCTTGGGCACGGGGAAGAGGCGGAGGAGACTCGGCGTGATGCGGCGGAGCTCGGGGTGGCCTCGGCGGGACTCAGGCGGCTCTCCTTCGCCGGCGATTCCTCGCCGGAGGAGAAGGCGGCGCGGCGGAGCGAAGGCGCACGGTGGGGGAGCTCTTGGGCGCTCGGGGGTGCAAATGGGAGGTGGAGCGAGGTGGAGTGGGAGAGGGCGGTGCTCGGGGTGGATTTTATAGGGCCGAGGGGGTGGAGGCGCGGCGGGATTCCTCGCTGGAGAAAGCGGGGAGGTGGGCGGCGGCAGTTACGGGGGAGAAGGTGGGCGCGTGGGGTGGCGACGGGCGCGAGAGAGGCGGGGAGGTGGGGCGTGGTGCGTGCGGCGCACGAAGGTGGGCGGCGTGGCCGAGAAGAAGGCGGGGGTGGCGACCGGGTCGGGCGGGGCCGGCGGTTGCGGAGGCAGGCGCGCGCGCGAGGAAGACGACCAGGGAGGAAGAAGGCCCTGACAGGGCGGGCCCACGCGGAAGAGAGAGAGCGAGGGGAAGGGAGGCGCGGGCGGCCAGGATGGCGCCGCGTGGCCAAGGGGGAATTGGGTGGCCCGGGGGAGAGGAGGGGCGGACGGGCGGATGGGCCGATGGAGGGCGACGTGGCCGGATCGGATCCGTACGCATGGCGAGCGGGGAGGTGGTGAGGGCGGGATGGCGGTGGCGACGTGGGCGGCAATCTGGCCGTCCACGTGGCGGCCGAAGGGAAGGAGGGAGGAAATTATTTTCTGAATTTGGTTTTTGATTTTCAGAAAACCCCAGAAAGTCCATTAAGCCTCAGAAAAATACCAAATGACCTCCAAAAATTCCAGAAAAATTCAGAGAACCTCCTGGATACTTTTTGGACTAATAAAAATATTTTCAACTAATGTTGGTATTTAATTTTCATACTTTAAATTACTTTTTAATTTCAAAAATACATTTTTAAACTCCAGGAAATCCAGGGAACCAAATAAAATCCAAATAACTCCAAATTTTTAATTTGACATAGAATTTTTATATAAAATCAAAATATCATTTTATTTAATAATAATTTTAGGTTTTTCTGAAAATGCTTTTCAAATCCAGCTTTTTCAAAAACAGAAATTCAGGGCAAATCCAAATTTAAAATTTAGGCACAAAAATACTTATTTTAATTTAAGTTTTATTTTAATTAATTTTTAATTATTTAATTATTATTTTTTTATTTTAGCAAAAATTTGGGATGTTACATAGAACCACTTTTGAAATTCTACCGGCAAAATGTCAAGTCTCTTAATAGTATAAAATAGTTGAGTTTCTGATTTACCATGATAATTTAAGTAGTATTAATAATAATACTAAATCTTGTCAAGGTGAATATGGTCATTGAATTGAACTGGGCTTCTTCAGGTGGTAGGACATAACTAAATATCATGTTATTCTAAACATTTATTGTATAAGAAAAAACAGTGCGCAAATAACATATGAAAATACTGACAATTAAACAATTAAAGGAATGTAGGTTCAATATGATAAAAAATGTGTGACTTGCCTCCTTGTCCAAAGTTTCTGTAGTCTTCAGGTTGGACATTGACTTCTTGAATTGTTCTTGTAGCTCTTCTGTTAACCAACTCGTGTGGTCCGAATAATAGGGCGGAAAATGAATGCAAATGAGTTCCTGCTTTGCAGAATGCAAGCTAGAAACAAAACATAATAAAATAACCAAAAAGACATAAAGAGAATAGATTTGAGTGATTAGGGTTTAGATAGTGTTTGGTTTGGCTGAACAGGGTTAGGCTAGGGCTAAATGGGTCCGAAACGGTCAAAGAAGTACATAAGTGTTATATGGGTTTCTGCGAGTAGATACGAGTATGGATGGTATTGGTTGGGGATCATAATACCATCTGGATGGTTTGGAGTTTCATCAGAGCCTAAGTTGGTGAAATAGAGTTGGGAATGGCGTAGGTGGGCTCAAGACGATCAAAATAGGTATATATATTTTTAAGGTTTCGATGAATAGTGATGGCTAACACAGTACCAAACATAGGTTCAGAATGATATCCGGATTGGTTAGGACAGCAGAGCGTATTTAAGTTAATAGTTGAAAATGGATTTCACTGCTCAAAATGGTCAAGACGGGTATATATATATGCCTAATAGGGTTCGGTGAGCGGCAAGAGCTTGGATCGTATTGGATTTAAGGTTTGAAGCAGTGTTTTAGTGGTTTTGTCGGTGTGTGACATGGCAAAACAAAGCTGGAAAATGGGCAGACGGGCTCGAAATGGACTAAATGGACACATCTTGTATTTTTGGGTATGGATGAATAGTAACGGGCATTTTACTATTCATAGCAGATCTGAACACTGTTCATGGTGGGTTTGGTATTGTTCACTTTCAGGTTCTGGTACTGTTTACTACCAGGTTAGTACTGTTCACACTGGGTCGGTTGCTACAGTATTGGATCGCTATAGAATCGGGTTTGGTTTGGGTGAACAGTAACCAACGGCATTGTTCATCATCTCCCTCCTCGAGCTGCTACAGTAACTGAGAAATAGGGGAATTGAAAACTGGAAAAATCTTGAGCTGTGGTGCATTGAAATGAAAAATGAGGATATGGGTGGAGTCCTGGAGACGAGAGGGTCCATTTTGAGGCTCGGTGGTGGTTGGTAAGCTTTGGTTGGCCGACAGCGAGGGAGTTTCTTCTCAAAACGTTTGAATGGCACAGGGGTTCTCCATGGCTTCAAAAAACAAGAGCATGGGTATTAGAGCATCCTTGGGGTGAGATGGTGTTTGTGTGAGTGGCCAGCTTAGGCTATGGCGGCATGTGTTGGTGTGTCCATGGCAAGTTGGTTCTGCCGAGTGCCTGAAGGCATCGCCGGCGAGCTAGGGTGTCAGAGAGGCTAAGGGGAGTTCATGGTTGTGTTCGTGGTGTCCTATTGGTGCTATAGGTACAAGTAATTGGAGTTTGGTGAAGAGACGAGGTGAATTGGAAAAACAGGGCTTTTACCTCTGGCTTTGCGATGACGATGGCAAAGCGTTGGCCAATGTGGGGAGTGGAGTGGTGTGTGGTTCGCTGGATGTCTATGTTTAACAATGAGAAGGCTCACAGCTTTTATAGCCATGAAATGGTGGTTTGGCACAATTGCTGCCTTGCTCATTTTGCCATGAGAAGGCTCGACGATGGCGTGGCACTAGGTGTCAGGGTCTTCTCGAGTGTTGTGTTGCGGCGGTCAAATGCATAGAGGTGTCAGGTCAGTTGAGTGAGGAGTCGTGCGGGAGAGGTCGGTTGTGAGAAAGAGGGAAGGCGGTGGCCAAATTTGGCCCGGGAGCTCTGGCGTTTGGTCAAGATGGGAATTAATGAGGTTATTAGGGGTCCAGTGAATGAGGTAAGGTCGGCTAACCAGGGATTACAGTGACGACAGACGTTGCGACTGCAATTTGCTTTCTACAGTTTTGTCAGTCCGTGAACAGTAGTTACGGAGGGGACAGGGAGAAGTCGATGGTAACCGTAGGCATGGATTAGCAGAGGCAAAGATGGTTAGAAGAAGTGCTAAATTGGGTCAAGATTCAATTGAAACTGAAATTCAAAGAAATTCAAAACTGCTTTTTAAAAAAATGTCTGGGTTGTTTCACTCCGTCTCTCTCTAGCAAAAGAAAATTCGTACATGAGCTTGTTCTGAACTCTGGTTAGGGAACAAAGTAGGGTTCGATTGCCCTGACACTTATGTTTCTCGCGAGATTAGTTTGGATTACGGTGTAAATTCTAACGTAGGGGCCTGGATATGTTGCCGGTAGTGGAGCGTGGGGTGTACAAACTTGAGATCGGCCTCCACCCACACAAGGGCAAAAACAACCTAACCCAACAAAAAGAATCTAGGCTAAATCAGATCCTAAACCACAGCTGCTCCAAACGAAACGAACACTCCCGAGTCATGCCAAAGTACATGGGATCAATAGGGCCCAATTTCTCATCCAATCCCTTTTTTGTGAAAGAAAGAATTACACATACGGCGATGGATAATTCGTATGCGAAGGCCTCTATTTTCCCGACTGTGCCAGTCCCATTTCTGTTGCTGCAGTCTAGATTAAGTACCTAAGTACTATCAGTTGTGCTAATTCTTCTGGAAATGAGGCGCTACCATTGCACACGACGAGCAAGCGAGACAAACGCGTCTCATTGGGCGGTCAAAAATTCCATGTAGAATAGTAGAAGGTAGGTCGTCACCTCTATAGATGGGCAACACAACTGGGCACGGCGCGGCGACCAGCACTGCTTGCTGGAAATTGGCACATAAGTTCAAATTTATTTCTTTAGAAATTTAAAAAAAAAAACATAATTTAGTATCATATTATCTCTACTATTATATAAAGATAAGTTGGTGGTTGTCGGTACATTCTCCATTCTCTCTTCTCAGCCGTCCGATCTAAACACAGGAATCTTGACCATCTATATCCCCCTCTCTCTCGCTAACTGTCCCTCCTCTCCACTTCCACCTTCGGTTATTCTGTTCTCTCATTCTCTACAGATCTCTCTCCCACGCTCTCTCCCTCGCAGACCTGTCATCTCATCTCCCCTCTCCCTCCTCGCCATCCATCGGACATCTCCTCACCGCCACCACCCCATCTGCCTTCTCCCTCCTCACTGCCCACCGGGCCTCTCCCCACTGCCGCCGCCCCATCTCCCATCGCCCCTCCAACCAAGATTTTTCGCTACACGAATAGTGTGGCAAAGCGATTCAGCGGTACGACACTCGGCGATGGCGGGCAGCGGATCTAAGAGGCATGCTCGGCGACAGCAGCCGGTGGATCTAGAAGGCAGCAATCAATAGCGGCCGGTGGATCCGAGAGATGGGAGCTCGTAGACGTCGGCCATTGGATCCGATGGCCGCCTCCTGCTCCCTCCCCACCCCACCCCCCGCGGTGCTGTGGTGCCATGGTTCTTCTCCCCTTGCCACACCCTCCCCTGCTACTGCCATTGCTCGGTGCCGTGCGACGGCGGCTTCCTTTTCCTGCGCCCGCCCACGTGGCTCTTCCCTGCCGCCGCCGCCCAACGATCGCTCGCCCAGTGAACCCCTCCTTCTGCTCATGGCTTGGAGCTCGTCGCGCTGTTTGGCGATTTTGGTCTCCCAAGCTGGTCATTGCTCTACTTGGAGAGACCCGCAGATTTTTTTCCCTCTCTCGATCAGCTAGCTACTCGATGCATATGCCTTGCGACTTTGCTGCGACGGTACTGATGATTCCTTTGTGCTCTGTTTGTGTTTGCAAGGTAAGGTTTTTGTTAATCTTGATGATTTGTAAGTGGTCGAAGCCACACTTGAAGGTGTGGTCGAAGCAATCCCCGAAGCCATGGTCGAAGCCACACTCAAAGGCGTGGTCGAAGCAGTCCCCGAAGCCATGGTTGTAGCAGTAGTCGAAGCTGTGGTAGTCATAGTCGAACACTCAGAGTAAGTGAGAAGTCGTGGTCGAAGCATCGAGATGATGAGTCGTGGTCGAAACTTTGAGTTGATTAGATGCGCTGTGGTCGAAGCTTCGAGTTGATTAGATGCGCTGTGGTCGAAGCTTCGAGTTGATGCGCCGTGGTCGTTACGACCAGTTTGTGTGTGTGGTCGCTTTGACCAGTGTGTGTTAAGTCGTTATGACCGGTGTGTGTTGTCAGAGTGACCGTAGTATCTGACTCTTACAAGTCAGAATATGTAAGAGTCAGTAAGTATATGTGTGTCTTGTATAATTATGAGTGTATCTATGTATCCAAAATAAAGACTCAATATTACAAGTTAGAGTATGTAAGTCTGTAAACATATGTGTGTATAATTATCTATGTATCCTAAATAAAGACTCGATCTTATGAGCCAAAGTGTGTAAGAATCTATAAGCATATGTGTGTAAGAGTCAGTATAGGTGTCCTTTGATACGTGGCCATAGTCATAGCAGTCATTGTCGTAGCCGTAGCACCCGTAGTCATGGTCGAGCGGTTATGGTCGTAGTCGTAGCACCTGTGGTTGTTGTCATAGCGGTTATGGTCGACGGCTCTCGACCTACAATCACACGCGATGCTCGACGGTTGCCGACCTACAATCACATGCGATGGTCGACGTCTTCTGACTTACGACCACGAGGTGTGGTTGATGTCTTCCAACTTACGATGATGAGGTCCTCGATGTCTTTCGACTTACGATCACGAGTCCTGGTCGAAGGCTTTCGATTTAGGACCACGATCGATGGTCGACCATTGTCAACATACGAACACAAGCGATGGTTGACCGCTCCCGATCTACGATCATGCGCGATGGTCGATGGCTTCTGACTTACAACTATGAGGTGTGGTTGACGGCTTCTATCCTATGACCACGATGTGTGGTCGATGGCTTCCAATTTATGACCATGAGGTGTGGTCGATGCCTACTGACGTACGACCATGAGGTGCGGTCGAGGGCTTCTGACTTACAACCATGATGTGTAGTCGATGGATTCCGACTTACGACTATGAGGTGTGGTCGATGTCTGCCGACGTACGACCACAAGGTGTCCTCAATGGCTTCTGACGTACAACAACGAGGTGTGGTCGATGCCTCCTGATCTACGACCCCGAGGTGTGGTTGAGGTCTTTCGACTTATGGCCACGATCGATGGTCGATCGTTGCCTACTTACGACCAACAGGGATGGTTGCCCACTCCCGACCTACGATCACACGCGATAGTCGACGGCTTCTGACTTACGAGCACAAGGTGTTGTCGATGTCTTCTGACTTATGAGCATGAGGTGTTGTCAATGTCTTCCGACTTACGACCACGAGGTGTGGTCGAGGACTTCCAACTTACGATCACGAGTAATGGTCGACTAACCAGACTAACCAGAAAGGAGGGGATTATTTTGATACTTATTCTCCTGTTGCTAGACTAACCACTATTTGAGTGCTTATTGCATTAATTGCTTCCCATGGTCTACACATTCATCAAATGGATGTAAAGATAGTTTTCTTTATCCTCATCGCCAGTGCCACCTGACTTATCATCATCGCCATCATTACCATCCACCTCCTCGCTCTCGCCATCATCCGCCTCGGAGTAGCTAGGCTCACCGAGTTCATCTAAGCAGGTCTCCAACCCAGCGGGGCTGGGAGGGGCCGAAGAGAGAGCCATGGCCACGATAGCGGAGGCCAAGCCCCCCGCTCATCCAGATCCTCGCGATCGACGGCGCCATCGCCATCCTAGCTGCCTAAAAATATTTAGGCCCCTAAAAATAGTTTTGGTAATTAATGACATTATGTGAATATGGGACTAACATGTTTATTAAGTGTTTGAAATGTTTCGTCTCGATGACGCATGTGAGATGCATGCTAAGGGTCAACATGAAAATCAATGTGGCTCAAGACAAAGGTATAAGTAGTCTATGATCTCTTTTTGGTTTTACCGTTCGTAGGAGAAAGGATGGAAGGTCAGATTATAGGATAAATACTGTACTATTAAAAGAGATAAAGACCAGTAACTTGATAGTATGTTCTTGTGCCATTTGGATTAATTTAGGATCATGCATGCACTTAAAATTAAAAATAATAGCCAACTGTGCATTGTCAAAAAATCGGTAGTACCGAAGTTTACACAGTGGTACTTCCGCTACCCGAAAGTTCCAACTAAAACTGGCGTTATGTTTTTTCCAGAGAGCACCCTTTGAATCACATTTGTTTCTCTAGAAAACGGAAGTACCGAAGTTTAAACAGCGAAACTACCACAGAGTGGTAAGACTGCAACTCTTGAGCGGTACTACCGGATCTCCAGAGCTCTAAAAATCTAGGCGGTATGTTTTTTCCAGAGAGCGCTAAGTTTTGGCCCCCGAGACAAATGGAAGTACCGCAGCAGAAATCAAAAGTACCAAAAAAGGAACTACCGCGATTACAACGGTGACAGTACCACGCCGAATTTCAATGGCTAGTCCTACCGCTCAGAATAGCCGTTACTGTTGCTACAGTACAGATGCGGTAGCTCCATAATTTGTACAGCGGTTCTATAGCTCGCCCTGATTTTTCAGGATTATTTTATACAACGGTTATATTTGGTCGGTGGGGGTATAAATACTCCCTCACCTGCTCAAAGACAGAGTTAGACACTTTATTGCAACATCTTTAAACATAGAGCATTCACTCCATACCTCATCCTTAAACATAGAGCATTCACTCCATACCTCATTTGCTTTCATTCCATTAATTTGAGTTAGTTGATCCAAAATTAAGTGCATTCATCTTAGATTGATCCTTGGCACTTGATCGCTGTCAAGCCAAGCTTTGGTTTGTTACTCTTGGTATTTGCCAGCACCTAGATGGCTTGGTAGGAGACTACAAAGTGACCTCTTCAAGAAAATTGTCAAAAGGTCTAGCGCCAACTTGTGAGTGGTTCAGTGTTCACCATCTCCAGAGCGGAGGAAGAGCAACCACTAGTGGATTGAGGAGTGAGGCTTAATTCATGGAGCCGGTCCAAGACACTTGGGCTTTCCTCAATATGGATTAGTGAAGACCAACAAGTCTTCGATACCACGAGAAAAACTTCTCGAGTCAACTTGTGGTTATTTCTTTGCCTCTACATTCTGTACTTATATTTCTAGCTTTGTGATTGCTAAGATTGTCTTATTTACTTATGCTAGAGATATATTTATAGAGACTAGTGCTTATGCTGCCTTAGCTATTAGAATATGCAGGTTTGAATTACTTTGAAATCTAGCCTAGCTATATATTGTGGTAATTAGTTTTAGAATGTAAGAATTTTTAGAGCCTCATATTCACCCCCCTCTAGTCGGTTATCCTTGATCCTACACCGCCCGCACCACGCCCATGACCGTCGCTCGGGCCAAGCATGGGGCACTCAAGCACGGCAATCCCCAAGGCGCCGCACACACAATTGATGTGTGGATCCCTGTGATCGCCAAAGCGGTTGTGCTCCTTAAGGATGTACAGTCCCAGAACACATGCACGCGTTGCTTTGTCTCCTCCGTCAACAACACTATGAACACATGGGATTAGGCGGAGCAAGGACAACACAAATCGATGGAATCGCCAGGATGCATAGCGGCTTACTGGGACCTATAGGCTTCGCCAACATCGTTAGCGAGGGGCGGACGCCATCCATCCGAGTAGGGCATGTCCGTACCTCCCACCGATGAGCTAGCGGGGATAGGAAAATCATGCAGAACTCTTCAGCACAATCCCGCAAGTTTAGCCGAAGGGCGACAGTGCGAAGCCTCCAGAGTAGCGTCTCATCATCTCGGTCGAGCACCAAAGGGGGCGAATAGACGAAGTCCATGAGACAACTGGTGAAGCAGAGGCTGCTTTCATGTTTGATTTTGTGGTAAAACCACCGCTCCATCCAACAAGACTCCTACTTTGTCTACGTTAAGTTCAAAGGGAAGTCTCTTGAGGTAGCGCCACGAAGCTACAAACTGGCGCTGCACAAGTTGGAGAACGCACCGGGCCCAAGGCGCTTCAACTGACAGCATGCGTCATGAAGAGATGCAAAGACCGCCGTATGGGGTTAGGTGCCCTCCAAACGGGCTGCCCAGGAATAGACGGCCAGGCACATGATGGCGTTTGTCATCAACTGCTACAGCTCCAGTTCGTACAACTGTAGTAGGTCATCGACAAAGTGTGCGGCTAGGATACAGAACCTGGCATCGAAGTATGCAACAAACATGACTGTCTCACCCTCCCACGACTATAGCTCGACGTCCTCGTCACCAAGAAGGCGCACAGCTTCCTGAGACACAACCTTGCCATCGTGCACGAGGGATTCCACCAGCTCCTCCGTAGTGACCGACGGATCCAACGTGTTCATGAACACGCTACGAGATTTCCTCAACACCTTCCATCGCTTCCCAACGGCCACCTCTGTATGGTCTTCCCCACCAGCATGACTGCTCAATGGAACCGACGTCTCACTGCAGCCAGGGCAGTCACTGGCGCACACTATTGTGACAACCAAGAGAGCAAACGCCAAGGAGAGCGTGGGAAAGAGGCAACAACAAGAAACAATGGCGAGTAATAGAAAGAAGACAAGAAAGGGAAGCAAGAAGTAAATAGAGGAAAAGTGTGTCGGCCGCATGCTTAAGAAGAAGAGGCAATAGCGCCATTTAATGCACAGGCAACGGGCGCAAGAATCAAGGAGATGTGCACCACACCCGGACCAACGCAACGCCTCATCTCACGTAAACCAAGAAACCAACCATCGTCACATGTGGACCAGTCGCTACGATAGGCCCAGTCTCAAGGGTTATCCGCGCTGACCCAGTCAGCACCACCTTGGCAGGAATTCAAGTGGCGGCTTCCCAATGGGTCGAAGGGGCGAAGGGTGCCAACGAGCATCGGGCATGGTCTTGGCCCACAGAAAGCAGGCCCCTCAACCATGGCAAGCTACTATTGGGGGAGTGGCCCCCCACCTAGACCTAGCTGGCCCATTGCGCCAGTAATATAGTCTGCCATCCTGGCAGGAACAGTAGGACAGGGAAATGGTGTGCCTACCCCTATACGTGTAGGGCTAGATAGAGATATTTGTGTAACTTCAAGCGGAAAAAATGGCATGTTCGCCCTTGTAAGTATAGATCCAGGTAGAGGTATTTATGTAATAAGCCCTTGTGGCTATAAATAAGTGTCTAAGGACGCCATGGGGACCGGGCACTTCTTTTTCAGACAAGTTTAAGTAGTACAAACTTCTAACAAGGTCTCCACGACTTGTAAGGCTTCGGGTAGCCCCTTTGAGGTCTTCCCGACAGCCCCTTCATTTATTGTTTGGTCTGTAACCACATCAGTTTTAAAATTTTCATAAGAGAATTCGGAGAAGAGATTGCTGGTCAGAGTGTAGCTGGATGAGGGGGGGTATGTTGCCTATTTATAGAAAATTTGATATTTTTTGAATTTTTTGTATTTTTAAACTCACAAACGACCACAAAATGGCTATAAATTTTTTAAAAAATCAACCATTAATTATTCTAAACAGACCAAATTGGTCATGCTCAGGCCAAACATGCATGACGATCACATTTTCATGCCAAATGGGTTATGCCCACCGGTTATGCGTGCCTACGAGCCAAACGTGCCGAACGGACCACCGTGCCCATGCCAATAGCTGGACCGAGGTGGTGGCCCAAGCATGGCCGGTCAGACTCGCCTCGTGTTGTGGACTATGTTTACAGTAACAGACTGTAAACCGATCCATTAGGCATGACGTATTTAAACACCACTAGTCTGCTTCACTTCTCTGCCCATCCATTCTAGAGGTGGCCAATGGGTCGGGCCTTAGTGTGCCAACCCGTGGCTCAGTACTGTTGGCCCGGCCCAAGCACCATGCCATGCCTAGGCCGAGAGGGCAGTACACCGGGCCGGCACGGCATGGCCCAATAATTGTCGTGGGCCATGCCGGCACGACACGACACGGGATGGCCTAGCACGGTTAGCAACGGGCGTAAACGTGCCATGCCGACACGGCACAACATGGCCCAGCCTATCGAAAATAGCCATTTTCTGGTCGTTTTTTGACCATTGTGTGTAAAAAATCTAAAAATAGCAAAAAAATATGTAAAATAAATGGCATCCAGCCTCCATTCTTCACACCTCAAACTTGACTCTTATCTCTTTGTTTAGCTATGAAAAATACGGTAGTGTTTGTGCAAATTTGACAAAATTAGTGAGAAATTCGTGCGAAATTCAGAAAATTCAAAACATCTTCAAAGAATTTTCTAAGAGATACAGAAAAGGTAATAGTGCTGCCTTATTTTAGTTTTTTTCTATTATTTAATGATTCAATAATAAGTTAATTGCACTTTACTATTTCAATTTACAATTAATTCAATGGAGAACTATAATTTTCAACTCTCCGAATTCGGCCTTACGGTAGAGGATATGCAATCCTTTCAAGAAGGATATCCATCTGCGGAAGGTCCACATCCACAACAAACTAGAGAGGCAGATGAAGCGACGGCCCCAGTGGCGTAGGGTTCAATAGATCCATCTTTTGCTAGCTCAACGAATGCATCCACAACCCATAGCATAGGTGCAAAAAGAACAAGAGCTATTACATCAGAAGTCTAGAATGATTTTGACAGGAAATTCAAGACCAACAATGATGGTAATTTGGTGAGGTATGCTGTTTGTAAAATTTATGGTAAGAATTGTCTGTAAAATCTTCAGATAGGATGGATCACTCGCAACGGCATACTGCAAGCTACAAAAGAAGGTAAGGAATACAAAGACGCTAAACACAGCTACAATATAACCCCAACATCTCGGTACGTACTTGGGAGTACAACCTAGAGGTAACCCGGGAATCATTTGTAGATTAATTGCTTCTCAAGATTTACCTTTAAATTTTGGTGAGTCTGATGCTTTTCAAAAATATATTAGGACTACTCATAACCTTCGATTTAGTGTTATATCTAGGCAAACCACAACTAGAGATTTAATTAAATATTATAACAACTGTCATGAAAAATTGAAAGAAATGTTTCGTACATGTATATTCTCTATTGTTTTGACATCAGACATACGGAGTGGTAGGGCTAGGGAGGATTTATTAGTGTTGTTGCACATTATGTTAATGATGACTAGGTAATAAAAAAGAATTATATGATTTAAATTAATTAATGTTTCGCATACTGCTGAAAATATTGTAGAATGCATTATTAAAGTTGTAGAAGAATTTGGCCTCACGGATAAGATTTTTTCTATAACTTTAGATAATGCAGCTGCAAACACTAAGACTATGAAAATTCTTACTCCTTTGTTTAATACTTATGCACAATCTTTCTTACTGCATCAACGTTGTGCTTATCATATTATTAATCTTATTGTTAAATATGGTTTAAAAAGATTAAATGCTTGTATTGATTCTTTTAGGGATGTAATTTCATATATTAATTGTTCTAACTAACGAATAACCACATATAAGAGCTTTTGTGTAGCAATGAACGTCCATCCTAGAAAATTTAGCTTAGACATGCCCGTTAAATGGAACTCTATTTACCTTATTCTTAAACATATATTGCCATATAAGACTACCTAATCTGTTTTCCTTCACACCCAAGGTCATCAATCTCGTAGCTCCTCCAGTAGAACCCACATTAGAGACCCTGAATTTACTGAAGATGATTGGGTTGTTGGTGAAAAATAATTTGTTTTTTAAAATTTTTTTCATAAAACTACACTTTGTCTTTCTAAAGTATACTACCCAACCTCTACTCTAATTGTTCATAACATTTTTAAAATTGTCACTCACCTAAAAGCTTTTGAAAATGATTCTGTACTACGGGATGTTGTAGTTGCTATGAAAACTATGTTTTTAAAATATTGGAGGGAAATTCCTATTTTATATGCATTCGGCTTTATTTGGATTCTAGGACCAAACTCTAAGGATTTATAAATATATTACAACTTTGAAATGATGCTACCGGTTTAGATTATTGTACATACTATAGAGTAATTAATGATAAATTATATAAGGTATACAAGAAATACGAAAATAAGTTTAGGTCCGTGCGTTTGGAAAGACCCCTGGTAGCCTTTAGCACCTCTATGGGGACTATAAAATGGGGCAAGATTTTTTATTCTTCCTCTAGAGATTCTCGTACAAATACACATCAGTCAAGAAGAGGAAGGCAGTAAAGCACCAGAGACATATCAAGCTATCTCAACAGTGATAGCGTTAGTTTCGAGCAAGAGTTGAATATCCACTCGTGGTGGCAAACCCAGAAAATAACATATCCAGTGTTATCCATATTAGCACAAGATGTGTTGATTGTTCATGTCTCTACGATCTCCTCGGAGTCAGTCTTCAGTCTATCTAGAAGAATAATCGAGGAGAGAAGAATAAGTCTCTCGAACGATATGGTCGAAATCTTTCTTACCGTCAAAGATTGTGAACAAACTGAATCAAAACTCTAACATATTATAGAGAATAGAGACTTAGAAGAATCTTTTGAGAACTTGTATCTAGAAAGTAATGAATAAGATTTTTAATATTTTTCTTCAGATGTAGTTAATAGTGAGCTTTATAGTCTGTACTCTTTTTTCTTTACTAAGATTTTCTCAAGTTGAGTTTTTACTTGGTAAAGTTTTTAACGAGGAAATCATCCCATATAATTTAACAAGTTAATAAAGCTCATTATGTCGTTGAAAATAATTATCTTGATGGTTAATAATGTCTACAATTTTCTGAATTTTTTCTTTTTTCGTGATTTAACGGACCAACCGTGCTGGTATAACCCGTTAAGTCTTAACCGTGCTCGTACTGACATAGCACGGTCGTAGATCATGTCTAAACTCATATCGTGACCCATAAACCAACACGGTACTATCTATTTATTTACCGTACCTAAACTAACTGTCTAAATGAGTCGTACGTGAACTGAGCCTGTGCCATATGGTCGACACGGCGGCCCAGTTGACAGGTCCAACCCAACCTCACCCTCGCCGCACAGCGCGGTCCAAACCAACCCAACCCCACTGAGCCGAAACGCCCACACACTACGCCCGGTACTAGTACTGCCCATCCACTCCACCCCAGTACCCCACCACCACCTCCTCCTCCACCAATCCACCATGCCTCCCTTGCTACCTCTCGCCCTCCTCCTCCTCCTCCTCCTAGCCCTAGCCCCGCCCGCCGCGCCGCAGCCGTCACCGGCGGCGGCGGTACCCCAGGAGGACGACGCGCGGTGCCTCCGCGGCGTCAAGGACGGCCTCCACGATCCGGACGAGCGGCTCGCGTCGTGGACCTTCGGCAACAAGTCGGCCGGCGCCGTCTGCGGGTTCAATGGCGTCTCGTGCTGGAACCAGCAGGAGTCGCGCGTCCTCGCGCTCTCCCTCTCCGGGTTCGGCCTCCAGGGCGCCGTCCCCTCCGCGCTCCAGTACTGCCGCGCCGCCACCACGCTCGACCTCTCGAACAACGCTCTCGAAGGGCAAGTCCCGCCCGCGCTCTGCGACTGGCTCCCCTTCCTCGTCTCCCTCGACCTCTCCGGTAACCGCCTCTCGGGTCCGCTCCCCGCCGAGCTCGCCAACTGCCGCTTCCTCAACTCGCTCAGGCTCAACGATAACGCCCTCTCCGGCCAGATCCCCGCGTCCCTCCAGCGGCTGGACCGGCTCAAGTCGCTCGACCTCTCCGGGAACCGGCTCGACGGCCAGATACCGCCCCAGCTCGGCGCGACCTTTTCCAGGGAGTCCTTCTCCGGGAACTCCGGACTGTGTGGCCGCCCCGTGCCCTCGCACTGCGGCCGAGGGCTTGGGAGCGCCGGCCTCGGCATCGTTATCGCTGCTGGGGTCTTCGGCGCCGCCGCGTCGCTGCTCCTCGCCTTCTTCTTCTGGCGATGCACCGGGAAGAGCAAGGGCGGGCGCCGCCGCCACCGCCGCGGAGGAAGCGAGTCGGGCGGTGCTGCCGGGGAGGACGGGAGTTGGTGGACGGAGCGGCTGCGGGCGACGCACAACCGGCTTGCGCCGGTCTCGCTGTTCCAGAAGCCGATCGTGAAGGTCAAGCTCGCCGACCTGATGGCGGCCACGCAGGATTTCAGCACAAGCCACATCGTAGTGGCCGGGAGCTCGCGGGCGGGGACCGCGTACCGGGCCGTGCTGCGTGACGGGTCCGCCCTGACGGTGAAGCGGCTGCACTCGTGCCCGCTCTCGGAGAAGGTTTTCCGGGCGGAGATGGGGCGGGTCGGGCAGCTGCGGCACCCCAACATCGTGCCGCTGCTGGGGTTCTGTGTTGTTGAGGATGAGCGGCTGCTGGTGTACAAGCATATGGAGAGCGGGGCTCTTTCGTCGGTGATGAAGGAGCCAGGGCAGGCACTGCTGGATTGGGCGACACGGCTTAGGATTGCCATTGGGGCAGCGCGGGGGATTGCGTGGCTGCACCACGGGTTCCAGGTTCCTCAGATTCACCAGAACTTGAGCTCAAGCGCAGTGCTTCTCAATGAGGATTACGAGGCTCGGATTACGGATGTTGGGCTCACAAGGCTGGTCCGGATGGCACCAGCTGAGGGCGGCGATACAAGCCCCTTCCTGAATGGAGACTTCGGGGAGTTTGGGTATGTTGCCCCTGAGTATACTAGCAATCCAGTTCCTACCATGAAGGGTGATACATATGCATTTGGGGTGATACTGTTCGAGCTCGCTAGTGGGCAGGAGGCTGGCACTGTGACAAGTGACGCAGCAGGTGAAGGGTTCAAGGGGACATTGGTGGATTGGGTAAATCAGCTCAAGAGCTCCGGCCGAATCACTGATGCTGTTGATAAGTCATTGTGCAGGAAGGGCCATGATGCAGAGATTGATGAGTTCTTGAAGATAGCTTTCCAATGTATCGTGGCTCATCCAAGGGACAGGCTCTCAATGTACCGTGTTTATCACTCTCTGAAGAGTATTGGAGAAGGCCGTGACGTCTCGGAGCAGTTCGATGAATTCCCACTGGCCTATAACAAGGATGACTCGGACACCATGTAGCTGATGGTGATCACACGCTTCGGATTGTGAACCTCTTGGTCAGGCTCAATGATGCTACATGTGTAGTCCTGCTGTAAGATTAGTCTGTGTTGTCTTTTAAATTTATTGCTAGCGCTTGAAGTATCTCTGTGGAACAGTAATTCTTGTTGTGTCTAAATCCTGATATCTTCTTCCTTCTTGGAACAACCAGCATGCTCTCCAGTCTCCAAAAAAGTCAGATTGGCATTCAAAAAAAAATTGATCTTTGACCAATCTATCTTCATTTTACAGGAATATTTCACCCTGTTTGTTAATGCCTACTCCTACATGGTCATTTTCCATCCATACTTCTCTCTAGTAACATGTTCTCTCATTTGTCATCTCCTTTTTGTGAATTTGCTCGATGATATCCCATACATCATTCTCATACACTTGAGTGTACTGTTTGGAACCCACTTTGCTATCCCTGCTAATAACTGGGTACCGATAATATAGAATTTTCCAATTTTGATGCTAAAATCTTCGACATACATTTCCAGGCTATGTACCGTGTGCTATACTTGTGGACCTTGGACCATCTACTGGTGGTCTCTCTTCTATATTCTAAAGCTTAATTGGAAGCACTAGCATGGGGGACATGACACCATCAACCTCGCTTTTAGTTTCTATCCTTTTCTTCTAGCTCGGTGGTATCTTCGCTCTCCAGTCTTATCTAGTTGTATTATTTGCTGTATTGTATGCTTTCTTTGATTTGAAAGTCAGCTCTTTGTGACAAATAAAAATAATCAATTCCGGTGCACATGCCAATTTACATAAATGTCACCATCACAGCACAATCCTGAATTTGACCTTACCTAGGATAGCGTGTGTTATTTGGTCCCTTGACTAGCACTCTGTTACTTGGATGGTTAAGAACTTAAAATTAAGAAAAATGAAGTGTGAAGTGACTGTACAATATGTTAGCTTTTACCCATCAGAATTACCTAGGTGGAGAGAGATGAGCAAACGAGACGTACATCTTGCAACTCTGTTCGAATCATGCGCTTAGCTGGTGGCTGCGGTTATTGTACTAGATTAGCAGTAGTTGCTTTGTCCAGATTTGCATGAGCATGTTGCACATAGGAAGGACGGTGAGAGTTAGAGACAAAAGACACAGCTACACTGACTCTTTTCAGCCAAAGTTTTTTTTTTTACCTTATCTAAGACGTCGATTTACTCATCCTCAGCCAGTGACCAGGGTCCCTCCCATCTCTCTGGATTGGCAACAGTACCACGGTTACAAGTGTTTGGTGTGTTGTCGTATGGTTCTTCTATCTATGGCCTGAAAATGTTTGGTGGGCAGCTCAGCAGCTGGCATCTGCAGATCAGGCTGCAATGATGATCATGCCTTGTCTGATAGACGTTGGACCTCTCTGCACATGATCGGGACCTACATGATTCAAGAATGGGAGGATACTGAAGAATCATGGTCTGATGGAGTTGTTCTGTTGACTCCTCTAGGTGCTAGGACGCTGGAAGCCTGGAATGCTACACTTGGTGCAGGATTGTGCAGATATTTTAGGAGCTATGATCGTCTCTAGGGTTTTCAGTTTGTACTCCAGGAAGCTAATCGATCAACCTCGACTTTGTTCCCAAAAAAAAATATCATGCAGCTGTTTAAGAGTTTGAAGTTTATAATCTTCTGAGAATTCAGGATGGTTTTACCCAGGAAAACAATTTTGGACAAAATTTTGTGAAATTCGGTCCCCCCCCCCCCCCCCCAAACACACACACACAGAAAAGCCGCTTCAACCAAAAATTTGGTCCATTTTAAATTTTCGATATTTGACCGAGATTTTTGAGATTTTGCCGATTCCAATCATTTTGCTGTTTTTATATAATCGTATTTCTTGGATTCAAACCGTACGCTTGATTTTTTTCTGAATTTTTTTTAAAAAAACCAAAATTTCTGAATTTTGGATTTTTCGAGGGGCTGAAAATTTTTCTAAACCCAAATTATTTTCCCTGGTTTTACCTGTCGCTTGTGATGGAGAGTGTTTTTCCTCCGATGGTTTAGCCGTTTCCACCCATAGATTCGGACACAACGAGCGGTGAGATGAGCGCGTCGGCCGCGACTAGTCGCTCGGGAGGCATGTCACCGTCGATCGCTTCGGTTCGCATCGTTGAACGACTTGGCGAGTTAGGCTTTTTCTAGTTTTCTTTTGTAACGACTCAAAACTAGCCTGCTCACAGGATCCTCCCAACTATTGCCGTACGGTTTTCGCAACCGTAGAGACGTTAAAAAGCTATAAGCTTTACCATCGATGTCGATGACCCAAAGAAGGGACCTAGTGAGATTTAACCTAAAGCTTCCAGAATCACGGCGGGTGAAAGGCAGCACAGCGATAGGTCACGTATCTTCCAGCAGTCTCACTGGCTCGGATGATTTTCACAACCTGCCCACGCTTCATGCCGTGGTATATTGCTATCGGGTCAGTAATCTGAATTCGAGGGAGCTGCATCACAAGTAAAAAAAAATCATCAGATCAGGGACTACTAGCATATTAGATCACTTGGGCTTAAAAGCTCATGTCTTATAGCTGAAAACACTGTAGCAGGTTGAAAAAAACACTGTAGCAGACAGAGGCTTATTTAGCATAATTAAATTTTAAAAAAATTAAAAATATAAAAAATATGTTAGCCCATTACGTATAATACAAATAAATACGGGGAAAAAAGAACCGGCAAAAAAACTCAACAAAAAATCAAAAGCTCAGAAAAAGACGAAATTTATGAATAGTGAAAAATAAGCTGGAAGCCAAAAGCTTAAGCCCAACCGATCACTGCAAAATTGAGAAGTATCAGCAGTGGAAATCAATATAGTAGTTTATCTAACTAGGTTTGGAGTTTATCTTTGTTAATGATTATGAGGTGAACCACATTGTTCAAAACAACCAGTTAACTCAGATGAACATCCCCGATACGGCAGATCAGTACACTTGCATTCTTCACAGTTTCTAATTACGCAACAAAACATGCACCACAGTAAACCACCCACTGTGATACCTTAGAAACTTTATGTGGACACAAACTTCTAAGAGTTTTTTTCATCTTTGGAATTTGGAAGATATCAGGAGATACCGGTATCTTTTCACTTAAACAAGAGGTAAAAGTTAATCCAATCCGTTGATTTAATATTAACAGGGGTAGTTGCTATACTCCACACGTAACACACAACACTGGTAGTTGCTGTCTCCACTCTCTTGGTTCACTAATTTCAATACGCCAACAAAATTTCAATGCGCACGCCGAACAATTGCACCATCTATCCAAAAGCTTTCAGTTTTTTTTCACGACATAAATCACTCAAACTAATGCATAATTCTAGTACAAGGGAAAGGGGAAATCATACCAAAGTGTATATAGACTAGAGAGATAGCTCTATGCCAACAGTCGGTGCAAGTGCAACACAAATTTACTTACAAAATGATTTGCAAAGTTATGACAGATACTGCATTTAAGTATTCGATAAACATTACTGGCCGCAAGATTTTTCCTAACTTTGGAACATATGCAAATGCAAATGCAGCCGTAGCCTATGCAAATCTAAAATAAAATGGGCGAAAATAAAAAAGAACAATAAAGGAAGAGGGAAGGTGATGTGCAGCCGTGGCCTCACCTCTTTGTCATTGACCTAACGGCCATCCATGGCCGTCGTTGACCTCAACGCCAGGTTTCATCTTCCCATTGCTATCACGAGTCACAGGACCTCAAGGGCACCACCAATCTGCAACCCATGGCCGCAGTGGGGATGAGGGGACAGGACACGAGGAAAGGGGACAGCCGTGCGCGTCCCTCTGTTGTCTGCGGCACAGAGGATATGCAGAGGGGGCGGTGGGAAGGGAATCGTTCGATCCAGGGTTAGATCGCCTGATCCGGGGAGGCAGCGTGGAGGACACACAAATGTGGCCGAGACATCAACACTATCAAGCTCGGTCTAACCAGTTACATACAAATTTACCATTATACCCTTGAAGCGTGGTACCTCTGCCCTCTGGCCTGTGGTGCGTGGGTCAGTACCATAAGGTACCGACGTTCTCAGCCGTTAGATCTTAGTGCAATGGACAGCTCTGGTGCATTTCAAGGATGGTAAAAATGTATGCAGGATCCATTTAAAAGGTATTAATTTCTGAAAGCATCACTTTCCAAGCAGATATTAGAGTACCCTTGTTCAAGTTCTAACAGAGCATTGAGGTCTCCATTCTACTAGCTTATGTTGCCACCACCTGTATTACTCTTTTAGCAAAGGACCACCTCGGCTTAAGTCTTAGGCATGATAAGTTTGTCATTCACCCTGATTTCTCACTAAAATTATATAGAATCGTGGTGTTCCTAAACTATGATAAATACTTTTTGAACAAAGATAACTTAAAACTCAACATTCCAACATGACTCGACAGTCCTGGTTCCCATAGCAAACCAACTGTAATAACAAAGTTCAACAAGAAATACCCCGGTTCTAACTATTTTCTTTACAATTGGGGGATGGCTATGGTACATAATATTTTTAGTTACAAAAAGCTTTTAAAATTTTCCATCGCCTAACATTTTCCACACTCCCCAGTCCCCACCATGTTAAGTTACAGATACCAATAGTTGAAACCATATATATATCCAGCACTTATAATTTCTCTACTAACATTTTAACTTGACATGAAGACCATATGTGACATGTAAAGCTCTTTTGTTGTTTCATTAAAACTGAGTCATAGAGGGTGATCAAAATGGCTTAAAAGCCCGTGGCTTATGGCTGAAAATACTGTAGCTGGCTGAAAAAAGCACTGTAGCTGACAGAGGCTTATTTACCATAATTAAATTTAAAAAAATTTAAAAATAGAAAAAACATATTAGCCCATCACGTAAAGTGTAAACAAATACGAGGAAAAAAGAACCGGTAAAAAAACTCAAAAAAAAGCCAAAAGTTCAGAAAAAGACGAAATTTATGAATAGTGCAAAAATAAGCTGAAGCCAAAAGCTCAAGCCATTTTGATCACAACCATAGCCTACCAATAATTGCCCTTTGCCCGAGGATGTTGTATATCAACCATCTAATTACAGTGCTTAACACAGGAATGAATATTTGATAATGCTACACTTATATCGATTTGAATACCATGACAGTGAGAAAAGAATAGGTAAATTTATCCGACCTGGGTTTCTTTCACGGTGTATCGCTCCAGCAGCGTCCTCTTCTGCTCAGGCGTCAGGAGCTCGTGCTCTGGTACTAGGAGGTGCTCTTTAATGTTGACAAGAAGCTCCGATTCTTGCACTACGTTAAGCATCAGCCACTGGTTTGCACGGAGGGAGGAAGCATATAGACACATATGAGTACGAGGTGAAGGATGTGGTAGAGGGTGACCTGGAAGACCTCGAGGTGGTACTTCTGGGAGACCTCCTGCACGGCGCTGCCGCTGCGGGCGAAGGCGCTGAGCGCCTGCTGCACGACGAGTACGCTGCTGGTGACGTTCTCCTGCTTCATCTTCTCGACGTAGCTCCTGATCGTCTTCACGCCGGGCTTCGCCTCGTACGGGAAGAAGACGCAGATCTGGAGGGCAGGGTAACATCGTCATTCGTCACAGGCGCCCGGCGGAGATTGCGGGGAGGCGGCGAGGGAGGGAGACGGACATGGTCGGCGGGGCCGGCCTTCTTGGCGCGGTTGATGACAAGGTCGTCGCGGCGGACCGTAGCGCTCGATGAACTCGCGCTTTGACAGATTGATGTCGCCGTCCACCACCAGGTACGCGCGGTCGCGCAGCATCTGCATCTCCGTGCGCCGGATGCGGAACAGCCGGCTCGTCTCCTCCTCCGACGCCATCTGTCACTCACGCCGCGCACGCTCCCCCCCCCCCCCCCCCCCCCCCCCCTCTCCCTTTTCCGCCGATTTTCGTCGGTCTTGCAAGGGGGCAAGCGGCGGCAGGCACGGAAGGCCCACCGGCGCCGAGTGACGAGGAAGTATATATAGGTTGGACTCGGGCAGAAGGGCCTGTTTATTTGGGAGCACCTTAATAGATTTTGGGTGCCTTTGGTTGAGGTTTTGGGAGTTGCTTTTGCTTCCAAAAAGTCAAAAGTCAACTAAAGGGATGGAAATCAGAAGCTGCTTTTTCAGAAGCAGCTACTTTTGGTGGTACAGTTTTAAAAGCACCTTGGACCCTGCTTTTGGCTTTCTGCTTTTTGAAATGGTGAAAATAGAGAGCTGTTTCATAGTTGTTTAGAGATAGGAAGTAAGTTTTATACTTGTTTGAACCAAACAGCTTACAGTTTTTCCACAGCCCACAACCTACAGTAACTTTTCCATAGCCCACAGTTCACAGCAGCTTTTCCAAAAGCCACATTCTTTTATCTAGCCAAAAACTATAGAAAAGCCAAAAAAGAAGAGACCGAGTTCTAGTTCGATTTTGACGTCAGTTCCGTTGGGACTTGCTTTGGGCCGAACAAAGGTGGGTTCTGTACAAGGACTTGGATCGGGATGAGCTTACGAAAGGCCCTGTTTTTTTTATTGTAGTTGATAATTTTTTTTACCATAATTAATAGTTTTTATTTGTATTTTTCAAGACGATAGCAAATGACGGAGACACTGACATAGAAAGTGTATATAATTTCAGACTTGAAAAACCGTTTAAATAATCTTTTTAAAAAACAATTTTATTTATTTTGATTTTCGAAGAAATAAAAAGATCAAAGAACACGACCGATATAACCTAACGTCTCGACTCTAAAAAAATGGAGGACCGTGATAACATATGTTCCGTTGGCTCTATGCGATGGCGATTTTTTTTTTGTGGAAGGTAAATACGCGATGGCGATTGTGCACAAGCTTCTTCATCCAAGTCTCGAGTAAAGTCGAATTGTAACGCGTGGAGAGCTTTGTTATGTTGGAATCAGGCAACAAGTTTGTTTGCATGAGCCCAAGTTGTACCTGCGCAGTTGCAGATGAGTAACATTTGACATTGCCCATGGCACCGGTGAGCCTTCCGAAGCTGCCTTCCTGTTGCCGCCGCTGCACGTTGAAACGACGAACGAAATGGCTGTGCTCCACCCCTGAAGCCCCGTCCCTGCGCTGTGACTGCTCGTAGATTTATGGGCGACGGCACTAGACGCTGGCCGCGACGAACTCCAAAGCCATGGCTTGCGGTTGCGCCGAGCAGGCCAGATTGGTTCCGACGCGCGACAACAAAACGACGCCCGCGCGGAGCACGCTCGCTTCCGGGCCGGCCTTCACGTGCCAAACGACCAGAAATAACGCCCAATCCACTCCATCAGCCGCGGCATGGACCTCAACGCGCCCGCCCGGCCGCGTGGTCGCGCCTGCCCCGTCCGCACCGCACCAGCGGCATGCCGGCCGCGGCATATGTGAATGTGGTATGTCTGGTCTATTCTTTAACGGTTTCTTGAAATAGTTTTTGATTTTTACTATAGATATAACTTTTAAACAGAGTGTTTTCTTAAGACGGAGTCTACAAGTTAATTATAGTACACGTTAAAAATACAACATATGTATCAACCAAAATCACAAGCGAGAATCGCTCTCTATAATCTCTATCGCAAACAGCTAAAATCTAAAAGTTTCAGTAAAAAATTATAAACCACAGTCATACCGTCTCGTGCCGCAGCGCGTGGGCCGTGGCCGTCCGACGCCTCGTACCCACAACGCCATGCCCGTGCGTGACCGCGCGAGTGGTTGGAGTGGGTTTGTTGTTTGTTGAAGTGGCGGTTCAGTTCTTGCAAGCAGCATGTGAGGCCAGCCGCCCATCTCTGGGCCGCACACCAAGGATCGATCTCTGTGCAATGTGAACCTGTGATAGGCCAGTCTCTAGAGTAGGACATGAGAAGAGCTGTTACCTATAGAAGAGTGCAGATGAAGGCATGGAATGAACTGAAATCGAAGAATCGACTATCGTCGTAGCATGTGTAACAAACTTCATGGAATTTTGTGGAAACAAAGATAGTATCACTGCACATATCTTTTACCAAGGAATCGAGCTATGAATCTCAATAGTTTGAAAGTCGTCTGAACTGAAAAGTTCCACTTCCAAGGTGGTTGTTTCCTCGTTAAACAAGAGGCAGACACAAAATCAAGAAAACTCTTGGAGCATGCATACATACATATATGTATGCACGCACACATACATGTATATGTGTATGTGTATATGCTTGTGTGTGTATATTATAATTAACTGGGACACCACGATGTCAGAGCACTATGATTTAAAATATGTATTTTTCTATGTATCGCATGCAAAAAATTTTGAATTTTTTCGGATGTCGATTTTAACAAGTTTGAACTAAAATTTGAATTGCAGTTGTCTTTTTTATGATAGTTTGATTATAGGCATGTGTTGATTTTATATTAAAAAATAGCAAAAAAATATGATAGTTTGATTATATGTATGTATTGATTTTATATTAAAAATAGCAAAAATGTGATCTAAATTCGTTTAAAATGTTTGAATTCGAGTATATATATACATATACTCACATATACATACATACATACATGTATGTATGTATGTATGTATGTATGTATGTATGTATGTATGTATGTATGTATGTAATTACCTAGGACACCATGGTGTGTGTGTGTATGTGTGTATATATGTGTGTGTGTTCTTACAACAGGAGACAACCTATATGGCTGGGAACTGGTTTTATATTTTGAGTCATGACCATATATGAGCCAATTAAAATATACAAAAAAAGCATAATTAGGCAAAAAAAAATCCGATTTCAGAACATATTCAGTTCTTTTGCAGATTTTAAGATTGTGTTTTCAGCTAACTGCTTACTCTCAAGAAAATGGCTCAAAATATCAAAAAGGCAAGTTTTCTAAGTTATAGGAATTTCAAGAATCGCAACCAACTACAAAACAAAAATCTGACTACGTAGTATGAGAACATGTTCAGGCTCAGTCTAATACTGATGCCAAAGGTTTCAACTAGTAAGGGGGGGAAAATCAAAACTTGCCTAAAGTAGTACATTAACCTCCAAATCTCCATAAAATATATCAGGTTTCGAAATATCAATATTTCCAAATTACAAGCAAGAAAACAAAAGCTGCAATGATATGACCAAAAAAACGAAGGTCTGTTCTACTGTTTGGAGGTTGGTAAGTACTAAAGAATGTAAAGTGAGGTTGGCATCATTCAGAAATCTGATTGCCAACTTGGTCAGTTATTATCTTATTTGAGCAGTACTACTATGTGCACTTGATTACTAATTCACAAGGTTATCTTCTACCATATGCGCCTTATATGATTAGTAGTAATTTACCAGGTTGTCATATTTTGAGCTAATTCACCAGTTATCTCAACTTCACGGAGTTGGTGTTTTTTGGCTCTGGTGTTGCAAGTCAATATTTCAGAAAACAGTATGGATTTGTGATATTTGCAGACCTATTTAGTACTCTGTTAGCTAAAGAAATACTTAGAGAACAGATAGGAACTGAACATTTCATACAAGGCTCTGTTAAGTTGTTTCATTTCAGGCTTTCAGCTGCTGATTCGTCCATTAGTCTTACAGAAACATAATGGAACAGCATACAGTTTACTCAGACAAGATATACCAATAATGCCAACTCTAGCTTGTCTAAAACTGAAATCTGAACACCAAGACATCAAATGCCACGCAAAAATTCAAGTATTTCTGCTACGAACTGCTATCAACATTCGACAACTGATATCCATGAAAATTGCTGATCATTTAGGAACATATTTTACAAAGTAGTAATCCAGAAGTAAATCAAATATGATGAATTACTTGCTCACAGAGTGAAGCAAAACAGATTGCATTTATGAGCAAGAACACTTCAGCATAATCACGTGCGGATCATTTCATCAGAAGATAAATGCCCTACAAAACTAAGAACCTAAGCAGGAAGTCAAGAACTTGCCAAACTGACCATCTGTTGCAATCCATTTGACAATGACATGCCCAGGCCGAAAGAACAGGAAAGAGATGCAATACTACGACAACCTAAAGATTACTCCACAGAAATCCAAGAACTTGACCTCTCAGTTCCAAGAAACTAAGCAAGAAAAGACCCAAGATTCAGGCCGCCAAGAAAGATACGAACTGAAAATTGTAACGAACTCTTCAATAAACCTAACCAAGAAACGATCAAGATCAGACAAGACACAACGCGCCAGCTCAAGGAGCATCCGATCCCTACGACGGCGATGATGACGACAGCTATGGCTGCAGAAGTGGCTCCTCCAACCCCGAGGCGTGGGCCGAGCTCGACGGCAGCGGGTTCTGGGTCAGGGTCGGCGGCGCTGGAGGCGGAAGAAGCGGCTGGTTCTGCTCCTCCGGGTTCTGGGCCAGGATCGGCTGCGGCGGCGGCGGAGGCAACTCGTTCTGCCCCTCCAGGTCCTGCTCCTCCGAACGAACCGCGGCCGAGCTCGGTGATGACGACGGCGGCGGCGGCGCCTTCCACGGCAGTACGGGGTAGGCGCTCTTGCGGCAGATCGGGCAGGACACTCTGTTCTCGCGGAGCCACTTGTCGATGCTGGAGGTGCACCTCTTGTGGAACACGTGGTCGCAGGAGAGCGTGCGCACCACGCCGCCGGCCTCCATGTTCTCCTGGCACATCGCGCACTGGTCACGCAGTGTCCGCTCCAGGGTCGTGACGCCGCCGAGCGTCCACACCCGCAGTTGATCCCGCCACTCCCTCCCCGTCTGGGAGGTGCAGAAGCGGACGGCGCTCGCGATGCCCACCGCGACGATGGCGCCGCCGATGACGAGCTCGGCCAGCGCGACGTCATCTCGATCAGGGGCCATGGTGCCCGCGCGCTCTCCCCCCGATCTCTCCTCTCGCGTTTCTTGCGCTGCCTTTCTTGCTCGCGTACGGAGAAGCGCGCAGCTGTGTGTTTGAAAGGTGGCTTGGGATTTGGGAATTTGACGGTTGGGTTGGTTCGTTGGTTAGTTTATAAAGGCGGGGCCCGAGTCCTGACGGCTAGGTCGGTGGGGGTGCGGCACTCCGCTCCCGCCGACGATCGTAGATCGGACGGTGGAGCAACCGCGAGGGGACAAAAAAGGAAAGAAGCGGTCGGTTGTGAATTCGGCTCAGTTGCTGCGACCGAACAAACTGAAATTGCAAAATAATCCTACCATGTTACTCCTACAAATCTCGTGGGATTTTGCAGAAACAAAGATGTTTTTTTGGAAACAGAGGGTGTATCCCACCCCAGTTCCATTTTTATTAAAATGAAATCAGACGATGGGTCTAACTGGCATGATGAGGACGGTCAAACCGTGCAGGGAATTTTCAGAGGAAGTGATACTTCAAAATTAATATCGTAGTTTGAGTTTGGAAGTGGTTTAGGGTTATGAATTCATGACATGTGTTGCATGATGGATTTTTGGACTGATGTGAGTCAAGTTGGAATGAACTTGTGCTCAGAAATAGTTTACTTATCTATTGTTATGCAGGTGGTTCCGATGTCAACTTGGTCAACGGTGATAGATCGAGGCTTGGTTAGAAGAACCAAGATTCAGAGTGGTCATGAAGGCCGGGTGAGATAGTTGGTCTCGAACAAGGCGTAAAATAGACAAGGGACATGGAAAGAACAAGTGGTCAAGGTCAATAGGGATATGTGGTGCGCTAAGTGACTTGGACCCGTTTGCAAGCGATGATAGTTCGGTGGTATCTGGACACGTGAGATGCTTGTCAAGAAGTCATTGGGACCATATAGAAGGTGATGGATCATGGTTGATGCTTCGAGATAAAGGAATCGGGAAAAATCATTTTGAGGGGGCAATGTGGCAATTTGCCCAAAACTGGAAAAGTGAGCGGTTTGCAAAACCGCAGCGGTGGGCTAAGAGAATTAGGTCAAGGAGACTTCACAAAGGATAAGACATAATGAATCCGGGCTTTTGGAGCCAAGGATGAAGGTGTCGCTTTGAAAAGAGTGCATGAGTGTGTTGAGTGAAATACCCGATTATGTAATGGGTTAACGAGTTCCCATGAGGTGTGTGTAATGGATTTGATCCACTTTGTGACCAAGTTAGGGTTCCTTGTGAACATCTACTATATAAGGGGCATTAGAGATGGTTGTGTACTTGAGCTCCAAGAGAGAAACTAGGGTCTTGTTGAGAGAGCTAGGTGCTGCCCTTAGGGTTCTATACTCCTAGTGGAGTGTCTATAATCCTTCATCTCCAAGTAGTAATAGAAGATCAAAATTGATCCTCCATGTCTTAGTTGTGTTCTTGTTTGATTTTCTTGCAATATTGGCGATTCTTGGTTCCATCTTGTTCTAGTATGATTCGTTCTTAGATATGGCTTGCTAGGACATGTAGGAACTCATCTAGGATGATCTTTGTTGTCTACATCTCACGAGTTTTGAGTATACCAAGTTTTCCCCCTTTTGCTCGGTTCTTGACCTCTCTACCCTAAAATGGATGAAGGTGGGAACTTTGACAACAATTTCTGAAATTGTTGGGTGTAATAGGGTCCTGACATCCTAGGGTAGCTGTGTTTCAAATTTAGTGCGATTTGAACAAGTAGATCAAAAGTTAGGTGACGTTGGCTACTTGAAATATTGCAGTTTTTGGTTTGTCAGCAAAGGAAGGGGTCAAACCGCTACTTGCTTGCCAGCCAGACTGGCCACTGATCAAACTACCCAAGAGTTGGCGATCAAACCGGCTTGACAGGGTTGATTGTTGTGATCTTTGAATTTTGCTTGTGGGTGTTGTTTATGTTGGTTGCAAGTTCAATCTTGATCTTCACAGCTGTTTATAGCTACTGCAATGAAAAGATTGTCGAATACCTAGGAGGGAATTTGTCAGAGTCATTCACCCCCCTGTGACTGCCGTAACCAATCCTGTACCACGGAAACCTTGATACCCTTGATTGGGAGCCCGGCCGCACGGTGGTCGTCTACCTCTGCCGGCACCCCTTCCTCCAAAATCTCTATCGTGAGCCCAGACCTAGTTGCCATACACCATCTTAGTGTGCCTTACTACCTCAGCAAATGTTGCTCAATTTCTGCTCCCCCCCGCAAATATCACGCGAGAAACTGATGGTTCTCACCTCGAATCCTAGTTGATTAGATATCCTAGGTAGGTAGCAATCTATCATCGTGAATTGCTTTTTCTACACTAGATCACTCCGCACCCAAACCAGAACTCGCTTTATTACCTTGGAAGCTGAAACCCTAGGCCTCGGTGGCAAGATTGGCACCATCCAAAGTTGGCCAAAAAATTCCCAACGATTTCCTCTCCCTCTTCTATAGTGTTCTAATGGATCAGGTTCACCACCTTCTCCCCCACCTTCATCCGATTCGCCTCCTCGGCAGTAGAGATGTTTCAAAGTGTCGCCAATCTAGATCAGGAAGGAGTAGGTGACGTGTCTCTACGAACTGGGTACAGGAAATTCAAACTTGCCTCACGCCATGGCGAGAGGACTTGGATGCGACCTCCGCTCGCGGGAATCCCCCCTGCAGTTGGAGGCTCACCGGTGCAGGATGCGGTAACATAGGTCAACATTAGTGTCACCTCCCTGATCGCCCCTCTAATTTGTACTATATATATATATATATATATATATATATATATATATATATATATATATATATATATATATATATATATATATATATATATATATATATATATATATATATATATATATATATATATATATAAGGTGCATAGGCACCCATATCAATACCCGTTGATTTGCTTTGAGATTCGCAACGTTTGATGTGGGTATCTTCATATACCCATAAAAAAGTATATTTGAGATGTCAAACTCCGAAAAAAATTAAATTCAACTTCAGTTTAATTAATTTGAACTATTTTTATGGTATATACTCACTGTAGTCGCATCGAACTCAAAAATAGTTCAAACTAGTTTGAACTGAGTTCAAAACTTACTTACTATAAATATATCAAGGGTATAAAATATTTTCATACCCTAATTCAAAAAATTATTAATCATACATGTGTATCGGACGGTTCTTGATGTGGGTGCCTAGGCACCCAGGTGCCTTGTGTGTGTGTGTGTGTGTGTATATATATATATCGGTTTTACTGATTCTAGGGTATTTGTTAATGTAGACATATTTTGTAAAGGAATCAAGCTATGAATCCCAAACTTTGAAAAGTCGATTGAACTGATATTTGTCATTTCCAAGGTGGCTGTGTTCTCGATCTCAAGAGAGGAAAATGCTCATAAAAATTCAGGAAAACTCTTGGGTCTAGTCTGTATGACTGGGAATAGGTTTTATTTCCTGAGTTATAACCATATATGTGCCAATTTTAAGATACAATAATTGTAATGGGAAAAAAAGCATTTCTGATTTCAGAAGTACAGATTTCAGAGTTTCGTTTGCAGATTTCAGGTTTGTGTTTTCTGCTTAACTGTTTACTCTCAGAAATATGGCTCAAAATATCATAAAAGTATTTTTCTAAGTTCTATGAGTTTCAAGGTTCGCAACCAAGTACAAAATAGATATCTGACAACACTGTATGAAAACATGTTAAATCTGAATCAACACTGGCGCCAAGATTTCAACAAGGTAGAAAAAAAACAGAAGTTTCTTAAATTAACCTCCAAATCTCCATGAAATAAATCAAGTTTTGGGAATATCAAAATTCCCAAATTACAAGCAAGAAACAGAGCAGCATTGACATGATACAAAACCGAAAAGTCTGTTCTACTGTTTGGAAGTTGACAAGTACTAAAAGAATGTAAATTGAGGTTAGCATCATTCAGAAATACTTGCTGGCTTGTTCAGTTATTCTCTATTCGAGCAATACAGCTATTTGCACTTTATATGATTAGTACTGATTTACCAGGTTATCTTCTACCATATGCATCTTACACAATTACTACAAATTTACCAGGCTGTCATCTTTTGAGCTAATTCACCAGTTATCTCGACTACAATAGATGGTTATCACTTTTTTAAAAAAAAGAATAGATAGCTAGTGATCACTGATCATTTGCTCTGGTATTAGTGCACTACAAGTCCATTTTTCAGAAAAAGTATGCATGTGCAAACAATGAATCAATTAATTCTGGCAAAGAATATTATAATTAGGTAAGTTTCAGTATTTGCAAACCTATTTAGTTCTCCGTCAGCTAAAGGAACGCTTAGAAATATATTATAACTGGAGAAATCATATAAGACTCTGTTAAGTGTTTCATTCCAAGCTTTCAGCTGCGGGTTCTTTCGTTAGCCTTACAGAACCATAATAGAACAGCATATAGTTTAAACCAATAATAACAAGCTGGTCTAGAACTGAACTCTGAACGCCACGACCTCAAATGCACTAAAAAACACAAGTATTTGTTCTACAAAGTGCTGTCAACAACTGATATTTCTGAAAATTGCTGTCCATACAAGAAGACACTCAACAATGTAGCAACCCAGAAGTCAATCAAATCAGACGAATTACTTGCTCGCGGAGTGAACCAAAAGATATGACATCTATGAGCAATTCAGCCTAAACATTTGACAGACACTTCATCATACACCATGTACTCCAACTCTATAACCTGTAACAGAAGGAATCAATTGCTAATCAATTCCTTATAACCCATCGAAGAACCTACTGAAACTATAGATTGCTTGTGGCATACGGACTTAGTCTTATCATGAATAGGGGACAATTTAAGCAACAAAAGCATCGCTGACTTGTCTTGAATTGCGAGAAACTAGATGACCTGCGAAGAAAGTAGGAAGTATATGTTTCACGAACTGTGATACAAACTAATGCTACAGAATCAAGGGCAAGCAATTAACTTATCCAAAAGGGCACACCATTAGACAGTAAGCACGAACCTTCAATAACCTAACCAAGAAGTCAAGAACTAACTAGAACCAGCCATCTCTTGCGAATGTTCAGGCCATCAGTTCTCACAGTTGAAGCTATGCGACATACAAAGTTCAGGCCGAAAGAACAAGAAACGGATGAAATAGTACGACAACCTAAAGATTACTCCACAGAAATCCAAGAATTTGACCTCTGATCAGTTCCAAGAAACGAACCAAGAAAAGGCCCAAAATTCTTGCAAGGCCGACATGAAAGATACGAACAGAAAAAAATTATCGAACCCTTCAAGAAGCCTAACCAAGAAACGATCAAGATCAGACAAGACACCACGCGCCAGTTCAAGGAGCATCCTATCGATCCCTACGACAGCGATGGCGACGAGGACGACAGCTTCTGCACCCCTCACCCTGAGGACTGAACTGAGCTCAACGGTGGCGGCTCCTGTTCCTCCTCTTGCTTCTGCTTCCCCTGGGCATGGACGAATCTGGACGGCGGCGGCGGCAACAGCACCAGCGGCTCCTGCTTGTCGATGGCGGCAGCGGCCGAGCACAACGGCGATGGGGATCCCTCGTCCCCACGGCCATGGCAGATCGGGCAGCGCGGGAACCGCGGAGACGGGCGGTGGTGCCAGCTGTGGCCGCAGGGGAGCGTGTAGACCGTCCGGCCGCAGAGGCATATGGTGAGCACTTCCGCCTCCGCCTCCGCCTCCGCCTGCCGCCACAGCGCCCCGAAGCAGCCGCCCAGGAGCTCCCGCCACGGGAAGCAGCAGCAGGACGGCATGGCGCCTTCTCTCCTCTCTGCCATTTCCTGCTCTCTCTCGATCTCTCTCCTGTCTCCTCCCCGCTTCTTGCTTCTTTCTCTTCCTGGCTCTCTTGCCGTCGCTAGTTTGGAATTTTTCTCTGTTGCTGGACTGGAAGCGGCGGCTTACAGCTGTGCGCGTTTGAAAGGATGGCATTGGCGCGGAGTTACATATAAAGGAGAATGCCTGAGCTGCAGATCTCGAGGACCAATGGACGGCCGAGATGCGACTTGCTTCAAGGATCGCTAACTATGGTGCATATATGCAGAAATTTCTTTCCGATTGAAGCAGGCGGAGTATCGATATGCGTGGTAATTCAGCACGGGAACAGCCTTCCAACAGTGTGCATTTGCGAAAGTTTCAGAGCAGAAGGCCCGTGCGGTTTCTGTTTCAGTTTATGATGTGCTTTATAAACCGAAACTGAAATTATCACCAGCCTCTCATATAAACTTCACTCGGTATAAACATGAAGATTTTTTTTTTTAAAAAAAAACAAAAACTAAGGGCAGTAGCTCTACCATTCATTTCAATTTCAAGAAGAAGATAATAGACCAGCCCCGAAAGGTAAACACCACAAAAAAGAAATACAAACACCTTACACATGAAGTTTTAAGGTGAGCATTTGTAAAAGATTAGAACTGAAGGTGGATGGTACTGGCGTACTGGTCAACGGTTGCCGTATTTGCTACAGTAAGTTTGATGCAGAGGACGGGTAGTGCGGTAACCTGGTTGCAGTGTGTTTTTTTACACAAGTTGTAATCTGTTTGCCATTGTTTCTTTTTCCTGTCAGTGTAACATTTAGTTTGTACTTCTACTCCTCTTAATGAAAGGTTAGAACTCATGCCGTCCCCTTCGGGAAAAATAAAAGCTACATCAACTGAATAACCAATGTTCAGTTATATCTTTAAGTTACCTACTTACCTCCTTGTACTAAAACTTACCTCCTTGTTTCTTTCCTCACGTCGTCACAGTTACGCAAAAGAAACAATCAGCGTTGATGTGATCACCGATCAGCACAAAAGAAGGGTGAACTGGGTTGTGCCAGATTTGGACAGCAGCACTTTTCCTATCCTACCTCACAAGTACTAGTTCTAGACCAGCTTAATAAATCCATATTTTGAGAACTAGCTAGCTCAGTATTCAGCGTGGAGTGCAGGATGTACACAAGAACACAGGCAGCGCTCATGTGATCAGCCCAGAATAAGAGTGAGGCGGCTTTGTGTAGGATTTGAGCAGAGTTGAGTGAAACTGGTAACTTATCACTCCGTAATTATTCGAGAAACACTATGCATGAGTATGCAATATATACAGTCGAAGTTATGACCACGTAGTCGTATACGAGTATTCGAAGTTACCACGAGTATCTAGTCACAGCTGACATTCGAACGTCGGACACGACTAGGAAGTCAGAGGCACTCTACGACTAGCAAGTCGTAAACGCTCTACGACTTATGAGTACCTCAAACACTTGGGAAAACTCATGTGATAGAGATGGAAGACACAAGGTTTGTGCTGCACTCACTATTTACTCCCTGCAGCTTTTTTGGGGACTCTACTTATACTGAACGAGTATAAGTAATAGCCATTTGGCCCCTCCTATTTGTGCGCCATGTCTACATGGTCGTGCCATCCCACGACCGCAAACTGCGCACGTTCTCTAACTGAAAGTGAGAAAGACTCGACTAAGCGCACAACCAGGACGTCGTGCTCGACTACTTGACGCGCACGATCAGGACGTCGTGCTCAATAACTTAACCCAAACGGACAACTTGATCAATTATTCTGACAGTCCGCAAAAGTGGCACATGCAAGCCTACCCCCACTAGGTAATTTTCTCTAGAGACCTAAGCACCTTTATCGGTGCAGGAACGGAGCTGTTGATCTCGATCACACTACAAGAACACGGCTTTTAGCAACCAATGACTTGAGCATTTTTGGCCTCATTTGGACTTCGCATATTCCGTACGAATTTCGTAAACACAATAAACATAACCAGGCTGGTTTGTTTTTTTGGCTTTAGCTTAGAGTTTTTGTTGCGGCTTATTGCATTTGGGCTGTTCGTAAGAGAGAATATGGAGTAACAGAAACCCGCGTGCGGTTTTAGCTGATATAAATAAAATCGTTATAATGTGTACTACAATCAACTTGTAAATTTCACATAAAAATACTCCGTTTGAAAATTAATTATTATATAAAAACTAAAAATAATTTTTAGAAGTCGAAAAGAAAGTCACGCTTTTCCGGAATGTAAGGTTTTCCTGTGGAATGGGTTCAATGTTTGGGTATGAGCAGCCGCGGCCTGCAAATTCAGCTCATCAATCATGACCTGGGCATTGGTTGTACAACTTTTGGGCCGAGTCGTCTCGCAGTTTTAGGCCAGTCGATCCGATCCAAACTCGGCCCATAGTTTGCCCAACCCAACTTGGCCCAGCCCAACTCTGACCCAAGAGCGTCGTAAGCAAGTGTCCAACAGGACAACTGGCAACCTGGACCACGTCCCCCAGCCGCGGCCCCACCTGCCATCCACACGCAAAGCCACGTAAACGCGGAGCCCGCGGGTTTCCTTCCCCAATTCCAGGAAACAAAAGCCGGAAAGCCAATCCGAACAGCGGGAAGCGGCGCCCTACTCGCTTCCGTCTCCTCTCATTCGCTTCGCCGAACCCACGCGGGGCTCGCCTTCCCGACCCTTCTCGCCTCTTTCCGCTGCCGCCCCTGCGTCCGCGAGCAGCCGGCCGGTGCCCACGCGGCCGCTCGATTCGAGGTCAGATCCAAACCCCAGCCCTGGTCCGAATCGGGCGCCGAATTTTTTCTAGGTTTTGGTACGGATCTAGGGTTTGCCGTGGAATTTTTGGGGGGATTCGCTCGGTTACCTCCAAGGTTTGGATTTCGCGCTCATGGCCGCTGGGCGCCACGAAGGGTACAGGGACTACGAGGCAAGGGAGCGCGAGCTCGACGCGGAGGCTTCCAGAAGGAGCAAGGAGCAGCAGCACTACCACCACCTCGGCGGCCGCCAGCGCGGCGATGCCGATCCCCGCCGCGACGGCGGGCGCAGCAGGGGCGGCAGGGAGTTCTCCAACGGGTACGGCCACCGCCGCTCGCCGCCGCCCAAGAGCCGCCTCGCGGGGAGGCTCGGGGAGCGGGAGCCTGGTGAGTTGCTGAGCGGGAGCGCATCAGATGACTCTGGTGGGAGGCCACATAGAGTGAGGGAGAATGGTGTGTCCAGTTCTAGCAGGGAGGGTGAGGCAGTGGCAACGTCAGCGGTCCCATCGCCTATCAAGAAGAGGAAATTCTCGCCGATAATTTGGGACAGGGTTAGAACCAAGCAGCCGCCGCGTTCTGATACAACAAGGGGCAAGAAAGTGGTTGAATCCGTGCCTGCTGAACTTCCTCCGCCTCCCCCTCTGCCTCCGCAGGGACACATCCCAGAGAGGTTGGCTGTGGAGAAGTCGCCGATGGATGTGGAGCTTGCTGTTGATACTGAGATCACTGAGCAGTTGCAGGAGCAGGAGGAGAGTAGAGTGTTGGAGGAGGAAGAGGAGTACCCAACAATGAGGAACATATCAACTTCAAAGTGGGCGGGTGCTAATGATGATGAGGAAGAGGTGGCAGCACGTAGGAAGAAGAAAAGTGTGTCACCTGCAGACTCCACTGAGCTGGGCCAGAGGAAGAAGGCTCCTAGTCCAGAACTTGGAGAGGTTGTGGCCAGTGATATCTCTGGAGGGAGGACCATGTCAAGGTCATCTGATTCAGGGAGAACGGGTAATGATGAGAATGAGGATTTGGAAGTAGATAAAGATGACTATATGGATGTTGACAGGGAGGAGGCTAGTGGCAGTGATTCAGCAAACCTTCTGTCCCATACTGATTCGGAGAAGGAAGTGCGTAGGTCTGAAACCCCTGAGCTTGTGAAGCCGCTACACAGATGTATCAATATGCTTCAAGGTTGCAGAAGTGTTGATGCGTTTGAGAGGCTCAACAAGATAAATGAGGGCACTTATGGTGTTGTATATAGAGCAAGGGATAAGAAGACTGGTGAGATTGTTGCGTTGAAGAAGGTCAAGATGGAGAAGGAGAGAGAAGGTTTCCCATTAACCTCTCTTAGGGAAATAAACATCCTTTTGTCTTTCCACTACCCTTCAATTGTTGATGTTAAGGAAGTAGTAGTCGGCAGTAGTCTAGATAGTATTTTTATGGTGATGGAGTACATGGAGCATGATCTCAAGGGTGTGATGGAGACAATGAAGCAGCCCTATAACCAAAGTGAGGTCAAATGTTTGTTGTTTCAGCTATTAGAGGGTGTAAAGTATCTTCATGACAATTGGGTGCTTCATAGGTAATGATTGATTTACCTTCCATTCTTGATCTGCATATATTATCCATTCTGTTCTGATGGTGACTATATACTGGTATTCGTCTGTCATTTTTCAGGGACCTGAAGACCTCAAATCTTTTGCTGAATAACCGCGGTGAGTTGAAAATATGTGATTTTGGACTGTCTCGTCAATATGGGAGCCCACTAAAACCTTATACTCAATTGGTTGTTACTTTGTGGTACAGGTAACATCGCCCAACATCAGATTCCTCAGCAGTGTTTTGACATCCTTCTTAAATTATTCACTGTAAGTTCCTTTTATCAATCATACTTACCTTTTTTCTCCTCCTGGCTACAGGTCACCAGAATTATTGTTAGGAACAAAGGAATATTCTACTGCTATTGATATGTGGTCAGTGGGCTGCATAATGGCAGAGCTTCTGGCCAAAGAACCATTGTTCAATGGAAAAACTGAGTTTGAACAGCTTCATAAGGTATTTCATTTGACTTTTGACTGTCGTATCCATGCAATTATTATTACTTTGTTATGAGATCTCATGGTGGATCTGCTTTCTTCTTGTAGATACCTTTAGCCCTTTAGATAAAATTTATTTTATGATATCTCATGGTGAAGCTACTTTGTTGTAGATATTTAGAACACTTGGCACACCTAATGAGAAGATATGGCCTGGCTATGCCAAATTACCGGGTGTGAAAGTTAATTTTGTCAAACAACCGTAAGTGTCTCCATTTATACTTGCTTTTGTTGTTGTTCTGCTGAGTGTATGTATATTTGTATGATGAAATTCCTGTTTTTGATATTTTTCAGGTACAACAGGTTAAGGGAAAAGTTCCCAGCTGCGTCTTTTTCGGGGCGTCCACTCCTATCTGAAGCTGGTTTTGATCTGTTGAATAGAATGTTAACTTACGATCCTGAGCAGGTAATGCAATAAATGTATACTCTTCAATAGCAATTGTGACTGTGATTCTTGTACCATCCTTTTATATCTGTCTGAACACACTTATTTCTCTTGTACAGCGTATATCGGCGGATGCTGCCTTGCAGCATGAGTGGTTCCGTGAAGTTCCTCTACCTAAATCGAAGGACTTCATGCCAACATTCCCTGCTCTAAACGAACTGGACAGGTAATTTTTGCAACCACTTGGTCCACTTGGCTTGATGCTAAATATTTCTGTTTCATATAGTCAAAAGTTATTTCTCATTTTATAAAATACACAGGCGTACCAAACGGTATTTGAAGAGTCCTGATCCTCTAGAGGAGCAACGGCTGAAAGAACTGCAAGGGAACATAGGCAACCGTGGCCTTTTTGACTGAGCTAAAATCACTTGTTTGGGTGCTGTTGGTACTAACTGTTATGCTTCATCCTGAATCAATGGTCAGATATCTTCCGAGGTGAGATGTGCCATGGACATGAAGTATCACATCTTGGTGTCTACCAGCAACTGATAGTGTTCTTTAGCAGGCTTGGTGCCGGTTTAAGTGGCTAATATTTCTCCTCAAGGCCCATCATAGAAATTTTGTTGCAGGATTAACTCTCTCCAACCAGATTGATCATAAAAGCAAATCCAATCTGCCTGCATCGTAAGGTGTGGCGTGTTGGCTTTTATTGGTTACACAGTTTTACATTTGGAACTTCTGTATGTAAAATATTCCAGATTGGTACGTCGTAAACAATGTTCAGTGTGTTGGATTTAAATTAAGAACATTCTGTCATTTTTTTTCTCTCCTAGTGCCTTTTCCTTTGATCTTTGCACTTTGTTTGCAAGAGATGAAAGAAGTGAAGGGGAAGGATGCCTTTTGCTTTTCTCCAGGAAACCAATGGACAGTAATACAACTTTAAAGGTAAATATATTCAATAGCCATTTACCTCAAGCGATGTATTACTGACTAAAAAAATGATGAGTGCATGTTCTGAAAGATAAGTTATACTGGAAGGGTCATAGTTGTAAGATTATTTGTGATTTCTTTGCCCCTCAAGTGCTGTCTGGAGTCTCAATCACGCATATAGTGTTTACGTAGAGTAATAACTCCAAAATTTAAAAATAAAGTGAAACACAGATAAATGACAATTCCTGGAGTCAATGTTCAAGAAAGCGCTAGGCGGGCGGCGAGGTAGGGCCTAGCGCCCAGGGGGCCTAGGCGGTTAAATAAAAAATAAGGACAGCAGACAAAGATAAGCAATCATATATATGTATTTGATGTTTAAATGAAGAAAATTAGTACCTTGAGCAACAATGATAGCTCTCTATCCATTGATGTAAATTTTTGATGTAAATGCTTGATGTATAATTGTAAAACCTGCACATTAAGCAATGTGTGAGTTTTTTGTATTGAATAACTATTGTGCATTTGTGCTTCAAACTTGTAACTTAAAAAGAATAAAGGAAATTATAGCAATATAATAAAACATACGTAATGAATTATGAAGTTTATAACAAAACACACATAAGCATTGTTCTCAAATCTCAAATACACGCAACTAAACACACATAAACATAATTTTTCTCACAAGTTACAAACACACAACATAGTTAAGGTAATCATCAAATTAGTTCACTAATCAGTAATCAGTATAATTAAAAAAAATAATGGGACAGTCTCCTCCCGTGCCGACAGCCGGCTCCAGCCGACTGCCGACACCTCACCCATGCGCAGGTCGTGCGGCCGAGCCACTCCCTCAAGTCGCTCGCCGCTCTCGCGTCTCCCTCTCGGTCGCTCACTCGCTCCCTCCGCTCCCTCCGCTCTGCCTCTCCCTCTCGGTTGGGTCTCGGCCTCTCGGGTCTCCACTCCGCTCCCCTCTCAATCTCCCCAGAGCTCAGCCGGATTCGTCGCCTGAGCTCCCCAGCGGCCCAGCGGAGGCGGAGGGGAGGTCAGAGGCGGAGGGGGAGGGGAGGCGGAGGCCGGAGCAGCGGAGGAGGAGGCGGAGGCCGGAGGCGAAGGGGGAGGCGGAGGGGAGGAAGTGCAGTACCTGGGTCCTGACTCCTGAGATAATCCGGGCCGGATCCGGCGAAGGGGGAGGCCAGAGGCGGAGGAGAAGCTCGGGGCTGCTCCGGCGAGGACGCGAGGCGGAGGGACCCGGCGGTTCGACGGCGCGCGGAGGTGCGGCTCCCCCAACCCTAGCTTTTCGCCCAACCCTAGCTTTTTTTTTGCGCGCTCTGTCGAAATGTCACCGCCCGCACCGTTTATTTCGTGCTTCTTATGTCGCTTCCCACGCCTAGGCGTCCTCGGCGTCCGCCTAGCCGCCGCGCCCGCCTGGTTTGCCGCCGCCTGGCGCCCGCCTTTGACCGCCTAATCCCGCCTGCAACCGCCCAACCGTCTGGCATACCGCCGAGGAGCCAAGTCGCGGCGGCCGGCTGCCGCCCACCGTCTCGGCGGCCGCCTAGGGCGCCTTTTACATCACTGCCTGGAGTACTGGATGAATGCACTCTCCTTGCCACCTCGACAATTTCTACAAATCAATGTTGGTATCTAACAGACATTGCATATTCACCACTCCAGTGCTTTTCTGCGCTTTATTTTCTCTCGCATGCGTTGTAGGCCAATCAATTGTAGAATGCATGTGTTCGTCAAGCAAATCATGTACTTGAAGTGAACGCTTAGATTTAATTTCTGTTCAGTAGTTAGCTTCCATTTTCCGTGTTGTGAAATCTTAGCAAAAAAAAACCCATCAATGGTGATTTCTCGTTCTCGTTATTCATTATACTGTGCATCCCCCTCTGCACGTGTCTTGACTATTTGCTCCGTTGCTGGTTAATTTCATGACATTATCGATGGTTACATGTATTGATTCTTTACAAATAAATGTTAGGTTCTTGTTCTGTCTTCTTCCAAGCTTGAATGGTTTTGAACTTGTTGGGGGAAACAAGTTTGTTTGTATTCAGGCATGCTTTCATGTGTTTTGTGTATGACGTAGTTTTGGGATGTTGAAAGGGCCTATTTTTTCAGTCCATGCAAATTGTAGGAGGGTAACTATTGCTACTGAAAAAACTTAACTAATGATTTTGAGGTCAATACATGCTCGAGCACACCAGTAAGACTGTTAACTATTACTTAAGCTGAAACTTTACTGGGTATAAATGATGAGAACAAAAATGTAGGAATCTTGTGTTATTAAGCAATGTTGTTGACTTGTTACCTGCTGTGCATAAGCATGTTAGCTATTTCTCAGAATGTGTGGAAAATTGCTGTTCTGCTCTGAATTGGTAGCCAACGCTACGCTCTATTGTTATGTACGTTGAGTTTGGTGGTTACTACTACTACATACATACTGCTTAAGTGCTTAGAGAGTTAGTTGAACTCACTACAACTGCTTTGTCTGTGACACGTCTGCAGCTTAAGCTGTAGCTGCTTCAAGATTCCTTCCTTGATGGCCGTCAGCTTGTTGTACATAAGTGACTAAATTTTGTGGAAGGTCTTCAAGAGTGTTCACCTGTTACTATAGTGAACCATAGTGGTCACTGGTCAGTCTACTATCCTTGTATATTAATGCCTTATTCCTCTAACTGATTCGGGGACTGTGTCTATTATTTGTTTGCGTAGGTTATGGTTTTTCTTCGAATGGTAGTTCTGTCATTGTCTTGATGACAAACAATTTTCTATTCCAAATGTATCCCCTTTGACATTATATGAAAACTTTTTTTTGGGTCTATTAAGAAAAGGCACTAGGAACATACGACATTATATGAAAACTTGGTGTACATGACTGCATGAATTTGGGTCTATTAAGACGATAGTGGTGCATGTGAAAATTAGGTTGGAACTAGGTATTGCTTGCTCTATTCTACAGAAACGACACCGTGACACACTGTTTAGTGGTCAGAGCTGTTTATGCTTCTGTACTTCACAACTTCTGCCCAAAATGTATCTTGCGGTTTGTGTGAAGTGTTGTTTCGGACCATGTAGATTATGGAGTTGCCACACAATTAATCCTACTTGCTAGGTGGTTGTAGACAATGGTCTTGATTTTTCTGTTTGAGATAGGTGCTGCTTGCTACTTGGGCTGTGGTAGTTTTGCTGCTGCGGTTGCGGAACTGCCAAGTGCCAGTGCAGTGACATGCCTTGACCTTGGAGAGCGGTCTACTTCGGTATGACCAATTCTATTTCTTTTTGCCCTGTCTTAACCTGCTTAGTTTCGATTCCAGTTTGGAGGGCACGACGTTGTAATATCACTGTGGGTGCAGGTTTACTTGGTTTGGTCCATTAGCTCATCAGGGTAGCGTGTTATATTAGTAAATCAGCATGTTACTCCGACCTACAAATTTGCTTAATCGCAGTGGTATTGGCTTGTGCGAACCAGAAAGATAAATGTACATGGTGTACATCGTGCTTTAGACTATGCAATTCCCATGTTCGTGCTGTCGCGTCGAATCATGTATGTATGAGCTCCGTCACTTCTGCGCGCCTTACGCGGCCGAGTAGTGTTTGCACCTTTTTAGGGTAAAAGTTTGATGCTTCTTGGCTAAATATGTATAGCACTTGATTGCCCAATGTCGCTTGTTCGACCTGAACTGGCATTCCCTCGCTTTGCTCCCCTTTCGCTAAGCGCATTATTATGTCAGTCTCCCCCCCATCACACTTTTAACTTAAAATACTTGCTTTATCCTTTCACCCCCCCTCTTCTGGCCCGATTCTGATTACCATGCAGAGACTTCGCTTCGTTATTGGCAATTGCAGGTTAGATATTGGAAGGCAGCTCACGCACTTCATCAGCAAGGGAGCACATGTGGCAATGCGGGTGTAGTTTAGCGTACTGTTCCCTCGTGTTTGCCCTTGAAACAATGTACTGTACAGAGCACTACTCGATGTGAGTACGTGCGAATATGTTGAAGCAAAATCTTCCGTACGTGTAAGGCTATGGGGGTGTTTGGTTGGAGGCCACAATTTACCATGCCTCAACTTAAGAATTTGCCACACTTGTGGCTAGCCAAATTTGTGGCAAAAAAGAGGTGTTTGGTTGATAACTAAGGTGTGGCAAAAACTTTGTGGCTATTGTTTGGTTCATTGCCACAAAAGTGTGGCAAAAAATTGTGGCTATTGTTGATAACAAAAGTGTGCATATTTTTTAAAAAACATATATAAACTCGTCACAAAGAGCAAAACTGTACATGTATCAGCTGACAAATACTTGCAAGAGAACATATAGCAGCAATAAGAGTATACATGTGTTCACTAGATGCAGAACAGCATCATTTCCAGACCTTTTAGCATTTCTCTGTACAATGATCACATGTAGTCTACTAACAGCTCTCAAACATTACACACTGGTTCTCTGATGAGCAAATTCAGAACTAGGTGTAACACATCCTGCCATTCAAATGAAACATGACATTGGTTGGTGTCTACCGTGGGATGCTGCCGCTTAGTTGCCGGCATTGATTCCAAAAATCCGAACCTTGTGCATGTTCGGTAGTTTGGCAACAACCAGCACACCGACTGCAAGGGTGTTGAGAAAGAGCATGGGATGTTGATAGTCTGTGGTGTGCGAAGCTATCAAGTACCTGCAGAGGAAATGTAACGCCTCCGTTTCCAGGGGCGCGTACGGACACGGCACTCCGCAACTATTCACGCATGAACAGTTATGAAGTGTCGCGCAAGAGTATACCATTGCATGCTTACAACAAAAGACTATCATATATTTCACATACGGATTAACATCCATTTTCGACAGCGGGGCGTGCAAGCCCAAAGTATACTTACATCACAGAAACTCCAAGATCCGCTTGAGCGCGGCCAAGACCTAAAGCCACGAGTCCTCGACGACGAAGCAATCTTCAGGGGCGACCTTGACGGAGAAACCTTCACCTTTGTCTTGATCCTCTAAAGAGTGGATTAAGCAAGCCATGAGCCAAACAACCGGCTCAGCAAGCCCCAAAGGGACTCTAACTTACTACATGCATGGAACAACAAAGGAGGGGCATATATTTGGTTTATTAACTTTGAGTGGATGCAGTTTTATTTGCAAACATTTTTATAAAATGGTCCCAAAACTACTTCTCAAGAACTCAGGGGTTTTCACGAAGAGTTCATTAACCAACTAATCAAGTTAAAGTATGTACAAAACTACTTAAGCTTTGCTGCTGGAATCACCCAAGTGACACAGCTCCAACAACCGGGAGCACGGCGTATTCGAATACCATTTATTTGACTCTGCAGAGTTTGCTCAGCTTTACCCACACGATCCCTTAACTCACGCGACAGAGTTAAGAAAGCCAGGTCGTTTCACTGCTCAACTCTTTATATAGGCTCTACCCGGTAGAATTCACTCGGGTCTGGATCCCACACACACACACACACACCCACACAAGAGAAAAACAGTGTCCGCTTCGAGTGAACTCTACCGTTGTTAGGCACCCATAGCGCGGCTCACCTAACCTCACTGCTAAACCACCTGTAGAGTTTCAATCGAGTTGAGCAGCTACTAGACAAGTGTTGACAAGTCAACTCCTGTGGTTGAGCGATTACTGTGACATTTGCTCAGCGTAAGGGTTTCAGTCCTTATATTTTCACATGGTCCGCAACCTCGCCAGGCCCGCGACCCAACTAAGGTAAGCGGTGGGCGTAGACCGTCCCGCGGTTTCCCACTCACCCTTACCCTACTCCAAACCTAGGGTAAAAGATTGGCGAGGACCGCCTTGCGGTTTCCACTCCACCTTACCCTACCTTGTGCACGCCGGCACTCCTCCGCTCTAAGATACGGTGTCCCATACCACCCTACCTTAGAGTCGGGTTTTTCAAATTCTATTGGCCCCACAGCCACAACCTTATTAGTGTAACACTTTGCATGGTAATAATAGCCTACAATTATCTAGATTATCAGATAATTAATTCTAGGGTTTCAAAGGCATGGCTACAATTTAGACATGGCATTTAACGGTGGTAGGACTAACTATATCACACGTCATTCTAAACATTTTATTTTATTTTCGAACTAACATTTCAGAACTAGCTCAATGCAAATAACATATTAACATAATTAAACATCATGGGTTGCAACATGATCAAAGGATTTGAGACTTGCCGGCAATTCGGACGAACTCGGCTAGCTTGAACGTAGAAGCACCGGGGTCCTGAGTCTGCTCCTGGGCTTCCGGGATCTCCGATACTAGCGTAAACAATTTAAATAAGTAAATCCGGCTTGCTACTAAACAAGCGAGGAAAAATAATCAAATTAAAAAGGAATAAAATGCATAAACCCTTCAAATGGAATTTTAGGAATTTATCTGGGATGAATTTATGGGAGGGGAGGCCAAAAATGGGTCCAGGGTATTATTTGGAGCAAAGTGGCGAAATTTGGGAATTTTTGGGATTTTCTGTGATTTATTTGGATTTTCTGGGATTTTAGAAATGAATAAAACTCTGGAAATTGGTTATGAACAGTAACCGGCCCGGCCGCTGCTACAGTGCGGCCCGGCCCGAGGTTTGAACGCGCGCGCGCCGGAGAGAAGCGGGCCGGGAGGCCGCGGCCCACTTGCGCTGCGCCCGCACGGGAGGGATGGGCGACGCGTGGCGCAGCGGGCGGCGCTGATGCGGGGAGGCGGCGAAGCGGCACGAGGATCCGACGGCGGCAGAGCAAGGTTTTTATGGAGATCGGACGGTCGCGAAACAACGGGGCGAGCGAACCGTTACGGGGAGATCCAACGGAGGGGAAAGGGGAAGTTTAAGATGATCCGACGGACGGGATTAGAGGGAGCGGCCGAAACGGTACGATGGGGAGGACGGCTGAGATTATATGGCTCCAGCGAGATCCGACGGTGGGGAGACGGCCACGTCTTCGTCGTCTACCTCCGGCCGTGCGCGTGCAGCAGTGAGGCAGAGGCGGCGGCGCCTCCGCTCTCCGGCGGCTGCAGGGGCTCCCGGCGGCAACGGAGGGAACTAACGGGTAGAGCGGAGCATGGGGAACCCGTTGTGGGTAGTTAGAATCTGCGGGGACCAAAGAAGAGGAAGGGAGGCCGAGGGAGGCGTCTCGGGTGTTTGTTGGCGGGGAGGGTTGCCGGCGGCGAGAGGGGCCAATCGGCGGCGATGACACGGACAGGGGGTCGGGGTGCTCACATTGGCAGCGGTGGGGTCGGCCGAGGAGTTCCGAGGAAGGCTGGCCACGGTGAGGCGGCTTGGGCGGCGGAGCTCGTCGGCGCTAGGGCTCCACAGCAGCTCTCCTGGTCAAATGAGATCACCAAAGCGTTTAGCAAGTTGCAGAGGTGCTCAAGGACAGAGGAATTGGAGAATGGTGGAGGGTAGAGGGGGATTGCCGTTTTGGGGCTTGCCGGCGCAGGGGAGAGAAGCGGTGGCGACTGGGGCAATGAAGGTCCAATCGGCAGCTCTAGGGTGCTCCTTGGAGTGGTAGGAGGCGATGGAGGGCGGTGGGAGATCTCGGGAAGCAAAGAAGAAGCGGGGAGCAAGGGGGGCGGGTTTTATACCCGGAGCGGCGAGGGGGAAAGCTTCGGGGAGAAGGCACCGGCGGGCTCCGGCTCGACAGGGATGGACGGGGCTGTCGCGAGCGTTTAATCCCGCACAGTGGAAGGAGGGGCGGGGTGACGCACGTCTCCGCACAGGGCCGGTGAAGCGACGGGAGCAGGTAGCTGCGCAGGGGTGGAGGCGCGTCCGCGCGCGGGAGGGGGGAGGCGCGGCGACTGCCAGGCGGGGCCGGGGCGAAGGCGGGCGACGTGGCGTGAGGACGGCCGCGCGCTTCGGACCGGAGTTGTCGGGGCGATGTTGGCGCGGGGAGAAGCCAGGGCTCAGAGGCGGTGCCGACGCAGGCGGGCGCGGCGCGCAGCGCGCAGCGCGTGCGTGAGGGAAAGGCGGGGAGGGAGCAGGGGCGTCAGCGGAACGGGGAGGAGGAGCGGACGCCAGAGGGGAGAGGAGGCGGGGAGGGACGAAGGCGCCAGCGGCAGAGGGGGAAGCGCCAGCGGGAGAAGGAGTTAGGCAACGGGGAAAACGGGGAGAGGCGGGGCGCCAGCTAAGGGAAGAGATGCCCGGCCAGAAAGAGAAAGCGGATTCCGGGAGAACTTTCCCGAAAAGGAAAGTTTTCAGAATTCACTCAAAAATGCACCAAAAATTGAGAAATTTTATTTTGAATTTTTCCAGGGCTTTTCAACCTACCCCCCTTAAAAGAATCTCGACCCCGAGATTAACTTGGTCCAGGGAGTAAGTTGGGGAAATCTCGCTGCAAGTTTGACTCTCGTTCCCAAGTTGACTCTTCAGGTGTATGATTCTTCCACTGTACTCTGCAAAACCTGACGTTCTTGTTTCTGAGCTGCCTCTCTGTCGTTTCAAGTATTTGTAGTGGTTCTTCAGTATATGTGCAGTCATCTTGCAATTCAATATCTGATAATGGCACTTCATCTGTTGGCTGGCGTAGACACTTCCGAAGCTGGGATACGTGGAACACGTTGTGAATTCTGGATAAGTTGGGCAGAAGCTGCACTTGATAAGCTACTTCCCCAACTCTTCCAATTATCTTAAACGGTCCCACATATCTTGGTGCTAATTTGCCTTTAACTTGAAATCTCTTGGCTATCTTGAATGGGGTGACTTTGATGTAGACATAATCTCCAACTTCGAAACTCAAGTCTTTCTTGCGGTTATCTGCATAGTTCTTCTGTCGGTCTTGTGCCATCTTCAGTCTATCCCTGACAATCCTGACATGTGCTTCTGCATCTTGAGCAATCTGAGGACCAATGAGTTGTCGTTCTCCTGTTTCTGTCCAGTTCAGTGGAGTCCTGCATTTCCTGCCATAAAGTGCTTCAAACGGTGCCATTTGAATGCTGGCTTGATAACTGTTATTGTATGAGAACTGAGCAAATGGTAGACAGGTGTTCCATGTAGCTCCATACACTATCGCACAAGCTCTCAACATGTCTTCTAAAATCTGATTGGTTCTCTCTGTCTGTCCATCTGTCTGTGGGTGATATGCTGAGCTGAAATTCAGATCAGTGTCCATAGCTTCATGCAATTTTTCCCAGAACTTGGATGTAAACTGTGCTCCTCTATCTGACACAATCTTCTTCGGAACTCCAGGCAGTGTCACAATTCTGGTCAAATATAACTCGGCGAGTTTATCCTACCCATATGTTTGCTTGACTGGGAGGAAATGAGCCACCTTGGTCAATCTATCAACAATGACCCAGATAGCATCATATCCCTCACGAGTCTTGGGAAGTCCAGTGATGAAATCCATACCAATGCTATCCCATTTCCATTCGGGAATTGGCAAAGGCTGCAACAATTCCGACGGTTTTTGATGGTCTATCTTGATCTGTTGACAGACATCACACTTAGCTACATATTCTGCCACTTCTTTCTTCATCTGGTTCCACCAATATCTCTTCTTCAAATCTTGCTACATCTTTGTGCCTCCTGGATGAATTGAGAATTGAGAGGAATGGGCTTCAGTTAAGATCAACTGTCTCAACTCCTTCTTGTCGGGTACGCAATAGCGACCACGGAAGGTAAGGATCCCATGCTCGTCTACTGCATACTCTGACGAATCTCCCTGAATATCCTTTTTCAGTTTTTGAATCTCTATAACTTCATCTTGTGCTGCCTTAATCTTGATCTGTCAGTAGCGGTTGAATCTCTAATGCTGCTTCTTCATCCTGTTCTATGCTCACCAAATCCCGCTGTAGCATATCTTTTTGCAACTCTGGTGGGTATTCTGCAGTATTCGGTTTGCTTTGTTGAACTTTTCGACTGAGGGCGTCAGCAACCACATTGGCTTTGCCTGGGTGGTATTGGAGTTCAACATCACAGCCTTCAATCAATTCTAGCCATCTTCGTTGTTTCATGACTAACTCTGGTCGTGTGAATAGGTACTTCAAACTCTTATGATCTGAGAGTACCTCACAACGATTCCCTAGCAGGTAGTGCCGCCAAATTTTGAGTGCATACACCACAGCTGCTAGTTCCAAACCGAATGGGGGTAGTTCTCTTCATGCGGTTTCAACTGTCTTGAAGCACAGGCAACAACTCTTCCGTCTTGCATAAGCACATATTCCAAACCCTGCTTTGAAGCATCACAATAGATTTGGAACTCTTTATCTGGGTTGGACAAAATCAATACTGACGTTGCTGTCAACTTAGGCTTCATCAGCTGAAAACTCTCTTCTCAAGCATCTGTCCATGTAACTGGCCTGTCTTTCTTCAGCAGTTGAGTGAGTGGACGACAAATATTCGAGAACCCTTCTATGAATCGGCGATAATAGCCCGCCAATCCAAGAAAGCTTCTCACTTCCGTCACTGTCTGAGGCTGTTTCCATTCCATAACTGCTGAAATCTTTTTTTTTTTGGGATCGACCTTCACTCCATCTTCAGATATAATATGACCCAAGAAAGCGACTTCTCTCAACCAAAAACTGCATTTATCAAATTTTGCATATAACTTATGCTCTCTCAATCTGCTCAAAACCATATGCAAATGTTGTTTGTGTTCTTCTTCACTCTTGGAGTATATCGGAATATTACAGAATATCATCAATGAAGACAATCACAAATCGATCCAATTGGTCCATATGCACCAGGTTCATAAGATTCATGAAATAGGCTGGCACATTGGTTGAACCCAAAGGGCACGACCGTGAACTGAAATAATCCGTATCTGGTGATGAAACTGTCTTCTCTTGATCTTGCTCTCGGGTCTTGAGCTGATGATAACCCGAGCGCAAGTCGATCTTGAAAAGTACTTTAGCACCCTTGAGCTGATCAAACATGTCATCAATTCTGGGCAAAGGGTATTTGTTTTTTTTATTGTAACTGCATTCAAACCTCTGTATTCATCACACATTCTTAACTCACCATTCTTCTTCTTTACAAACAGAACTGGGGCCGACCAAGGTGAAACACTCGGTCGTATAAATTCTTTTTCTTGCAGTTAATCTAACTGCCTCCAGGGCTCTTTTAATTCACTGGCTGACATTCTGTACTGGTACTTGGCAATTGGCTTGGTGCCTGGAATCAACTCTATGGCAAGTTCTACTTATCTGTCAGGGTCTGCCTGGTGATCCTTTCTAAAACACATCAGGGTATTCTCGCACTACTGGCGTTTGATCCGGTGTAACTGCTAGCATGTTGATCATGCGCTCTCTTGTATCCTTCAACACTTCTCGTTTTTTTTTAACCTTCAAGGGTTACCAATGATACTGTTTTGATCTCATAATCTACCTTGTCTTTGTTCTGAGCTAGCCAGTTCATACCAAAAATGGCATCTAACCCTTGCATATCTGGTTGCAACAAAACTGCTTTAACCTTCTCTGGATTGACTCGTACCTGTACATCATCCTTGCGTGTGGTGATAGTTCCCACTTAGATGAATTATGTCATGCTAAGGTTGGGTAGGATTTGTTCTGCTGGAATTAACTCTATTACAACATAACCATCACATCCATTTCACTTTACACAAATGGTCTTCATACATCTTCATAATTTTGCCACAAGCCTTAGTTAAAGTAATTTACAGACAAACCATTAAGTTCTTCCAACCGGTTTACAAAAGGATAACCAAAAGTACATCATCTCATTTCTTGTTCTACATAGCTCATGTTTTCTTGACTATCTGCTGGTTTTGGGCTTGGAGTTTAGCTGCTTCTGATGACACACTCCTCCTGGGACACTGATGTTTGTAGTGTCCAATCTTCCCACAATGAAAACATGCATCCGTACTTCGTGGACAGCTGCTGGTAAAATGTTTGCCACCGCAGATGAAGCACTTGATGGCGAATGGTGAGGGAGTGGCCTGCTGCTGAGGCTGTCCAGACTGGGTCTTCGGTATCGTCACAAACTGACGGAAGGGTGGAGATCGAAATGAGGGAGATCCCATGGTCTTGTTTTGCTGAGTATTGTGTGAAGACTGAGACTTGTGCACTGACTTACATTTTCCGTCATCCTCCATTCTGGTCCTCTTAGGGTAAGATTCATCTTCTTCCATCGGTGGCTGGCGGGATGATGATTTCCGCCTCTTTGCTTGCTCTTTAGCTTCTTCTCCGGGTAAGAACTTCAGTGGGCATTTGTCACGATAATGCCCATCCTGTTCACAGTGAAGACAAGCTGTTGGTGATGGAGGCAAAGGCTTCTTTCGTTTCATGCCTTTCACGTAACATGGTCTTTCTTCTATCTGTAGAGCTCGATCAACCAGGCTCAATAGGCTTGAATACTTCATGGCCTGAAGGCGTTGCTTTATATTAGGTTGTAGACCTTTCATAAAGTACTCCATCCTTTTAGCTTCGGTGTTAGTTTCTTCTGGAGCATACTGGGATAACTGATGAAAGTGTTGTAGATATGCTGTGATGGAGTTCTCTCCTTGTTGAAGGTTAAGAAAATCCTGATACTTCCTTGTGATAACTTCAGGAGGAATGCAGGCTTTACGAAATCTCTTCACAAAGTCTTCCCATGTAATATCTTTTTCCTTGGGGTGCATCCACTGGATAGCATTCCACCAAGTAATTGCGGGCTCAGACAACTGATAGGTGGCAAAGAGAACCTTCTCCTTATTTGTACACTGGATAATATTCATTCTTCTCTCAATATCTTGTAACCAGTCATCTGCATTCAGTGACCCTGTGGTTGAAGGGAATTTTGGGGGTTGAGTTTGCAGAAATGCTGTAAACTTTAATGCAGTTGTGCTTGATGCTAACACTGACTCTTCGGGTGTCACCTTGACAATGAACGGTGGCTGTAACTCTACTTGCTGCTCTGACATCTGGACTTGATCTGTGGCAGGTGCACCCTGCCCGTTGGTCTGACCATTCTGCTGTGTTGGGTCCATCTGCCAATTGGGAACTGGAGATCAGTTTTGCAGCGGCTTTTGGAGAATAAGAGGGGATAAGTAAGACTTTGAATTTCAAGGTAAGTATAGGACGAATAAGGTAAGAACGAGAGCGAAAAGGGACAGGAGAAAACTTTGAACACAGGGGGATTACTGATAATTAAGCAAACAACATACGAGGGTAATGAACATAAATTTACAATATGCAAGTGGCACACAAACCTCTTAGAGTTCATGATTACACCTGCTTTACATTACAAAAGCACCACTACTACTCAGGGTCAGTCTAGTCTAGCGAACGACGGCTACTCCTCCAGCTGCCGAGAAACGAAAATTTTGAAGCTAGACAAGGAAAACAGTAAACATTTTGCCGAAGTAAAACTTAAGCAGGAGTAAACTAAGATAGATAAGGTAGCAACAAGAGAGGGAAAAGACAGCAATAGTACTTATATTTTTCGTAAACCATTTTTATGGCTTAAATTAAATTTTGCGATAAAATCGCTTCCTAGTTTGCCTTAGGTCTCAACCTACGGTCAAGAGCCTGCTCTGATACCACTTCTTGTAACGCCCCCGTTTCCAGGGGCGCGTACGGACACGGCACTCCGCAACTATTCACGCATGAACAGTTATGAAGTGTCGCGCAAGAGTATACCATTGCATGCTTACAACAAAAGACCATCATATATTTCACATACGGATTAACATCCATTTTCGACAGCGGGGCGTGCAAGCCCAAAGTATACTTACATCACAGAAACTCCAAGATCCGCTTGAGCGCGGCCAAGACCTAAAGCCACGAGTCCTCGACGACGAAGCAATCTTCAGGGGCGACCTTGACGGAGAAACCTTCACCTTTGTCTTGATCCTCTAAAGAGTGGATTAAGCAAGCCATGAGCCAAACAACCGGCTCAGCAAGCCCCAAAGGGACTCTAACTTACTACATGCATGGAACAACAAAGGAGGGGCATATATTTGGTTTATTAACTTTGAGTGGATGCAGTTTTATTTGCAAGCATTTTTATAAAATGGTCCCAAAACTACTTCTCAAGAACTCAGGGGTTTTCACGAAGAGTTCATTAACCAACTAATCAAGTTAAAGTATGTACAAAACTACTTAAGCTTTGCTGCTGGAATCACCCAAGTGACACAGCTCCAACAACCGGGAGCACGGCGTATTCGAATACCATTTATTTGACTCTGCAGAGTTTGCTCAGCTTTACCCACACGATCCCTTAACTCCCGCGACAGAGTTAAGAAAGCCAGGTCGTTTCACTGCTCAACTCTTTATATAGGCTCTACCCGGTAGAATTCACTCGGGTCTGGATCCCACACACACACGCACGCACACCCACACAAGAGAAAAACAGTGTCCGCTTCGAGTGAACTCTACCGTTGTTAGGCACCCATAGCGCGGCTCACCTAACCTCACTGCTAAACCACCTATAGAGTTTCAATCGAGTTGAGCAGCTACTAGACAAGTGTTGACAAGTCAACTCCTGTGGTTGAGCGATTACTGTGACATTTGCTCAGCGTAAGGGTTTCAGTCCTTATATTTTCACATGGTCCGCAACCTCGCCAGGCCCGCGACCCAACTAAGGTAAGCGGTGGGCGTAGACCGTCCCGCGGTTTCCCACTCACCCTTACCCTACTCCAAACCTAGGGTAAAAGATTGGCGAGGACCGCCTTGCGGTTTCCACTCCCCCTTACCCTACCTTGTGCACGCCGGCACTCCTCCGCTCTAAGATACGGTGTCCCATACCACCCTACCTTAGAGTCGGGTTTTTCAAATTCTATTGGCCCCACAGCCACAACCTTATTAGTGTAACACTTTGCATGGTAATAATAGCCTACAATTATCTAGATTATCAGATAATTAATTCTAGGGTTTCAAAGGCATGGCTACAATTTAGACATGGCATTTAACGGTGGTAGGACTAACTATATCACACGTCATTCTAAACATTTTATTTTATTTTTGAACTAACATTTCAGAACTAGCTCAATGCAAATAACATATTAACATAATTAAACATCATGGGTTGCAACATGATCAAAAGATTTGAGACTTGCCGGCAATTCGGACGAACTCGGCTAGCTTGAACGTAGAAGCACCGGGGTCCTGAGTCTGCTCCTGGGCTTCCGGGATCTCCGATACTAGCGTAAACAATTTAAATAAGTAAATCCGGCTTGCTACTAAACAAGCGAGGAAAAATAATCTAATTAAAAAAGAATAAAATGCATAAACCCTTCAAATGGAATTTTAGGAATTTATCTGGGATGAATTTATGGGAGGGGAGGCCAAAAATGGGTCCAGGGTATTATTTGGAGCAAAGTGGCGAAATTTGGGAATTTTTGGGATTTTCTATGATTTATTTGGATTTTCTGGGATTTTAGAAATGAATAAAACTCTGGAAATTGGTTATGAACAGTAACCGGCCCGGCCGCTGCTACAGTGCGGCCCGGCCCGAGGTTTGAACGCGCGCGCGCGCCGGAGAGAAGCGGGCCGGGAGGCCGCGGCCCACTTGCGCTGCGCCCGCACGGGAGGGATGGGCGACGCGTGGCGCAGCGGGCGGCGCTGATGCGGGGAGGCGGCGAAGCGGCACGAGGATCCGACGGCGGCAGAGCAAGGTTTTTATGGAGATCGGACGGTCGCGAAACAACGGGGCGAGCGAACCGTTACGGGGAGATCCAACGGAGGGGAAAGGGGAAGTTTAAGATGATCCGACGGACGGGATTAGAGGGAGCGGCCGAAACGGTACGATGGGGAGGACGGCTGAGATTATATGGCTCCAGCGAGATCCGACGGTGGGGAGACGGCCACGTCTTCGTCGTCTACCTCCGGCCGTGCGCGTGCAGCAGTGAGGCAGAGGCGGCGGCGCCTCCGCTCTCCGGCGGCTGCAGGGGCTCCCGGCGGCAACGGAGGGAACTAACGGGTAGAGCGGAGCATGGGGAACCCGTTGTGGGTAGTTAGAATCTGCGGGGACCAAAGAAGAGGAAGGGAGGCCGAGGGAGGTGTCTCGGGTGTTTGTTGGCGGGGAGGGTTGCCGGCGGCGAGAGGGGCCAATCGGCGGCGATGACACGGACAGGGGGTCGGGGTGCTCACATTGGCAGCGGTGGGGTCGGCCGAGGAGTTCCGAGGAAGGCTGGCCACGGTGAGGCGGCTTGGGTGGCGGAGCTCGTCGGCGCTAGGGCTCCACAGCAGCTCTCCTGGTCAAATGAGATCACCAAAGCGTTTAGCAAGTTGCAGAGGTGCTCAAGGACAGAGGAATTGGAGAATGGTGGAGGGTAGAGGGGGATTGCCGTTTTGGGGCTTGCCGGCGCAGGGGAGAGAAGCGGTGGCGACTGGGGCAATGAAGGTCCAATCGGCAGCTCTAGGGTGCTCCTTGGAGTGGTAGGAGGCGATGGAGGGCGGTGGGAGATCTCGGGAAGCAAAGAAGAAGCGGGGAGCAAGGGGGGCGGGTTTTATACCCGGAGCGGCGAGGGGGAAAGCTTCGGGGAGAAGGCACCGGCGGGCTCCGGCTCGACAGGGATGGACGGGGCTGTCGCGAGCGTTTAATCCCGCACAGTGGAAGGAGGGGCGGGGTGACGCACGTCTCCGCACAGGGCCGGTGAAGCGACGGGAGCAGGTAGCTGCGCAGGGGTGGAGGCGCGTCCGCGCGCGGGAGGGGGGAGGCGCGGCGACTGCCAGGCGGGGCCGGGGCGAAGGCGGGCGACGTGGCGCGAGGACGGCCGCGCGCTTCGGACCGGAGTTGTCGGGGCGATGTTGGCGCGGGGAGAAGCCAGGGCTCAGAGGCGGTGCCGACGCAGGCGGGCGCGGCGCGCAGCGCGCAGCGCGTGCGCGAGGGAAAGGCGGGGAGGGAGCAGGGGCGTCAGTGGAACGGGGAGGAGGAGCGGACGCCAGAGGGGAGAGGAGGCGGGGAGGGACGAAGGCGCCAGCGGCAGAGGGGGAAGCGCCAGCGGGAGAAGGAGTTAGGCAACGGGGAAAACGGGGAGAGGCGGGGCGCCAGCTAAGGGAAGAGATGCCCGGCCAGAAAGAGAAAGCGGATTCCGGGAGAACTTTCCCGAAAAGGAAAGTTTTCAGAATTTACTCAAAAATGCACCAAAAATTGAGAAATTTTATTTTGAATTTTTCCAGGGCTTTTCAGGAACAGAGCCGACCCAATAATTAGTGCTTATGATCACTCAGACATATAAAACAAAATAGATAGGAGGGGGAAGAAAGAAATGGCCAGCCCATCAAGAGGTTGGGAATATAAGAGAAAAAAGTGAGTAATATTAAAGGCTTCACAGATTTAACTGACAGGATATGTCAGCTAAGGAAAACCAGATAATTGAACTACAGAAAAGTCCTATGGTATCCTAATTTTGGAGAGCGAAACTAGTTTTTAAGTAAACACCCAAGTCCGAAGTAAAACTGATTTGTAGAGCAAAATAGTCAGTGTTCCCCGACAATATTAATGATTGGAACCATGTTAAATAAAGCATTAATGTTTTTTAGCCTGACATAAGGACCATATTGGGATTAATTTTTCTCTTTTACATATCATGGACATAACAGGACAATTATGTATTATGTTTCCTCATCAGTATCATAGTAAACAAATAATAATGCCACATGAAAAACATATATGTTTCTTTAAGAACAGGTACAACCTAGCATGCCCGTTCAAGACAGGTGAGAAGCATATGGAACAACCTGATGTAGTACACTAATGTTTATGCAGAAGTTGAACTTAACAAAATAAGTTTGCCAACAGAAAATTCGGAAGCCACATGGAAACGTCAGTCTGTAATTAATTGTCTTAAAACAATTATCTGTCAAACGCAAAAATCATCAGACGCACAGCATGACCAAAACCCAATCGAATCTCAACGAAGGCTCTCATGTTAGAGAAATAAAGATATACCGTGCATGTTATCTCAGATTAAATGTTTATGAACTACAGCTAGAAACAGATTCCCTTAATGCACGGCAAGAATGTGAGGTTCTATCTTCAAGTCCACAAGATATGCATTCTGCATATTTCAAGCCAACTACTAGTTTGGGGAAATGACTTTGCCAAAAAATCTTCTCGATATAGCAGGTATTAATTTGTCCATCATAATTCATAAAAAGGCGATTGATCTGGCCGGTCCACTCATATAAGAAAAATCTGATACTGATAGGTTGTTGGGATGATAACTGTATTTGGTTGCACTAAACAAGTCTTCATACAGTGTTTCTGCTAACGGTTGGTGTCTCTGTCTAAGAACTAAGCAACCAGTGCAATCAGTTGTGGTGACTTTAGATTATTTTCCATCTAAGAACTGACCACAAGCGTGACACTTAAAACCAAGTACTTAACCAGTTTGTCACCAAGTTTAGTCACCAGTGAAACATGTGCATAATCCATTATCAATGTTAATAGTACGGAATTTCTGAGAAAAACATTATGGGTAAAGATACGGCCATAATATAAATATGCAAGCACTGAAGTACATGGGAAGTACATGGGATGCACCATATTATACATCCCCTGGTCATCAGCAAATGGTGTTCCCTTCTTCCAGTGGAAAAAGTGGTATGTAATCTGAAACAAAGATTCAATTAGGCAAGCAGTGGCGATAGAGCCGGCGAGGAGCAGGGAAGTGTCACGGCGAGTTCGGACGCGGCGGTCGAACCTCCGGGAAGGGGTCGCCGCAGCCAGGACGAAGCCGCAACCGGGAGGAGAGCGCCGCCGGGAGGATGGCGCCGCAGCCGGGAGGAGGGTGCCGCAGCCGGGAGGAGGGCGCCGCAGCCGGGAGGAAGGCGCCGCCGGGAGGAGGGCGCCGCAGCCGGGAGGAGGGCGCCGCCGCCGGGAGCGCCGCGGCCGAGATGGGGTCGCCCCGGCCGGGATGGGGGTCGCCGCGGCCGGGATGGGGGGCGCCGCGGCCGGGAGGGGGGCGCGCGGCCGGGAAGGGAGCGCGCGGCGTCGATTCCTCAGGCCGCCGTCGCCATGGAGCCCCTACATCCTCAGATCCGCGCGACTCGGAGGGGAGGGAAGGACCGGCGGCCGAGCTTGGAGGCGACGGTGGGAGCGGCGGCGGAGGAGGAATCGAGCGGCACGGGGAATCGAGGAACGGAGCGGTGACTGGAGAGAGAGCGAGCGGAGAAAAAATGGGAGGGTGTGGCGCGCCAAAGGCCAGTGAGGCGGGGAAAATCGGCGCCACACTTTTGGCTGTGAAATACTGTGGCGGCAGGAAGTTTTGGCTGTGGCAAGCCTTAGTATAATCATCAACCAAACATTAGCCAAAGTGAGTATGGCATGCCTAAGTTGAGGTATGGCTGGGTGTGGCCTCCAACCAAACACACCCTATGTATGGTTGGATTTCGGCCGCCTACATGAATGGGCTGGAAATCAACTGAAATTCCGGTGTCGTGGCCCAATCAAACAAGGGCTAAATGTTGATCCTATTCTTTTTTTTCAGTTTTTGGCTTTTTTTTACCGTAACTAGTTTTTAAACGTGTTTTTTAATATAGGGTCTACTAGTTAATTATAGTATATACTATATTAATTTTATTTATATTGGCAAAAATCGTATATAAATTTCTATTATTCTGTAATCTCTTGTATAAATAATCATAAGTCACAATTCTTAGTCAAAATGAACAGATCCGTTGATTGGAGAATCACAGCACGACGAGAGGCCACGATCACCTGCTCGCGAACCTGCAGCCGTCTACGTCGGTGCACATTGCCCGGAGCTCCTGGTACGTGTTTTCACCGGCATGATTCACCGCTGCCGAGGCAAAAAAATGAGCTGGTCGCATCCTGTCGTCCACGTGTTAACCAGCCGGACGGCCTCGCTGCAAGCGAGGGGCGGTAATAAACAAGCTCCAAGCCGGTACAAGGAATGGTTTGATGTTCAGGTATGCTCAGTGTGGCTGGCAAGTGGTCCCGGGCACCGCAGGCCCACCTGAGCCTAGCGTTTTCACTGCACCTTGTGGACGATTCGCGACTGCCTGGCTCGGGTTGCGTGAGGGTCCCGTCGCTTATCCGCACTCCATACCCATCCGCGAAGGCAAAGTTACGTTGCCACACCAAACTTCAAAGCTAGGCTTTTGTTTCTGACTTTTGAGTCCCTTTTTTTTTGTTTATGGGCCTGTTTGGCAACGGCTGCGGCTTATGACTTTTGGCTGAAATTTTTGAATTTTGGCTGTTTACGGTACAGATTACGGAGAGACAGATACTCACTTGTGATTTTGGCTGGTACAGATGTTGGGCTTTTAACGTGTAGATCGTTTAACTTGTAGACCCCATCTTGAAAAAATACTCCGTTTGAAAGTTAGGTACTGTAGCAAAAGCCAAAAGCCGCCGGCTTCGGAGGAAAAGAACAGGCCCTATAACTGTAGTTTATGAGTTTTAGTTAAAATTTTTGAATTTTAGATTATTGGTAATAAAGATTTCAGAGAGAGATACTCGTTTGTAATTTTGGTTGCTGTAGATGTTGGGTTTTAAGCGTGTACTACAATTAATTTGTAGATCCTATCTTAATAAAATACCCTGTTTGAAAGTTAGATACTGTAACAAAAACCAAAAACCGTCTTTAAAAGCCGCAAAGAACATGCCCTTTAGCTACAAATATACTGTAATGGTTGTTAGCTTTTTTAAAGTAAAAAAAGAAAAAATTTAAAACATCGATATATCTTTGGAACAATGTAAGTAATAAGCAGAAAAAACCCCAAAACCAAAAACAAAAAAAAAAAATCAAAATTAAGAATTCGACACACTCTAAATGGCTTTTGGAAACCAAGCTGTTTGGATACAACCGAACTGACTGACCAAGTTACAACGGTCAACCAGAGACAACTACAGAGGAGTAAACGACTCTGTTCTTTTTTGGCTTCACCTTATGGCTTTTAGGCTATTTGCGAGAGAGAGTACGAAGTAACAGAAACTCGCGTGCGGTTTTGGCCGATATAAATGAAGTCGCTACAATGTGTATTATAATCAACTTGTAGACCTTGCCTTAAAAACACTATGGGCATGTTCTTTTTTTGTTTTATGATTTTTGTCTGAAATTTTTGAATTTTTGGTTGTTCGTGATAGAAATTTTGGAGAGAGATAGTCACTTGTGATTTTAGTTGCTATAGATGTTGGGTTTTTAATGTGTACTATAATTAATTTGTAGATCATGTATTAATAAAATACTCCGTTTAAAAGTTAGGTACAGTAACAAAAATCAAAAGTCGTTTTTAAAAGCCGCAAAGAACAAGCCTCATATTTAAAAGTTAATTACTATAAAAAACCGAAAAATAGTTTTTAGAAACTAAAAAGAACAATCCCAACATTCCAACCTTCTTGGTACTTTCCTAATTAAAAGGAGGTAAGTAATGAAGAAATAGTAAATTGGCAATCAATTGACCCAAGTTATTTACATATTGGATGATAGAAGATACTATAAACATAGGTCATCAAGGATATTGCATGCATCGAGAATCCCTGAAATTTTGTAAATAAATTCAGCACAACATTTCGTGCATCTAGACTTGTTAGGACTGTAAATGAAACCTATTAGTTCAGCATAAAAAATCCACTCCTATACGTTTCACAAATCCACCAACCTTGCAAATGAACCGCATATCCAAATCCATCCCCGTGGAAGCCATTCCGTCTGTTCCATCACTACGGCCCCTATAAAAGAGCAAGCAGCAGCACAGCTCCAAAACGAGAAATTTCGATATTTGACATTGAATACGTGCGCCTCTCGATTTTTAACCCTTAATTTGCACACCTTTAGAAATTTAACTTTGTCACTGCGAATTTTTTTGATTCAAGGGATTCTCCTTATTTTCTCTCCTTTTATATTTTGACACTTGTCACTGCGAAAAAGAAGAGAATCCCTTGAATCAAAAGAATTCGCAGTAACAGGATTAAATTTTCAAAGACGTGCAAATTGGGGGTTAAAAATTGAGAGGCGCACGTATTCAGTGTCAAATATCGAAATTTCTCCTCCAAAACAGGCAAGAGAGACCAACGCCTCAAAAGACAGGGGCATTCCCGTCATTTCCTCCCGCGAGCCGTTTTTCTTCCCCCCTTCTTCCCCTTGAAGCCTCCCCTCCCCCTCCCTGCTCTGCTTCCTTCCCGTCCGACTCCTCCCCCCGAGAGCCAAACCAAACCCGAGCTTCCCGAGCTCGGCTCGTGCGCGGATTGCTCGCGTCTCCATCCGTCCGCGGCCGCGAGGGCGGCGGCCGTCGACGCGCGCGGCCTGTAAGGCCGGGGCGAGCACTTGCGTTGGCGTGGTGGTGTGTCCGAGCGCTCGGCGCCGGGCGGTCTCGGCGACATGTTTTACTCCAAGGCGCTGCTATCCAAGAAGGGCGTGCTGGGGACGGTGTGGATAGCGGCGGTCTGCGGCTTGTCGGCGCTCACCCGGGAGCAGGTCGCGCTCACCGACGTCGCCGCCTCCGTTGGTAAACGACACGACACCCACCACCTCCGCCCCCTTCGCGTCCTGCAAATGCGAGACGACTCATTTATTGTGGATTTTGAGGGGGGGTTTTGGTTGGGTTAAGTGCTAAGCGAGGAGGGGGTCTCTAATTTGTGAGGTGAGTGGGAACAGTGGGGAGGGAAGGACAAGGGTTTATGCGGGGCTTTAGGTTATAGCAATGAAACATGGAGGAGGAATCTCTACTTAATAAAATGTGGGAGGAATCTTTGTTCTTGTGGCTTTGATTCCCCTTCCACTGTATTGTGGTCAGTGTTGTAGTGATTTTATTTCTCATCTCAATTTTAGGTGGTATTGTAGTACCAAAGAGCATGCATCTTTGGGGTGCCCAAATCTTTTCTTATTTTATGTTTGTGTGGAATGCAAGCATCATTGCTCACATACTTATTGCAGAAATTCTTCAGCTGAAAGGAAAAGGTTGCACCTTTTGGAGATTAGTAGATTTTGGAACGGCTTCAAGGCTGTGGATTAAAAAAAAAAACTGGGCTGTGGGGTTTTTGGCCACTGGAGGGTTTGGTGGATGGTGTGGGGTTCAGGGTTTTTGGCCAGCGAGGGTTTTACATATGGTTTTATTAATGAGATCCAAGCGCAAACCCGAGCTTTGGGTACCAACCATATATACCCTGTGAACCAGCTCACTATTGATGAGCACTAATTAATAGCATTGAATTAGCTAAGAAACTGTGTGCATATTGTTCAAATTGTTAGTGAAGTTGATAGAAAAAGTGCGCCTTTCTATTTCTAGACCGAGCCATTTGTTAGTATCTCTCCTAATAGAATTGTAACGCACTAGCGCTCACACATTTCCTCTCACCATTGGCAGATAAGATTTTGCCTGATGTCGAAACCGCATATAGAATACTGGGGCTGCTTCTGCTTGGCATTGTTAGGATTTACTCCAAGAAAGTGGAATACCTCTGCCATGACTGCAATCAACTTCTTGGATCATTTGGAGCAGCACATTGCACTGAGCCAAGTACGTCAACTGGAAGAGCAATGAATAGAGTTCTAAAGCAAGTGAAGAAAGCTGTTTGTGCAAGAAGATTAGTTGTAGACCAACAAGATATTAACAAAGTCAAAAAACCTATTTGTGCTGCGAGAACAACTGGAGTTTCCAGTCTGATACCAAGTGAGTGCTTTTCTTCAAGGGCAGAAGCAGGAGTTACTTCACAAACATCAGTTGAAGTCCGAGAAGCACGTGCACCAGCTGATCTTCCAATCTTCACATTACCCAAAAGATTTGAGCTTGACTCTTTTGATTTGGAGATTGCCGAAGATAGGTAACAAAACAAACAATTCATGCTCCTAAAATTAGTTTCATTAATTTGTTGTTTGAAATGCGGTTTCTTAGCCATTCTTTTAAACTTCCTTTGTAGAGATGATGATGAGGAGGATCGCCATCAATTGCCACGTCAAGGTAGCAATGTTGCAATTGATGCTATTAGCATTGCAAAGAAACCATTTTATTTACAGTCTGCATTCTTTTGTATAGATATTTTGTTGGAAGATGAACGTCATCATACGTCCTATTTGTATGAGGTACACAGCTCCCTCCCCTACCATCCACCCAACCAACACATGCATGCACACAGTGAAATGTATGCACTTTAGGTAAGTGACACTTGGCACCTGCCTCCTTAGCATTGGCACGAAGTTGTCACTAAGACAATCACCTACCATGATCCAGAAGCATGATAGGTCTGTTACTCGCTGGAGTCTTGCTGTTGGTGATAGCAAGATCCTTACTCTCATGGAGAGGATGACACTAGGAGATGGGGCAAGTTTTCTTGTTTATTGCTCACACAATGCCATGCCAACCTGAGGGGTTGGGGATACAAATTTATAGGCTGAGAACCAGCCAAGCATATGCTAAGATGCTATCCTAGATGCTGTCCTAAAGCGGTCAATATGCTGTCCTAAAGCAGATGCTGTCCTAAAAGCAGATGCTGTCCTAAAGCAAAAGCAGATGCTGTCCTAAAAGCAGATGCTGTCCTAAAGCAAAAGCAGATGCTGTCCTAAAAGCAGATGCTGTCCTAAAGCAAAAGCAGATGCTGTCCTAAAAGCAGATGCTGTCCTAAAAGCAGATGCTGTCCTAAAGCAGTCAAAAAGCAAAAACTACCACAGCCCCACAAAGACCACAGTACAGGGACTTATTCATCATTCTCCCCCTAAGTCTTGTGCGTCGTCTTGTGGGAGGGTTGAACCATCCTGATCTTGGAGCAAAGCTCAAGGAACTTGATCCTTCCAAGAGGCTTGGTGAGCAGATCCGCAAGCTGATCCGTGGTGTTGATGTAGCTTGCCTTGATGCTTCCTTCATCCAAGCAGCCTCAGATGAAATGGTACTTCACCCGGATGTGCTTGCTCCGTTCATGAAAAACGGGGTTCTTTGCCAGGGCTAGAGCGGACTTGCTGTCCACCCTGAGCTCCACTGCTTCAGTGTCCCTGCCGAGGAGATCACCAAGCAGTCGAGCGAGCCAGAGTGGCTGAGTCGAAGCGGTGGAAGCCGCTATGTACTCGGCCTCACAGCTGGACAGGGCCACCACCTGCTGCTTGACTGACTGCCAGTGAACGAGACACTTGCCGAGGAAGAAGAGAATCCCGCTTGTGCTCTTGCTGGTGTCGATGTCGCCCGCGTGGTGGTCGCTGTACCCGACGAAGTGTGCCGCGCCGGGACACCTCGGGTAATGGAGGCCGTGGTCAAGAGTCCCCGCAACGTAGCGGATGATCCTCTTCACAGCCTGCTGATGCTCCGTCGTCGGTCGTTGCATGAAGCGACTAACGTAGCCGACGGAGAATGCCAAGTCCGGTCGTGTGTGGGCGAGGTAGCGAAGGCTCCCCACAAGACGCTGGTACTGCGTAGCGTCCACCTCCTCCGTCGTGCTGTCGCGGCTCAGCTTCAGCCTCTCCTCCATCGGAGTGAGAGCTGGGTTGCAGTCGGTGAGCCCAGCTAGCTCAATGACGCGTTTGGCGTAGGCGGTCTGTCGAAGCGTGATCCCGGAATCATCCTGGTGCACCTCGATCCCTAAGTAGAAGGAGAGGGGCCCCAGGTCACTCATCTGGAAGGTGACCTTCATCTCTTCCTTGAATGCCGCCACCTCCGCATCCTTGGTGCCGGTGATCACCAAGTCGTCGACGTAGACACCCACCAGCAGGGCATTTTCTCCACTGCCCCGCCGGTAGATGGCCGCCTCGTGCGGACTTTGCTCGAAGCCCATCCCTTTCAGCGTGGAGTCCAACTTGGCGTTCCACGCCCTCGGTGCCTGTCGCAAGCCATAGAGGGCCTTGCGCAGGCGGAGCACCTTGCCCTCCTTGCCGGGGATCGCAAATCCCGGCGGCTGATGCACGTAGACCTCCTCCTTCAAGTCGCCGTTAAGAAATGCCGACTTGACATCCATGTGATGAACACGCCAGCCTTCCTGGGCAGCTAGCGCAAGGAGGAGTCGCACGGACTCCATCCGTGCGACGGGTGCGAAGGCATCATCGAAGTCGACCCCCTCCTGCTGCACGAAGCCTCGTGCCACCAAGCGAGCCTTGTGCTTGACGATGGCGCCGGCTTCATCCCGCTTCAGCTTGAACACCCACTTAAGGGTGATCGCGCGGTGACCGACAGGAAGATCCGCCAGCTCCCACGTCCGGTTCCGCTCGACGGCGTCCATCTCCTGCTTCATCGCGACACGCCACGCGGCGTCTCCCTCCGCCTCAGCGAAGGAGCGGGGCTCGCCGTCGTCGCATGCCAAGTGCAGCTCCGCCTCGCAGTCGCGCTGCGCCAGTCCAGGGACAGACAGCTCGCCGAGGATGTTGTCCATGGTACGATAGCGCAGAGGCTCGTCGTCGTGGTAGGCGTCGACGCGGTCCTCGTCGTGGGACAGCGGAGTAGCGAACTCCACCATGCGCTGCTCGTCGTGGACCGAAACTGTTGGGGCCGATCCCGGTGGTGTGGCCGCCGGTGCAGGAGAGTGGTGAGCCGGTGGTGAAGAGTGGGGCGTAGCCGGTGCCGAAGGTGGTGGAGCACTCGCCGGAGCTGGTGGCGAGCAAGGTGTCGAGGTGGACGAGCTCGGTGAAGACGAGCTGCTAGCTCCCCCGGCTCTCTCGAAGTGGACGTAGTCGACAACAAAGTCCCTGAGAGTCGAAGTCGAACCGTCGTCCACCGCCTTGTCCCACGTCCAGCCTCGCCCTTCGTCGAACACAGCGTCACGCGAGATGCGGACGCGCTGTGTGACAGGGTCGAGGATGCGGTAGGCCTTCGAGCCCTCCGCGTAACCGATGAACACTCCCGGAGTGCTCCTGTCGTCAAGCTTGCCGATGTGGCCAAGCTCCTTGGCGAACGCGAGGGAGCCGAAGACCCGCAAGTGGGAGACCGCCGGCTTGCGCTCATGCCAAGCCTCGTACGGCGTCCTGCCGTCGAGCGCCTTGGTAGGCGAGCGGTTGAGGATGTAGACGGCCGTCACCACCGCCTCTCCCCAGAAGACAGCCGGCATCCCCCTCTGCTTGAGGAGGGCCCGAGCCATCCCCACAACCGTCTGGTTGCGCCGCTCGACGACGCCGTTCTGCTGCGGGCTGTACGGCGCGGAGTAGTGGCGCTGAATGCCCTCATTAGCGCAGTACGACGCAAATTCAGCCGCCGTGAATTCGCCGCCGTTATCTGTGCGCAGCACGCGCAGCTTGCGGCCGCACTCCGCCTCCGCAGCAGCCTGCGTGCGCCTGATGGCGTCCGCAGCCTCTCCCTTGCTGCCGAGGACCATCACCCACATGTAGCGGGAGAGGTCGTCGACGAGCAGCAGGAAGTAGCGTCGTCCTCCCGGTGTGGCCGGTGTCACCGGGCCACACAAGTCCCCGTGCACGAGCTCGAGCCTCTCCTTGGCTCGGAAACTTGCCCGCTGGGGAAAGGGGAGTAGCCTCTGCTTCGTCAACACGCAGATGTCGCAGAGCTGCTCCACATGGTCAAGGCACGGCAGGCCTCGCACCATTTCCGTGGCACTGAGCCGCTTCAGGGCCTCGAAGTGAAGGTGCCCAAAGCGCTCGTGCCACTGCCACGCCTCGTCGTCCCGACGAGCTGCGAGACAGAGGGGTTGTGCCACCTGCACGTGAAGAGTGTAGAGTCGATTTGCGCCTCTGGTTACCTTGGCAAGAAGGCGGCGTCGAAGATCCCAAATCCGCAGCACCCCGTGCTCGATCTCGACACGCGAGCCGTTCTCATCCAGCTGTCCCAAGCTGATGATTGAGTTCCGCAGATCGGGGATGTAGTAGACGCCGGTGAGCAGCCGGTGCTCGCCAGTCTTGGCGACGAAGACGACAGAGCCGACGCCCTTGATCTCCACGGCGGAGGCGTCGCCGAACTTGACGGTGCCTCGAACGCCTGAGTCGAGCTCGGAGAAGAACTCCCGCCGCCCGGTCATGTGGTGGGTGGCGCCGGTGTCGAGGCACCACCCGTCGGTCTTGTCATTGCCGGAACTGTCGCCGAGGAGGGCGTGTGCTTTTGGCTCGTCAAGGTGGAGGAGAGCCACTGCGGCCGGTGCCGCTGGAGGTAGTTCGATGCTCGTATGAGCAATGAACAGGACCGGCTGCTTCTCCTCCTCCGCTTGCGCGACGTGGGCCTGGCCGCGTCATGGCTGTCGACACTCCTTGGCCCAATGACCAAGCTTGCCGCAGTTGTGGCAAGAGTCGTCTCGTGCCGGCTTTTGCTTGCCAGCATCGCCGCCCTGGGCGCCTCCTCGTGCCCCTGCCTGGGCGTCTTTGCGCGGCTTGCCGCGCTTGCCATGCTTGCGACCGCCTGCCGCGGAAGAAGGCTCCCCCTTCTTCCTGTCACCTTGGCCGGCAGCCCACTGCTCCCGAGTGAGGAGGAGCTTCCCGCCAATGGTGACGGGTCCCGAGAGGCGCTGTGGCTCATCGATGTCGACGACCTTGAGGCGACCCAGCGCCTCCTCGATGGTCATCGTGGAGAGGTCCAGCAGAGACCCGATCGAGCGGGCCATCTGCTTGTACTTCTCGGGGACGCAGCGGAAGAGCTTCTCCACAGCTCTCTCTTCGCCGTAGGTATCGTCACCGAACTGCACCAACTTCTGCAACAGAGTGTTGAGACAGAGAGCAAAGTCATCAACGTCCTCACCTGGCTTGAAGGCCAGGTGCTCCCACTCCGTGCGTAGTGCCTGCAGTGTAGACTTGCGGGCGCGGTCGCTGCCGATGCATGCTGCAGCGATGGCGTCCCAAGCCTCTTTGGCAGTCCGCTTGTTGGTAAGCGAGAACTGCATCTCGGGCGGGACTGCAGCGATGAGAGCATCCAGCGCCCGTCGATCCTGGTCGTAGTCGACGTCGCCGTACCGGACTGCATCCCACATATGCCGCACCTGGAGCCTTACCCTCATCACCGCAGCCCACTCGACGTAGTTGGTTTTGGTGAGGGTAGGCCACCCGCCGCCAGGGCCGACGTCCCTGACGACAGCCTGGTACTCGTGGTGACCACGGTACCGAACCGGGGAGAGAGCCGCGTTGCCTGTGAGGGCCGCGCTCTCCGTCGACCCGTACGCCGCCGCCGTGCGTGCCTCCTCCAGGAGCGCCACCGCCGTGTGCGCCTCCTTCAGGAGCGCCGCCGGCGCGTCCGCGCCTGTCTGGGCTGCCGCCGCGCTCGTGGGCGTGCGCGGCTGCCCATTGCGCCGTTCGCCCTTGCGCTGCCTCCCTCTCCAGCAGCTGAGGGTCCGCGTCGGCGCTGTCATCAACAGAGCCGGAGCTGCTGTTGCTGCCGCGCAGAGCCTTGACCTCTGCTGCTGCCGCACGCGCTGCATCTGCCACCGCCGCTGCTTCCACCTCCGCCCTGGCTGTTGCCAGCTCCGCCGCTGCCAGCCTTGACGCCCTTTCCGCCGCCGCAGCGATCTCTGCCGCCGCTCGCTCGCGCTGCTCTGCCGCGACGAGCTCGGCCGTCTGCTGACGCCGCATGCTCGAGGCGACCGAGCGCTGAGACTACCCTGCGGACATGGCGCGCTACTGGGGGGCTGTTGCGTGGAGAGAGGGCTGCTTCTGACGAGCTGCTGCTCGTCTCCGGAGAGGAGTGAGCGGGGACAGCCGGAGCTGCTGCTGCTACTGGCTGGGGCTGCTGCGAGGCCGGAGAAGGAGATGAGCAGGAGATGCTCAGGCTACAGGATACTAAGGCTCTGATACCACTTGTTACTCGCTGGAGTCTTGCTGTTGGTGATAGCAAGATCCTTACTCTCATGGAGAGGATGACACTAGGAGATGGGGCAAGTTTTCTTGTTTATTGCTCACACAATGCCATGCCAACCTGAGAGGTTGGGGATACAAATTTATAGGCTGAGAACCAGCCAAGCATATGCTAAGATGCTATCCTAGATGCTGTCCTAAAGCGGTCAATATGCTGTCCTAAAGCAGATGCTGTCCTAAAAGCAGATGCTGTCCTAAAACCAGATGCTGTCCTAAAGCAAAAGCAGATGCCGTCCTAAAAGCAGATGCTGTCCTAAATCAGTCAAAAAGCAAAAACTACCACAGCCCCACAAAGACCACAGTACAGGGACTTATTCATCAAGGTCCCAAGGCAGACCAAATCCAGCTGAGTACTGTATTCTGTCCCTAACAAAAGATATTCCACATGAGGAATCGAACCCGCATGCATCCAGCAGCAGTTCAATGCACCTATCCATTGCATATTTCCCATTATATACTAAATGGCAAAGCCAAAAGGTAATTAATGCTTCAACATCCTGCCACAGACCAAGTTTACAGAAACTGCTATCCTTATTACCTGGCACGGGTAGGGCTGCACCTCTCACTGATTGATGTTATAACCCAGATGGGGACTGCAGTTGGTGCCACGTGTCACCTGCCCAGCCTGCCGTGGTCTTGTTGTTGTGTGTGTGTGTGTGGGGGGGGGGGGTTAGTTTCATAAATTCTTAATTAAGACACCAGTTTCCATTTTTTGGGGGTCATTTGTAAATAATTCCACACACAAATGCACCTTAGATATGTGCCACGCCTTTGTTTTTGCTATAATATGCATGCAGTATTTCTTGCTTCCTATTGTTTTCATATACTATTTGTTTGAGGAACTAAATCTTAAATTCCATCCAATGCAACAGTCGCATCAGAGGCTGACATGCTCATATGTTGATCTAGACTCTGCTTGCTTTATGCCAGTACGCATGTAAGTATGTAGGTTACTTCCTAATGATGTTAACAAAGATTTCTTCCACTGGATTTCTGAACTAAACTCTTAATGCAGCACTCTCCCAACTGAAATGATCAGTACCATTGGTGAAGTCAACAATCTTATATACTTGAGTAACAGAGGGGATGAACTTGAAAGAGATAATCAGAATGCCAATTCTGCTTGCTTTACCCCAGTGAAAGAGTAAGTATATTAAGTGTCACCTTTCTTTCCTGACTGTATAAGAGCGGATTCTTTTTTCTGTTGCTGATTACTAAGATGATTTTTTGGAACAGTGTTGTACCACCTGATATGATGGATACGATGGCTGAAGTAAATGATCCGTCAGAAAAAAGCAAAAGGGGCAAGAAACCTAGAAGAGAAGTGGACAGGGAGGAGAATGGGGATTCTTCTTGTTTTATCCCTTTGCCAGAGTGAGTTAATGCTACTTTTCTATTGTCACAGCAAACTTTTTTACTTCAAGATTTTTGTGAAATATTGTTCATAGTTGTTGACCAGACTAAGCATGCTTTGACACAGAAGTCAAGAAGGGCAAAGATCCGAGAATGTTGTGGAGAATGTGACTTGTCCACGTCAAGATGCAAATTGTCCTACAATTGAAGAATCAGAAAATGGGTTACTGCTAGGAAAATCGAACACAGCACCATCTGTCGTATCTCCATACCATGACATTGAGGAACATGGGTCGCTGGAACCTCCAAGCTTACAGTGTAAAATACGATCAATCAATGAGCTATCACCTTCCACTCCAGAGCCCTTGCCAGAGGGTGTTACAGGTTAATTTTGTGATTAAAGTTCCCATTCTCCTTATGGTCATTACCATGCTCACTTTTGTTATGTATGGGTTTCATTACTTCTTATTCAGGGCCACTCTATTCTCCTAAACTTATGGTTATGACACCAGCTAAAAATGAGAAGCGCCGGGTTAATAGAAAAAGAAGGGGATTATACAATAAGGGGGACTATATACCAACAGAGAGAGAAGACAAGCAGCAGGTTAGGAGAAGAGGAACACCTGCATTGTATGATGAGGATATTGTCCTATCTAATGAGTAAGTAGAACTTCTAGCTTGTACAGGCTTTTCCATCTGTTGCATGACCTATTCCTGCTTTCTTGTATGCATCCTAGGAGCCAGGTTGGCTACCTTAGGCTTTTCTTGTCAGCTTAAGTATGGTTTTAAGCTTCTTCGTTAATTCTAGCTTCTTGATACTACTTTATTTGGTTTACTGGTTATAAACCCAATAAAGTGGTTTACAAAATAAGCCTATGATAGTCAGTGGAGTTTTAGTGGTGTCACTCTGGGCACCTGAAGGCATGGGGGCACTCTTTTTTTCCATGTTCATTTTCTTTTTGTTTGGGACTAGGAGGCGCTGGGCTACATTGACATCCATCTTTCTTCATTTTCTTTTTGGTTGGGAATAGGGAGGCGCTGGGTTGCATTGACATACTTTCTTTAAAGTGATTCTGCAGTATAAGATGGATTGTTGTTTTCTCAATACGTGTTCCTTGAAGATTGTAATATCGCTACTGTTTTGGAAATGTCTCCCCCCTTTGCTATAGGATATTGAGACAAGCAATAGAGGATGCAAGTGATCTAGTGTACCAAAGAGGTAAGGCACCTCACACTTATCTTGATGTTTGGAAGGAGGCAAGAATTGGTTCTATGCCGGATACTTTCATGGATCCGTTGATTCCACGTAAGTCAATCATTCATCTAGTATTAGGTGCGATTATTTATGGAAAGCTTAATCATCAGCTTAGTGGATATCTTATTTTCACAGATTCAACTTCAGTGCACCTTACTACTACACCAGATGAACCTGAAAGTTCATGCCGGGAATCAGTTAAAGCAAAAAGGAGTCTTTCATATGAGCTTTCTGAATCCAACAATTCCTGCAAGGATGCTCAAAATGTAGCAAGGGAAGGCATTCCAGATGAACCAAGAAAGAGAAAATTGGATGAACTAACAAATAGTATTCAGACTCCTGGTAGCTGTTACACTGAAGGTGGGCAATTTCAAGATTATGGTTGTGGATATAACGATGATACAACAAAAGCAAAGGACACACTAGTTAAAGGAGATGAATCTAGTTCAGCAGGGCTGCCAGAAAAGAGATTGTATGAATCAAAAAATCATAGTCCACTGTGCAACGAAGCATTGAATGCTGCTATAGACAATATAGATGAGGTAAGCAAATGTCTGCATCAAACTCACTGGATTAGATTGTATTTATGATTTTATAATGCAAAGAATTTATTTGAAAATGACATCTGCTTGCAGGATGTTCCTATGGATGAAGAGCATACCAGAGATGAAGGTAATGTATTACAACCTTCTGATGTATAGTAGATGTTTGTGCTTTGTCAAGCTCTTATACATCCATTGTTATTTTGCAGGTTTGCTTTGTTCAACAAGAACTAGGTGGCTAAAGATCTTGTTCTGTTGCTTTCGTTTCTTTTCTTCCTGCTGTTATCTGTCTGTAACACTCTAAATTCACTAATTCAGGACAGTAGCAAGGTGCCTCCATCAGCTATTCCTGGACCAAAAGTGCCAGCAAGGGAATAACTCTGTTAGTGTCAGTCAAGCCCTCGAAGGGAGAAAGAGGAAAACTTCAGCAAGATTCTTCTATGAAACTCTGGTACGTTTGCTGTAACTTATTTCCTAGATGGTAACTGCATGAATTCTTGTTGCTTTCTTGAAGGACTGAACTGAGCAAAAAGGCATTTATGGATACTGACAAATGATTACTCAATGGCTTCTTGTATTTCATTGGAAAATTGCCAATCTTGATAATCTCATCTGATGTGTAGCCATCATATTTCATTCTAAGCAAGAATATCCTTCCCTGCGACCAAATTAATATGTTATGCCTTTTTTTAGTGGAATGGTTTGGTTTGGTGCGCTTTAAAAATTTGCAAGCTGCGCATTTGTTCCATCATATTACTAAATATTTGTATCTTGCATATTTCCCATTTTTATTACTATACAGTGAGATCCTGCTTTTCTTCTGCAGATTCTGAAGAGCCATGGGCTCATAGATGTCAATCAAGAGCAGCCTTACGAGGACATCATAGTCTCAGCGACTTCACAACTTGAAGCAGAACTCCGGAGTAGTGGCAACTAATCACCAGGTTAACATGCCCCCATTTGTTTAGGGTAGCCTTAGGAAAAAATTTTGTTATGTCCTAGAACATTAGGATGTACTGGTGGTAGTCCAGTTGTACATATGAGCTGGGCATGAGCTCATGTATGGGCACTAGATGGTTAGGAGCTTAGGATATGGCTCGGTTCCTAAGTTAACAACAGGTTCAAATTGCAGTTTCTCCTTGTTAAAAATAAAATAAAAATCGCAGTTTCGTGTCAGTTGTTGATTGTTGATGGCATCTGCCAGCATGTTTTATCAGCAGCAGGCAAAAAGTGTGCGTGCTTCTGATTTCTGAGGCGAGCAAGCCTTGTCAGGTATCTGATGGCGCGGCGTAGCCCGCTCTCTTCTTCGTCGTGCAGGTTCGTTCCTTCTCGCTCGCCCGCCGGCCCAGCGGGCAGCGGTTAATGGCATGTACCTCCCATGCCTTAAACCTCCTATGGTGCTTCTTCATTGGTTCTTTTTTGTAGGAGGATTTTTGACTCTCTTGGATGGAAGCAAGTGTATCTATTGCTGATGTAGGTAGCTAAAATTTTCAGGAATTATGTCATGTGATATTTTGGCAAGTGCTGTTGTTATTGTTAAAGATATAAGAGTATTTATGGTATTTCCTAGTTTTTAGGATTTAGTCTTATGTCCCTTGAGTTTTGTATTATATTTTGTCTTTTTGGACTGTGCAATAGATTAACAATTCATCTATTCATCCTACAGATCTAACATGGTATTAGAGCAAAAGTTTAAACCCTAACATTCGTTCTTCTTCCGCTGCCGCTACCCCCGGAGGATCAATCTCCACTCCTGGAGGTGGCCACATCGCTACCGTCGAGTGGGCCATCGCCTGCTCGCGCCTCTTCAGGTTGCTGCCGCCCTCTTCAGGGGCGGCCACATCATCGTCACCCAATGGCTCCTCCGAGTTCTTGTGCTCTTCATGTCGTCCATCGCCTCTATTAGATCCGTCCATTGACGGCCTCTTCGACCGTCTTCTTTTTTTAGATAAAGGATATAATATCCGGCCTCTATATCTACTTGGGATATACACAGCCAAAAGATACACGAGCTCTTAGGCTCAAAGCCTCAACATTGAGGAGTACATAACAGCAAGAAAGAACGCTTAAGAACTATGAAAAAGCTAGAAAGACTAAGCTTCAGCGCTTCTTCATCGACCGCCTTCTTAGCTAGCCTCTCAGATCCAGTTGTCATTGAACTTGCCTTGCCTCCATCTCGGCAACTTCCTCTTTGGCCTTGGCATCTGTCGCCTCCTAGTCACTACGCCCCAGATCGGCAGCCGCCTTGGTTAGATCCGGTTGTCGCCTTAGTCTTCATCAGATCTGTTTGTCGACCTAGATCAGGTCGTCTCTGGATCTGGCCGCCATCCCCTGGCTGCTGCTGCAGGCCAGATCTGCACCGCGCCGGCCCTTGTGTTGGGCTTCAGCTCTGCGTCGGCCCTCTCCACCGCCAACCTCTTCACCACCGGATTTGATGTCCTTGACCCTCACCACCACTGGATCCGACGTCTCGGGGCTTTAACCTGCCCTCCTCCTGCAAGCTCGGTTGTCCTCAGTGTCGGCTCCCTGCCAGCTCCTGACCGGCCACCTGCGCCTTGACTCGGCCCTGACTGATGGGCTCCTTGCTCGCCACCTTCACCGCATCAACGGTGCCACCGCCCGTTGCTGGCCTGGGTGCTAGGACGATGGTTATCTTCCGCAGCTGGCTGCTCCCTTCCATCTCCCTGCTTCCTATGCGGTGTTGGAACTGGAGGATTTTTCTTGTGCGTGTATGCTAGTGCTACTATACAGTGCAATTTACTCCAGGATTCAACTGTAGTCTTGCATTTACTTCGTGATGTCATGGCTGTGTACTCTGCGTACAATCGCATAGACGCACTCCTAAGGTTGAGTGGAGTCACCGCGGAGGGTCAAGGTGTTGAGTCACCAGCTATTATTGAAACCTCAACTAGTGCTGCTGCTTAATATCTCGAGTATTTTACTTCAGTCTCTTCCGCTGCGTCCCTCCAAGTCCGTCCTTTTATCTCCTTTTGAGTTCCTCCAAGTCCGTTGCATCTCTCTTTAAGTTCATCGAAGCCGTACGAGTCCACAAATTTCTTTGTCGATTAGACAATTACTTTGCTAGCAATGATCCATCCTCTTGGATCGAGTGTGGTCCTCTCCTTTTCGCATGACCGTAGCCGTCGTTCTTTTCTTTGAGTTGATGCAGATCGTAGTAGTTATATCGCCGCTGCTTCTCTCTGAGTCGCTGTCCTGAATTTTTAAGGTCGCCATGCTTCCCTTCCGCATCGTTGCAGTCTCGGGCTTCAATATGCTTTATGGGCCGCCTCACGACCCTAGATGAAGATATTTTGGCCTTGACACAATTTTTAAGAGCTGCACACTACAACGACATCTTTAAGATTTAGGTTTTAGATTTTTCCATTTTAGTGTCACCTTTTTAAATGCAATGCTTCGGAGGGGGTGTTAAGAATATAAGGTTATTATAGTATTTTCTAATTTCTAGGGTTTAGTTTTGTGTCCATTGAATCTTGTACTATATATTACCTTTTTGAGCTGTGCAATAGATCAATAATTCATTTATTCATCCTACAGATCTAACAGCTACCATGTTGATATAATTCCTGCTATGTAATGATGATCCATCGTGTACAACTGTACCATCATGTACAACTGTACAAGTCTGGAGAAGTAATCTGAGCTCTTAATTTTCTATGGGACCTGTCGTCAGGTTTACTGCCTGATTCCTGTACCTTGCATCTTTTACCACTTAGAGCCTGTTTGGAACAGAGGAATTTCACAGGAATTTTGCAGAAATTTTGCAGGAAACAGTTCAATTCCTGCAGGAATCGGGAAAAATTCCCGCATTCCAAACAGGGCCTTAGTGTTCAGCTCTGCTTTGCCGTGCCATTTTAATCATTTTGCTTGTGGTTATCTATTCCTTCGCTGCGATCACGGAAAAATAGCCAAAAGCATGATGTCAGTGTTTCCTTTTCACAATCTACTTTAATTTCTTGGATACACTTCTCTTTTCTAGCAATTTGTGACGACCGGCATTATTACCATGGGGTAATAACGCTAATCAACGAATTATTATTCGTTTTAGCCGATAAAACATCGCTCTAACGAATAATAAATCTATCAGAGTGTTGCAGCAGAACAATAATTAGAGACAAAACATGATATTACAAAAATATCGCCACGCAGGGCAACAGTTTATTACAACACCTCAAGGGCTTAAATATTACAATCTTTAGACACAATATTCTAACTACTTCCTATTCAAAAACGATCACACGAAGTGTCCACCTTGTACCCACTGTAATCCGAGTCTACGGTATTCCATGCAGATAGCTTCCTCCTGATCTTAGCCATTCTCTGAATTGACATGCTCCTAATCAAAAGGGGGAGATAATAGCAAGGGTGAGTACAAAAGTACTCAGCAAGCGTTATTAGCAAAAATGCATAGAATGCTCATCACTTATGCCTGTAGGAATATCAATTCCTCTCTTCAATCTCATGCTCATTCTTAATACTCTTTTCATCATCCCATTCCTTTCCATAACTTACAGAAAATAAAGATTGTTGGTTTTGAAAGAATTCCGATTTATTAATTTAGAAAACTACTGAACATACGCATGAACAGCAAAACCCCCCATAAGTTTACGTAATTCTCCTTTTCCGGAGATGGGCATGCATTCATGATTTGGATATCATTGCGCAAGCTTGTATCACTTTACCCATCATCACTCTGCTCGTGTTGGCTCCCGGATCTCCGCAATTCCTTTGATGCGGCGCCCAGACCAGAGTACAGTACTAATACATCTATCTTAGTAATTATATCTCCACCCAGTTACTCACAAGCGGCAGCCTGGAGCGGTGTACCACCCTCACGCAGACCCACCGAAAGTGACAATAACTGTTGGCTGGGGCAGTTTCTGACCATCTCCCAACACCCCACTGCGTAATATATCGCCTTCGTGTACCCCGTTGCTGATCACGGACCAGTCTTGGGTTCTTGCGATCCACCTCCCCCACTTCTGGCCTACTTACCAGTTCTGGGTTCCGCGCGGCTGTGGATCCCCCACCTTGTTGCTGATAACGAACCAGTCTTGTGGGTTCCACTCCCTAGTTAATACTTACCCATGTGGAGAATATAACACCTTAATAGAGTACTAGACTGCCCGTGAAAAACGGAATGTTGGTTGATACGGTTTGGTACGGTCTGTTCACACGGATGAAGTTTGTGATTCCTTACATTCTATCCTTATGCAGAGCTCTCACACCTGCCCCTTATCATCTGCCCTGGCAACCTTTGCCCACCCTCTTAATTAACCTAGATGGCCAACTGCTCCATCAGTTGCCATCTATTTCTTTTCTCATGTCTTTTCTATCCATTGCTCGATTTAAATATCTTTTATTTCTTTCATGCAGGGTGATACTAGAGTAATACAAAATACTTGTTTTACGAAATATATCCTGAAGCTTTGATCAAAGGAAAACTTGCCTGGATTTCAACCATATTTTCGGATTCAAGTAGGATCAGGTGACATCATTCCCGTAGCTTGGATCATCGTCTGCAATTAAAATACGTTGGCTACGATTTAATTTACGGAAGTATAATAAAATACAAGGTGTCGATGTGCTTGTGCTCCTAGGATGAGGCTCCGCTTAACTTAACCCGATCGTGGTTAGCCCTAATTAACTCGTGTTCTAAACTTGGCAATCGACGTTATTTTCTTAGCATGGGCTGGGTTGTTTTCTTAAAAGTTACACAAGTCTTTGTTGATTTCCGATCATCTATCGTTGCAATACGATTAAATATATACACGCACAAATATTGGCAAACATTAATTCTAGTTGATCTTGTGTATGCCATTGTACCGATTTACTTTCTCCTATGGGCGTATGTATCTATTCACTTCTCTAATTCATTTAGGTCTTAGGGTTATTTAAATGAATTCTTTCTTCTTGGTACCGGTCATTTCTCGTAATTAGTACACGCGTGCTTAATTATCTACACCAATGAAATTAACTCCTAAGTAGATATTAGTTGAATTATACCAAAACGTCTTCGTATGATCTCCAAGTTTTACTTTAGCTAGCTGCGAATGGTTACGACTTATCCTATTTAAATTACTATATACGAGTTATTCGGCGCGCACAATTTTATAGCCTCACGTAGTATCTTGAATTGGGGCATGTTATTCTAACTGCCTTAAACAATTTTGCATCTTCTAAGGGATGTTAATTTAGAATATGATTAATAATTTATTCTGATATTTACAAATACTTATTAGTGATGTTTCTACAATTTATAATCGACTAATAAGAGTTATATGTGCTTTTTAACTTCGCGACAGATCAATCTAAATGATATTATAGTAACTTAGTTCATACGCATACTAAACATTTAACTGCTCATAGATGTCACCTAATTTATGAATAATAGCCATAATTATTTATTAGAAGAGTTTGGCAATTTAATATAACTAACCAAGGGTTTAAACGGCAACATACTAGTGAACCGATTAATCGGTTCACGTTATGTTTTAATCTATTGATGACACTAACTTTTATTATAATAACTTGAGAAATATTATGGGTTTATATGTTTTAATCTATGGCTTCGCAAGATATTATGGCTGAATTAATTAGGTGGTTGTTACTAAATATATTTACAGATTCTTCTAGGTTTCTATTTAATTCTTAAAAGAATTTCTATTGCGTTAATACGGCTAATAATCAACTACTAGATTCTTAAATATATACAGCTAAATTCCTTAATTTTAACAAATCTATTATAGCAAGGTTGTGACATTGTATGTTTGTGAATATTCCAAATTTTAGTAAATCTACCCTTTCCACATTTCCTATTTTTCCTTATCTCTCTCTTCCTTCCTTCCTTCTTTCCCGATTTCTTTTCTTTTCTTCATTTCTTCAGCCCGATCCCCTTTTTCTTGCTCTCTGCTGACGCCTCAGCTTCCTCCTCCCCCGCCTCCTTATTTCTTTCGGCGCCTATCTCTCTCTCCCCCGATTTCTCCACACCCCGGCGCCACCTCTCGGCGCCTCCGTGCCGCTCCCCGATGCACCGCCTCCGGCCGACGCCTCCACTCCGCTCCACCGGTGTGCCGCCTCCAGCCGGTTTCCGCGCCGCGCTCCCCTACCGGTCTCAAGCGCCGCCCCTCGCCACCAACCCCAATGGCTCCCCGACGCGCCGCCCCCAAGCACCGCTGGCGGTGCCGCGCCCTGCTGCTCGGTCGCCTCCGCCTTGCCGCTCTGCACCACCCAGCAAACCACAGCCAGATCCGTGGCCTAGGGCCCGAATCTGGCGTCTCGGCCCCCTGATCCAATCTGATTTGACTTCGGTTTGTTGCTATTTCGCTTTTGATTTGAATAGGTTTTACTCATGTGATGGAAGACAGGGAGGTGTGTTGCCCCGGTGTGGTCTCGGCCGGCTAAAGTCGCCCGCACGCGGGGGGAGTGCATGGTGACGGTTTGGTGGGGCTACACCGGTGGTAGCACGCAACCGCCTCCATCTAGGGTAAGCTCAATCCTATTTCTCCTCTACTCCTTGGTTCCCCGGTGGCATACTCTATGTTGTTGTCGTGATGCTCTACTAGTGCTTGATTGATTATGGTCTCTAGTTCGGTGTAATTTACCATAGATGAATGGAAGCTACTATTGTGAGCTATTGGGGTGTACCTTCACCAAGTGCTGGATGACTTGTGGTGGGAAGGGATTAGGGTTTGCTGGTGGTTACCGTCTTCTTGACTATGTGGATGTCGCCGGATGGCGACCTTCCTGGGTTGATGGAGATGGGCTTGCGGTTGGGTCCCCTGCCGTTGCCGTCTCCTTGCTCCCAGTCTGCTTGCCGTGCGCCCGGTCAGCTCGCCTGGCCTCGCTTCGGTGGTGGGGTTTCTCTGTTGGCTTGAAAGAGGTGGAGAAAAATGCAAGTGACAGAAGAGAATGCCGTGCTCGGGTTCGCTCCTGGTTTTTACTTGGCTGGCTGTGCTGTTGTGCTGGCAATGCGATATTTTGGGCTGGTTGTGCTGTCACTTACTGTGATGGTCATGTGATCTTTTCCCTATGGTGGGTTGGCTTAGAAAATAAAATGAAGTTATAAAATGGTGGGTTACCTTTGCTGGTTTCTATAATAAAACAGGTTTGTTAAATCGGGTGATGAGCCTTTAGTTGTGAGAGGTGCCGACTGGCCCCCGGACGGTCAGGTATCTCCTCCGTGAACGGATTACCCCGCCCGAAGTTAACCTCTAGGGCTCTGACGGCAATTCTTTCTTCTTTTCTTTGTTTATTTTATTCATTCTTTTGTTCGGTCTTTTTCGGCATTAAAAATCATTGAGTTCGATCACCAAGAAAACATCGATGTGGTGACAATTTGACGACAAACTCCAATGTATGAAATGATCTAAATGTACCTGGATTTCCTTTAATATTGTTTCTAATGTTGCAATTGTGTTGCAATTATCTAAGTTTGCGAGGCGGTCATTTGATTAGGACCGAGACTTGTAAACTTACAGTAATTTGTATTGTCGTTATTAATGTAAAAAGAGTTGTAATATCTTTATTTAATTTAAGCCAGTTTTAGTTGTAGCTCAAGGAATGTAACTTGATTTGTTGTACAAGAATTGTAATAATTACACAGTTGTATTACAGACTGTTATATATATTTTAATTGACTTGGAAACTTTTACTTGTGCAATTGAATTTTATTTCTCACTTAGTCTATACCGTTTGATATTCACCCTCGTCGATGAAATTGTGAAAACGACGTATTAGTTTATCGCTCGCTAAGTTCAATTTAAACGTCTGCAAAGAAAAGTTTAAATTCCCTCGTAATTTTGGATTATTACCTACCTAATTAATCCTACTTAACGTCGTAATTCGTTGCTTAAGGTTAATTAACGATGTGGGTCGTTTCACAATTGCAGTCAAATGTCTCCCAGGTTGATGAATGCAAGATGGAAAAGAAAGCATAGAGCCTTCAGAGTTCAGGCTATCCCCAAGACTGTTTCCATTTTGTACAAAGACCATACACATCGTGTTCACATAAATTCATCATCGCATCGCCTGCCACCATATGTTCATTGCTCAAACTTGGCGGCAGCTTGGAGCGTCCGGACCAAGGATAAAAAAACCGGTACCGGGGCGAATCCCGGCCGCCGGGCGGTACCGGTAACCGGCCGGATACCGCCCGGTTACCGGAAATCCCGGTTTCAAACTGGATGAAATTTGACAAATTATTTTTTTTTGGCGGGGCGGGAGGAGACCGGTAACCGGCCGGTTACCGGTTTTACCGGTGAGAAAACCGGTGGAATGAGTATGGAAAAAGCTGCTGCTGCTGTTAGCAATTAATCCTGTGTGCATGTAGTCTTTTAGTATTCATGCATTGCTTAAGTGCTGCGCATGCCTTGTCTCTTGGAGTCCTGTGCATGCATGTGCATGTCATTTTAAACTCTGCATGTATCCCATGCGCTGCAGTTATTATCTCTTAGTATACTACGCACATGCATACACAGCTTTAAATCTCCATGCATGCCTTTAAATCTCCATGCATGCGCAGCTTTAAATCTCTATGCATGCCTTTAAATCTCCGTGCATGCACCGCTTTAAATCTCCATGCATGCCTTTAAATCTCCGTGCATGCGCCGCTTTAAATCTCCATGCATGCCTTTAAATCTCCATGCATGCCTTTAAATCTCTATGCATGCGCAGCTTTAAATCTCCATGCATGCGCAGCTTTAAATCTCCATGCAATATATGCAGGAAATCAATTTATTAGTGTTAATAATGTAAATATCATTAGGGAAATCAATTTTTACATTCAAAAGCTTAAATTTGAATTAAATAAAAAACCGACGATTTTTTCTCCCGGTCCACACCGGTAAAACCGGTTACCGTCGGTATTTGGAACCATGGTCCGGACCACTAGGCTCATCGGTGGCCTGGACTCTGGCTCGAACCTTAAACAAGCATCAGCAAGCGTTGCTAGCTGCAGGCAGAGTAGAAACAAACATTCAGACCTCGAAAGAAGAAAAATATAAACTATTTATGCAGCTGTATTGTGCATGACTAAGCTAATCTGAAGGTCCTGTGCATGTATGTAAACCTTAGCAATCCCCTTTGCAGGGCACTTACGGCTGAGCCTAGGGTCAACAATCTGCTGAACTTTTTCTGGTGTGAGCTTTGGAGTTGCCTCTGCCCAAACAACTAGATATGAACAGACTGTAAGTTACTTCAGACTTGTTTAGCCAGACAACAGTCATCAAGTCAGATGGCATGAACTGACAAACTCATGTCCTGAACCGAACACAAAATGCTGCTTGTTATGAGCGCTTTTACCCAAGTTGACTAAATTATGAGGGCGTTCCAACTAGTTTTTAGCTTAAGTTTCTGACTGTGTCTTTTGGCTGAAATTGTATTGTAGCATTTATTAGTTTTTTCTGAGAAAAATGAGGAGACAATAGAAAAAAATTGATTTTTTTAAAAACGATATATCATCACAAACAATACAAAGAAATGAGGGAAAAAAGAAAAGAAAAAAAGTAAGAAAAAAGCTAAAATAAACTGAAATTAGAAGCCTGTTCTTGTTGGTTTCGGTTTATGGTTTTGGCTATATCTTATGATTTATGGGCTGTTCGTGAGAGAGAGAGAGAGGACGAAGTAACAAACTTGTATGCGATTTTGGCTGATACAAATGAAGTCGTTATAAGCCTACCCCAACTTGTTTGGGATAAAATGTTTTGTTGTTGTTGTACAAATGAAGTCGTTATAGTGTGTTCTACAATTAATTTATAAATCCTATCTTGAAAAGACACTCCGTTTGAAAACTAATTACCGTAGAAAACTCAAAAAGCAGTTTTTAGAAATTGAAAAGAAGAGATTGTAGTTTAGCTGAAACCGTTTAGAGCAGAGTCGAAGGTGGAGGAGAACAACACCAAAGCTGTAGACATGGCTCTTTCGCGTCATGACGCCGAACATCACGTACCTATGCTATGGAATTGAAGTTTGATAAACACAAAAATCATCTAATGTTTGTGCTGAACATAAGAGATGTTTAGGTTTGTGATCAGCGACTACTCTCGTGGATGGTATGCGAACGACCCCAAGATCTGGGAGGAGAGGTGGCGGGTCGGCATGTCCGGTGCCTGCTTGAACAGATTGTAGTCTGCAGCCTTGGCGCCAAAGCCATGGAACAGAAGCACATTGCTGGATCTCACGTTCCTGTGTACGATGTCATTCTGGTGCGGATACTCTAGCCCCTTCGCCGCGTCCAGCGCAATTCCGACGCACCGGCGCCACTGAATGCCCGGCCCCGTTGCGATCCCTGCACGCCTTTTCTACCTGAAACCGGGAATACGGCAATGGTAGAGTCTTTAAGTGTCAGTGTAAATTGGCATGAGCCTTTGGCTTAACTCTGTCTTGATGAAGCGAGCCAGATACAGTGTCACACTGTAACCGCTTCTGTCCTGTATCATGTAAGATGTCGTGCAGGGAGCCAAGCTCGTAGGCGAGCAAGAGAAGTTCGTCGCCGGCACGGTATCGGAGGAGCTCGACGACGTTTTCGTGCTTTAACCTCGACGCGACGGCGATCTGAAAGCTTCTAATCAGTTCTTGCTGTCAGACGACGGGCATGGCTTTGTAATTACCTGGGTCGTGAGCTCTTGCTTTGAGAGGTTCTTCAGTGGCTCGTCAAGCTTCTTTACAGCAACCGGCCTCTTGTTCTCAGTGACGGAGTAGTAGTACACACTCGCATGGGATCCTTGCCCGATGCAGTACATGGCGCCGAAATTGTCCGTCTTCGCCATGATTTCACCTAAGGATAGTATTGGGACATCAATTGTTGGCATGATTTTATCCAGGGAGGGATCTGAAACATCGGCAATGGTGGCGGATTCTTCGCCATTGGACACGGGAGGGATGTCTCCGTTCTCTGCAATGTTTTGGATGCAAGAAGAGATTGGGGAAAAAATCGCGTCAAATTGATGGTAGCTCTAGCAGCACAATCAATGAAACAAAGAACAGAGGCCTAGTAATAACTAGTTTGTTGAAGTTGATCTGAATTCGTACCGGTTGATGTAGAACACTGCATCATCTCATATTAGACGTGGCATAGCCGGTGTCAGGACCATATACGAGGTGTATTAGACGTGGTGTTAATCCGTAACAACCGACTTTTATTCGGTTTTTTTGTCTATTTGGGACTCGTTTCTCTCACTCTATATATGTACCTCAATAGTCTATAGAAGAAAAAGTGACTTATTGTAAACTTCTATTATAGTGATTTGCCTTTATGTGTCTGTGATTTTTTCCATAAGTATTTTCATATTAAATTTGTGTATTCTGTTCTTCCGATCTACTATTTTTGTCGTTCGTTTTATAACATAGTTAATCTCCAAGTAACCAAATAATTTTGCATGTCACAGACCATGACCGGCCCTTCTGTTTCCTTCCTCCTCTCCGTGGCCAGAAGTCCAGAACGAACAGAAGCTGCTAAACAATGCACGCACATGTTTGCGAGAGCTTAAGCTTCGTCAGAGGTCAAACCTCATCTCCGTGTCTGGAAATGCTTCGCTTAGTAACAAAATTGTAATAAATAAGTGCAAAAACATTGGATTTTACCTTTGACCAACGTTGATTAGTAGCACTATTCTCCATCAGACCATCACGAATAGTCGAACACAAAGCTGAAACTGTTTCTAAAAAGAAAGAAAAGAGAGCTGAAACTGAGGTAAGAAAATGTAGAACAAGCAGGTTCAAAGCAGTTTGTTTCCATATGAGAGCATGTACATCTATTATCATCTAAATTAGATACTAAGATGAGCACATCACTTCTCTCTCCGCAAGACCGTTGTTAGCTACTTCAAGCATTTTACTTCAACTCTTAGGGCATCTGTAGTGTATATAACCCAAGGGACCTTAAGGTGGGTCTCATCTAAACCTTAAGGCTGACTCTATAGTGTATATAACCCAAGGGGCCTTAAGACGGTCCCACTTGGCAGATAAAGAAAAATTGTATTTTAATGCTTGTGGTCAGGTCTTTAACTTGAGGACCAGCCTTAAGACTTTTTTGTTTATAGCCTACTTAAGGTCACCCCTGTAATGTATAAGGTTGACCTTAAGGTGGCTTAAGACCCTCTATTTTCATACACTACAGATGCCCTTGGCACTACTTATAGGCACTAAACGTGAGTTTTTTTTGACCTTAGCATCAGCTTTCAATGTTTGTTTCAATACAAGATTGTCAATATCACGTCATATATTGTAATATCATACAATCTTATCTGAGATATATGATATAGATCGAAATCAGATAGTATCCAGTGAGATCTGATTCAACTCATAGAATCGTTAGGATCAAGTATGATTACAATGAGATCATGATTCTGATAGCAAACTATATTATTATATAAAATTTAATATTGCCTATTGTTAGTTTAAGTTGCACTAGTTTAATTTGCTTTATTTTTTTGTTGTTTACATATTGTTCTAAGGTAAAAAAATTATCTTTGACATATTGAACTTTTAAATTATTAATTTATTAAAAAATTAAATAAGTTTCAAAAATCAACCTTAATTCAATATAACAAAATTAAATTAAAATATTCTACTATAAACTTTTATATTTAGAAATATAATTTATTTTTTTATATAATATATATATGCTTTTAAAAATCTGATAGAATCATGATTCTACAATCCGATCGTATAATCCAATCCCATCAGACAAAAAATGATCCTACTTAAGATCGCGATCTTAACAACCTGCCATACAATCCAGGCTTAGCACCCACTCCTCCCATACATTGTCATCAATGCTAAGAAAATTCTCTTACCTCTAGCATTGTCTTAGTGTTAGAAATTGGCCCATATAAGTAAGGCACATTTCTTTAATTCCAAAGTATGCATGGGTTAGTACCATATTGATAAGGCAAGATGGGGGAGACCAATTTATAAGGTGGACTCCTCACTATTTCTTGAATGTGGATAGAGAATTAGAGATGACATGAGTAGGGTTTTGGATAATCACGCGCATGTGTATTCGTGCATTTTCACGTGAAAATCGTGTAACTTGTGACTTGACGTGATGTGGCACGCCACTTGGCAGACTAAAATCTATCTTTATTTTTACTGAACGTGCATCACACACTCTCTCTATTTGAATGAGATTCAAATATTTGAATTTGAGGCTTTATTGGGTTTTGATGACACACAATTACCAGTGGATAAATGACTGGTTAAATGTGTCAGTTATCAGTGGGTAAATAGCTGTTTAATTTTGTCAGTTCATAGTCTATCTATATATATATATACCTGGAGACGTCCAAAGTATATAGCTGAGAATCTCACTACCTCCATTTCTCACTTCCGCGAACTTGTACTGTTGTGCTGCGCTATCTGAACATCGTCGACTCTTCTTTCCTGGCGTGCACTGTGAAGAAGAGGAGTGGTATCTCCGAGACGATGTTGCCGTGAAGACCTGCACGGGGGCGGCAATAAGGTTTTTGGGCATTGAATTTCTGCGCTATAGCTCGTTGCTCTGCTTCATCTACGTTCTGCACTACATTGAGCCTGCATTGTTTCATGTTCTTCATCAAGTCCAACAGTAAGTCGTTCGTGCATTCGATCGACTTTGACATTATATTTTTCTTTACATATTTTCTGAAGTACAATAAGTAGCATGCTGTTAGTTTTGTTTTTGGCATCACTAGTTTTTTACTGTATAGGTCTTTTAGTAAAATTTAGAATTAAAATGTTGCCCATATTTCTAACACTTAGCACATAGAGATATACATGCTATGATATAACAAACTAGCGGAATAAGCGCGGCGCATGCCGCGCTAGCTACCGTGTGGACCAAAGTAAAAGAGGCGATAATTCGCAGGGAGTTTCATTTAAAAAAGCGAGGACACATGCGTAATTTCAGGAAAACTAAAGGTCTTTTTCGGAAAAAACCAAGGGCCTGTAAGGACCTGTACGTAAGTAAATAAGGACCTATACGTAATTTTGGAAACCCGCGGGGCGCCATCCAAGATTTGTTTTTAAAAAAACTTGCAGGGACCTTTTCGCGAGGAAAAAGGACCTCTATGTAATTTCCAAAAAGCTCAGGGAAATGCCCTCCCCCGGCCGTACCGAAATCCCCGCGCCACGCGCCGGCCGGGGCGCGAGCGCGGGCGACATGGCCGAGCGGAGGGCGCGTCATTCCCCCCGGCTATAAGAAGGGGAGTATGTAGCTTTTTTGGATCAACTCTAAAGTTTGTATAAACGGGCCTTCTTAAAATAGAATGGTTTCTTAAACAGGGTCTTCTTGAAAAAAAATGTTGGGCGCTAAGAAGAATTCAACCTGACCTCACACTGATGGGAAATTCACCTTAGCTAAGAGTAGTGATCTTTTCTTTTCAGCTTCTAAAAACCGCTTTCGATTTTTCTATCTTAAATAACTTTTCAATGTGATGTCTTTTTAATGCAGGGTTTATAAGTTGACTGTACTATACACTATAAGTTAATTTTAGTTGACTGTCAGCTAAAATTACACGTAAGTTCCTATTATTTGTACTATCTCTCACGAACAGTCTAAAAACCTTAAACCACAGCCAAACACCGAAATAAAAAAGAACAACCCCTAAATTGAGCCGACTCATGGATGATACACAGGTCAAAGTCAATGTTTTGGAAAGGCATGCGAAAGCGGACGCGAGTGAATACATGGTCATAACCGTTTACGAAATCGGGGTTTCATGCTGTAAAATTGTTCTTTGAATTCTCAGTCATTGCTATATCTTTCGTTAAAATTGCTGTTTGTCCTGGTTTGACAGGCAATATCCGGATTCTTTATTGTTTCCGTGTTACATATCCGGGAAATACCCATCATTAGATGCAGAATGTGTGAAGCCTCGTTTAGAATATAGAAATTTATTTTTAATTTCTAAAAGAATTGAACTATATCATATGAAATTTCTGCAAAATTTATGTTTTCTAAATAGCCCCTAAGTTTTTCGTTATGAAAAGCACTTTGCTCTAGTGAATATGCTATTAGTTCTCATTAAATACACAACAAACCATTACAAAAGATTTGTGAAACCAACACCCACATAATACGCCCTAATCTTTGTTATTTTCTGCTTTCATCCCAACATGATCCAACAATAGTAATCTTGTAGACCTGGACGTTAGGACGTAGAAAATCCTTCTATTTTGGCAGTGATCAAAGTAATTTCTGGCTGAAAAAACGTTGTAGTGACTGTTAGTTTTTTAAGTAATTAAATTAAAAAAGTTATATTATCATAGACAATACAATAGAAGAAAAAAAAGCACAAAAGCATAAAAAAATCAATAAGCTAAAAATGACGAAATTAAGAAGCTGACTTATTTCGAAAGTCAGAAGTCAAAAATAGAACATGTTTAGGAAGTCAGAGTCAGGAATAGAAGTCGTTTGGAGCAGAGTATTTGTCGCTTATTATATTTTTAAACAATCCATGTCCACTGACAGTATCGATGTGCTTCATATGTACATGTGAGCCAATTCAAACGTAGGGATTTCACGGCAATTTTTATGAGATTTGTGTACGAACATCTGTTTTTTTTCGGATTCTAAAAACTATTTTTCGTCTTTTTTTATAATAAAAAGCTTTTAAATAGATTATCTTTTTAAAATAGAATCTACTAGATAATTGTAGTATATACTATACCAATTTTATTTATATCGTTAAAAATTATATATAAATTTTTATTACTCTATAATATCTTATACGAATAATTTAAAGTTATAAACTGCAACTAAATACCGTAAGTTTTGGGGAAAAAGAACAGTCCCTTTTCCTTCGTTCGAAGAGCAAACCCTCCCACAACAATGCTGGCCACCCTCCGTGCCCTCCTCGAGTCCCCGACCCCTCTCCCCCCGCGCGCGCTCCTCGCAGCACAAGCCCTCCTGCTCACCTCCGGCCTCGCCGCGGACGCCGCCCTCCTCGCGCATTTCGCCAGGCACCTCGCCTCCGCCCGCGCGCCCGCGGACGCCTTCCACGAGCTGCTCTGCCTCCGCCCCAGCCCCCGCTGCGCCCACCCGTTCAACGCCCTCATCACCCACCTCACCCTCGCCGGCGACCCCTCCGCCGCCTTCCGCGTCTTTGCGCTGCTCGCCGCGGGCGCCGCCGCGCGGCCCGACGGGTACTCGCTCCCCGCTGCTCTCAAGGCGTGCGCGCGGCTCGGCGGCCTCGGCGAGGGCCGCCAGGCGCACGCGGTCGCCGCGAAGGCCGGGTTCCTGGGGCGCCTGCCCGTTCGCAACGCGCTGGTCACGTTCTACGGCGCGTGCGGCGAGTGGGGCGACGCGAGGAGGGTGTTCGACGAAATGGCGGAGCGGGACGTCGTGTCGTGGACCGCGCTGGTGTCTGCATTCATCAGGGGAGGGAGATTCGCCGAGGCGCTCGGGGTATTTGGTGAGATGGACGTTACTCCGGACGAGGCAACATTGGCGAGCGCGCTGGTCGCGTGCGGGAGGCTGGGGGTGGTGCAGACTGGGAAGGCCATGCACGGGTGGTATCTCAAGCGGGAGAGGGAGCTGAGCCTTATTGTCGGGAATGCAGTGTTGGATATGTATGTCAAGTGCGAGAAATTGTATCTTGCAAGGCGGGTATTTGATAGGCTTTTGGTGAGGGACATTATTTCTTGGACGGTTATGATAAGTGGTTTGGTGCAGTGCAAGCGTCCTAGCGAGGCATTGGAGGTGTTCAATGCGATGCAGACATCAGGGGTGAAGCCAGACAAGGTTGTTCTTTCCACTGTCCTCTCAGCTTGTGCGAGCTTGGGCGCACTGGAGTCTGGGAGGTGGGTGCATGAATATATAGACCGTAAGGGCATTGAGTGGGACGTGCATGTGGGGACTTCGGTGGTTGATATGTATGCGAAGTGTGGGTGTTTGGAGACTGCTGTTTCCATCTTCCATAAGATGCCCCTCAAGAATGTGTCATCCTGGAATGCGTTGATCAATGGGTTTGCATTGCATGGTCATGGCAGGGAAGCTCTTGAGTACTTTGACAGGATGGTTGCTTCAGGCTTGCTCCCCAATGAAATCACTTTTATAACTGTCCTTGGTGCATGCTGCCACTCTGGTTTAGTGCAAGAAGGTTGTCGGTTGTTTGAGTTGATGAAACATTCATACAAGCTCTTACCATGGGAAGAGCATTATGGTTGCATGGTTGATCTTCTTGGCAGAGCTGGGCTCATCCAGGAAGCATATGATGTAATTAAGGCCATGCCTATGAGCCCTGCTGTGTTCACATGGGGAACCCTGCTGAGTGGCCAAGCCCATGGGCGAGCGGATTTTTCGCAGCAGATTTTTATGCATGCCCATGAGTTGGAGTCCTCTAGGAGTGGGGTTTATGTTCTTCTCTCAAATGTATATGCTGTGAATGATAGATGGACAGATGTGAAGAGGGTGAGAGGGCTAATGAGTGAGAAAGGCATGCAGAAGGAGCCAGGATCCAGTGTGATTGAGGTGAATGGCAAGACCAATGAATTCTTAGTTGCACAGAAGAACCATCGGGATATGGATGAGATATGTGCAATGCTTTCCATACTAATGAAGCAAATACATTTGGGTGGGCTGTAATTCTTTAGGCAGATTCTCAGTTTCCATTAGAGGTTCTGATCTTATGCATTCAGAAAATATCTACTTAGTCAGTGGTCCTAAGGACTGGGCACAAGATTCAGGTGGTTATTGTCTAGTGCCAGCATCATCTGGCTACTTGTATTTTTGGATGAATGATGGTCAAGTCTAACTTTGGCTTGGGTACTGCATGTTTATATTTTAACCGTTTGTTGTTCCTATACATATGCATGGCTTTCCTGAAGCTGAACAGCCAAGTGGAGTACAAAGAAATGATCAGACCTGATTAACGGTGAATATTAGCCACTATTAAGTGCTTTTTGTAGCAAGTGCTTGGACAGGATAAACAGCGAATCTCAGCATCATAACTGGTGGATGGATTATGGAGGAATATAGTGTGACCCTTACAAGGCACTGGCATAAGTCCAGATTGATTTGTGAAGTAATCATTTTATATCAGATGATGCAAAATGTTGCCAAACCTGGGTCACAGAAAATATTGAGACTGGTAGAGTTTGAGTTTAACTCCGCCTATGTAGTTTTCTATATAACCTGTCCCAAGTCAGGAAAAAGGAGGAGAGTTGTGTTAGGCTTGGCAAGCCAACGTAAAAATCATGTCATCTTTTTATGGAATGAAACCCAAGTTAAAAGTAGCGATCCACGTACCAGAACCATAAGAAAGTTAGGGGCAATGTTTTAGGATATTGACTCAGATAGCAGATTGTACGGCTTAGGGTTTTAGCATTGTAGATTTTATTTCAATGTTCTCATCTCTTTGATCTTAAAAAGGTTTCATTTCTAGCCTACCCTAACTTGTTTAGGACAAAAGGCTTTGTTGTTGTTGGTAGTGGTGGTAGAGTTTGAGTTTATACTATGATTACTGTGCCGCTGTGTACTGTTAAATATACCAGCCTTCTAAACAGGCTGCTGGGGATTGTTCTGTGAAGTTCTCTTGAAGCCTAGGAGGCCTGAAATGTTTTCAAGGAGTATGAGATATTATTAGTTGTGTTTTGCTATCCAACACTCAACTTGTTAGTTTGATGAAGGGCATCTGTTTTTGCACATGATGGAGACAATTGTTGTTGGATACACCATCATTAGATTTTCCTAACTAAAGAAGCAGATAAAGTGTTGTGCAAGATGAGATTGTAAGTTAAATTCATTCTCAAAGCACCATGTTTATGCTTGCATACGTGGCAAAGTAATTTTTAAATGAAGATACATTAAAAAGGTCCAGCATTTACTATTGCTTTGTGATGTGGACCTTCTTCATATTCTCACATTTAATTAAGCTTCCTGCCTGTAGAGGAGGACTAATAATGATTCGATATTTATCTAATGTACTGTCTGCCTCAACATCCGTTCTCCCGTTGGCAATTAAAGAACACTGCTGCAACCGGAGGTCCAAGATTATAAAGTGCTGAAAAGTCTCTTGTATTGAAATTTGGTCTCCATCCTGGTGCATATATGGTCTGCTGGATAGATTGGCGGAAGAGGGCAAAGACAAAGCGATGCATTGATGCATTCCTGCGGTTGGTTTTGGGCTTTCATAACTGACAACTTCATTTCCTGTAATAAAATTTGTGCAAACATGTTGAAGTGAGTTCATATGAGTATTGCTCCCTTGCTTAGAAATGTTATCACATAGACATTCATTCGGGTTAAGTTTTGTAAAAAAGGCAACTATAGAGATGCTCATGTTGAGCTCAAAATAAAGCTTCACTTGAACTCATCCAATCCATTTTTACAGATATTGCAGTCGGATTGGACAAGTTTAGCACAATCTTAATTGAAAGAAATTTCTGCCACAGATTGATGTGGAAAACAGGGCAATGTGCTGCTTACTATCCAGGTATGCTATTTACATGCCTTTTTCCTTCCAATTTAGCACCTCTGTAAGCACTTATTATACATGGAATTTTCAGGTCCTTTTTCTAAAGTAATCACAGATGATATACTTTGCCAGTTTTTTATTATGTCAATACAAGCTACATATAAATACCATCTGAACCAGCATAATATATGTTTATTTTAGAATCTCAGACAACTCTTGAACTCATCCAAACATTCAAATTAGGAAAGGAAAAATATTAGGAAGAACCCACCGTAACTAGCATTTGTTGATTCTGGAATGTCTGTCACCAACCTGTGACATGTATATAACCATAACAATCACTTTTGATTTTGGAGTAGTCACATCATACAAGTGAAGTAATATAGTTGAGTAACATCTACTAATTACAAAATGTTTCGGGTCTTACCAATGAAGGTATTCTCTTTTTGTTGGGTTGCTTGGACTTGGTGAGTCAGGATCCACCATCACCTAATAGCAAATTAGCTTGTTATTTTTAGGGAAAATAATTTTCTTAGCTATAACAGTCATCATATCAAGCAAAAGATGATATTGCTGCAGATACACATTCTCTGAAATGTCTCACAATTACTTGTCTTCTATTAAGAAGATTACAGCGACATTGCTTTCTTAACTAACACAACCTGCACGTCAAAGTTTTCCATCAACTTTGATGCTTTTCAGAGAAAGTTAAAACTACTGTAATGCTGTTAATTTTTCAGTTCCAATGTTAGTATCACTACTAGAGCACCTTCATGACGCTAGCAAAATGTGTAGATTCATATTGTGTAACATTTATTGCTGCATCTAATCATAACGATTCAGATTCCTGTACTTCACGACTGATTTGCATAATTTTGATTCCCAATTAGCACCATATGCAAAGATGCAGGTATATGGGCAGACCCTATAAAAAACAAGTATAATATCTTTATAGGATTTACATGAAATAAAGAAATGGAAGTGCAAAGGTCTTTTTCAATCCACAAAGATGAGATTGTACAACTAATGGAAAGTTGAGATTATTTGCTTTCAGTCCTCTATACATACTGAAAACAACTAGAGTGAATGAAATCCAAAAGCACGTGTTACAGATAAGGGACTGCGTACCATTTTTAAGAAAAGGAATAGTAAAGCCAAGTTTGTGTAGTGTTGCTGGAGCTTGTGTAATTGAAGCACAAGTTTTTTTGGCTAGACCCCAAATATGCCTTCTGAAACTTAATACTCTTCAATGTAGTAATGAGGTAGTTATGGGACTTACCGGAGTGTAAAGGTTCCTCATGTCGCACCCAGCAATTTCAATCCTGGGTTCATTTGCTACTTGCGACGGCTTGAGCTCAGACCCATTGGTTTGTTCATTGTTGTCAGTGACGTTAACTCTCAAAACCAATTTTAATAGAATTTTAAAACAGCAGGGGGGCCCACATGTCATATAAACTAATGATAGATCACAGGAAGTGTTGAGGACATTACTTCCTTGGATACACACAACATTCATCTAGGCAAGGAACTATGATGAGGGCACGTGCACACAAGTTGAATTATCAGGCGAGCTCGTTCCTAGGGATGTATAATTCAGCTTCTGAGAATGGGTTGCTACCTGATGCTTGTAATGTGATTGTGTTTAGGAACATGAGTAAGGACCAAGGAGAGGCACATGGAGTAACGAATGTTCTTGGGATGAGCATTGGAGGTCACCACGTTACTTTGAGGCCAGGACAACTAAGAATGAAAGCTGGGCATGTTCTAGAATATAGCTCGATCTCCAGAGATAGTACTGACTTCAAACGAGCATAGAAAATGCATATGGAGTCCAAATGAGGTGATCTTAGACTTGTTGGAAAGTTTTTGACGTCCTCCTTCTAATGGTTCTAGTGCCATCTCAAAACTCTACTTGAGCATGACGTAATCTATAAAATAAATCTGAATCAATTCCAAATCTAGGCCTTGGGTCTTGTATCAGTTTGAGCCCAACTGGAGAGTTGTAGTGAGATATTTCTCCACTCTCATGGATGTGCCCACCATGTCCCTAGCACCATAAAAACTGTTAGGGATGCCGATTTTAGCGTTTAGGCTTGTTTAGATTGATTTTCATTCAGAAAACATCAGTTGTGTACTTGTGTTGACTAAATCAACTGCGGTGACTTCAGGCCTCTCCATTGTTCAATGAAACTTCATATTTCATTCACAAATTCAGATCACACTTATTTATTTTTTTGCTTGATTCTCAATTGCTTGCAGGAAAGATCATCCGTGTTGGGTACGATTGGTAACAAGGGTGTGGTGTAGCGATTATAGTATGGAGTTGGTCGTTTCAGTCAAGTAGCCTCGTCGTCAACGTCATATCAAACAATCATAGTTATTATTCTCATCGGAAGATCAGGTCAAATCCCCTCATTAGGGGGGCCCATCGGTCAGTGACTGATAAAGAAACTAATTATAGATCATTAATGCTTAACCTAATCTTAGTTTAAACTTAATGACACCGCCACAATGCTTCTTCCCCACTGAGAAGAGGCGAAGCTCCTCACTGGCGATGGAGATCTTGGTGGCTAGAAGCAAAGTCAAAAATGGAACCCTTGGTTCAATGCGAACCCTCGAGCGAGATGGCACGAGCTAATTTGAAGCCTAGGGTTGCTGACGGCGAGCTTGAGCGGTGGCGGAGCTCCGAGCATGGCATGATAGTGCTACACAATGCTAGGGCCCAATTCCAAGCTACAGAAGCATCATGGGACGGAGGGAAGTGTACCGGAAGCGGAGACGGAGCTCGGGGAAGGGTGGAATAGCCTAGCAGAGGAAGACCAAGGCGGCGGAGGGAGGTCAATGTGGAGGGCTTGCCAGAGGGGAAGTGGGTGCTCGACGATGGTTGGGGCGGCTTTGGGATCCTCAGGTAAAGCTCCACGAGTGAGCAATTGGACGGTGGTGCAACGGAACTTAGGATTGCTTCAGGGCGGCGGAACGATCAACGGTGAGGAAGAAGGCTCGAGGGCTCTCGGACTTGATTGGTGGTGAGGAGAGGCAAGTGGGAACGAGGAGAGATCGTTGTGTTGCTTTATAGCGAAGAAGGGAGGCGGGAGACGTTGGGTGCCATGATGGCTTGCTGCGGTCGGGGCAGCGAGGCCAACGAAGAACCAGGGCATGCACGAAGGGGGTTGGCGCAACGTCTAGACGAGTGAATACTCGGGCACACGACTCAAGGAACTGACGACGCATCGTGGACGCAACGGGACGACAAGGGGTATAGTGGGAAACCGGGGAAAAGGGGAGACGCGACAGGGCATTGTAGTGTAGGGAGGTGGTGCAATGGGGATGGGATGCCACGGTGCTGTGGTGCAGGGCTACGAATCCTGGAACACACAGGGAATGTATGTGGCGCGGTGTCGGACAGTGGCCGAGCCGGTGTAGGCGCTGGGAGCACACGACGTGGCCAGAGCGCGATCAAGGCATTGTGGGCCAGTGCAAGCCAAGCTAGGGCTGGATTGCGCCGGGCCAGGCCACTGGGCCAGAGGGAAGGCTAGGGATGGGCTGGGCTCGGCCCAAGAAAGGTTTCAGATTTTGAAAAAAAAAATCAAAATTTGGGTGAAATCTGAGAGAAACTTTTGAATTCAAACTCAATTTGGAAATTTTCATTCAAGCAAATTTACAACTCCCAAAATGAGATGTTACATTATTCCACTAGGAGATCATAATGCGACTGATGCATTCAATGAGTGATGAATCTTAATTAGTGATAACATCAGCAAAACGTTTGCAAATCACAAAAAAGTAGCTTGGTTGCAGAAGAATTTATGTGCCCCAGTGAAAAAGACAGGAGGATGTAGTATGCGGAATCAAAGGTTGTATTTATAACTCAAATTCTGCGATATTTTTTTTATCAGAAATTTGATATTGGAAACTCGCATCGAAGAAGATCTTGCAACAACAAACTGTACAATATATTCCTGAAATCTTAATTTTCGAAATACCCAGATAATACTATTAAATTAGGTCTTTAGGGATCTTTAGGTTAGATCTAGCGGGGTCTGTTTGGGTTCGTGTTCTTGAGGTTCTACCGAGAGGAGGAGAAGGGGTACCGACCTTCGGATGTAGAGGAAGCAGAAGCGGCCATCGCGGGTTCGTTGATGAAGATCTGCGCACGGGCAGCGACGGTCGGGGAAGAGGTGCGGTGATCCTCGACGGCGGCGTGTCCCGGGCGGCGGCGAACTGACGGCACGGTGGGGCTTCCCGTCGCTGGAGCGCTCACCTCTAGATCGGCTAGGGTTTGTCGGTGGGGTGACGGCGGCACGGTCAACCTTGGGATGCGTGCCGCCCGGCCCCCACCTCTGTATTTATGGCGCTGGCGACAGGGGCCCACCAGCCAAACGGGCTGGGCGCCCCCGATCAGGGCGCGGTCAAGGGCTGGGCTTTGGCCGTTGGGCCAAAGCCCTGAGATCACTCTAACATTCTCCCCCTTGATCTCAGTCTATACTTTATCCTTTAATTACTTTTGACTTTACACATTCCATCACAGATTAGTGCATAGAACATGTCTCATCGTCACGGTCAATCGCCGATAGATTCAACAGTTACAATACACCTCTCTGTTCTGAAACAGTTACTTTAATCTTTGGGCCATCTTTTAGTCCAGGAATCATAGGCTTTCCCTTAAACCCATGCCGGCTACATGTTCTCTGAACACGTTGGGTGGTAAGCCTTTGGTAAGCGGATCCGCTAACATCTTTGCGGTACTTATGTGCTCAAGACTTATAATTTGATCCCGAACTTTATCTTTCACAACATAGTACTTTATGTCAATGTGTTTGGCAGCACCACTTGACTTATTGTTGTGGGCATACGTTACTGCGGGTTCGTTATCGCAGTACAACTTAAGTGGTCTATTGATGTCGTCAACCACTTTTAAACCGGGTATGAACTTCTTTAGCCAGTTCACCTGCCCCGTAGCCTCATAACATGCTACAAACTCGGCATACATTGTGGACGATGTAGTGACGGTTTGTTTTGAGCTTTTCCACGATATAGCTCCTTTAGCGAGAGTGAACACATATCCGGATGTAGACTTTCTATCATCTCCCGCAAAATCAGAATCTGTATACCCCACTATATGGAGTGAATCTGATCTTCTGTATGTCATCATGAGGCCTTTTGTTCCTTGCAAATAACGCAAGACTTTCTTTATCAATTTCCAATGTTCTATTCCAGGATTGCTCTGGAATCTGCCAAGTAACCCGGTAACAAATGCTAAGTCAGGGCGTGTGCATACTTGAGCATACTGTAAGCTTCCGACAGCTGAAGCATATGGAACCGCTTTCATTTGATCGATCTCATACTGGTTCCTGGGGCATTGAAAATCCCCATATCTGTCGCCCTTGACTATAGGTGCAGGTGATGGACTACTTTTATGCATACCAAATTTCTTTAAGACTTTCTCTATGTATGCCTTTTGTGACAGTCCCAATACCCCTTTGTTTCTATCTCGGTGAATTTCGATCCCTAGAACGAATGAAGCTTCACCAAGATCTTTCATATCGAAGTTTGAGGACAAAAACTTCTTTGTTTCCAGTAGTAGGCTAACATCACTACTAGCTAGTAGGATATCATCCACATACAGGATTAGGAAGATAAACTTCCCATCTTTAAACTTTGCATAAACACAGTTGTCCTCTACATTCTCTTTAAACCCAAATTTTCTTATTGTACTGTCAAACTTCAAGTACCATTGTCTTGAAGCTTGCTTTAACCCATAAATTGATTTCTTTAGGCGGCATCCCATTCTTTCATTTCCTTCCACGACAAAACCTTTCGGTTGTGCCATGTAAACATTTTCCTCCAAATCCCCATTAAGAAATGCCGTCTTTACATCCATCTGATGTAACTCTAAATCATAATGTGCTACTAATGCCATTATGATTCTGAAGGAATCTTTACATGAGACTGGAGAAAATGTCTCATTGTAATCAATCCCTTCTCTTTGCGTAAATCCTTTTGCCACAAGTCGCGCTTTGTATCTTTCTATATTCCCTTGGGAGTCAAGCTTTGTCTTGTAGACCCATTTACAGCCTACTGTTTTGGCTCCTTTAGGAATAATTTCCAAGTCCCAGACTTTATTAGTCTTCATGGACCTCATTTCCTCTTCCATGGCATCAAGCCATTTTGAGGAATTTTCGCTTCTCATGGCTTCTTCAAATGAGGTGGGATCATCCTCCATTTGAAATTCCTCTGTATGATAAATCTGATAATCATCAGAAATAGCTGATCTTCTTACTCTTTGAGACCTCCTCGGGGCCTCCTCATTCGGTACATCTACTGTTTGAGGCTGCTGTTGCTCCCCCTCATCTGTGGCAATAGGTTCTATATGATCCTGAAGAACAGGTTCTTCATTCTCATTCATTGGTGCCACGGAAGGAACAATAACAGGTGCTGGCACCACAGTGTCTTGCACCGTCGGTGCAGCGACAGCAGGTAGTGTGAAGAATGGCTCTTGAATCATCGGAGTGGGCGCAAACACCCGCTTCTCTTCAAGGTCAATCTCTCGAGCTACCATGCTCCCCCTCATCATTTCATCCTCTAAGAAGACAGCATGTCTCGTTTCTACAAACTTTGTGTATCTGTCTGGACAGTAGAAACGATAACCTTTTGACTTTTCAGGGTAGCCAATGAAATGGCAACTTACTGTTTTGGGATCAAGTTTCCCAAGGTTTGGGTTAAATACTTTAGCCTCAGCAGGACTCCCCCACACACGTAAGTGCTTTAGTGAGGGAACTCTTCCTGTCCACAACTCGTACGGTGTTTTGGGCACCGACTTACTAGGCACTCTGTTGAGAATATGAATGGCGGTTTTCAACGCCTCCATCCATAAACTCAATGGGAGTGTGGAGTAGCTCATCATACTTCGCACCATATCCATCAGGGTACGGTTGCGTCTTTCAGCTACTCCATTTTGCTGAGGTTCGCCCGGCATAGAATACTGGGCTACTATTCCATTTTCCTGTAAAAACCTCGCAAAAGGTCCAGGAACTTGTCCATAAGGGGTATGTCGACCGTAGTACTCCCCACCACGATCAGATCGGACTATCTTAATCTTTAAATCGTGTTGGTTTTCAATTTCAGCCTTAAATATCTTGAATTTATCCAAGGCTTCATTTCTTTCTTTGATTGGATAAATATATCCATAACGGGAGTAATCATCTGTGAATGTTATGAACGAGTCATATCCATCCACACTTTTCACAGGAAAAGGACCACAAATATCTGTGTGAATAATTTGTAGAACTCCTGTGCTTCTTTTAGCGTCTTTCTTTATTTTCTTTACATATTTTCCTTTAATGCATTCTCTGCATTGTTCTAAGTCTGAGAACTCTAATGGAGGAAGAATATCATTCTTTACTAGTCTTTCTATTCTCCCCCTCGAAATATGGCCTAAACGACAGTGCCATAATTTCGACGACTCATCTAGAGTTCTCTTTCGTTTTCTGTTTACATTCGTAGACGAGGATTCATTCACTTTCTCGCATGCAACGTTCTCATTATCGCATACGACATTCACATCATCACATAATGATAACAAATAAAGCTCATTCTGTAATATGGCAATACCAACACATTCTTTATTAAACATTATTTCGCACTTGCCATTTCCAAAATTGCAATCATAACCATCTTTGTCCAAATTTGATACACTAATCAAATTCCTCTGTAAAGAGGGTACAAAAAGGACATCTCTAAGTAGAAGAGTGGAGCCATTAGCTAATTCTAATGAAAGATCGCCAACGGCTTCAACTTCAGCTTCGACTCCATTTGCGACTTTAACGCATCTTTCTTTTCTTTGCGTAGTCCTCGTCGAACGGAATCCCTGTAAAGAATTAGCAACATGAACAGTTGCTCCTGAGTCAATCCACCAAGTGGATTTCGAATATTTCACATACAGGCATTCATTAATAAAGGTAATAATGTTCTCACCTTTCTTAGCCATTATCATCTTTAAATAGTCAGGACAATCCTTCTTGTAGTGTCCCGTCTTCTTGCAGTGAAGGCACTGGTCTTTGTCTACAGCAAATTTGTTCTGTTGAGGCTGATGTACAGAGGCTTTGCCCTTGTTCTTTGAGAAGGGGTTACTGTTATAATTCTTTTTCTTGTTTTCCCTCACAAAGTTTATAGCACCACCATGTGAGGATTTGATTCTTTCCTCCTCTTGCACGCACATGGCTATGCACTTTTCCATGTCCCATTTTTCGGGCTGCATATTATAGTTGACAACAAAAGTGTCAAACTCTTTTGGCAAAGAAGCAAAAACCAAATGAATAAGGAACTCATCCTTGAGAGCCAAATCCATCGGTTTAAGTTTAGATGCCAAGTTGCTCATTCTAAGAATGTGCTCTCTTATGCCATTGCCACCGCCAGAATACCTCTCTGTTACCAGCTGCTTAATCAGCTGTGTAGCATAAGTCTTTGAAGAGCCAGTGAACTGACTCTTTATTTTGTCAAGGTATTCAGTGACAGTGTCACACTCTGCAATTGAGCCCAGAATAGCAGGCTCAATTGTGTTCTTTATCACAGCCATACATTTCTTATTGGCTGTGGTCCATTTCTTATGATCAAGATCATAAGACATCTGTAAGGGAGCATGATCCCTCTGTCTTTTCTGCCATGCAGTGTCATCCTCATTCTGTTCCCTCACTGGCGCCAAAGGCTCAGTGGGACGTGCTGTAGTGAGGACCCAGTCCACCTCAGCCAAGATAAAAGCTAAATCTAACTTTTTCTTCCACTCTCCATAATTATCACCTTTGAGAGTGGGGATTTCTCTAATACAACTCATTAAGTTGTATCCTCCTGAAAAATATTTCAAATACAGTGAGAACGTAACATCAAAATCATATGCCTTATTTTCAACGTTGGTCAAAAATACGACATACAATTTAAAAACAATTCTATCATACATTAAATCTACATCACCGTTGGGCAGAAATAGAAATAATGCATGAAATCAACTTTAAAAATTTATAATACTGATATTAACAACGTTGGTCAGAAAATAACAGTATCATAAAACTCTGGGAATTTTGTCTATTTTTCCAAAATTAAATTCTCCCGTTGGTTCGAATTTAATAATGAAAAACAATCAATATTAACTTTTTGCAGCGGAAACTGTAATTATTCTAAAAATAATTCAATATTCAGAAGCATTATACTGTAAACATCAATCTCTGGAAAAATTAACACGTTGGTGCAAAATTTACAGAGATTTTAGTTCAAATTTCATTGAAATTCATCAAAAAATGCTTCTGAAAAACAATAAACATCAAAAATCGGGATTTACTGTTCAAACCGGCCATTTGGCCCGGCCTGCGCAACCGCGGCCCACGGCGGCCTGCCCGCACGCGGCCTCGGCGGCCCGCTCGGCCTGCCCGCCCGCGGCCTCGGCGGCCTCTCTCGCGCGCCTCACGCGCGCTCGCGCCCGCGGCCTCACGCACGCGGCGGCCCGCCCAGCGCGCGCCTCGCGCTCGCGGCCCCCGCGCCCCGGTCTCAGCCGTTGGATGCGCATCCAACGGCTGCAAACCCACGCAGCCTCGCCCTTTGGCGCCTCCGCGCGATCCATCAGCCGTCGGATGCGAATCCGACGGCTCTCGTTCTTGGCGGCCGAGCGCTCTCGCGCGCAACCTGGGCCTGGGCCGCGAATTCTCTCGCCCGCCTGGGCCGAAAGCCAGCCCGCGCACGGTCAGCCGTCCGATCGCATCCGACGGCTGCGCGGCGTTCTCGCCCGATCAAAACCACGCGCGGCGGACGCCCCCGAAACCCTAGATTCATTCCTCCTCTCCCCTCTGTCTCTCCGTCCGCACCCGACCGAGCGAGCGAAGCGGCGGCGGCGGCGATGGCGACGTCCACGCCGCCGGGGAAGGAGAAGACGGCGCCGCCGCGGGCCCTCTCGCCGGCGTGCGCGCTCCCCTGAGAGGGAGCGCGCCGCCGTCGAGCGGCTCCGTGTCGGCGCCCGTTCAAGCGCGCGTCGGCGATGGCCCGTACGTGGAGCGCCGGCGAGCCCGAGGCTCGGCCGATCTCCCGCACGCCAACGACGACGACGACGACGGCGACCCGGCGACCACGCCAGGTAAGACTCTTTTCAGATCTAGGGTTAGGGTTTGACCCGATCCCGTCTCTGTTCTTTTCTAGGGTTTGGGGGGGGTCTCTCTTTTCTTTTTCCTCCGTCTAGATCTAAACGCTAGTGGCTCTGATACCAATATTAAATTAGGTCTTTAGGGATCTTTAGGTTAGATCTAGCGGGGTCTGTTTGGGTTCGTGTTCTTGAGGTTCTACCGAGAGGAGGAGAAGGGGTACCGACCTTCGGATGTAGAGGAAGCAGAAGCGGCCATCGCGGGTTCGTTGATGAAGATCTGCGCACGGGCAGCGACGGTCGGGGAAGAGGTGCGGTGATCCTCGACGGCGGCGTGTCCCGGGCGGCGGCGAACTGACGGCACGGTGGGGCTTCCCGTCGCTGGAGCGCTCACCTCTAGATCGGCTAGGGTTTGTCGGTGGGGTGACGGCGGCACGGTCAACCTTGGGATGCGTGCCGCCCGGCCCCCACCTCTGTATTTATGGCGCTGGCGACAGGGGCCCACCAGCCAAACGGGCTGGGCGCCCCCGATCAGGGCGCGGTCAAGGGCTGGGCTTTGGCCGTTGGGCCAAAGCCCTGAGATCACTCTAACAAATACGATCCGGCTGTGTGAAAGCATTTCCTTTCAGTGAAGTCCATTTTCGACTATAGTGAAGAGTTAACAGCACAAGAATATTTGCAGCATTTTTATCAAAGATCACGGATCCATGTGAAAAATGCCGACATTCTTGTGCACTGGTGACTCAAAAATTCCACATTGTCAGCTACACTTAACCTGGACCTCATGCTCGAGAATAGCATAAATGCGCTTAACAAAGTTCCCAGCAACGTGTTCATGATTCGTCACTAACAGCCTCATACTAGTCACCAGCTAGAAATTCCAACATCATTCGAAAAGCTGAGTTGGAGTTTGAAAGAAAACGAAATGCTACCCCCAAATAGCACACTTGTACGTCGTGTCCGAAAGCATCACCTCATCCGGAGTAAAGTACTCACAAATTCCCATGAACTGCATAACAATATCAATCTTGAGACCTTTATTCATTTGGGCTTTTTTTTTGTACCTTATGGCTGAAAAGCACTGTAGCTACCTGAAAAAACACTGTAGCTGACAGAGACTTTTTTAGCATAATTAAATTTAAAAAAATTAAAAAATATAAAAAATATGTTAGCTCATTACGTATAATACAAACAAATACGGGAAAAAAGAACCGGCAAAAAAACTCAAAAAAAAACCAAAAGTTCAAAAAATACGAAATTTATAAATAGTGAAAAATAAGCTATAAGCTGAAGCCGAAACGATCACAGCCACATCGAGGTCAATAACTACGTCTGCATCATTACCAACTCAAATCTTCTGCGGCTAGCCATGATAATGGCCATGAACCTCACAGGCTATTTCAGAACCATCACAAGTTGATAAAAAATATCCATATATGTGAATATGTGATGCAAAATCCACGTGCTATAATTCATCTATTTCCTTTGCACAAAATTGTCTCTCTTCTACCATAGCATTGTCTCCTCCATGACCTAACCACTACCATCGCCCACCACCATTGCCTACCCAACACAATATGCCTCTACCCAAACCACCATCAGCGTAAGATTCCTTATATCACGAGCAATACTAGGGTGCCATAGCAACCCAGTTTAAAATAGGGACAAGTCCACTTTACAATTCTCGACTATGACCTCAGTCCGATTTTCAATCTCTAACTTCAAAACCATTTACTTTTTATTCTTGAACTATTAAAACCGTTCATAACACAATATTCATACAAAACCGCTTCGGTTTGATATGATGTGACAGTGGTTTAGTTTCAGTGGTCCATTTTACAACCTTCAACTATAGCCACGGTCTAAATTTCAATCTTCAACTTTGAAACCATTCAATTTTCACCCCGTACCTAATAAAATCGATGCAAAAATAACCTTCACACGAAATTGCCCTGGTTTGATTTAGACTTGGCGATGGTTTTAGCTTCAATAGCATCCTAATGCAAAATGCACGCTAACGTGGTATCCTAATACATAACATAAGCTGATGTGGCCTCGCTTCTTAGCAATACTTTTACCAGATCAAGAAAAAATAAAAAAGGGGGCCCACTAGCTAGCCTCTTTCTCTTGTTTCCTCTTCTCAAAACCGTCTGCGTCACATCGTGTTCTAGAACCTCCTCCCTCACATCCCCAAATTAATTTGAGTTTCATGCTGGAAATTGTTCATAATTGAAGTTCATCTTCGCCAAGGTTGTCAAGCTTCTCTGCTATGGTTCATCGCGACTATAAGAATTCATCCGATTCTTTCATACACGGGCATTATCTATTTCTCACCTATCTTTTGACGTGCTCATGTGTGCCTCTCTTCCACTAAAGCGTTGTCGCTTCCATGATCTGATCGCTACCATCGTTCGTTACCATTGCCTACCCAACACAACACGCGTCTACTCAAACCACCATCAACGTAAGGTTCATTATATCGCGAGTATTCCATTTTGTCCTCACCCATGCCTTTCTATCACCTCATCACTGGTGCCATGCCTAATCTGGCACCTCCTTGAGCTCTCCATCCATGCCTTCCTCTGTTAAAACCAATTATAAAACTAACCTATGGTTGAAAAATAAACGGTTTTAATAGTTTAAGAATGGAATGTAAACCGTTTTGAAGTTAGAAGTTAAAAATCGGACCAAGGCCAAAGTTAATAGTTATTAAGTGGACGTTCCCTTATGAAATTAACCTATAGTTGAAAAATAAACAGTTTTAATAATTCAAGTATAAAAAGTAAACAGTTTTAAAGTTGGAGGTTAAAAATCAGACCAATGCCATAGTTAAGGATTGAAAAGCGAACTTATTGCTTTAAAATATGGTAAGTAACCGGAGTGATATAACAAGGCAAGACGTTGGTGCGAAGGTAAAGGGCTTAACAAAACTCACTGCAAGGGCATTTCTCTGCATATAAATATATATGAAAAGTATGAAACAGGGCCAAAAGTCTGAAACATGCTTAGATCAATGAGGACTCGAATGTTACAAATTGGCCAAGGAAAAAAAAGAGGCCAAAGATTTGATGTCCTAACAAAAATGGATGAAATGTTTCACTATGATAGAACCCAATGGATAATAACAGTTAAAAGATATCAAAATAATTCATTACAAATTGTGAAGGAACAAAAAGCTGAAAGATATTTGAGTATGTTCTTATGATTACAGAACATCTCCATTGATCTATCACTGGAGCAGAATTTGAAGGAGCTAGAAGTGTATATCATTGAATTGATGAATAAAGGATTATGAAAATTTGAAAATTATCCACTGCATAGCATGCCTTTTGTATAACCATCACCATCTTATATACAAAGATTAGTCTTGATAACCATCGAGATGCTCCTTGCTCCTTTGTCCATATGAAGACGAAGCGGCCATTCCTAAATCATATAAAAAGGCAATCGAAGGGTCAGAAATTACTTTGGTCAATGGAAATATTAAACTAAAAATGAGATAGACTTGCCATAAGAACTTAAAAGCACTGAAACGGGATGGAATTTGCATTATGTGATTATTATGAACCTTAGTTCATAACGGGTAAACACCACCAAGAAGATGGCCGGATGGCGTAGGCGTAGAGGGAGAGAGAGAGACTCAATGAGAAAGACACTGATAATTCTCTGATTCATGACAATAGCATGTGGTAGCCTCCTTATATAGATAGCTTCCCCTAACAGATAGAATCTAATCTCAATTATATCTCTAACTGATATCATATCTCTAATTATATCTCTAATACAAGAAAACCAATCTCTAATTCCTAATAATAACCCAGCTAGGCCCAAGGCCCACGCCTATAACACTACACCCCTCCCGGACATGCAGCTCGTCCTCGAGCTGCTAGACGGCGGCCAATGGAAGACCTTCGACGCCGATGAAGAAGACAAACGGTAGCAGGGTGCTGCAGCGGATGGATACGGGTGGCCAGATCCACGCGGAACAAGGCTAGACGAAGTGTAACGCCTTTGATTATATAATGCCTGAAAAATACTTGTTTTATTTATTATTTATTTATTTTTTGATTTTAATTTTTTTGATTTTTAATTAATTTTTTTAATAATTTTTTTGATTTTTAACTATTATTATTATTATTTTGCGCCTTAACTTAACCGGTCGGTTTTAAAACCGACCGACACCCACGAGCCCACGGCGTATCGGTCAAAACTCGAAGGAGCGGCGGGGGTGGCGGTTCCGAGCGTCCCCACGACGGCCGGCGGCGGCGAACGAGCGGCGGCCTGCGGAAACGGAGCAGCGGCCGGAGGATCGACGGCTTGCGGAGCGGCCCACGGATCTGGCAACCGCCGAGTCTGGCGGCGGTCTCCGCGCGGCAGAGGCGTGGGCGGATCGGCCTGCTACGGCTCGGCCGGAGACGGCCTGGACAGCGGCGGCTCCCAGGCGCAGGAGCTCGGGTGGCGGCCGGCGTCGGCGATGGTGGATCCGGGCGGCAGATCCGCTGGCCGGAGGTCGGACCCGGCGGAAGCAACGCGGCTTCGGCCGCTGGACCGGCGGCCTGCGTGCGGCAGAGGCAACCCGAGCGATGGGGGCGGCGGCCTGTACGGATCTGGTGGAGGCGGTCCCGCCAGCGGCGGCTGCGACCCGGACGGAGGTGGCCCGGGCGGAGGTGGGGGCGGGCCGGCCAGCGGCGGCGAATCCCGTGACGCTCGGATCTGGCGGCGCCTCGGCGGATGCGACGACGGCGGCCCGGGTGACAGCGCTCTCGGCGGCGGCGGCTCGGGCGGCTTCGGAGCACGGCAGCCGGCGGCGACCTCCATCTTGAGGCCGTCGTGGTCCAGGCGGCGCAGGAAGGCGGCGTCCCCGAGGGCGGTTGGAGCGGCACGGGTTGGAACGAGCGGGGCGGTGGAGACCCAGATCCCGGATGCTCGGATCTGGAGCGGTGGCCGTCGGGCGGCGGCAGCGGCTCGAGCGGGGTTGGAGCAGCCGGCCGGAGGAGCGGCTGTGGCGGAAGTGGAGAGGACGCTGCGGAAGGCGGCGACGGGGACGACCCAGAACTCCTCGGCGCCTGCGTGGAAGCTTGACGAGACGCCGGCGGCGGAGAAAATGCTGCGGGAGACGCTGCGACAGTGGAATCCTCCTGGCTTGGAGTTGATGCGGCCGGTGGGGCGTAGCCGGCGGCTAAACTCCCCCCGGATTTAAGTGCTGCAATCCTGACGTTATTTGCGATGCTCTGCCGTGTCGAATCTGCAATCTGGGAGTTCATATCGGCCATCTGCTCCTGGATCGCCTTAAGCATTGCACTCACAGAACGGGCCTCCTCGCCGGAAACCATGGTAGCAGAAGTCGTGGGAAGGGATCGACTGCTCTGATACCAAGTTGTTATGAATCTTAGTTCATAACGGGTAAACACCACCAAGAAGATGGCCGGATGGCGTCGGCGTAGAGGGAGAGAGAGACTCAATGAGGAAGACTATGATAATTCTCTGATTCATGACAATAGCATGTGGTAGCCTCCTTATATAGATGACTTCCCCTAACAGATAGAATCTAATCTCAATTATATCTCTAACTGATATCATATCTCTAATTATATCTTTAATACAAGGAAACCAATCTATAACTCAAATAGAAACCAATCTTTAATTCCTAATAATAACCCGGCTAGGCCCAAGGCCCACGCCTATAACAGTGATATCACAATATATGAAGCTAAGCAGTTGACAACCTAATAAATTAGCTTCCATTATTGACAAAAATAAAGTTATGCTTACATGAGTGGAGTTGACTGCATGCAGTGTTCTGAAGGCCTTCGTCATATCCTTCATCACCCGTATACGTCATATATGACCAAGTGTAGCTTAAGAATCAATCTGATCGTTCTGCAGTGCTACTTCGTGTCCACTGTGTTGTTTTCCTTCAGTCATCCATGAGTTGCACATTTTTGTCTCTGGGTCACCACATCTACAGCAATCTTAGCATGAGTTATAGGAATATGACTCCTTAGGGGAGAATTGTTGCCATTTGTATGGGTTATAATGCAGTAGGCAACAAAGCACTACCCTCCATCAAAGGATTTGTTGCCCTGCCACTTCACACCCTGGTTCAATACTCAATATTAGTAGTTATAAATAAAATCAACTAAAGAGTAAAGAGAAAACTACGCAAGTAACCTAGCATGGGACAGAGCTCATTCTGCAAATAACTTGGGTATCCAACAGCAGGAAAATTAAAAGGCAGCTACACTGTATATCACAAACTAGTGCAAACTTTATATGCACTTGGAAGTGTGAAATGCAATACTAACAACAAACTGTGGAAGCTGTTTACGGCATATATTGTTACTGATGCTCTTCCGTTTCTACAATTTGGAAAGGTGAACTAAAGCTAATTATAAATGTGCCCAAACATGCTGCATCAACAGAAAAGATGCCTTTACCAAATAAGTACTATTTAAACAAAGCTATGGAAGCAGACCATTATTAGTGAATCAAACTCAATTATCTAAAATAAGAAACTATCATGCAAAGTGACATTTCAGGCTAGAGCTGCTCAATAAATGATTGATTGGATATGATATAGGCATATCGCATGAAATCACATTTAATTGGTAACTCTGTAGCTGTACTTCAATTAACCAACTGAACTTTTCCCCGGAGTTACTATTAGGTTATTTGCTGATGTAGATACTGCACCAAAGAACTAAATGAATATGAACCAAAATTATCTCCTAAGCCAATTTTCCCTTCAAAATTCTTCCCGGATATCAGGGGGTTGATAACAGTTCATCTATAGCAAGAATAAGGGTAGATAATACAGAGATAATTTGAGCGGTATATGCAAGAAGTGGACTGACCTCATGACATATACCATAACACAACTGGAGGGCTTCATTCCACTTATTCACTTCAATTAGTCCCTTAATGAGGCAAACAAAGACACTTAACTCTGGCACAAGGCCTCTCCTTGTCATTTCGCTATATAATTCAAATGCCTTTTCAACTTGAGATGCTAAACAAAGTGCCCGGATTAATGAGGCATACATGCCCTTGCTGGTCATGTTTAGGGACGATGAAACCTCCATCATCTCTTTGTGCAATTCCAAGGCTGTCTCCAGCCTGCTGGCCTTGGAGAAACTATCAATGAGCATCCCATAAACAGGAGCTATCAGTACTGTGCCATGTGACTCCAACTCCTCCAACAAACCAAGAGAAGCGATAAACTTCTTGCTGAAACCCTGAACTACACCGCGGTATCCTTGCAAGTACTTTGGCCAGCAAGTCTGCTTCATCTCATCGAGCAGTAAATGGGCCTTGTCCAAAAGGCCAGCAGCACAGCAATGGTTTATCAGTACTCTGTACGTAACATAATTGGGAGCACATCCTTTTGTGCTCATTTGTGTAAAAACCTTAAGACTCGCATCAACTTTACCATCTTTGCCTAATCCATCTATTAGAGCAGTGTAAGTTACAACATTCGGACTGCATCCCTTCTCTTCCATCAATGACAGCAGCTTTAGGGCCTTTTCAGTTTCACCTATTTTACAAAGCCCATCAACCATGGCTGTATAAGTAACGACATTAGGAGTACAGGAATCCTTTAACATTTGAGACAGAACTTTCATCGCAAGATCAAGTCTTCCATCCTTGAACATCCTGTCAATTAAGGAGGTGTATGTATGCACACTAGGCAAGTACCCACATTTAGTCATCCGCAGAAATACCTCCTGAGCATTATCAATTTTTCCAACTTTGCAAAAGCCATCTATCAGAGCATCATATACAATGTGATTGGGCTCACAGCCAGCTGATAACATAGCATCAAGCAATTCATGAGCATCAGCCACCTTGTGAGCTTTGCACAAACCATCTATGAGTGCACCATAGGTGACAACATTAGGAGAAATGGTGTCTGCGTCCTCACCCTCAAAGTAAAAATCAGATTCTACATTGTCAGAAGCTCCTATTAACTTGGCATAGACTTCACAAGCCTTTTGGATTTTACCTGCCTTACAGAGGCCATCAATTAGTGCACTGTAGGTAATGCCATTTGGACGACAGCCAGCATCAACCATTCTGTGGAAAATGTCATTAGCCAGAAGTAGCTGCTTAGCTTTCAGGTAAGCATGAAGCAATGCAGTATATGTTACTACATTTGGGGAGCAGCCCACACTCCTCATCTCATCAAACCAGCTCTGGGCTTGTTCAATTAGACCAGCCTTACAAAAGCTATCAATCAAAATTGTGTACGTGTACACATCAGGATTAACACCGGCCTTCTTCATCTCTTGAAACAAAAGGAAAGCTTTTTCTACCTTCTTAGCCTGACACAGAAAAGTGATCACCTTAGAGTACGTGCTTGTATCGGGAACAAAGCCTTTACTCATCATCTCCTTAATGATCTGAAATGCTTTGTCAAACTTCCCCACACCACAAAGGCACCGAGCAAAATTGGCAGTGTTAACCTTATTAAGAACGCAATTAGCAGCCAACATCTCCTCGTAAACTTTCTCTGCCAAATCCAACAATTCAGGGTTTGGCAATTCTTCTCGACCACAAATACTTCCAATAAATATGTTGTATACAACATAACCAGGAGGGCAACCACAAGTAGTCATCCTCTTAAACAGTTTATATGCATATGCATAATCCCTGGCATTGCAGTAACTATGCACAAGTGAATTAAACAAGGAAGGATTTGGATTGCAACCCTCTGTCATCATCATGTTCATTATCCTCTTGCACCAGCCAAGCTGCTTCTTTTTCAGAAATCCTGATAGCAGCGTCCTATATGTGACCACATTCGGGATGCACGAGTTGCATCGCATCCTATGGAGGAATGACATCGCCTCATCAAAAAGGGAGGCCTCCATCAGTCCACTGATCATCTGGGTGCACAACACTGTGTCGAGCTTGAAATCCTCCCTCTCTATCATGTCAAGTGCATCGGCCCACCGCCCCTCCTTGCACAGCGCACGCGCAAAGCACCCAACTGTGAACCTGTCCATGCAAAACCCCGACGCTGACATCTCCTTCTGCACCCTGAACCCCATGTCCACCTGCCCCACGCTCGCAAGCACCTGCACCAGTGCGTTGTAGGTTACCACCGATGGCCTGTACCCAAAGTCCTTCAGCCTCCCAAGCTCCTCCAGCGCCTCGTCCCACAGCCCATGGCGGCAGCATCGCCGCACCAGCACATTGAGCAATCTGCCGAGTACCTCGCGATCATCCTCCCCAATCTCCCTCAGCAGCCTCTCGGCGGCCCTGGTGCGGTCGTCAAAACCCAATACCTCGGCGAGCGCGTCGTAGCAGGCGCCGGTGTGGCTGTACCCCACCTGCCGCTCGGCCCAGAGGAAGAACCTGACGCAGAGCTCCGGGGAGCGTACCGCCCTGATCACGGCGACCACAACGGAATCAGTCAGGAACTCGCGGTACCGCCGCAGGAGACGCTCCGCCTTGCCGTAGAAGTCGGCGCCGTACGCTCGGATTGCCTTGCAGATCAGGACGGCCTCCGGGGGTGGGAGGGCGGCTGCGGGGAGCGCAGGGGCGGGCTCTTGAACAAAGGCGAAGTCTTTGGGGGTGAGGCGGGAGTGGGGGTACGGCGTGGCGGGCTCGACGAGGCCAAGAAGGTGTTCTTCGGTGTCGGCGGCGTGGGAGAAGCAGGCGCGGGGCAGAGAGGCGCGTAGGGCTGCCGCCGCCGCGCGGCGGCGGATCATGGGTTGGCGCCCGCGGGGGCGGGGGTGGGGAGGGTCGGTGGTCAGGGTGGGGAGGCGGAGGTGGCGTTGGCAGCGGCAGCGGCGGAGGTGGGGCTTGGAGCTCCGGCCATGGAGGTTTTGGGTTGGCGGAGGTAGGGGATAAACCCTAGGGAGGAGGGCAATTTGGTAAATAGACTACAGGCTAGTTCTGGGTTTCTGGCGGTGGGGCCCAGTCGCAGAGGGAGAAGAGTTGCAGTTGCAGTTGCAGAGTCCAACGCCACCCCGAAGTGCAGCACCACCACACCACACCTCCCTCATCTCTCCTCCCAGTCTCTCAGCCTCGCCTTTTCTTCGCCTCTTCTTTTCCCCTTTTTTTTCTCCTTTTGCTTCCTTTGATTGCGTGTAATCCACCGCATACACGCGTAATTGCAATCCGGAGATCAAATTATCAATCGACCGATCTTGTATATCTCTGATTTCTCCGGAGGTCGGTGCTCGCGCGCCCTCTGTTCGACGTAATTCCCCTGCAGAATCATCACTACAATTCGGAGTTGCGCCGGTGAGTTTGAACTTCATTTCGGAGGAAAATCATGCTTCTTGCGTTAGTTCTGGGCTCGACCAGCGTTGCTGTTCAGTAGCTCTTAGTGTTAAGCACCACAAAAACTCTCTACTGTCTCCATGCTAGCATGCTTGATGGCTGTCAAGTGCGAGCTGTTGCAAGTGTTCCCCCCATGGTTTGGATTTTGGAATTGCTATCAAGCTAATGCATCCTTCCAGTGCTAGCATCTTCCGCTGTTAGAAATGGCTTGGTATAGTTTTTAGTAGGATCTTCAAGCATACTGCATATCTGAATTATCAGACATTGTCCTTTATTTGCATCTTCAGTTTCTTCAGATATGCCATAGATAACTCTGTTATTCATTATTCTTTCTTTCTAATATTACCTGTGTGCACCTTCTCTTCCTGGCCAGCTTGGTTTCTTTCTTGACTTATTCATACTTGTTTTCTGCAAGCTTTTGCAAGTCACGCAGCAACAGTACCTCTAATTGCATGTCTGTGTTTTGTTGAAAGTTTTCTGTTCAGGAAGTGACTGTGTTTCTAATGGCGTTTGCTTCAAATTCTGTTGCCATTGGTCTTGCCAACTATGGGCTATATGCAGAGACAAGGGTGCTCTCACCGAGCTACATGAGCTTCCCAAGGAAATCCTCTTATAAGTTTCTCAAGGTCCGTGCCGTGCAGGGAAATGATGGTCGTCGAAGGCTGGTTGACATAATCCGAATTATCCCTGAGCTGTCAAGAAACTATTTCAGAAGCGGGTCTAGGAGAGCCCTTTTTGGCGGCATCTCACTGCTGGGTGGCTTCTATGTTGCACAGACAATATCTCTGTCATTCGGTGCTTTGGGTGTGAATGATGTTATAGCAGCGGTTCTATGTGTCCTCCTGACCGAGTATGTGACGAAGTTCTACTACAGCCGGCCTAAGGTTACCTTCCCCGTTGCACTCCTCAACAATTTCAAGATGGGTTTCACATATGGCCTCTTCATTGATGCCTTCAAGCTTGCTAGCTGAGTTGCATTGCATTACCTCCTACTGGTGCTTCATATGCTCTTGATCACAGCAAACTTGATGGAAAAATGGCACACCATGTGATGTTATTGCAGGGATCTATACCTTTCTTCCTTGGTCTTGTTCTTCTATGTGGAGATTGGCCCATTGCTGGTATAGCATGTGGTGTGATGTTAATACTGATGTCTTTTGGAGCCTTCAGCTTACACAAACTTGATCTCTGATGTGCATATAGGCATACTTCAAGCTCTCTAGAGTAGAGCTGGCTTTGAGATTAGCCCATTTTGCTGGCAGGCTGTAGCCTTGTGTTCATATTTAGACCAACTTCCTGGACCAAAGTACCGACTGATGGCATGGTGGTTTGACCTACATGCGGAAAGCTGTTACGTCAGCTATCTTCTTCTATTTCCAAGATGTATATTACTATATATCAAAATTAGCAATTATGCATATTGTAGCACAATAGCACTTCCTCTGTCCTGTTAAGAACAGCTATATGAATAGCAGATTGCATTGGTAGCAACTAGAAGTTGCAAGTTGTAATTGTATATTACCAAACTGAGGCAAAGTGATATACTTGGACCCACCAAAGATCTGCCCAGAAGAACTGTTATATACATTTGGGATGCCAGATAAGTAAACAGACTGATGCGAAGCAAATTCTCCGGGAGAGAGCCTAGAACCCTCCCCCGGATTCTTCCACATGGCATAGCACGAATATTCAAATATCCCAATAATTCTCGATTTTTTATTTAATCCTTTTTTATTAATATTTTAAAGTTAATCCCTCGGTAACTGTATTTCTAATTCTAACCCTTTTGGCCACGCCACCTCCCATGGTGTAACCAAAACATTTAGTCACGCCACCCATAGAGACGTGGGTAAAACTGTCACGCAAGCCCTTGGTTGCGCCTTGTGCCAGCATGGAGGCTTGCGTGGCATCTGTCACACCGTAACTCCTGGTGTGATAAAACTTTGTCACACCGTCATACTTGGCATGACAGGTTGAGATTGTCATGCCATTAGACTTGGTGTGGCAGGGGGCAAATTGCGTGTGATCGCCGCTACAGTTGCCATTTTTCCCCACGTCCTCTTCGTCCTGACGTGTTCTCCGTCGTCCCCAAATCAATGAGATTGAGACTTGATTATTTATTTACTCTGTTTGCTTAGAATGCCCGCAGCAAGTCTCCTGACAAAGTGTAAATCATTGTGTTAACATGCACCCCCTGACCGCACGGGTTTTTATGTTCATGAGTTGATTTCCTTTGTTGATTAATCATTGCGTGATTAAAAAATGGGGGTTTACATTTCATTTGGGAGTTCTATTCGACTAATTTTGTTTGGTACCTACTTAGCTAGTTTTGCTGCCCCTTTTAGTCTTGTCACGGCACAAGAATGTTTTATTTGGTATTATCACTGCATAAAGTTACCTCGTTTGGTTGGTGTAATTTCGCGTTTATGAAGTAGCTGGCCCAAGGATGTATCGTCGTGTCATTCCATACGCGTGGTCGTCATTTTGTGCGTGTGGCCAGCGATGTGGTCGATTTTGTCACGCCAGAGTCATTGGTGTGATAACCGTCCTGTCACGCCAGGAAAACTGGCATCATAGTAGCTGCTACCATTGACTACCAGTGGCTTCTAGTGCCAGGTTTTGTCACGCCAAAGTCCATGGCGTGAGAAAGCCAAACTGTCATGCCAGAAAAATTGGCGTGACAGTACGTGTTAACATTAATTATCAGTGGCTTCCAGTGCAAAACAGGCAAATTCTAGTGCAAAACAGACATATATGCAGGCAATGGACAACAATACATTTGTTACTTCTAGCAAGTTCGTGCCAAAAACTAAAGTCACCTGGTTGATAACAAAGATTTCTGATATTCTGCCTTTGTAGTTCAACAAATGTGCCATAGATCCATTCACCCGCACTTCCGATGTGCACCCGACCCCTGTGTGAACCTCGTTGCTGGGTGTTGGCCTCGCGTGCCCTCTACAATGTTTTTTGAACTGATGTCCGTGCAATCACGCCGTTTAGGGTAGGGAGCATAGCCAGTGTCGGCTGTGTGGGGGCCAGTGCACCCAGCCACCCACAAGGTCCCACAGGGCCATCTCGTCTAGAAGCCTAGCATCCACATCCTCCTCGTCATCCTTGTTGCCCTCCTCGTCCTCGCTACCCTCGTCGTCCTCCAGGTGCTCGTCGCATGCGGCCAAAGTGGATGTCGTAGCACGCGTGGAGCCACTCCGAGCTGGGTTAGGATGCATGACGTGGCCCACCGGGGGAACGTAGTTCATTTTTGCGGCCAATCACCGGCATCGATGTCGAACCATCTGCAAGGTTTACCAAAATAAAATGAGATTTAAGTTTAATACAACAAAATAAATGGCAAGGAGAAAGGTCATGCTTCAATGCCAGAATGAACATTATTTGATTTAAACTGGAGAAACAAAATAGCCATCTAGTTGAGTTTATATACAATGATTTGTCAGATACTTCATTGTAAAAATGATATTGGAAGGCTAACATTTTATATACAATATTTTATCATAAAGAAAAGAAAGCATGGAAACTAAACAGGCAATGTAGCATGTACTAAAAATTTGTCTGTACATCACATCGTCTGAAAACAAACTAGCACCGAAATTGGTTCTATACTAGTGAATTCACATCAGGAGACAAATCAGTGGGATAAGCTATCACATAGTTTTCTGTAAAAATTTGCAACATAGTTGGGTTCTATTCCATGCAGTGCATGGTTCATAATATGACTACCTTGTACCAACGAAAAGATGGTTACCTTAGCAAAAGCCCTTAGGTGCTAGAAACTCCCCTCTAAACCCTTGGGTAGCCTAAGGGCCTCACCGACCTCGTTGGTTATGTGTGCGAGTTGCGTTCCCTACGAAAGGGTACGACAAGGTAAATTAGTTTTGTCACCCCGAGTTGGCATAATAGTACCAGGATTAAATGTACTCACGTAATAGGCGTTGATGAGGGCCCTCTCTAGCTGTATGCCCATCCGTGTAAACTCATCGTAATCATCCACGATATCCTCTCCGACGAGTCCCCCTTCCCTATGTCTACATCAGTCATGGCCAGTCTAAGCCGGAGGCGCGCGACGCCATGGAACCACTGGAGGTAGCAAACAAACTGAGCCTTTTGATGGACCAGCGGCACATCCCTGGACCGATTGCCTCGGTCTCCCCACTCCAACAAGTAGTCACGGTGATATGTGGCCCAGTCGGTGTGGCGGTACCTCCTCCTTCAGTTCAACCTGCCACATCTGGAATATAATTGCTAGGATTAAAATCGGTACAGAAGTTGCAAAGAAATGACAGTAGGTACCCTTACCTATGAAGGTTCACATCTATCGAGAACACCATTGGCAGAGTGGGCTGAAGCTTCCATGCTTGTGTGAAGCGCCGCACTATGTCCTCATCTGCGTTTGGCGGGCACACATTGAAGTACGCGTGCAGCCAGGACACAAGCACCGTAGATGGCCGGTTGTCCCTCGAGTTGGCAGGAGGGTCCTCCGGTCGAACTCCAAACCACTCTCCCACCTGGATCCCTGTCTATGGGGAGGCCAAGAATCATGGCGCCGTCCTCGCCAACCCGTGCTATTGACGTCCCCACACGCTGGATCCCTGTCTATGGGGAGGCCAAGAATCATGGCGACGTCCTAGAGCATGTGGTAGTCTCGCCTGACGGTACATGGAAGGTGTGGGTCTTCGAGCGCTACCGGTCCACCAGTGCGATAAGCGTAGCACCGTCCATACGCGGGAGCCCGTTGATCATTGTCCGTGCCACAGCAAGTAGACCGGCCTGGCGGACGTGTGGCTTGTACCGCTCATCCCAATGTAGAGGGGTGTGGATGTAGGGGCGAAGGGGCTGGAGTACCTGCAGGACAGATATGCAAATGAATTACTAAAACAAGAACATGGTCAAGAAGTTGAAAGCATGAATGAATAGTACATAGCAAGTCTCACCACACCCTCATCGGCTATGCGGTGCGCACGGTGCTCATCATCATACTCCAAGAGGAGCAACGCATACTGTGTGTGATGCGGCATCCTACATTATAGGACAGGAGTTTTGTAAGATCACATGAGATACAAAACAATATAGATAATGCAAATGAGTGAAGTCTATCGAAAAACAATCATCTCTGTACAACAACAATAATGGTTACCTCAAGGGGCTGCACACGAGAGCGGCGCCGCCTTACCCTATGCGGTTGGGAGTCTCTACTAACGTGCTTTGCTCTGGTGTGTCCATGCTTGTGACACTCCAAGCACCTATTTCTTATTGTGGGGCAGGAGGCAGGCGACGACGATGGAGGCATGCGGTAGTGATGGAGGCGAGCGCCAGGGCAGGAGGTGGGCGGCGGCGATGGAGGTTGGCGGCAGGGCTAGAGGCGAGCAGCAGGGTAGGAGGCAGGCGATGGTGATGGAGGCGGGCGGTGACGATGGAGGCGGGCAGCGGGCTGGAGGCGAGCGGTGGCGATGGAGGCAGGCGGCGTGGCTGAAGGTGGGCGGCGGCGATGGAGGCAGGCGGCGTGGCTGAAGGTGGGCGACGGCGATGGAGGGGGCGGTGGGGGCAAGAAGCTGGCATCAGGGCTCGAGACGGGCGGCAGGACTAGAGGCGAGCGACGGCGATAGAGGCGGGAGCCAACGATGCAGGCGGCCAGCGGGGCAAACGAAGAAAACGCAGAGAAAAATGGATACTGGAGCGGTGGCCACACTTAAATCATCCCTGTCACGCTAAGTCTCGTGGCGTGACAATACGTGATTGTCACGCCATTACATACCGCATGATAGAGGCCACACAAGCTATCCACGCTGGCACGACGCGCGACCTAGGGTTTGTGTGGTAGCTTTGGCCACGCCACCACCCGTGATGTGACAGAACATTTTGGCCACACCATAGGCAGTGGCATGCCCAAAGGGGTCAAAATTGGGGAAAAAATTGCCAAGAGCTTAACTTTAAAATATTTAATAAAAAACGATTAAATAATAAAAAATTTATTATTGTCCTTCCCTTTCTCACCAGTTTTTTCCAAGGCGCCTCCTTCCCCAGCCTCCCCTACCGCCGGGATCCACCACTCCTCCTGCTCCCACCACCTGCTCTGGCATCACTGGCCCTGACCACACCACCATCGGCACAGATTGAGGTGGGTGTGGGGCGAGAGGCGAAAGAAGGCGGCGTGGACGAAGGCGGGGACGACAGCGAGCTCAACACCGGTGCAGTGGAGGTTGTCAATGAGGGAGCCATGGTCCGCGGCAGCGTTGAGAGGAGTGTATGCCTTATGTGGGACCTACCTTGACATTGTCGTCCTCCTCCTCCATGACCGCCGCCGTCTCCTCCTCACCATTCTTTGCTATCGCCGAAGAAGGCTCCTCGAGGTCATCGCAGACGTGGATGGAGCCATGGAGCACGATGATTAGGAGGCCTGCGGCGAGCGCAACCTGGAGGTTGGTGATGGCACCGGTCGTGGTGAGCTCTACAATGATGAGCGTGACGAAGATCGCAGCGACGAGGCAATAGTCGAGGAGTCGATAGAGCAGCGTGGCGTTGGGGAACACCCTAAGGAGGCTGCCGTAGACAAAGAGGTCCTTGGAGCAGCGCGGAATGGGAAGATCTGGAAAGAGATAGGTCGGGAGAAGTAGTAGTTCAAGATTCGTGCTATATCATATGGCAGAATCTGAAAGAGGGCCTCAAGGGGAAGGGTTCAAAGCCCTCCCGCGCAGAATTTTTTTGCACCGCTACCTGATCCAAACACTTGTCTTTCGGCCAATTCGTGTAATGAGCTTATCCTGTTCCAGGTTAACGTGGCTTATCACCCATTTCATGTATTGTTTGACTCTAACCGTAACTTGCACGGTGATTTCATAATTTCTGATTGTAGATCACCGGGGGTCTGAGTGATAGTCCACCCGGTAAGCCACCCGAGTTTCAGGTCTAATTTTCGGAACATGATTGGAAGCATGGCTATCAACTGGCAGGGAGGCAATCGTAGTAGATCTTCTTATAACTGTCCGTGATAGTTTAGTTTTGTTGGGGTCTCATTCTGCCGTGATTCTGCTTTCATTTCCAAAATTCGGAGTTTCAGATCATCTTCTGGTCATGTGACGAAGGTTTTTAATTGGTTTTGGGGGGTTCATCATCGTCATCATCACAATAAAAAAAATTGGCTTATTGTCGATGGATTTGGGGCATTCGGCTTTGATTGGTAAGTAGTGGTGAAGGAAAGCTTCGAATGGTCAGCGCAATGTCTTCAATTCTCATGATTATTGTTCCTGCTTTGCTCGAGGACCACCATTATCGTTCAATAACTTGCTCGAGATAGCACGTACTATATGCCAACGAATATTCATGCACACCAAGTCCAATTGCTAAAGCTTCCTTAATCAACTATCAACCCTATAATTGATTAGCAATTTTTGTGATCTGTATTTCGTTGAAAATCAAGCACGCCAAGGAACCTACGGAGCATCCTTGAGAGTGGAGAGGCCATCTATCTTTTTTCTTTATTTCTTATTTCCATTTTAGCAGAATTTGTCTTTCTTTTGTTTCACCTTGTGTAGTTCGAATTTATATTTGAAATTTATAGCATAGTAGATTGATTTTGTGCCAATGCTAAAAAAAGGGGGGGATTTGTTTATGATATTTGCACCGTACTTTAGCCTGGAAGCACACCGATGCGACGTCGCTCGAAATAAAAGTTCAGATTGACAAGTACTAGAAATGATAGTGTCCCTAAAAATCAAGAGGGAAAAGGTAATGGAGAACGACCCGGGTTCCACCAACATCAAAATGGGAATGATCTTTACATACTACTCCGATCCACGAGTGGGATAAAGAAACCAACGGAGCTTCTACTAACGTGGAACGAGCGATGCATTGCATGCAACACACAAAAGTTCAGAAGAACAGCAAGATTCCATCAAAAACAAGTTTTACAGGTGAGAGAGGGACCAGAAAAAAAAAAGCAGCCGGTTAGCTCACCCTCCACTGACATTAGTACTACTATCACATACAAACAGGTTTGATCCGCTCTAAATGGTTTTAGTTTCTGATTATTTTTAGCTTTCAACTTATTTAATTCAAGTAGTACTTAGAGCGTATTGATTTCTAATTTTGACTTATTTTTGGCTCTTTTTACCTTTTCTTTTTACCGTATTTATTTGTGTTATCTATGATGATATAATCCTTTCTATTTTTCTTTTTCTTATTTTTTAGAAAAAAAACTAACAATTGTTAAAGTATAATCTTAATCTAAAGATAAAAGGCAAAGCTAGAAGCCGAAGCCTGTAAGCCGCTTAAGCGCCCCACGCGATGCTAAATGGAACATGACACTACAAGCACGTTTCGCAGGTGCTCTGGCAAGAAACACCATCAGGCCAATGTCCACCACCATCGTAAGCCTTTTGTCCATTTCGCCAGGAATCACGTCAGGAATCAACGACCGCTCTGGAACACGAATTTCCCGATCACGACTGCGGTATACGGGAGTGATCGGGACGCGTCAATTTTTCCTATCAGCTGGTTCGTACGTCCATTGACACGCTTGTGATTGAGAGGGGGAGATGACGGATGCGATGACATCGATCCCGCCCCGTCCATCTCACCGCGACGTGACGCGTCGTGCCGCGCGCGCACGGCTGCGGTAACCTCACCGCACGCGCTCGCAGCGAGGCAGGTGACGTCGAGCCGCCTGTCAATCGGGCCGACGAGCGATTAGATATGGAAATCATTTGATAGGGCTGAAAACGAAAACGGTAATTCTCGGTTTTCGAAAATCGTTTTCGAGAAATTACCGATTTTTTCCCCTAAACGGAAACGGTGACGGTAACCGATAAAACAGAAACGAGAACGGTAAAACTATCCGATAACGAAAACGAAAACGATTTAGCTCTCATCCGATCGTTTTCGAAAAATACCGTATTTAACCGGTAATTACCGTCGGTAATTACCGTCTCCACTCGGCCGGGACGGGAGTCCGGGACCCATCTCCGCACCGCAGCTCCGCTCATCCGCTGGACCGCCAGGGCGCCAGGCCCATTAGACCTCCCCACGTAGCATTAAGAGCATGACATTAGACCGCTGGTCAGTGCCCGATCGACACGCTGAAGCTGGCGGTGTGCGCGAACGGGCTGAACGGGCTGAACGGGCTGATCAACGTGCAGCTGGGGACGCCGCCTTGGCAGCCGTGCTGCATGCTGATCCAGGGGCTGGCGGACCTGGAGGCGGCGGTGTGCCTATGCATGGCGCTGCGCGCCAACGTGCTGGGCATCAACCTCAACGTGGCCGTCGACTTCACCCTCCTCGTCAACTACTGCGGCATGGGCGTTCCCTCCGAATTCCAGTGCCCCAACTGATGGGTGCTCGATCGCCATCCATCCATCTGATCGAGTACACATCTATGTACGTGCGTGCATGCGCACATCAGCATGCATCGGTGGTTAATTTACGTACGTGTATGCATCGAATCGGATGCTAGTGCGTGTGATATGTTTAGCTAGCTGCGTGTACTTGTGACGTGCGCGTGTGAGCTTGGTTTGTGTGGTGTGGGACTACGTGGGGTCCTCACTTCTCATCCACATGTACTGTTGTTTGCTCCAAAGAGTACTGTTGTTGCCGATGATTGTTAATAAAGGAATCGAATATTATATCAGTGTTAAATCCAGCATCTGTTAATTGAACCCGTTTGTTATGTGCCTTTGATTTATGAGGCTAACCGTTGTTTGATGCTCCAAACGTCTTATTTGATTGAGGCTGGTCTAATGGGCCTAGTGATCTTGAGGTTCTTGAAACCATTAAGAGCAGTCTGCTTATTGGGGTATAATTATATTGATATGTATTACAGTAGCATGTAATTCATTTGAAGTACTAACACGTTATTTCCATTGCAATTTGTAGGATGAATTTTCATAAATGGGCGGTGATTATGTGCTTGGAGATGATGATGACATGCCGGAGGTTCAGCTATAAGAAGCATGGTTCCGTTTCGTTCTTGATATGCCTATGATCTTCTTGGTAGTACCGTAGTAGTAGTTTCTTTAAGTATTATGCAATGAAAGGAAGGACCTTTTGTGTTAGTATGAGTTCGCTATTCGTGTGATGGATGGGATCGAACTGAAGTGTTGAAGTATGCGTGCTTCATTTAGTTGAGAATTTGTGATATGATGATATGAGTTCATGGCTTAGAATTGATTATGGTTGCATGTTTTGGCTTCCTTAGATGTGGAGAATATCGTATTTTAGCTATCGCTTTCATGATTTTCGATCGTTATCGATGCACTTTTGATCGAATAGTTTCGTTTCCGAATTTACCGGAATATCGATGTCGTTCTCGTTTCCGACAATATCGTATCGATTTCGTTTTCGAAAAAATAACGTGAAACTGAAAGTGATTTGACCTCCTACCGATCGTTTCCGACCGTTTTCAGCCCTACGAGTCGGCTTGTAAGTCTCGAGTTATTTTTCTAGCCCTAACCAAGAGACCAACCGTGCTGAAACTTTGGTCGAACCATGCTTCACCAGTACACTAGACAGTTTAGGTAAAGATTAGATCACGGCAAGTTAATATGGAGACAAAAGTTGAAGATTCAGAGCAGGAGAAACATACTACAAAAACAGAACACTGAAAACTAGTACTCGGCAAGAGCTCGGTGCTCATGGTGACGTCAAGCTGCCGTGCTCGATCCATCTATTTGGTAAATTCTTTTTAGTTTATGTCTATAGTTTATAAATTTTTTACATAAATAAATGAAATGGCTTCTTTATCATTATTTTAAAACAGCTTATTGGAACAATCTTATTGAAACATCTTATTAACTTATCGGTATTCGATTCATTCATATACAATAATACGTTATTTATTTATACAAACGCTCACATTATAACTTAAAACTATAAGTCATCATGAATCGTGTCCGAAAACAACCCACCATTGCTCTACCACTTTTATCTTTCTACTTTCCGAGGCCATATCATGACCTGCCCGTGAATGAGCCGAACACTCCATGATCGGTCGCGCATGCATGATGGTGGCCTGCGCTGGAGCCTGGAGAGGACATGCACGAAAACCTTTTGGAAAAAAGATCAGTTGTACAATTTCAGTCAGGATCCGTAATTTGTCACCACTAAGGGCCTGTTTGGAACAGAGGAATTTCACAGAAATTTTGCAAGAAACAATTCAATTCCCGCAGAAATCGAGAAAAATTCCCGCATTCCAAACAAGACCTAATTTGGCATCCTCCTTTCCCCAGCGATCAAAAGTCATATGACCATGCATGCTAGTTGTTGGAGCGACAAAATGACGCGACCGAGAGCTGCGTTTCCCGTACGCGCATGATTAAGCGCGCACGTGAACACCTTTAGCGAGCGAAAGCGGCTTATGCTGGGTGCAGATTGATCTCGTTGCTCCATGTATATTTGGTGTTATGAGAGGGCACCATCACGGCATCACATACTATATTGGCATTATTGGAAACAAAAAGAAACAGGTGTGTGTGCAAAGGAAATTCATGCACATTAAGGTAGGTGGCACTACAGAATTAGCTTTGAAAAACTCGTGCATCTGATGTGACTAGTAATCTAATCGTACATGCAGAATCTACGAGTCGCTCAAAAGATGATGACCAAGTATTTGATCCCATTAGATGAGTTGGAGCCTTCGTAACTCTGAAATTCATTCACAAATCTAAGGAGGAGATCGGTTCGGCTGAAGAGCTCATGACTTATGGCTGAAAACACTGTAGCTGGCTGAAAAAAGCAATGTAGATGACAGATGCTTATTTAGCATAATTAAATTTAAAAAATTTAAAAATATAAAAAAATATGTTAGCCCATTATGTATAATACAAACAAATACGGAAAAAAAAGACCGGCAAAAAAGCTCAACAAAAAGCCAAAAGTTTAGAAAAAGACGAAACTTATGAATAGTGAAAAATAAGCTAGAAGCCAGAAGCCGAAGCAGAGTTGATCATGACCTAGGAGTTCTCTCTACCTTTCTCTGTATGTTCAATCTATTATTCTGTCTTCTGTAATTGATTCGATGTGTTCTAAGCAGAAAAATCGATCGGACTGATCGTCAGGGATGGTTTCTTAACACTTATATTCACATTCTCTTTCAGGCCAGAAACGAGAACGGTAAAAGACCCAAAAAAAAAATTCTGGCTGAATTGATGACATGAAGATCCTTGTGGGCGTTGGAAGATTCAGGTCAGCTTCCGATTCTCGCAGCACTACCGCTGAAGGTTAGCCAGGGACGCCTTCTTCGAAACCGATGGATCGACCGATCTGCGGCGAGCTGCATGTGCACTTGGCATCTTTTTCTTTAATCCCAATGAGCTGTTCCTGTTGTGCAATAATCATCTGGACCAGCCTTTGCCCCCTCCCTTTCCTCCTCGCTGTGCAGCTCACCCTTGCTTCGGCTCTTCTAGAGACACCAACGCACTGATTGGACACATACGTACGTAGACCTTGGCTTTGTCTCTCTCTGCTCGTGTATTTCTTGGCTCTACAGGACAAGCGACATGTCGGGTTTCATCATGGTGTGTACTCGCAAAAGCACTCGCTCAAGGGCGGAATCACACCCCGGACAAGATAGATTTCAGTCTGAAGTGAATAAAAATATCTAATATACAGCTCGGGTAAATTCAGTTTAGCCTAGTTAACATTTTCATGGTCCAGCCCAGATAGCCTAGATCATTCCACTACTGAGTCTGGGGCGTAACCAAATCCTGATTCCGTCACTGCATGCGCTCATGCTTGATTTACTACTGTGTGGAGCATGGGGCAAGTTGACCGCATAGTATATCAGGGTACTGTTCCGAGTTGAAGGCATTGAGAAGAGTTCATTAGCATTCTTGAGAGAATTCAGAGTTTGTAACGCAGGGATGCGCAGTTCTTACGCGTATTCTAGAAAAAGGACTTTATTTAGAGCCCTAATAGTACAATTTTTATAGGAGAGTGAGGGTGGTAGCCTGCAATTCCTAAATGTACATTTGTTTGTTTGTTTTTAAAATCAAGTGGAAGGCCATTGCAAATTGCAATGCACGTGCGCCTTCCCTTGGTAAACTACCAGCTCTTAACACAATATATACAAACAAGGACACTCACACTACCAGTTGGGAAGATATATATACGTACTGGGACAGTATTCGATTGGGGATTCGATTGAAGGGCAGCAGCATCCTCTGACCTGCCAAACTGTCCCTCGCGGTTCACATTTCTTGGCCATTTCTTCCCTTCCAAGCACCACCAATCTTGTCCGAGCCCGTGTCCGAACGAAGCCATCGCGTGCCAAATCCGAGAAGGCCACAGGTGGCACAGGAGAGGAACAGGAGGAAGAAGAGAGCAGTAGACTGACACGGCAATGGGGGCTTCTTCTTCTGTGCGCCTGCTGCTGCTCTGCCTGCTTGGCTTCTGCTTCGCCGTGAGCCACCAGCAGTCGTCGGACTCGTGCAGCACGGCCGTCGCGGTCTCCCATCTCGTCCCCTTCAACTCCACCGCCTTCCACTGCACAGCCATCTGGAAGCAAGAGGACTTCGTCCTGAGGGTACGCTGCTGCGTTTGCAATCTTGTTGTTTACATGTCGCGTTCATCTCTCCGGAGCTCTTGGATTGTTAGATGCCATTGCCAATGCATACCTGAGGGCTAGTCTGATACTGTTGGGAAATGGAAACTTTGTGAATTGCCGTGTGATTAATCAGTCCTGTTTGGATATGAGAGAAGGATAGGGACACCACACTAAGATTTTGATTAGTGCTTCTATACTTCTCATTTCAATAAGAATAATACTAATCTGAGAGTATATAAAAAGATAAACAATATTCATATATCATCATCATATTTTAAAAATTGTGAAAATCAGAATGGAGAAAAAACATGTCGAGGAGCAATTTTCTGTGAGCTAATGTGATCCGATCCAAATTACTTGTGTGTCATCAGTTCAAGAACACAGGGCAGAGCCAATGGAGCTTCATCCTCTCGGCGCCGGACAAGGGCTCCTACGTGGCGGTCGGCTTCTCCGGCAAGGGGTTGATGGTCGGGAGCAGCGCCGTCGTCGGATGGTCATCGAACGGCAAGGGCACCGTGAAGCAGTACTACCTCGGCGGCAAGAGCTCCGACGAGTGCACCCCGGACAAGGGCGGCCTCAAGCTGGTCAAGAACAAGTCCGTCGTCGTGTCGCACTCCGGCCGGCTCTACCTCGCCTTCCAACTCAGCACCGACTTCCCGCAGCCGCACCTGATCTACTCCGTCGGCCCCGACGGCGACCTGCCGTCCGCCAACTCCCTCCTGCCGGTGCACCGGAGCATGGCCTCCCGCTCCTTCAACTACACCTCCGGTATTTCACCGTTCGTCATTAGAGGCTCTCTGGTTTCTAGCGCGTCAGCACAGCAAAATTACACATTTTTACCAAGAGTTTGCTTGTTTCGTTCAGGGTTGGCCTCTAGCGGCGGTGGTTCGAGTGACGCGACGTTTCCGCCGGAGAGGATGCACGGGCTGCTGGCGATGATGGGGTGGGGAGTGCTGATGCCGGTCGGCATGATGGCCGCGCGCTACTTCCGGCGGCTGGACCCGTACTGGTTCTACAGCCACATGGCCATCCAGGTGGCCGGCTTCGCCGTCGGCATCGCGTCGATCGTCCTCGGCTTCCGCCTCAACGAGGACGGGCTCAAGAACGTCGACGTGCACAAGGCGCTCGGCATCGCCATCTTGGCCATGGCCTATGCTAGTAGTACGGCGCATCATCTGCCGTTCCTTCTAGAAGCTGCGGTGCTATTCAATTACCTATAGCCTCCTCCAAACATACATCATCTTCTGGTTTTCGAATTCAAAAATACAGCTGTTTTAAATATACCAGTTTTTAAGGTGAAATTTTCTTTTTTCTTTATATTATACCTGAGATATAAGGATATTTTTTAAAATATTTTCTATTTTCTATTCTTTTTCTTTTAATTAGGTATAAAAAATTAACATCCGATACAGCAGTATTTTAGATAAAAGTCACATAACTTTTTAGCATGGCATAATTTGATCTACGCTGACTGCGTCTCTCGAATATTCCATGTATGACTGTCAGCGTCAGTATTTTATTTAAGTCAGGAAAGAAAATTAAAAATCGTGCGTCAATCTCAGAGTTTGACTTCAGCATGGCCTTGGCCGCCAAGCAACGAGCTGTAGCGACAGCTTGCTTTGCAAGGAAATTAATTATGATGAGAGAAAAACTAACGCTAATACTTTGCCACGAAGTTGCTATAGTTAGGGGTGCAAACGGGTCATGTTAATCCCGACCGATTTGGCACCGAATCCGATTGGTTCCGAATTCGATTGGTACCGAATCCGGAGAAAAAATATGGGTTAGGATATGGTAACAGCAATATCCGTCCGAATCCGATACGTCTTCAAATTTGATTTCAGGTTAGTGCTACTATTTGACGTTTCATTTTCTTTTGCAATGGTAAAATAAAATCTTCCACATCAGCTATTAAGTAGTAACATAAGTTCTTGACAGTACGTCCTCCTACTCCATTTGCTGTACTGCATGCATTCCTTGCAAACAAGTAGGGGTGCAAACGGGTCGGGTTAATCCCGACCGATCCGGCACCGAATCCGATTGGTACCGAATCCGGAGAAAAAATATGGGTTAGGACATGGTAACAGCAATATCCGGTAGAATTCGTGGAGCAGAGTTTTTGGAGCAGTCCCAAACACCCCCTAAGGCCCCGTTTGGCACGGCTCCACTTCACAAGTGGAGCTGTTTTTTTTTGCTTCAGCTCCACGAACAGCTCCACCGGTGGAGCTGGAGCTGTTTTGGTAGGCTGTTTGGCAAAACAGCTCCACCTGTTTTTATCATGCATGGTTGAGAGATGTCAATTGTTCAATATACCCCTGTCTATTTGGCTTGTAGTAACATCAAGAGCTGTATGTTTCTACATGATTTTTCATCCGAGTAAATTTGAATTCAAACAAAATTTAAAATTTAAAATAACACAAAGTATTAGCAACCAATATTTAATGGCGGCGGCGCTCCCTTCACGGTCGAAGACGAGAAGACCGAAAAGAGGAACGGGAACGGGAGAATAGAAGAGCCGGTGGCAGATCGCGTAAATTCACGAAAGTACAAGGGCAGTGGCATGCGGGCCTGCGGATGGAGCCGGGTGGAGCTACTTTTTTCAGCTCCATCTCGTACATATCTTTTGTCTCAGCATGTTTTAAGGGACTCCTTGGGTGGAGCTATTATGTTTTACCCCGTTTGGCACAAAACGGCTCCAAACAGCTCCAGGAGCCGGTGGTGCAGCTGTGCCAAACGGGGCCTTAGTTTTCATCTGTTGAACGGCTTAGGCGTGGCAGGACACATGATACCCACGGAGTACTACTAGTACGAGGCTCTAAAACACGATTCACATGACAAAAAAAACAGGTGAGGTAGTAGGGAAGTTGCGGTTTTACCTGTCATTGACTTCATGTTTCCTTTTTATGTTACTGCTACTACAAAATATGTCATTTTAGATATCTTATCATAGACAGTTTAACATAAACCGTCAGTGATAAAATTACCACAAACGGTTTTACAAGATTGATCATCTAAGTTCACCGCGATGGAAAGAACAGTCTGTGATAACCTACTTATTATACATCATAGATGTTTCAGAATAAAAACCGTCTATGATGACATACTCCAAGAACCGTCTGTGATAATATTTTAACTTACCCGCTCTTGCTCACTGGATTTGCTCTTTAAAATAGAAGGTTCGGTTATTCTTCTCCTCATCTACTCTTCTCACTTCTCCTCAACTGTAACATCCCGAAAAATATAAATAATAAGTTATGGAGTTTTTGGATTATTTTATTTGCTTTTTGTTGAATTTTGGAGTTTATTGGCTTTTTGTAAATACAAAGGAATTTCAAAAAAATAAAAAGAAGGAAGAAATCAACACATAAAATAATAAAACATGAGCATCAAATAAAGAATCTGAAAAGATGATCTATAAAATTTCAAGGGAGAATATTTGGTTAACCATAAAATCTCACCTCTAAAAATAATGGAATAAATAGTAAAGGAGTATACAAAATAAAAATGTTATGTTAACAAATATATACATGTATATATGCACATGTATACTATGTGAAAAAAATAGATAAATATATGTGTATATACACAAAAATCAGAGGAAATAAAAATATGTATATAGGTGTATACCCCAGGATGTATGTGCAAATATATATACATGTAAAACTCAAATGCAAAAGCAAAAGAAAATACAAAAGAAAAAGAAAATAGAAAAAGGAAAATCGGCCGGGCCGGCCGTCACCCCGGCCCAGCCCCTCTCTCCGCACGCACAGCCAGCGCGCCCGCACGGGCCAGCGCTTCGCGGCCCAGCGCGCCAGCGCCCGCGCCCCGCCTCTGCCACGCGGGCCCGTGCTCCCGACCGCGCCTCTTCTCTCGCTGGCCGGTGGACCCGCTCCCCGCGCCCCGCGTCTCGCTGCCGCGCGACCCCACGCGCCAGAACCCCCCCCTCTGGCCGGTGGACCCCCGCCCGCGCTCTCTTCTTCCTCCCCCTTCTTCTCCACGCGCCAGCGCCGCTCCTCTCTCTCGCGCTCGCTCCTTGCCGCAGCGAATCCCCGCTCTCCCTCTCTCACCTCGTGAGCAAGATTCAAAGCACCAACAGGAGGGGGAACGCATCTCTCCCGCCATCTCTCTCCTGCGTGATCTCGGGGAAGATTTCGTCCATTCCCCCTCGCCGGCATGAACAGCGGAGGGCCGAATGTGGCTCTCGCCGTACGCGCCTCTCCCGGCTATAAAAGCCCCTACTGGAAGTCTCATTCGCGTCGCCCTGCTTCACTTTTCCCTCCCCTGCCCGCATTTGGTCTGTAGTGCCTCAATTTCCTCGCCGGCGCCCTCGTCTTCCCGAACTCCGGCGAACGCCCACCCACCACACTGAGCCACCAGAGCTCAATCCCTTGCTTATGAACCATCTCCGGAGCCAGGAGAAGTTAGTCCCCTCCTCCACTGGGTCTCTCGTCGCCTGAGCTTCGCCGGCGACGACAACCTTCCCGAACCTCCGCCGTCGCACGCCGCCGGCTCGCCACCGTGCTCCTCCACCCCGGCCGCCTACACCAGAAGACTCCCCATCGTGCAAGGATTGTATTCTACGCGCGACCCAGACCCCTTCGGCTACCACTCGCCGCCGGCGCCGCCGTCTTCCTCCTCCTCTGCTCGGCTCCCTCCCGGAGCTACCTCAAAAGGTATACTTACCCTATAAGGGTAAGCATCGCTCGGCTTGGCCGAGTGGCTTCCAGCGCTAACTCATTCTCCCCCTCGCTCCCGCGGCGCGCGTTCGAGCCTCCGGCTCCACGCCTGCGGTCGAGCGTTTCGTTTTATTTTCCGCACTGACAGGTGGGCCCCTCCTGTCGGCGCCACCCGCTGGCAGATAGGTCCAGGACCCCTGGGACCCACATGTCAGTGACCGGACACGCTGACACACGGGCCCCACGGCCATAGACAAAAGAAAATAATAAAAGAAAAGGTTAAAAGAATTAAAATATGACATATGGGACCCACTGTCAGAAATTCAGTAATTTTGAGATTTAACTAAACTGAGAACTTCAAATAATCATAACTTATTCATTTTAACTCCAAATTGAGTGAGACAAATTTCTAAATTCATCTAAATTCAAGATCTATCCAATGAAACTGAAATCATAAATTTTTGAGTTCATTTGAATTTCTAGTGTTATTTGGTTTGATTTGCTGCTTTTCTTTGATTTCAAATTTGGCGCACGCTAAAATAGCTTACGAGGCACAAGAAGAGGAGATCGAGGCAGCAACTCTAGAAGCACCAAAGAATCCGGATCCCGACCATTGTGACCAAGGCGAGTCAATACTTTGATCATATTGAACCTACATTTCATGCAAATTACGTTATTTTAAATTAACAAATTGCATGCTGTTATTTTTATGCAAATACATGTTAAATTTGATATTCTAGCTATATGCCATTGTTTACCTTGAATAATATTACCCCCTCCTTTGAGCATTTGAATGTGTGAACCTTGTCGCCCTAGCAAAAATATAATAGTAACATTTCGAAAATAAGTCTGTAACTGTATGCCATGCTTAGCATTGATTAGGAACTCGGGGCAAGAAATTGTCCCAAGCATCACTTTTATTCATGAGAAACTGGTTTGGGCAGTCATGGTGGTAATGACTGATAAATGTTGGATATGATTATTTTATGTTTCCAAAAACCCCAATATGCTTTAATATCTGGGCGGATTGGTTCGATGGTGTGAGAGTGTGGTGCAGTGGAAGCACAAAGTGGTTAGTGGTAGACCGCCCAGATACCCCTAAGGACCGAATCTTGTCATGTCCTCCCGGGTAAAACAGTACAACCACAAGTTCGTAAAGTATGACTTGGCTTAGTAAATTTACCGGACCCTAGAAGTTATCCTTCCAGGAGGTGGTGTGGGATAGTGCAAGCGGCAGTCCGTGTGACGGCTTGAATGGGACACCCGGGTAGGGTGAAGTTCTGCTGTGGCGGGCTAGCAGGGGTGGGAAGCCAGCTGCTAGACGTTCAGAAGGAGGACATCCCGCACAACGTATGGGACCCACCGCAAGTGGGAGCGACCCATAGGGTGAAATGATGGAAGGGGCGAGGTACTTTGAACGGTTATTGTGATGGTCTGCTCAACCACATGACTAAGGAATCGTGTGGGGTAACGAGTTGATTATCTCTTGTGGTGAAAGTGTACAAACTCTGCAGAGTCAAAACTATTCGAATAGCCGTGCCCACGGTCAAGGGCAGACATGGGAACTTAGCTAGATATAGTTCTATTTAAAAATGTTTGAAAAATGGGAATGAAAAAGTGGAAGGGCAGAGGAAAGCCCTGATTTGAGTTGTCCTGGGTGTCGTCCCAGTGGTAAGTTAAGCGGCTATAACGCTGAAAAGTGTCATACGGTGTGATGCCGTAGGTATGGAGAAATTATGGTGATATTAGGCATATGGTGTGATGCCATATGTATGGAAATTCATATTAATATTCCTTGAACATTATGTTTTTGCTCAAAACTGCTAGGTCTCAGGAAATTTAATGTATTATATTTCAAATAGTGGCATTCCTATTCTTACAAAATAAAATATGAGTGGAATAAACAGGGCCGCGAGTAAAAGAGAAGAATGTTTGTAGAGTACACACAAGGTATTGGTGGATTCATGTCGATCTTGAATAGGAAATAATAGTGTGGGTTCTAAGAGAGATAAATGGGTGAAGTCTAGCTGAATAGATAGGCTATATAATTGATTTAAATGATAAATGATCCAATCGAATTTTCAGGAATTAGGAGAAATAATACAAGTATTGGAGTATAATTCTTGGTTAGTGATATTCTTGATGGATATATAGTAATGAATCGATTTTGGAGAATTATGGGATGCAAAGGTAAATCGCCGGATTACTACACTAATGATTGATATAAATTCTTGGAAGATATTGGCAATAATGGGAATTAATAGGAGTAATCAAGTACTAGAGGGACGAATTGAATTTATGAGAAGATTGGAGGATGCATAACGATTAATGGATTATAATCTTGGTAAATTGAATTTTCGGTGGAGGTATATTTGAGGAGTAGCTAGTGATAGATAGAAGAAAATGAGATGAATTAGGGGTTGGAATCAATGACAAAAGAATTGAATACAAATGATATCGGTGGATTGAAAGTAATTATGTTAGAGAATTATTAGAGTTCAGAGGTAAGGGGCTGATGAATAGTAATTCAAAATACAAAGTATGATCGGTGGATTAAATAAATGACGATACTTGCTGTTTGGAGTTTTAGACAGCAGTCAATAAATAGAGTGCATTTTCAGTGGATTAAGTCGATATTGGTAATTGTAGTGTGGAGTTAGGTAGTAATAATAAAACTTTGATAAAATAAGAATAATAATGCTGCTAAAAGCAATTTTTGGCAAATAAAATAACCCGAGCCTTTCCTTTGTTATGCCATGCATACTATTTATTTGCATTCTGTGTATTGGCTCGCGGAGCACGGGGTCGGAGTGCTCACGCTCGCTTTGCGACAAAAATCCAGAAGCAGGAACGCAAGACCACTACGCCTACGAGGAAGCTCCCGCTACGGAGGAGAAGAATGACGAAGGAAACTAAGGCGTAGGCTTCGTTAAGTAGACGCGGACAAGTGGACATCCGGCGTTGTGTGCACGTATGTTACTAGTTAGCTGGGGACATATAATGCACACAGTACCTTCCAGTCGCTTGCCTGTGGATTTGGGTTTGCTTTTGCTATGATTCCGCTGTGTGTGTTTGTAATAAAGACGATGGGCCTAATCGACCCCTTTTGTAAACCCTCACCCGACGTGGTGTATTTCAATTTATGTAATATAATGGTTGATTATGCGATGTATGAAATGATTCAGCAATGTACCTGTGTGCACTAACTACTGATCCAGGGATTGGTGCAGTGAAACACAGTAAGATTCGGATTGAAAAATCCGGGTCTGACATCAACTCCTCGTCTTCTCTTATCTCTTCTCTCTTCTCAGCCACTTCTCCTCGCTAAATTTTTCCTTAGAAATAGAAGGCTCGGCCGACTACCTCCCCGAGCTCCTCCGCCTCCGGTTGTGATGCTATGGTTCACGGTATGCATTCTACATCATATTGTTATATCTTATTGCATCTCTCGGATCCAAAATATAGATTGAACTTCACAAAATAGTCTAACTTGAATATGTATATATGTTTTTATTAGACATTTTTATATGCACACATTTAGTGAGAGTTTACTCATACGTTGAATCCTTATAATATAAGACTATACATTGCAAATATGTTTTGCAAGTGTTTGAAATCCATGTTTCCTACTCCTTATAGTATGAGGCTTATATTTGCAAAATGTGTTTTGCAAATGGTTGAAGCTCACATACTGCTCATTTCAGCGATAGCTTCTGAATTATGGCTTTTAATTCACTATTCCTTAATTTCGTCCTTTTGCTTTCTCGATTTTTTTGGGTTTTTTATATTTTCTTTTTACCTGTAGTCCTTCGCATTAACCATGATGGGCTAATCTTTTTTTTATTTTTTAATTATGTTAAATAAGCCATCATCTGATATAGTGAAAAATAAGTCAACTACAGTAAAAAAAATAAGCCATCTCCAAGCTGAACGCTTGTAAACAAAATGTTTGTCGTATAGGTGTGTTCTTTTCAACTTTTAGTCGACTTATGCTTGTACTGTCTATAGTAACTAACTTTCAAACGGTTCGTTTTTCAATGTGGGGTCAATATAAATATTGTAGTAAAAAGTGTACTTGTTTAGCTTTATACCAAAATTACATACGACTATTTTCTATACACACTACATCTCGCGAACAGCCAAATTTAAATATTTAAATCATAAACTATAAATCATAAATCATTAATCTAAAAACCCACGACAGTCACCTAGAGGTGGCCAAATGGGCCGGGCCGTGACGGGCCGCACCGCGGCCCGTCACTGTAGACCCGGCCCGGGCACGACACGGCGGTGAGGCGGGCCGGGCCGGCACGGCACGGCGGGACGGGCCGTGCCTGGGCCGAGGGCGCGGCACGGTGCGCCGGCACGGCACGGCCCGTTAAGAAATCGGGCCGTGCCGGCCCGGCACGGCACGGCCCGCCCAACGGCACTAAACGGGCCGTGCCGGCCCGGCACGGCACGGTCGGCCCGGTAATTTGAAAAAATAGCCGTTTTTTTGACCGTTGGGGGGTAAAAAAATCGGAAAAAAAATCTGAAATGTTTCCTATAAATAGGGGGCATCTGGCCTCAATCTTCCACACCTCAAATCTCATTCTTCTCTCTCGGTTTAGCTGTGAAAAATCTGAAAGTGTTAGCGCAAATTTGGTCAAAATTCGAGCAAAATTCCGAAAATTCAAAAATCTTCAAATTTTTTGTGAGAGCTACAAAGGAGGTAATAATGCTGTCTTATTTTAATTTTTTGGTATTATTTGTTGGTTTAATTTTTTGTTATTATTTGTAGGTTTAATAGTAAGTTAATCGTTTTTGCTATTTCAATTTGCAGTTGATTACTTGATTTAATGGAGAACTACGATTTTCAACTCTCCGAATACGGCCTCTCGGCGGAGGATATGCTATCGTTTCAACAAGCATATCCATCCGCGGAAGGTCCACATGTACAAACTGGAGATGCCGAAGAAACGACGGCCCCGGTGGCGCAGGGTCCAATCGATCCATTTTCTGCTGGCTCAACAAGTGCATCCACGACCCAAAGCACGGGTGCAAAAAGAACAAGAGCTAGTACATCAATAGTTTGGAATGATTTCGACAAGAAGATCAAGACCGAAAGTGATGGAACTGAAGTGAGGTATGCTGTTTGTAAAATTTGTGGTAATAAATTGACTGCAAAATCTTCAGGTGGGACGGGTCATCTACAACGACATGCTGCAAGCTGCAAGAAAAAGCAAGGAATACAAATGCGCCAGACACAGCTGCAATATAACCCCGACGGCTCGGTACGTACGTGGGAGTACAACCCAGAGGTAGCTCGGGAATCTCTTTGTAGATTAATTGCTTCTCAAGATTTACCTTTAAATTTTGGTGAATCTGATGCTTTCCAAAAATATATTAAGACTGCTCATAACCCTCGATTTAGTACTGTATCTAGGCAAACAACAACTAGAGATTTAATTAAATATTATAACAATTGTCGTGATAAATTGAAAGAAATGTTTCATACATGTACATTCTCTATTGCTTTGACATCCGACATATGGAGTGGTAGGGCTAGAGAGGATTATATTAGTGTTGTTGCTCATTATGTTAATGATGACTGGATAATGGGAAAAAGAATTATAGGATTTAAATTAATTAATGTTTCACATAATGCTGAAAATATTGCAGAAAACATTATTAAAGTTGTAGAAGATTTTGGTCTCACGGATAAGATTTTTTCCATAACTTTAGATAATGCAGCTGCAAACACTAAAGCTATGGAAATTCTTACTCCTTTGTTTGATACTTATGCACAATCTTTCATATTGCATCAACGTTGCGCTTGTCATATTATTAATCTTATTGTTAAATCCGGTTTAAAAAGATTAGATGCTTGTATTAATTCTTTTAGAGATGCAATTTCATTTATTAATTGTTCTAACCAACGAATAGCCGCATATAAGAGTTTTTGCGTAGCAATGAATGTTCGTCCTAGGAAATTTGGTTTAGACATGCCTGTTAGATGGAACTCTACTTATCTTATGCTTAAACATATATTGCCACATAAGAGCACTGTATCTGTTTTCCTTCACACCCAAAGTCATCAATCTCGTAGCTCCTCAAGTAGAACCCAAGTTAGAGACCCTGAACTTACTGAGGACGATTGGGATGTTGGTGAAAAAATATTTTCCTTTCTAGAAATTTTTCATAAAGCTACAGTTTGTCTTTCTGGAGTATACTACCCTACATCTCCCATGATTGTTCATAATATTGTTGAAATTGCCACTCACCTAAAGGCTTTTGAAAATGATCCTATACTACGGGATGCTGTAGGTGCCATGAAATCTAAGTTTTTAAAATATTGGGGCGAAATTCCTATTTTATATGCATTTGCTTTTATTTTGGATCCTAGGGCCAAACTCCAAGGATTTATAAATGTTTTACAAGTTTTAAGTGAGGCTACCGGTTTAGACTATTGTTCATACTATACACAAGTTAAGGATAAATTAAATGAGGTGTATAACAAATATGAAAATAAATTTGGATCTGTGCGTTTAGAAAGACCCCCGGTAGTCCCTAGCACCTCTAGGGGGGCTATGCAATGGGGCAAGATTTTTGGTTCTTCGTCTAGTTCTCGTGCAGGTGCAGGTACACAGCAGTTAGGAGGAGGAAGGCGACAAAACACTGGAGACCTATCAAGCTATCTCAACAGTGATAGCGTCAGCTTCGAGCAGGAGTTGAACATCCTCTCATGGTGGCAAACCCAGAAGGTATCATATCCAGTGCTATCCATATTAGCGCGGGATGTGTTGACTGTTCCTGTCTCTACAGTCTCCTCGGAGTCAGCATTCAGTCTTTCCGGAAGAATAATCGAGGAGTGACGAACAAGTCTCTCCAACGAGATGGTCGAAGTACTTATGACCGTCAAAGACTGGGAACAGGCTGAATCAAGACTCCAACGTACTGCAGATAATAAATATTTAGAAGAATCTTTTGAGAATTTGTATTTAGATAGCAATGAATAGGATTTTCAATATTTTTCTTTCACATGTGGTCAATAATGAGCTTTATAGGCTGTACTCTTTTTTCTTTACCAATGTTTTCTCAAATTGAGTTTTTACTTGGTAAAGTTTTTAATGAGAGCAACTCCAGCAGTAGCCCTTAAAACAGGGCCCCTACTTTTTATTTGAGGGCTCTTCCTACTTTTGAGGGCTCTGGTTTTTGGGCTACACTCCAGCAGGAGCCCTCAAAACGGGACCCTCAAATTCATTCTTAGAGGGGATGACACATAGGACCCACCATCATCCTCATCCTACTTTTGAGGGCCGAGGGGCAAAAAAACTCACTCCAGCAGGGCCCCTACTTGAGCCCTCAAAAGTAGGGGCTCCCTCTAGACCCCCTAGGAATGAGGGCTCGAGGGGGAGATTTGAGGGCCCCCTACTTTTGAGGGCTCAAGTAGGGGGTCTGCTGGAGTGAGTTTTTTGCCCTTCGGCCCTTAAAAGTAGGATGAGGGCTCAAGTAGGGGCCCTGCTGGAGTTGCTCTGAGGCAGCCATCCCATGTAATTTAATAAATTAATAAAGCTCATTATATCATTGCAAATATTTATTTTTATGATTAACAATGTCTACAATTTTGTATATTTTTTCTGAATTTTCTACAATTTTTTTACAATTTTTCTTAATTTTCTATAATTTTTCTTATTTTTTCGGCTAAACGGGCTAGCCGGGCCGGCACGGCCCGTTTAGCCTTAACCGTGCCCGGGCCGGCACGGCACGGCCTCGGGCCATGCCTGGGCTCCCACCGCGGCCCGCGGGCCGGCACGGCACGGCCCGTTTAATACACGGGCCTTAACGGGCCGTGCCGAGCCCGGGCCCGTGCCGTGCCGGCCCGGCACGGCCCATTGGCCACCTCTGCAGTCACCATTGTTTTTCTTGGAGCGTGTGTAGCCCCAGCTCTGACACATTAGACATCAGTCACTTGACGGTGATGTCCGGGATGTTGTCCTCTACCTGAGGATTCCAGTAAACTGACGAGCAATTCTGACGTTTGGTTTGGGGGCAGGGAGGAGACGAATTCAAGATGCTCCGTTCCGAGTTGGTAGATGCTTCCAGCGGTTGGTAGAAACGAAGAGCTGCTGCTGATGGTTCGGTAAAAATACTAGTAGTACGTAGACACGTCTCCATCAAAGCAATACGGTTGTACGACGTGTCTTATCCTCGGGGGAAAAACTTGTATCAGATCTTGGCTGGGGTTATATTGTTTTCCACTAAATTCTTATATTTCAAACAGGCTCGTGTATTATCTCAGCAGTAAAATTTAGCTTCGCTGTTATTCCACGGAGTATTCATATGCCTGTGGCCTAATAAGAAATGAATCATGGCATTTACCGAATCTATACGCAAGAATTATTAGAAGGAATCAGTGCGTAAGGATTGGCCACAGGAGAACAAATGTTGCCGTGCACTCCTTTGCAGATTCTTGCATAAGCACGCCCCACGTTTCCAAACTCGAGTAGGGGAATATTCGCCATCAGTGCAGGTATACGAATACGAATGGAACTACGAAAAGTATGTGCCACAAGAAAACGTGGCATGTCATGTCACCCATCACTTGTCCACATGATAATGCATGCTGCTCCATGGCTGCACGCACGGCAGCACGCCCATGCATGACATGGGGAGAATAGTTGGCGATCTTGCAACAGAGACATGTGCTCCTCTTCATATTCGCTTTTAAAAGTCGTTTTACTATAGTAAATAATTTTTCTACAGTATATAATTTTTAAACGAAGTGTCTTTTTAAAATAGAGTTTACTAGTTAATTATAATAGACACTATAGTGACTTTATTTATATCGATTAAAATCACATACAAATATCTCTCTATAAATTGTTACTATTCATTAGCTAAAACTAAAAGCTATCAGCAAAAACCAATATAATCGCACGTATGCTCCATTCCATCCGTGATCCATCTAGGAGAATCACACAGACGCAGTCGTCGGCGCTAAATACTAGTACTGAGTAATGCCATGTGCTCCGTCCATCCTGCGTTCCTGCCGCTACGGATGCATCGCACTGGCAACCTTGCCGGCGTGCTACGACGCGCATAGGCACGGTGCGTGCGTGCCACACCAATGGGCGAAGGGAGCCAATTGCCGCGCGCCGCTTACCAAGCGCGCGCGGGGCAGCATCCAGCCAGCCAGCCATCCACATGCGCGTGCCTGCGGTCCATTTAATCCTAGCGATCGGGACGGCGGATTTCGGTACGCTTAGAGCAAGTATTATTAGAGCAAGTACAACAATGGTCTTATAGCCAAGCTAGTCAGCATTTTTGCTGATGTGGAGGAGAGAGGAGAGGAGAGAGAGGAAAACTTGGCTCTCATGCAAGCAACAAGCTGCACACGGGAGCCTATGCAGTGGTGGGTCCAGATAATAAATGTATGTGAGGAGGAGTAGGAAAAAGAATGTGAGACATGGTACCACATAATAATAAAAAAATCTTTTGTAGACAAATAGAAGACAGATTATTGTATAGCTTGGCTCTTATAACTTGACTTATAGCCAAACACTTGGCTCTATTATTGGACTTGCTCTAAGTAGTATAACCAACTAGTGGCTATAACACTTGTCCATTTCATCTATAGCCTTCAAAAAAATAGTTCATACAATAAGTTAGCTATTACAATAACTATTTGGCCCCACGTGTAAGAGAGTGAAATGCATATTTTTACGTGCTATAGCTAGCTGTAATTTAGTAGCCAGCTTCCTTCTCTCTCTTCCTTTCTCTCTCTGCCACGTAAGATTTAATTGATATTATATTTGCTATAGCTTGCTGACTAAGTCTTATTGTACCTGCTCTAAGGGCATCTGTAGTGTATGAAAAGAGGAGGTCTTAAGCCACCTTAAGGTCAACCTTATACATTACATGGGTGACCTTAAGCAGACACTAAGCAAAAAAAGCTTAAGGCTGGTCCTCAAGCTAAAGACCTGGCCATAAGCATTAAAATACAATTTTTCTTTATCTGCCAAGTGGGACCGTCTTAAGGTCTCTTGGGTTATATACACTATGGAGTTGGTCTTAAGGTTTAGATGGGACCCACCTTAAGACCCTTTGGGTTATATACACTACAGATGCCCTAAGAGGCTGTAAGCTGTCTGTATGCTGAGGTGGAGGAGAGAGAGGAGGAGAGAGAAGAGAGGTGGGCTGTAAAAGCTTACAGCCAGCTGAAGCACAAGAACCAAGAAACTTTGTGAGAGGAAGGGGTATGTCATACAACCTTTAGCTGGCTGTAATTACTATATAAGTAGGCTGATAAATGAGTTATAAATATTCATACAGCCAGCTGAAGGCTGTATTATAAGAATTGCTCTTACGGTTATTGAAGCCTCCAAACGCTGCATTTCGTACGAACGGTTGTGGAGGTGGAGTAGGTCGGAGAGCTGTGCATGCCGAGGAAACATTGGTTGGCCACCACTGAACTGAACTGTGTGGATACATCGTGCGTCTGTCAGCCACATGGGAGGGACGCCAGTATTTCTGAGGAACTCCGTAGGGATTTTACATCGACCAGTGCAACCTCTTCAAAATCCTACGGTTCCTACCGATATACTATGGCGCAAGGTGGTTATATTCTTTTCAGCAGCGATTTATGTATATGATTATGATTTTTGATCTTAACACGAGTATTTATATGAACGAATCGAATATTGATAAGTTGCTTCAGAAAGACTATCCTAATAAGTCATTTCGAAATGGTGACAAAAACATCACCATATTTATTTGTTTGAGAGTAACAATAAATTATAAATTGAAAAGAACTCAAATGCATACCTTAACATTATCCCCAAAATTAAAATGGCGGTAAAAGAAGTGTCTCAGACAGAGGTAGTACTACCCTACACAAAATGGAAGAACACACAAGAGGAATTTACACTTCATCGGCCATTATTCATTGTATGTACTCGCTTCAATAATCCCCTGTAAGGGACAAAGTATCCAGCAAGGAAGTTTAAAGAAAGAAAAAGAAACTATACTCCATTAAACACAGGAGCACCTCCATAATTTATGTACTCAAATGCGCCGTACTTTCCCCTAACTTTTCTTCTACCAAATCCCACCATAGTACTAGTTCTTAATACAAGTTATTTCTTATAAAAAAAGAGAGAAGGATAAAAAAACAAACAACGGATTAGTTTTTTTTGGCATGCCTTATTATTGTTGATCTTAATTTAAGTATTTATATAAACGAGTCAAATACTAATAAATTATTTTTAAAAAGTTATTTTAATTAGTTGTTTTTAAAGAAATCGTTATATTTATTTGTTGGAGAAGCGGAAAAGAACTCGTCCTAGCTCAGAAAAACACGGAGAAATCCCCATCTTTGGACGGATCTTTCCTTCGCTTGCCGTCCCCGCCGTCAACACTCCCACACGCCTCCGGCGAAGGCTTCTTCTCCTCTCCAGCCGCCGCGGCCTCGCCGTCATTGGCAGCAGCGAACACCTCGTGGACGACCTTCTCGACGTCGAGCACCTCACTGCCGTCCTCGTCCTGCGGCGGTGGCGGGATGAACGGCGGGCGCGCCACACGGAGGATGCGGTCCCAGTCGACGCCGCGAAAGAAGGGGTGGGCCTTTACTCCGCACGCGCCGATGCGCCTCTCGGGGTCCTTCTCGAGGAGGCGGGCGATGAGGTCGCGCAGCGGCGTCTGCTCGCCAACGAGCTCCGGCTGCTTGGTGAGGACGCGGTAGAACGTCTCCTTGCGGTTCTGCCCCCGGAACGGCGTGCGGCCGTAGAGCATCTCGTAGAGCACCACGCCCAGGCCCCACCAGTCCACGGAGAAGTCGTGGCCGCTCCCAGCGATGATCTCCGGCGCCACGTAGTCCTCCGTGCCGACGAACGAGTTCGACTTCGCCGGCGTCTGCGCGCCGGAGGCCGTGGAGGACGCGGTGGTGGTCGTCGAAGACGAGGACGACGAGGAGGCCGTCCGCGAGGTGGACGGTGGCGACGGCGAGTCTGCCGACGCGGCAGGCTTCGCGGCGCCACCTGAACGAAACGGGAAGCACAAGGCGGCCCCCGGCAGCTTCTTGGGCTTCCCGCGGTTCGGGGAGGGCTGGCTAGGCGGAGGCGCCTGTTTAGGACCAGCCGCCGCTGCGTCCGGCTCCCGCGGCCGAGTCGGGAGCCTCGTGGAGAGGTCGAAGTCGACGAGCATGATGTGGCCGCTGTCCTGTATCAGGACGTTCTCCGGCTTCAGGTCCCGGTACACGATGCCGAGGCTGTGCAGGTAGTCCAGAGCGAGCACCAACTCCGCCGCGTAGAACCTGCAATTAACGATGAATTTCATAGTTAAATCACGAATCAAATCTGCTATTCTCTTCGCCAATTTGTTCTATGAGGTGCGCGCGTACCGGATGACGGAGTCGGAGAACATCTTCTCGGTCTGGCGGCGGCGTAGAGAGCCGAGGTCGCCGCCGCCGCAGCGGTCGATGGCGAAGCCGACGACGGCGTCGGTGGCGAGGACGCCCCGGAGGGAGGGGAGGAGCGGGTGCCGCAGCGCCAATAGCACGTCGCGCTCGAACCAGATCCGTCGGTGCCCGTCCTCGCCGCCTCTGCCGGCCTTCTTGTGCCGCGCCGCCTCCCGCGAGATCGCCTTGAGCGCCATGGCGTCCCCGCCGCCTCCTCCGTCCTCCCCGGGCACGACGTGGAACACGACGCCCTTGGCGCCGCGCCCGAGCACGGACACGGCCTTGAGGTCCGCCAGGCTCAGCTGCCGCGGCAACGCCGGCTCCGGCGGCGAGGGCTCCGCGGCCGTCATGGCGGGGCGACCAGCCACAGGACGGTTAGCGAGATTGGGTGGTGGAGTGAGGGGACGAGTGGGGTTTGTGCCTGCGCGAGCGAGGGGAAGGGGGATTTGTTGCGGATTGATTCTGTCTCTTTATTGGATTCGAGGCTGCCGCGGTCCGTTTGGTTGGTTTTGAGCCGAGGGGATTTAACCACGTGGGATTTCTTCCGCGGACCCAGAGATTTTGAACGCGGAATTTTTTTTTAAGAGTAAAGTCCATTACCGGTCCTCAAATTTTTTATGCTGTGTCATCCCGGTCCATAAACTTTTAAAGTGTGTCATTCCGGTCCTTAAACTTTCAAAGTGTGGCAATATCCTATTTAGTTGTAGCAGTGAACTTTTTATGCTGTGTCATCCCGGTCCATAAGATTTTCAAAAGAAATTGTCACACTTTGAAAGTTTAAGGACCGGGATGACACACTTTAAAAGTTTATGGACCGGGATGACACAGCATAAAAAGTTTAAGGACCGGTAATGGACTTTACTCTTTTTTTAATCATCTTCGGGTTTGCGCTGTGTCGTCTCGTCTCGTGTGAAGGGCTGGTTAATCGAGTGGATAAGAGCAAGTCCAATAATAGAGCTAAATATTTGGCTATAAATCAAGTTATAAGAGTCAAGTTATACAATATTTTGTCTTCTATTTGTCTATAAAAAGTTTTTTATTATTATATGGTGACATGTCTCACATTCTCTTTCCTATTCCTCCTCACATACATTTATTATCTGAGCCCACCACTGCATAGGCTTCCGTGCCCAGCTTGTTGCTTGCATGAAAGACAAGCTCTCATCTCTCTCCTCTCTTCTCTCCTCCACATCAGCAAAAATGTTGACTAGCTTGGCTATAAGAGCATCTCCAATGGTTAGAGCAAGTACAATAATGGTCTTATAGCCAAGCTAGTCAGCATTTTTGCTGATGTGGAGGAGAGAAGAGAGGAGAGCTTGGCTCTCATGCAAGCAACAAGCTGCACACGGGAGCCTATGCAGTGGTGGGCCCAGATAATAAATGCATGTGAGGAGGAGTAGGAAAGAGAATGTGAGACTTGGTACCATATAATAATAAAAAAACTTTTGTAGACAAATAGAAGACAAACTATTGTATAACTTGACACTTATAACTTGACTTATAGCCAAGCACTTGGCTCTATTATTGGACTTGCTCTTATAGCTAGCAACTAACTAGCATGTACAGCCCACAGACAGGGGGTCATCTACAAACGTCTCGAATCTATCGTACAGACGGGTAAAAAGACAAGTCATACAACCCTTGGTCTATTTCATTGTCTGCAAGCTATTAATGCTTTGCATGTAGCCAAGATCAATGATAAACAAATTTTTGTAAACCACTGTGTGGCTATTTGGTACTATTCTACCATCGAGTTTAGACGACCATGCTCTATTCACACTAACTGAACACGTACGGCCATGCACTTTTCACATCATCTGATTGGTTCACCAGTTTTACATGAAAGCTCCATACATCAACATGATAAACGAAACACTAATTGTTTCACACTAACTGAAACTTCAGCGACATAGATAACTAAAAATGACGCTAAAAATTGAAACAACTAATATATAAACTAGATAGTTAACAGATAACAAGACTTGATCTGAGCCCTTGTCCAAAACTTCATTCCAGACATAATCCGCTTCTCAGTTCTAACATTTTCATAGTCCCCATCCACTATAGCAGCCTGCTTGTTCGTTAGGATTTCCACATCTGGGGGTGAACTTGCATCCATTGAGGCAGATCTTGGAGCCTTGAAAGGTCCATAGTGAGATGCAGCACCAACAAACTGCAAATTGACCTGGCTGTTCAAAATACCCATAAATCCACCAGGGGGATGTGAATTGTTTTCCCTAAAGAAAGCAAGCAGTAAGCAACTTGTTGTCAGTTTGAGCATAATGTATACTGTGCATGAAAGGAAGTAAGCAGTTTGACATGCTCATGCTGGAATTAAATAGACCAGGATATCATACAGAGGTACTAGGACAGAAATATCATATAGAGCTACTAGTTTGACATGCTCATGCATGTCAGTTCAAGAGCTCACTAAATTCAGGAGAAAGAGCAAGTATGCACTAATGCTCAAGTGAAAATTGAACTGATCCTTGATCCGCCGAATCGACGACTTGAGTAGTCAGACTCCGTACAGCGCGATTCTTGCCGTCTACAGCATCTTGTACCACGAGCCACGCCCGTCGCTTGGCGAGACGACGAGGAGAGCTTCTCTCCTCATTCAATACGGGTGGGCAGGGTTGTTTCTGTAAAAATCACATCACATAGACGGGGTATACAGACCCGCTGTACATGCCCTAAGACTTCCACATCATCTATATAGTACACACTAAAGCTAGCATTCTAAAGAACTATCTATAAGGATAGCTATTTGATGCTTACATGCACACACAGAATTTATAGAGGCTGCCTCGTTTGGCGTTATAGACTAGTGCTTAAGAAAGAGCTGGCTCGATTTTTTTTGCATACTCTCTTTCCTCCACATAGGATATATGCTGATGTGTACATGCATATAGCTAGCTGACTCAGACCATTGGAGATGCCCTAAGACTATTATTGGATTTGCTCTTAGGCCAGTCTCAGTGGGGGTTTCATGGAGTTTCATGGGCATTAAATACGCTGACATGGCACTGTATTGATGAAGAGAGAGATGATAAAAGTTTCATGGGAGTAGAGAGAGTTTCATGGGGATGAAACTCTTCTGCACTGTTTCCAAAATATGGGTGTGTTGGAAACTGGGACATGAAACCTCCACTGAGACTGGCCTTAGGTGATGATCGGTTCGGCTGAAAAGCTCATGGCTTATGGCTGAAAACACTGTAGCTGGCTGAAAAAAGCACTGTAGCTGACAGAGGCTTATTTAGCATAATTAAATTTTAAAAAATTTAAAAATATAAAAAATATGTTAGCCCATTACGTATAATACAAACAAATACGGAAAAAAGAAGCGGCAAAAAAGCTCAACAAAAAGCCAAAAGTTCAGAAAAAAAGACGAAACTTATGAATAGTGAAAAATAAGCCAGAAGCCGAAGCCGAGTTGATCAGGGCCTTATAGTCGGGTCCATCTCGGACAGCGGTTGGGCCCCCGTCCTCCGCCGGTTTATTGCTCTTGTATGACTTCTAGAAGGGGGCAGGGATGGTAGTTCCCTCGGCTGTACCTGGGGCCCATTTGGAATCACAAATTTTCCTCGATTCTTGTATAGGATGAAACTATTTTATGTGAAATCCCTTCGAAATTCTAATTTTTTTTTCGAGAATGCGCAAAAGCTTTGCACATGATTGCGTTAAAGAAGCAAGAGGAGTTCAATAAAAACACGGCTTTAAAATTCTCGTTACATTCTTGTGTTTGGACCAGTATTGTTTGGCTAACTTTTTGTTTGGGCATCGAATCAACTAGCAACGCTACTCCCATCGCTCGCGCCGCCTCGGAATACGAGTCGCCGGACGCAAGATCGGAACCCAAAAGCGAAATAAAATCGGTGGGATCGCTGGCGCCTCATCGCAACACGAACCAGCGGACGCAGCACCGGAGTCCAATGGCAAATCCCGAGCCCGTGGCAACATTGCAAAACCGCGACGTGCTAACCACGAAACGCGAGCGGCCGGGCACATGGAACGGAAGGACCCGTAGACGCGTCGACACCAAAGCGCATGACATACGTGCCATAGCCCAGAACCCAGAGAATCCCCCAGCTTTGTTTTATGTATTATACGATAAGATTGTATATTGTTTGGCTAACTTTTTGTTAGTCGTTGTGTCAAGTCACATGTCCCATAAGTTTCAGTTTCTTGCTCGATTTAACACTCAATATTTACGATTTGATTGGGTTGGACCCAACCATGGTCCAAAGGTCCTATTCATATTAGCTATAAATGATGGTTTTTGCTAAAAAATAGTAGTAGTTAAAAAAAGTGGGTTTTACAAGGCGGGGGTGGGCGGTGGAAAAAATAAAAGAGATATGTGTGCGCGAGATGGGGTGAGAGGAGTGGGGTGTTTGATGCGCCCGTGACCCCCTGCCTTATCCTCAGAGCGAGACAAGAGCGAGAGAAGTAGGTAAGCCACTTTTGGAAGCCGGATATTCATATTGGCTTTTGTCTTCTCTAAATAGAAGTCAAAAGTAAAAGCCAATATGAGTAGGCCCAAAGCCTTGCGAGCCCCTTTAGACTTGAAGCAAGTGTCGAATTGGCAATGCTGACTGTGTGGCTCTTTACTCTGATATATAGATTGGTGTTGGAGGTCCTACATCGAACAATACTACCTTTTGTATTTTTCACCTTTTGGAGTGCTAGAATTTCACAAGTGTAGGACCAAGAAAGCAATTAGAGGAGGGGCGAATGATTCTCGGAAATTTCACCCTAAGTAATTCAAAATCTTCACTCGAGTGACTATAGTAGTCACCAAGTTTAGATCACACTAACACACTGAGGCAAAGTAAAACTACCAACAAGAGCCAACAAAATCAGCTGCCTCCTACATAAGGCTAGTCAGACCATCAATGATGAGATGGTCAAACTGTTGGGCAGTCTGATTGCCGGCCTAAGGCCAGTCACACCGACTAGTTGGTCTGACTGAAGGTCTCGGGCTGGTCTGAATGGTCCCCTGATCCTAGACCTGAAACCTTTCGGAACAAAAGCTCCAATATCAAGAACTTATTTAAATCTCATTCAAACGCTTTTAAATTTTGTATGAGACTTGTTCAAGGCAACAAAAATCTAAATAAATCAAGAATCATAAGGTTTTTGGGCTCAATTCACCAAATTGAAGAGAATCAAAATTTTCTTACAAGAACATCAAAAACCATATTCTCAAATTACTTCTTACTCGTGAGAATTTAAGACATGAAGTCTTCCAGATTTATTCTCACATGTCCTAGCAAAGATTGGGCTAGAACTCACACGAAACCAAAATCACAAATAAAGCTCAAAAACTAGAGAAGCCAAGCAAGAACACAGCATAAGCAAGATTGAGATAAAACTTTGATCCATTTCAATGTAGGATGCGGTTTACATACTCATGGATGTTTACAAAGTGTAGCCAAAGCACCACCCAATTCCCTTGCAAGATCTCTTCCTCATAACCATGGAAGCAGACAAGGTAATAGAGAAAAACTACCCTAGAATCCTTTGATCCCACAATCTCCTCTCTCTCCTCTAAATAACCAACATAATCCTAATGGGTCCAACCCATTAAGATTACCGGGGAAACCCATCAACCCTACTTGGATTTTATTCACTCACGAATGCTTTTCAAAATGTTTATAAGACTCAACCCGCTAACTCTTTAACGATTGACCCACTTGTCAAATTCAGCTCTCCTTGACCTAAATCATTTCTCGTTTGCACCTCGGCATCATGGTTTTGATTAAGGCACAAACCCGATATTTAGCCAACTAACAAAATATCCTCAACGAAGCTTCCGAGCACCTTCTCTTGACTCCGTCTCTATCTTCACCTCAAAGTATCGCTACATGCTTTGACACGCAGCTCGTTGTATCCAATGACTAGTCGTCATGTCTTCACACATTCGGACTCCCCCGAACCATCTCTGCATGTATCGGCTTCATCACTTGGCACATCATATGCACCAAATCACCTCTGCACGATCTTTATCTTCTTTGTGCTTCCTGCTTAAACCACGTAGCCTCACCCAAATTTACACGATCGCTCAGACCTCAGCTCCCCAGCCTTGTCTAGGTCCATTGCTGTCGACCGCTATATCCTCCAAGCCACCTGCATATCCAAATACCAAGTAACTATATCGAGCACAAGTTCTAAATACTTAACTCACGTTGGTCAAAATCATGCATCTTGCAATACAACACAAACCTTCATGGCTATCAAACCGTGAACCGATCTCAACCCAACTTAACTCACCTTAGACTTTGGCCACAGCCACCAATCTAACTGCTCTCCTCACACCAGTTGGACTGTCCCGGTCTGACTAGCCACCCAGTGTGACCGCATTTAAAATGTCGATCACACCGGCCAAGTTCCCCGGTCCGAACGCCAACAACGGCCAATCCGACCGCACTTACCCAAACTCCTTGCTCTCTACACAATAGCAACTACCAACGAGGAATCGATCATACCGCCCATATGGTTTGATTGCCCCAAACTCCGGTCACACCAAACCCCCAGTGAGACTGTCGTTCCAGGCCGGTCCGATCGCTTCCTCCCAGCAGTCCAACCGGGTCTTCGGACTGGTCTGACCACCAACACTGGCAATAAATCTGAATTTTCTAAAACTCTTACAAAATTAAAATTCAACTCAACCAAAATGTTAGTTATTATCTCAAATATATCTTAGACCTAGTACATGTTCTCTCAACAAGAAATGGTACAAATCTACACAGGAATCATACGAAATCCCTGCATGATAAAAGTGACATCAAATCTATAACCACACAAAATTCATACTGAAGTGCACTCACATGCGCGCAAAGTTGGGCATCCAAAATCCAACTAACTTTTTCGCTCAATATAGATGTTATTTATCTCAGTTTGTGCAATGAGCTACTTCAATACTCATAGGGCCTGTTTGGTTGCCTGCATGAGCTGATGCAGCTGCATGAGCGTGGCCAGGCTGAGTAGAGAAGGTCTTCAGCCGCGTTTCTCCTCAGCCTGGCTCCAGTTGATTTTTTGCATCCGCTCGTGCAGGCTCTCACCCGATGCAGGCAACCAAACACCATCTCCCTGCATGCGCTGGTGCGAGCCACCCCGATGCAGGCAACCAAACAACCCCATAGTCTCAATCTGAAACACCCTGCATCCTTAATTAACATTAACCAATGAATTAGATGTTTAATCGAAACTAATGAATAAACTGAGAGACAATTAAGTTTTCTAAACATACAACAGACCAAATTGCAACATGGGATATTGAATAAATAAGTATATTCACAAATACCATTCCATCAAATAAAACACCTCAACTCACAATTTACACATTCTGTACAATTTAAATATACTAGTATAGTGCCCGTGCTAACGCTACGGTAAAATACAAAACAAGATAAAATTTGTAAAAAATAAAACGAACAATCAGATTCATTAAGATTCACGTCTCATATATTGTATAACCAAATAGTTTTGTCACATAATGAATATCACATAAATACGTGACCGGTCGGAACCACCCAACACGCAATGCTCAAAAGCCTACGACCGATTCCCAGGTCTTGCGATCGCTTCGCGAGCGAGACCATACGACCGGTTAACAGAAGCTACGACCGTTTATCGCGTGATTTAAGCTACGGCCGTCTCATATAACAATGTGTGCACAAGCCATACGACCAGCTCCCACATGCTACGACCACCCAGAAGACCGTACGACCGACTCCCAGACCAAACGATCGATCCTACAGGTCACACGACCACTTACCAGGTATCTACGACTACGTTCAAGTCTTCCCGGGCGCAGCCGATCGCATACGATGACCTCACAGCGAAGTCGCAAGCTCGAGCGCCGACTTCTAACTGCAGACTACGGCCAACGTGGTCGTAAGCCTTCCGACTACGAACCTCGGCCAACGTGGTCGTAAGCCTTCCGACTACGAACCTCGGCCAACGTGGTCGTAAGCCTTCCGACTATGAACCTCGGCCAACGTGGTCGTACGCCTTTCGGGTGACCTTCGACCTCACCCAAAGTGGTCGTAAACAGTGCACATGGCTTTCGACCATGACCATCGTGATCGTAAAACCTTCCGACCACTCGTTCAATTCTTCTACCCGATTTCGACCACGACCAGTCGTAATCGTACCAACTTTACTATGGTCGATCCGCCTCCCGATATACTACGACCACGGCCAAGAGGAGTAAGAAAAGGTTTTACTGGTTCCGGTCGCTGGCAAAGTGGTCGTATGGAGTACTGCTAACTTCCGACCACGGTCAAAGCCGTCGTATGAACTTCGGCTGACTCTCGATGATGTACAGCGTGGTCGTAGACAGCCCGGCTAGGTTCCGAATCGTATTGGATCTTGTGTAAATGCTTCCGACTACGCGTTCAAACCTTCTACCCGGTTACGATTAAGTTTCACGCAATTGTATATCACCATGTATATAATCTGGAAAACACTCATGTATATTACCAGCAAGTTCAGGTCATGAAATTACAAGCCTAGGCCAATTATAATGCATAACAAGGCAATAATAAGTCATGTCTCGCCTGAACCATCTAATTTCTGATTTGCTTAAGTAGGTCTTGGAGTTCTCCAGGGATAATGTCTTTACATTCATTTTCACTGCTCTTCAAAATGTCCACCAAGAAATTCGTCCTCAGTGAATGTGATCACTGTGCATGGCAGATAATAAGTTAACTTATTAATTTGCTATGTAGTCTACAAAATATACATAGAGAATATTATATGCTCACAGTGTTGATAACTGGTAATCTTACGCCATTCCACGACCACATGAAACTGTATACAAGGAAGCCTGACAGGTTGCTGGAGAAGAGCACGTGTTTAATTGTTATAGATAAGTTATTACCAATCCGTAGTTTTTGCCTGAGAGGTCGTTTACGACCACATTGTAAGCGTGTTAAGAAGACGTACGACCAGAGCAAAGGTGATGGAACGTGCTCGGGAGGCGCTACGAAACATTGGTTAGATTTTGATTTTAGAAAAATTTAGAAATTTGTTTCATTCAATTCGGAGTTAAAATGAATTAGTTATGGTCGGTTGAAATCCTCTGTTGGAATAAACTCGGAAAAAGATGAAAGTCTAACAGGCGGGACCCTCAGCCGAAGGCAAGACGACAGCGTGGTCGTGGAGATTACGTGGTCGAAAATTGACCGCATGGCTGTGAGTTCAACCGCCGGCCGTAAACGATTACGTGGTCGGAGGGACTTACGACCACGGCAAATATCGACAGGCAGCGGGATCGAGAGGCGCCTACGACCACGGCAGAGGAACAGTGATTTTACGACCACGTGGTAAAATCACTGACGCGGTCGAAAGGCGATCGATTGCGGCAAAATCGATTGATCGTGAGGTCAGGAAGCAATACGACCAGATTGGTGAGAAGTCGAGGGTGATCTGCAGGTGAACGTGGTCGGCGGTCGGAGAGTGCTTCGACCACGTTGTGCGGGGGTGAACGTGGTCATAAGGCGCTACGACCACGTTGGGAATGGTCGATGAGGCTTTAACCGCGAGGCAAGCGGTCGCAAAGGGTTACGACCACTTGTAAACGATATGAGAGTGGTCGAAAAGTGCTTCGACCGTGGCATAAGTGGGCGGTGGGTGTTTCTGAGTGGTCGTAAGGGTTACGACCACGCTGTAAGAGTGTGAGTGGTCGTATGGTCGTAGATCTGTGTAGTCGTAGAGTCTTACGACCGCCCTAGATTGTTTACGATCAAATCCAAACCCTTAGAATCCTGTACGACCATGTTAGAGTCCTTTTCGACCGTCTGCAATACCATACGACCGCTTAAACTTGTTGTCGATCACTTTGAGTCATGGTCGTAAGACCTGTAGCAGCTCTCGGCTTCAGCCACTCAATTCACCGTGGTCGAAACCCATATCGATCATGTCCACTTCTTTCACCTCGGTCGTAGTCGTTTATGGTTACGTACTGGCCTTTTCAGCGTGGGCGCATCTCGTTACGACCATCGACGCTGAAGTCGTGGCCTTCCACGTGATCGAGCATCTCTACGACCACGTTCTGTTAGCGTTTGCCGTGGTCGTTAGCTTCTGCGTGGTCGTAAGTCGATTGTGTGGTCGTAGGCCATTCTCTGTGGTCGTAAACGGTAACGTGATCGTGAGCGATTTTGTAGTCGTAAGTCGACTGTGTGGTCGTAAGCGACTTCATGGTCGTAATTTCGACTACGTGTTCGTAACTCATTCCCCGTGGTCGTAAACGACTTTGCGGTCGTAATCTCGACTGTTTGGTCGTGAACGACTACGTGGTCGTAAACATCGTAAGTCTTCTTCGTAGTCTTAAGTCTCCTTTGTAGTCGTAAGTCTTCTCCGTGGTCGTAAGATCCATTCGAGTAATCGTAAGCTCCATCCGAGTAGTCGTAATCTTTTCCGACTGCATTGTCGTAGTCGTAACCTCTCCTGATCACGTTTGCCGTGGTCGTAGCTCTTCCCGATTACGTTTGCCGTGGTCGTAGCTCTTCCCGATTACGTTTGCCGTAGTCGTAGCTCTTCCCGATTACGTTTGTCGTGGTCGTAGCTCTTCCCGATTACGTTTGCCGTGGTCGTAGCTCTTCCCGATTACGTTTGCCGTGGTCGTAATTTTGGCTACGTGGTCGTAAACTCTACAGCATAGTCGTAAAATTTGACCGTGGTCGTAAACAACCGGGTAATCGTCAGTTCGACTGTGGTTGTAGGTTCGACTACGTAGTCGTAATACCTCTCGGTCGTCTTTCCGACTGCATTGTCGTAGCCGAAGTTTCTTCCGATCACGTCTACAGTAGTCGTAACCCTTCCGACCGCGATAGCCGTGGTCGTATCTCCCTCTCCGACCACGTTGATTCCCGAAGACAATTCTTTTTCTCCGATGTAAAACTTCCAAAGGTCATAACTTTCTCATTTTAACTCCGATTTCAGCCATTCAAATTTCTAAATTTGTCTAAAATCATAATCTAACCAAATATGGTCTCTCTTGAATTTTTTGGATTTTGTTTGAATTTTGTTTGTATTTATTTGCTTTGTTTGCTTCGTCATTTCTCGCGTAGATTTCAGCGTTGTCGACGATCACTCCACCCAACAGCAAGAAGACCCAGAGAATCTGCAAGAAGGCAAGTCTCCTTTGATCATATTGAACCCATGATTTGAAATGTTTTCGAATTATTTTAAATTATGTGCATTGCTATTTACATAAAATCTTAGTTCACATCTTTAGGATTACTATGAAACGACTATGTTGTGCCGTTTACGACCACTTTGTGAAGTCCCTGCAAAGTCGAAAGTCCTTTTGAGTGGTCGAGAGATCACCTTCGACCACATTGGCCGTGGTTGGAAGGAGTCTGGAAGTGTTACGACCACATTGGTCGTGGTCGAGGGCTGGAAGAAGTAGTTTACGACTTTGTTGGCCGTGGTCGGAAGGCACCAGGAGAGTTTACGACCACTACAGAGCATTCTTTGTGAGGTCACATTCTACATCACACTACAACATAAGAAAACAAGACATGTCTGGTCATCGAAGGCTCAAGCACAAATTCGCTAATATGACAAGAAAATCAATAAATTAACTTATGTGATAGCAATAACACCTTATATCAGAAAATCATTAGAAGGTTTGTTCAATCCTCATTTGAATCTGTAAATTTTGTAAGATCCAAACTTTCAGCTTTCATGTCACTGCAGATGCATAATACGAACCTTTGAACTCTTTGGCCCAGGAGATTCCACAACAGTCTGCATTAGGTAATGTGAATTAACATGCACACCTTCTCTTGCAGCATCTGTAAATAAATACAGGCGTCCATGATGGTGTTCAACAATGCAATGAACTTGGGAGTCACCATCCCATACCAGTGTCATTCTAGACAGAGGATCAGAAGACTTTATTAAATATACCTGGAAAAGGATAATCTTGCAATGAGCAGCGAACAAAGGACCAGCTAATAATAATACAGATAAGGTGCACAAGAGACAGTACCTTTGAGTGAGTGTCTGAAAAGACATTTAACGTTATAAACCGAAAATCCTTGGTATGTTTGATATTTAAATAAATATTCTCATCAGGTTATTCCAACATGAGAATATCATCCTTGTTTGATCCAATAATGCTGCAAAACAGCCTAGCCAAAGAAAATTTTAAGCTATTTGGTTATTCCAACATAAATGTTAGTTATTTGGTTATTACTTATTGAAGATGTTCTATAAAAAGTAATTAAATTATACATCTAAACCAATAATAGCATAACTTGAGACTAAAGAGCCATAATAGCAGCAAAAATACTGTTCAAAGAGAACTTACCAGCATATCCAAGAACAGGAATCTTACTTGATGCCTTGATTTGAGAAACCAGCTTATTACTACCTCTTGGAATGACGAGATCAATGACATCATCAAGCTGTACAATGTATTACGAGTTTAGCCATATTGGTAGAATAATTATTTTGGTCATAGTACTGCATTCTCACCTTTATCAAATCTGCAATTTCATCTCTAGTTGTAACAAGGCCAATAAGTTTTTCACCAACGTTATCATGAATAGCATCAGTTATAACCTAAAAAATAACAAAATGGTATTTTAAAGGACACTCAAGCTAAAAACAACATGTAATGTCAATAGTAAGCTACTACATATCACAAGATAATACCTTATGCAATATTGTGTTTAATCTCATAGCTTCTTTTCCACCTTTCAGGAGAAGGCCATTACCACTTCGAATTGCTAAAGACGCAATCTACACCATTATATACAACAACTTTAAAGCAAGTTGCTTAATATGCTTAAGTACAAATCATGCACGAAGCATATGGTTTATACAAAAACATAAACTGCAGTAATTTAACAACTAAAAATACTGCACCAAAGCATCAGGTCGGGACTCAAAAACAATCAAGAGAACACCCAAGGGCCAAGATGTTTTTTCAAGAACTAAACCATCAGCAACCTGAAAAAATGTAATCTATTCGGAAGAGTCAGAGATCGAAGGAACTGGGCGGGGATGAGAATACATTGGGAGAGGAGGGGAGCGCGTGTGCGTACCTGGTGCGGCCCACCTCGCTTGGCGCGCGTCTGCGACGACCGAGGTCGAGCAGCGGCGGCCTCGCCTGACGCGAGCGACGGTGGCCTCGCTAGGGGCGCGCGGCGGCGGCGGCACCTCCAGGAACCCTACAAGCCCCGGCAGCCCAACTCGCTTGGCGCGCGTCGGTGACGACCGAGGTCGAGCGGCGGCGGCCTCGCCTGACGCGAGCGACGGTGGCCTCGCTAGGCGCGCGCGGCGGCGGCGGCACCTCCAAGAACCCTAGATGGGTTTTGGGAGGAGAGAGAGAACTCTTTAGGACTCAGCGGCGGCGCGGAGGAGCGGGGGAGGAGGAGGCGGTGGCACGGGGTGGGGAGGAGGAGGAGGCGGCGGCGGCGGCGCTGGGTGGGGGGAGGAGGAGGCGACGGCGTCGCGGGGTGGGAGGGAGGAGGAGGCGACGGCGTCGCGGGGTGGGAGGGAGGGGAGGAGGCGGCGTCGCGGGGTGGGGAGGAGGAGGCGACAGCGTCGCGGGGTGGGAGGGAGGGGAGGAGGCGGCGGCGCGGGGTGGGAGGGAGGGGAGGAGGCGGCGACGCGGGGTGGGGAGGAGGAGGAGGCGGCGCAGGGTGGGAGGGAGGGTCGGGGGAGGCGGCGGCCTGTTTTGGGAGGCAGATATTAGGTTTTTAAGCGGGGGAGGCGGATGAGTGATGAGGTTTGGTCCCAGCAATCTGATCCGTTTGGATCTGAGTGAGTAAGAGAAAGACAAGGTTAGATGGGATCTTGTCCCTTCATTTCAAACGTTGGTTGGGTATGGTGGTAAATTTCTGGGTGTACTTAGGATAGCTAATGACTGTGTGGTACAATTTTGCTGTGTGGCTTTAGGATTGTTTTTTAGGTGCATTATTAGTTTAGACACAGTTGAGTACACTTACTACACATCATGTCTATACACATAACAGAATGCAACTCAATGCCATCACAAGTGACAAATTCTTTTGAGGCCATATTATCAGAGATAACCACCGCACCTTGATGCATCCATGGGGATAAAAGCGAAAGAGGCAATTGCCCGGGGGCAGGAGCTCACGTGAAGTTGTGCCTCCCCCCACGGCAATGCGTTATATGCGTGGGCTGGCCCGGATTTGGTTTAGGGCATTCACTCGATCCATTCATCGCCGCTCCCTCCCCACCAACTTTGGAGTCGTTAATTGTTGAGAGCAACGGAGAGGAACGTGCGTGCGATGAGATTAGCGGCGAAGAGCGCTGCTCCGTTACTTTTTTTCCTGATTGATTAGTTGGTAGCCGTGGTCCTCGATCCTCGTGGATTCCATGAGGATTTTGTGGTGATCGGTTCGGCTGAAAAGCTCATGGCTTATGGCTGAAAACGCTGTAGCTGGCTGAAAAAAGTACTGTAGCTGATAGAGGCTTATTTAGCATAATTAAATTTAAAAATATTTAAAAATATAAAAAATATGTTAGCCCATTACGTATAATACAAACAAATACGGGAAAAAAGAACCGGTACAAAAACTCAACAAAAAGTCAAAAGTTCAGAAAAAAATGAAACTTATGAATAGTAAAAAATAAGTCAGAAGCCGAAACCGAATTTTTCAGGGCAGGGCAAAATTGGCTCTCGTAAAGCGTACATAGCATGGACGAGTCCTTCTCGTGTACGTGCCCGTCTTTGCAGACCCCTCCGCCATCAGTCGCTGATTCGACGGAACGAGCTGACCGCATCACCACAGCGTCCTTTGTGAGTACAATCGTACCGTCTCTACATGGCAGAAGTGACGCCTTCTGAAAGTAAATTATAAGTACAATTATATTGTGATTCTGAAAATCTATGCGGATAAACGACGCTCTTTTCTTTTATAAATCTAGTCCCCTTTTAACAATCCAACAGGTAATGCATATCGTTTATCATATTATAGTAGCTTAACAGGTCCTGTCAAATCACCATAGCTTGACAACACCTGCCGGCTACAGCAGCTCAGTAAGCGAGCAACCACGGCTCGGTGGGATGAGCTGACTAGCTGCTCAAATCGGCGGGGAATTCAGCGAGCATGATTAGCACTAATTAAACATAATATTTCATAATTAGTACTAATCAAACGTGATTAAAACTAATTAATCGCTATCGCGCCATCCAGCTCGACACATCATCTTGATGATACCGAGCTAACAAAAAGCTAAATTTATAAAAAATAGACGGTCGAGAGCTAAATTTTAAAAATAGCTACGATGATGCGATCCCGGGCCGGGCCGGGCCGGTCCGGTTCATTAAAGGATCTTTTTGTCTAAAAACAGGCAAAAATAATATTTTATTAGCAACCTCCGGGGTCATGGATCGAACCTGCGGCATCTAGCCTCCCTCCCCGCTTGCGCAGAGAGAGAGCCCGATTTGGCTTGGCCCGTAGGCGCTGTTTGGAAGGGAACTAGTATATTTTGACATATACATGTAATGTTTTGACATATGCATGTAATCTTGGCCAAATATTTTTCAAAAATATTAAAATATTGATTTTTTGAACCGTGGTCGGACCATTCAGACTGCAGGCTGAACCGTTAAACTAATGGACCAGTACCTGATGGTTCTCTTGCCAGTCCGGTTTCAATTGGGTAAATTCTTTTCGGCTGCGGTTGGTGGTTTTTTGGTTCTAACGTAAGTAGTTGTTTAAACGAAGCGAATACTGATAAGTCTAAAAAGGTTGTTACAATAAGTTACTTTAAAAATATTATTTCGATAAACTGTTTCAAAATCACAGTAGAAAAACCCATGTTAATGTTTTTTTAAGAAAAACTATAAACTAAAAAGAAGCGTGTAATAACTATGATCAAGTAGGCCATTCCATCAAGTAACACAAAAGACAGGCATTGTCTGGTCAACAACGCCTCCCTATTTCATGAATCGGGTCAAGGGGTTAAGTAAATAAAAAATATGCTTGTAGAGGCATCCGGGTTTGATAGCACCAGAGGGTATTCATTACTAGGCTAACAACCACTGTTGCGGTCGGAACGACAACATGGGGTCTATAAGAGCGTAGTACAACTGTACATAGCAATAGGCGATCCAAGTACGAGAGAAAAAAAACAAAATTTTAGAACACGATCGGCGATAAATACTTACAATCTTTCATGTTGGTACATCACTCGCATGACATTCATGACTTTTTTTTTTAGCTTCTAAGAGCTGCTTTTTATACTGTAGCAACTTCATTTATATCGGTTAAAACTGTATATTTCTATTGTTCCATACTCTCTCTTACAAATAATCCAAAAACTATAAACCATAATTAAAAACCATAAACTGGAACCAAAAGAGCAGGCCCTCAAGCAGCTTGCCAGAACATAAATGTGACAAACCAATGGTTAGTCCTTGCAACATTTATTCAGTAGTAACTGTGATCCGTGTGATTTTCATTTCGACTTCGGTTTCTGACAAACCAGAATAAACACACTGGTTTTTTATTTTGTTTTTGTCTTTTTCTTTTTCTTTGCATTGTCTATACTTATTGTTTTATTTTTTTTGCATTGAATGACTCAGAAAAAACTAATGGCCGCTACGTAATAATTACAGCCAACAGCCGCTAAAATAAGCCGTTTTAAACAGCTCATAAATGCTGGAGAACAGAACAATTTAAGTAACAGCTTTCATTAATCTGTGTTAAATAATCATATTGCGATCGTCACTGTCAGTCAAGTCAATCTAGCTAACTCTGCTGTGTGGATATGTACATCACGTTGACTTCGCATGAATTAAAAAAAATGTATATGAACAAGCAGGCACGGCTGCAGAACAATGAATTTGAGTACTGGCATGGGTATGGCTGCATCAATGATCAATGTACACGCGGAGGACACTGCCAGGTTAAGTATATACATAGAAAGTAGAAGATGATGTTGATTTGCTGCATATGAGGTCATCGGATTTCTTTTGAGCCAGAGATCAGCGGTGGGTGCCTGCCTAGGCAGTCTGGCACTGTCAATAAGCTCAGCAGAATGTGGAGCCATCGTCACAGAGATCTCATGTACATAGATATAGCCGCATGTTACGGAAAGCATGGGACGATTTGCTCCTTTAGAGTCTTGAATCATGCTGCTATAAGTGGTATTAACACACTGTCTCCACTTGCTCTCAGTTGTACGTGGGTGGACAATTTTGTCCTGGTCAGACTAAATGTTCTACGGGTGAATCAGAATTACTGCAACGCTTTGACGTTTGGGCCTCCAGAATTTTCTGCATAGCATAGTGACACCTAAAATTTCAAAAGCATAAGCTGTTAGCACAACTGTAGGCCAAGAAATCAGTTCAAATGCATGGCAACTGAGTTTGCAACCTTTACATGCAGCTAAGGGCAAGTGATACAAGCCAACAAGCAAAGCTATACATTTGAATTGTCAACAGTTGTTAAAAAGTTATTGCTTCTAGTCCTAACACGCTCCAATGGTAGCCTTTTCAGAAAGTTCTCAAACTGACGTGGTTCCAAAAAACAATCCACTGGGATAGCCTCTAAATTCCGCCTCTCTCTGGTAATTTAGAGACATACATGCACATTTGACATGAGAGAGACAAACATGCATATTTGACTGATTCATGTTTGACATGAGAGAGTAATGACATGTGTTGGTTCTACCAAACAGGTCACTACAAAAGGGAATGCTATATACTTCCCCAAATAATGTAGTATCATTCCTAGTAACATAGCCATGGATAACTGTACCAGTTACAAAACATTTGCTACTGTATCAGTTATAAGGTTAATGGCTTAATAAAATGCACTGCACTATGTGTACTAGTTATAGTTAGTTAATAATTATTTGAATTTTACCTCCATGGCAAGTGATCTGTAAACATGGAAGGAGTAACGGCAATATCCCTGAAGTTCTCTCTTTTCGCCAATATAGCTTTATATGGTGGTTCAGTTTCCTGCAACTTCCAGCATTTCCATAGAGGAAAGAGGCTCTTTTTTTGCCGCACCACATGAATAATTAAGCCTGCAAGAAACATCTCCGGAGGCTCCACTGGTATTTCCCTATAACATGTTCGATGCTCTTGCAAACCAGAATCAGGCCCATCAACTGGAATTATCCGGACGTCCTGATCAATGTGTAGACCTTGATAGCTACTGTGCTCATCTATAGATGGACTGGATCCATTATACCCCACGAAGCCATTATGCAAATCTTGGAGGTCTGTCTCAGTATCACATAATGAATCCTGGTGCGGAAACCGTCTTTCACTAGGTACTGCCCTCCCTGTAACAGGAAAACGGGAATTCAGAAAGACAATTGTAGAAAAGCCAAATGAGCATTACAAAATCTATAACGTTTCTAAGATTGATTCAAGTGGTCAGTTTCTCATATGTTCATCCAAAATAAACAAAAGAGAAGGTAAAAGAATTTCCTTCACATGTGTGCCTAGCTGCCGTCCTTCTATTATTACCGATGTAGTCCTCAATTATGTCACCATCAGGACCATTCTCATGATACTTGTTCACATGCAAAATTCTGCGAGCAAGTTTTTGTATCATCGCTGTATCAGCTGGAGAGTTATCTGAAAGAGCACTTATTGCAGCAGATCGTAGCCGGAGTATTGAGTTGATTGAAAGGCGAGAAGAAAATTCGTCGTGGCATACAATGCTGGAAAGGAAGAGGGAACATTGAATCAAAGAGGTTAATAAACCTTGCTAAGAGGACAGCACACCAAGAATTTACGTTCAATTAATAAAAGTAGATTGTAAGACGTTCTCAGTTTATTCTTACGTGGTAACAAACTGTGAACAGGCTTCAGCTATTACAAAGTCCACACAAGGAAGTGGTCCGTAAGCATATACATGCATGTCTGGGTATCTGCCGAAAAGCTGCCCAATAACAAGTTAAACTATGAAGAACCATGGATATTGAATACTCCAGATAACACTAATCAGCATCCACAGTAGGGAATTAGAACAAGTCAAACAAAATCAGAGAACAATTCTTAAAAATCATATGAGCTGATGAGTCATCTTTATGCATACCAAGCTTGTAGAATGAATAGCTTATCGCATAATACTTAGCAGTTGGCAATGTCAAAACTGTGTTAGTCATCTAAATTGCATTAGATTAGAATGAGAAGTAACATAGGTGATACACATCAAGTTAGAAAAGATGGACTGGTCCAGTCAAATATAATTAACAAAGAATGTGTTCAAAATAAAAGTGAAGGTTCAACATGCTTTACCATCATTCCTAGTACTGTAGCAACAGCACCTCCTAAAGAATGTCCAACAACACGAATTTTATATCCATGACATTCACTGCCTTCCCCGACCAGTGTAGAAAGAAACCCAAGTCTTCTGGAGGACGAGTTCTCTTGAGTTGGCATTTTGGTAAGAGGGAGATAACATATTAGTCGCTATAAATATCTATGATATATAAATCAATCAGATTAATACATGTATTGCACCTAATCTTGTAATATGTGGGGTGATAGTTTGCTAAAAGCAAAATAGAACATAATTAGAAGTATATCTTCTGTTGCAAACCAAATCAAATAATGAAATAGAAGAAAAGAACAAACAGTACTAAATTAGCCCTGACAGCTGATGTGCTAACCAGTAACAATTGGATGGCATAATTTCAAAGATAGTGGCATACTTTTTGTAGCAGCACTGGACCCAGCAGCTAACACAGCAAAATATTTTGAAATATGAAGCACACAACTTTTTACAGAAAACAGCCATTATCACTAGTAAACCATTTCAGATACCACAACTACAATTGCTGAACTAAACCAAATGACAAACATCCAGTGTGAAAAATCAAACCTCCTGCGCATTCGTTGAGTTGCATGAAAAGCTCCCTAGCAGACTCTACAATTCCACCATGTCCATAATGTGGAAATGTAGAAATAACTCTCGTCCTCGTAGTTGCAGATAATTGTTCACTACTGAAGAAAAAAAGGATCATAATGTCAACATACGGGCTTACAACAGATGGTCACAATTTAAACAAGTTAATTTCAACAATAGAAGTAGAGAGAGATTAGGTAAGAACAGAAGAGATGAGTGATGACTCTTTAAGAGGGAATTACTTTACTAGTCCGTCCAAATCTTCCATAGTAAAAGCACATTCTCTGCATAATCCATCAGTTATGAGATCCTCTGGTGTCTCTGTTCCACGAACCGCAATAACAACAGTTTTTATGTCGTGGAGGGCCACAACAAAGTAAGCAGCTTCACGCTTGCTCTGCATAGATGAATAAAAGAGATCATCATATTCTCTTAAAGATACCAACCAGTTATTTTCTCTACCAAGTTTTTAAACTGTGCCACAGTGCCTTCCTTGAACTGAGTGAATGTATAATATTACGACACAATTGACACAGAAAGGCAAACACAATGGATTGTACACAACACACTCAGGTTCTCAGCTACTCAAGGTAGTTAGATGACATATATTAGTGCACTCTAAAAGGATGAGTTCCTTTAACCAATCCAACAAATAACTTCACAAAAAGTAAGGATGAGTTTCTTTAACCAATCCACCAAATAACTTCACGAAAAAGTATCATTAGGCTACAAGCAGAATCCAGATGGCTACCAAGGGTCAGCTAAATGAACATAAAATGAAAGGAGGGCCAGCAAAGAAACATACAATATGTTATAAATGCCCCTTAAAGTGCTATTCATAAATGGTTGAAAAATTACATTATCCCACTTTAGCCGACATTTATGAATTTCAATGTTATTCAAAAACATGTTGTTACCTGACAAACACGGCCTCGAAGAAGTGCTTTAGGTGGTATATTAACAAATCTAAGGAAAGCGGCAGCATGGCCTCGCCACCAGTTGTCACCATCAAGTGCAGGGCGCCTGAACGAAGATTAATATGTAGCTGTTATGTAAGGGAAAAATAGCATAAGGTGTTCTACTTTTTTCCAATGGAATAGTTTTGCTCCAGAGCATAAATAAGGGAAACACCGCAGATCAACAAATCATGAAGATGTGCAGACATAATAGGTTTAGATTGAAAGCATAATTGTGTAACAAGATTCTATTTCAGTCCAAGGAGGATTTTGCAGAATAAACTCAAATTAGCTTAATTCACTAAGCCATATATTTCCAGAACAAAACTTCCAGCTGAACTGGCCTAAAAGAACATCACTATCAGAAAACAAGGGAGGTTTGCGAATGAACAGACAACTGAGAAGTAGACTTCGTAGATACCTTCTGCGCGTCCATGGAGTTAAAACACCTTGTCTATAAACCCATGCACAGGGAAACAAAATAGGGTTTCTTCCGAAATCCAGAAGTGGTCCCTGCAATAAGACCTTGTCAAGTGCAATCATACAAGGCAGGCAGGCAGGCATAAAAATTATGTCCCAGTTAGATAGCAACTAACCGTGTAACATGCCTCAGCAAATGGATGGAGGATAGTAGCTTCTTTCATAAGCTCATGAGGCGCCTCCACAAGGTCAGTTTGCAAATCAGGCAAATTCCCATGCTTCTGCAATAGAGCAAGCCCTATAGCACATACCGTAAAGAGATCCTCATTATGCTGCTGATACACTCATAATAACAAATGATGATTCACCTAAAAAGACAATGAAAATTTCCAAAGCATATGATCTTATACGTGTAATTTATGAATTTATCCACTTGATATGGAACCAGACCCCCTCTTTTTAATCAACCATTCCCATATCATGTTTTTTATGGCGAAGTGTCTATGCAGCACAGAATACAATACTTGGGGTAACTCTCAGTCTTTTTGGAGTCAACCATCAGTGGATAATAGCAAGGGAGCTGTGCAATCCAACCTGTGTTAGAAGGCAACTACTTGAATTAGGTGGTGAGAAGGGTGACCATGTAACTGCAATCTGAGCAGCATTTTGCTCCAGGAGTCCTGGTATTCTTTTTGAAATCTTGCGCACAAGCAGGTTCTTGCATTTTTCAATCAAGTAAATTGCACCAAGCCCACCTATATTTTGTGAAGAACACAACCTACATATATATTTAAATATCTGCTATCACAATATATCATATATGCATTCTAAATTTGTGCAATCAACTGGCTTGCATCTGAAATACATAGTTACAGTCTTATATTTGATTGGATAGGCAAGCTGCAGTTACTTATCAGAAACATTTTTTCCTCCAGTTTTTTTTTATGTAAAGGATAGAAAATAGATATATTAAGTTATTCCTTGGTTTTATACAGAAGTCATGTTTTTGAGGTAGAAGTGGACAAATTGCACAAACTTTAAAGTACAATGAACAGGTGATCACAAAAATGTGAAGTATATCATATATGTTGGAGTTTGGTATGGTACAAGTGAGCCTGGTAGAACTTACTCGTTGTTTATTGAAGATAAAGTACTAATATAGCTAAGCACATCTTTGGGCAGGTGCATAACAAAATTTCAAAATATTCATGTGGGTTGGTTACAAGTCTAATGATTACAAAATTCAAATAGGCCACTGAACATATTTGATATGAAGCACTGAAACAGAGAGCCAACCTGCTAAGAGTTCCAAATGGCCAGTCCCAGAAGCACGATATGCAACCAAATCACCCAGAAGTCTTGCCACAGAATAGACCTCGTCTTCTTCCAATACGGTTCTAAATCAGTATTCAGTACATAAGACAACTAGCTCAAACGACTAAATTAATATTGAACCTTCACAGCGTAAATAAAATGACTGGATAAGGACCTACAGATACTTTGCACGTCCTAGGCAGCATAAAGCTTCTCGAATTCCATGATCAAACACTTCCCTATAATGAGCTTTCCATGCCATATCATGTGTTGCATAAAATGATCGCCATCTCAATATATCAGAACCCGTGAAGCATTGGATGATGACCACAACCCAGGAAAGGATAAGAAACAGAGCGATTAGTGCTCGCCTCGAGATTCGATCAGCTTCATCCTGTCCTAGATACAAGCAAGGAGAACTAATTATTGGAGCACAAGACAGACATATAGAATTGATAGAGCAAGAAAGAGAATCTTGGGCAATAAGGCATGGAATAAAATGCGAGTCCCCCTCAAATGTACTGTTTTTCAGTATATTCACTAAGGTAAAAGCTGCACAAAACATGAGTAGTTGTCATGCTCTTGGTACTGTTTAACAATAAATATTCATATGGAATCTCCAGAAAAATATTCTCAACAAATGTTTTGTATGGATGAAGTTTACTCGGCCGTGAGCTTACAGCAAACAAAGGTGGGTAAAGGGTTAGGTCCAAAGAAAGAATATACAACTGATAAGTGATGGAACCAACTCAAACATACCAAAGAAACAGGAACTGGATCTTCTTTCGTTTGAAAGATCTCTCACAACGACAAACATGAGATAAATTGCCCCAACCAACTGCAATGCACCAACTGCCATACCAGATCTAGTCCACCACAACCAGCGTTTATACCTCACCTGTTCAGCACAATGAAAGTAGCAATATGTAAACCAGGAGAAACTATACTCTGCTCAGATCTCATTTAAGTCAAACAGCTGCATATTTAACAAATTTTCATATCCCATCATTATCCCTGCTTTACTGTTTTTCAATTAATTTCGTCCTCCTTTTTTGCCCCTTCGTATTATCTTGGCAGAATGTAAACATGGATATCAACTACTTCAAGATTCCTTGATGTGTCTCAACAGGGAATGCTTGATTTGTTAACATTGCTTCCCACTTTTACTACCAATAATTACAAAGATGACTACTTAATAGGGCAATAGAGCACTAGAAGCAAATTAACGCAAATGGTAGCAATCCCATTAGACCTTAGGGGCTTACGGCAATCCCAGTTGCCAATCAAATTTAGTGGTGTCCGTTAGCAATGGGCTGACACTAAATTTAGCGCTTGACCTTGACATGGATGAACCAAAAAATCGGTTTACCCTGATTGACATGACAATCTTTTTGGCTTTGGTTTATCACTTTGTCTTTTCAAGATAGAGTCTACAGATAGATTGTAGTAGACGCTGTACGGACTTCAATTATACTGGCTTAAATAGCATACCACTGTTTCTCTCTTCGTGCTGTCTCTCACGAACATCCATAACTCAAAAACCATAAGCCAAAAGCCAAAACCACAACCCAAAAGAACCCACCCTAAATCTACATACTGGTGTGCACTTGAGTTCAACTGCAGAGTTGGGGACTACAATCCTCAATCCTCATTGATACATCATGAAGAACATTTTCCAGATTGCCAATGCTATCAATGTGTGTTGTTTCAGGTAAAACGACCTATATCGATGCAATTACTAATTCCAATTAAAGGATATACAGTTCACAGTAACATTGAGCCACCTCATAGTGCGTAGACCTTAACCACATCAAACTCCGCCTATGTGCATCAAGTTAAGCTCTTAATTCAACCTATCCACAGAAACTCACGTCTGGTTTTTCATCACTGGAGGAATACCATACTGTAAGCTCAACTAAAGCCACAGCATCATAGCAGAGTTGGCAGCTAATATATTTCATCAATTACACTACTATTGCATCCAACCACCTCAAAACCAAGCTAATTCACATCAATGATAAAAGCAACTCGACACCAGCTCAAATTATCCTGAATCTTAACCAATCTTAGATGCAAAAAAAATCACATGGGTTTGTGTTGAAACCAATCGAAATCCAAGCTAAATTTCCTTCGTGACACCTCAGAGTTATGCCAAGCAAACCAACCACCGCACGCACCCCACCAAAAGTGATCTAATCTACCTAACCAGCAACTAGAGCTCTCACCCTGATCTCGTGGCGAGCAACGGCGTCAGCGGCGACGGAGGCAGCACCCTCGTCGAGGTGGCGCCTAGCGATGGCATCCGCCGTGGCGTGCTGCGCGCGCGCGGCGCCAACCATGGCGAGCACCCGGACCCCGGCCAGCGCGGCGGCGAGCGCGAGCCCCCCGCCGCAGCCGGGCGGGAGCACGGAATCAATGAGGTAGAGCCCGAGCAGCAGCACCGCGAGGTTGAGGCCCCCCACGAGGAAAGAGACCACCCGCACCATGCCGACCCGGAAGGCGGCCGCCCGTCCGCCGGCCGCCACCGCCGCCGCCGCGACAACGGAGTCGCCGGCGCCGGCCATGGCGGGCCTCCGTCGGGCAGGCGGCGGCGGCGACGACGACGACGACGAGGGCGCGCGGCGGCGGGGGAGGAGGAAGAGTCGGCGGAGGGGGAGGAGGAGCGGGGCAGGAGTGGTGGTAGGCCCGCGGGTGGGGAGGAGGGGCTTCCTAGGCATCATCCGGCCGCGGCGGCCATGGAAAGCGGGGGGCGGGGTGGCTGGAGGCGGGTACGGAAATAGAAACCGGGAGGACGGGGAGGGGAGGAGGACGAGGTGGGTGGGTGGGTTCGGGAAAGATGGAGGCGGATGGGGAGGAGTCGCGCGGCGTCCGCCCGCTGTTTCTTCTGGGGGACGTTTCCGAGGTCCGCCACTATCCGCTGGCGTTTTATAGCTGTCCTCCTTTGGAATTCGCTTTTGTAGATCTGAATCTGATGTGCTGGGAGTCGGACCACCAGGCGTGCATTCGAAGCAACAAAATCCTTCCTCTTGGTTTTCATTTCAGTTGTGAGAGATAGCTAAAGTTTGATGTCTCTATGGCTAACCATAACATCGTAGCGGATAAATCCCGCCTGTTCTACCTGGTCACCCCTGATGGCATGTTTTCCTCGAGATATCTCACGCTGCTGGCACCTGCCGTGCTTATCTTTTTTGAAGTACAAAACAGACATATACCCATTTACACCATATACACACATATATGTGTCTTCTATGTATGCTACAAGTTAAACAAATACTTAATAACATTCGAAACGCGCAAAGATGTGTTGTCTTACTGAACGCACACGCGTATGTACCCTCTAGAGGGTATTGTTAAATGAACAGCACACTCGAGAAGTGAGCAACATTGCTAGGGCAGAGGAGCGAACACCAGGGACGGAGCTAGCTACGGCCTAAGTCTCAGGCTAGGCTAGTTATTCTTTGGTTAAACCTGTATTTTTTGTGATTTCTTAAGAAAATTTTTATAATTATTTGATTCTATGTCTCGAACTATAGACTACCTAGACCGAAGTCAAATCCGCCACTAGCGAACACCCTCACCTAGCTCAGGACTCCACCCACTGCGCTTCTGCCTCCCATAGCCGGAGGTGTCTCTCCTGCCTTATCACCCTTCCTCTTCTTTGCAAATCAATGCCACCAAAACCTAACTCGACTCTTTGATCAACCATATGGCAAATAGCACACTTTACGCCAGCCCATTGGCTGCCTACTAACTCTAACATGCTAAAAATTTAACTCACTCTCAATTTAGTACTGATCGCAGAATTTGATCCATGAGTTAGCATTGGTGTAATTGTTTGATCTGTGTTAAGAGCTATTGAATTTGTGACATATGATCTTGATTTGTTGCAAAACTTCGCCCTCGTTGCGATTTACCATAACTTAAATCGCCTATGCAGGGGCGGAGGCAGCATGGGATCAGCCGTGTCCAGAGCACCGGCAACCGCCGGCCAGACCCCAGGAACCCCTAGCTCCAGCCTTTAGTTGGATTATGAGCTGTAGTCAAGGCTTGGGGGACATTGGAGGACAGCAGCGTTGCTTGGAGGTTGAAGATGAGCTGCTACACAAACTATACCTTAGTTGGATTGTATTTTCACATTGTTACCTTTTATGTTCATGAAAAGAGTTGATAAACATTGTTCGGATGTTTTCTTCTCAACAATCATCTAAATTTATGACCATTAAATTAAAGACCCAATAACCAGAAATCCACCCCCCTCCAAAAAAATTACCCTCCCCTCAAAAAAAGGGAGAAATGATGAGAGCTATTGGATCTTTAATCTAACGATCAGAAATTTGGATGATTGTTAGAAAGAAAACATATAGGTGACGGCTAGACACTCCCATTCATGAATTTGGATTGTACAGTACACTTATTTCATATTAACTTTCACCCAAGAGCACTCCGCTGTATTTTCCTCCTATATTCACCTCTACGTCTATGACACATTCTTTAAATGAAGGGTAAAGATAGAAAAAAGAACAGTTAATATCAATAAACATTTGTTTTAATGTAGCTGCTGGTGACTTTTTAATGTATTTAAAATTAAAAATTTTAAATAGAAAAAACAATACGAAAGAATACGAAAAAAGGCAAAAAAAAATTAAAAAGTTAAAAAACAAAATTAAAAAGTTAGAAGCTAAAAGTTTAACGGAAAGGGCAAAATAAAACTCATCACGCATGACGAGTCGGCGCGGAAAAATGACTTCTACAGCTCCTGTTTCTCATGGTTGGCGTTGGCGTGCGCTACAGCCATTCAAAGGAAAACATGATCGAGTCGTCGCGATCAACGGCCCATCGCTGCTTCTCGAGCTCTCCCCCCCCATCGAAGAAAATGGGGCTTCTCGAAACGTTAGCTCTCATGATCTACGGCAACGGTCGCCCCCTATATATACTCGTCGCTCTCTAATTAGTGGCTAGGTTCTAGATGTTCCATACTTATGGATCATATTTATAACCGCAAATTCTCCATAAGCTCGTACTACTGTACGGTTGACAATCTTTTCAGAGGGCAGCGAAATCACCGAAATTTCAGAAATTTTGGTTTGGATTCCGGTGAAATTTTAGTATTTTGAATTTGAATTTTGAGAAAAAAAAAGATTATCAAATATGGTAGAGATAAACTAGATAATGGATATAGATAATATAGTGGTGAAAACATAGATGAAACTTGCTCTAATATTTGAAGTTAATCTCAAGATTTGAATTTCAATTCAAATTTTGATCTTATAAAATAATTTTGGAAGGGGCTAAAATCACCAAAATTTAAGCGAAATTGTTAACCCTAACACTGTGTAGGTATGCCAAAAGCATGCTCCTATTAAGTATTCTTTTGGGTTGCGGTTTATGTATTTTTGTCTAATATGATTGCTCATACAAATGAACCGAAAGTCGATAAGTCACTTCAAAAATACTATCTTAATAAGTCATTTCAAAACAATGATAAAAAGCTGTTTTATTTATTTATTCAACTGAAATAATAATCTATATATTATAGCTTAAAAAAGGCCTTAGCCTCTCGCGGGTCACGCGACTCGCACCCGCAGGAGCCAAGAGGCCAAACGACAGTCGACAGAGAAGGAAGCCAGGAGTCTGGCCAGAGAGAGCACTCACGACCTACGACGTCACGTACGTACCCTTGTCTCCCGCTTGGCGAAGTCCTGCGTCGGGCGCTCGTCGCTGCTCCCGGCGTCGGAGGCGATGGCGACTGCGGTCACCTCCTGCGCGCGCGCCATGCCGACCATGGCCGCGATCCTCGCCGCCGCCAGCGCGGCCACCACCCCGACCGCGGCCTCCTCCCTCAGCCCGCAGCGCTCCGCCACCCCCGCGACCTCGGCCGCGGCTCCCACCGCGGCGGTCGCGACGTTCACGGCGGCGAGGGCCACGGACATGCGCCGAAGGCTGCGGAACCGGAACGGCAGCCGCATGGCGCCGCCGGTCTAGCGGGAGTGGCCGGCGTTGTGCTCGCAATGTCCGCGGAGAGGCGTGCGCGTGGATGGCCGCTGCGGCTGCCTTGCCATCTTGCGCGCGCGCTTGCGCCGACGTTTTTGTACCGGCGCGCCGCGCGCAGGTGCGAGGCGTGCCAGTAGGATAGTTCCTTGCTTGGCGCTGATGCCGAGGTGGGATAGAATCACGTGTTTCCCACTGCCTATTAGCTTGCGGGCAAGGAGGAGTGCCAATAGGATGCTGCGTTGCTTGCAGCGCATGGCCAAGTAGCGGTGCGTACGCTTGGCATGGGACGTACGTACGTACTGAGATGGGAGGGCGCTGCGTCATCGCCCTCGGTAGCTGACAATGCTTTCTTCTAGGTTATTTTAAAGTAGTTTACCATGGTAGTTTTTTAAAATAATTTATTCATATATGAGTTGTTTATATAAGTATTTAAATAGAATTGGTCTCGCTCATTTCAACTTCAGCTTCTGGTTTCTGGCTTATTTTTTACTATTTATAATTTTCATTTTTTTCTGAACTCTTAGCTTTTTGCCGGTTCTTTTTTCCGGTATTCATTTGCGTTGTCCGTGTTGAGCTATCATATTTTTTCTAGTTTTAAATTTTTTTAGATTTAATTACACCAAATAAGTCACCTTCAGTTACAGTGAACTTTCAGCTATTATAGTATAATTTCAGCCATAAGACACAGCTTTTCAACCCAACCGAATGGGGTCTAAAAATCATTGATCACAACATAGTTGAAAGAAATAGGGCTTGTATTTTTTCGACCGACAGAGGCTAAGATGCTGACATGGTGGCCCCAGTTTCATCGGGTTCAGGAGGAGGTGAACGACTTGTCACTCCGGCACACACCTACACAAGTCTAGAGTCCATGCATGCAGGTTCGTAATTGTAAGATTTCAAAAAAAGAAGAAAGAAGGGTAACGTGGAAAGAGAAGTTTGGATGAGCTGAGAAAACTGCGAGCACTGTACTGTACAAAAACCCGAACTACCATGGTCTGCCCGTCTGGTCCTTGACCATGTACGAGGCTCAAACCAGATCTACAGAATTAAACAGTAGCTTTTGGCTTCCCTTTTTTCTAATTTTTATCTTTTTTAAGCTAGAAAACACATTTTTATTTTTGATTTTTTTATTTTCTTTTCTCTTTTGTTTTTTCTACTATTTTCTTTACACTTTCCGTAGAGATATTACGATATTTTTTCTCTTTTTTAATTAAATGACTCAAAAAAAGATATTAGTCGTTATAATACAATTTCAACCAACAGTCACAAGCCGATTGAAGCAGCCTAGAGTCTTGGCCCAACCATGAACCATCTACATGCATTTTTCTTCTTTTAATCACCCACAGATTATTCCTCTCGGAAAAAAAAACTCACCCACAGATTATTCAGGACTGTGTTTCGTGTAACGTTACTAACCTAGCACACTGTGCCACTGTAAGAAAATGAATAGGCATGGATCACCTGAATGCATTTTTGTTTGACAAGAATAGTATGTTAGTAGCCTAAGTTACTAAAACCACTTACAATTGCAAGGGAGACCAATCACATATTTCCTTCATTCTTGTTTAGATGACGTTTTAGGAATTCATTTTTATTCTTAAATAGATGACGTTTTGGGTTTCCTAGGTAGTGTTTCTCCAAAGTACCCCTATTAAAGTTGTTAAGTCATGAATGCTAGTGGCGAAATATGATGATAAGAGTGCTAAAGAGGGGCAAAGATATCACAAAAAGAAGGAATGAAACTTAACCTTGTTCTTTGGGCAGAGCCCCAAACATCATCTAATTGCGAACAGAGGGAATATTCAAGTTATTCAACTACTGAGCTACATGAAGAACATTAATACAAAGGAAGACAAAAATAAAAATTATGTAGGACCGATGAAGGCAATTAGAGGGGGTGAATGATTCGCGAAGCTTTTTTCCCTTTGACATTCAAATCTTTACTCAATGACTATAACAGTCACTAAGTTTAGATTATACTACTTGGACTTAGCAAAACAAAGCAAGAAACCCAAGCCAATAAAAATCAATAGTCTTCAGTCAAGGCTAGTCAGACCACATGTCATGGACCGGTCTGACTACTTCCAACCAGTCTGACCGGTCCCGCGTTCCCCTTTCTGAAATTCTCTCAGAACAAAAAGCTCAAATCTCGAGAACTTTCTCAAATCTTATCCAAACACATCTAAGTTTTGCATGTGACTTATTCAAGTAATAAAAAATCTAAGCCAATCAAGAATAGCCAGGTTCTTGCGCTACCACGCAGAGAGTCATCACATATGGTTCTAAACCGTCATCACAGACGATTTATGATTTATTGCGTCTGTGATAACACGCAGTTATCATAGACAGTTTTTAAGCCATCTGTGATGAGTCATATCACAGATGGTTCGTATCAAGAACCATATACGAAGACCAACTATTATAGACGGTTGGTGCATAGAACCATCTATGATAGTAGGCATTCATAGACGGTTTATACAACAAAATCGTCTGTGATAGTTCACTCTATATATAGAAATTTTTCTGTTTTTCGGCTAGTCTTAGGAAATGCTAGCCATGCTCCCTAAAAACAAGTAAGCAGATCATAGATAATTGCAGATCTTATAGCATGTGATAATCATTACACAGATCTCACAAATGAATTACAATTAATAGGTTACAATTGAATCAAATATTTGAACATCTATTAATTGTTATTGCCGGAGTTGAACTTTCTCGTCGGGTCAATGACGTCTGTCATCAAGAAGGTGGAGAGCCATCCTCAAATATCGAAGAATTTGTTAAGATCGAATGTACTTGAGTTGATTGTCATTAGGACTGTGCATTCGGTTAGTTCGGTAAAATCGGTTCGGTATATACGGTAAATACGGTATTGTTAGTTCGGTAATATACGGTATTTTTGAAAATACGGTTCGGTATCGGTAAATCCCAATTTATTTCGGTGCAGTATCGGTAAATACCATATTTACCAAAGTTGATGCAAATTGCAAATGATAAATGACAAATTGCAAATTGTTAAAAATCTAGCTCCAATATGAGCTGCATAAGCATGTAGATGCAAGAAATAGTGTAACATGATGAGCTTTCATTAAACACCTTGAAGATTGCCTTTTCAGATAACATTACATTTAATATTGATTGGAACAATAGCTAGGGAATGTATCACATTCACACATCAGTCCACAACACCAAGTACACGATTTAGCACAGAAGATATTATTATCAAGCAGTGCCTGATTATCTACGTTTACACCCAGGGAAAAAGTTCAGCATGAAACTCAAATCCTAATTACGTAAAGCCTCATTCTTGTTCCCAGCCGAACCTTCACAAAAGCTCAAAAACCATGAAGAAATGAAGTGAGAACGAGGATGTTCACACTACTAGTTTTTAGGTCTAGGACAACGAAGCGAAATCGTTGCAATAGGGGAAAAATAGATGCAATATGTACCTATTGCAACACATCACTTCCGTTGGCAAGCGTGGCAAGTACTTGCGTGCTTAAAAGATTGTGCAACGGATTGTGATTTCGTTGCAATACCTATGGTTATTGCCATGCAATATATTGTGGCAATTGTTTGTTGTTGCAACGAATGATGTCGTGGCGATATAGGCTATTGCCACGGCTGACTCCGTGGCAATAGCTTCTTTTGCCACGAAGTTTGGTCGTGGCAATAGTATCATTTGCCACGAAAATATTGCGTGGTAATAGGTTCTATTGCCACGCCAATGGTTAGTGGCAATAGACCCTATTGCCACGGAGACCATTTCGTTGCAACAGGATATTGCTACGGGAGGTGTTTCGTTGCAATATGTTTTATTGCCACGGAAGGCGTTTCATTGCCATAAAGTTATTGCGACGAAATATGTTTTGTGGCAAATAGATCCTATAGCAACGAACATTGTTCATGGCATATAGTGGAATCGCAACATAGTAGCGGCGTTGCAACAGCCTATCAAAACGAAATACCAATTTTGCATACAGGTTTATCGCAACGGTAAAATTTGCGGTAACATATTGAGCATATGATAGTTTATTATAATTTGTTGTTGCAAATTAATAATCAAATTAGGAACACGGCTGGATCAAAAACACATATATTAATTCAACACATAATAATTTAAAAGTGTCACCACTCATGCATGAATTACATATCAATCTCCATACTTAAACTACAAAGTTTGTAGGTAATAACAAAAGTACTATCACTTCCATTCTATTTGTCCGTGCTTCTTTGGCATGTTGAATTTCCTGACTTGACGACGCCACGACTCTGTATGCTCTGATCAAATTGTTTCATCCTGATAGAACATGAACAATAAAGAGGGACCTTAATGTGAGTATTGTCCAGCAGCACATACTTAAGTACATCATAATGCAAGTTTAGATATACGAGTTACAGCTGAAAATAGCAATCCTGAGTTCTCTAGTTCAGTTGCGTTTACCAAGTGATTCCAGCAGCACATACTTAAGTACATCATAGTGCAAGTTTAGCAAGTGATTCCAGCAGAATTATTTAATTTCATTTCATTTACCGATATGTAGTAGCCCTACTTCACCTGGTATAATTTTTTAGTAGTTTAGAACAGTATGCTATATTTGACATAAGAACAATGACAGATGAAGATTAGTCACATTTTCATTTCATACCTGATAGTCCCTCCTTTTCTTCGAACGAGTTGTAGCAGTATTCTTCAATTGTTGTGGAGGAATGAAGTTCGATGAACCATTATTAACAGCGACATTTTGGAAGAGGCTTCGGTTAAGATTAGAAGCTCGAGTGATGCGAATAGGTGGCCTAGCATCCTTTTGTGTGGTCACGATGCTTGCTGGGTCATTCTGCAAATGTAAAATGTAGAATAAAAAATATTGGCATCCTGATGTGTACTACTATTAAAATATGTTCAGCATGCATGCATCAATTGAAGTTCAGGGAAGGTACACATCAGCAGATTATCAATAGAATGTACAAAGTCCAAATCCCTTATGGCAGCAAACGATTTGCAAATTTTGTTACCTGTTGTAATGTTTCTTCCACATGTTCAGGTGTCTTTTCTGTGGTGTTCAATGTACTATCTGGGTTAGCCTTGTCCAATGTTGTCATGTTTTCGTCTTCCTCACTTGGATTAGCCTCGCTTTCCCTTGTGCTTAATATACTTCCCTGGTTAGCCTACATATGGACCATGAGGAAAAACATTAGGACCTGTTAGGCTGGGTGGCTGCTGCAAGCCATCAACAACAAACAGGCAGCAGCTGCTGATGCGTATGTACAGATGTAGTACCTGTAATGTTGCTTCTCTCTGTTGTGCTAGCAATGAAAGGAACTCTTGCCTAAGTTGTTCTCTTGCGTTCCTTTCCTTCTCCAGTTCCTCTTGCATCTCTCGCCTAGTTTGTTCCCTTTCAGCAACTCCATTTGCAATTTGTTCCTTTAACATTTGCACCTCATCTTCGAGCTCATTATTTTTTCGCTGGGCTGCAGCTGAAGCACGAGATTGTTCATCGAGTCTGTCTTTCAACAGTTGGCTTCGTGTGGGATATTTCGCCATGTATCCATGACCATGAGCTTTGCATGATTTGGTACCGGTGCTTTCCTTGTAACTTGATTGGAAAGCAATGTTTTCCTCTTCAACTGTAAGGAAGTCTTTATCTGGCTCTGTTGATAGGTCAGTAATTTTGAACGCTGCATCATCCTGAGTGTGATAAGAGAAAATAAGAAGTTAAATCAGTTAAGTTTTATGCACAAAATTATGATAAATGTACTAAGTCATGAACAAATTAAATTTACTACTCACATAGACATCCCTAGAAGCGTTGTTTGACCATTCCCCGTTCTTCGTGTGGGTAGTCATCCAAAGAGTCAGATCAGTTGGCTCTTCTCCAGTATTTGGGTCTCTCTAAGATGGCAAACATTGTGCCTTGTGAACAATTGATCATTTAAGAACAGAATCAGATAAGATTAATTTTTCATTACCTGCTCGTAGCTACATTGGGAGAACGGTTTGGATCCCATTAGATGCTTGGTCTTCTGTTTTTGACGGTTTTCAGAGTTTTGGCTGCTGACCCTCTGCAAAAAAGTTTACAAGTGCACTCAACAAAGCATTCTTGTCACCATATATGTATTAAAAAAATAAAGTAAGACAGCAATGTTCAAATTCTTCGGCTAAGGTAAAATTAATAGTCTAGAAGATAAAATTATAAAACTACTGCTGTCTCTAATCAAATAGGTCACTGATCAATAGTCAACTATTGATACAAAATGATGTATGTGCCTTACTTTAACTACTACTTACAAAGGTGTTCTGGAGCTAACTCCTATATGCCTTATGCAGCAATTGTTCAAGTCTAAATAAGAATTATATGCATCCTAAATAGTGGTAGTAAAAAGCATATATGTCTGTAACACATGCTGCTGCATATATTTTGTAATTGCTATTGCTAATGCATCAACTATACAAGTCCTTACATTAATGGTTACTATCTCAATTCCATTCACTAATTGGTAATTGCAGAGAGAAAAATTGAACCTTGAATTTTTCAGTTCCAAAATACATTATCAAGTAGTGCCATTCGACAATGTCTATATCTTCAGGCTTATGTTTCATTCGCTCAGCGTAAGTGTTGTATGCCTTGTATGTAGAACTGAATGTTGATCGCCATCATTTGTACCGCTCTTTAGCAATATCCCATATCTTTTCCGTTGCATTCTCAATGTTTGGAAAATCCCACCTACTCTGCTTGTATTGAAACAGAAAGTGAAGGTGAAGTCGTACGTAATTACAGAATTAACATACTTATTTACCAACAAATAAAAAGATGCAACTTACTAGCAAATCCTCTGCTATTGTAATTTTGACATTTTGCTTTATATCTTTCCACTTTTTGACTCCAATAAGTGGAGCCCTCTTTCTTGTAAACATTACCACTTCATCCACAAATGTTCGGGAGTTTTCTCCTACGGGGCCTCCTAACCTTGCTGAAAATTGAATTGATAGTTTCTGCGATGCATTCTTGACTCTCTTGTTAGCTGCTGCTAAACCTTTAAGGCATCCACGTACACCTTTCTTGCACTGTTGGGAGCCACCTCCTTATGAGCAATTTAAATGTCATTTAATGTACACATTCAGAAAAAACTAATTGAACCTAGAAAAAAGAATTGACAGAAGGATAGCATACCATTTTGTTGTTGCTTGTTTTTCCGTGCATGAGATGGCCTCTCTGGTGGTGTTGGGTCGCTGTCTTGACTTTCCTCATCTTGAAGGCCAGCTGGATTGTTGGTATGGTCCTCTTTCAAAAAGGATACTGCACACATTATAATACTCATCAGAGAAATATATGTGAGTTTGTAAAACTAATAATATGCTTGCATAGTTCGGTGAAAGATTTGAAAATTACAGATATCATCAAGATGGCCTTTCGTCCTTAACCATTCCTTATATGTTTTGATTGTTTCATCCCTGTAGTCATCCATAAATTCTACAAGCCATGAATATATGTTAGTGCAGTTGCCAATTCAGTACTTCTATTAAAAACAGCGTGATTTTAATTGTAGCAACATATATAACTTACCCGTGTGTTCTTCCTCGGCTTGCAGATTCGCTAGCCAAACCTTGTATGCATCAAGTTGTTCATTTGTAAATGGATCATCACAATTTTGTTGACTCCTCTTTCGCTTCATGGGTGTTATGGTCACCTGATTGTCTTTTACTCGCTCCCTTGACACTACTAATCGGACTTTTCTTTCATCTTGATTGCTTTCAATCATTCTGTCTGCATCACGACTATAATCGATCGGCTCCAGAGTTGCTACCGCCCTGCCACATCGCTTCTTATAGTATAAAAAGTCCCTAACTGAGTATCCAAGCTGTTCTTTTAAACTTAACAATGTCATAAATGAGACATTAGTCCTATCAAGATCGCACTCTAAGAATTCTTTTTCTGGTGGTGCTCCCTTGCATTGAATAACTAAAGTCCACTGCTGACCCGACCCTTGTTTCATTCTGTATGTTTACATAGAGAAAGGTTAAATAGTCAAAATGCAGTTGTCAATATGCAAAATCTGAGAGGAAAATAGTAGATGATCAGAAGGAAACAATAAATTTGTAATGAAAATAAATGACAGGATCTAAAACTATTATGTGCTGATGGTTGTCTTAGTATGCATAGTTATATTCTAGAGTAGTTGTTAGATCTAATGATGCTGACCATCTGTTAAGTGACAGAGGAGAGACTTGCTGATATATTTGCTACTTGTGGGCAAGTAAGTTACTTTAACTTGAAGGATTGAGTTGTACTGGTTTTAAAAAACTAGGAAACGCTACAATGAGATATCACACTATTTTTCTGCTAGCACAGATTTATTAGGCACTTAATACTGCATAATGCCTTTATCCTCTCTTCCCCGAGTACAATGCCTTTATCCTCTTTTTTCCCAGTACAATCTTACACATAATGATGCATTAAAAAAGAATGTAAGGAAGCCCTAGAGTGAAGTCAAATTATCGGATTTCCACCAGCAGGCGTATAGGATGCAGCAGGTAACATGGAAAGGGTTGCTGCCCTACAGCTACACACCATATAACACAAACCCAACGATTCCAGCAATAAAAGAAGTATTAACGAATTGAGGACAAGAAGCCAACTGATGATTGTGAAGAGTCAGAATAGCCACTGGAGCCTGATAGTTTAACACGGTGAACAAGTAACATAACAGCCACTGGTTAGCATTTTCCGCTAATGATGGAAAACATGATGCGCACACATAGCCTATATTTATTTCAGGCTAGGAGATCAACAGCTTAGCGAACAACAAACAAGGGAATTATAGTTTACAAGCTACTGATATCCCCTAAACCAAGCCAGGCGCTTGTATTATTCAGCTCCTTTGATGGTCAAGGCAATCAACTGATCTCACGAAATACACAGAGCTTTTGTGATACAGGTATCTGAAACGAAAGACCACAAAAATGGGTTTAAATTCAAGCATATTTATTGAGCAAAAGTCAGTGGATACTAGATAGTCCATGCAATTTGAGGATATGAACTATACACACAGAAAAAAAGGAAACTCAATTGTGCATAATTTCAATACAAAAACACAACCAAGTTACAAACAAGTGTCCAAATAACTTATGATGCTTATGGCATGGGCTGGTATGCAGAGTTCAGCAGTTCACATAAATGATCTTCAACATCCCCCATGTCTAAGGAAGATATTTTTGCATAATAGACTCTACTTAACTGATGGAAAATGTATACATGCATGGCAATTGTTGGAATCCAGTACACACTACACAGGCTGACATAAGGGACGTGTCATGATTTCAGAACAATATATTCCATGGGGTTACTTTGATACATTTATGCCAACCAACGCAGCTATGGTTTACTGCAGTTTCAATTAAGTTCTATGGAAAATTTTGTTAGAAGTTTACTATGTTCTATTGAACTTACTGTTAGTAACACAAACCAATGGGAAGTTGACAAACCAATGAGATATCATATTGACCTTTCTTTTATGCTGCATAATGCCCATTCATTAGATTTTATTTTCTGTATACAAACCAATGGGAAGTTGATGGTTGGGTGTTGTGCAGCCAGATTGTGTGCTTTTCTTTCTTGTTAATCTGACTTTTTTCTATTGAAATAGTCAACTTAGTCTGATGCTTAAAGATGTTTGCCTGATCTGGAGGAAAAGAGAGACATTGAAAATATAATCTACCCTACCAGATTACTGTCTCTTGCTTTCCCATCAAAGAGCAGACAAGTAGGAGTAGCAGGACTGAAGCCACCATCAAATACCTGGGGAGGGAAGCATCATCCGTGCCGTCTTCTTCAACGCCAGAAGTTCGAGGTGGAACCCGTCGGTCGGCCCTCGTGATGGCGAAATCCCCGTCGGTGGCGTTGGCGGCGGGCGAACCAGTGATCGGCGTCGTCGATGGAGTTATCGCCATCGTCTTGTCGACCTAGGAGACGGAGGCGGGGAGACGGAGGAGGTGGGGGACGAGGCGGCGGCGGGGGAGGTGGGGGATGAGGCGGCGGGGCGGCGTGGGAGGGGGTCCCGTGGGAGCGGGCGCGCGGACGGAGTGGGGAAGGCCGGGAGGGCGAGCCGGGGAGGCGGAGAGAGACGGGGAGGCAGGGAGGCCGTGGGAGGTGGGGAGGCCGGGGGAGGTGGGGGACGAGGCGGCGGCGGGGGAGGTGGGGGATGAGGCGGCGGGGCGGCGTGGGAGGGGGTCCCGTGGGAGCGGGCGCCGGACGGAGTGGGGAAGGCCGGGAGGGCGAGCCGGGGAGGCGGAGGGAGACGGGGAGGCGGGGAGGCCGTGGGAGGTGGGGGACGAGGCGGCGGCGGGGGAGGTGGGGGATGAGGCGGCGGGGCGGCGTGGGAGCGGGAAGATTTAGGGCGTATATCCCGCGCGATGGTTTTGGGGAAGATTTAGGGATGAATTTGGGCGGGATGTGCGTATTGTGGGGAAGTTATTAGGGAGAGAAATTTTTTATGTTTTTTAAAAATATAATAAAAATAAATATAAATAAATAAATATATTTATTTATTTATCTTTACTATTATAAATAAACGGTGTTGCAGCCTAGTGATTCAGAGCTAAAACGTTTATTACAATAATAATTAGAGTGTTGCAGCAGTAGAACAATAATTAGAGACAAAACACAATATTACACAAGCACAAGGTTCCCAATTTAAACAAAAAAATCATCATCTCCATGTCCTACGGAATTCACAGGTGCGACAATTCCATCATCTATGTAGGTGTCATCATCTTCATCATCATCGTCTAAGTCCTCATCATTGGGTTCAGGTACAGGAACCGCCTTATCTATGACAGAAGCATCAACACTTACCCCTTCCATGTCATTCCTTTTCCAATTTGTCAAGTCTTCATGTAGGCGGGATACATTCATGTCTTCCAGTCCGACGACCAGCGACTCAACATCGGGTTCTCCCTCCTTTTCTGCACCTACCACATCAGGCATGGAAAACAAATTCCTAGGTTTCATGCGAAGCACTGTGCACCAATTCGGTTTTGTCGCACAAGGCACATAAAAAACCTGCTCAGCTTGTGTCCCTAAAATGTAAGGCTCATTGAAATATCGAAAACGAGTCTTATCAACATCGATGATCCCGTATTGATCCTTGCTGAACCCTCTTCCTTTCTTCGTAGTAGCAGCAGGTACATCGTACCAGTCACACTGAAAAAGTACGACTTCTTTTTGGTTGGCAAAATCTAGCGTGATAATTTTTTTAATCACGCCATACCAGTCCATGTTGCTGGTGCTGTCATCGCCCTTCACAGCAACACCACTGTTTTGTGTAGTTAGGTTCTTCTCTATGGCAGCCGTCCGAAACAGATATCCATTTATGTAGCATCTGTTGAAAAATCGAGCCCGATGGTCTGGTCCCCGGGAAAGGGCATACATTATATCACTTGTTTTTCCTTCTTCATATAGTTTGGAGATCTGCAATTAGTTCAAAGAAAAATTATTAGGCAAATACGTGACAGCATAATGAACCAATAAATAAAAAAAATAGTAACTCACTTTACGCTCAAACCAGCCTACAAATTGCTCCTTGTGACGGGTTTCAACATTCTGTGCACTCATATTTCTAAGCTCATCCTTGTGCTTACTAAATTAAAACAAAAAAGAGGGCATCCATTAGTTGAAAACATGAAAAATAATATATACTTGAAATTTAGTACATCTAAAGTACAACTTACTTAATCCATGGAATGGCCTCATCACAGTTTGTAATTATGTAGTGCCTCATCCGATGCAACTCCAACCTAGAAAGAGACTCGATAGTACATCCTTTCTTACTATAGTCAATGCTCCCAAATATGCTTAGCCCAGATGGTGGTTCGTTCACAGCAGCGCTTTCATGCCGCTCTGGACGATTAAGCTTGGTGTCGACGTCTTCCAAGAAGCGAGAGCAAAATGTCATGCACTCCTCCGAGAGATATCCCTCGGCTATTGAACCCTCAGGGTACGCTTTGTTCCTCACATAGCCTTTAAGCGTACGTAGATACCTCTCAATAGGATACATCCATCTGTAACACACGGGCCCTCCAAGTCTAGCCTCCTCAGCTAAATGAACTGGCAAATGCATCATGATATCAAAAAAAGCTGGTGGGAATACCATCTCAAGCCGACAAATAGTCTCTCCAATCGAAGTGCTCAAGTTTTCAACCTCTTTTTCATCCAACTCCTTTGAACATATTGCATTGAAAAACCTACTGAGCTCAATCAGTGGGATAACAACATCTTGTGGCAATATGTTGCGTACTACTAAGGGTAAAAGTTTCTGAAAGATAACATGGTAGTCATGAGTTTTGAGAGAAGACAGCTTACACCCAGTGACATTCACAGATTTCTTGATATTGGAGGCGTAACCATCAGGCATTTTCACTCCTTCTAGAAATTTGCATAATACCGTCTTTTCATCATTACCTAGAGAGTACAGAGCAGGTGGCAAAGTATACTTACCATTCTCGAGCAAAGGATGTTGATCCTTCCTTATCCCTAGATGTTGCATGTCTAGCCGAGCCTTCTCACTTTCCTTAGATTTATATTTTATGTCGAGCAAAGTCCCCAATATGCTCTCACATATGTTTTTCTCAATGTGCATCACATCCAAATTATGCCTTATAAGCAATGAGCTCCAGTAAGGCAGTTCAAAAAAAATACTCTTCTTCCTCCAATTGTGCCATCTAGTTTCTTCTTCACGCTGCTTTCTCTTTCTTGTTGCCTTCCCGAAGGTCACTTGCTCGAAACTCTCATACTGTTCCATCACTTGCTGACCAGTTAGTGGCACTGGAGCCTCCCTATTTTCCATCTTGTTGTTGAAGCTGATCTTGTTCCTGCGCCACCTGTGGTTCAAAGGCAAAAAACGGCGATGTCCCATGTAGCAATGCTTGGACCCGAATTTCAGCCATAAGTAGTCAGTATCCTTGTGGCAGTACGGACATGCAAACTTTCCTTTAGTGCTCCATCCAGATAGCATTGCATATGCAGGAAAGTCATTAATTGTCCAAAGTAGAAGTGCACGCATAGTAAAATTTTTCTTCAACTTTGCATCCCATGTTTCAACACCCTTTTCCCAAAGATCCTTTAGCTCATCGATAAGGGGCTGCATATATACATCAATGTTCATTCCTGGAGATTTCGGCCCTGGTATCAACATCGACATCATCCAATATGGTTGTTTCAAACACAACCAAGGAGGCAAGTTATAAGGGATTATGATCACAGGCCATGTAGTGTATGTAACATTCAACATCCCAAATGGATTGAAGCCATCAGATGCAAGGCCCAACCTAACATTGCGAGGATCCAATGCAAAATCCTTATACTTGTCATCCACATGCTTCCATGCCAATGAGTCTGCAGGGTGACGCATTTTCTCATCACGGACCAATCCTTCCTTATGCCATCGCATATATGATGATGTGGTCTCATTCATATACAGTCTTTGAAGCCGAGGAATAAGTGGGAAATATCTTAGGATTTTACGTGGAGAACGCTTTTTTGCTCCATCAGTGCCACTAGCCTCATCATTTCCAACGGAATCGGCCGTTTTCCACCTAGACTCACCACATATTGGACATGTATCCATCTTAGCATAATCACCTCGGAATAACACACAATCATTCTCACATGCATGTATCTTCTGGTAGTCTAGCCCAAGATCTCGAACAACCTTTTGCACTTTGTCCAAGGTGTTTGGGATACAATGTCCTTTAGGGAGCACAAGCGAGAACAGATGAAGTATGGACTCCAAGGAACTGTTACTAAGTCCATACATGCATTTAATCTGAAATAGCCTGACAATGAAAGAAACCTTAGTTACCTCCTTGCAACCTGGATACAATTCCTTCTGTGCCTCATTTAATAATTTAAAGAATTTCCTTGCTTGTTCATTTGGCTCTTCAATATTAGAACCGATGATGTCACCACGAATAGCGCCACTGATTATTGAAGAAACTAGATCATTGATAGAAGCCCCATCACCTGTTGCACCTTCATTGCAATCTCCTTCATCTTTGTTATCATCGTCAGTCAAAGCTTCACCATTACCTTGTTCTTGGATGAAACTTTCATCAAACCCTCTAACTAGCAAGTGTCTTTCAACCTCATATTGTAATCTATAGGACATGCAACGACACCTTGAACAAGGACAGGGTGCAGTTAAACCTTTAGATGTGCCTCCAAAAGTAGTTTCAATGAATTTTTTGAATCCTTTTTGCCACTCAGATGTTGACTTATCCATCCGCATCCAACTGCTCCCATCATGTGACATGCTTCCAATAATTATCAATCAAAGTATAACAAATTAAAATCAATATGTCCAAATTAACCCTACCTGCAAAATCACAACATACACAATTAAAAAAACTTATTAATAAAACAGAAAAAAACTTAAACCTCCGTTGCCATCTCGAAGTAACCGCACGCCCGCACGTCTACCAGTCCCCTGACGTCTCCTCTCCCTCCCCCCCCCGCCCCCCTCCTCCTCCCTCTGCACCCGCCGCCCCCCCTCCCCCTCCTGGCCTCCCCCGCCGCCCCCCTCCTTCCCCTCCCCCTCCCCCTCCCGGCCTCCCCACCTCGGCTCCCCCGCACCTCCGCTCCCCTGTCAGAAACAGCAAAATGTCTGAAGATTTGAAGCTAGAAGAGAAGCCTGAAGTTAACGCTTCAATATGCCTGGCAAGCTACAACCAACGATCCAGATTTTATCTTGCTTCCTTGGCTGAATATCAACGCCTCTCGTTAGTTCTGACCAAGGCTTGTTTAGCAATGGGTTAATCCAGTGTGATTAGTGCTTAATGCTCTGTTAATCTGGTTGTTATTTTGTAATTGAGTCTTAGACTCTAATGTCAGATTATGCACTGATATATATACTTTCCTGTGGTGGAATGAAAGGGTATCGCAAATCATTATCAAAAATACTGTAGCCCTAGCTGTAGTTAGCTGTAGCTTGTCTGTTCTGGGCGATTCAACCATAGAACCCACAGATTTTCGTTTTCTGGTCGGATTCCGTCCCCGGGATCTGACAAATTGGTATCAGAGCAAACGAATCCTCGGCAAGAATCGGTCTGGCGATTGGGTTGGGAGCTAGGGTTTCCCGTAAAATCCCCAAATCGTTTCCGATCGGTGACGGCGGCGAGGATTGGTGCGAAGGGAAGGTTCCGGAGTCATTCCGTGGTAAAACCCCTGACCCTTGCATCGATTCGGGAGTGGACGACGCAATCCATGGCGTTCGAGCGGACGGCGGCGAGGCAAGCGATGATGAGGACCAGCTACAAGCTCGATGTTGTTCTGTGCCAGGCGGGTGACATTCGAAAACAAGTGACTGGGATGCGAGACCAGTTGAGACGGATGGAGATCATGCTGCAAAAGATTGTTTACTCTCAGAGGAATACCACAGAACCGGCGCTGGGAAGAAGCACACCTGAAGACCCTAACCCTAGCTCCGATCTGGGAAAGATGAAGGAGTGGGTGGTGAGCTACGAAGAAGATGCGTCCGATCCCACGGCTATCTGGAGAATAGCTTCGGCATCCAACTGGTGGCCATCAGAGGAGCCAAAAGATCTACCAGATCTGGTTCCACCGGCCGAATTGGAGAAGGAGAAGACAAGAAGAGTGGAAGATCTGAGACAGATCAACCCTAGTAGCACTCAAGGAGTTCACTTGCATGGTACACCGGAAGGTAATCATATTTCACTTCCTACTGGGTATTCTGTAGTTGCCAATGGTTGGGATGAAGATCCACTGCCGCATGCTTTTGTTGCTTCTCCTACTCTCAACAATTTGAACCCTACTAGTGATCCTGACTTGGCAAGGCAGTGGCACCTGAATCCTAGGGAGTATTTGAGTCAACCTCAGTTCAAGTATCCTGCTAGACAGTGGAACTCAATTCCCAGCAATGATTGGGCTCCTAGTTTCTTTAAGTCTCTAGCTAAAGGTCCTATACTTGCTTTCCCTGAATTTGTCGGAGGAGAACCTTTAGTGGGAGCTGTAGTTCAGAAAAAGGAGACAGAAATGAAATCATTCACTCCCGGAGCTTGCAAGTATTGCGGGTATAAACGGGTCTTAGGGCATAAGTGCAAACAAAATCAACTGGTTAACTTAATGGCTGGTGATGTCTCCGATGAAGCCCAATTTGATTTAGCTCAGTTGTATATGGGGAAAAGAGCAGGCAAGAGATTGAGTGGTACTGGACTATTTTGGAAAACTCCACCCTGGCCTGATTTTTGTATTGAAGAGCTCACGGCTGTTTACAAGAGTGAGTTGATGAAGATGAGACATGAAGTGAAGGAAGAAAGGATGATGTTGCAGATGGCAAGGGTTTGGAGTGTAGAGAGGGTGCAGAGGAAGCTTGTTGTTGCAAAGCTGACAGTAGATAGCCAGTATGCACCGCTGAACAAGCTTCAGTCTGACCTTGAGGAATCCCTCAGTTTTCACCGAGGCAATAGTGTTGATGAAGAAATCCACAAGTCTGCAGAGGAGAGTGGTGACAGTCGAATTGCAAAGAAATGCCTTGGGATGCTGAAGGCCATGAGGAGTCATCATGAATATAATTACATTGCTTATAGAAAGGGGATTGGAGTTGTTTGTAACAAAAAGGGTGGATTTGGTGTAGATGACAGATGGTTATGGAGCACTGGGTTGCTCTGGAATCTACCACCTTGGCCAGATTTAAGCCTTTGTGAAGCTGACTGGATGGCCTTTGACCTAGAGAAGGGAGCAGCAGCAATGTGCTTAAGGATGGCTGCAATGTTTGGTGGTATTGTAGGTCAGGAGGTTGTGCAAGCATGCTCGAGAAAATTCCATCCAGTTTATCAGTTCTTCTATATTGACTCTGTTGAATCTCTCTCTGTTGAACCCTTGGAATATGGTGATTTGAAGCCAGAGAATACTATATATGCTGTACAAATCAGTATTTCTGGATCTAAGCTTCAAAAGAAACTGGAGCAGGCGAAAGTCTTTATGGGTGGTTCTGGAGCACTTGGATGTGAATTCTTGAAGAACCTGGCACTAATGGGCATTGTGACTGCAAGAATGTACATTGACTCCAGATGTGTATATTTCCAGAAGCCACTTCCGGAATCTGGGTTTTTGGGTGCTAAATGCAATACACAGATGATCATACCTCACCTAACTGAGAACCATGGGGCGTCCAGAGATCCACCTGAAAAACAGGCACCTATGTGCACTGTACATTCATTTCTTCATAATATTGACCATTGTCTAACCTGGGCTAGGTCTGAGTTTGAAGGTTTACTTGAGAAGACTCCCACTGAAGTAAATGCCTTCCTGCCAAATCCTACTGGATATGCAGTTGCATCAAGAACTGCTAGGGAACAGCTTGAGTGTGTTATTGAATGCCTCCATGGAAAGAAGTGTGAGACATTCCAAGGTTGTATTACTTGGACCCGGCTTAAGTTTGAGGACTATCTTTTCAGCCGTGTGAAGCAGCTGATGTTCACATTCCCAGAAGACTCAATGACCAACCCTGGTACTCCTTCCTGGTCTGCTCCAAAGCGATCCCCACGGCCTCTGGAGTTCACACCCACTGAACTAAGTCAGCTTAACTTGGTATTAACTGCTTCAATATTAAGGGCAGAGACATTTGTAATACCCATATCTTACTGGGCATTTACCCTCTCAAGTTTTACTAAGATGTTTGCGTCCAAGTTGGGAATTGATGATATCTATGCAACTGCTATTAGAAACGGTGATCTGGAAGGTTATCTCATGTTGTATGTTCCTAAGATGATCCCAGGATCTGACATGGAAGCAGAATATGAAGAATTGGTGAAGGAAGTTACCACTGAAAACAAGGTACAATTTGTAGAAACTAATGATAGGGATATGGCCAGAATTCTTGTCCCAGGTATTGCATTTGAAGAACAATTCCTTGGTCTTGCTAAAAGCGAACCAGAGAAATTTGGGAAGTTTGAGGGAACATTTGAAGAAAAGGCTATAATACAGTTTGTGGACCTTAACAAGTTTCCGTTAATTACTGCATTCACTGAACTCACTTCTGCTAAAGTCTATGCAAGCCCTATTAAGCTGCAGGTCTTCACCTTTGCAGATGCTTATGAATTTGAAGATCTTGAATCTATGCTTCAAGAGGTTGCCACAGGATTCAAGACAAAAGTTATGTTTATATATGTGGACATTGCTGAACAAAACCTTGCAAAACCATTCTTGTCTTTCTATGGCCTTAAACCGGAAGGACCTACTGTTACAACATTTGCTACCAGTAAATGTGCCAGATTTTCGTTGTCCCTCCTCGATTTGGATCTTCTCTGGATCATGGAAGAATCTGGTGAGCATAATTGCGCTGGAGCTGGATATCTTCACCTTGAAATTTGCTTGAAGGATCTGCTGAAGATGCTTCATAAGTATCCATTCAGTGTATTACAGAGGATTGGAAACATCGCTCCCCAATTACAATTGCCTTATGGTATGGGCGTCCACCTTATCTTCCTTGTCAGCCAGTTAAAGAAGCATTGTGGTCCAACAGCGGTGCCTAGCCCAGATCTTCCTCTTATCAGCAAGGGTGGCAAAATCAGAACTGAACCAATAGCAGTGCTGGAACCTAGAGCGTTACCACGGAAAGATCGGTTGGTCACTCAATGGCTAGTGCAATGGGGAATCTGCTTTCAGAAGAGGCTTCATGAGAAGATGCAATCAGAACTGAGAAGGTTGTATTCCCAGACTTTTATTCACACACAATTCAATCTGGGTTTTCAGACCATAATACTTGAGGACAAGTATGCTCTCGAGGGGAAGGAAATGTCAGAAACAGCAAAATGTCTGAAGATTTGAAGCTAGAAGAGAAGCCTGAAGTTAACGCTTCAATATGCCTGGCAAGCTACAACCAACGATCCAGATTTTATCTTGCTTCCTTGGCTGAATATCAACGCCTCTCGTTAGTTCTGACCAAGGCTTGTTTAGCAATGGGTTAATCCAGTGTGATTAGTGCTTAATGCTCTGTTAATCTGGTTGTTATTTTGTAATTGAGTCTTAGACTCTAATGTCAGATTATGCACTGATATATATACTTTCCTGTGGTGGAATGAAAGGGTATCGCAAATCATTATCAAAAATACTGTAGCCCTAGCTGTAGTTAGCTGTAGCTTGTCTGTTCTGGGCGATTCAACCACAGAACCCACAGATTTTCGTTTTCTGGTCGGATTCCGTCCCCGGGATCTGACATCCCCCCGCTGCCCTCCTCCCTCTGCCCCCGCCGCCCCCCCCCCCCCCCCCCTTCCTGGCCTCCCCCGCCGCCCCCCTCCTTCCCCTCCCCCTCCCGGCCTCCCCTCCTCGGCTCCCCCGCCGATCCCACCGCTCCCTCGCACCTCCGCTCCCCCCGCCGCCCTCCTCCTTCTGCCCCCGCCGCCCCCCTCCCCCTCCCGGCCTCCCCTCCTCGGCTCCCCCGCCGCTCCCACCGCTCCCCCGCACCTCCGCTCCCCCCCCCCCCGCCGCCCCCCTCCTTCCCCTCCCCCTCCCGGCCTCCCCTCCCCGATCTCTGCTCCCGCCGCCTCCCCGCGCCTCCCCCCATCTCATCCCTCGGCCTCCACTCCCTCCGCCTCCCCCCATCTCCTCCCTCGGCCTCCACTCCCTCCGCCTCCCCCGTGCCTATTACCGCAGTGCCCTAGGGGTGAGGTGATAGCAGCCGCAGGAGCCCTAGGGGAGAGGATGCAGCAACCTCACGATGGTGGTGACCGGAGGCGCTCTCCCGCCCCTGTTCCCGGGATCGCAGGGCGTACTGGTGGGACGCTCGCGGTCGCCCCTGCTCCCGGCGGTGGCCTGGACCGTCGGCTTGACGAGTCGCCAGCAGGAGAACGGCAAGGAAGCAAAGGTGAGACAATAGATTCTTTATTACTTCTTGATTCCCAACCCCAACTGCAATCCGACAATATATATGAGGTGATTTACAGGGGAGAGTCCGATCTGGACTGCAATCCCAACCCCAACTCTGAAACGGACCGTCGGCAGGATTTAATACCACCAACGCTGATTCATCTGTATTCCTTCTGCGCCAAGAATGAGACTTACCATGCCCCCTACTAGTTTTCTCATCCTCCCATTTCTTGGGCTCAGTTGTTGCCTCAGCATTAGCAGCAGTGGACTTTTGAACTGCTTCGTTATCATGACTCTTGTTGCCCACATAGTCTTCACATGGTGTTTTGCCTAACAAGATTTCGAGAATTTGTCTGAATTTAGGGTTGTAGATGTGACAATTAACTTAAAATCCTGTCGACGTGCAACAACCTTCTTCAATACACCAAACAGAACATCAGTATTGAGCGATCTCTCATGTGCTTTATCCATAACGACAACACAATATTTGTCAGGTTTAGCATCCTTTAAGGTTTCACGGAGCAGTACTCCATCTGTCATATACTTTACTATAGTGATAGGGCCAGTGACATCCTCGAATCGAATAGCACCTCCAACTTTATCTCCGAGCTCTGTCTCCATCTCCTCACTAATCCGCTTAGCAACACTCATGGCAGCCACACGTCTTGGTTGAGTACAGCCAATAACACCAGTAGTGGTATATCCATCCTCATGCGAATACTGAGTCAGTTGCGTAGTCTTCATCTTGTAGAGTATATTACTTAGTAATTCAATGGCTGCTGTGTCTTATGAGTTATGATTTTGATCAAAATTGGCAGATACACTATGAGACAACTGGTCCAGAGATAAGGGAGGACACACTTGGACAGGTTGATATTTTCGTCATGGAGATAAGGGAGGACACACTTGGACAGGTTGATATTCAACTGGCATTGTAGCCGGTAGGTCGTTCCTTTGTTCAAATATCCGTTAGTTCAAAGGAGCTTAACCCTAAGAACTTTATTCCTCTAGAGAAAATGAGAAAATGTGACTGATCCAGGGAAATGATTATGTGCTATCTTAGTCACCTTTGTGAAGTTGAATTCAATCAAACATGTAATTAACTGCACTTGCTACAAGTAGGTCGTTCCTTTGTTTGCTGACGGCAGCGTCTCCATTGATCTTGGCTTCAAAGGCCTCGTGCCGTCGTCTGCCTCGCCATCGCCCCTAATGCCATTCAAGGTTTGCTTCTTCTCATGCATCTTTCTCATGTAACATCTCTGTTGTGTTCGATGTACGTACGTCTTGACGACGATGTTTTCGCGATCGATGGTTAATCGAGCTGTCGAGCTGATTTGATCTTGTTTGTGATTCTGTTTTTGCAGAGAGCTCTAGCAGGGGGGTGGATTGTACAGTACTCGGCTACGCTTCTCTCATGTACATTCATTTTTTTAGCTTTAGCAACCTGATTACAGGCAGGTTAGCACGTCTGTACTAGGACTCGAGCGCAAAGAAACCGCCATGCGTGCTTCCTGAACTGAATGTTCATGGGGCTAATGAGATGCGCTTTAGGATGGACTTATACAGGAATTCTTTGGATGCAAATTCCAATAAAATTTGTGGTATCGAAAATTCAAAAGAATTATTCCCTCCTGTACATCAGTTTTCTTACTGTAAATAATTACTAGATGCTTTTCTCATTTCCGAATGACTGTCTCAAGCTTCAGAATTCAGTCTGGCCTCCTTTCACTACTCCAACTTAAGTATGCCTTTTCAATCTAGAGTTTCGTTGTTCCTGTTTTACAACATCAATCAGATTTGAACTTCCACTGAAATTCGGTGCCATGCTTATTGCTTTTCTTGCAGTATTGGTCTGAACGTAATTTAGAGTCCTTTCTTCCCCAGTAAGTAGTGTAGGATCACCTTTTCCATATTGGAACATGGTACTCAAGGCATCTGGTTTCTACAAGCCTGCACCTGGAAGCTCTGAAACACCAAGCTGATGTGCTGAAGTTAAGGATTGCTTGCACATCAGCACATCTGATAAATCCTATTGTTCTTCTCCTTGCAGCAGAATCCAAGTTGATGCTGGCTTGCTGCTGCTATTGCAAATAGAAGAGTTCTGTCATTCTGTGGTGCTTTACTTATTATTACAATGATAATGATGCATTGAAAAGTTCCAACCCAAAGGCAAGAGCTGTTCAAGCATATTCCGGTGGCTCACCATCCATTCTTTTTTGCAAAGTCAAGACTGAAAAAGCAAATGCAAAGGGTTGCACTACATAGGCTGAATCTACCATGTGAGCTACAGAGACAATAATTTGATCACAATTTTTTTTCCCCTCATGAGCTTTGCAAGAGCTAATGGACGAGTGATTTGAGTTCTTTTTTTCTTTCACTTTTGATCCTCGTACAAAGCTGGGTATCTGAAATAAAAAGTCTGAAAACTATACTAGCTTTTTTATATCTTCTCTCTCATTTTTTTAACGACAGCCTTTGGAGATGTTCATATTGACTGTGGCTGATAGTTTTTGGTTGAAAATAAATATTATTTGCTAAAAGAAGTGGCTTTTAGGTGGAGAGGGTGAGCGGTGGGGAAAATAAGTAAGAGATACGTGCGTGAGACACGAACAGGATGAGTGGGACCCTTTATCTTATCCCAGAGCAAGACAGGAATAAGAAAAGTAGAAAAATTGCTTCAAGAAGCCGAATATTCATATTATCTTTTCTAAACAAAAGCTAGAAGCAGAACCCAATATAAACATACCCTTTATCTTTTATGCTCGGAGCTTTGCATACTATTTGCCACACAATCCGAGGAATCTCTTACCCATATTTAGGTCCTACTCCAAATTACTTCAATTTCCGGCCTTTTCTAGCTTCAGGCTTTTTTTTTGCTTTTTTTTGCTTTTGTGTCTTTTTTTTCTCTTATTTGTTTGCATTGTTTGTGATGATATAATAATTTTTTTAATTATTTCTATTTGTTTTTTAGAAAAATTTAACAACTGTTATAATGTAATTTTAACTAAAAATAAAAAATCACAAGTAAAAGATTAAGCTAGAAGCTAGTTAGAGCAGCGCTGATCACAGGAGGAACCCAGTTCGTTGTCCTTCTTCTTGCAGCCTTTTGTTTATTCTTAATACGGCCCAAACACCAAAACGTGAGGAGAGGCTCATGAATTCATGGGCTGGGCCAAAGCTATGATGACTGTAAGGAGGAAGAAGCTTTGAATTGAAATCAATACTCCTACAAATTTATAAACGTGAGATTATAAGTTTTGAAAAAACTGAGATTTAAGCTATTAAGGCAAATACTGTACTTGCTTAACTTTGGGACAAGAACGAAGAATGCAAAAGAAAATGTAGGGAGTGAATTGTACTTCAGAAAAAAAATGCCGCGGATGGTGGAGGCGGGGTGACTCCTGTTTTGTCAAGTGAGACCTCCTCAACTGCGTTTTAGTTGTCACTTTTCAATTTTTTTATCTCCTCTAGCAATTAATAACTATAGATAATATAATTCCTCCACACCAATTTGGCCCTTGCGTTGAGCAGTTAGGCCCACGAAAACAAAGCGTTGCAATAACAGATTATTGCCACGAACAATCATCATATATAGCAACAAATTTATTTCGTGGCAATACAAACTCATTTCATACGCATTGTTAGGAACCTTTTGCAATGCAATTGATGACTATGACAACGCAATAAAATTGTAGCAATATTGTCACCCACTCGCAACGAAATTCTATAAGGTGGCAATACCTCCTAACTATTGCAACGAAAATCAATATTATCACAACGCAAGACAACCGTGGCAATAAAGTCATACTACTCGCAACCATTTTCTAAATGGTGGCGATAAAGCCACCTTATTACAACGAATTCAATGACTATCGCAACACAATATTTTAGAAGCAATACTGTGCACATATCGCCACGATTTTGGCAAAACGTTGCAATAGTACATACCTATTGCAACTAATTTAGTGTCGTTGCGATGCGTTTCGTGGCTAAAGGGTCGGAATCTAGTAGTGTCAGCACTGATAAAATGATATGTTCAAGCAACCAAATGGTTTATAGAGTTTACGGCACCATGTCTACACTGACTCCTCTGCCAGATCTCGGCTTTTTTCGGTTTCAGTTATACTGCAGCTTCACGGTTCGGTTTTAGTCGGTTTTTCTCGAAAAAACCGAATACCAAAAACCTAAAATATAAAAACCGAATACCGAAAACCGGTCAAACCGAGTTGACCGGTTCAGTTTTTTCGATTCGGTAACAAAATGCACAACCCTAATTGTCATGATCTGTCGCTAAGGAGTAAAGCCATAAACTAGATATTATAAAGTCACAATTCGCAACTTGTTCTTGATTTATATAAATGATACCCACATATATCATGAAAACACTAACATAGTCTTGCACACTCTATAATTTAAATGAGATAGAGACAAAGTCTGATCACATATCACACTGACAGCTTAAACTCTGTCAGTTCGAGTAGTAGTTGTTTTAAAACACCTTCTAATGAGATCTTGTAGCAATAATATATGCCAAGATGAGAAAAAAAGGATCAATTGTCCACTAATTCTTCTAGAAAGTAGTTGGTTGCTCATGTTAGTATTTCTCAACAACTATAGTAGAAACATGAAAGCACTGTACACTTGGGTTTTAAATGGTATGAAGCAAATCACACACTCCAGTGTGTCAGGTTATATGAAGTAGGTCATGACTGCTGTCTCTTCCTCCTTATCATGTTGTGTGTTGGGCTTGGTTGCTGTCTTAGGCGTACTCGCCGCCTTCTTCGCGAATATCCATTGACTTCTTCGCACTCTTTTTTTCATCTCTGGTCCTAAGAAGCTGATGGATAGTCGCGAACCAAGTCCAACACGCAGCATGATGAGGAGAAAGAGACAACAGCTATAACCTACTTCATAGAACCTAACACACTAAAGTGTGATTTGTTTGCCTAAGATAGCAATCAATGCGCCATGCAATGCAATGCAACTATGACCATAGAACCAAGATCGACCCAAGATCAAGTCTTCCAAAATCTCCCAAAATCCAGAAAATTAATTCCCTCCCGATATGACCGCCAGTCCGCCACCACCATGCCGGTCACTCCGCACAAGTATGTCTGCCATGGTTTGTCCAGTCGGACCACCCTAGGCACATGGCTAAGTCTTCCAAAAGATCCTCTCCGGACTTTCCGGAAAAACATAGTTTTGCCTCACAACTCCATTTCCAACGAAACATAGTGCAAATTCATCCCCAAATAATCCCTCACATTTATTTGGTCTAGGAATCCCAAAATTCTACAAAAAATATCCTGAGCTGGTATGACCGCACATTCCATGCTGATAAGACCGGCCCACCCATTTCTAGCCAAGTCTTCCTTGGTTGGTCTGACCAGCCCTACAGGGCGGTCAGACAGCCCATACACAACGGTTTGACCAGCCCTGTAAATCGGTCAGACCGCCCTACTTCTAGAAAATGCTGAAAATTGAGGTTTTATTACATATTCAAAATTTAACTCAACAAATGTACCATTTTTTTTGTCACATATTGATTAGTGACATCTCACTAAATTTAGCTAGCAAAATACTTGAGATTTTTTTTGCGATGAAAAATACTTGAGAAATTAACACTTTCAAATCCTCAACTCTAAACCGAGAGCAAAAATCGGAGTACCATATCAAGGATGCGCAGCCACACAAATTATTTTTCTTCGTAACACGTCGATAACTTGCCCATCTCAACTTACCAATCGACGAAATCTAGTTGCGTCCTTTTGAACATGTCAACGACCTAGTTAAGAACAAAACCGTCCGAAGTTTGGCTGCGGTGCTTATCATGATATAATCATGCATTCCATTAGAAAAGGGGGCAAATAGTTGGTGTCGTACTCCCATCATTTTCTCTTTCGCATTGGCACACGAAGGTAGCTTTCACAAGATGTTTTTTTTAGTTTGCGCTCTGCGTTTGGTTGGTGTAAGCTTGGGTTACATGCATGCATTGCATATTATTGTGTTCAATCTTTGTAAGCTTTTGACTCTTTTTTTAAGGGTTTTTAACTGATTTTTAGTCTTGACTTCTTTCAATGATCATTATTTACTAGACTAATACCCATAATTATAAATCGTAGCTCAAAAAAGCATCCTTTGTTATACCTTAGCGCTCATTCTCTCTCTCTCTCTGCCCTTTTTTTGTGTTTCTAAGATCATCCTCTGCGAGCAAGATATTCCGGGCTAGCTTGAGCTTCCATTTGCTTGGCTTACGGTTTAAGGATTGCATCTTTCAATTAGCCGTCATTTCAGCATCAATCACATAACAATCGAGCTAGATGCCCTTTAGGTGTTTATTTTCCCGAGCCGGAGGCAACAAGGCCACCCGATTTCATTAGAAGCCAAGGAGAGTTCATAGGTGTGCACCGAAAGCCTAGACGTCAAGTGGTGTGCGTGGCCGTGGCCCTAGGCTTCACAAAAAAAAATCTGGCTCTGCCACTGCTTACAAGACCACATAATTGGATCGTGAGTCAGGTCGCCAGGCGATCAATCGATGTGAGGTTCGCACAGGCCGATTTGGCGCACGCATGAGGCGAACGTATGTACTACTACTACGTACGTAGACACCATGTGAGCTAGCGAAACGTGGCCATGCATGCATGTCGGGCGAAACTAGCAGCGACCGGGCGCGTGCGCGCGTAGTACCCTACCCGGCAAGAGACATGTCTTCCCCAAGTACAGCCACCGTCATCATACCACACGCACGCGTGCGCTCGTAATAGTTGGCCGCCGATCGAGCTGCTGCAAGCACGCGCCTCCTGTCCTCCTGCTCATCTGCTTGGCCGTTTGTTTATGGCGAAGCTTCGTACGACGAGGGGATAAAACTATCCGCCAACTTGGAGATAAACTAGAGCCGTCTTTGCGTGGGGCGCCGGGAGAATCCGGCGTCTTTCTGGCCGGGGGGATGCATGGAGATACCAAAAGAACATTTTTCTTCTTCGTCGTTGTCGTATTTGGTGGAATGGCAGCATTGTAAGGATCATGATGGGGCCGAAATGATATGGCTCGGAATATATATATCAAGATTTCATAAAATCGTAATACTAAAGGTAGGATCATATAGAATCGGTTAGGGTCGCTCTGTCTAAATTTATAGTATATATTTTTTAAATAGTTTTATCTATAAATATATGATGTATTTCATATTTGAATACAAGATTAGTGTATTCTTTTTATACCTCTAATAAATATACAACTTTATTTACTATTCTCTACATGCATGCATTGAATATAATATTTAGATATAATAATTAAGGATAATCTAATTATTTTCACTATCTACTTTGTCTATGTGCTAAGAGAAAATACGTCTTATAAACTTAGACGAAGGGAGTATATCAATATATAAAATTCCATATTACCTATTGCTAACTTAAGTTGCAATAGTTTATTTTACTTTGTTTTTTGCTATTTACATGTTGTTTTCCATATTACCTATTGCTAATTTAAATTGCAATAGTTTATTTTACTTTGTTTTTGCTATTTACATGTTTTTCTAAGGTAAAACAAATATTACATTTTAAATAATTATTTTACTAAAAAATATTTTAAAAAGTTTTTGAAACAAGCTTAATTGTATGTAACATGCATAAGTGTACCCAAATTTATGAAACAAAATTCAAAATTTTCTACTATACTTGCATGTTTGAAAACATAACTCAATTTTTACAGTATATATATAGACACACACACTTTTAGAAATATGATATAATCGTGGTTCTGCGATACAAGTCTGTCAGACAAAAAACAATCCCCTCAGAATCACGGCAATGATAACTGCGGCAGTCTCAGTTCTGGCTGTGTCTGTGTGGATGAGTTCGAGTTGAAGTTTTTCTTGTGTGTGCGTGCGTGTGTGTGAGACTAAAACGGGCCATCTAGATCAATATGCGCCTTGTAGGCTACAATAAGGAGTATTGCTCCTAGTTAGGTTGACACATATTCAAATGGAGCACAGCATATAGGCATTAGCGTGAGGACGAGACAAAGGATGCTTGCCAAAATTTAGTACTAGCATCAGATGCAAATGTTAGAGGGGAGGTTTTTTTTTATTGATGGTTTATAGTTTCAATATTTGAATTTTAACTGTTTACAAGAGACAGTATGTAGAGGGAAATAGTTATATGCGATTTTAGCTGGTACAGCTGAACTCAGTATACTTTTTACTATAATTTTCCTATTAACCCCTTCTTGAGTTTGTTTACAAGAGACAGTATGTAGAGGGAAATAGTTATACACGATTTTAGCTGATACAGCTGAACTCAGTATACTTTTTACTATAATTTTCCTATTAACCCCTTCTTGAGTTACTGTAGACAGTATAAACATAAATCGATTTTAAACCAAAATAACTGGCCATATTCTTTCAAAGCTAATTAAAAGGGGAAGTTCATCCAAGTAGCTGCACACCTATCCCCACAAATTGTTTCGCTAAAAAAACTCCACACCTACAGGAAACTACATAAAAACCAATGAGTAGAGGAGATTTTCAAGAGAATTGACCACCAGCATGTGTGTACAATTTTTTTTGAAAAGCCGGCAGGAGAGTTGACATTTGATTAACTCACAGGAAGGAGAAATACAAAATAAAGTTAGAGCGGAGAGAAAAGGAGCGGGGGAAGGAAAAGACTCAGAGAAAAGAAACACAGATCCCGAGAAGGAAATTACAGAGAGAAAAGATAACTCCGTTAGCCTACTAGCCCCTGCTAGGATCCAGGCCTCAGCCTCTTCCTTCACTGCCACAATCAATTAGCCCAAAGAGGATGTGGTGGAATGGAAAATTCGGGCGTTGCGCTCCTTCCATATCTGCCAGGTGACAAGCATTACTAGAGTAGATGTTGCTTTTTGCGGTGTTGTAGCGATGAGGATGAGCGATTCCCACCAATTACGTATCGAGGAGAAGGAAGTCCAATCGACCGGATTGATGGAGTTGCAACTAGCCCAATGTGCCACGGAGGTCCATACCATCCTCGAGAAGTAACACTCTACTAAAATGTGGATGGCCGACTCTGGCAACTGCAAACAAAGGGGCATAAGTGCTGGTTCGGCCACCCTCGTCTGGCCAAATGATCTGCTGTCCACAGTCTGTTTTGTATGGTGAGCCAGGCAACAAATTTGCATTCTTTGGGTGCCCAAGTTTTCTAAACTATGTTGTTCATAGTGCTTTTTTACGGATCCTAGAAACTGCACCCTGTAGGCCGAGGCTACAATGTATACTGCGTTGGAGGTGAGTTTCCAAGAGACTGTGTCGTCCAATCCGTCGATCAGGTTAATGTTGGAAATGTGTCCCCAAATGGCAATCAACTCATTTATGTGTTGAGGAGTTATGTCCATTGCCCAGTCCAGGTCAAACAGCCAAGTGTTCGTTGCTAGCGCAGCTCGTATGGTGCGGTTTGTTCTCCTTGATGTCACGAAGACAGTGGGCATGATATCACATAATCTATTTCCTCCCACTTAAGTAGAGGTCCAGAACCCCACCTTGTGTCCATTTCCAATATGTACCAAGGTTGTCGCCGCAAAGAGCATCTGATCTTGGCGATCACAAGGGGATTCCAATCCTTGCCAAGGTTTGGTTTGTTCACCCCATTCTTGGCAGAGCCATTGAAGCTTGAGAGCCCTGGTGAAGCTGTCTAGGTCCAGGAGTCCAAGTCCCCCTAGGTTTGTCGATCTATAAATAATGTCCCAATTGACCTTGTACAATTGTACATATTGCGATCAACCGCACGATAAGGTAAGTATCAGAATTTGATCACTAGGAGAGGAAGCCTCTTACTACGGGGAATTCATGTTTTTGCCACCCTTAAGATTGCCACCGAAACTCTATCACTTACATGTGGGGCCACCTGAGTCACTGACAACGGGCCCGAGTGGCAAATCTGTTGCCACCCGAGTCGTAAGGGTGGCAAATACATAAATTTTCCTCTTACTACAAGTCACAATCAGAGTTTACACTTGGCATACCACAGTTGAATTTGCATTTCAGATTGCACCTGATGCAGCGAACCCGATCAACTGCCCTCTCCTCAAAATGGAAGCAACGCAATCCCGCTGCTGTGATGCACAAGTGGCAGGCCGGCCTGCCTCGGTTTGCATCTCTCAGCTTCCAGCCAGTTCCACGCGTTGCCCGTGGTTTCCAAATGTGTCTGTGGGGGCCCGCCCAGACATCACAGGGTGTGCCCAAAACTTCGTAACCAAGTGTCTTGCTCATTTGAGCTCTAGTTTCTAGTTTCTAGTTTCTAACTTCTTACTTTTATCTTTTTCTAAGCGATATGGTTTTTTTAACCCTTTTAACCTTATTCCTTTTCATTGTTAGTGATGATATAACTTTTTTATTTTTTAAATTTAATTACACTAAAAAAGCTACCAGCAGCTATAATATAAAATAAACCATAAGTCAGAACTTTTAAGTCCAAATGAGCACCGCCGAAGTGCCCTCACCCCTCCCCTCCTCTCCACGCGGACACTTGCTGCTTCCAGCAAGAATCCCCCTCCCCGAGCACATTTCCGAATCCCTCACTCTTTCCTACCACATGCTCACCCTGGCCAGGATGGATATAAACAAATATATGTTTTATAGTACTTTTTTTTTAAAATTGGTATAGTTTACTTTAACATTATTTTATTTTTGGAAGTATTTTCAGAAACGAGCTAACAAGTTAAGCTGAGTTAGAGCGAAATATCTCATCATTTAAAATTAACTTATTTCAATATTTAACCAATTAATAAATATAATTAAAATAATTTTAAGCCAAGATAAACAAGCTTTTCTCCGCCACTACCCCGGCCCCGAGCCCGAATCACTAGCGCCCACTGCCCAGCCCTCCTCCGCCATTTATTTCCCTCCCCGGCCGCGACGCACGCCAACGCGCCAATCAGCTCGCTCGTTCGCTCGCCCGCTCTTACAGCGGCTAGCTGCTTACGCGAAAAAAACCCTCAAAAGCGGCACCACCAGCTCACGACCGCGCGCGAGCGCACGGAAAAGCTAACTCGGGCTGCAGCCGTAACGCGCGCGCCGCCCATGAACCGGCCGCAGCGGGGCCCCTCGCGCTATGGCGGCGGCTCGGCGCATGGCCAGACGTCGTTCGCTGACCCGTCTGGGGAGGGGGCGGCGGCCGCGAGGGCGTTCTTCCCGGCGCCGGGCGGAGGGGAGCAGTCGGCGGCGTCTGCTGCTGCGATGGGCTCGTCGAGGCAGCGGCAGCACTACGGTGGGGGTGACGAGATCTCGCTGGGCCACGGGCACGGGCACGGCCAGCACCATTACCATCAGTTCGGCGTGGAGGCTAAGGACGACGGCGGGGGCAGCAGCGGTCCGCCGGGTCTGCTGCCGCGGCACAGCAGCTCGCCGCCGGGGTTCTTCTCGAGCCTCGTCGTGGATGACAACGGTAAGGAGATAGTACTACTGCAAATTAACAGGCTCTTCAATTTCCTGCCTTTTATGATCCCCTGACAGTGCTCTAACCACTGTTCGCTCACATGATTTTCGAGGATCTCTGGCCAACTTATTCATTGGCATTTCGAGCTTGCTGCTGCTGCATGCTTTAGCTTCTATTTTCTTCCGGATTTCTTTGGGAATCGAGGGAATGCCACCATTCTAATTCTATATTTTGTTTCTTTTTTATGTTTTTAAAATTCTAGCGTACGCCAAGATTGGTCAACTGCAATCTCGGCGTGTGCCTTTTGTCTTTCTTTTTGAGATTCGAGTGTTTTGAGGAATGTTCCCAGCTTTGTTGGGTATCATGATCAGATCATAGTCTGTAAAATTGACTATTTCATCTATATATACTATACCAAATTTGATTTGGAAATCTGCTGATCGCACCCACTATATATCCAAACTGTTTCTCCTCCTGTTTTTCAATTGACGGGGTCGTCTGGTTGCTTGAAACCGGCTGGGAGGGAGGGAAAACTACGGGCTGCATAGTTACGGTGGTTTTGAATGGTGGGCGTTCTAGGTTCTAGCATAGAGAAGTGTGGGTCCGTAGGATTAAGGACGCCACGTGTCTCTCGTATGTACTTCTTTATTCAGATTTGCTTGGCACTTACCTATTTCAATCTCCAACACGTTATTAATATTTGCTCTGCCACTTGCACCCAGGAGTTGCCATGTTTGCGCTTTGCACTGTGTTTTATGACTTTTTAAATTATACCTATTTATGAGAGATTATAAAAAAAGAGATAGTTGTATACGATTTTAGCTGATACAACTGAAATTAATACAATGTCTACTAAATTAACTTGTAGATACTATCTTAAAAAATACACTATTTAAAAATGAGTTATTATAACGTCGTACATAAGTCATGAGTGGCTTCGAATCCACGGCTTATCTTTCTAGGATTCACGTAACGTATATTGTCTGTCTTTCACTAGATTTAGAATTAATGTATTGAATTGTCCTTATCTTTGTAGGATCCAAATGTTCACTAGATATAAAACTAATAACATTTGAATTGCTTGCTTGAAACGTACAGCTATTGTATGGGAGAAAGAGCTAAGACCTTTTCTAAATATAGCTATTGGCATTTCAGAAAAGTGGTGTGTTGAGCTTGTTCCCTGATCAAATATATAGTTTAGGGGATTGTTCTTTTTGGCTTCAACTTATAGCTGCGATTTATGTTTTTTAGATTGTTTATGAGAAAAAGTACGAAGTAACATAAACTCGTATGTAGTTTTGACTGATATAAATAAAGTCGATATAGTGTATACTATAACTAATTTGTATGACTTGTCTTAAAAAAAGTCTATTTAAAAACTAGTTACTGTAAAAAAAATCGAAAAAATACTTTTAAAAGTTATAAAGAAGAGACCCTTATGGTTTAAGGGACGAAACGACTGACCTATCCTATTTTCAAGATACTATTTCAAAAGGAGTAACTTTTGAACTAATCTAACAACCACTGGCTCTTACTACATGGATAGTTTGCTAGCATTGTTGAATTTGGAGTTTAGTACATTTAATGTATTGCAGTGGTTTCTTCTCGAAAAACTCCCTGAAAACTTCGTGGCATTTTCACGTAGACGTTGACTATCTTACATAACATTTTGGATATTACATTGAAGTAACAACGTTAGCCATATAACTCTAGTATGTGGTAGTTTGTTTTCCAAAAATCTAAGTACTTACAGTATCTAGTTTAAACCCACCTTTATGTACTAACACCGTGTGAGTTGTTGGATAAGATTTGGATAGGTCTGATTTAAAGAGATGGGATACATTTAAATGATTTTATTGATGTATGCAAGGGGTTATTCATAAAATGGCTATCCTCGTGGCCCTTACATTCCTTCAAATATGATCTATGTACATTCAAATATCATTTAGCAGCTCACCTGAAGAGTTACATCCATAATATATAAGGTTATACTTTACGCAAGACACCTCTCCTTTATATATTAATACTATAAGCTTTTATGCATCATCCTTTTAATATAAATTACACAAATCTTAAGCAAGAAGTAATCACCATCCAGCTTTCATTCACATTTTAATATTTCTGCAACTTTTAAATAATAATGTATAGAAATATCTCCATATCGATACATGCACCTACTCGTAGAAAAGCAACGTTGTTGAATTATCCGCACTTATTTTCCTCTCTTAATAAACTTACTGTCCATCCTCTCGAAGAAAAAAAAAAGGCATATACGTCATCTTTCCTTAAAGGAAAAGGATAGAAGAAACTGGTAACACTAGACTCATGGCATAAAATGATTGGTCAAGCTAGCAAGTTTGCCAATAGAATGGTCTAAATGACTAGGATTGTCATCGCTCGAGATCACTTCATTTTCTGCACAGAAAACAAAAAGACGTTTTCTGTGGGGCTTAGAGCATCTCCAACAGTATGAGCTAGTTACTAACTCTAAGACAACTTCTCCAATAGTACTAACTTTTAGCACATAGCTCATAACATAAATAGCCTCACATGACACTCTCACATAATCTTGGAATGTGTGTATGAGACTAGCTCTTGATCAAGAGCTAACTTTTCTCTCTTCTATTAAAATATGAAATAATATGCTTAGAGCTAGCTCATAAGTCACTATTGGAGATGCTCATTATCTCCAACAGTATGAGCTAGTTACTAACTCTAAGACAACTTCTCCAATAGTACTAACTTTTAGCACATAGCTCATAACATAAATAGACTCACATGACACTCTCACATAATCTTGGAATGTGTGTATGAGACTAGCTCTTGATCAAGAGATAGCTTTTCTCTCTCTTCTATTAGAGCATCTCCAACAGTATGAGTTAGTTACTAACTTTAAGATAACTTCTCCAATAGTACTAACTTTTAGCATATAGCTCATAACAAAATAGCCTCACATGACACTCTCATATAATCTTGGAATGTGTGTATGAGACTAGCTCTTGATCAAGAGATAGTTTTTCTCTCTCTTCTATTAAAATATAAAATAATATGCTTAGAGCTAGCTCATAAGTCACTATTGGAGATGCTCTTAAAATATGAAATAATATGCTTAGAGTTAGCTCATAAGTCACTGTTGGAGATGCTCTTATCGATGAGTGTAATCTGGTCCAATGACCCAAACCGATCGATGACGTGAGCGCACAAAAAAAAGTGATTAAGGGGGTGTTTGGGACTGCTCCACAAACTCTGCTCCACGAATTCTACCGTGGAGCAGCTCCACAAAAAACCTAGAGTTTGTGGAGTACCCCTTTAGGTGCTCTCATAACTCCACCTTTTTTTCCTCGAACAGAGTGCGTGGAGCTGAACCTGTTTGGCTAAAAAACATAGAGCGGAGCTGAAAAACGTGGAGTGGAGCAGTCCCAAACACCCCCTAAGTAATCAGGTCCTACTCCTATGACAAAGTGGTTGAGTTTCTAAAAAATATTTGAATTGGCTCTTTTTTTACACTACGTTTTATACGTATAGTCTTTAGTACACACGTTAGACTATTATCTTTTCTAGTTACATGTTATAAAAAGTATAAATCAATGAGAAATCTACTAATAGAATTTTTCCATGATAAATCTAAATACTTTTCTATGTGTTAATAGTTAAATTTTAAATGTTGATTGCACATATTCTAAAACATATATTTGAGAATAGAGGAAGTAGCTTATAGTATATGGCAAATTGTGTGCGAGAAAGGGTTGCCCTTCATCTCGAGGCTGGCACCCTTAATTTTGTGATGACATAAAAATTGAAGTTATTATGAAGGACCGAAAGCTTTATTATATACACTTCATGTGTTTCTAAATGTAAGTTATTTTTAACTTTTCATAGTCTACGATGCAAAGTTTTAGCCATGATTTTTCAGAAAAACAATACCAAATGTATAAGCCTAGGATCATATGAACCCATGTTTATGATTAGTACATTTGTGCACTTCAAAAAATTCTGAAAATATTCGTAGAGGTACTCCAAATTAGAATATATGTGCATGCAAAAAATTGTGTAAAAATATAATCATACATGCATATTGCAAAAAAAACTAGTTAATTCGGCTGGTGAGCCTGTCGAATCGTAAACCTCGTGGGCTTATATGATGAAGTTACTGCCAAATAGGTATACTTACACATTAAAAAGTTTGACCACACTACATGTCTAGTCTAGCATACCAAGATAGCTAAGCACACCAAATAAAGAGCACGCAACTAAAATAACAATAGGTAATTAAACTGCATAAGACAATATTTCTTAAAACACAAACTGCATAAGACATTTGAAATGTAGAGAATTCTATTGATCATCATGGGCAGAATATCAAGTTAATTATATGGCACTTTCATGGGAGTAGCAACATATTAGGGCTTAGGGCAACTGACAGTTAATGATACGATGATGGACAAACTTTTTCAAAAGGTAATCATAATATTTTTCCACAAAAGATTGAAAAGAACTATGATGGTGGTAAGCGCAACATTTTTTAAAAAAAGACTCAATATTGTTTATCTACACCCAAAATATGTGATATTTTATGCATTGAGTTGCTTCATTTTTTTACAACAGTAATATTTGATGTTTTGAGCTATGCTACATCGATTATATGAAAATTATTCCAAGTAGTGAATTCTAGGATGTCACATTAATTGTTTATTACGTCACTAATTTTAAACAAATGTTTTCTTTAAATTTACAAATTCATTATGTTCGCTAATATTTTACACTAAAACTCAAATTAATAGTATTATCTTAATTACTACTTCAGAACTTGAATGCATATAGGATGGATAAATTTGGTTACTTGAATCTCAATTCTGACCATACTAATTAGCTAGGCATCAACAGTCACCATGTTTGTCTTTTTTGGAACTAAACTAGCAGGTTTTTCAAGTGCTAGAGCGGCAGTTGGAGGAGGTGGTGATCAGGTTCGCCAGGCCATGAACAACCACAAGAAGAAATCCCCATGGAACTTTGCAAGACAGGGCACTCTCTCCCAAATTTCTGAGGATGGAATCCCGGACCTCACTGACAACCTGCATGGTGCTGGTCACTCTGAAGAGAACATCGCCGCCGACCATGTGGTCCGCTCCTTCCCCGGTGGGTTCTCAATTGGATCATGGGAGGATTCGAACTCCATTGTGTTCTCGAAGCCAACAGGCAGACCGGGAAGGCACAACAACGATGACATCATTGCCACCCTTAGCAATTATGAAACCCAGGTATAACTGTCGCTTTGAATTTATTTTTTCCTTTTTGTATAGTGGTTATAAATTTTTCTACATATGATCTTAATGTCCTCATGGACAAGTGATTTTCCGAAGAAAGTTGCAAGACCGGTATAGCAACAGAGGGGGGAATGATGCCTTTAAATTATCCCCTAAGGTGCTACAGTGATTTCAGCCTATAAATAGTGAAAATTAACATTATTTCAAATTCAAAGAATCATGAAAATTTTGATTTGTCGATCCAAAAGACTTGAAACTTGAGCCAAGGCTAATCCATGATCTTAAGAATCTATCCCAATTCCCAACCAAAAAAAATGAAAAAAACTTGAGGAAATTGGGATCTCTTGGTTCGTGAAGCTCAGTTGTACCAAAACGAGGCTAAAACCTAAAATTGAGCTAACTTTTAAACCAAAGCTCCAAATCAATTGAAATTTGGTATGCACCTTCTCTAGGATGTCAGAAACTTATTTCAATCAATGATCGAGAAAATCGTTGCCTAAGCTTTGGTATTTTTTCGTTTGAAGGCATATAGCACAAAAAAGGGTCAAATTACAAATGGTGAGTATGACTTGCTCATGATTGAATGATGGGCAACATGGTTCTACATGAACTTGCCAACTAAGTGTCTAGATGGGTGGAGATTGATTTTCAGAGATTATCTTCATCTCTTGCACGTCTTTAGCATAGGAAGATCAAGAAGGGGAGAGAGAAGAAAAACAAACTAAATCAGGAGTAAATCAATCAATATAAAAAAGATTCATAGAGATGAACAAAGATTGATGTATTACTATTTGAGGATGAAGATCTTACACCCACTCCACCTGGAGGATAACAAAGCACACCACATCACTCAACTTCTCTCAAACCTTAATCCTTGAACTCATGAACACTTGGTTTCAAGAGAGTATAGTTAAATGGTTAATCACAAGTCTTCATGCCAACCCCTTAAATAGATGGGTTAGCTAAGCCACATCTAATCCTTAGTGGAAGCTATTCACTTAGCATAATGGGAAAAACCTGATAACCCTCCACACAGATTTTAACTCACACACTACACTCATGCACGCTTTTCAAAGCACATAAGTCCAAATATGCTAAATCCTTAGTCTTAATCAATTTGATCTTCTCAACTTCTATTTAACCTAAACCGCTCTCCCAAGCACTGCGGTTTTGTTTCAAGATAGTTTTCAGTATTTTGGTTAAATTAGTAAAATACGCTTTCTTAACCTGGTCATCACTTTTCATTTTAAGTAATCGTCATGCTTGCCATATGTAGATGTATCACTGGCTTGCCACACATCGGCAAGTCTCTCATGTTTCGGTTCCATCGGACCATGCCTCACTTGGATTGATCAAACCACATGGTGCAACCCGACGCTTGAGCTTTTCTTCAATATTTTTCGCCTTTCTTATGCCATGCTTGAGCTCATCCATCTCACCAGGCGTCCTTGATTGTTCTGGGCCTTGGCTCCTCCATGAGTGTAGCCCCAATCCTTGCCGTTGACCATGATTGACTCCAAGTGGCTCTGCTTATCCAAAAACAAAGCAATAGTTTCTGGACATAAGTTTTTCACAACTTGATCCATATTAGTAATAACATGTCTCATGCAACCTATAACCACTGACCTAGGTCACCAAATCATCACAAGACTCAAACTGTAAATTTAACTTCTCCAAAATAGCAATGATTCATCACAACAAAACCATGTAAAGAACGTGGCCAAATTACGTATATCATGTCACTACTAATTAGACTCTTCATAGTTTCCTGTGTATGTACATATATGTGAGTACGATAGCACTCCTCACTAGTTATTATGACCTCTGCTGTTTTTTCAGTTATGAATTGATACTTTCTACTAGCATTAGGAAATTAGAAGTGTAATGTGTGTGTGTGAGAGTGAGATCTGCATGCATGATTTTATGTTTAATTTGTCTCTGATCTGCATGCAGTTTATCATGCCGAGGGAGACGGCGGGCGCAGATAAATACCTGCAGATGCAGCAAGACCAGGTGCCGTTCAGAGTACGGGCCAAGCGTGGATGTGCGACGCACCCCCGGAGCATCGCGGAGAGGGTATATATTATACGTGCTCTATTAAGTTCAAATCCCAAAAATAATTCTTCATATATATGATCGCTTTCAATGTCCTTACTCCTTAGTAGTACTACGTGTTCGTTCAGCGCTAAACGAAGCTATGAAACCTTGCTTACGAAGTACTACTGTACTGCTGTGTAATGTTGTCAAGATGATCTTCTGCATTTAGCATTTCTCTGTCCTCCTTTTTTGGGACTACGAGATTAATCTTCAGACATGTGATCGATGATGGTAGGAGCGAAGGACGAGGATCAGCGAGAAGCTCAGGAGGTTGCAGGCTCTAGTGCCTAACATGGACAAGGTGATCAATTATAGACATTAATTAATCTGCCATATCCCATGGGTTTGTTTGTATATGCAGTTACGCAGTTTGTCGTAGTTCTTCGCTGATCTTTTTCAATAGAGTACAATCTGCAGGCCGGTTGAGATGCAATTTGAATTATCTTTTGTTCTTTCGAAATGTGACAGCAAACGAGCACGGCGGACATGCTGGACCTAGCAGTTGAGCACATCAGGGGACTGCAGAGCCAGCTGCAGGTATGTTAGCTAGCTTGAATGCATGGTCAGAAAGTGAGACAGCTACGTAAAATACTTGGCATTGCTAGAGAGAAACTGGTCATTCCTTAGTCGATCGGAAACAAACATTCAAACGAGAAACTGATCATTCCTTTGTCGAACAAACATTCAATGCACAAGCAAGTGCATATTTCCTTTAGTACTTCAGAGAGTACTACTATTCCCTTAAAAAAGTACTTCAAAGAGTACTCCTCATGCTCCCTCCACGGCTCCACCAAAATAGGCTCTCCGATTATCGCAATCATTTCACTCAGTAACCACTGAGCCAGTTATCTCAAGCTCATTAGCTCAAAATTTTCCTCTGTTCAGGCTCTGAAGGAAGACAAGGAGAAGTGCACCTGCCGCGGCAAGCAAGCATCGAGGAACTGATCGATCGACTAAAGTGAGCCCTTGGCAATGTACAGGATGGCATTGAGAACATCTCCCATGACCCGTAAATATGTTTGGCCAGGCAGCAGCAAGGTATACCTGGCATAGCGCGCGACAAGCAAGCAGTGGAGCTGATCTATCATCCAACCCCCCCCCCCCCCCCCCCCCCCCCCCCCCAAGCCATCTGAAACCTTGATCAGTGAACATTTCCTGTATGTTCGATCTAGCTAGTCTATTGTCGTGTGGTAAACAGTGATTGATTTAATCGTCTTTCAGCAAATAAGGTGATTGTTGACAGGTTCTACTTCAATACCGTCAAAGGAAATTCAGGAGCTGTTAACTGTAGTTCAGACTTTGGACTTCATTTTTATTTTTCACCTTTTAAATGCCGACATGGCAGTCCACAGGGTAGGCCCTGTTCCAACCGACTTGGGCTTATGGCTTTTCGGTTTCCAGAAACCAGAATGACGCGCTGGCTTTTTAATTTTAGATTTTTTGCTTTTTGTTTTTTTGCTTTTGGTTTTTTTCCCTTTGCATTGCCCGTAGAGATTCGATGATATTTTTTATTTTTTCTTATTTTTCTTTACATTTCTTTAATTGAATAACTTAGAAAAACTAATAGTCAATACAGTACAATTTTAATCAAAAATCAATAACTAGAAGCCAGAAATTGCCCGCTAAAGCTATTTGAAACGGGCCTTAAGCCTGGTCCTTGTTTGTTGTATCAGCAAGGTGAAACTGAAAGCCCAAACGAAGAGTACAATCGAGCACCCCGTGAAATGATTTCAATAACATCTCGTGCTTGCGCTCATGACTAAAGAGTGTCGTTGCAAAATGCGATTGATTTTTCTGCATAGTCATTTCACAGAACGTGTGCACCATGCATGATAAATCTGTTGCCACCCGAGTCGTAAGGGTGACAAATAAATAAATTTTCCCTGTTTCAGCTCAATGCACACCATAGGAGGCCTCCAAAAAAATCAATTACGAAATAAAAAATTTGCTGGCTGTGGGGTTCGAACCCACGCGCACTTCTGTGCAGAAGATCTTAAGTCTTCCCCCTTAACCACTCGGGCAAACCAGCTCGAACTGTTCGCTTTCTTTCTTTAAAACTTATTATTGCGTTTCTGTGTACGCCGTGAATCCGCGGTACCTCTGTTCCGTGCTCGCCTGCAGATGCGAAACATTCGTCAACTGAACTTGGGAAAATTGAATATATAGGACCGAGTTGAGAGTGATTTTTTAAAATAGGATCGAGTTATTTGCGCTTGTAAATATAGGACCGAGTTGATCAACTTTTTGAAAATATAGTATTTTCCAATTTTATTTTCATTTCCATTTTTCAGCCATTTTTTCCCACGCGAAATGTCACTTTTGCCCCTCCTCCCTCCCTGCCCGCTGCGGCCGCTCCCTCGCCGGCGGCGCCGTGCCGCCCCGCGCCGCCCCGCTCCGCGCCGCCGCTCCCCCGCCGGAGGATCGGAGGGAGCGGCGGCGCGGGGCGGCGCGGGGGAGCGGCGAAGCGGGGCGGCGCGGGGGAGCGGGGCGGCGCGGCGCTGCCGGCGAGGGAGCGGCCGCTGCGGGCAGGGGAGGGAGGAGGGGCAAAAGTGACATTTCGCGTGGAGAAAAATGGCTGAAAAATAGAAATGAAAATAAAATTGGAAAAATACCATATTTTTAAGAAGTTGATCAACTCGGTCCTATATTTACAAGCGCAAATAACTCGATCCTATTTTAAAAAAGCATTCTCAACTCGGTCCTATATATTCAATTTTCCCACTGAACTTTTGTCAGTTCCAACCTCTCTCTGCTCGGTGTTCCCTCTTTTCCCATTGCCCCCCACGATCCGGACACTGGGCGCCGGCGATCCCCGCACGCATGTCCGCCCTACCCCTGCCTCGCGCCGCGTCGCCATCCTATCCTCCCCAACGCCGTGCCCGCTCCGACCTCGTCTCGCTTCCTCGCCTTCTTGCCCGGACGCGCGCCCTGGTCACCAACCGCCGCGCGCTTGCGGACTAAAGTTGCAGCCACAGCAGCGTATGGTCCCACCTCGCACGAATCGGCCCGCCAAATCAACCCATCCATCCGAGGGCGCCGCGCGCGACGTACTCCCGGCCCGGCCGGCCGGCCGCCCCCCGCGACATGCATCGCCTCGCCCCGGCCGGTCAGCCATCCCATCCGCGCTTCGGCGCTTGCCCCAGCCCGGCCAGCCGCTCGCTCCCGGCTCCCCCACTATTGGCGGCTCTCGTGCCGGCCGTGGCAGCAGCCGCACGCGTGCGCGCACTCAGCTGCCGCACTGCAGGCCACCGACCCGTGGGTCGCGCACGCGCACACGCGGGCCACGCCGCCGCCGCCGCTCGGCACGCCGCTTCCGTACGTAAATGACGCCTGCTTTTCTCGCCAATTAAACGCCTTTGGTTAGATCGGCGAGAGGGAATAGGAGCGTCGCCCTAAATTTGTCCTCCGGAGCACGCGATTTTCGGAGCCCAACGAGGATGACAGCCTCTCCCGTCCCGTGGGACGCACCTCACCTGTCAGCTGCTATTCGCGGTTCAACACAGAGGCATTTTTTTTTCTCCCCGTGTTCTCCTCCTCCTCCTACCTTTCTCTCCCAAGCTTCGTGCCTCTCGAACAAGGGGAAAAGGAGAGCAATCGATGAAGTTGCCAAGCCATGGAGAAATTCAAGGCTTGCTCCTTCGTCACCCTGTCTCCCTCAGGTATCAATGATTCCATCATGCTTCTTCAGCCTCGATTAATGCGTTGTCATTTCCTCTTCCTGTTCTTTTGCCTTTCTTTCTGGGGAGCGGGGAGATGAGATTTTGTTGGATTTTGCTCTGTGTTGCTATCAGTTTTGGATATGTATGATGGGGAGCATTGGGAGGAATGTTGCTTAGTTTGCAATGTGTGCATGCATTGGGGTTCCTTCATGGGTTAGAATGTGGAACTGGCGCTGCTTAATTACTTGGCACTCGGTAGTTTTTTTTAGATCAAGGGAAAATTTCATTAAGTGAATGAAAAAGGTCCCAGCCTCTACAATCCGAAGATTGTACGCAGCTTGGCACTCGGTAGTTGGTACTATTGTTTTCGCATTGGACATTCCAGTTCCTGGAACTAGAAGAAATACAGCAAATGGTGCCAATTTTGTTTGCTACATTGAGATTTTTAGTTACCTTCTCATGTATGCACGCTGCACTAATTCTTTGTAATTATGTCAAGTTGGAATTCATGTAGCTTAAAATTTAAATGCAATTCTACAATTGTCCTTCAACATGTGGTTGATAATGCCATGTTATGTAGAGCATCCTGGCCGCCACATTAATCCGAAAATAAGATGGGGAAATGTCTATGTGAATAGGAAAGCATTTAACAAGTTGGCCAATTAGGTAAAGACTACATGGTGTGTAGGGCTCTACGCCACACAAATTAAGCGTTTGATTCAATTATGACATTAAATGGACAGACCACTTTATGTGAGGTTTCCATGTAGCCATTCAAAAACTAGCTTGTCTGCACATACTTGTGATGTACAAATAACTCCTAAATTTAGCTGGTTGGTGGATGAAGTTAGCACTTTTAGTCATTGTTCCACATTCAATTTACCATGTTTAGTTCATCTGGCAGTTCTGGTAAATTTGTTCCTTTTTTGGGTTATGGTTACTGAATGAGTTTAGAGGTCAAGGCCCTGTTCAAATGAAGCCGTCGCACCATTTCTTCTTGATGAAGAGCTGACTTGCGAAGTAGTACTCGTCAGTCTCCACCCCTGCACTGGCCTCTTCCACCATAACCATGAGCTGCAAGAGCTCCTCACGAGCCGGGTTGCGCATCGGGGAGCTCTCACACATACCAGAAGCATGCGTAGGGGGTGCGTCCTCTCGTATAGGTTGACAAGCTGCTTTAGCTTGGCGTCGCGGTCTATTGCCTTCCCTTTGTCATTGCTGGGAGAGCGGGACATGTGGGGGGTGCTTGGCTCAGGACAACCCAGCCTTGCCACCTTGCAGGGCTGTCTTGAGGACGTCCTCCTCATTCTCAGATGGCAAAGCGTCTGCACCGGGAATGAAGGTGTGCTCGCTCATGCAGACAGTCATACCGAAGACAACTTCCATGAGCTCCTCGTTCTCTAGGGGCTTTCTTGAACTTGCACATGGATGCCTTGCCCTAAGAAATCATGGGGATATGACATGAAGTAACAAATAGATAGAGGCAGCGACGAAATGGGGAACCAAACAAAGCACAGGACCGACACTCACTGAGGATGCCTGCGCCTACCATGAGTCGGCGGCGGCGATGGGGGCGGTTTCGGGATTGACCCCAAGCCCGATGGCACGCTGCTTCAGGGTCTTCTACGCCATGTAGTCCCATTTCAGAGCGTCCCACTTGTTCTTCATTTGTTTCTTAAGGTAAGTGCGGCCGGTGCGCTTGGCGAATTTTGGACATATGTGGACCCCTAAACACCCGAAATTCCGTTTTTGGCCTCCAAACCAAAAAAATTCCGAAATTGGACCCCCGCCTGAGCGCGCGTTCGCGTTGCGTCGACATGTGTCCGGTCGTGCCTCCCCGCTCGCCCGCGCCTGCGCCTCCGTCCCCGCGCCCGCGCCGCACCGCCGCCCGCGCTTGCGCCTCCGTCCCCGCTCGCTCGGGAGCGAAGGATGCTGACATGGCAGTGATTTGGCGCCTCGTGGGCTCGAAAGTGGCGATTAATTAGTCAACCACATTTTAAAGGTGGCAAAATGTTAATTGTAACGAAGAAAGTGGCATTTGAATAGGTGGCATTCTTAAGAGTGACAAATAGTTAAATTTCCCATCCGCCCGTGACTTCCTCGCGTCTACCACATGCCACCAGCTGCCAACGCCCTGCGACTGAAGCCAAGCCGTTCCAAATCGCATTCGACTTCGCGAAGCTGGAAGCCAAAAAGTGAATGCAGTTTGGAACGGGGCCTAAAGCTCTGCTCTTTTGGTTTCATTTGTTCTTTTTCTGCTTTAGTGCCGATTAGAGTATACAGTCAATTTCATGAAAGATTATTCGTTTCTTCTTACTATGCAAAAAGCGAACGGGCCTCTAGCGTAGCGGTTAGAGCGCTCTAGTAGCACCCCTCAGGTCCTGGGTTCAACTCCCAGTGGGAGCGAATTTTCAGGCTGAGGGGAAAAAAATCCTCTCGCTTGCCCCATAAGCCAAAGCACAGGTCTAAGGCTCGCCCAGGTCGTTGGTCGCGCCAGGTCGTTGGTCTAGGGATCACCCTGGTTGTTCTCACATGGGCTGATGCCGCTGTGTCAGGGTGGGCAAGGGTTCGGGGATTTTCTCGATCTGCGTGAGAAGATCTTCTTCTTAATGGAATGCCCGGGGGCTGTCTTACCCCCCGCAGGTCGAGTTTTTTTTTACTATGCAAAAACTGCCCTATCCTCACAATTCATAAGCCATTAACCTTTTGTTTTCTTCTCTTTCTGGTACCGCTTTCTGATGGTGTTTGGTTGGATTTGCGTGGTGAATGTTTCAATCATTTCTACCTTCTTGCTGACATACTTTACTTTCAGGCTATATGACCAATGCAATTTATATAAAACAGTTGCCTTAATTTTGCATTTCTTTTTTTTGGAAATAGTCTTCATTTTGCTTTGAAGTTTGTTTATAATGATAATATCTGCATCTCACGTCTTCAAGCTTTATGCTATATTTGTACTTTGTACATTAAATGTATGCTTTTGTTATTCTAAAAAAAGGTTTGCTTTTATGACCAGTTTCCACACATGGTGAGAGATTTGAGCTTTTTGTTAAATGTTGGGCACTGGGCTGTAATGCATGTGTAAACATGGATGACAATTTTATTATTCCACAGCATATATTTGTGTTGAGGACTAATTTCTCCTGTATCATATTCTATAATTGGCCCTGCTGTTCTCCTCTTGGCAGATGAAATTTGACTAAGAGGGCACCATGGAGAGAGTTGAGGTCGACGGGGACTTTATTGTTGCTGGCAATTGGAAGGTAATCTAGTTGACCCCCTAATTCCACCCAAAGCTATAATGTTGTGATGCTAGTATGATTGTAACTGTGCTATTCTTTGTGGCTGTCGTTAGATCTAGGTCTGAAGTCTAAACACAGCTTTTGAGGTTTCGTTCTACTTGCTAGCTCTCTTGTGATGATTTTGTATATAAGCACCCTCAATTTAGAAAATACAATTGCATCCAATTAATACCACTAGTTGTTCAACTGTACTAAATATTAAATGTTGCATTATATATATGATAGAATCTTCTGTGAAAATATTTTGATATCATCAAATGATAAGTTGGTAAATTGTGATAAATAATAGATCACATACAGCAGAACACTCTTTTTCTTTCTTTTCTTGTCTTTGACTCTGTTGTTGAAATTAGTACTTTTGCTTATTCAACAATGTGAAATATTAGGAAGGTACATTAAGTTGGGTTGTTCTTTGCCTATTTGTGCAGCTACATGGAGCACTATGTAAGAAACTTTACACGGTTGTTCATGAAGTTTTGGATGCCATATCTGCCCTTGAGACTACAAGACCTGGAAGCAGTTCCGGACTTCTAGCATTGAGTTCCTTGCGCATAGCTGTTGAGAATGCCAAAAATCTACTTCAGCATTGCTCAGAGTGTAGCAAGCTTTATTTGGTAAAATTTTCATATGTGTGAATATGCTTTCTATTTCCTAGTTTGAGAAGTAGAAGTGTATGAAACTATGAATACACGAATTATTGTGGTACTATCATGTTGTTGATGGTAGTTGGATAATCTCGCATCTGCTCATCAAATATACTGGGTGTGTTTCATGATAGAGAGCAAGTATTGTCATATTCTTATTTCTTGTTACAGCTATGCAACGTTTTGTACTTAACACGTTTACTGTTGCAGGCTCTTACATCAGAATGTGTTCTTACAAAATTTGAGAAAGCAAGAAATGCACTTCTGGAAAGTCTTCACCAGGTGGAAGAAACACTTCCGGAAGCAATTAATTCTCAGGTTGTCAATGGTCTTGCACAAACATACTTTTGTCAGTTATTTCTGTTGAACCATATATGGATATACCTAGATTTTCTAGTACAGATTCTAATGGATTTTAATGGGTTATGGGTCCATTTATCATAAGCCGACTTTAAAGGGATTATAGTTTTGACATAGTTTTGATCCTTCTTCACTACCTTGACATGTCTCCTCATGGATGAATGAGTTTGCCTTGGAGCAGCCTGTCATGTGCAGAAATACTGCACATAAACAGTACTCGCGGCTACTGTATCAGCCAGGCAGCAGCGAGGAAACCTCCTTGGCCAGTGCAATCAAGGAATAGATTAGGATTTCTTAGCTACCAAGTTAATGGTTAGAATAGGATCTTATCTATTAGGAAGGTCATCCTTATTAATAGGAAAGTTTAGATTGAGTTGTTTGCGGCTCAACCTCTGTATAAGGGGAGCCGCATCCTACCATTAGGAACAAACTAAGAAATATATCAAGAGTCCTAGTATTCCCTTCTCCCTGCCCTTGTGGTGCGACGGCCACCATGGTGTCCTTGCGCTGCTTGGTTCATCTAGTCTGCACAGCCTGTAGCTATTCACTGTTTTCTCATGATTTAATTTAGTTATTTTTTACATGCCTATTCCTCTGATAATTATCTGCCTTTGGAAAATTTCAGATCCCAGATATTGCACATGAGCTGGAGAATGCAGATTTTGCTTTGGATCAGTCTGAAAAGCAAGTTGGTGATGAAGTTAATCAACTAATTCAGAATAAGAAGAAATCCAATGGGATCCTTGATGACAATGAACTTGAATTTTTCCGGCAAACTGCTTTTAGGGTCGGCATTGCATCATCTGCAGCAGCTCTTACAGAGAGAAGAGCACTTAGAAGGCTTCTTGAGAGAGCCCATGCAGAGGAAGACACGAACAAAGAATCGATCGCATCCTGTCTACTGCATATCATGAGGAAATACTCGAACGTTTTTAAGAGCGAAACAACTGATTACACCAACTCCCAGTGCACAAGTCCTCCATGCTCCTCCAGTTCAGTGTCTAGCTTGCTTGATCTCCATGGAAATAGTCATGCTCTTGAGAAGCACCTTCCTAGGGATGGTTCCTTCAATTTAAGACAGATTAAAGGGTTATCAGGGAGCATGCCATTGCCACCTGAGGAACTAAGGTGTCCAATCTCCTTGCAGCTCATGTATGACCCTGTTGTCATTGCATCTGGTCAGACATACGATCGAGCTTGCATTGAGAAATGGTTTAACAGTGGCAACACAACCTGCCCAAAAACTCGGAAACAGTTGTCCCAGCTCTCCATGACACCTAATTACTGCATCAAGGGACTGATAGCATCTTGGTGTGAACAGAACGGGGTTCTAGTTCCATCTGCACCTCCGGAATCTCCCAAGCTCAAATATTTGAGGATAGCATCCCTGAAAAGTAGCCAATGTCTGGTGACTAATGGCGTTAGCCCGGTTTTGTTTGAAGATACTGGTGCAAAGGATGACATCAAGTTGGACGGTGAAGTTGCTTTGGAGAAGCGCTCTCGTCAGAACTCTGAAGATGCTGTATCCGAGATATGCGAAGTTGAAATCTCTCCGGAGAAGTGCTCTCATCAGAACTCCGGGGAGGCTGCACCCGAGAGATGTGAACGTTGGCTGAGTGTGCTGAATAAGAATGGTGAGTGTATAGATGAGCAACGTGAGGTGGTCGAGCAGATCAGGTTCCTGTTGAAGGATGATGATGAACTTAGGAACTATATGGGTGCTAATGGTATTACTGAGCCACTTATCCGCTTTCTAAAGATGGCTGTCTGCAGAGAAGATTTGCAATCTCAGGAGGTTGGAACAATGGCTCTTTTCAATCTTGCTGTCAGCAATGACAGGTAAATATCGATGATGCTTTTTCTTGCTCTAATCATAGTGTCAGTAAGGCTTCTTATACATGCATCAATGCATGCCCCAGTAGCATTGTAGGTAGATGTTTTGAGCTCAGTTGCCTTGATCATATGATCTTTGCATCTGGTTTACAGCAACAAGAAACAGCTGCTCTCAGCCGGAGTTATCCCCCTGATGGAGCAGATGATACAGAAATCGGAAACCTGCGAGGCTGCCGTCGCAATGTTCCTGAACCTCTCCTGCCTTGCCGAGGCGCAGGCGATCATCGGTTTGAGCGAGGCCATCCCATTCCTGATCAAGAGCCTGCGAGAAGACGGCTCCCAGAGCAACACGTGCCGCCTCGACGCCCTCCTCACGCTATACAACCTCTCCCTGCACTCGCACAACATCCCGTCCCTCATCTCCTCCGGCATCATCCAGACCCTGCACGCCGTCCTGACGCCTTCGTCCGCGTGGACGGATAAGGCCCTCACCGTGCTGATCAACCTGGCGCTGACCCGGGATGGCAAGAAGGAGATCGCGGCCAACCCGGCCATGGTGGGCGCCATCGTCCTCATCCTCGAAAACGGCGAGCCCGCGGAGAAGGAGAAGGCCGTGTCCTGCCTATGGATCATCTGCAGCGGCGACGAGGGCAGCAGCCAGACGGTGCTCCAGGAAGGCGTGATCCCGGCGCTGGTGTCCCTGACGGCCAACGGCACGGGCAGGGCCAAGGACAAAGCGCAGAGGCTGCTGATGCTGTTCCGGGAGCAGCGGCAGCGCGAGCTCGAGCAGCTGCAGCCGCGGGTGCAGCTGCACGAGGTGGTGAGCCAGGCGGCCGCACAGCAGCAGCAAGAGGTGGTGGTGGCCACCGTGAAGACGGCGGCCGAGCAGAGCGACACCAAGAGGCCCCAACGGAGCAGGTCGAGGTCCAACAGGTTCACGAGGGCCTTGACCTGCCTGGTCAATAAGTGGAGCCAACTCTGACAGAACACAGAAGTGCATGCATTAGCCGGTGTAAACTATACTGTAACAACAGTAGTTCATTGTGTTGATATCTGCTTGTTGTGTTCGTCTTACGTTGTGGTATCCATTCCTTGACTAATGCTGTAATGCATGTGTTCATTTCTCTGTGTCTACTTACAACTAGGGAGGTTGCACAGACCTAATTTTACCATTTAATTGGGAGAGAACAGCGTGCGTGAATATGCAATGCATGCATTTGTCGATTCTGACTACAATCTTGCACTGAAAACATATCAAAATGGGGAAAGACTCTTAAATTGAGCAACCAAAATTTCGTTTAGGAAGCATTCATCGTCCAACAACTTGGTGTAAACATTTGATTTAGTATCAAGAAATCACAGTAAGTACAGTATTACAAAGTGTCAGTTTTAACATGTTATAAGTTGAAGCAGCTGCAAGGAATGACAAGACTGAATAGATAGATGGAATGCTAGTTTCGATTTTCCTGTGCTAAGAGCAACTCCAAAAGATTAGCCAAAAGAAGTATCTAAATTTAGTGATTTAGCTATTCTCTAAAATGAATCTCACCTAAAAAAATAAGACTACTCCAACAGGCTATTTAAACTAGAGGGCGCGCGGTGGGTCGCGTACGCGCGGGAATGGGGCGCAGCGTGCGGGAAGGAAACACCGACTGCGCCAAGAGGCTGGATGGTGAGCGAGGTAGGCTATCTAAAAATAGAGAGCGAAGGAGGAGGGATGGAGAGCTACTAAATTTGGAGAGTCATTTACAGAGTCTATTGAAGACGTTTTTTCTCCAATAATAGCCAAATTTACCTTTAGAAAATGATTTAGCTCTTCTCTTGGAGTTGCTCTAATAGTTTTACCATTGCAGAAAACGATTAGAACAGCATGCAATAGAGGAAAAAAATTGACAAATTGCAGAGTAGCATTGAACTTCAATTATCAACTGTATCCTCACAACTGATCTCTGACTGGCAAGTTCTGACCAGATAGAATCATAGAAGGATACATCGCAGAGTAGTAATCCACAACCAAAGCGTCGAAATGAAAATCTGACGAACTTACTAAAAAAAGCTACCATAAGGGTTGCCATATAGCAACATATTCTTTTGCCATTATTTCATCGCAAGATGCACATGGACTTGTACTGAACAAATGAAAATCAGAGAGCTCAAAAGATCCAATAAGCAGAATCTCGTCAATTTGTCAAAACAAAAAACATTCAACAGCAAATACTCCAAGCTAAAGATTACATACAAATTGTTAGTAGGTCAATGAGTCTTAGCAAGAGCAAGTGCGTTATCACTTATCACCAAATCTATCAAGCAGAAGCACGGCTACAAACAGGATCTTAAGAATCTTTAATTCTCAACGCATTTTCTTACACCAGCATGCAAGAATCAAACATGAAGCAATTCAAATGTCGTGGATTCCAATAGAACAGGAATCTTAAAGAACTCACTTGGACCTAAAGAACTCTGAAACATGTCTGGTACTCAACAAACTTGACAGGAATGACAAGAACTCATCTTTATGAGTTTCAAGAACCTCCTAAACTACGACGACCCCCAATAACGAATCTTAAATCGTGATAAGGCCACGAGGACGACGTTGAAGAAGTTGGCGACTAGGCTGACGATGACCAGGAGGATCCCGTTGGTGACGATGACTAGGCTGACGACGATCCCCCACCTCCTCTGATCTGCCCATGGTGAGGACGTCTTTTTCTTTCAGTGACGAATCTAAAACAAAAATAACATGGTGTCTCATGTTCTATATATGTATTTATCGACACATCTATTAATAAATTAGTAGATAGTAATGCGTTCTAAATTTTATATCTTTGGACTCGTCATACTTAAGTCAACTACTATTAATCAAACTATGCATGGTTAAATCTTCTCTTTTTCTTCTTAAATATTGTCTATGAAAAATCATATGTACAAGTTGAAAGTCCCATTATCCAAATACTTTCTTATTACCATATCTTTCTGCTTGGAGAGATAGTTGTCTATTCTTTTCCTTTTCCCTGGATCAAACTGAATCTCCTCTTCCCAATTAATTTCTATACTTTCAGTATTTGTAGCATTGCACTTGAACTCGATGCTTTTTTTTAGAAATAGTTCCATGACTATGGGCTATCTGCCATAAAGAGATGACAATTATTAAAGGTTAGAACATATTGAATTAGATATTAAAACATATTAAAAAATTTAATTCAATTGTTGCAAAAATCAAAACAATGCATTCTAATATTAAAGTCTTGGCCCACAAATATTTTAAAGATTATAGAATTGAAACCCTAAAATTTAAATAACCAAATTTAGTACCTATTTTGGTTGGTTGATCGTTACTTCGGTAGCTATAAAGATTATTGAATATTTGAACTTTAAAAGCAAGGAGCTAGGATGAGACGACCTCACATATTGTTGTGACTGTTGACTATACTACGCACACAGTGAGATTAACACAACGAGAAATCTAACCATACCATCCAACGCACGCAGGCGTAGGTGAGAAGTGGACGGCATGCTCCCAGACGGCAGTAGCTCTGGCGCTGGGCCCGCCACCGTTACAGACAAAAGGTTGCCTGCGTGGCGTGCCACGTGGGGAATAGGGAAAGGTAGATTAAGCGTCGTCTGGACCTGGCGTTAGCTACTTGGTTGGCTTGGGCTTTGGGTTGACATTGGCTTGGGTGGACCGGCTAGTGGCCTATGCTCGATCGATTCAAGTAGCCCACTGTTATTTTGTTTTCTTATCATGATCGGTTGATATGCCATGTCGCATCAACTTCAACGTATACACATTTTTTGGAGTGGTTTGCTTTGTCAATGTCATACGTGTTTTTCTTTTCTTTTCTCTCCCTATTTGTCAACATGCTTAAGCATTTTTTCTTTTAGATAGATGTAGTCCTTGATATATGGGGGCACTAGTTTTGGCATGTGGGGCACACACTGTGTAAATTTGGACTCTAAGCAACAAAAATTAAAATCAACCCAGGGGCCTGTGCCCCCTCACTGGTCATCCGCCCATGTCTTCTTCCACGCCAACGCCCTTGAGCCAGCCACTATTTAGATGAGGAAGAACTCAAGGTGTTGGTTGAGATACAATGCATAGGTGCTAGCGAAAGCGGAGTGGCCCTCGTCGTGGAAGTTGGAGAGGTTGAGAAGTGGGTGCTATGACGCGTGGCGAGGAGGAGCTCATGGTGGAAGGAGTGGTCATCGTCGACCACGAGGCGATGCATGAGCATGAGCTACTTGAGCACGACGTCATAGTCACGGGTGCAGCAGAGCATGTGGGATTACCCCGCTACGCCAGCGGTAGCGTGGGCGCGAAATTTAGGGATGCGGTAGAGGATCTTGTGGATGTCGCACTCCTCAGTCGGCTCATCATCTTGGTTGGTGATCTTGATGATGAGCACGTCGAGCTCCGGCATGATGTTGCTGGTCTTGTTCTTCACTGGCCCCAAAAAATTCTTGGTGTTGATATTTTTCTGAATTTTGTATGATTTTTTTATAAAACTTGCAAGAAACTCCTCTAAAACTCATCCAGATATTTGGAAATTGTGTTGAATTGAAACTTGCTGAAACTTTTTGAAATTTTGGATTGGAACTGGATCAAACCTGTTGAAATTTCTTCAAACTTTTGGGTTTAAACTTGATGAGGTATGTTGAAACTTGCTAAAACTTTTGGGTTAAAACTTACTGAAACATGTTGAAACTTCTTCAAACTTGTTGAAATTTCTTGAAACTCTTTGGATGAAACTTGTTGAAAATTTTCAAAAATATGAAATTTGGTCTTGAAACTTTCTTGAAATCTTCTATAACTTCTAAAAATATATGAAATTTACTAAAACCTAAAGCCTTTTCAAATATTTTTATATAACTTCCTAAAACTTGATAAAATGGGTTGTTATATACCTTGAAATGGTATACTGTTCTCTAGTCAATTTCTATAATAATAGATAGATAGGTGCAATGCCATCACGCGCGTAAACCAAAACACCTCACGATCTAATTTTTGGGAAAAAATTACTATGAGACCAATCCTTGATCCCCACCTTTAGCTTTAAGGCCTCTCTTCAGATTTTGCCATCTAGCACTAAAGCATGGTCCACCTCTCAAGTAACTCTTTTCTCTACCAATAGCCAAAGCACACTAGCAATCTCATAAATAAGATAATGGGGTGGCGAATGCCGAGGCAAGCGGCTTAGTGCTAGCGAGGAAGGAGGGCTTGTTGTGGCCAGCAATGATGACGACGACCTCGAGTTCCTGTAGAGCGACACGAGCACCCACACCCAATGGAGGATCCGGAGTTTTGTCACACCTTGAATTGTGAAGGACTAGAGACCATTACTATCTAGACTATGGAAAAGATTGTGCCTCGAACTTACCTAGATTTTGTATTGGCAAAAATTTCACATCATGAGCTAAAGCCTAGGTTGTCATAAGTCTAGATCTACCCCTACACCTACCAACACCTCCTCAGCAGCGCTCCCTAGCTGTGGTGGCTAGAAGCCGGGTTTGCGGCGCCTGCAGACGAGCATGAGTGCCACTGCTATGAGCCCCATCATCATCTTGAACCGTTGACAGTAAACTCCTAGAGCCCGACATCATCTGGGTTGCAATGGCGCTATCTTGTCGGCTTGCTTTCAGACTCCAACTGAGTTACATTCTGAAAGGCTAGAGTGAGCCCGCATATGTTTTGGGCCTTTGAGGGTGCTATGTTGCTTTTATTTGCTATGTGTTTTTCCTAGGTCTAGATAATTGTGGGGGGGGGGGGGTTGCTGCGACTGATGTCTTTTGTCCCTAGCATAAGCACTTGTGTGAACATACTGAATACCGGTAAACCATTTTGAAAAGGCTATCCTAATAAGTCGCTTTGAAAAGGCAGCAGAGAAATCATCCTATTATTTATTCGAAGAAAGTCATAAATTATAAACCATAAACCATAAGTTGAAAAAAATATGGCAAATTTGTTCGAAAAGGTATGCCCTATTGTAAAAGGGTGGTGACCCATCGATATCCTTACTCGTATGTATGCCTGATCTTTTTAGCTTATTTTAGCTTATGACTTCACTTGACCAAACAAACAAGACAACTTCTCTGCCACATGGCCACACGAGCTAGCAATGTGATCCCTCTATGTTGGTTCGTTCGCATAAGCACTTACACTAGAACCAAAAGCTATAAGTCGCAACCATAAGCCGTAACCAAAAAGAATAAGCCCATAATGATTCGATTCCATCCAAGCATTTTTGGTTTGCGCATGTGTTCGAAATGAGTAGGTTAAGCATTCATTTTGCTGACATATGTGTGAAGGATAAAGGTCAGGCACTTCAAAAGATGCCTGAGCATCGCATATCACTAATTACAATTAAATTATCATGAATTAATATATCAAATTTAGAGTACATAAAATTTCTAAAAAATACACAATTAGGTCGATTGTGTTGGGAGGTTCCACATAAAATTTTATAATTTTGAAACTCGTTTGCTATATATAACAATTCCTACAATTATCAAAATCGTACAAAATTTTGAGCAATATTCAAAGGGGATAAAATTGTAAAAACATTACACAATGAAGTGCGTTGTGTCAGAAGTCTGTGCATAGAATTTTGTAATTTTTTGACCTCATTTGATATATTTAAAAATTCAAACAAATATAATGTAAAATTAAGAATTTAGGTAGTGATTAATTCAGCTAATTAGCCGGCTTAATCACATGTCGTCCCGTGGGCGGGCGGTAGGCGCCTACCATCTGCTGGGCATGCAGCAGGCACCTGCTGTCTGCTCACGGGGCTATTGCTAATGTGCACATAAGATTATTACTTGGTTCTAAGATTAGAGTCAGTAATTGGGTGCACACATTTTGATTGTGCAAATTGATGATCTTTATGTATCATGCAGTGCTACGTGATGATTTGCTAGTTGGTGTTGGTTGCAGGACTTCAGAGCTAGGTCATGATGAGGAGTGGAAGGACTGGGACTAGCCATAGGGAGGTGTTGAGGTCCAGAACGGTCAGGGAGACACCGAAGATGACTGAGACTTGTGGGGTGGTTGCAAGCCGAGACGACAAGGAATCGGAGCAGAAGCTACCAGTGGTGCATATGACAGGCAACGACGAGGTGAATCGGGACTAGTCTCAGGGAGAAGTCGAGGTCCAAACGGTTGAGGAAGTCGGGTGCCATCATGTGCGAGAAGAAGCACGTGGTGCACCAAGTGACTTGGGTCGTTTGCAAGTGAGGATAGTTCAGTTGGATCCGGACGCGTGAGAGGCTTGACAACAAGTCATTGGGGCCACATAGAAGGTGAGGAAGCATGGACGAAGCTTCGTGGCAAATGAAACGGGAAGCTTTGAGGAAGACGGTAGAGGGACATTTTGGTAAATTGCCTAATACCGGAAAAGTGGCGGTGTGTGAAACTGCAGTGTTGGCCTAAGTGGTTTAGGTCTTGTAGATGCTAAAAATGTGAAGTGGATCAAGTGCTGGTTCACGAATGGGTTAATGGTTGTAAGCCACTTTGAGAAGCGTGCGTGAGTAAAACCCGGTGTTAAGTGGGGTTAACGGGTTATCCCTAGTTTGGCCTAATAGGAGGATCCATTAGGTCTTAGGTTCATTGGTGAGCCTATAAAAAGAGGAGGGGAGGTAAGAGCTAGGGTTTGAGAAGGTTAGCTAAATCTTGTTGTGACTAGCTCTTCTTCCCTCCCATGAAAGTTAGGTTAGAGAGTGGGTGTGGACTCTAGGTTTAGAGCTTTGTTCTCCCAAGGGGAGTGGCTAAAAAATCAATCATTTCAAGTGAGCAATACATCAATCTTTGATATACCTTTTTGTGTATCTTTTGACTGTTTGAGTTTGCTCGGCTTGATTCGGTTCTTCCTCTGTTTTCCTTTTCTGCTTATCGGCACTATCCTGTCTCTTCTTGATTTGAGAGGTTGTTCTTGCTTGTTTTTTTTATGATCTGATGTGCTATATTGTGTGGAATCATACTCAAAGCCATCTTGACTATTCTTTTCCCACGAGTACGGTCTATTCATCTCTTCGATCTGGAAGTCTCGATTTTGTGCATGCTTGGTTAAATAGCAAAAAGGTCTCAACTTGTTTACTAAGTTTTCAATCCAAGATTGGATTAACTTTCTGAGACCTTAAGAAATTTGCGTGCAAAGTTTTACGGCTATTTGATCTTTTAATCAAAAGATATGTGGATTTTAGATATTTCGATTGTGCGTTGCTCTGTTCTTTCGAATCATTTTTGACCATGTCTGGTTTCGACCATGGTCAAGTTTCATATCACATTGCATTTGATTTCGACTACTCAATGTTTTTAGATCTAGTAGTCGTGTGCATTCTCTGCTACTTCTAGTCGTTTACGACCGCACCTGTTTCCAATCGCTCAATTGTCATAGAATCGTGTGGTTATGTGCCTCCACTGCTTTTCAAGTTGCTTACGACCGCAGTCGGTTACGAGTGCTCAATGGTTTTCGACCACGTCATACGACTGCTCTGTTTTGAGTTCGTTCTTTTCTCTCCCAATTTTTTCTTGATCCAAGAGTTTTGATTTGATTTCTTCGATATTCTTTCTTGATGTAATGTGTGGGATCGTGCTCAAAGCCTTCTTGGATATTCTCTACCCACGAGCAAGATCTGCTCATCGTTTTTAGATCTCGGTTGTATACGCTGCTTTAATTTGCAAAAGGTCTCAAATTTGTAACGGAATTTTTGATCCAGAAATAGAATAGTTTTGTGAGAACTTAAGAAACATGCGTACACTGGCTTCACGGCTTTTGGATCTTTCAATCAAAAGTTGCGTGAATTTTGGATCTTACGGTCAGGCTGAAAAACCATGTTCCCCTGTTCTTCCTTTGGAAACAATTGTACTGCAAGCCTCGTAGCGACAGTACTGCAGTTCCTATTCTCCGACCACTGTTGTTTCGACCATTCACTAGTCGTCGACCTCACTGATCGAAGTTCGGTTTGGTTCAACCACCATGGTTTCGATCGCTCAATAGTCATAGATCACCCTGGTCACATTCTGAATTGCTACGACCAAACACTGGTTTTTGACCATATTGTTTTCTGACCGCACTCTGGGCATCGACTACGGAGGTGTCGACCATTCATTGATCTTCGACTACGTAGTTTATGATCATATCGGTCTTTGAGTGTGTTGGTTTTCGACCACTCATTGGTCCTGAACTATACTGGCCTTTCGACCGCACACTGGACATTGACAACGTTGGGTTTGACCACGGTGGTTTCAACCATGGTGGTGACGACCATATTGATTTTGACCACATTGGTTACGATCATGTTGGTTTCAACGACAGTGGCTTCGATCACATTGTCTGCCTTTCAACCACGTTGATTTCTGTCTAGTGGTCATAACTCAACAACGTTGTGCTCTAATCTGATCGTACTGAATTATATGTTTCTCTGGTTTTTCAAGTAGACTTCACTTTCTAATCTTCATAACTTTATGGGTCTATTCTTTTTGGCTGTGGCTTGTGGCTTTTGGCTGCGGTTTGTAACTTTTAGGCTGTTTGTATGAGAGATTTCATAGTAATAGAAACTCACGTGCGGTTTTTACCGATATAAATGAAGTCAATAAAGTATGTACTACAATTAACTAGTAGACCCTATTTTAAAAAATACTCCGTTTAAAAGCTAGTTACTGTAGAAAAACCCAAAAACAGCTTGTAGAAGCTGAAAAGAACAGGGCCTATAAGGATTTGTAAATATTTAGAGAAAATTTTTAGGCACCATTCACCTCCGCTCTATTGCCTGTCCGATCCTACAGGGAAAGGATGCCCCGGAGAGGAGAGAACGGATCATTGAAGCACTTCTCACGTAGGTAAAGCATTTTGTTTACGACGACATAACAAATCCAATTTATGCACCCATACAGGTATGCGCAATCAACAGAAGGACATCATGTTCTACCTAGAACAGAAGAAACCATGATGATTTATAGTAAATAAATCCATTCATGGGTGTAGTGAACTCATTTTCGTTCTCTATAAGTATCAATGCGTGACTCCCTTACTGAAAATTACAGAACCAAAGTTTCATCACCAAAACCCGGCCAACTTGCCTTGGCCATCATACTGTTTTGAATTGATAACAGTATAGTTAGAATGGCATAAGAAAAGATTAATATCTTCGATATGGCTGCAGAACTGCAATCGCTAAACATCATTGCCATTGAAGTTGCGGAAGGTAAACAAAAAAAAAATCGCTTCAGTTTCCAGAGATTTCCTTCTCCTTAGCCTTGCACATATCATCCGCTGACTTTATGAACTTCTTGGTCAATTCTTCAACCTGGAGGAAACATAATATGTAAAAATGTTTACTAACATGCAACATACTGCCTTTTAGAACATCGTTCAGTTACTCACTTCCTTCTCAAGTCGCTTTACATCATCCTTTGGCATGCTGGATGCCGATTTCTTTATCGTATCAAGTGCCTTGAACACAAGGAAAATACATTAAGATATTTTATGCAATACGAACAACGTGCATTGGAGACAACTGAAATTGAATCCTAGTACTTCAGTCCTAGAAAGATTTCACACCAGAGTAATACAATACTTTGAAGAAACTATATTTAGTGCTGAGGGTCAGATGCTAGGCCTAGCCAAATTCAGAGAATACTTAAGTACAACGGAGAACATTACCCACAGGGGAAAAAAGATCCTCCACTAATATAGATCAACAATACTATTAACAGGGAATTTAGTACTCTTCAGCGCCGTTATCTAAGAGTTGAACCACAATGATAATGGAATGGAAGATTATATGAACCATCATGAGGTCAGAATACTATTGACATGGTTTTCTTAGTCCTAGTACAACTAACAGACCAGAGAATAACACATCAAGCTTGGTGCAAGTACCTCCTCTTTCAATGGATGACAAAGCGCTACAATTTAGAGAGAACCAGAGATATTCAAACAATCAAATATGACATGAAAAATGGTAATAATCATCTTGGTACATCATAGATTCATAGTTGTCTCTTAAATGCCAGTTCCAAATGGAAACAGATACTCAGTGACAAACTGACAATTAACCGAATGGATGGTCCATACTGCGATATTCCAACTAAGGCTTGAAAACATTAATCAACTTAAATTGAAGAATGAAGCATAATGGTATTACAGGTTTGCTGCCTACATATGTCACGGCAAGAATTAAAAATGAGGAAGAAATGAAGAGAAGGTTGGATTACCTTTTGGCGTGCTCTTCTAATACTTTGTTTGAAATCCTCAGCAGATTTAGTAACAACCTTACACAGTGCCTATATTCAGGGAGAAGAAAAATGTTAGTAGTTTCAGGAATATAAAGAAATTTTAAGTTTCGCAGATCTTACCTGTATATTCTCCTTTGTCAACCTGAACATGCACAAAAAATAAATTAGAAGAAAACAAAATTAAGACTACAGTACAGATAGTAAACAAGATGCAAGATCATACAATAAAGGAAAAGCTTGTAATAATGAATGCAAGGTATGAGGTATCACAAGTTTGTGGACAACAGTTGACCTAGGAAGCAACTCTCGAGTCACTTATATGACTATTGACAGCAAATCCAGTTTAAAAAATTAGAAATTATTTCCGTCCTCACATGCTGGTATACAAGAGCTACTTGCCTGATTTATCAGCTGATCACCGGAACAACATTTGCACTAGTATACAAAAAAGTAGAGAAAAATACACACAAAGTAGAGAAAACACAGCCAGTGATGTAATAATATAACAATACATATGAAGTACAGAGCTATGATAAACAATAAATACCAACATTACATGCAACACTTACGGAGGGATGGCTGCAATAATCCTGTTGCCGTCAGGTGTCGGATTGATGCCCAATGGAGATGAAATAATTGCGTGCTCAATAGACTTCATTGACTGTACAGCAATAGATTAGAATCAGTCAAAGGAAGCTTCAAAGCAGAAGACTGAGTAGGCGAGTACAGTGAACAGTGTGTTATAAATAGTGCAATAAGATCAGGGCCAAAAATATTTACATGAAATTATGGCACTGGGGGATTTTATAAACAACTTGTGTCTTGTGATGAAAATGACAAACAAGTTCTATCACATTTTCAGGAATTTGCTATGATTTTCCTCATTACAAAATATGGATACAAAAGGCACCTCGCCGCGCCGTCGGTTCCCCCTCCGTCGGCCACCCCGCCTAACCTAACATTCTCTCTGGACTCATCTCGCCGTCCTGCCCTCCACTGCCACCCAACGCTCTCTGCCGCCAGACCACTGCCTCCTTAGCCTCCCTCTATATCCGGGGGCACGATGAACCCGTCGGCGGCGGCAGCGCCCCACTGTCAGCCGTCGCGCGAGAGCGAGGGTGAGCGAGAGAGAGAGAGAGGGGAGAGCGGCAGACGGGAGTGAGAGGGAGTGCGCAAGAGAGAGAGGGACTGGCGGCTGGGAATGAGAGAGAGAGAGAGAGAGAGAGAGAGAGACCAGCAGGAGGATGAAGACAATGTCATAGCCATTAGATGTTTGGATCGGATGGTTTGGAGCTATGCTGTCGGGAAGATGCAAAACGGTAATACCGTTTAGCACCAAAGTGACATCAAAGCATACCAGCTTGTCAAAATAGCTATTTATATAAGGCAAGGAAGGCTCTTACACTCGGATCATAAGGCATCACAGACAAGGTATGTGCATCCAGGACAGAAACAACAGCAATGCGATTCAATGCAACTTTCACATCTGCAGTCTCCACCATGATATGGTCAAGCATGCCTGCAGAATATGTTTGTTACATCATCTGTGCAAGAAACGGCACTGTCCAGCAGAAACAATGACACCGCAAAGGCACAATTCACAATGATACCTGGAGAAGCTCTTCCCGTTCGCAGTTTACTCAGCTCTCGTGACAGTGCAACGACGGCAGCCTCCATCTGCGTAGTGGCAGCCGATTTGACGGTTGGCCCAATGTCAGGAGCGTCTTGAACTGTATCGCCTCGACCATCGTCCTCTAAACAGCCACAAACCGCAAACAAATAAATGTTGGTGATTCATCAGAGCGAACGCTTGTACTGCATCCTTATGATACATAAATCACATAAATATTGCATTACGCTTATTTAAAAATTACTCAATCGACAAAGTAACATCTAATAAGGAACACACAGAAAGAGACGCCTTAAAGAGTTTTGACAACATCTATGCTCTAAGGAGGTGAGGAGAGTCAAGGAGGGCGGGTGCGGCGACTTACTCGATTTCTTCCCCTTCGCGAAGCCTCTCCGAGTCTCGAGGAGGAACAGCTGCGCGGGGGCCAACTCTCTGGCACCGGCAAGGGATCCGACGGTCGGTAGGCGGTGGACGGAGGTGGAAGCGGAGGATGCGGCGGCGGCGCGCAGGGAGCGGGCGGCGAGTGCGGCGCCTCGGCGCAGGATGAGCGCCATGAAGGTTCCGACGAGAAGGGTCTATAGAAGTCTCAGGAATTCTACGGTTTCGCCGGCGAGCGGGAGCGGGGGCGGCGGCGAATGGGGAGAAGGGTTTTGTACTTCCGGTGGGTTTTTCTCCTTGTGGGGGAGAAAGAGAGGAATACTATGGGAGTTATTGGATCGTCACTTACTCAGCCCATGGGTGTAAAAGTGTGGGATGTTCATAACTGGGCTGCAGGATTACTGTTTCCCTAGCACGAGGTTTCGAACGGTCCAACTCAACCAGCTCCATTTTGATCATCAAGCTCCGTTTGAAGGGAGCCCAAGCTGCTAAGTGTGCAAGTGGGAAACTCTAGTTATATTATTTTTATATATTTAATCTATATATTAGATATCGATAGCTAAAATATGGAAACTCTAGCGTTCTAAAACCATATTCTTATGTGATCGGACGAAGTTGTACTTGGCGTGGCAGCCTAGCTGGGCAGGTGAGACCGCGGGGCCGCGCGAAGGCGTGGCGAGCGGCCGCAACCGCAACGACCGCGTGGAGCCGGCTCGGCAAGGCGTCCCATCCGATTTGATCAGAAATCAGAAAAGCCACGACGGTTGGAACCGACCACTAGGCGCCGGATCACGCATCCAATCACGCAACTATCGTCGATTCGCCAGTGCCCGGCCCGCGTGAGAGCGAGCGTGTTCGGCCGTTCAGCGCCTCGCAAGACAACGCGGATTCTTTAAAACAAATAAATATAATAACTTTTTAAAATAATATTTCAAACCAAAATTATATATATTATACACGTTAACATCTTTACCATCTGCTATTATCTAAAGGATATTGATAAACATCATGTGGATGTTTTCTTCCTAACTATCATCCAAATTTGTGACCATTAGATTAAAGATCCAATGGACATAAATTCTCCCCCATCCCCTCCAAAAAAAAATCTCCTCCTCCTCCAAAAAAAATTCTCCCCCTCCAAAAAAGAGGCCGTTGGATATCTAATCCAACGGTCTCAAATTTTGATGATTGTTAAGAAGAAAACATCCGGGTGATGACTAGACACACCCTTATTTAAACAAGAATAAACGAGAGAGAAAGGCCAAAGCAACCGAAGATGGTTGGCTAGGTTTCGGTGGGTGGGCCACGGCATTGGTGGGCCAGGTGAGGCCGCGCCACGCGGTAGCTGTACGGAGTTCGCTACGTGCTGCAGCCTGCCCGGTGCGGGAGCAGGCGACCAGCCGGTCCAGCCCCGACCCGACGGCACGGCGAGTGCGCCGCGCTGCATGGGCCGAAGCATTGACCGTTGCGATCGATCCCCCGAGTGCTACTGGCCCACCGCCCCCCCCCCCCCCCAGACCAAATTTAACGTGCAACCGGACGCAAAAGCGACGCTAGCCCAGACCATACGAAAGGCACTCCACACGATCCTTCTCAAAAACGCAAAGCGTCAGATTACTCATCAAAGTCAGGATAGCAAAAGGATCAACAACAGCGACGCTGGCAAGAACACGTAGGGTCTGTTTGGTTCATGACCAGAAGTTGCCTAGCCATAAGTTAGACGTGCCACAGTTTTTAGGTAGCTGTTTGGTTCACTGACGTAACTGTGGCATACCACACTTTCTTAGCACTCGGCCCCACACGTCATAGACTCAGTTTCTTGCTAAACTTTGCCACAAGTGTGGTTTCGATTTTGTTAGCCACACTTTCTGTGGCAGCCACATATTGCCTAAACTTAGGCATGGCAAGGTTAGGCACCAACCAAACAGGCTCGTAGTCACGTTGGCACCGTTAGCTACCAAATTACCCATCGAAGTCAGGATAGCGAAAAGTGTCAACAACAGCGGCGCTGGCAAGAACACGTTGGCTCCGTTAGCTACCTCACCTCGCAGTCCTGCTCCAACTTCCGGGCAGGGATGAACGGCATGAGCTACCGGCCGTTGGGGGGAGGAATCGGTCCAACGGCGCTGTTCGCCGGGCCCCGCCCGCGCGCGAAGAAGTCCGCGGCGAGATGTCACGACTGGACTAGACGTCGCCGCTTCGTTTCCACGTATTGCAACTTAGTCTACTTCCTCTGTCGCCCTAAGCTTTTCCTTGCCGCGGTATCGTCCACAAGCAGGCAGGCAGGGAAAACCTGCAGCAAAACGATCAACTGAGTAATTTTTGCTATCTAGTTGCCTCTCGTTCGGAGTTCAAACCTACGAGTTACTAACTGATCAGAGCTGTTCGTGCCGCGGTGATGAGGCTGTGGGAGAGCATGAAGACCTTGTTCGGGGACGGCGGCAACCTCGGTTGCTTGCCTCGGATTGGGAAGAGGGTCTCAAAGGATTCTTACTCTTACCCGATGGAGCCTGGTACGTTTTATGCCCCCCATCTTGTTCCATTTTGCGGATAATCGGACTGTATTCAGTTTGCTGTCGAATTTAGAACTTGATTTTTTCCTTCTTCTGCTCTTCTTTGCTTTAGTTTGATCAGTTTGCTTCTAGAATTCCCTTCATGTCAGTCAGCACAAACAAAAAGCTTGACGTTGATTCTGCGCTCCTTTGTCGACCCTTCTTGGTCTGCTTTGATGATTGATACCGAGGAGATAGGGAACGACCAACCCAGCTGTTGCACTTGCACAAGGGCTTAATTATGAATAGCTGGTTTACATGTTCGAATGTAAATGCTACAGTTTAGTGCCACGGCACCATACAATTGCGTAAGTTTTACTTTCATCGTGTTCAGATAAACGGAAAGGATCGGGCGGTCCTGCCGCGGAAGAAGCAGTCATCGTCGAGGTGCCGGAAGTGCCACTTCGTGAGCTGAACGAGATAACCGGCTTCTTCTCCAGCGAGAAGCTGATCGGGCAGGGATCCTACGCGAAGGTGTATAGGGTCCTGCTGCGGAACACGAGGCCCGCCGTCGTCAAGAAGCTCGAGACGCCCTCGAAGCACGCGTCCAAGGACGTCTTCCTCAAGCAGGTATACGTCTCGGTGCTTTGGCACGTACTCATCCATCAGCCGCTAGTTTTCGTTGCCTTGTTCGGAGTTGGGACTGAAGCATGCTCTCCTGTGAAACTCCACCGTAGCTGTCGGTCGCGTCAAGGCTGAAGCACGAGAACTTCGTCAGACTGCTCGGGTACACGATAAGCGGCGACCTCCGTGTGCTGGTCTACGAGTTCGCCGCCATGGGCACCCTCCACGACGTCCTTCACGGTACAGGAAATCAGTACTAAACACTACGACCATTCTTCACTTGCAAGGCACGGTTACACTGAGTAACACGCAGCGCCCTGAACTGAAACCACGCAGGGGCGAGGGTAGGTCAGGCGCAGGAGCCGGAGCCCGGCAGGGCGGTGCTGAGCTGGGCGCAGCGCGTGCAGATCGCGCTCGACGCCGCGAGGGGCCTGGAGTACCTGCACGAGACGGTGCGGCCGGCGATCACGCACAAGGACGTGCGGTCGACCAACGTGCTGCTGTTCGAGGGCTTCAGGGCCAAGATCGCCGACTACAACATGTTCAGCCAGGCCGCCGACATGGCGCGGCTCAACCGGTCGACGCACACGCTGGGGTCCTTCGGCTACCAGGCGCCGGAGTACGTCGCCGACTGATCTTGTCCGCGTCGTTGATTGCTTCTTGGAGTTCGAATTGATCGGTTTTGCTTCTGATTGATGATTTGGGACCGTGCAGGTATGCTATGACGGGTCAGATGACCGACAAGAGCGATGTCTACAGCTTCGGCATTGTTCTTCTGGAGCTCTTGACGGGGCGGAAGCCGCTGGACCGGACGTTGCCGCAGGGTCAGCGAAGCCTGGTCAACTGGGTAAGCATGTTCTTTTTCCTGTTCTTTTTTCTGAACTCTAAATCGCTCCATTTGCATTCTACTATAGGGGTGAACATTTCTTGTTTGTATGGTCACCCACCCCCATTGCACATACACATCCTAACTAAAAATGCTCGACCAAATTGGTGTCGTTTAAGGGATCAGCTCATCTTCCCTACCTGTTGTCAACCATTATCGCTCTCTTTTCTAACCTAACAAGCTGAGAACAAAATTAAGTGATTCTTTATTAATGGAAGGTTTAGCAGATACTGAATGCACACTAATCACAATGCGATTTGTTTGTCAAACTTTGATCCAATTCAACAAGACCTGCAACCAGAAACTTCTAGCCACCAGATTATTGAAATTTTATGGACATGGCCTTCCAACGGTGACCAGAAATAATACTATAATCCAAGGCAGTTAGCAATTATGCAGAAAAGGAATAAAATTTGTTTTCCTTTGGTACTTTTAAACTATAACTCCATGATCCAGCCAAACACAAAAATAGCGGCAAGTGGAGCTTATTATTCTTTTGTGTATATATAAAAAGATACCATCACACACCGTAACATATAGATTATCAGAAATTTAGAACATGCTGACAGAAAGCAACTCACTCCTCAAAAAAGAGAGAGAAATGATTCAACTAGCACCCGCATTTGCATTTTCCTTTTTATCTCCAAATGATCAAAACAATGTTTGATGGATCCCTGCTCCCATTGATACATCAGGCAACTCCATTGCTGACTGAAGACAGAGTTCAGGAATGCATCGACCCGAATCTTGGCGATCAGTATCCTACCACCGGAGCTCTCAAGGTCTCTCACTCCTTACGGTTACATCTCGCATCATTTACACCTGAATCCATCTCTGTGTAGGTATGTACTAATTATTGCCATGGCCTACCTGGTAATCTGGTATTGTGCCCTGCAGCTGGGGAGGATCGCGGTGCAGTGTCTGCAATACGACCCCACATTCCGGCCACCCATGGGCACCGTCGCCCGCGTGATCAACTACGCCGTCGTGCGAGACCAGGAAGGCGTGGTCTGATCTGAAGATGTACGCGTGTGGAGAGAAGTTTTGCCGTTGTCCCTTGTTTTCTGTGAATCAACCGTGCATGTCTTGTGCTATGTAAGCAAGCTGGCCATGTTTGAGCAACAGTTCTTGCAACCAAAAAACATCTTTGAAGGGTTCTCGGGGTAATGTAAATTTGTAAAGGTCTACCTGTAGGCAGTCCATAGAAACGACCCAGCAAATTATTTAGGCTCATTTCTGAAGCACACGCACATGTGTTAGTGTACATGACAGTGATAAAACGATCATCATTAGATGAAAATAATTTTTTTGTGAAGAAACGTATATCATCGGGCAAATGCTGCGCAGAGTACCGAGCATGTCATGAAAATCAGCACGTACTGAATTGGAAATCAAATTCAAAAATGGAAATTCAAATTTGTAAAACCAAATTCAGGGCAAGTCCAAATTCAAATAAAAATGAGTTCACAAAACTAAAATCCAAAACAAAACTCAAATTCAAATTAAAAAAACCAAGAATTCAAATCCTAATTAAAAGAAATGCAATTCAAAATTTGAAAATGCATTTTGGGTCGGCCCTTTCCTTCCATTCCCTCCCTCGGCCCAATCCCCTTGTGCGTGCTCGGCCAAGCGCCCGACTTACTCGCTCGCTCATTCGCTTGTCATGCTTTGGCCGTGCCCAGCTCCACACTGATCGTGCTCCACACCGCCTCGTCCATGCCCACGTGCACTGCTCTACCACTCTATCACACCCTCACCTGCTCCGGTGACGTCCCGCACGCATCGCCCTTGCTACGCCCTACCTCGCCCCGCCCATCGCATCGTTGAGCAGAGCGCCGACGTCAAGCCACACGCGCCCTCGCCCGCCCAGCTCAGCACTCGCCTCACCGCGCACATTAGCTTATCTCGCCATCCGCACTTCACCTGCTCCCTTGACAGCACCTATGCCCTGCTCGGTCACATCGTAGCAACTGGACACGCAGTAGTCAAAGCCACGCCCACACTCCCACTGCACCTGCTCCACCTCATCTTGCCACCACATCACATGCGCACTTGCCCCCATCACGTCGTGCCAGCACCTCGTTGACTGTGCCGTGCCATTCTTCTGCATCATCCCACGTCCACACCCGCTCCATCGCCCATGCCTCCCTATCGGCCGTAGCGCCACGCCTTGCACCCAAGCTTGCTAATCGACTAGAAAAGCTGCCATGAGCTCTCCTAGCATCCCCGCACCTCCCTCGCCACTCTCAACATCCCCGCACCTCCCTTGCCACTCTCTCTCAGCCAATCGAGCTCTCACCCATGGAAAATCGTTGGCACTGTCATCTTCTTCTCCCCTGATCGAAATCGCCCCCTTCACCACCATTTCCTCTCCCGTGAGCCATGTTCCAATTCTTTTCGTCTAGAGCATCCTCATGCCTCCCTCTTACCATCCCCGTGGTCAATTACGGTCACTGCGTCCCTAGCTCACCGTCACCGTGAAGGAGTGTCACACCGCCTCAGGTCAACGCCACCGAACCACCTCAGCCACTCCCGTGTCTCGCGTGTCCTCTCTGGTGAGTTCCCTATGGCCCATAGATGCTTCTTGTGCCCTTGCTTTAGCTTCCCTCGTCACTGATTGCCTTGTTGCCATGGACCTGAGTCACTGTCGGTCGTGTTGCCCCGCCCATGGCTACGGCTTGGCCTCGACAACCCATTTTGGGGGGTTGCCGGTGACCGTCATTGCCTGCCTCGTTGACGACGAGCATGGCAACACCGTCTTCTCTGTGAGTAGAGGAGGAACATTGTAGCATTAATTCAGTTAACGAAGTCAATGAATTTAAGTTAATGACTCATTAGTTTAAACTAATTAGCCACTGATATGTGGGTCCAGATCATTAGAAATCTAATTAAAGCCGGCTTAAAACCGTGAGTCATTGCCATGCGGGCCCTTCGCTGCGACTGGGTTCACCTGTCAGTCGCTCTTCCCCTTTTCTTTAAAGAAAATATTTCGAAAAGAAATTAAAAACCCTAAGGGCCCTACTTGTCTATCACTATTAGATTTTCTTAAGAAAAATAATTCAAAAACAAAAGTAAAAACCTGGCTAGCCCCCACCTGTCAACCTCTGGAGTATTTTTGAATAAGGAAATAAATCAAAAATAAATTAAAACCGTGGAGCCCAGCTGTCAATGAGACATAGACTCTCTCCTCTATTTATTTTTAAGAATTTTCCTAAATTTAAACTTTGGAAGGCACGTTCTCACTCATTTTAAATTCAAATCACATGAAACTTGTTTCTAAATTTATCTAAAATCAAGATATTTCTATTGGGGGTAAAATCATAAATTTTGGATTTTATTTACAATTTTATTTTGATTTATTTGCATTATAGGGTTGTCGTAATTGCTCATTTAGACTACGAAGACCCACAAGAACTGCAATTCAAGCCCAACTAGGACTTTCAAGCGCAACAAACTTGTGAGTCAGACGAGTCAATACTTTGATCATTTTGTACTTACATTTAGAATGTAATTTAAGTTGATTCAAATTATTAAATTTCATGCTTTAATTTATTATGCAAATTATATTCGTGTTAAGTTCATAGCAAAGTCTAATTAATAATTATGCTATTACACCCCACTCTTTGACTTTGGACATAAAACCTTATCCCTTTATAAATAATTGCAAACATACTAGTGATAAATCTGTATCTAAATGCCATACTTAGTCTTGCTTAGATACCCGGTGATATTAAAATTGTCATGACATCATTTCAAACATAAAAACTTGTATTTGGGCAAACATTGGATGAAAATGGCCGATATTTGATTTAAAGGATATTTTGGATCCCAAAACTCTAAACTTGCTAAAATATCTGGGCGGATAGTAAGTAGAGCTGGTGCGAATGGAGCATGAGAGTGTGGTATATGGTAAAATCGTCCAAATAACCCTAAGGACTTAATCTTGTAACTTCTTTCCAATGTAAAATAGTGTAACTATAAATCTATAATGGGTATGACATGGCTAACTAATTTGCATCAACCCAACGCGGGTTGCGCTATCCGATGGAACACGGGTTGTGACACTGAATAGAAACTGCCATGTGGCGGAAGAAGGGCCTTTTAAAGAGAGTGGATACAACCCCATAGTAGGTGGAAACCTTAGCGGGTGTAGCATCGCTAGGAAGATGCATTGTAAAAGCTTTATGGTGACCTTCTTGATCTGCATGTCTAAGAAAATATGTGAAATATAACAAGTTGGTTATCTATTGTAGGTAAAGTGTGCGATTTCTGCAGAGAGAAAACTGTTCGAACAGCCGTACCTACAGTCATGGACAGGTATAGAAACTTACTCGAGTTAGTGCCTATTTCCAAAAGAAACATTGTGGGTGGGATGAAAAACAAGATGGGTAGATAGAACCCTGAGTTAATTTTCCCTGAGTGGATAGAACCCAATGATTATAATGGGTGGACAGAAGCCTAATAAAAAATTAGCATAGAGTGGATGGAACATGCACCTTAAATATTATTGCATACTTTAACAATCTTTAGAAATATTGTTTGGTAAAAAATGTTAAGTTTTAGAATTTCTATTTATTGTAATACAATTATAGCATTTCGCAAATAAATGAACCCAAGCCTTCCTTTGTTAATATCTACATCTATAATATTGTATTCTGGTGTTTACACACGGAGTACGTTTATTTGTGCTCACCTTCGCTCACTAAAATAATTTAGAACCTGTGGATCAAGACCACTACGTCTACTATGCCGCATCAGGGCCAAATGAAGAAGAAGATAGTGGAGATTAGATCGCTCTCTAGTAGTTTAGTCTTTGACTCAAATAGAGAAATTTTGATAATGATTGTGTGCACATCTATTATTCAAATTCTTGACATCCTCACCCCTAGTTGTTTGCCTGTGACAAAGTATGGCCTCACCTTTTACAATTTGTTTCCACTTCTGATTTTGTAATGCAACATTTGGCTTGATCGGCCCATTATATAAACTCTACCCAATATGGGTTAGTTAAACTCGGTTATGTAATATTAATATTGACATGTTTTATACGATGTATGAGTTTGATTCGGCAATATATATGTAAACACTATTTACTAATTTGGGGAATAGTACGATAGAATTACAGAGGGTTTAGAATTGTAAATTTGGGATCTGACAAATGGTCAGCACAAATGGATATCCCCGTTAACACAATGTTGAGTACATCAGTTTTGCCAAACGAAACAGAAAGATAAGCATCGTATAATATTGGTGAATTTGTGTGGAATCACATGTCCCACCCCGCATATGTTGCCCCAAGAAAGTTGGGGGTAAAAAAAAAAAAGAATAGGACGGCCTCAAATGAAGCTTTGCAGATATAGATATTTCTTTTGCTGTTACAGTTTACAAGTATTTTACTCTTATCATGCTACATAAAATTTGTTGTTCACGGCAAAAAGAATTTCTTCTATACCTACCTGCACGGCAAAAAGAATTTCTTCTATACCTACCTGCAGAACCAAAAGAAAACGAGTACATCAACACTCTTGAGAATTAGACGTCTTATGAAGTTAACAATTCATAGTTTAGCTTGCTGAATATAAGGCCAATTAACAGAACAAATAAAGTGTTTGCCTTTGTTGAGTACAAGCAATATAGATTATTAGACTGCTGTAACCTGTAAGCCTGTAGGAACTGTAGGTATCGTTTGGTTCAGTGAAAAGGACTCTCTTGTATGAGTATACATGTTTTAAAGCCCTGAATTCCTTCCTATACTGGCTGCTGTGACAAATACCACTCATAAGGGCCACATAGCTAGGCTGTAAGTACAACTCTGATTCCAATGGCTAAACTCCGGATGCAGCAAACTGGTTGTTTCATCCGACAAACCACCAAATTGTTGTGACAATATATGAACAATTTCAAACTACTATATTCAAGGCTTAGAATTATCATTGCAGTTAAATGCATGATTTACAAAGTAAAAAGGTGGCTTCATATGAAGAAAGTCAAAAGTATGAGACATACCTCAAATATAGTGTTAAGTTGGCAACAATGGTTTTCTCTCATCAGTTGCGCTAAGATGGCTTGCCTGAAACAGTTGTCAGCTTAGGAAATAACTCCACTAGAACAGAAAATTGTTATTCTTCATTTTATTTAGTCAAAGTGTCAAACAATGTGGCACTTACATCAGCAGCAGCACCAGCAGTCATATTTACAAAAGAAGACTCCAATGACCTGCCAAAAAATCATTTTATGAGACTAGATGTTCAGAAATACTTTATGAACATCACCAACTCATGCTAACTTCAGTTTTTTATCCTTTGCACCTATAACATCCCAAACTTATTTGGTAGCATCATAGCTAGCTGAAAGAACCAATAAAACATGAAAAGAACACCATGTCCTCATTCGTCATTGGTAGAGTGGAATGTGGTAGAAACCAAACAAGAACCTCAACAAAAATTTTAAAACATGTATAATATTTCATAAGGTTGTAACACTTTCTCGACCTGCGGGGGGTAAGACAGCCCCCGGGCATTTCATTAAGAAGAAGATCTTCTCACGTAGATCGAGAAAATCCCCGAACCCTTGCCCCACCCTGACACAGCGGCATCAGCCCATATGAGAACAACCAGGGTGATCCCTAGACCAACGACCTGGCGCGACCAACGACCTGGGCGAGCCTTAGACCTGTGCTTTGGCTTATGGGGCAAGCGAGGGGATTTTTTTCCCTCAGCCTGAAATTCGCTCCCACTGGGAGTCGAACCCAGGATCTGAGGGGTGCTACTAGAGCGCTCTAACCGCTACGCTAGAGGCCCGTTCGCAAGGTTGTAACACTTTCACTTCATATGACAGTATGACACTACTATAAAACACAAGGGAAAAGGAATATTTACCTATGATTCTGTGCATCTCCCAACTCTAATGTTCCAGCTGGTTTGTCATCTTTGACTTTGGCTAGTGGAGAGAAAAACTTAAACAGAAATAGAACTTACATAAGTTCAACTGACAGTAAGCATCAACTTTGCGCAACATGCTAAAGAATAAAAAACAACAATCACCTGGTGCATTGAAATAAACACTATTGAGATGCCTAGGAGAAAGTTAATGGTCAAGGTATGTCCCAAAAATGCAGCAGATGCTAGACCAGTAAAAATTGTAGCCACGGTTGATGAATACTTCTTCAAAATTGTGTCTGCAGTATGATTTCAGTTAATCATTCTGAAACATGAGAAATTATAAAAGCATATAATAGAAAAAAGAGAGCCAAAGGACAGGAACTTAAGATCACATAAGAGAGTTAGATATGCATATCATCCTTTACCTGCATACTTAAAGAAGAATGAAGAGAGAATGCCTTGCGCAGCATTGTTACAAATGAGAAACATTGTGGCCCTTGAATGCCCTCGAAGGATATCAAAACTCTCTGGCCCTGCAAACAGATGGGACAAAAGTTATACTTATGCTGCAATGGCCAATAGTCAGAAAGAAACATAAGACACAATAGGGCGTTCATGAAATGATTTATTGGTGCTTCAAATATGTAGTAACAAAACATGCAAGAGCACATGACTATCAGTTTCTGACTTACTACATTACAACATTTGTGCAGGATCCTAGAGATGCTCAAGCCATAGTTCACCGCACGACATATTAATCAATATATCAAGCTCTAAACAGACATCCTATTGCCTTTGCGTTTTAACCTCAATGACGCAACAGATAACCCAATGTGGTCACCATCTCTGTGGTTTGCAAAACCTCGAAAACCCTGAATAGAATACAGTATAGAATCATATTTTCCCTCGTTCACCACCATACAGACTTTCAAGTTTCAAATACAGCAGTCATCCTTTCGAGTTTCAAATACAGCAGTCATCATGCATAACAGCCTTATTTTTCACTAGGGAAACCAAGTTTTCATCTAAGATGCTTACCTTGAAATATGACAGTCCCCAGGATGCCAAGGAAGTTGAAAATTGCACCATAACCATATAAAAACAAATTCTGCAAATTATGTGTAAAGAATTAGTGTGAATAAAGACAAAAAAAATTGAGGAAATGCACAATGTGACATGGTGAGCATAAAAAAACTACAGGACAAGAAACTAGATCTTACCAATTTATCGTTTTAAGGCAGACAACATAGTACAACATTATGCACTTGAACTATAATAATTTGAAAGAGCTTGAAGCCAAGCTTTTAGCGGAAATCACCTGAAGATAGATGCTTGTGTCGAACTGGCTTTTTAAGGCATACTCATTGTACACAGAGGCAAGTGATGGGACAGTAACCTACAATTTCACATGAATACATATATATAAAACTTCTGGATCCAATATTTGTTCAGGCATATGAAGCAAAAAAAACAGATAAATATAAAGATCAATCAGTTCAGTAGAAACTTACAAAAATTAGTGTATATACGTATGCAATAGTGGTGACTGGAAGACCAAAAGCATCGGTGCCCTCAGGTACAGAACGTAGCTGATTGACACTGATTCCAATAAGCAACAGAGCAAGGGCTTCCCACTGATAGTCATCAGAAAAGAACAGGGCCACAGGTCAACATTGTTGAAAGACAATGACAGAATTTGCAGTAACACATAATCCTGTGCTCAAGTTATTCCTGCGATTTGATTTTGTTGAAGTTGCACAATTAATTACAGTACATTTTTAGTAAATCAGGATTGCATCTGAAAATGCAAACCATCATTGCTAGCAATTGGTTTATATTAATACTACATAGGTCATGAACAATATAGTCAGCGAGTGGGAGGAAAACAAAACCATGAGTCCATGACAAAAAAGGTGATTTTCCTAATGATGTGTGAAATTCTAGCAGCAGTAAGACATAGAACACGGATTTAATATATTCACCATAAAAAACCATTAATACATTTTAAGGAAAAACACCTAATGAGATAACTTCTCAGCTGTGCACAGGTGCACAAACAGTATAACACATAATGGCAATATGTAATTATTTATCCTCGATGAAGATGTAGAAATAACTGCAATGCCAACCTTATTCTCACCTGAATTATAGAGAACTTCCTTCTCATTACGAATTTTAGAAGGACAGCTATGACAAGTACCTGGATCATATAGAAAAGAGTATATATAAGTGATGTTGATTTTGCCAAGCACTGGGAAGCACACGTGATCCAGTGATTGTGCACACGTACTCGCAGAGACCACATGACAAAAGCATGAGAACATGGCAATACAATAAACGAATACCTTCAGGTTGCTTAGCATCTTCACAGTTGCGGGGTTGAAGTATAACTGCATGGGCAGTATAATAGATTAAATTAAAATAACATAATAAGGCAAGACCAAACGCTAATAAGATATGTCAGATTGGAAGGCTCCATGTCCAAACTATCAAAAAAAATCCTGAAAAGAACTGGTAAATAAAAAAACTGATTTATTCATCAGGTGGACTCCTACTATAATTGCTTGGCAACAATGTTTAGTATAGCTAGTATATTAGCTAAAGTCTTATGATTGGTTTAGTTGCAATGACAATTAGAAATCAAATTAGGACCACTGAGAAACATTGAAGAGAGGGGATATCCTTCGCATTCCTATAAAACAATTGGTTTACTGGTAATTGAACATTTGATCCTGTTATGAATATTGTGTGTATTGATATGAGACCCAAAGGGTCATATATATAGGAGAGTACAAGAGGATATGCCATTTAGAGATAAGGCATATATGGAATAGAATACAAACTTTATCTCCTTAACACCCCCCTCAAATGCAAGGCGTATGCAATAGCATTGCATTTGAAAAAGGGGCTAACACTAAAACAAGAAAAATCCGAAGTCTGAGTCTTGATGATGCCGTCGTTGCGTGCAGCCTTTGAATAAACTGTCAAATCAAGCCGAAGAGGAATAGATAGAAGCATGGCGGCACAGATCGAAGCCCGAGATGGCGGCGGCGCAATGCACAAGAAGCGCAACGGAGGCGCGGTGCAAAAGAAGCGCGGCGGCCTTAAAGCTCGGGGCGTCGGCTAGAGAAGCGGCGTCATCATAACGACTTCTACGATCTGCACATGGCTCAGAGAGTAGAGCGGCGGCTGCTGCCATGCAAAAGAAAAATTCCTACACTTCTATAACTGACAATATATTTGTGGACTCGCACGGCTTGGACGAACTAAAAATTGCGGACTTGAACGTACGCAGCGAAAGACTCATGAGAAAAAAAAAATGACTCGAAAGAAATACTAGATACTAGCGAGACAAAATCACCCTTAAAAAACCCCCTCCCCTCTCTCTCTCCTCACACCTCGATCCCTCATCCAGGCTTGGGCCCAACATATGGGCTCGCCAAATTTTCAAGCACCGGCGGTGGCCTGCCACTTTTCTAGGACCCGAACGAACTGCTGTGCTCACGGGGGCCTCCACAACGATCCAGCAACGAGCGCCCAGGCGACGGCGGCAGCACGGGCGCAGACAGCCCGAGCCGCGGCGGCGACTGCCAGGAGGAGCATCGGCGCGACAGCGGCCGGATCCAGGCGCAGACAGACCAGGAGAAGGCAGCTCGGGTGGAGACAGCCCGGGCGGCGGCAGCGGCAAGCTCCTCGAGGCCGGGCAAACTGAGATCCGGGGTGGCAGCCGAAGAGGCGGCGGCGGCCGAACAGAGCAGTGGCTGCCGGCGTTTGAGACGGCCGGATCAGGCGGGCGAGCGCACGGCGTGGCGGCCTCGGGCGACGGCGCGGTGACCTCAGCCGCTGGAGACGGCCGGACCAGGCGGACGAGCACACGGCGCGGTGGCCTCGGGCAAAGACGGCCGGATCCGGCACGGAGGCGGCCGGATCCGGACTTGTTGGCGTCGGAGATGGCCAGATCCGGGCGGCGGCGACCACGGGAGTGGCCGCGGCGGCTCGATCTAGGAGAGGCAACCGGCGGCTCGGATGGACGGTGGCTTCAGGGTCTGCGACGGGAGGCGGCAGCGCGAAGGAGGCACGGCTGCCGGATATGACGCAAGAAAACCGGATGCGTCCGGATCTGGCGCGGCCTGGTGGGATCCGGCGGGAGGCGGCGCGGTCGAAGCAGGGGAACAGCGCATGCACAGCGGCCGGAAGAGGTGGCCGCCCAACGAGATGACCGCCCCCGGGAGAGATCGATCCTCCCGGGGGCAGCAGCAACAGTGGAAGTAGATCGGTTAGGGTTTTAACCTAAGCTCTGATACCATGTTATGAATATTGTGTGTATTGATATGAGATCTAAAGGGTCATATATATAGAAGAGTACAAGAGGATATGCCATATAGAGATAAGGCATATATGGAATAGAATACAAACTCTATCTCCTTAACAGATCCTACCTGAGTTAGCTGATTAAAGGTATAATTAGTTAGTTTCTGGAGACATGCAAAAAATTATTTTCAAGCATTAGATTACAGCATTATATTTTTCCAAAAATGCATACATTCAATATAAATAATCTAATAAACTAAATCAAAATATATTGTAAGCTGTGTCCTAAATGTCTAGGGTGCCAAAAATATTTGCTGCAGAAAATAAAGGTACACAACACAGAAGAATGAGATTTCAGCTAGTTCAATGAACTTTTACCTGCATGATAAACTTTAGGTAGTTGTTGATGGCATACAGAAGAGCAGGAACAGCTAAGAGTACATTATTATGGGCTGCCTACACAAGAAAAGTATTGAAGAACCAAATGATTAGTTACCATGACCCAAAAGGTGGTAATAGAGCAACATAATGCATAGAGCTATACATAAATAAAAAGAAGAAAACTGAAAACAAACCACTAGAGCTGTCATGAGCACGGGATAGAGACCATACGCGGTAGTCGTGAAACACCGGTGGGCGACGGCCTGGACCATTGCGCCAGCCCGGGGAAGCCGTGCTGGAAGCAGAGGTATAGAGGAGGCGCAGGAGGAGGGCGCCAGCAAGCAGGAGGTAGGAGGTGAGACAGAAAGTTGGGAGATAAGATTGATATTATTCTTTGCCGTTTAGATTACATCCGAAGTCTATGTAGAGAACAACCTGAAACCAACTCTGGCTCTATCATACTCATACCTAACTAGGTCCGTTAAGTAGACCCGAGGAAACAATACCATATCTATTTCTCAAACTCTGGACCATACGCACCTCTAGTTTCCTAACCCAACCGGAAACTGCTATCGCTGCTGCCCCGCATCATCCTGACACTATAGCCGATCATGTCTTTATCGTTGCCGCTGCATCAGGTTGTGGAAGCTGCGCTAGCTGCTGACCCGCCGAACCTGCTGCAACACCCTTCGCCCGACGCCTAGAATATATGAGGCCCCACATGACATCTCTCCCCTCCTTCGCAAACAGCTCGTCCTCGAGGTGGAAAGAGGGGGGGTACTATATTTTGAATCGGTTCACATACTCCCAAGAAATCTCCGTTGCAAGCAAGCCTTGCCATTGAACCAAAATTTGCCAAATACCACGAGCACGCCGAGCAGAAAGCATTTTCTCCGGAACAAGGGCTACCCAGCCATGAACCAACAGTGGCAAAGAAGAAGTGACGGACGGAGGCTTGCCGCGGAAAGGCTTCAACAAATTAACACGAAACACATCATGTTGTTTAGCACGAGGTGGTAATTGAAGCCGATAAGCAACGGAACCGATCTTTGCCACAATGCGATAGGATCCATAAAAACGTGAAGCCCACTTATGATAAGACTGAATGGCCAAGGAAGCTGCCAGTCAATGATGGAGACGTAACCACACCCATTGGCCTACCTCAAATTGAAGTTCGCAATGGTGCACATCATATGCTGCCTTGTACTATTGTTGCGCCTGTAGTAACTGACCCTTAATGTCAGCGAGCAGTTCATCCCGATCAAGTAGCAAGTGATCCATGGCAACCACTCGAGCACAACCAGCGTCATAGGTGCGCAAGGAAGGAGGGTCGCAACCATAGACCTTGAATGGCATTTCCTAGAGGGACGAATGGTAGGAGGTATTATAGCAATACTCAGCCCAAGGCAACTATTGTAGCCATTGTCACGGTCAATCACCTGCGATGCAGCGCAAATACATGGCAATAAGCCAATAACTTTGTTAACAATCTCTGATTGCCCATCGGATTGAGGATGAAAAGCAGTACTCCGATGAAGATGAACGCCCGACAGACGAAACAATTCCTCCCAAAATTTGCTTGTGAAAATTGGATCACGGTCTCCGATGAAGATGAACGCCTGACAGACGAAATAATTCCTCCCAAAATTTGCTTGTGAAAATTGGATCACAGTCCCTCACAATAGAAGATGGGATGCTATGGAGCTGAACAATGTCGTCAAAGAACACACGAGCCACGGAACTAGCTGAGTAAGCATGCGCCAAAGGGATAAAATGCACATATTTAGAGAAACGATCAACGACCGTGAGAATAACAGACTTGCCTTGGACCTTCGACAGTCCTTCCATAAAATCCATCGTGATGTCCTCCCAAACTTGAGTAGGGACTTCCAGGGGCTGAAGGAGACCCACGGGGTGAAGGTGGTCAGTTTTATTGCGCTGGCATGTGAGGCACGATTGCACAAATTCATGAACCAATTTATGAGCATGCGGCACATAAAAATCCAACTGCAAATGGTGAAGTGTTTTTTGAATTCCCTCATGGCCGATGGTGTGGGCTGCTGCCAGGATGATCAGCAATGACGACGAATCAGGCGACACAAACACTTCCCTTTAAATGTGATCAGGTCATCAACCATGTTCCAATCGTACTGGGCAGTTCCGGCCAAAATCTTGTCGCGTAGAAATGACAATCCGGGTAATGACTAAACCTCTTCCGTAGATCATCAAAAAGGGACAGCTGGGGAACGGTCAGTGCACAAATCACAGTAGGATCAGAGTCACGGCGAGAGAGAGCATCTATTGCTGTATTATGGCGTCCCGGTCGGTATTCAACCGAAAAATCAAATCCCAAAAGTTTGCTGACTCAGTGATGTTGGGGAATAGTGGCAAGAAGTTGATCCAAAAGAAATTTCCGACTATAATGGTCGGTGCGGACAAGAAACTGACAACCCCATAAATATGGTCGCCAATGACGAATTGCTTGCACCAATCCAATTAACTTCCATTCATATGCAGCTAGCTGCTTATGTCGAGCCGCAATCGACCGACTAAAGAAAGCAAGCGGGCCATCATCTTGGAGAAGAACAGCACCAAACCCAGAGCCAGAAGCATCACATTCCACGATAAAATCTTTCCAGAAATCGGGAAGTTGTAAAACCGGGGCGGACGACAATGCGTCTTTGAGGGCCTGAAAGGCGGTGGAGGCGTCCTCTGTCCAAGAAAACCCATCCTTCTTTAATAAGTGAGTAAGAGGTGGTGCCAACAAGCCATAGTCTTTAATAAATCGACAATAATATCCTAAGAGCCCCAGGAAACCATGAAATGCGCGCAAAGTCCGTGGGCGTGGCCACTCTGTTATCGCGCACACCTTCTACGCGTCCATAGACACACCTTTGGCACTAATAATGTGGCCAGATGAGTCACCGAGGATTCACCAAAAAAGCATTTGGACTTCTTAAGAAAGAATTTGTGTTCCTATAAGACGCGAAAAACCGTCTGGATGTGACAGAGGTGCGCTGACCATGAAGGACTATAAATTAAGATGTCATCGAAGAAGACTAAGACGAACCGGCAAACATAAGGGCGAAGAACCGAGTTCATCGAAGCTTGAAATGTTGCCGAAGCGTTAGTCAATCCAAAAGGCATGACCAAGAATTCAAAAAGTCCTTGATGAGTCTAGAAAGCCATCTTCTCCACATCATCGACATGCATACGTACTTGGTGATATCCCGACCGGAGATCCAACTTAGTAAATTAGCAAGCGTGCTTGAGCTCATCCAATCATTCCTCCACGACGGGAATGGAAAATTTATCCTTAATGGTTTTGTCATTGAGAGCCCTGTAGTCCACATAGAAGTGCCAAGAACCATCATGGTTCTTTACCAATAACACCGAAGTTGAAAATGCGAATGAGCTCTGCCGAATCACGCCCTATTGCAACATCGCAGCCCACTGCATCTCAAGTTCATCTTTTTGTAGCTGTGGGTAACGATACGGCCAGACAGCAATAGGTCTGGTATCGTCGAGCAACCTGATCCGGTGATCTTGAATCCGTTCTGGAGGCAACCCTGTCGGCTCAGCAAATAAGTCTGAGAAGTCTTCCAACAAGTCGAACATCAAATCATGTGGGGTATTGCTGGACAGAGCACACGCTTGCATGGGGTGAGGCGATGACATTCCTATCCAGGTCACTTGGCGCCCCTCATGTTGGAAAGCCATGGTGCTGCTGTCGAAGTCCCATAAGATTGGCCCCAATGTCCTCAACCACTGCACCCCTGGCATAATATCAAACCCATCCAATGGAATGGCATAACAGTCTAGCCGAAAGGTCTCAGTCTCAATGTGTAGCTCCAAATTGCGACATACCCCAACACTTGTGACCCACTCACCATTAGCGTCCACCATGTGCAATCCCCTCAGCAGGCACACGCGCAACCCAGCTCGCTCGGCTGCCTCATCGGCTATGAAATTGTGAGTCGAGCCCAAGTCAAGGAGAGCTATCAACGGAGTGCTTCCCAGGCGAACCGGCAGCCACATCATCTAAGCAACGCGGGGTTGAACCCTGTCAATGCATACAATAAGATGGTCGGTTCCTCGGTGAGTACTGGTTCCAAATCTTGCTCGTCCGACTCATCTAGCACACATTGTAGCATCAACAACTTCTTGCAGCGATGTCCGGGAATAAACTTTTCATCGCAATTGAAGCACAGCCCATTACGTCGTCGTTCGGCCATCTTCGATGCCGTCAGATGCTGCCTGGCCAAAGCCACCGACCCGGTAGCCACGGCACCCTCTGTTGGTGCTTTGGTCTTCAAGCCTCCCAAGCCAACTGCAGCCGAGGAAACCCCTCCTCCAGTCATGGAAGCCCCTCCTGGGCGCATCGGAGCTCCTAGGCGGCCAACCAATTTGATTGCTGCAATTGTCATGACATGTCGCTTCTCGTAGGCACGGGCAAGCACCATTGCCAATTGCAAATTAACCGGCCGCTACAGCTGCACGCCGGTGCACACCGGTTGCATGAGCCCTGAGGTAAACAACTGCATTTGTTGTCTTGCAGTTAGGGACTCTGCGTGACAAAGTAACGCAAGGAACTTCTCCTGGTACTCCACCGATCCTGTTGCCTGAAGTTTTGCCAATTCCTCCAAGAAGTTATTCTGAATGGGCGGTCCCAAACGGAGGTGGCAATACTCCTTGAAGTCGCGCCATGACGGCTCACCTTGATCTTGCTCCAATTGGTAATACCACTATTGTGCTGAACCCACCAGATGATACGAGGCCAACCAAACCTTATTGCTTTTCGGCGTCTTTTGTCCTTGAAAAATTGTTCACACCAGTTGAGCCTATTCAACAGGTCCACCTTGCCATCATACAAAGGGAATGTCAATTTATGGAACCGCGGGGCGCTTTGGCTGTCATTGGAAACATGTCGTGATGCAGTGCCAGCAGAGGTCGCCAACCCGGGCGAAAGTTGCAGCAAAACTTCGCCCGATCGCTTATCCAGAATAGCCAATCGCTCCTTGATACCCCCAATTCTGAGGACAGGCCCGACTGAAACTCATCAAGCTTTGTCGTGAGAGACACCGTGAATTTTGCAAACTGATCCATGAGAACGGTCAGTTCCGAGCTCCCCACCATTGGCTCTGATACCAAGTTGTCACGTGCATGGGATAGAGACCGTAGGTGGTAGTCGTGAAACACAGGTGGGCAACGGCCTAGACCCTTGTGCTGGCCCAGGGGAGACGTGCTGGAAGCAAAGGTACAGAGGAGGTGCAGGGGAAGGCGCTAGCAAGCAGGAGGTAGGAGGCAAGACGGAAAGTTGGGAGATAAGATTGATATTATCCCTTGCCGTTTAGATTACATCCGAAGTCTATATGTAGAGAACAACCTGAAACCGACTCTGACTCTATCATACCTAACCGCGTCCGTTAAGCAGACCCGGGGAAACAATACCATATCTATTTCTCAAACTTTGGACCATACGCACCTCTACTTTCCTAACCCAACCGGAAACTGCTATCGCTGCTGCCCCGTATCATCCTAACACTGTAGCCGATCATGTCTTTGTCATTGCCGCTGCATCAGGTTGTGGAAGCTGCGCTGGCTGCTGACCCGCCGAACCTGCTGCAACACCCTTCACCCGACGCCTAGAATATGTGAGGCCCCACATGACAAGGGCAAAAAGACAACAAAGGAGAAAAGCAACACTTCTTCAAAGGAATTGAAAACAAATAGAAAACTCCTACTTTTGGTTTAACATTAGAAATGGAAGTCATATCTAATCCCTGTGCATATTGAGCACAAACAACAAAAAAGTAGTTGTGATATCTTTTGACAAGCTAAATCACCTGTACAAAGGTTGAAAGTGACAGAAGTGGCTTCTCCCCAACCTTTTGTTTTCTAGACTGTAAAAGAGAAGAAGAAAAAACATTAGGGGGAAACATTTAAACACCACAAAAGCTGTCACTTGTCAAAAGTAAATCCATTGCTGCACTGCTGTTCTACTGAAATTGAAGAACTAACCTGGATTATTAGCATTATGATAGCAAAAACAACTTTTGTAACTTCCGTCAAAAAGTTAACACTGATAGGACTGAACTGAAACTTCCCATCAACCTTGGACATAAAGACTAGGATAGGCTGCAGAACAAAGTAAATAATTAGCAAAGATTAAGCAGATACATGCCACAATGTGGCTACACAAATATCCAGATTAAAGATGTACATGTCGTTATAGAACTGTTTACTTTAACTACAAGGTTACCAAATCTGACAATCGATCTTTGTTGACAAAATCTGATGACATCAATTTTTTCAGGAGAAACAATGGCTGAATCTGATGACAACACTAAAGCATGAAATCGACAAATGTAGGCCATGTTTGGGACATTTGGAAAAACTGTCCCAGCAGGCCAGCACATTGGGAACACAACTAAACAACAAGTACTAGAAGAAAGACCCTTTTCATATCTTCTTTTAACCATTCTCCAAGTTTGGAGCCTCTTAGGGAGCTACGGAACACCAGTCCTACTATATGAAAACAAGCACATAAGATGGGTTTTGACTCTAATTCTTGTAATACATTTCTTGCTGGTGAATTACGCGAATTCAATCCCATCCAAACAGGCCATTGATTGGACATGAAGTCAAACATCATTATGGATAGTGAACCACCTGGAGTCCGACCAAGATGCAGTCCCCGGACACAAGAAGGAAGTTGAGCGCGCGGTACTTGGATGATATCTTGCTGCGGTGCTTGTCATACGCCCTCGACACACTCCTGGGGCTCGGCACCACCACCTTGGAGCGGCAAACGCTGCATTCCATTACCCCGTTCCTCTGCATCTCCTCGAACCAACCAGCACCAGCAGCGCCACAGATCGCACCAGCAAGATATATATCACTCTATAGCCGTGGCCTCTGGGAATTCCTTCGCATATCTGAAACAAAACACGCGAACTAAGCAAACTACTCAATGCAAACCGAGTAACAACTAGTATTGACTGTATTTACTATCTGAATTCACAGCATTTCGCAAATTAATTATAGCATCGCACGAAATTTCATCAAAAACATGATTACTGTGAGCATTAACCAAAGCAAACTTTGAAGCCCAATCTAAGGCCCCATCATCAGCTAGGTAATCCATATCAGACCACCAAAAACCACCAGCACCAACAAAACCAAACAAAACCAAACAAAACCCCCCTAAAAATCACGCACAAGCCTAAACCATGATCAAATGCAGCAAGCGCGTGCTACTAGTCTAGACCGCCCAATCAACACTACCGAAAAAAACTTCAAAAAATCACATAGATAAGCCGAACGACGAAGAGATCTGAGAAACTCGTGCCCGCAGCTGTACCTCGGGGAGGTGGGATCGGGCGGCGAATCTGGCACGGGGGACGGCCCGGCGAGGTCGCGTTCGGCTCCGCTCCCGGCAAGCGGGCGCGCGTCGCGTGGATCGGGCGGCCGGTGGGGTGGGCGGGGAGCCTCGCCGCGGGGACCTCGGGTTCGGGCGGGAGGGAAGGGAGGTGTGACCGTGTGAGCGCGGAGGTGGAGGGGGAGGAGGAAGTGTTGGTGGGAGAGTTGCGGAAGGAAGGCGGGCGCGTCTCGCGTTTATTTATTCGCGATTTCTTTTGGTCTACTTCGTGAAGGCGAGGACGATGATTTCTTTGGTAGGACCTACGTTATTCTACTCTGGTGCCGCTCTTCTGAGTTTTATCTTTCTAAAAAATCAAAATAATCAGTATAAATACTTCGAACGATTTTATAAATTTAAAACTATATATACCATCTATATTAACCTCTCTGTCATCTGCTGTCGTCTCAAAAGTACAAACAAAAACTCATTTTTTTTTACACAACCGATGAGTTTACCTTCCACGCCTGATCGATATGGGCAGTATCATTTTTACTCTGATCATCGTTATTGTGCTTTTTTTTGTTGCCTCCAAGGCTCCCACATCGCTAGTTAGATGGTTATAGCGCATACACCATCATATCTTCTTTGACATTACAAAACACTAGTAAATAATCGATTCCAAGCACGCGCATGCAATTCTCTACCCCTATAAACCACCAGTTAAAATTATCCTACATCCACCCAATAATTACCTGCTTCACAGTCATGACCTTAACTACGTTTACACCACAATATGCACCCATAATTACACCATCCTAAAAACGTCCGCACCAGATTAACTCTCTTCTATTCTCTCTCTTTACTCAACCATATCCGACGATCATCCTTACGATCATCCTTCAATGGATCTGCAGTACCCCTCCCGCGTCCCCGACTCTCCCACGTTCTCCGCGTGTGGGTATTCCTTGCAAGATCCAGGGGAATTGGAGGGATTAACATAGTGACCCGTTAATTTTGCTGCTGTATCGTCGTCTAGGGTTTCTGCCTCCCGAAGCATTGGGTTCGCCGCCGCCGCCGCCATGGGTTCTGGCGACGACGAGCGCGGCACCGCCACCGCCGCCTCCAAGCATCACCACCGCGACAAGGACAAGGACCGCGAGCGCTCCTCCTCCCGCCGCCACCGCGACAAGGACCAGGACCGCGAGCGCTCCTCCCGTCGTCGAGAAGAAAGGAGTGAAGCGGAGAAGAAGCAAACATGGGGTTCGAGAAGCAGATCCTGAACGCCGGCACCGGCCCCAAGCCCGTCAAGGGCCAGAAGGTCACCGTCCACTGCACCGGCTACGGTTCGCCCCTTCCCTTCAAACCCTTGTTTTCTTACTCTTCGTTTTTCTTTGGATCCACGCATATGGGTTTAGGGGGTTAGCTTTAGATGCTTCCAGAATCCAGATCCATCTCATGTTGGATGAAGAGCGATCTTGATGCATAGGAGGCGGTGAATTTTCTTTCTGTCTATGTGTTTAGCGTGCGAAGATTGTGCCTTGAGTAGTTAATATAGATTTAATCCCTAATTGCTTTGCAAGTGTACCTCAGTCCCAGGTCCAGTTGTACTTCCTTTTAATTTCTTTTTGTCATAGGCTATAGACTCTCTTTTCTGCAGTAATTATTCGCTAACTTCTGTTGTTTGCTGTCTTGTTTCTGCAGGGAAGGACGGTGATCTCTCTAAGAAGTTTTGGAGGTAAGAAACGAATCTTTTTTCATTTTTTTTTGTTCGACTCGGAGCTTAGCATCGCTGCAGTAAATGTTGTCTATAGTTCGGAATTTCTTTGCCATATCTTGTGTACAAATTGTTCATTGGGAGGACATTTGTTGCTATACCTCGTAAATCAAAACATGTGGATACAACTCTTTCCACAAATATTCGCATATGCTAGAAATTCCATCTGATTGATGATGTTATGTCGTTTGTTTTTTTCAGTACCAAGGACCCTGGGCAGCAGCCATTCAGTTTCAATATTAGCCTGGGCTCAGTGATCAAAGGTAATATCGTATCAAAGAACTATTCAATTCATGCACAATCATTTGAGCTGTTTGTTATTGGCGCATGTGTTATTAGTTGCTATTGCTATCTTCTGGAAGTGAATGCTTTTTTTCATCACCTCTAAAGGCCCGTTGTTTGCTTAATTAGAAGACACAGCAAGGGAATAATTATGTAGCAGACTTGATTTCACATTTTAACTAAATATGTCATATTCTGCCATCGAAATAGTTCTTTGGATGGTTTTTGATGTCAGAAGTCAGAACGTGAGCTTACTGATCTTGGTGATGTTTTTTTATTGTGCACTTGAGAGTATATATGAAATTCATGATATGGCTGCAAATATGCACTGTTTGCTTTCAATGTTTGTGTTTTGTTTTCTCTTGATGTAGGAACTAAGCCTAGATTTACACTGGTAATGGCATATATCACTAAGGCATATTGGAATAATTATAATGTTGTTTTAAAAGTAAACTGTACATTTTTTCATGACCGGTCCAGTCTCATATTGCATATTCGCATGCCAAGCCGTCACAACAGTGGCTGCAAAAGCATGATCCGTTACTTGGTGCACGTAGACTCTTCCAATTAATGAATAATAACAACTCTCGTTATTATAGGATGGGATGAGGGAGTTATGACCATGCAAGTGGGTGAAGTTGCTCGTATTCAGGTATTCTCTTCAGACGAATCAAATTAATTTGATGTGTTCACAGGCTTGTTTTAGTATCCAACAATTTCTTTACTGATTCATTTGACATTTCATTACTACTACTGTGAATTTCCCATTGTGCTTGAATACATACATGGTACTTCTATCTGTCCATGGCAGAAATGCATCTAAAACAGCTTACATATGGATAATGAGCCTTTGCAATGCATAGGATTCTCCTTGCCTGAGACCATTTGCATAGAGATGCTATTGTGTAGAATTATTTATCATACCGGTATCCTGGCATCAAATATTTCGAGTGTTTTTGTTGCAGTGCACCCCAGATTATGCGTATGGAGCAGGTGGGTTTCCAGCCTGGGGAATTAAACCAAACTCAGTGCTGATATTCGAGATTGAAGTTCTTAGCGCCCAGTGATGAGCAATGTAATTCTGGATGGAGCTATCTGTGGAACGCTGCCATATTGCCATGCCTCTTAAGTACCGAAATAATTGTAACGGCACATCCTGTTTTGAGTGCTACTACATTGGAGTGTTGTTCTAAGTGGATTGAGAAAAACTTTGGTACTCCATAGTCTGTGGACATGATAATAAGTTTCTGGATATCGTTGTCGCACAACTTTCGCTGAGGTTGTTTTGTTACCTGGGATGATGAGATAGCTGTGGCAAGATCCTTCCACGTGGCCGGATAGCATTCTGTCCCGACTTCCGGCCTCACCCTTGTGCTCCAGTGATCGGCCGCGCTCAAGTTTAGCTCCAAAATGATGAATCTATGCTCGTGTTCTTGTGATGGTCTACAGTTTCCACGGCCTACAGCACTGATGCACGATTGGCCAGCCCCAAAACGCCGACCTCTCCGCTCTTAACGAGGCCCTGTTCTTTTCAGCTTCTAAAAGTTGTTTTTTAGCTTTTCTACAGTAACTAACTTTTAAATGGAGTAAGGGCGTGCAGCGGCCAGGCGTGCGTCTCCGCCACCGCCCTCCCGCCCGCTCTGTTGGAAATAATCTTGTTTTAGAAGTCATTTACAAAGTTTGGAAGTGATCGAAGTTGAGACGGATACGGAATTAGAAGTCGTATCGGAAACGGAGTAGAAGTCGTATCAAAAACGGAGTCGGAGTCGGAGTTGTAACTTGTAGTCAAAACCGAGTAGGAGTTGTAAAAACTGGGTATAAAAAGTGGTGGAGTCTTGTAACCAAGGTGTGCCGAAAAGTACCAAGCAATTATGAGAAAAGAAGAAGTGAAAAGCAATCCCTGTGCGTTCTGTACAATCTCGTAGGTGTGGGTGAAGTCGACTTACGATCACGGCAAACGTGGTCGGGAGGTCCTACGACCACGGCAAAGCTACAGTAGATTTACGACCACGGCAAATCTACTGTAGACAATGTCGAAAGGTGTTTAACCATGACGAAATTGGAAGATGGTGAGATCGAGAAGCGATACGACCACATCCGAGAGAAGACGAAATTTTATTTTGTTTTGTATTTTACCGTAGCGTTAGCACGGGTATATTACTAGTACAGGTAAATGCAAGAGATGCGAGGGAGGGAGGTGCAAAAGAGAACATTTTGCGTTGCCCGAGTGAATTTTGACGACGTCTTTGGCTCCAGGCGAGTTGGCTACTTCTCTCTCTGACCTCTTCCCTCTCATATGTGTGGCACGTTATTTCTTCCTTCCTCTGTTCTCCTTTTGCAGCACGTTGCCAGCGTGTCACTTCAAAGATTTCCATGTTAGGTCCAGTCCAAACACGCTGGCAAAGGCAGTGCTGACGCATCGGAGATTTCTAAATCATTTCCTCTCCCTCCCTGTGAGTTTTTCCCCCCTTTTCTTTTTGTAAAGAAGAGGGACCAACGCAATCACACTAGCTAGCAACCGTTACAACGGCATTATGCCTTTCTGAAAGCTTATCCACTTCGTTCGCATTTGGAGCTTTGCCAGTGCTTTTGTTGGAGTGCTTAGGGGCAATTGCTTGGACCACTGTCCACTAGTATTTGTGTTAGCGAAAGTGTCTGCGGGATCTTTATATAGAGCGATTAGTGTGTAATGTAATATAGGATTATAATTCAGGAGACTTGTACCACCGTTGTTCTGGTTAGTGCTCTTTACATCCCACGCCTACGTATAGAATATGTACTCATTTATGTCATATCAATAGACATTCATGCAATCAAAGCGAAGTTTATGCAAGATGAAATTTCAGAATTGCTACCTCCTCTCCTGATGAAAGAATAGCAGTATAATGTAAATTTTAGTGGCACGAGTAGCAGTTATCTGTGCAATACGATGACTAACTATTAATCATTTGATCATACTTGTGAAACAAATAAAGTAGACTGATGCACTAAAACCCATAGGGTTATACTACTAACATGCAAATTCAAACGCAAGAAAGTTCGCAATCGATACATATACGTGATTCGATTCTAGTTTAGTCTGTGGTTGGCCTTAATTTGGAGAGAGAAAAATAGATGTTAAACAATTGAGCAAAGTTTGCAAAGTTAGCATCTGTCAAATGTGGTCCTGTCTAAACTTAGCTCCTATATAAATGCGGATGCTAATGTAGTAACCGATCAATGGGTTACCACAACTGCAGATCATTCTGATCTGACCTCCCTGTGTGAAGGGTAGGATTTGGGTTGAGTTATTGCAAAAATACCACGTTTATTTCCTATCCGTTTCATGGATCCAGGATTTGGATTAACCCAAATCCTGTTCTTGGGCGCCCACAAGTGTTGGTTTGATGACCTCTTGCATGTGTCATGCTTGTCGATTTTGGTAAGTTTGGTGACATGTAGGAGCACTCGTTTGGTAAGCAGTACTTTCTAATACACAAGCATTGTATCATAAATTACTAAATCTCTTCAAACCTTTAATTCTCAGGGTTGAATTGATAGGTTTAATCTAAGTCTAAAACATTAACAATAGCCTTAACCCTAGATCAAAGGCATGAACACCTAGTTGAAACATTAGTGCGGAAGCGTCATGAACATACCCGAAGTTGAGGAGGCCATCTTGAGAGGTGCTCGGTTGGTGTGGACGGAGGAGGTCGGCGTCGGTGAAACGGAGGTCGCCGGCGTGGACGACGGAGCCGTGGACGGAGATGAGTTTTGGCCTTCGTTCACCACAGCGCCCATGATAGATCGGTTCTTGTTAGGGTTAGAGAGGCTTAGGACAACGCGTGTATCAGTCTTTGCCGAAACCCTCGTTTTTTTATATGGCGCTGGGTGACCGGGACTGAAAACCAAACGGGTTGGTTGCCGTCTCCGATCAAGACGTGCGAGTGGAGGCGTGCCTCCCTGAAATCTCGGAGTTGGTTAGCCGAGATCAACCCAACATTCCCCCCCTTTGATCGTAAGGCTAACATCATAAGCCCATTCTCGATAAAACAACATACCAAGGCAATGTGTTGCATGGCCAATTAAGTGTCGTACAACCCCAGTACCTATATTGTACTATCCTATCTCGAAATGGATATACATTAAACTTAATGGGAGTTGGTTTGCTTTAAGGTCCTTTTATCCAGAATCAGAGGCTTTCCAATAAACCCATGCCGGCAACATGATCATGAAAAATATTGGGTTGTAAGCCTTTAGTAAGCGGATCCGCAAGCATTAACTTAGTACTAATATGCTTGATACTTATGGTTTGATCCTGGATTCTATCTTTCACAACATGATACTTAATGTCAATGTGTTTGGCAGCACCACTTGACTTGTTATTTGCATAAAAGACTGCGGGTTCGTTATCGCAGTATAAGGTGAGTGATTTAGAGATGCTGTCTACCACTCTAAGTCCCGGGATAAAGTTCTTAAGCCATACAGTCTGCCCGGTAGCCTCATAGCATGCCACAAACACAGATTGCATCGTTGAAGATGTCGTAAGGGTTTGTTTGGAGCTTTTCCACGAGAAAGCTCCTCCTGCGAGTGTGAAGATATAACCTGACGTGGATTCCTTAGTATCAACACATCCCGCAAAATCTGAATCTAAATAACCAATAACTTCAAGGTTATCAGAAAACTTAAATGTGAGCATGAAATGCTTAGTAGCTTGCATATAGCGCAAAGCTTTCTTAACGGCTTTCCAGTGGTCCGGTCCTGGATTTGACTAATATCTGCCAAGCATCCCGGTTACAAAAGCTAAATCAGGGCGCGTACATACATGAACATACATAATGCTTCCGACAGCTGAAGCATAAGGAACCGACTTAATCTGATCAGTTTCATATTGGTTTCTCGGACATTGAAATGTCCCAAACTTATCGCCCTTAACAATAGGAGCAGGCAAGCCAGAGCACTTATGCATATTATATCTCTTCCGTACTCTGTCAATGTATGCCTTCTGAGATAAACTTAATGTTCCTTTGGACCTATCTCGGTGAATTTCAATGCCAAGAACATAAGAGGCATCACCGAGATCCTTCATATCAAAAATAGATGAAAGAAATCTCTTGGTCTCAAACAGCATGTCCTTATCACTGCTGGCCAATAAGATATCTTCCACATAAAGTACTAAGATGGAGAATTTACTCCCCTTGAACTTAACATGTATGCAGTTATCAACTTCATTTTCCTTAAAACCAAAACTCCTTATGATCTTATTGAAATTGAGGTACCACTGCCTCGACGCTTGTTTCAAGCCATAAATAGATTTCTTAAGTCGACATCACATATGCTCCTTGCCTTCCACGACAAAACCTTCCGGTTGAGTCATGTAAACATTCTCTTGCAAGTCGCCATTAAGAAATGGTGCCTTAACATCCATCTGATGCAGCTCTAAATCATAATGAGCTACAAGTGCCATAACAATTTTGAATGAATCTTTAGTTGAGACATGAGAAAAGTGTCATTATAGTCAATCCCCTCTCTTTGGAAGAAGCCTTTTGCTACAAACCTTGCTTTGAACCTTTTGATATTTCCCTTAGAGTCATGCTTGGTTTTGTAGACCCATTTACAGCCTATTGTTTTGACTCCGTCGGGAATCTCTACTAAGTCTCATACATCATTAGTGCTCATAGACTTTAGTTCATCTTCCATAGCTTCCTTATAAGAGCTAGGATCATCCACCTTCCCAAGATCATCTTCATTCAAGTAAACCTCATAATCACTTGGGATAGCAGATCTCCTCACTCGTTCTGATCTCCTGACATGTTCATTAGTAGGTTCATTAGGCTGTTCATTAACTGTCACAGAGGGCTGTGAAGGCTCATCATTAGGTACTGCACTTGTATTTTCAGAGCTCTCAACAGAAAGAGTAGCCACAGAATTAACTGGAGACGCAACAGGAGTTGCAACTACAGGATCAACTGTGGGCACAACCACTTGGGGCATAGGAAAATCAGTCTGTCGGATTAGCGGTGAAGCAACATAAATCCGCTTCTCTTCAAGATCAATTTTCCTAGGCTCCAAGTCACCACTGATGCCATCATTTTGCAAGAACACAGCGTGCCTTGTTTTTACAAATTTTGTGGTACGATCTGGACAATATAATCGGTACCCTTTAGACCTGTCAGGGTAGCCAATAAAATGGCAACTCACAGTCTTGAGATCTAATTTTCCAATTTGTGGGTTAAACACTTTAGCTTCAGCTGCACAACTCCACACATGGAGGTAGTTCAAACTTGGTTTTCTCCCAGTCCATAATTCATAAGGTGTTTTAGGCATTGATTTACTGGGAACCCGATTGAGTATGTGTGCAGCGGTCTTTAATGCTTCCATCCATAACTTTACAGGCAAAGTGGAGTAGCTCAACATACTTCTAACCATGTCCATAAGTGTGCGCTTTCTTCTTTCCTCTACTCCATTTTGCTGGGGATAACCGGACATTGAGTACTGGGCGACTATACCATTTTCTTGTAGGAACCTGGCAAAAAGGACCAGGAACCTGCCCATAAGTTGCGTGTCGCCCATAATACTCTCCCCCACGATCCGAGCGCACTACTTTAATCTTTAGACTGTGCTGATTTTCAACTTCAGCCTTAAATATTTTAAATTTATTAAGCGCTTCCGATCTCTCTTTAATAGGATAGATATAGCCATAACGTGAGTAATCATCGGTGAACGTAATAAAAGAATCATGACCATCCACCGATGTCACAGGGAAAGGACCACATATGTCAGTATGAATTATTTCTAAAATCCTTGTGCTTCGAGTAGCACCTTTCTTTATTTGCTTTACATACTTGCCTTTGATACAATCAATGCAGTGGTTTGAGTCAGAGAGATCTAATGGGTGGAGAATTTCTTCTTAAATGAGACACTCCATTCTCCCCCTCGAAATGTGGCCTAAACGACAGTGCCACAGTTTCGAAGAAGTCTCATCATTATTTTTTTATACTTAGCATCACACATAATTTTTCTGGAAATGCACTGGTTGCTTGCAGAAAAGACATTCCCCCCTTTAGATGCTCCGGTGGGAGCAACATGAGGCTTAGGTGCATTGTGCACTTTAGGCCCCGACTTGTCTAAATTCGGGAGAATTGCAGCTTTTTCTTAGATTTGAAGTCCTCTTGGAACTTCCTTTTATTAGAGCCACCAACATGAAGAGCAAAAAATCCTTCTTTTCTGTTCTTATTTTCTCTTCCTCCTGGACACACATGGCGATCAAATCGCTCATGCTTCTTTTTTGTTTCTGAGTATTGTAATTAATCTTAAAAGCTGTGTACTCAGAAGGAAGAGAGGTCATAATAAAATGGACAAGGAAACCATCAGATATTGCCATGTCCATGCCCTTGAGTTTTTCTGCCATATCAGTCATCATCATGATATGCTCTCTTATACTGCCGGACCCGTCATATTTAGTTGTTAAGAGCCTCTAAATTAAAATATTGGCATAAACTTTAGTGGAGCCTTTTAAATTTCTCCTCGATTGAAGCCATGTACTCCTTAGCATTTTCGGAATCGGGGATTGCTCCCCTAATCCCGACTGAAATAGAGGTCTTCATAATCATTAGTGATAAAGGGTTAGACCGCTCCCATTTTTCATCATTAGTCTCATAAATTTTCTTTTCTCATCATAATTCTCCTCACCTTCGGCGGGAGGAATGGGAACGGCTACCCTTAAGGCATAGTCAAGGTCCAAAACATCAAGGACAACATGAATTCGTTCTTTATGGTGGCAACGTTTGATGCATTAAGTGCTGAATTTCAAAATACAGGGCAAAACATAGAAATATCATAAATATATATTGCATGTAATTAACCCTACGTTGGTCTGATTAATAACATGCAAACTACAGTTTTAATTCATATCACCGTTGGGCAGAAATGAAAAAGAACTTAATAATTTTATATGGCGACACATGATTACAAACAACGTTGGTCAGAATGTAATCATATGCATACATAATGCCAAAAACATAAAAAAAACTCCAATCAAAATATCTCGTTGGTTCAATTTTAATTAGAGACAAAACATAATAATATGCCGACATATGATTATAAACAATGTTGGTCAGAATATAACCATATGTATACATAATGCCAGAATTAATCATAAAATCTCAAAATTAAAATATCCCGTTGGTTCAATTTTAATCAGAGATTATACATAATAATATACATTAAATTTTGGGCCACTGAAAATAATTAAAAAAACAGTGCACAAAGGGAGACTTAAAACATAAGAAAATGCACTGTAAAAAAATATTACTTTAGCTGGCCCCAAAAGGAAATCAGCCCAAAAACATGCTCACAGCCCACCAAAAAAAATGCTCACACGCGGCCCACAAAAGTATGCACGCGGAGCCCATAAAATGCTCGGGAGCGCTGGCGGGCCAAATCGCGGTCGGCCTGAGAACCGCGCGTGGTCGAAATTTTCCCGCACACGGGCCAACTCACGCGCCGGCCCATTCACGCGCGTGGCTGCACGGCCCGACGAAACTGCGCACGCGATGGCCCACGGAAACATGCACGCGCGCTTGCGACCTACATTACCCGTACGTTGTCGGATCTTGATCCGACGGCCAGAAAATCAACAGGCCCAATCTTATCTCCAGCCCGCAAAAAACGCGACCGTAGGATCCAATCGGACGGTCAAAAAAATGCTACGCGCACGACTTAAATGCCCAAAAAACCCTAACCCTAATTCATTCTGCCCGTTCACTCCCGAAGTTCACGGGTCGCAGCGACGGCGCGCGCGCGGAGAAAAGCAGCACGGCGGCGGCGCAGCGACATGGCGTCGGCGGCTGCGCCCGCGTGGAGCAAGGCTACGCGGCGAAGGCGGCAGCGAGAGGCAGTATCGGCGGCGGCGTGAGGCGGCGGCCCCGCCGCTCTCCTCGCCGGCGCGCGCGTGCGACCGAGGTTGCACGCGCCGCCGTCGAGCAGAGCTGCGGTGGCGCCCTTGACCGGAGAAGACCGGAGCTCTGAAAAACGTGAGTTTTCCGCCGCCAATCTCAAAATCTATTGAGTTGATTTGGGTTTTTACGGTTCGGGTGGGCTAATTTTGGGGATTTCTTTAGGGTTTCGCAAAAGAAAATCGTAAATCCTCTCCTTCTAATTGCTAAACCGAGCACTAAACTTTAGATCCGACCTTTAAACATGATTCCGAGTTCGGTTAGGGTTCAATTAGTGTTCATGTGATCCTAGGGGATGCTCTGATACCAAATGATAGGTTTAATCTAAGTCTAAAACATTAACAATAGCCGTAACCCAAGATCAAAGGCATGAACACCTAGTTAAAACATTAGTGCGGAAGCGTCATGAACATACCCGAAGTTGAGGAGGCCATCTTGAGAGGTGCTCGGTTGGTGCGGACGGAGGAGGTCGGCGTCGGTGAAACGGAGGTCGCCGGCGTGGACGACAGAGCCGTGGACGGAGATGAGTTTTGGCCTTCGTTCACCACAGCGCCCATGATAGATCGGTTCTTGTTAGGGTTAGAGAGGCTTAGGACAACGCGTGTATCAGTCTTTGCCGAAACCCTCGTTTTTTTATATGGCGCTGGGTGACCGGGACCGAAAACCAAACGGGTTGGTTGCCGTCTCCGATCAAGACGTGCGAGTGGAGGCGTGCCTCCCTGAAATCTCGGAGTTGGTTAGCCGAGATCAACCCAACATGAATGATGAATCACACTGGTTCTCCTCCAGTTCCTATTTCCTCACAATTCACGAACGTCTCCGGCCATGTCCCACACCGTGTTGCCCGTCGACGCGCGGTTGGAGCTGGGCGCCGGCGACGGCAGCCACATGGAGCTGCCCAAGCGGCTCGACGACGACTACGATGACGACGGGTGGCCGCGGCGCACGGGAACGGTGTGGATGGCTAGCGCGCACATCATCACGGCGGTGATCGGCTCCGGCGTGCTATCGCTCGCGTGGGGGGTCGCGCAGCTGGGCTGGGCGGCCGGCCCCGCCGTGATGGCGCTCTTCGACGCCGTCATCTACTACACCTCCGCCCTCCTCGCCGAGTGCTACCGCTCCGGCGACCCGGTCGCCGGCCGGCGCAACCGCACCTACATGGACGCTGTTCGCGCCACCCTGGGCGGGCACAAGATGAGGCTCTGCGGCGCCATCCAGCTCTCCAACCTCTTCGGCATCTCCATCGGCCTCACCATCGCCGCCTCCATCAGCATGCTGTATGTAGTAAACCGAATCGCACTCCACGGCTCCACCACGACCGCTCAGCCACTGCTCCTACCATCTCTGTAAATCTTTACGTTTTTGTTGTTCTGTTTCTTGCTTGGTACGTGATGATGAACAGCGCGATCAGGAGGACGGGCTGCTTCCACGAGAAGGGGCACAAGAACGCGTGCCACACCTCGAGCCGGCTGTACATGGTCATCTTCGGCGTCTCGCAGATCGTGTTCTCGCAGATCCCCGACTTGCATAAGGTATGGTGGCTCTCCACCGTCGCCGCCGTCATGTCCTTCACCTACTCAACCATCGGCATCTCCCTCGGCGTCGCGCAGATCATAGGTACGTACGTGTGTGTGCTGCATTCAGACACGTGGAGAGGTAGGACCAACTTGTTGAAAGTGTTTACATTTGCGAGTCGCAGCGAACGGGGGATTCAAGGGCAGCCTCACCGGCGCCGGCGTCCGCATCGGCGCCGGCGCGGGTGTTACCATGATGCAGAAGGTCTGGCGCAGCCTCCAGGCCTTCGGGAACATCGCATTCGCCTACGGCTTCTCCATTGTCCTCCTCGAGATACAAGCAAGTCACAGCCCAGACTACTCTCTCTGTTTGATCTTGCTAGTATGTTTCTTGGTTGATTACTGTGCGCGTGTGCTTACTGTGTTCTTTCGTCAGGACACGATAAAGGCGGCGGCGCCGTCGGAGGCGAAGGTGATGAAGAAGGCAACGGCGCTGAGCGTGGCAGCGACGACGGTGATCTACCTGCTGTGCGGGTGCGTGGGCTACGCGGCGTTCGGCGACGGGGCGCCGGACAACCTCCTGACGGGCTTCGGCTTCTACGAGCCCTTCTGGCTGCTTGACGTGGCCAACGCCGCCGTCGTGGTCCACCTCGTCGGCACGTACCAGGTGATCGCCCAGCCGGTCTTCGCCTTCGTCGAGCGAAGGGCCGCCGCGGCATGGCCCGGCAGCGCGTTCGTCGGCACGAAGGAGGTCCGCGTGGGGCCCCTGGCGTTCGACGTGAGCCCCCTCCGGCTGGCGTGGCGCACGGCGTACGTGTGCGTCACCACCACCGTGTCCATGCTGCTGCCCTTCTTCGGCGCCGTGGTGGGGCTCATCGGGGCGGCCTCGTTCTGGCCGCTCACCGTGTACTTCCCCGTGGAGATGTACATCGCGCAGCGAGGGGTGACGCGCGGCAGCGGGCACTGGCTGTTCCTCCAGGCGCTCAGCGCCGGGTGCCTCGTCGTGTCCGTCGCCGCCGCGGCCGGGTCCATCGCTGGCGTCGTTGATGCCTTCAAGGCGCAGAACCCATTCTGCTGGACATGTTGATCAATGTTAGCCGAAAAAAAAAACTCACGCGATCGCACACACACAAACTCACGCAATACTCTGAACAAAGACTTGACAAAAGTTTGATACACGCACAAAGAAAAAAAATACACAGATGGGCGTGCGATCTCACTCCTAAAAGTTTGATCTCACTACAATCAAACTGCTACTTTGGAACTGCTCACGGTGAGAATGGATACATGGCTTCTTGAAAGCACATACACTCACTTTATTGGTGGAAGAATACACAGAACTCACTGGTGAGAAAAAACAACAGATTAGATCTTTCGGCGACGCAGCAACCGCCTTGCGTCGGTGTTTCTTGACTCACTCTGTTATTCCACTGGACTCCTTTAAAACACAACATGCTTAGCGCTTACTAATCCCTGATCCTGCAATCTTGGATCACCGAAACAGCCAACTCCTAATGACTCGGCTGCTACATGACTTGGTAAAACTAACTAGCATGCACATGACTTATTCCTCCTACATGCAGGCATGCAGCTACCCAGTGACACATACGTGCATGCATGGCTCTACAATCAAAACATACTAATGACAAGATTATTTTCCAACAATCAACGCTTTCTCCGGACAAGGCTCTGACCACCCGAACCAGAACCTCGAGAAATCATTAGTTCTCTACTTGATTGCTTGTATCAAAAGCTCAAAACTGCAAATTTGCACTGCAGTTCGTCGAACAGTTGTGTCTTTTACTGGTATTAGCTTCTGCTCGAAGAAGCTATAAGCCATCGGTTTTTTTAAAATGGTTTCTTCACTTTTTTCGCTTCCGTTTTATTCCAAGTATAAGTTAGACTCCTCTCACTCACACATATCTTTTACTTTCTTCACTGTTCATCTCCTTCTTCTAATGATACTGCTATTTATTTTCAACTAAAATCGGTCACAGCTCTTTAACTCAATGGGCTGTTGGTACAGTACGGAGCATAAGCAGGCCCAACCCAAGTACTTTTCTTTTTCCCTTTTACATTGTTTGGATCTGTGCAAAAGAGCAAGGAAGAGAACAGACGAGAGGACGAGATGAAGAGGACCTGGGCAAGGGGAGGATTGCTCCATGAGGTGGAGGAGATTGGAGGTGGACTGCACCGCCTGCCCTATCTGCTCCGCCACCGCTATCGCCGCTGCGGCAGCCATCTCCCACGTCGTCTTCGCACAACGCAGGCTGACGGTAATGGGCTGGTCTGCCTGTAATTTCTTAACATTGTCTAAGAAAAATAAAAAAAGGATTTTTCGGGACGTAACCGGGGAACGCCGCCATATGCATAATTTTACGTAAGTCCTCCTTTGTTAACGTAGTCATGTGGGGGCGTATTTTTACGCCACTGCCAACCGAGGGAGGACTCATTCGCAATTTGTAACATTTGAAAGGTGCTACACACGAAAGTCTCGACCTCCCTAGAGCACGGCACGCGCAGCCCCCCCCCCCCCCACCGACCGACCGGCGGCGAAGAGGAGGAGGAGGAGGACATGGCTGCGCGGGGGCAGAAGGCGCTGGCGACGATGCCGCAGCTGGTGAAATCGTTGCGCAGCGAGCCCAACTCCAACATCCCCAGGCTCAGGCACCTCCCGTCGCAGGTATTCATCGGGCTTCCCGATTAACCGGAGAACCCAAGTTGTTGTCGTTGTGCTCGTGATCGCTCGGCTTGATTGGGTTTTGAATGTGTCCAGGAGGGCCTTCTCGATTTACATTTGCAAATGTGGGGTTAATGCTCCATTTTTTTCTAGCTTAGGGTATGAATGTATGGAATGCTTATAGTTTTGGTTGTAGTTTAGGCTGTGAGTTTGATGGATGATGGAAGAATCCCTATGTTAGATTTACTTTGTTTCCCAAAAAATTATAGGAAATCATTCAGAAATTTACGCCAATTAGTCTCTTGAATTGTAGTTGCAAAATTCCCGCAACGGTCCTCACCAACAGATTAGCTAAGGCCACTGATAAATTTTCTAGCTCAAACTGATCTGTTTTTTTCTTCTTTTGTAGCTTTTCTTAAAAGAAGATGTCACTTACAGAGTGTTGTAACTACTCATAATGTAATGCATGCTGTTCAAAGAAATAAAATCAAATTAGCGCTTTTAAAGTTATATAGTATTTTGAGAACGCCTATGATTAAGTGGATCGGTGTTTCTGACGGATGCAGTGAAACTTGGTTTTGGTTAAAAGTGGTTATCTTGATATAGGCCAGATACACATTCAAACATATCTGCTTGCTAGCAAATAAATGGCTCTGATGGATCATACTTTAAAACTGTTAAAAGGTTTGGTGCAAGGGGATCCCTCTGTCCCTGTACGGCTGTACCTTTTATCCTTGTAGACAATGTGGATCAATTGTTCTTAGGAAATGATCCTTTAGTTGCTAGGGACATGCAGTGGATCTTGTATTGCTATGGGCATGTCAGGGTTAACTAACGTCCACAAAAGTTACCTTATGTCGGTATAGAACTTTTAATCCACTCGTTTACCTTGCCGGTACCTTTTAATCCATTTGTTTACATTATGTATTTGTAAACTGCTTAAATGGTTGTTAGAAGAACAAGATAAACCTAAGATCCAGTTGTTCTAGAGTGATGAGGAAATAAACACAAATACCATTTAGTATTCCAGGAGCTGATATGCATGAGGAAACAATCTGGTGGTTTGGGTATAGCAAACCTGAGAGATTTGAATATGATTCTGGTTTTGAGAACCTGTATTGTAGTGTGCTGATGGGTGAAGACTGTCTCACTTATGTTTTATTGGATCTGCTTTCCTTGTTAAGCTGTAGAATCTGAGCTAAACCCTGTATTGAATTGTTTTTTAGTTTCATTAAGAAACTGGAGGGCTTCAGATGTTCCTCTAAAAAGAATCACTTTGCACACTACCATGAGGGGCATGTACAACAAAATATACCGATTTTGTCATTATTCTCCATTAGGTTTGCAAATTTTTGCGTCCTTCCCTGAGAATCATCCTGTCAGTCTCACTTATATGCAGTTGGCGAGAGTACCCAGATGAGAAAAACTAGTGACTTGGGGTTCGCTTGAATTTTGAATTGTGACATATCTTGGAGGCTTAAGAGTTCCCATGTTATGCTTTTGGTTTGTGATTTTTTTCTGAATAAAATTTCAATATTACAGTATCTTGAAATGCTGAAATGCTTGGTTTTGTGAACTTGTAAACCTGATGCTATCTGTGAACTTGTAAACCTGATGTTATCTTAATGTTGAAATGCTCTATATTGGTAATTTCTTAGACTTACATAGCATGTATCTTGCTGATTTTGGTTCTTACCTGGAGGTGCTGATTACATGCAGGTAGTTTAGAACCGAGCAGAAGCATGCTTTCTAAAATTAAGCTGCTCCACAAAATACAGAAGTAATTACTGATAGTGATATTACTAGTTATTCAACATATCAAAAAATTGTACATGAGCATGCCCGATGTTTCTCCTTGATTTGATTATATCTTCAATTGCTTATGCTGATATTAAGCTTAAGTTCTTCTAAATGTATTTTCATAGTTTGGTAATAGTGGAAAACCATACATTATATTTATGGCAAGAAAATTGAACCAAGTAAAATCAAAAGGTAACCAGAACCCTTCATTGCTCCTCTTACATAAACAGTTTTACCATAAAAGGAGAATGAGGGACTTCACTCCAAACTAATTTGGAGATGTGATAAATTATTCATACTCTTGGGAATGCACAGCCTTGGACAGTCAAATATGCTCAAGGATCTCAGAGAGGTGAAATTCTTCAACCATTCTGGCAAGGTCTCCAATTTTGTGCATTCTGTTATAGTCAAGCTCTGGATGAATGACAAATGCTGCATAGCATGGGGTAAAGAAATCAATTCTGTGCACCTTGAAATCTGAAGTTCCTTGAGCCCATGAAGTTCATGCAGCCCCTCACATTCAGAACATTCTAATAGCTCTTCACACAGGGAAATTGACAGAGACTTCAAATTCTGAGACAAACCTTGGAGTGCTCCTCTAGATCCAATCAACTTCTCATTGTTCATCAACATGATCAAGCTTCTAACAGCCCGGAGTTTTACATGCACTGCTGTGAATTTTGGGCATTGGGCGATTGTCAATTCTTGAAGGTGAGGGAAAAGTGCTTCTCTCTGTGATGGCAGCCAGGTTTCTAGGTTGGGCATGTGAAAGAATGAGAGTTTCTCCAGTGAGGCGAATGTGCCATCACTCCCATAGAATGTGTCATCTACACACGTGATAGCATCTATTCCACTGACTTCAACAATCTTGAGGAGAGGTAATTGCCCCAGTGGCGGTAGGCTTTCACAAGCCAGATTGACCAGCTTGATCTCAGTAAGTGATTTTAGGTAAGGTGCCCTACTTGTTATCCATGATGAAAGGTTCCTCCCTGGATAGGAAAAAATCTGTAGCACTTTCAAACCACGGCTCGGTTTGAGACGTTCAAGTATTTGCTGTGCTCTTGAACTGGTTTCAGGATCTGTACAACTTCCAGTCCAACTTATTGCCAATGACTCAAGCTTGTGTTTCTCTTGCAGGACTACATTTCCAGCGTCAGCACAAGAAGCATTTTCCATGTTATGTAGACCGAGTTCCTTCAAATTAATTAAGGGACGCAACTCTGAGATGGTATGTTTGTGATTTTCCACTGCAATGTACCTTGGCAATATCATGAGGTTTGTGAGTTGGTTCATGTGACGAGGCATTTGAGTTAGTAAAGGACATTCAAGAACGTTTAGGTAGGCAAGACATTTCAAGTTTTTCATGCCTCTGGGTAAAACAGCAAGGTAGTGGCAGCCTTCAAGGTTTAAAATTTGCAGATTCACAAGGTTGCTTATAGCTTCATGCAAGCCAAGAAGTTTTTCACAGTGAGATAGATCCAACACCCGCAAAGATTGCATCTTTCCAACTGACTCTGGCAATTCAGTGATCCCAGTTTGTGAAAGGTTGAAGTGCATCAAAAACTGAAGGTTGCCAATTGAATCTGGTACAATCTCAATATCATTGTGAGAAAGATTGAGATAGGTTAATTTTTGTACCATATCAATTTCCTTTGGAACCCTCTTGATCCTGCAAGATTGCATATGCAGTACACGCAGAGCTATCAGACGTTGGCAAAATTCTGCTGGGATGTCTGTGATTGTGCACTTCTTGTCAGACAAAAGCATCTTTTCATCTCTGAGCAAGATTAGTGTCCTCAAACTTCCCAATTCAAACAATTCTGGTGGAAGCTTACTGGTTTTAGTATCAACAAGTAAGGACAGGCACCTGGCATTGTATGAAGGCCAAACTATCTCCTTTCTGGCATCTATTGCTAAGTGGAATCCCCTGCTGATCCTCTGTGCAAGAAGTTGCATCCCGGGATGCATCTTGTAAACAGTGTTTCCCTTGTGTTGAGATTTCTGCACTACATCATAGAAGTGTTCTTTCATTATCTTTGAGAAGTACATATGCATGTCAGATTTGCTGCTTGGCAGTTTTATGAGGTCATCAGCAACAAACATGTCAGTCAATTGTTCAGGAGTAAAGCTATGAACTGGCAACAGTGAGCAGAAAAGAAAGCATTGCTGGATATTTGGAGGGAGATGTTGATAGCTGACATAAGTTGCATCCAGCAGAAGAGGGTCTGCATGGAAGACTAGATCAAATCTGCTCAGGACATGCTGCCAAGCAACTTCTGTCTTCCGTATGATCTTCAGTTTGTTTGATGCATTGAGTAGTAGTGAGGGCACGCCACCACATGTTTCAGCAATCATTTTTCTGATTGGAATGAGCCGTGGTGGCAACTCTGCAGGATTTTGCATCCATTGTGTGAGCAGCCTCGAAGAATCAGCCGGCAAGAGACGCTGTAAGGTGTATGGTCTGAGGGAGTTGGTCATTGTTACAGCATCAGGAATGCGACTAGTTACAATCATCTTGCTTCCTGGCTTTCCAGCACTCTGAAGGACCTCCATCAGTAGCTGCCATTTCTGCAGATTTTGATTCCACACATCATCCAAGACAAGAAAAAATCTGCGCTCACTGAGTTGCTCCTTGACAAGGCACTGAAGTCTCTCAGAGTCCTCTATGTTACATTGCTTGGTGGTTAGAAATTCTGCTATTCTACTCAATATCACCATGGTATCAAAATTACAAGATACCAAAACGCAAATTCGATCATCACCAAAGGTCTCAACAACCCATGGATGCCAGTACACCAGCTGAGCAAGGGTTGTCTTCCCAATTCCAGCCATTCCGGTTATGGGGAGAACTGAGAAGCCAGCTATGCCGTCATCACCTTGCATCATTCTTATGACATCATCCACTTCTTTTGCTCTACCAAGTACGCCTTCTGGTCCCATGCCACATGTTCCTCGGCAATTCATAGGTGCATGGATATCTCTATGTTTGGCTGGGACTCGGATTCTATATGTTTGTACATAGCAGTCTTGCAAGTTAGTTATTGCCTATCTGATCTTATGGACAATGAGACGCCGAAAAGGGAGCCTTCGAAGGATGAATGAGTTGCGTACCTGAAACACAAAAAGGGCCCCTTTTTTTCTCAGATGGCTAGAGACCCTGTCCAGCATGTCATCAGTGTCAAGTGTGAGAGACCAGATTCTCTGCAGAAGCTGGAGGTACCGCTCGTTGTCGATGTTGATCATGAGAAGTGCACTTTCATCGATGCCACTGATCCTCCGGTGGACCATCCTGAAATGTCCATGCAGGTCCTGGAGTAGGCTTCCAATGCCAAGCAGCCTTCCCTGCTCCTGGACAGATTCGGAGTGCAGCTTCTCCATCATTGCATGCAGTAGGTGTTCCTCTGACATGGGTTTTTTCTTGTGTTCTAGACTTCTTCTGTTTCCTGTTTCTTCGAGAAATATGATTACCATGAACTATGCCCGCACTTGAAGGTGCGCTTATTTATGTAGAACAACGTTTGGAGGAAATTTCATCCAGCATTTTCCCGTTGTCTTCCTATCACATTTTTCCCCTTGGCTTGTTTAGGTTCATTACATAGGAAACTTCCTAGTGAAGACAGAACTTCCCCTCTTTGTAGGTCATTGACGTTTCTTCCTAGAGTCGTTTTCAAATTTAGGCCCCTCTCGGTTGGGCTGAAAAATAGTGGCTTATGGCTGAAATTGCACTGTAGCTGGCTTAAATTACATTGTAGCTGAAGGTTACTTATTTGATGTAATTAAATTTAAAAAAAATTAAAATAGAAAAATATGTTAGCTTATCACGGACAACGCAAACGAATACGGGAAAAAAAGAACTGGCAAAAAAGCTCAAAAAAACCAAAAGTTCAGAAAAAGATGAAATTTATGAATGGTAAAAAACAAGTCAGAAGCTAGAAGTTCAAGCCGAAATGAGCGGGGCGTTAATTTTGCAACGTGTGGCAGGGGCCAGTGCTGTGCTGTTGGAACGTCACTGTCTCACTAATGCTTTGATTTTTATAATTAAGTAGTCACTTTCCTGTAAGTTTCCAATGGCCATTTGCTCACAATCCACGAGAAAAGACTTTCCATTCTAGAATATTATTGGCAGATTCTTCCAAAGGAACCTGCAGTTCATTTTCCTGGTTTCTCTCTTGCAAATTCTGCCTATGACAAAGGAACCTGCAGTGCAGTTTCCTGGTTTCTCTCTTGCAAATTCTGCTTATGACAAAGGAACCTGCAGTGCAGTTTCCTGGTTTCTCTCTTGCAAATTCTGCTTATGAACCTGCGTGCTTCTGCTTCAGAAACATACGACACTGCATGCTCAACTTCGCCATGGTTTGCAGAACAATAAACTCGAAACGATCTGGAGTGCTGTAAAATAACAGAGGTACTGTACTATTTAAGCTTTCACTAGTCTCTAGCATTGTGCTATCACTAATCAGTTTTAGTTGTCCTGCAGAAAGATTACCAGCTGGACTCTTCTATCCAGATCATATTTGTTTGATCCATACTTTGATGTTTGGTATTGGTGTCATCAGTCAGTATGCTTGTCCACCAAAGCATTGAAAAAGATGTCTTTGAGCCATTGGTGATGCGCGTTAGTAAAATTGGGCACCACTTTTTTGGCTCAGTGGGCTCACCTGAAACTGATGATAGGGGTCTTACAATGCATGAACCTTCAGAGAAGATCAGATGGGAAGTGCAACATCTTGAAGAATTGTTTGAGGGGATCAAGGAAGACAAGGAGGAGGTCTATGAGGGTTTTATGTTCGTTAGCATGGCAGTCTCTGAATGGCGGAGAAGATTGGTAATAGCATACCAAAATGCATCAGGAGCTCCTGATCCTATTGAGGGAATGAAATGGGCAGTTGAGCATCATGAGGGGTGGGTTGAGAATGATGACATAGGAGGAGATAATGGGGGACTGTCTTTTGATGAAAATGAGCTTTTTGCATCACTTAGATACCTTAAGACCGCACAAGGTGGTTCAGAAGCTCGTCTCCTGGAAAGTATCAAGAATGGGATGCAGTGCATCAACGATGTGCTTGCTACCATTCGATCAAGAAAGGAAGCAGCCAATGGGAGCTTGCGCATTGTGGAGCATGTCTTCTCCCCACTACTGAACCTTTTAAAAACCATCGATCATCTAGTATCAGAAGCTACTGCCCGCAGCGACAAGTCTGAGAACTACAAGATCCTTGTCAAGATTGAAGCTGAAGTAAAATGCTTAGAAGATGCACTATTTGTGATTGATAGAAATAAGAACGAGGTTGAGGAAAGCTTCAGAACGATGGAAAATCTCATATGGCCGTTTTTGGTACGTATTAAGGCCACCTGTAATGATCAATCAAAATCTCCCAGCTTCCTAGATGAGATCAAACATGGAGTGAACCACTTGGAAGATGTACTTCACATGATTGAGCAGAAGAAGCAGGATGGAAATGCTAACTTCAACATTGTCAATGCAGCCTATTCGCCATTGTTGACATGTTTGAGCACCTTCAGGCGCCTCTCATTGGAAGCCTTAGCTCATGAAGATAAATCAGGTGCTTTTATTCTCTTGGACAATATCAGAAATGAGTTGTCACAGCTCAAAGATGTACTCCAGAAGGTCCAAGAGAAAGAGAAAGGGATATACAATAACTTTGGCACCATTGAGCAACATATTGATGAGCTTTTTGAGGGGCCTATGTTAGATGCTGAAGGCTCCTTAAAACTTCAGCAGATGGGTGGTCTGCGAGACAAGCTCCAGTCGATTCATGAAGAGATTACAAATATATGGGGAAAGGTGAATGACTCTTTCATGGTCCAGGAGGTCTCGCAGTTCTCAGCAAGACATGAAGCTTCACCTTCTCATCAGTTCTCAGCAGCAAATACCTTCTGCATTACCAGGGAGAATGTGCAGATGTTGCAGCTCAAGGTTATCATTGATGGGCTGGAGGCGAGGTTGAGACAGTGCCTTCTATGCCTTGCTGTGTTCCCAGAGGATGCTGTCATCAAGAAGAGACTGCTAATTCATTGGTGGATTGGAGAAGGCTTTGTAAGTTCAGTTTCCGAGGGGAAGAGTTTCTTTAATAATCTGCTGCTCCACAAGGGATTCATCAAGCCAGTAAAGAAATACCACTGTGACAAAGTCCACAGGTGCAAGGTGCAACCATGGATCCGTGGGCTACTACTTCAAGCTGCAAAGAGTACAGCATTTGTTGAGCTTAATTCTGATGGCAGCTCCAAGAATGACTTCACCAGGACCCGGCGTGCATGCTGGAAAGATCCTTACCAGCTTCCACCGTGATGTGTTGACGATTTACAATATCAAGCAAAAATATGTAGAGTTAGATAAGACATGGTTTTCTGGAAAGACATGTTTGAGCACTATGCAGTTAGGTCGATGGCAGGATGACCCTCGGGCACATCACATAGAGATCAACAATGTTGAGTTCCTAAAGCAGGTCAAGTCCTGCAAGCAATTGAAGTACCTGAGCTTCAGAGGGATATCAAGAATTGAGGCCCTTCCAACCTCGATTGGAAAGCTTACAACACTTGTCATCCTTGATCTCAAAGCATGCCATAATCTGGAGGATCTACCAAAGGAGATAGCGAAACTAGTGAAGCTGGAGTACTTGGACGTTTCTGAATGTTACTTGCTCTCAGGCATGCCTAAAGGACTAGGCAAGCTTTTTCAACTTGAAGTTCTGAAGGGGTTTATTCTGGCAAATACCAGGAGCAAAGATCCTTGCCATCTCAATGAACTTGTCACGCTGACAAAGTTACGGAAACTGAGCATTAGAATTGGCCATAGCACAGATAGTGATCAGTTTGAGAAAGTTGGCGAGTTTTGTGCCCTCCGGGCGCTTACACTTACTTGGGGGGCACCCGCTGTACCTATACATGACAGGTCTCTTTCGAGATCAAGCCATGCTGTTTCTCATGCAATGCCTTGTGTTCTCCCCTCAGGTCTTGAGAAGCTGGAGATCCGTCGCTTCCCACTAACAGAATTTCCTTGTTGGGTTAATCCTCAAAAGCTGAAAAACTTGAGGAAACTCTACATCAGTGGAGGTATTATCAGTGGTCTAGGTGATGACAAATGTTGGGAGGTGACCGTGCTTCGCTTAAGGTTCCTCAAGCATCTGAATTATGCATGGACTGCACTGCATGATACATTCAAGAAACTCGATGTTTTGGAGGTATGTGAATGTGAGAATCTAGAACCCTGGCCTGACTCTGAAAAAGGCTTGTGGCGGAAGGAGGTGAATGGAAGGATTGCCTCTATGTTGACCTGAACTATGGAACTAGCCTATCGAATGCAGAACTGCTGCATGGAAATGAGAATATTAAAAGAGATAAATGACCAGGTGACATGTGAAGAAACTCTGTCAACCAATATCTGTTAAGATGATAGAATTGACCTGGAGTGTATCAAATATCTGATAAGAATTTTTTGAGTAAAAAGCTTCAGCAACACTTTCTTGAAAGGATACATTCTTGTAGTTGTGTTGCTTCTATGCATTTGTAGAAATTGGCTACAATAGATGTAGCGACACATGGAATCCTACAATGTAGTAATGCAGTTTCCACACTAAATGAAAAATTAGCGACACATAGCGCCAAATATTGTACTGTAGCAACCTGTGTGCCATCCCAGCTTCTTCTGTGTTTGCGACGACATGCTATTGCTACACAGAAGTATAAACTAGCTATTTAATACGCGAACCGCAAGCATCAATATGCTCAAATACAGCAGAATTTGGAAGTTAGCACTATTTGGTCTATGGGAGGATGACCATACACACATGGAGCACTTTGTCCAAGTTGTTGGCGATTGAGCAGATGAGTTACTTTCTTGAATCTGATCAAGAACTGAAACAGAAGACTATGGATATCTCGGTTTATGCTCTTCTGTTTATTGATGGAATAAGTCGCTAGACTATATATATTGCACAATAATTTGTTGATTACAGTAGCCAGTGACAAGTGGAAGTTCTAAATATACATGCAATGCTTCACCACAACAGCTCTGATTCAACCTGACAACCGAAAGCAGACACCTGACAACCCTGAGAAGAAATGAAAATGTATGATTCTGTTCGGTAGCACCAAAGGTATAGGCAACGAAGCTAAGTTTGTGTGGGGGGGCTACTCCGCAGTACGACCAAAACTGCACAAGGTGCATGTTTTAGTTTCCAAAAGAGTTCATCCGGGTCATTGATGATTTTCTGTTCATGATTATCCATTTTGGGTGTATGCATTCACCTGACAGTAAATTGGTCGGTTTGTGTGTTCGTTCATGTGTTAATGTGTAGACTATCTGACTATAAGATAGTTTCATTCATAGGTATTAGAGGTATTTGACTATTGGACTAATGCACACATTGTCAAAATTTGTGATTTCATAGTAAAGGCACATTAATTCTATGTTACGGACCTAATATAGGGCCTATTCTTTTTTATCGAGATATATGGCTTTTGACTGTGGCTTGTGATTTTTAAATTGTTCGTGTGAGAGATTACAGAGTAATTGAAACTCATGTGCCGTTTTTGCCGATATAAATGAAGTCGGTACAGTATGTACTACAATTAACTAGTAGACTTTATCTTTAAAAGACACTTCATTTAAAAGCTAGTTACTATAAAAACGTCAAAAGCTGGAAAAAAAAGGGCCCATAGCCTCGTATTGGATTAGCCAATTTCGACGGTCCTTCAAGGTAAGTAGGCTGCGAGGCGCGGAGGCGCGCGAGCAGCAAGCGGCTGCCGTCGTAAAGGCTGAAAGCTGTGTGCGGATTAAGGGTTTTTTTAGGATCAGTTATATAGGGTTTGGGGGAAGAGATCCCGATGGTCTAAAAATTCAACTGATTAATTTAAAAAAAACTCTTGATTGTTAACTAGACAAACCCAAAACAATATCCATTTTCACTGAGTGCTCTCTTGCCTACCAAGTAATAGAAAACAAAAGGCATCCCAAATGGACCGAACACGTCCAACCTTAGTTGCTACATCATTGCTTTGCAAACTTTAATCCACAAATCCGTTCATGTTGAAGGTGAACGATATATACTTTTTACAGTAGCAACCAAGGCTGAAATATAATCGAGCTGAAAACTGGACTGTGTAACATACTTGTGCCTATATGTTACTTTGCCACCGAGAACTATCCATGCTGCACGCTACACCCTTAGGCAAAAATCAGGCCCGTTTGAAACGCAGTAGTTTATTTTTCAATTCCTGTAGGAATTGAATTGCTTCTTGTGGAATTTCTGCAAAATTTTTGTGTAGCCGAATGTGCTACAGGCCTTCATACGGAGCTTCTTAGGCGACAGGGTTAGGGTGAAGTGTGGGGGCGGCAAAGGCACCGGTGTGGCACCAGAAGCCGTGAGGGATGCAGGCCGCCAGGGCGGGGTGAAGGAGAAGGTGGTGGTGACGGGACAGAGAAACAAGGCGATGGGATGGCTGGAGGAGTGTCCTGTGAGCATAGCGTGATTAAGGGGTGTTTGGTTTATGGTATCAAGGTAGATAAGATGATTCTGTTTGAAACAACACGATATACCATTTGAACAGAATATTCTCTATCAAATCACTTACATAAAATCAGCTCATTTATAACAAATGATTCCATCCACTAAAACAAACACATCCTAATAACGCGCTTTTGCGTCACATCTTACGACAAGGTATAGGGCATAGTAGGGTTTGCGTCATTGCGTGGCGCCAGCACTGTGGCCGGCGCCTTGCGATGGGACAGCACGGCGGCCACGATCGAAGCTGTGTCTGACCGTTTGATATGCCACCGTCTTATCCATTCTGCCCGGGCGTCCCGTGTTTGGCGTATGCCGTATGCGTATTATTACTATATATGATCCGCGGCATATGGCACGAGAAAGCGCCATACTCAGGTCAGGGACACCGTGCGGCTGTGCGGCCAATGCCTTAAGAGGGGCAGGTTTCAGGACGGCAGACACGATGCCCATAAGCGGCGTGACAAGGCGGCGGGAGCGGGCTATGTTCTGATGGTTCTCCGGCCTCTTTCGTTGAGACTTGGGCCTTTCTGAGTGTTACCTGCATTTATTCCTATTCTATGAGTTAGAGTTTATAATCTTGTTTTCAGTTTAGAAGTCAAAGTTATATTTGGGCTTACAGTGTGTAAGTCGGTTTAAGTCGTAATCGTAATCGATTTGTCATGGTCGTAAGTCGTGTGCGAGTACGAGTTGTATTTCGAGTCAATGTCGTAGTCGTGTTCGAGTCTGTCTCAGAGTCGTAACTGTCTCCGAGACGTAGTCGAAGAGTCGGGTATAAAAGCAGAGCATTGTATCGAGAGGAGAGCACCAAGTTGACATGATGTAGTCAAGAGGAGGTGTCAAGCAGTGAGCGACCGGCGTGGTCGCAGGTGGTCGGCGTGACCGCAGAGCAGTGGGCGACCAGCGTGGTCGCAAGCGATCGGCATGACTGCAGATGAGAGGGGCAGTCGGCGTGGTTGCAAGCGGTCAGCGTGACCGCAAAGCAGAGGGCGACCGACGTGGTCGCAAGCGGTCAGCGTGATCGCAGAGGAGAGAGATGACCAGTGTGGTCAGAAGCGGTCGGTGTGATCACAGTAAAGGCGATCAGTGTGGTCACAGGCAGTCGGTGAGGTCGTAGAGGTTCGCAGACATGGTCGTAAAGGAGTTACGACCACGGTCACAGAGCAGAAGACGTGGTTGCAAAGGAGTTTTGGCCATAGCGAGAAGGCATGGTCGTAAGCGACCATAGCAGGGAGACATGGTCGTCAAGCGTTATGACCACAGCGGTCGACAGAATCATTACGTGGTCGTAAGGAGCTACAACTAAGGTGATCGATCGTGGTCGAAGGAAGTGCAGCGCAGAGGTGGTGAACGTGGTTGTAACTTTAGCTGAAGTTTACGACTGCGTGGTCGGAGCAATGAAGCGTAATCGGAGAGGTCACAACGTGGTTGTAACGACTGTCAGCGTGGTCGGAGAACCAGCGGAGCAGTCGTAACGACTCAGGAGGTGGTCGTACGACTGTAAGAGGTGGTCGTAGAGATCCTGGGAGCAGTCGGTAGAACTGTAACAAGTGGTATCGGAGCATAGGTGAAGCGTCGACTTAGAGGCGTGGGAGACGCTGCACGAGGGCAGTGATCGTGTGGAGGAGGTGCACATGGTCCAAGAGAGAGGAGCAGGAGGCTCAGGTAACGGCGAAGGCAAGGTGGTTGTGGGAGCAGGTACTCCAGCTCAGACAGCGTACAAGGAAGGATTGTTCAGTCCAGATGCGAGGCACGACAAACGTCGAATTGTGCAAGACTCAGGATAGAGCAAGCGTAGATAGTAGAGCGTAGGCAAACCACCTCTTCTATTTTCATGAGCCTTGTCAGTCATCGTTTTGGAGGTAATAGGCATGCAGGTACTCTTCCTAAGTTTCTACAGGCATACCTACTTGCCCAATATAAGTAGTTGAAATGAAAATGCTCCATGTACAGAAGTATCCAACAGGAGAGCCTGAAGTGAGTTCCATTTGCGCCCTTACAACAAGCCTCTCAATACTATAATGGACTGACTAATGTCACAACAAGTTTTACGGTGAGACCATGCACTAGAAAAGAGAACCCAGTTCTCCACAAAAAGTATGACACTTCTTTATTTCCTTGGTTACCTAGACGTTGAAGAATTCGTACAATCCAACAAAATGTTCTTGAATAAATGATATTTAGAGAGGATAGTAGCAAACCAAACAAAAAAAATGCAAACATGAAAATGAATGAATCCGAGCACATTTAACCCTTCTTATAGTAATAATACCATGCTCTTCCTTTGAATCTCAACTAGAGCTGCTACAGCTGTTCCTAACAGGTGAGGCTATCACCATGGTCCATGGCCATTTTGTAACACCCCTATTTCTGGGGATGTTAGGTTACCCTCGCAACTGCTCAGGATTGTTTAGCTGCGAGTATTGTAGATGAGTGTATACTATTGCCAAAACAAGCTTAAGCATAAAAACTAAACTTTATTACAAAATTAAGCTTTAGCAGCCAAGTTTTACATAAAGGGGTGAACAACCCAAAGTTACATTACAAAAGAAATTCCACAGGCAGTCCTGAGTGTAGAATAAACCCTAACACCAGGCGGTGTCTATGTCGTAGAGCTCAGCGTCGTCTTGATAGACTCCTTCATTTTCTTGACAGACATTATCTGTTTATGATTTTAGCAAGCATGAGTACAACCAACCGTACTCAACAAGTCACACGGAAATGCCATTTAACTACATGCAAGAGTTAACCATGGAGTGGGGTAAAATAGTTTATTATTTTATGTGGATGCAATTTTTGTTTGTAAACATTTTTAAATACAAAAATCTATCGACTTCTTAAAAGACTGGGGGGTTCACAACTTGATTACCAAACTTCCACATTTCAAAACATTTTCAAATCTACTTATGCTTTGCCATTGGAATCACCCATTAAACATAGTTTAATATACCGGAAGCACGGTGTATTCGAATACCATTTATAAATGACTCTGCAGAGTTGCCCAACTTTACCCACAAGATTCCTCAACGCTCATAACTGAGTTGAGAAAATAAGGTCATTTCATTGCTCATCTCTTTATGTAGGCTCTACCCATTAGATCTCCAACTCAGACCTGGATATCCGCCGACACGGCCAGATATTTTTCTTGTCCTGGGAGGAATCTACCGTTGTTTAGTATGGTCTTACCCCTCCCATACCAATACTTCTCACTCCTGTAGAGATTCAATCAATTTGAGCAGCTACTAAACCAGGTTTGACAAGTCAACACTTGTGGTTGAGCGATCACTATGTTCTTCACTTGGCATAAGGTTTTAGTCCTTGCTTCTCACTGAAACAACTTCTACTCACAAGTCACAAACCCATATTTTAGTGCCCGCGGCACTTCTTCCATTTCATACCGAACAACTTTTCAGCCAAAGCCAAATCATCTTATAGTATGAGATATTTGAACACCTAATCTACCTTAATCATTTAAATAGTATATTTAGTATTAGTAGGGTTTGTCAAGGTGAATATGGCCATCAAATTGAACTGGACTTTTTCAGGTGGTAGGATATTAACTAATATCATGTCATTCTAAACAATCTTTGTACATAAAATAACAGTGCACAAATAGCATAATGAAAATAGTGATAAATAATAATTAACAGAATGTAGGTTCAATATGTTCAAGAACATTTGACTTGCCTTGCGGATTTATGACTTCGACAATTTCGTACTTTTCTATTTCTCGATCTTGAGCTTGATTATGAGTTTCTCCTTCTTGAATTAGTCGATCTTCGACGTCGTGTGCTAGCGTAAAGCAAGGAAAAATAATTTAATTCCATGCTCGAAGAATTGAGCTAGGAATAAAGAAATAAAAGAAAGAAAGAAAATCCAATTAAATAGGGTTTTGGGCTTATAGGAGGGTCCAAAAGGTGAAATGGGCCTGAGAAATGGGTCGGCGGGCTCGAAACGGTCAAAACGGATATATATTTGTATTTTCAGGTTTCAGGTTTACTGTGCTTAACGGGTCTACACTGTTCATCGCGGGTTTGGGTTCAACAACTAATGGGTCGGATGAACAATAACTGCCCATTACTATTCATCTTCCCCACCCGACCGCACGCGCGCGCCGAAACAGAGGAAAGGAGCGGCGGCGCTTCGGTGCTTTGCGACACAATCAGAGACCATGGACGGGTTCTTGGAAGCATAAGGAGTCCATTTTTGAGGTCGGCGGCGGCTGGAGAGGTGGCGTTTGCCGACGGCGAGGTTTTTCCTCCCGCGGGTCATTTGAAGGCTGTAGTGTAAAGGAAGGGTTAATCGGCCTATAGAGATGGTACTTGAGCATCACTGGGGTGAGGGGGGTGACGGTGGAAGGGTTGGTTTGGGCTAGGGTTCTTTGTGGCTGCTTGTCTACGGTGAGGTGGTTTCGGCTAGCGGAAGGGAAGGTGGCCGAGGAGCCATGGTGCCTGGCGAGCCAGGGCGGTGCTACGATTGTGTTCTTAGGGTTATGAGAGAGCTACGGGAGCGAGTAATTGAAACAAAATAGACCGAAGGGGGAGAATTAAACTTTAGGCTTACCTGGGAATTTTTGTCGATTGCCGGTGGTATTGCCGTATCCTGTAATGTAGCTTGCCATATTTAGGAGACTTGAATGTAATCATCCTAAGCATGGCAAGGATTGATGCTTGTAATCTTTCTGTACATGCTATAAATATATGAGAAACAGGAAGGCACACGCGTGGCCTCTTCCCAAAACCTTCTTCCTATCTGACATAATCCATAAGCAGTTCCAAGAACCGCTATCTTAGGCCACATGAACTAAAGCGTATGAAGATACCTATACTATACAGCACAATCCTACATTCTTTTTTGGCGAAATTCTCTGTACCAACCACCTCAATCCGGGCACGACGGGAAAGATTCCAGACCCGGGCGGATGCGGTGGGGTCCCGACGGGCGCATTGCGTCGAGGCAGGCAATCTGCCATGGTCGAGTAGGGAGAGCAGCTCGGAGAGGAAGGGGAGAGGATGATCTGCGGGCGGGAGGGGGCGACTGTAATACATACTAATTCGGGGGTCCCTTCTGCAAAATTCCTATGCCACATTACATACTAAATCTGAGCTGCAAACTCTAGATGACTAGATCTAACGGATACCTGTAACCGATATGGATCGCACTTTTTTAGCGGGATCCTATTAGGTGAGTGTACAATTAATAACACGACATTCTATAAGCGTGTGTTTGGTTCAGAGTCATGGTGGGACGGGACGGATTCAACCCATTTTTTAGGGATAGAACCGACCCTGTTTCGTGTTTGGTTGCAAGGGATAGGACGGTCCCTGTTTTCTGTTTGGTTTAGGGACAAAAGGTTTGGGATAACAAATCTGACATGCGGGGTCTACCTGTCAGCCTCTTTCTGGGATTGCAACAGCTCGTGGGGCCCACTCGTCCCACCTCATCCCTCACCATCCCCTCATTTCTGGGGGACATGAGCATCCCCAATTTGAGAGTATATTCGCAGAATATTCCCTAGAGGGATATCCCCATCCCACTCGACTCTGAACCAAACAGCTCTGGAACGAGGACCGCCCCATCCCATCCCCCATAGTCCCATGAACCAAACACATAATAAGTGTTCGTTCGCAAACAATTATCTACCACGCGTTCTTTGCCTTGATCTGAGGCGCACAGTTTAGATGGAACGACTCTACGACCGCGAATTTTCTGCGCGACCCTGGGGTGGACCCAAATATAGGTCAATGTAATCAGGGGTGAAACCAGGAATTAGATATGGGGGGAGGGTAACATGGACAACAAGTAGAGTATAACCAATGAACCATGCCGGATTTACCGATCCAATAGTCACATATAAGAGTAATATGTTTCGCAAATTACAATGCAAAGAAAATTACATCTCTATTAACTTAAACTTAGCTCTACGACTACCAGCAAGATCATGTTTCGCGAATTTAGATAGTGATTACTGATTAGATAAGGGAATACCACCGAATGAAATCAATGAATGATTAGTGATTACCTGCTGATGGCGTCAAGGTACCACAGCATTATGTTTCACTGTTGATGAAAAATCTTGTGGAGTGATGCCATTTTCTTTAGCCAGTCACATCCCTATATACCAATATGCTTCGGTACCTAAATCTTGGGTAGGATATGTAGTGTTTTAGAAAAGATCAAAGCTTGTCGAGTAATGAAAACAGTACTTGAAGAAAGTCATTACCTTCATATGTTTCTTGCAATTGCTTGAGCATGGTAGTGCTTTCCTCATAATCTTTTAGGAGACCATGATTCTCTCGCTGAAGAAGACCAAATGTTTTGTTCAATCTTCCAGTCCAGATCGAAGTTTCTCAACTTCGTCATTTGAACTGGTCTTGAGCCTATATGAGCAGCAAAAGATCAACATAAAAGATCCAATTGAAAAACATGAAAGAGAAAACTAAGATTTTCTAATTTATCTTTCTTGGAGATCTAGGATGAACCAGCTCTAAGTGGATACCTCCAAGTGGATGAGTAGAAGGATTAGTAGAAGGTTGGGGGGTGCCAGCCCCAGCCCCCCTCTCTCCGCCACTGAATGTAATCTAAGAGCTCTTTTCATAAATTTCTATCGTACGTGCCCCAATCTGGGTTGGAGGATCTAACGGGCCATGTTGAGGAGCCTTTGATCACAACCAAAAAGTGTGATCCACGTGGCAGCCGTCAGATGGTGCCCTCCGCCTCACCATTTTTGTCGCAATGGCTATGGTGGTGGCGGCGGAGGCACAAATAGAGGCCGGAGAGGGCCGTGCTGTAACATCCTAATTTTCGCCTTCCTATGAAAATTTAATTTTAAAATTAATTATTTCAAAGATTTGCATTTTATTTGTATTTTCTGTGTAATCCTGGAAATTAATATCTAAATTTAAATTCAAAATCCAAATTTTAAAATGCAAATCTTAGCTCAAAGTCCAATTCTCATTTTAATTTCAAATCTCAATTCAATTTGAAATACCAACTTTGAATTTCCTCTAGGCCAAAATTATTTTTCCTTTTTCTAACCCACTTTATTTTTTTCCTAGACTCCCGAACCAACTCTGGCCAATTGGCCCATCTTCCTTCCTATCTTTTCTTTTCCTTTTCCTCTCTGCTTCTTCTTCCTCTGTCGTGTGCCAGCTCCCAGCTCTCGAGCCGCCTAAGCTCCTGTGCCGGCCAATCAATGCTAGTGCGAAGCAAAAGAAAAACGTATGCATGGAAAACACCCGCCAATCACCAACACAATCAATGTCTTTCTGTTTCTTCTCGCCGTTAAAGTTTTTATGTTCGTCGGTTTCCAAAACTTGGAGACGAAACCGTCGCACGACGCAGTCGAGTTCGCGTCAGTCTCCCTCTTCGTCCAAGCCTTCAAATATGAGTCTCGTGAATGCAACGCGCCCCTTCACAAATCCCTCAAACCCTCTCGAACTCCCGTGCACCGTTGTGTCGCGTCACCATCTTCTTCCTAAGCGCGGCCACCTCACCGCTGTTCAGTTTCGCCGCCTTTGTTTTCTTTTCTCCTAATATCTCACGTCATCTCATGTTCCCGAGCTCTGTGAAATTTCCCCCTCACTCAATTTCTTTTAATTCGCAGAGGATCGTCGGAATTCATTGTCTTCTTCGCCACCGACTAAAACCACCACTTGTCATCGATTCATTATCTTCGATTAGTATCTCTTCAATCCCTTCCACCCATAGCGCCGCCTCTATCCACTCTATTTATTCCGCCCATCAATTTGGTCGATGGTTCACCATGGAGCGCCGCCATTGCGCTGCCTTCTTCCCCATCATCAGCCACCGTCGCCCGTCACCACGACCCACCTTCAGCCAAGCAACATGTCCCAGAGTATTCCCCTTGTCATCACCATGCTCATGCATGCGCAAGTTCTTGGAGAGCCTCGTTGGACCACCGTCGCTGCTATTCACACGTGCTTAGCCGCCGCCTACTTGCCGCAATGCATCGTCGCACGCATCGCCACCTCCCATCCCTTCCCCGTGGTCCTTGTAGTCCATTTTGGCCGCCAGCCAAGTTCCTCGCCCATCTCCTCACCGGCACCGTCTAACTCCCAAGCCGCTCTCGCTCCCTTCCCCTGTTATATCTCTATATCACTGACAGGCAGGGCCCGTATGACAATGTTTCTTTTAATTCATTGTCAGCCGAATGGAATATTCTAGAGAATATTCCCCTCTCTCTAATTTTGAGAATTTCTTTTCTGTCAGATCTCCCAATGGTCTGTTCTCCGCTGGTCGAACTCCAAATCAAGTGATTCAAATTCTTAAATTCATCTAAATTTATAATCTATCTCTCAGTACCTATTTTATATGTTTTATAATTTTATTTAAATTTATTTGTTATGTTCTTGTTTTGCATGTAGAGTATGATGCCGTTGAAGATTACCCAGCCCAACAAGAAGTATAAGTTCACACCAACGAAGGCAAGTCTTTCTTTCATTGTTGATCTTATGTTTTGTAAAGTTATTTCTTATATTGTTTAAAAACTATTATGCATGGCTAATTACATAAAATGATAACTCAATTATTAGGAATTAGTTAAATCCTACTTGAAATAACTTTCATTGATATTTGAAATGCATATGCCTTTGGCACCCTAGTATAGATTACTATTGACAATGAGTGCATTATTATGATTAGTTTAAAACGGTAGAATTACTTACACATACTATTTCGGTCTACGTCTAGCGGGAGGCTGTAAGGATAGCGACTTGGGGACAGGAATACGAAACCTCTTAGGGCCTGTTTGGAACAGAGGAATTTCACAGGAATTTTGCAGAAATTTTGCAGGAAACAGTTCAATTCCCGCAGGAATCGGGAAAAATTCCCGCATTCCAAACAGGGCCTTACCAATTAGTACCATTTACCAAGCTGCCATCTTTATTTTTAGTATTGCTTCGACAGTGGGGGAGTGCTCATTTAATTTTCTTGTTTGTGCAAATGGGAATCGAAGTGTTTGGATGAGTGGAGGCACCAGGTGGATCGCTTGATCCGATGATACAATTTTCGTTGCAAGATAGGGAATTAGGGATGCATCCGATGGATGTAAATTGTAGGACTCAGTTCAATAATATTGATAGAAAACAAATTCATCAAAATTATCCGGCTTTTCCATCCTATCAATTGCATACTGTTTAGCTATTTAATTTACCGAGTTGTCGCTGTCTAATACGATAGTAAGTGAATACTTGATGGGATGACACTTTTTCCCTTGCAGTATAACGGTAGGATGGGGATTGTAGGATTTCTCGGTTACAGTCTATGTATAATAGAGACTTAACCAAAAACAATTCCATCGAAATTGTTTGGTCCCGCTGACCTATGTATTACGTACCCTAGTTGTCGCACTCTGATCTGACAGTACTGCTCTGTTTCTTGTTGGCATATCTCCTCGCCCAGAAAGCATAGTTGATCAATGCCGCCAGCTCGAAGGCTGCGAGTAACAAGAAGAAGCGATCAAGGCGTGTTCTGTTGAAGTTTGCTCCGTCCAACCATCCTCTTCCGTCGTCTCCACGCCTTGTCGCGCTGTTCATGAGCTGAACAAAGGCGCAAGCTGACCAGGCTGCCAATCCAGCCAGAACAGATTGCACTGCTGGTGCCACCAGCTTCATTTTTGGAGGCGCATCGCTCTTTATGAACTCAGTCAGGCCATCGAATGATGCTGCATCCATGATGCTTAGCAGGAAAAACTGCATCACCAGCCAGAAGACGGACATCGGGACACCGGCTCCTGTCGATATTAGCCCATGCCGTTCTGCGACCTTCAGTCTCTTCGTTTCCACCAACATCGCAACGCATGCTGCCGCTGTCCCACACACAGAGCCAGCACCGATACGCTGCAGCGGGGTAACTCCTTGCGCATGGCCTGTGAATCTTCTCAGCAGTGGCGTCAAGACTCGCCTGTAGCAGGGCTGCATCAGCATGTGAAATGCTGTTGGGATTGCGATGAGAGAGGCGGAGGATATCTGGATCGCGCCTATCCTTGTGTCCATCGTGCTGCCAACTTGTATGGTTAATGTCATCAGCAGTGTGAAGGGCAGGTAGGTGAGAAGGCAGCTGATGAAGATGGGGAGCATTCGGATGATTGCCTTTGTTTCCTCCTGGACTTGAGTGGTGCTGCAGAATGAACATGGATTGTTATATCCATTATGTATCCAAGATTTCTTCAAGAATATGTTATGGAGATTATAGTTGAGATAATATTGTGATGTTTCTATTTCTGACAAAAAAAAATCAATTCTTCGTATTTTCATGTCCTAGAAGTTTTCAGAAATATAAATGCAGTAGCAATTTTCTAAACAAAAAGTAAGGTTTCTGGGAATATTTGGTTATTAAGGAGCTTACCCAATGATCGTGCTTTCAGAACCTGCTGTGCCTGTCTCTTGCAGCTCGATAGCATCTACAACGGCAGTCTGCCTCTTTGATGAAGCGGTAAGAACCTAGAGAGGTACCAGCGATGAGAACCATTGGTATGTTGATTTTTTTGTTTTATTCTGGATAGATACCAGGTGAGCTTGAGGATACATTCAAATTTTGTTCTATCTGCTAGTTGAACTTTATAGGAGCAGGATATTGTGACCTTTCAGCATCGAGATTGGAAGAACGAGTAATTCAATGAATTGTTATAAATCAAAACCGTATAAAACCCTGAAAAACCTGGACACCAGTGTCCTACTAGTCTAGCTTGTGTTCCATCAAGTTCAGTGGGACTGGAGTAGGAAAGACCGAAAGATGAAGCAAGACTAATTGTTTGGCATTTAATCAAATTAATCACCTACTGGAGCGTTTATAATTATCATGCATACTAAATTATACTGACAAACCTACATGTTATATGATGAATGTGCCATATGAACTTTTACCTGCCATAGTCTAGTTAGAGGACTTCCACTGGGCTTCTGCATTCTATAGAAAGGCAGCCCACTGGCTGCCACAAGCAGCCCTACAAGAACAACAAGTGCAGACACCATAAAGCCAATACTCCAACCCAAATTATTCTCGATCCACACTAAGAATACCAATCCAATGAGCGCTCCAAGAGAGTTTGCAAACTTAAGCCATCTCAAGAACATACTCTTGAGCTCTGATTCTTTCGGATCATCATTGCTGAACTGATCTCCACCGAGGGATGGTATGCAAGCGCGCATGCAGCCCTCTCCAATGGCAAACATTAATAAGCTCAAGCAGAGTAGTATTAAGTTCGCTTGAGCTGTCTTACAGTTGTTTGGTTCTTTGTTTATCTCACAAACCATAGGATGTAATGAAGGCAAGTGTGCCTGCAATGCTAGCAACATATAGCCCTGGATTGTCGAACAGAAAATGTTTAGAATTCAGAATTTGGTCATCTACTTTCCCAATCTCAAAAGCATAAATAATCTGAAAGCAGTATATGGGAGCATGACCATACACATGGCCCAAATTGTCCGAGTCGTTGGTGAATGTCTCAATCCCTTGGTGCATGCTCTTATCTTTATTATTGGAATATATTGCTAAATGACTTCTATCTTATAAAATAATCGCAGTACCCCGTCACAAAAAAAAACAACAACTAATTCTACATGATATGCTTCAACGACAGCAGCTCTACTTCAAACGGCAGCCAAAACACAAACTTGACAAGCCTGAGACAAACATAGGAGTTTACGAATTTGTTTGGTAGCACCAAGAACAGTTATGAGCTTTAAAAAACTAGCAACTTCATCATTAGGCTTAACTTTCATTTAACTTCTACATCTATGTGCCTCTACCAAGCAGCTTACAGAGGATATAAATAGCCTTAGAACAAGAGTCCCAAACAAGGTTAGGGATAGTGTCCTAATTTGTAATAAAACAGAAATCTATCGAAAACTGAAATAGTAACATTCTAGGAGATGAGAACAACACCCTGCTCAGAGAGTTCTCAGAAGATAGCGGTGTAGAGTTATAGTCGAAAATGTTTCAAGTAGCCATGTTTAACTCTAGTCGGCACATGCACCTTAGAGCACCATATTAATGTGGATCAGTGTAGAGTTCATTACGAACTCAAACATAATTCCAATCTAACCTCTTACCAGTTTGCATTGCTTTCTTGATTGAATTCTTCAAGCGATCGGAACAACCAACAGCAGTCCGACTTGACTAGAAGTGGTCAGTCCTGACCAGATTTAGATCATAAAATATAACAATCTCCACCTTGAACCGAACTTCTTCTGTAGCAAAAAATTGAAGAACTTTTCGATGAAATTGTAAAATTCCTCTTGTGCGTCAAACGTTCGAAAGGACTAACAAGTAATATCGACCAAGTCTGATCGTAGCTCAAACTTAGCGATAGGAACTAACTTTGTCATTATATCAGCTGGATTCTCGTAAGTACTAATCTTACAGACTTTGATATCATCTTGTGTAATAATTCTTTGAATAAAGCGATATCTAACTTTAATGTGCTTTGTGCTCTCATAGAACATTTGGTCTTTTGTAAGACAAATAGCACTTTGACTATCACAGAACATGTTAGTGTAAGATGTATTTCCACAAAGCTTAGTTTAAAGACCCCTTAGCTAAATAACTTTTTTACAAGCTTCTGAAATAGTTATGTAGTCGGCTTCAATGGTCGAGAGAGCAACTGTAGCTTATAAACTTGCTGCCCAACTCACGGCATAATCTCCAATTGTGAACACATAACCACTAAGAGATCTTCATTTATCTAGATCTACTACAAAATTTGAGTCAACATATCTGACCAGCTCTTCACTGGTCTGTCAATATGTAAACAAGCATCAAAAGTACCCCTTAAATACATGAGGATCCACTGAACAACTCTCATGTGGTCTTTTATAGGATTGGTCATATATCTGCTGACAACACTCAAAGCATGAGATAGGTTGGGGCGAGAGCAGACCATGATGTGCATAAGTGATCCGACTGCACTTGCATTTGGAATGCCTGATATGTATTCAATTTCTTCAATTGGTTGTGGACTTGAGGCTGAAGAGATATTAAAATGTGTAGTTAGCGGTGTACTACTCGGTTCGGCCTTGTGCATGTTGAAGCGATGAAGAACTTTTTCAATATACCCTTTTTAACTTAGATATAGTTTCTCAAACTGTCGATCTCTAATAATTTCCATGCTAAAAATATTCTTTGTTGTGCCGAGATCTTTTATCTCAAATTCATTGCTCAACTATACTTTTAGCTTTGCAATTTCAGACTTGTCTTTTGCCGCAATTAGTATATCATCAACATATAGGAGCAAATAAATAGCTAAATTGTTGATGGTCTTTAAATAAATATAGCTATCAGAATTTGATCTCTTAAACCCATGAGAGATTACAAAGGAGTCGAATCTCTTGTACCATTTCTGGGTAATTGCTTCAACCCATAAAGAGACTTTTTTAACTTGTAGGCAAAAACCTCTTTTCCCAAAATGTCAAAACTTTTTGGCTGCTCCGTATAGATGTCTTCTTCCAATTCCCCATATAAGAATGTGATCTTAACATCCAGTTGCTCAAGTTCAGAATCACAAATGGAACTATGCTTCACAACTAGGGACAAACATCTGTGAAATTAATACATGAGATTTGGATGTATCCCTTTGTAATGAGTCTCGCCTTATACATGATTTGATCGGTTGGTGATGTGCCTTCTTACTTCTTATAAATCCACTTATAGCGTATGAGTTTCTTTTCAATCGGGAGCTCGACCAGCTCTAAGTGGAGTTCTTCTTGAGAGATTCTATCTACTCATGCATGATAGCTATCCATCTCTATGACTCATCAAAATAGATGGCTTCCGAATAAGTTAAAGGCTCGGTAGTTCCTTTAATGTCTTCTACCACGTTTAAATAATAAGTCACAATATTGGATTCTTCAATTAATCTCCTCAGAGGTTGAATAATCCTCCTTACATGATTAGCTGCAATGGATTATTGGTTCTGACTAGTTTCTGTTGAATGACTACTGGTCGGTGCTTGAACAGGGGCTTCCTGTAAATTTTCTTTGTTGGCATCTAGTGAGAATTCTAAATTAATAATGTGCTCCACCTGCACACTGGTCTTCTATTGCTTCTCGGGAGTACCACTGGTCGTATTGTCTTTTATCAGAGTAGACTCATCAAATGGAACACGTCAGCTTACGACCACCTTTCTAGTTTTATGATTCACAATTTATAACCTTTTACACCAGATTTATAGACTAGGAAGATGTACTTAATAGTTCTTGGCTCTAATTTACCATTTTTGACATGGGCATAAGGACAACGAAAATCCTCAAATTCGAGTAGTCAGTGGGAGAACTCAACTACTTCTCAACTGGAGTTTTTATAGTGTTCGGTGATCGATTGATCAAATGACATGCAGTGAAGGCAGCTTCACTCCAAAAACTCCTTAACAAACCTAATGTTGACAGCATGTGACACCATTCTGCTGTGGTGTACCCAGAATAGTATAGTACCTTACGATGCCTTTTGATCGGCACAAAACTCCAAATTCTCCCGAGCAAAACTCCAAACTATTATCTATTCGTAGTTTCTTAACGTGCTTGCCGATCTATTTTTCTATCATAATCTTTCACTCTTTAAACGCATTGAACACATCTGACTTGTGCTTGATAAAGTATGTCTAAACTCTTCTTGAGTAGTCATCAATGATGGTTAGCATGTAGTTGGTGCCTCCATGGGATGGAACACAAGATTCTTCCCACAAATTAAAGTAAATATAATCCAATATGCCTTTTGAAGAATGAGTAGCTACGTTGAAACTTACCCTCTTCTGTTTGTCAAAGGCACAGTATTCACAAAACTTGAACTGGTCGACACATTGACTATCAAGTAAACTTCTTTTGTACAACTCCTTTATACCAGCTTCACTCATGTGTCCTATACGTATGTGCCATAGACTAGTCCAATTAGCATCAGGCAATCTAGTCGAAGAAACATTCATGATTCCGACCAAAATAGTGCCTTGAAGATTGTATAAATTTGTTGTCTTCGTATCACATTTCATCACAACAAGAGCGCATTTGGAGACCTTCAGGACTCCACCTCCACCTGAAAATTTGTACCCTCTAACATCAAGAGTACTAAATAAGATGAGGCTCCTTTTCAAACTTGGAATATGTTAGACTTCCGATGAGGTTCTAATAGTGCCATCAAATATCTTGATCTGGACAGAACCAACACCTGCAATCTTGTATGGAATATTATCTCTCATCAACACGGATCCACTCAGGGTGGCTTCATAGTTAACGAACCAATCATAGTTTGAACTCATGTGGAAAGTGTAGGGTGAATCTAGAATCCATTCATTACCGGATTTGGAATTACCGGCAAAGGCAACAAGGATATCTCCTTCGGAACCTTCTTTAGTAACAATGGTGGCTTTGGCTTCTTCATCTTGTTGATGTTTCTTAAAACCGCTATTCTTTTTCTCCTTGTCCTGGAGTTTCCAGCACTCGGATATGTCATGGCCACTTTTCTTACAATAATGGCACGGATTCTTGTTCTTTGACTTAGAATGGCCTCGAAGTTTACTCTTGCTCCTAGAATCCCTAGTCAAAGACCTTCTATATGCAAACTCAAGCTGTTGCTCGATACCATAGTTTTCAACTTTTCTTTTGCATGCAGAACACCATAAATCTCCTTGAGGATGAGAGTATCTTGATTATAAAGAATTGTGTCTCTGAATGTAGAGAATGAACTAGGCAACTAGCAGAGTAGAGTAAGACCTAAATCTTTATCGTCACATTTGACTTCTATTGCTTCGAGATTGGCGACGATATCCTTAAAAATGGTCAAGTGATTCAACACAGATCCACCTTCAGCCAATCTGAGTGAGAAAAGCCAATATGTGATTCTACTTCTACATCTACGTGCCTCTACCAGGCAACTTATAGGGGGTATAAATAGCCTTGGAACAAAAGTCCTAGACGAGGTTAGGAATAGAGTCTTAATCGGTAATAAAATACAAACCTATTAAAAACTGAAACAATAACTTCCTCGGAGATGTGAACAACATCCCACTCAGAGTCTCAAAAGATAACAGTATAGAGTTGTAGTCGGAAACACCTTGAGTAGCTACGTCTGACTCTAGTCGATGCATGTACCTTAGAGCACCATATTAATACGGATCAATGCAGAGCACATTATAAACTCGTAAATGATTCCAATCATAACATCCGATCAGTTTGTATTACTTTTCTGATCGAATTCTTCGAGCGGTCGGAACAACCAGCAGTAGTTTGACCCGACTAGAAGTGATCGGATCCGATCGGATCACAAAATATAACAATTTATTTTACAGCTAGGGAGGTTGATGGGAAAAGCAAATTACCAGGACCACAAAGGGGCCGAATACGAAGATAGCTGTGGTTCGCTTGATATATGCATCAGAGATGAAGTTCATCAGGGCAGCGAAGACTAACACGGCGCCGACCAGATAGGCGATCACAGTTGACGAGGTCGCAATATCCAGATGCAGTGTCCCATGGAAATATGCCACAATACTGAAGTTTGCGCTGCTAGGGCAGCTTCGCAGCACGACCAAAACTGCAAATGAACATCAAAACGTAGAATTCAGTTCCAACAGTTTGTTCGTGTCTGGTTCAAAATGCATGAAGTCTATTATTCCAGGAGCAGGAAGAGAGGAACAAATCGCAATTTTCAGGTTAGGCCAAGCCATCTAATTTCTAAAACCAGACCTGTGTGGAACAATCGGACTCACTCAATTTAACAAGATGAGTTGTACATGACCCAGCAAAGGATGGAAATATACAAGGCTTAAACAATCAACACAGCAAAAGATGGAAATATATAAGGCTTAAACAATCAACACAGCTTGTCTGAATCCAGTTGGGCCCAGACTTCGCTTGGCCAGAAACCGAGTTTGAGGCAATACCATCTGAGTTTGTTTTTTGTCATAAACGTTGTCATATCTTCTGGATATTCGGATAGAGTTGTTTTGCACATGCAGCACGCCTCATCCAAGTAAAGGGCGATTGTTCTGAATTATGATCAAACATTTCTGTATAGGAGGTGATTTCTTACTAGTTCTGTAAAACATTACAAAGTTTTAATGTGGCACAGTCATTAATTAAGTGTGTCAAAGTGGTTGGTGCCTTCTTTAGTTTAGTTGCACCAAGTGTAAGATCACTTCTGGTCAGCCAGCCCTGAAGGTGACAGTGAACATCGATTCTTGAACATGATATTTTGTCATATTCTCATTGTCGTGATAAACAAAGATTTGGCTGTTTCTTTGATTTTCTCACCCTATTTTCTGTTTCTGCCTTGGAAGTCATGCGCTTTGGATTTACTCATCGTGAGATTTAATATTTTTATTATTTTTCCAGATTTATCTTGGCTGGGAGGAAAATAGGAGAGAATCCACTGTTAGTCATGAGAAAGTAGTCTAGGTGACTCTTCTAGTTATTTATAATCCACCAAAGAAAGAGACGGGGATTGTTTTCCTAGGTGACCAGGAGATTTTGACATATACGCTCATCACGTTCTCATTTTAAATTGAGTTTTGGCACATCATTTTTTTTTAATAAGCTGCAGCTGTTCTTTATTCGAGGCGTGCAAGTCATGGAAATCTTTTGTGAAATTAGACGTTACTTTATTTTGAAACTTGCTATCTGATCATATATGATCGCTAGAGCTGTTCTCTTTATGACAAAGCAGAAGAAATACTTTGACAAGTTTCAGTTTTTGTGATGTAGATTCAACAGAAGGTGCACAGTTTTTAACACCAGTCTCGCAGTCGTGTGTGCAAACTCCACCTGAAACCCAGTTTAGTAGCTCAGTTTACTCCTCCGTACGTGCTGAAGTCGTCGAGAACGGCAGATTTTGGACGCTCATGCTTCTGCTAGTGAGTTTAATATTTCTAGCTTCTCAAATCAAATGAACGTGGTGATCTCTCGTTTAACATCATTTTAATTACATAACAGATAGATCTACCGTACCACAAAGTTTGAACTCACAATTGATCTACGCATGGAGAAACAAAAAGGATAAACAACCTCCTGCAGAAAATAAAAACCAAAAAGAAAAAAGGAAAATGGTAAACACGAAAGTAAAAAAAGAGGAAATTATTTTGACAAACGCAAAAAAAGAAAACTTTTACAACCTCACTTATTTACTTATGTCTTGCAATATCTAGAGAGTAGAAAACGTCTCAAAAAAAATATCTGTACACAATTAATATTTTAGGTGAATTATAAACATCTCAAAAATATCTCTACAAGATAAAATTTTCCATGTGTCTCTAGAACGATTCAATACTATCTCTAGAGTGCAAATTTTGAGATGACATTTTAAAGTCTATGAAAGCGTCTCCAGACTAAAACTCTTGATTTTAGAGACAAAAGGAACCTCTTTTCTACATGAGTTTTCCCCCCTTGTAGTGCATATGCGTGCACCAAATTAAAGAGAGAATCGGAGTTTGTAGCAATTATATATCATGTTAAGCCTTCACGTTCACTAAAGCAACATTAAGGTAGATAAATGCATGAACCGGCCGGCACTGTACAACTATCTTGTAAACACTAAATAAATCATCTAGCTGGTTAAGAAAATTGTTTTCAAGTTTCAATTTCAAAGACGAATGCCCAGATACTACTGAAGCAAACTTTTATGTGCTTCCACCAAAACAGAAAGGTTTCTCCGCTCTCGTATCTTTTTTACAACATATATAACCAAGATCATGGAGCTGATAAAAAAGAGACAACAAGAAGCATTGAAAAAGTTACAGGAATGTTCCTCAAAAAAAGTTGCAAGGACATAACAAATAACACACTCATATACATACGTACGTACGTACATACATACATACGTATGTCTCATGCAGTAGTATGTATGAACAGGAGGCAAAACAAAATAGACAGATCAAATAAAAGCATTCCAATGCACCACAAGAAGCCATGCATATGCATGTGTCTATGCACCTAAAGTACAACACGAATGGCTATTACATAATTAGTTGCTTACCATACAGAAAGAGTGTTGCCTTGATGCCTCCATGCCTCCTTGCATCCACAGCATCCCCTCTCCAATCTACATGCCCTTCAAGTGCCATATATATATGCTTCTCAGACCAAACTAATCAGCGTATACTCCTGTCCTGTAGAAACTGGTTTCTTTCTCTCTCATGCAATGCTCTACCCCTCCATGGATATATGGCACAACACAAACTCCTACTAATCCTATATATACTCACGAACAGTAGTGTTCTTGGAGGCACAAGAGAGAAGTTAAGCGATGGCTAATTGGCTGTTTCACGTGGTCGCGTGTCTGCGCTTAAATGGCTCCGGTTTCCCCAGCCCCCAGGTGACTCCGCGTATGGACTGCGCGGCCAGGACGTGGCAGACGATTGGTTTATGGTCGTAGCCAAGATTCTTGTGATACCCTTGCGCCAGCATCTCAGATACTTTGGACTTTGGAGCCACCACGTCTCCAGACTATATAGCCTGATCAACTCGGCTTCGACTTCTGATTTATTTTTCACTATTCATAAGTTTTGTCTTTTTCTGAACTTTTGGCTTTTTGTTTAGCTTTTTTGCCGGTTCTTTTTTTCCCGTATTTGTTTGTATTATACGTAATGGGCTAACATATTTTTTTATTTTTAAATTTTTTAAATTTAATTATGTTAAATAAGCCTCTGTCAGGTACAGTGCTTTTTTCAGCCAGCTACAGTGTTTTCAGCCATAAGCCACGAGCTTTTCAGCCGAACCGATCACCACCATGTCATACTCCTGCAAGCATTCATAATTCGTTAACTGAGGTCGTTCAGGTAGTAGCACGTGCAAAGACCAGGTGCAAAGATGCAAGTAAAAATCTTGACATAAACTGTGTATGAAAGTACAGATGGATGCATGCATAGATATGTTGAAGAAGATTATTTACTAACATAAAAATACGAGTCGATGATGTTCCATTCCCCGCCCCCTCTCTCTGCTGAGTTTCTTCCTTCACCCCCATCCAGCACGCAGTCCCCTCCTTTTCTTTTACGCACACTTACATGTGGGCCCCGTGGTGTCACCATCCCTCATGATTCCCTCATCGTTCGTTCTTTGCTTCCAAACCGCTGCATGCACGGTTGGCCCCAGACCGCCTGCTCCTCTCCCCTTCCCCACACGGCCGCGTCTCGAACGCCCCAACTACCCACTACTCTCTCATGTCCCTTCCTAATCAGCATCATCCTCCTCCATCCATCCCTTGCACCGGTGCCCTGCTACTTTTGCTGGTTAGATCTACCCTAGGTGGTGGCGCTGGTACAGTCGTATGCTCTGATACCATCCTTAAGGCACGACCATCTTAACTAGGTTTCTACAGTCGTATGCTCTGATACCAGCCCTGTCGGACCCCAGGTTTGAACCAACCCAGAATCCCTGTGATTTCACTGCACTATTCCCTGGATCAGTAGATAGTGCTCATAGATACATTGCTGATTCATTTCATACACGATACATGACATATTATTACAATACCAGGGTACACAGGTCCCATATAAGGACAAATATTACAAAAGGGGCCTTCAGGCCACATAAGCTCAGTGTACCATTGCATTATTGGCGGAAGCAAAAGGGAGGGTCATCTCCCCACAGGCAAGCGACCGGGATAACCTAGGTGTGCTTAATATCATCCAGGGGACCTGGTTAACGTTAAGGACACCTTCCAATTAGATTGGTCGGCCAGACTGTAAGGAGAGAATAGATTCTAGCCTAACTACCACCACCTTCATTTCCTTCGCCCTCCTGATCCTGGTAGTACTCATATTGGTCTTGATTTGCCAACTCTGGGGGAAAGGGGGGAGAGCGAGGTGAGCACACACAACCGTGCTCCGCGAGCCAACATTCACAGAAATGCATGTAATTATATGCAAAGCTTGACAAAGAGGGCTCAGGTTTATTTATTTGCGAAGAGCGACAGTGGTAAATAATATAAGTACAAACCCTATGACTTAGCATTTTAACAAAACATGTTTTCAAGAGTTGAATGATGTAATATGAATTTAGTGGTATCAGCTACATCCACCGATGCTAGGTATTTTGGAGTTACTAGACTATATCACCACTGGAGTACTTCCCTCCAGGGAAAACTCAAAGGTTGGAGTACTTCCCTCCAATTTGCTTTTCTTTCCCGCCCACAAGAATTTTTGAAATAGAACTAACTCAAGGAAGTTTCCATGTCTGCCCCTGACCGTGGGCGCGGCTATTCGAATAGTTTATTCTCTGCAGAGATCGTACACTTTACCCACCAGAGACGACCCGCTCGGTGCCCCGCACGATTCCGTAGTCGTGCAGTTGAGTAGGTCACCACAATAGCCTTTTGAACTACCTAGCCCCTTTCGTCATCCCACCTTATGGGCTGCTCCCACCGGCGGTGGGTCCCATACTTTGCACGGGATGTCTCCACGGGAACTAGCGCCGTCGGACTCCACTCTCCATAACGCTAGCACGGCTGGAGACGTCACCCTCCTCTCGGTGTCCCTTTAGGCCCTCCTTTGCCCTTACAGCACTTCTCTCCACTACCGGTGAGATGAGTTTCGGGGGTTCGATAGAATTACTTAGCTAAGCTGCAATTTGCAGACTGGTGGTCGTACTGTTGTACACGGAGATGCCATCACAGGATTAAGTCCTTAGTGTGTTCGGGCGGTTCAAACCACAAGCCAATGTGCTACTTCCACACCCACCACTCTTACCGTCCGCCCAAACAGTTATAGCAAGTTTTGAGAGTTTCGGGAAGTCTAAAATAGATTGCCACAAAATATCCAGTCACGTACCTCCCGTGACTAGCCCAAAACTAGTGCTCAAGTTTTTGAAAGCTATGATTAGGGCAGGTAATGCCCTAGACTGGACCGAACTCGCATGGCATTTAATTTAGACATATACCTATTTAGGATAGCAACAGTAATACCTACGGCGACAAGGTACATGATCTATCAAAATTCAAGGAGGGTATAGCTATATACATTTTTAGATCTTCGAGTGGGGATAACTACCTTACAGTTCACATACTTTATACGTGAAGTAATCCATGCAGTTTGACTATTTTTAAACCAAGATAATTTGCAAGAAAACATAGGAGCAGAATGATCAAGAATATTGACTCGCCTGGGTCTAAAAGTAGAGGGTCTTGCTGATCTTGAGGTAGGTCACCTTGCTGCTCTGGCGTGCCTTCAAATTCTACTCGAACGAAGCAGACCGACAAAGCAGGAAACAGACATAGAGCACAAATAAGCATAAAATAACAAGCAAATGAGCTCAAAAACAGACCAAACCAGAACCAACAGAAAGGTCTTGATTTTAGAAAAATTTAGAATCAAGTTTCGCCCAAATCGGAGTTACGATGAGAGAGAACGAGTCGTTTGAAGTTTCATTCCCGGGAAAATCCCAAAAATGAAAAAGGAGAGAGAGAGTTCACTCTCTGACATGTGGGTCCCGCGGGTTTTTTAAATTTTAATTTCAGAATAATATTTATTGGGGAAAACTCTGAGTATGACAGGTGGGGTCCACGGTTTAATTAATTTTCTTATTTCTGAAAACGGGCCAGAGACTGACATGTGGGCCTAGGCACTGTGCAAGGGCCCACCTGTCAGCGACTTAAGCCATTTTCCCGGGGTTTAACAGTTTTAATTTAAACGGGGGGGGGCCCACGCGTCAGTCTAACTGGGGGTTTTAAACTACTTGGGACCACTGTCAGCGGGGTTATTAACTCCCTAATCACCGCTGTCAACGATTTAAACGCGGGGGAGGGGGGGCTGACCGCGCGGGAGCAAAGCTCCGCCCGACCGAGCGGCGGCGGAGCCTGCCGGCGGCGAGGAGTGGGCTAGGGGAGCTCGGGGAGACGGCCAAAATGGGCTGCCCGACCTCGCGCGCACCCGATGGTGGGGCGAATCGGCCCGAGGTGGACCGGGGAGGCGCCGGCGGCGAGCCCAGCGGCGGCGGTGCCAGGGGGGTGGCCGCGGCGGCGAGTTCGGCCATGGGAGGTTCAATTAAACGAGGGGAAAGGCACTAGGGGCGGTTTGAGACTCACCGGGATTGAGAGTGGGGCTCGGGAGGCGGTGGAGGCGGCTGGCGTCGGCGAGCTCGGACGGCGAAGGTGGACGATCGGCGCCGGGGAAGCTGAGTCGACGAAGCTCCGAACGGGGGGCTCGGTCAGCTTCGCGGGGTGGCGAGGAGGCTCCAGCTACCAGGAATCGGCCGGGGGTCCCTCGAATCGGCGGCGGCGAAGGATGGCCGGAGATGGGGAAGACGGGCTCCGGCGAGCTGCAGAGGGGGAGAGAGGTCGATTAAACGGGGGAAAAGACTCCTGGGAACGAAAGGAAGTCGGGGAGGAGAGTAATGCCGGCCGGGGGTCTTCGGGGTGAGCTGGCGGCGGCGACGGCCCGAAGAACGGCCGCCGGCGGTGTTTTTCGTGGCGAAGAACGGGGGTGGAGGGGGAAAACCATTGGCCACTGGGGGGTTTTTATAGTGGCGAAAAGCGGAGGGAAGGACAGAGGGGGCATGGGCGACGGAGCTCCCGCTCCTGTAGCGTACCCGGCGAGAGGAGGAGCGTGACGGGGGCTAGGCACGTAGGGCGCACGGACGGCATGGCTGGGGTACCGCGTTCCTACGGCCGCACAGAGGAGGAGGGGGGGTGGGCGGCATGGCCCAGTTGGTCCGGCGGCCTCCACTTGGGTACGGCGGCGTGGCAGCGAGGCTACGGCGGCACGGCCGGTATGGGCGGCGGCGCTGGAGCGGCGGGGGAAGGACTCGGCTCCACTGCCGCCCATTAATTTCTTGCGGTGACCACCATGCCGGAGCGGGGGAGCGGCGACGTGGCCAGGACGACGAGACCGGAGCGGTTCCATCGGGTTGTCCCGGCGGCGAGTGGGGAGCCGGCGCGTGGAGGGTCTACGGCGAGGGGGGGGGCCCGGGGCCTAGGCCGGCGGGGACGCCGAGAAGCGCGGGGAGACCGCCACGGGGCGCGCGCGCGCGGGGAACCCGGAGGCGGGCCGCTGCTGCTGGGTCCGGCGAGAGCGCGCGCGGAGCGGAGAGAGAGAGGCGGAGCGCGGGCGCTCGGGAGGAAGAAGAAGAGGGGGGCGCGATGCTGGGCCGGGCGAAGCCCAGAAGGAGGCGGGGGGGGAAAGAAAAAGGCCCCGGGGGAAAGAGCGCCGGCTGGGCCGGGAGAAAAAGAAAAGGGAGGAGATTTGGCCCACCCGGGAAAAAATAAAAGGAAGGATGATTCTTTTGGGAGAAGCAAGGATTTAAATAAGATTTTTAAACTCAGCTTTTTCAAACCTCAACAAAAACCAGGCAAAAATACTAATTCAAAAATGGGGTGTCACAGACCCCACCCCCCTTAAACGGAATCTCGACCCCGAGATTCGGACTAACCTGGGAACAGGAAGGGGTAGTCGGCTCTGAGCTGCTCCTCACGCTCCCAAGTTGCTTCCCGCTTGGAATGGTTGCTCCATTGGACCTTGCAAAGTCGGATGGTTTGGCGCCTGGTCTGCTTTTCCATGGTATCAAGAATCCGGACTGGGTGCTCTGAATAAGTCAAATCCTCCCGCAGATTAACTGACTTAACTGCTGTCTGCTCTTCAGGAATTCTGAGGCACTTCTTGAGTTGAGAGACGTGAAACACATTATGCACTTCCGATAGACTCTTAGGTAACTCCAATCGGTAGGCGACTTCTCCACACCTTTCAATGATTGGAAAAGGACCGATGAATCTAGGTGCAAGCTTGCCCTTCACCTTGAATCTTCGAACTCCTCTGAGGGGGGATACTTTGAGATAAACATGATCTCCCACTTTGAAGGATAGATCCCTACGACGATTGTCTGCATAGCTCTTCTGCCGGGATTGGGCTGCTTGAAGGCGATCCCGAATTAGCCTGACTTTTTCCTCTGCTTGCTTAAGGATCTCGGGCCCAAACACGCCTCCTTCTCCTAACTCTGACCAGTGTAATGGGGTTCTACACCTCCTACCATATAGAGCCTCAAATGGTGACATCTTAAGGCTGGATTGGTAGCTATTATTGTAGGAGAATTCCGCGTATGGTAAGCATCTTTCCCAATCCGAAGTATATTCAAGGGCACAAGCCCGAAGCATGTCCTCTAGGATTTGATTTGTCCTTTCCGTCTGCCCATCTGTCTGAGGGTGGAATGCAGTACTGAATGCAAGATGAGTCCCTAGTGCTTCATGCAGGCTAGCCCAGAAATGAGAGGTGAACTGGGAACCTCGATCTGAGACTATCCTCTTGGGCACCCCGTGCAGGCATACGATGCAGTTCATGTACAGTTCTGCCAATTTAACTCCTTTGTAGGTGGTTCTGATGGGAATGAAGTGGGCCACTTTGGTTAACCTATCCACTATGACCCATATGGAGTCGTACCCTGACTTGGTATGAGGTAAGCCAGTTATAAAATCCATCCCGACCTCTTCCCATTTCCATTCTGGAACTTGCAACGGTTGTAACAGTCCAGCGGGCTTTTGGTGTTCAGCTTTCACCCGCTGACATGTATCACAACAAGCCACATATTCTGCGATGTCTCGCTTCATGCGGGGCCACCAATATAGTGGTTTGATGTCTTGATACATTTTGGTACTGCCTGGGTGAATGGTATAGGCTGAGCTATGCGCCTCTTTCAGGATTAGATCCTTGAGATCCTTCTGATGGGGAACAAAGAGACGTCTCTCATACCATAATACTCCCTGCTGATCCTCTATCATTTTAGGGGCCTTTCCTTTAGCCATAAGGTGTTTGAATTTTTGGACTCCAAGGTGTCCTTTTTGGGCTGCTTTGATAAGCTCTTCAAGAGTCGGATGTACTTCCATTGTAGCTATGGTCCCATGCTCTACCATACCCAAGTTGAGGGCCCCCATTTCCCTCAGAAGCTCGCAGTTAATTGCTTGCTCTATAACAGCATTACAGTGAGGTCTGCGGCTTAGGGCATCAGCCACTACATTAGCTTTGCCAGGATGATAGTGAACCTCCAGGTCGTAATCTTTAATTAGCTCCAACCATCTCCTTTGTCTAAGGTTAAGATCTGTCTGAGTGAAAATGTACTTGAGGCTTTTGTGGTCAGTATATATATCACAATGATTTCCAATCAGGTAGTGACGCCAAATTTTTAGGGCATGCACCACTGATGCTAGCTCTAGGTCATGGGTTGGGTAATTATCCTCATGGGGACGGAGTTGCCTAGATGCATATGCTACGACTTTTCCTTCTTGCATAAGCACACATCCAAGGCCTTGGCGTGAGGCATCACAATATACCTCGAAGTCCTTGTGGATGTTTGGCAGTACCAGCACAGGAGCTGTTGTCAATCTTTTCTTCAGTTCCTGAAAACTCTTCTCACAGCTTTCGGTCCATTCATACTTCTTCTCTTTCTTGAGGAGGTGGGTCATGGGCTTCGATATCTTGGAGAATCCCTCTATAAAGCGTCTGTAATACCCGGCTAGGCCAAGGAAACTACACACTTCAGTCACAGAAGTTGGCTGTTTCCATTTCAACACCGCTTCTACCTTAGAGGGATCAACTGCCACTCCTGAAGAGGATAGGATATGCCCTAGAAAACTGATCTCTTGTAACCAAAAGTCACATTTGCTGTACTTGGCATACAGCTGATGCTCCCTGAGTGTCTCTAGGACTAACCGCAGGTGTTCCGCATGTTCTTCAGTGGTCTTAGAATAGATCAAAATGTCATCTATGAATACTACCACAAATTTATCCAGGTATTTCATGAACACTTTGTTCATCAGGTTCATGAAGTAAGCCGGAGCATTTGTTAACCCAAAGGACATGACTGTGTATTCAAACAGACCATATCGAGTGGTGAAGGCTGTCTTCGGAATGTCCTCTGCCCTGATTTTAAGCTGGTGGTACCCTGACCTCAGGTCTATCTTGGAAAAGACTGTGGCTTCTGCCAGTTGATCAAATAGGTCATCAATCCTGGGCAGGGGGTATTTATTTTTAATGGTCACCTCGTTCAAGGTTCGGTAGTCTACACACAATCGGGCAGTGCCATCTTTCTTCCTGACAAAGAGTACTGGCGAGCCCCAGGGGGATGAGCTAGGCCGGATAAAACCCTTTTCCTGAAGATTCGCAATTTGGGTTTTCAATTCCTCCAATTCATCTACTGCCATCCTGTAGGGCCTTTTGGCTATTGGGGCAGTGCCTGGCTTTAGGTTGATGACAAATTCAATATCCCGATCGGGTGGCATACCAGGCAGTTCTTCTGGAAAGACTTCGGGGTACTCCCGAACTATAGGCATCCCTTCCAAAGGTGTTTCCTGAAGGTGATGGACTGCTGTCTTTAGTGATGGGCGACCCACTTTAACTTCTATTACTAAGCCAGGATGCTTAGTGAGTATGACCTTTCTATTGGCACAATCTATTATCCCCTGATTTTTGGCCAACCAATCCATCCCTAGGATGACATCCAAGGTTTGGGGTTTGAGGACTAACAAATCTGCCAGGAAATTAGAGTTTCCCAGGGTGACCTCTACCTTGGGGCTTACTAGGGTGCTGGTCAAAGGTCCTCCTGGTGAGCTCAACACCACGGGTCTTTTGAGTCTGAAGGTTGGTAACTTAACCCTTGCCACAAAATTTCCCGAGATGAAAGAATGCGAAGCCCCAGAATCAAACAAAACTTGTGCAGGAATAGACTGAACCGAGAACGTACCCATAAGTACTCCAGAGGCATCTTGGGCCTCCTCTGAAGTAATGTGGTTCACACGGCCCTGGTTCGGTGTGGAGGAAACCCGTGAGGCTTGAGGGGCCTGGAAACTCTTGCTTGCTGCTGATGACTGTCCTCTCGATGGGGCGGCTCCCATAGTAAACTTGGCTGGGGTGCCCTGACGATCGGGGCATTTATTGGCAAAGTGCCCTTTTGCTCCACAGTTAAAACAATGCAGATGTGCAGCTGGGTTGGGAGAGGGGGACTGTGCCGAGAAACGAGGCACACGAACAATATTCCCACTGGAGTGCTGAGCTGGAGCTGTAACCTTAGGTGCTGAAGTCGCTCCCTGCCGGAAAGAGGTATTACCTTGATACATTGGCCTTGGTTGGAAACCACCTTGAGGCCTCTGTGATACCCACTTCCTTTTACGGCTGGCTTCTAGGAGCTTCCTTTCATTCTCATAGATAAGGGCTTTATTGACTAGGTGGTGAAAGGTAGGGTGGTCAAGCAAGATCAACTGTGCTCTCATTTCCTCTTGCATCCCTTCAAGAAAGCGATCAATCTTCTCTTCTTCTGTGGCTATGTCTGTTGGGGCATAACGAGCTAACTGATTGAACTTGGTGAGGTAGTCATTCACTGACATGCCCCCTTGCTTCAGTGCTCGAAACTCGTTCCTCTTCATCCTCATTATCCCTGAGGGTATGAAGTTCTTATGGAAGACGTCTTGGAACTCGGACCATAAAATGGTAGCTCCGGCAGACTCGGCTTCCTCTCCTTCGCTGGCTTCTTCTTCCTCAGGATCCTGCTGGTCCCCCTGTTGAACAGTAGCTGCTGAAGTAGCTCCACCATCTTCTGGCTCTACCTCTTCTTCATCTGGCTCATCATAAGACGTCTCTTCCCCACGGACTGCCAGAAAGTTCTCCCACCAGGCTGCGGCTGCACCCTTAAACTGATGGGTAGCAAAATCCACTTTATCTTCTTCTGCGCAGCGTGCTAGACGAAGCTTCTTTTCTGTATCTCGTAACCAATCTTCAGCTTCCAGCGGCTCGCTAGCTGAAGAGAATGTCAGGGGTCTTGTCCTTAGGAAGTCTGCTAACTTAGAGCTCCTGTTGGCTGACCCTGACTGCTGACTAGCTAGCATGGCATGAAGGATTTGAGTCTGTTGGGCCATCAACTGCTCCATGGTGGGAGGTGCTGGGGGTGGAGGTGGAAGACTGCGGCCTTGGCCTCTACCGCGGCCTCGTCCTCGTCCTTGTCCCCTACCGCGAGTGGCTGCTCTTCTTGCCCTGGGTGCCATCTGAAACACATAAGATGTTAAAACTTGGAAAGAAGAGGAGGGGAAGGGCATATATGAGGGGTCACTAGCCCTCTAATCAACACACAGAAGAACCAAATAAGACAGCCAAGTAGAACGATAAAACATAAAGCTTGCATTAGTCCATTACAAGAGAGGGGTTGTATGACTCAACAGTGGGGCCTACCAGCTTCACTGAGTCATATTCACACCTCTACACAACGTCTACTACAGGGGGGAAGGTACAAAAGCGGAACTGATAAAGTGCTTGCGGTACCCAAAATACTGCTAGCAAGCACGGCCAAAAGCTATCCTACTACTCCTGCTGATACTGCCACTACGCGATGTCGATCGGAGAGATGGAGCGGCTACGGCTGCGGCTGCGGGTCGGTGAGCTCGAGGCAGTGCGCGAGTCGTCGCTGCTCGGCGAGAGGAGAAGACGACGGCCGCTGCTGGAACCTCTGGCGTCTGCTGCGGTGAAGCCCGGAGGTGGGCGCGTGCTCTTACGAGCAGTGAGCCGAGTACGAAGTCCACACCGGCATGCCGGTGCTGCACCTCTGACAGTAGGGGCGGGCAGAGGCAGAGTAAGGCTAGTGGAAGCCCGTGCAGGTGTAGGCGCCGGAAGTGCTGGTGCTGACGAAGCTGCTGCCGCAGGTAGCGCTGGAAGTGGTGCTGCAACTGCTGCTGCCACTGCGGGAGGCAGTGGGGCTGGAACCCTCTCCGGTGAGGCCTGCGTGTAGGTCGGGGAAGCTGGAGTGTAGGTCGGAGAAGCTGGCGTGTAGGTCGGAGAAGCTGGCGTGTAGGCGGCCTGAGCCCGAAGAAGCGCGAGCTCAGTCTCTGCAGCGACCCGCTCTCGCTCAGACAAGGCGAGGGCGGTGTCCCGTCCGGTCAACTGGAGGCGAAGCTCGTCTGTGTGCTTGTAGCTGGCTGTCAGAAGTGTCCTCAGTCGTCCGATCTCCTGGAGCGCCCGGCAGTAGGTGTTGACCATCGCCTGGGTCAACTGTACCTGGTGAGTCAGTCGGGGGTCGTCCACGGGTGCGTCCAACTCCTCGGGGAGAGGTCCGCCCGCGTAGAAGGTCGGAAAGTAGCAGAAGGGGGACGGCACGAGCTCGGGCCCGTGTAGCTGCATCAGCCTGGCTGACAGCAGCTGAGCAGCGTCCTGCACGGCGTCGGCGCGACGGCCCCTGGGGTGGCCGGTGGTGACGACAACAGGCTCAACTCCTCCTGGTCGGGCGTAGACAAACCCCTCCATGATCCACGCCTCCTGGTCTCGGGTCTGGATCCGTCGCCCCCGGAAGATGGGGTGCTGGTCGTACTTGAGGAACTGCAGCAACAGGCGAAGCAACTCGACGTGGTCAGTCTCGCTCTCCGCGTGAGTAAGGTAGTCCCAGGGAGCGGCTGAGGAGGATCCGGCCATCTACATTTTTAGAGAAAACAAAAGATCAGACCAGGTAAAGGAAGAGAGAGTGCAGAAGAGTAAAGTCTAGGAAAAGTAAGAGTAAGAAGTAGTAAACTATATTTTATCAAAGTCTTTGTTAGTTTTTCGAAATTAGACACCATCCTTAAGGCACGACCATCTTAACTAGGTTTCTACAGTCGTATGCTCTGATACCAGCCCTGTCGGACCCCAGGTTTGAACCAACCCAGAATCCCTGTGATTTCACTGCACTATTCCCTGGATCAGTAGATAGTGCTCATAGATACATTGCTGATTCATTTCATACACGATACATGACATATTATTACAATACCAGGGTACACAGGTCCCATATAAGGACAAATATTACAAAAGGGGCCTTCAGGCCACATAAGCTCAGTGTACCATTGCATTATTGGCGGAAGCAAAAGGGAGGGTCATCTCCCCACAGGCAAGCGACCGGGATAACCTAGGTGTGCTTAATATCATCCAGGGGACCTGGTTAACGTTAAGGACACCTTCCAATTAGATTGGTCGGCCAGACTGTAAGGAGAGAATAGATTCTAGCCTAACTACCACCACCTTCATTTCCTTCGCCCTCCTGATCCTGGTAGTACTCATATTGGTCTTGATTTGCCAACTCTGGGGGAAAGGGGGGAGAGCGAGGTGAGCACACACAACCGTGCTCCGCGAGCCAACATTCACAGAAATGCATGTAATTATATGCAAAGCTTGACAAAGAGGGCTCAGGTTTATTTATTTGCGAAGAGCGACAGTGGTAAATAATATAAGTACAAACCCTATGACTTAGCATTTTAACAAAACATGTTTTCAAGAGTTGAATGATGTAATATGAATTTAGTGGTATCAGCTACATCCACCGATGCTAGGTATTTTGGAGTTACTAGACTATATCACCACTGGAGTACTTCCCTCCAGGGAAAACTCAAAGGTTGGAGTACTTCCCTCCAATTTGCTTTTCTTTCCCGCCCACAAGAATTTTTGAAATAGAACTAACTCAAGGAAGTTTCCATGTCTGCCCCTGACCGTGGGCGCGGCTATTCGAATAGTTTATTCTCTGCAGAGATCGTACACTTTACCCACCAGAGACGACCCGCTCGGTGCCCCGCACGATTCCGTAGTCGTGCAGTTGAGTAGGTCACCACAATAGCCTTTTGAACTACCTAGCCCCTTTCGTCATCCCACCTTATGGGCTGCTCCCACCGGCGGTGGGTCCCATACTTTGCACGGGATGTCTCCACGGGAACTAGCGCCGTCGGACTCCACTCTCCATAACGCTAGCACGGCTGGAGACGTCACCCTCCTCTCGGTGTCCCTTTAGGCCCTCCTTTGCCCTTACAGCACTTCTCTCCACTACCGGTGAGATGAGTTTCGGGGGTTCGATAGAATTACTTAGCTAAGCTGCAATTTGCAGACTGGTGGTCGTACTGTTGTACACGGAGATGCCATCACAGGATTAAGTCCTTAGTGTGTTCGGGCGGTTCAAACCACAAGCCAATGTGCTACTTCCACACCCACCACTTTTACCGTCCGCCCAAACAGTTATAGCAAGTTTTGAGAGTTTCGGGAAGTCTAAAATAGATTGCCACAAAATATCCAGTCACGTACCTCCCGTGACTAGCCCAAAACTAGTGCTCAAGTTTTTGAAAGCTATGATTAGGGCAGGTAATGCCCTAGACTGGACCGAACTCGCATGGCATTTAATTTAGACATATACCTATTTAGGATAGCAACAGTAATACCTACGGCGACAAGGTACATGATCTATCAAAATTCAAGGAGGGTATAGCTATATACATTTTTAGATCTTCGAGTGGGGATAACTACCTTACAGTTCACATACTTTATACGTGAAGTAATCCATGCAGTTTGACTATTTTTAAACCAAGATAATTTGCAAGAAAACATAGGAGCAGAATGATCAAGAATATTGACTCGCCTGGGTCTAAAAGTAGAGGGTCTTGCTGATCTTGAGGTAGGTCACCTTGCTGCTCTGGCGTGCCTTCAAATTCTACTCGAACGAAGCAGACCGACAAAGCAGGAAACAGACATAGAGCACAAATAAGCATAAAATAACAAGCAAATGAGCTCAAAAACAGACCAAACCAGAACCAACAGAAAGGTCTTGATTTTAGAAAAATTTAGAATCAAGTTTCGCCCAAATCGGAGTTACGATGAGAGAGAACGAGTCGTTTGAAGTTTCATTCCCGGGAAAATCCCAAAAATGAAAAAGGAGAGAGAGAGTTCACTCTCTGACATGTGGGTCCCGCGGGTTTTTTAAATTTTAATTTCAGAATAATATTTATTGGGGAAAACTCTGAGTATGACAGGTGGGGTCCACGGTTTAATTAATTTTCTTATTTCTGAAAACGGGCCAGAGACTGACATGTGGGCCTAGGCACTGTGCAAGGGCCCACCTGTCAGCGACTTAAGCCATTTTCCCGGGGTTTAACAGTTTTAATTTAAACCGTGGGGGGGGGGCCACGCGTCAGTCTAACTGGGGGTTTTAAACTACTTGGGACCACTGTCAGCGGGGTTATTAACTCCCTAATCACCGCTGTCAACGATTTAAACGCGGGGGAGGGGGGGCTGACCGCGCGGGAGCAAAGCTCCGCCCGACCGAGCGGCGGCGGAGCCTGCCGGCGGCGAGGAGTGGGCTAGGGGAGCTCGGGGAGACGGCCAAAATGGGCTGCCCGACCTCGCGCGCACCCGATGGTGGGGCGAATCGGCCCGAGGTGGACCGGGGAGGCGCCGGCGGCGAGCCCAGCGGCGGCGGTGCCAGGGGGGGTGGCCGCGGCGGCGAGTTCGGCCATGGGAGGTTCAATTAAACGAGGGGAAAGGCACTAGGGGCGGTTTGAGACTCACCGGGATTGAGAGTGGGGCTCGGGAGGCGGTGGAGGCGGCTGGCGTCGGCGAGCTCGGACGGCGAAGGTGGACGATCGGCGCCGGGGAAGCTGAGTCGACGAAGCTCCGAACGGGGGGCTCGGTCAGCTTCGCGGGGTGGCGAGGAGGCTCCAGCTACCAGGAATCGGCCGGGGGTCCCTCGAATCGGCGGCGGCGAAGGATGGCCGGAGATGGGGAAGACGGGCTCCGGCGAGCTGCAGAGGGGGAGAGAGGTCGATTAAACGGGGGAAAAGACTCCTGGGAACGAAAGGAAGTCGGGGAGGAGAGTAATGCCGGCCGGGGGTCTTCGGGGTGAGCTGGCGGCGGCGACGGCCCGAAGAACGGCCGCCGGCGGTGTTTTTCGTGGCGAAGAACGGGGGTGGAGGGGGAAAACCATTGGCCACTGGGGGGTTTTTATAGTGGCGAAAAGCGGAGGGAAGGACAGAGGGGGCATGGGCGACGGAGCTCCCGCTCCTGTAGCGTACCCGGCGAGAGGAGGAGCGTGACGGGGGCTAGGCACGTAGGGCGCACGGACGGCATGGCTGGGGTACCGCGTTCCTACGGCCGCACAGAGGAGGAGGGGGGGTGGGCGGCATGGCCCAGTTGGTCCGGCGGCCTCCACTTGGGTACGGCGGCGTGGCAGCGAGGCTACGGCGGCACGGCCGGTATGGGCGGCGGCGCTGGAGCGGCGGGGGAAGGACTCGGCTCCACTGCCGCCCATTAATTTCTTGCGGTGACCACCATGCCGGAGCGGGGGAGCGGCGACGTGGCCAGGACGACGAGACCGGAGCGGTTCCATCGGGTTGTCCCGGCGGCGAGTGGGGAGCCGGCGCGTGGAGGGTCTACGGCGAGGGGGGGGGGCCCGGGGCCTAGGCCGGCGGGGACGCCGAGAAGCGCGGGGAGACCGCCACGGGGCGCGCGCGCACGGGGAACCCGGAGGCGGGCCGCTGCTGCTGGGTCCGGCGAGAGCGCGCGCGGAGCGGAGAGAGAGAGGCGGAGCGCGGGCGCTCGGGAGGAAGAAGAAGAGGGGGGCGCGATGCTGGGCCGGGCGAAGCCCAGAAGGAGGCGGGGGGGAAAGAAAAAGGCCCCGGGGGAAAGAGCGCCGGCTGGGCCGGGAGAAAAAGAAAAGGGAGGAGATTTGGCCCACCCGGGAAAAAATAAAAGGAAGGATGATTCTTTTGGGAGAAGCAAGGATTTAAATAAGATTTTTAAACTCAGCTTTTTCAAACCTCAACAAAAACCAGGCAAAAATACTAATTCAAAAATGGGGTGTCACAACGCGGGTGGCAGGGAGATGCTCACGCTGCTGATGGAGGTGCCGGATCCAGAGGCCGCCAGGGTGGGCGCGGTGGAAGTTGACAGTAGCACTGCAAAGGTTGATATGGTTGGCAGAGAGATGCTTTCATTGCTAATGGAGGGGCCAGATCTGGAGGCCAGCGACGGTGCGCGCGCAACGGGAGTGGTGGGGCTGGTGGGTGGTGACCATCTCATGTGTGATCGTAGCTAGGTCTTCAAGAGTTTCCTAGAACCTAAACAAATTATACGTAAGATCGATATTAAAACATCGACATACACGAACACTGTCTAGAAGACTGGAGTAAGAGGTGACACCCCATGATCACTGTACTCAGTCAGACCTGTTCTGTGCTTACTTGATCAATTCATTTTCATCACATTTGCCAAATTGTATATGGTATATCATATAGAAATGATTATTGAAGTCTATATCTATGTAAAAAGAGACATTGATTGTTCATTTTGAATGTCATGGTAAATGGTTCTGTTAAATTTCCTACGGTGTTCTTCAGTATGTAGTGTGTAAGATGTGAACTTTGCATACCTAGGTGATAGGACATTTCAGATAATGTAATGGCATCCAAATTGACCTTCTTTCCTGAAGGAGTGTATTTGCAATACTTATTCATTCAAGGCTAGATTTTTCCCTATACCTCACTGCTATTAGTTTAAGATGTTGTAATAGCTACAATAGCCTCACCATACATAACTTTCAAAAGGAGTATGGTAATCTTGACAGAAAATGGAAGAGGTTAATTTGTTTAACAATCAAATGAAGTCCATCCCCATGTCTTTGGCCTTGTTTGGAAAGGAGGAATTGTAGTGATCCTGTAAAAAAAAAAATCCGAATTCCAAATAGGCATCCCATTGCATCCATGTAGAACATCTCTTTTCATGATGGTACGAATTGGAGATGGGTTGGAGAGAAGTAATCAAAGTACTTGCTTCTAGGGAAATTGAATTTCTGTGTTTTGGAGTCAGTTCTATCGATTGGGAATCAAGTTGATCATTTAAATTGACTAGCATGTGAGTTAGAGTCAGTTTGACAGTAAAGGAAAATTGTAATCAGTTTGAAGTGAGTTAAATTTGTGCTAACTACATCAGGAAGTGAGATATATTTGGAAGTTAGCTATTCAAAATTATCTACTTCGTTCGCAACAAAATTGTGAGTGCATATATCAAGCACCATTAATGTAATATACTGTATGCTAAACTGGTACTCTTTTGTTTCCACGTTCAGACCTTGGCTCGCTACACACACTATTTTAAGGATAGGAGTTGGTGGTGGTTCATTCTTCCCTCCCCTCACGTGCCAACACGTGGGTCTCCTGTGACGGGATGAGCGTTTTTAGGAACTAATATTTCAATAGAATATAGGTATTAGTTACTATTTCAAAGATTGAAGTTGAACACCATTATCTTCGCGTTCAAGACAACAGTGAAAGCGTGAACATGCGCTAGGGCGAAGCTCGGCTGAGTGTCATGGCATAGCCGAGTGGGTGGTGTAGACAGAGCATGATAGCGACTTGATGTGTTAATTTAATTCAAATCTTTTTAGTTCGTAGTAAAGTATGGGCATTGAACTAGTGATTCATTAATTTGCACTTGCTGGGTGTATCTTTTTACAGCAGTATGTAAGTACTGTGTGAGGTGATGCATTCTATAATTAATCAAGTTTTTCGAGCACAAGGGATAATGCGCACGTGCTATTTTGACTATCTTCTGTTTAGAAAACTCCCTGGCACATGATCCTTCATTTAACAATGTTTTTGTGCTGTGTTGCAAATTGATGATTGATCCAGAAAATATATTGCTAATTGATCTAGGAAATATATTGCTAATTGATCTAGGAAATATATTGCTAATTGATTCTATTTGGAGTAATTATAATATATTGAGTAATAATATTTTTTTGTATCAGAAGATTCAGAAGATCATCTGAACATTGTCCTTGATAGTTCTTGCAAATTAGGGCAAGAAAGATATGCATGATTACTTTAAAGGCTACAAGGAAAATAGAAAGATATAATTGCGCATGATCACAAATGTAAAGTTTGGTTGGGAATGATCAAGGATCAAACCCAACCAATCAGCATATCACAACAAATATATTTTGTTTAGACTATACCACAACAAATATTAGTACAAGCTAGCAATAATCTGCCTTGCAAACTTGACTAATCCATGGCCTAGTCAAATATACAAGCATACCTAAAAGATGTCTTACGGGAAATTTACCCGCGAACTGTCTATCGTGTATTCATGTACTCACGGCCCGTCCATGGGCAGATTTCTGAAATGTGCATTTTGAATGGTTCTTGAGCATTTTATCTATTTAAGAGAATGTCAGACTCATATTCAACCTCTTGTAGTCACCACCACCGATGCTACATCATATGACAAGGAAGATGAAATGTGTCCTTGTAAGAGAAACAAAACTGGCAGGTCATGGGTTAAGACTGAGTCCCACAGGGTGGTGAGTAAAATGGTTGCGTTGGATGGGCTTTCTTATCTCTAAAAGCTAGTTTATAAAGTGAGAGACTTCTCTCACTTTTAAATTAAGTCACTTGCCCTTCTGCAAATATGTGGGACTATTTCAACAATCCTCTTCACATATTGGTATCTCTCAACCGCTCACGCCCCTTCGTCGTACACCGACGATTCCTCAAGGTCACGATCTGTCAAGCGTTCATACACTATTGTCTATTGGGCATTTGGTCTAGAGATGTTAGAACAAGCTTGGCCGTTCACTGCTCCTTTACCATACACCGACGGTCCCTAAGGGTCACAATTCATCGTACGTTCATACACTAGTGTCTATTAGGCCAGATATGTTAAAATCGGACTCTGATACCACTTATTGGATCGTAAGGGATTTCTTATCTCCAAAGAGTAGTGTTTCTATACTTTTCTCTCTAATAAGAGTAGTATTAAACTATTAATCTCAAAACAAATAAACAAGTAAGTAACATCTATCCATTATTCATCATGTTTTAAAAATTGTGTAAATCACTATTGAGAAAAATATAGAAACACCTTCTATCTTTAAAAGCTAGCTTGTAAGGTAAAAACTATTTCACATTTAAGTTAGGTCCCTACCATTCTTCCAAAGGACTATTCCAACAGGTTGCCTTACGAGAACAATGTCTCGCGTGTGGGTCCTGCTGGGACGCCACGGTTGTTACCACTAACAAACAAGAACTATAAGAGCAAGTCCAATAATAGAGCCAAGTGTTTGGCTATAAGTCAAGTTATAAGAGCCAAGTTATACACTAATTTGTCTTCTATTTGTCTACAAAAGGTTTTTTATTATTATGTGGTACCATGTCTCACATTCTCTTTCCTATTCCTCCTCACATACATTTATTATCTGAGCCCACCACTGCATAGGCTCCCGTGCCCAGCTTGTTGCCTGCATGAGAGCCAAGCTCTCATCTCTCTCTCCTCTCTTCTCTCCTCCACATCAGCAAAAATGCTGACTGGCTTGGCTATAAGACTATTATTGGACTTGCTCTAAAGAGGAAACAATGAAAAAAATCCTTCAGTGTTGTAAAATCCGAACGGTACAAAAAAAAAAAGAAGAGAAATGTGGCATGCCCGCATATGTGCAGTGCAAAACTGAAAATAGGTAATTTCTACGAGTGACGAGTAATTACACACATGCTGGAAAAATATATACCAACCAAGGAACTAAGGGTATAACAACTTACAGTACATAAACCATGCACCTTTCTATCGGGTTTACCCTCCAACTGCCATGGCGCTACCGACGAACTCACGTCTTCTCCCACTTGATTACTAATCATCCCCATATTACGCCCCCATATTACACCCCGCCGGTTTCCCGGCCGCTGAGGGCGTCCACGTCGCCCCCCTGCGCTCCCTCGGCCGGCGCGTGGCGGCCGAATTTCGGTACAGTCGGGGGAGCAGTTTTGCGAAAAGTCCCTGTATTTTCCGAAAATTACGTAAAGATCCTTTTTCCTCGCGAAAAGGTCCCTGCCAGTTTTTTTAGCCCCTCCACTTTGCAGGATAGCCCCCCGCGGTTTTCTAAATTACGTACAGGTCCTCGTTTACTTACATACAGGTCCTCCCTTTTTTACAAAAAAGACCTTTGAATTTTTCGAAAATACACATGTGCCCTCGGTTTTTTTTACGAAAAAGACCTTTAACTTTTCCGAAAATACACATACGCCCCTCGGTTTTTTTAAAACCCCTCACGAATTATCGTCTCTTTTACTTCGGTACACACGGTGGCTGGCGCGGCGTGACGCCGTGCCTATGAGGCTAGTACTAACTGCTTACTGCATGACTCCCGGCACGAATTTCTGGCACTTTTAACATGTTTTCAATCTATATTTACAAAAATAGCTGTATACATACAGAATTAGTAGAAATGGTTGGATCGTACAGCCGACAGCTATCCATCGGATCCGGCCACCGGGCGGTCGCCAGCCTGCCACCTAACCACCGAGCAGTGCCCTCCTCGTCGCCCCCCACCGGGCGGCAAGTGATTAAGCCAGCTAGGCTTAATCACCTGCTGAGTTAGGATTTTTTATTTAATTATCGCTTGTTTGAATTTTTAATTATAGCAAATGAGCTCCATTACAAAATTTTATGTACAGCCTCCTGACACAACGTACTTCACGGTGTAATTTTTGATAATTTTATCCACTATAAATATTGCTCATGTAGCAGGGTGTCAGAAGACTGCACATAAAATTTTGTAATTTTTTGAATTGTTTGCTACATGATATAAAAAGCCTCAATTTGATTAAACCATTTGTCACGAGAGACTATGCATGCTATGAAAACTAAATATTTAAAATATTGAAATGAGATTCCGCACTTATACACATTTGCATTTATTCTAGATCTAAGAGCTAAGATTACAGAATTCACTAATGTTCTTTCAATTATAGGTGATTCTATAAGGATAGATTATTCTAACTATTTTATAGCTGTTTATTCACTATTATCTGAAGTTTACCAGAAGTACAAACATAAGTTTTATGGAGTTCGCTTGTAACGACCTCCACCAGTACCCACCATACGTAAGAAAATAAATATGTGGGACACCATCTTTTCCTCAAGAAGATCCTATGGAAGATCGAGCTTTACGTCATCAAGTGGTAGAACAATCCATACTAGGGCCCGCAGGGAACTATCAGTCTTTCTGGACAACGATCCCATGTCTCACCATGTAGAGGACTTCAATATTTTGGACTGGTGGCACAAGCACAAACTAACACATCCAGTGCTATCCATGTTAGCGTGGGACATGTTAACCGTTCCTGTCTCGACGATTTCTTCTGAGTCTGCTTTTAATCTTTCTGGAAGAATATTAGAGGAGGGAAGAATAAGACTCACAAGTGAGATGGTGGAAATACTTCTCACAATGAAAGACTGGGAACAAGCTGATGCGTGAGCTCAACACTGCATGGTGGATACGGAGTTAGAACACACGTTCAACAATCTCTATCTAGATAGCAGCGAAGGTAATCAAAACGTTGACGTCACGGCCGACGATTCTTAGAGCATCTATATATACATTGTACTTTTATGATCTTTTACGTGTAATACTAAGCTACAAGTTGTATTCTTTTTTCTTTGATAAGGTTTTCTCGAGTTAAGTTTTTATTTAGCAAAGTTTGTAACGAGACAACCATTTTAACATTAATAAAGCTCATTATTATATTTCTATAATTTACTATGTCTGTTTTATAATTTCTACAATTTAATGTGTCTTTTGTATAATTTCTATAATTTATTATGTCTTTATTAAATTCTACATATTTTTTGAACTATGAAGTTTTTTTCTAATTTTTTCAGCCCAAACAGGCTAGCCGAGCCAAATGAGCGTACTGTGTCTCTATGACCTGTCGGGCTAAATGGGCTGGCACGTGGCCTGACATGGCACTAACCTCTCTAAAAGACATGTCTAAGCCGACGTCTCGGTCCATGGGCCAGCAGCGGCTAACAAAGGCCATGCCATGTTGGCCTCGGGCGGTGCCGTGCAGCCCATTTGGCACATTGAATACCATCGGTTAAGAAAGCCGGAGACAAAAACATGGAGAAAAAGCTGTAAGAAAAACACCACACAGAGGCATCAGAGAGAAGCAGAGGAAAACTCGCATTCGTAGCTTCCTGTATAGCCGAGCGAGCGAATCCACCCAACCCACCAATCAATCCTCCCCATTGCCCCCCAATTCCTCTCCCCTCCGTCTCCGCTCTCGAATCCGCGCGGGCGTCCCCGCTACCCGGGCCCGATTGCTTCCTCCGCGTGGTTGGCGCCGCTCCGATCCGCCCGATCCGCGCTGCTCCTGGGGCTCCGGCGCGCAGCAGCGAGCGGCGGCGGCGGACGGGCGGCGATGGACTCCGAGGACGACATGGACGACGCGAACGACTCCGCGGACGACGACTTCTACAGCGGCGGGGAGGCCGGGCTCGCCGCCAGCGACGACGGCGACGCCGACTACGACTTCGCCGACCACGACTCCGACGACTCCGCGGAGCTCCTCTCTCACAGGCAGCAGGTGATCTCGGTTCCCCGCCTGGGACGAGGCGTGTGCTTGGAATGGCCGGGGGCCTAGGCTTGTGGTTTGATCCGTTCCTATGCGGGAATTGCATGGCTGTGAATCTAGACCATCGACGAGATGGTTGTTGCCATGCTGCACGTATAGCATTCGTTGTTTAGTAAACTGGGATGTGGCTCGGGTGAATGACCTTGCATTGGTTGCCACCCCTAATGAATGTGTTGGCGCAAGCTAGGACCTTCCCAGAATATATATTTATGCATTTATTTTTGTATAGGAGCAGTGACAGATCCATGATTCTTGGTAACACGGGCAATATTGTTGACAAATAAAATACATGTCGGCCACAAGACAGCTAAAGTAACGACTACATACTCAATCCATAAAAAATTATGTACAATAAATAACAAGAGCGTAGAATAATGTGAATTACGATGGGAATTTTGGGGATGATATGTAACTTTTCACTTAAGTTTATTTACTGGCAAGCGGAATAAAAGAAGTCAAGGCTCTACCCTACTAACTAAATGCCAAATTACATAGAGTATGCGTTGCCATGTAGTTCTTGACAATGTATAAAGTTTTTGGATGCCCTACGAACAGCCAAAGAGAGAAATTTACCATATGTCAATGCCCCAGATCTATTAAAGTATGGTGCACATAGCACTTGACAAATGGCAGTAAAAAATTAATTGCCTGCTGTACCACAAGACCCAAATTGCATCTCCTTCCAGTTCTGAAGCAAAGTTTTGATGGCTGGGCATCAACAGAGATGGTGGCACAGGGAAATCTTGCTTCATCTGCTTGGTTCTCTTTTTATTTTTTTTCTGCGTTTGCCTCTTGTTCTGCATAATGTACAAATAGTATGTCTTTTTTGCGTCTTGGCACATGGAGTCATTTGGCCCGAGGTGCCCATAGGAGAGGCATTGGCAATAGGGAGCCGGAGAGTTCAGTCCACAGTTCTGTACAACTTCGGTTTAATGAATTATCTGGTTATGACAAATTGGACATGACACTATGGCGAAACGACAGTTGGGTGTTTATTGTGTTTATCTAGAAGTCTGTATAATGTTCTCTGTGTCTGCCCAAGAATTAATTGTGTATTATGTGCTATGTTTATTTTGTGGATCTTACTGAATTTTAGTTATGACCATCTTCGGATAGACTTGTTTGTTGATAGGACATTGCATGGGTGGTTGACACTGACAGCAATTACTGTTTAAAACAGATTGCACTTATTAGTTATTGCTTGTTTATAATTTGATTTTTGTGTCGATATACAGAAGCTTGCTTTAAAGTCATATTTCCTAACTTGAGTAGCTTCTGTGGCTTCTACTTTTTTTTTTCCACTTCTCTCCATCCCACTACCCTCATTATTTTCTCAGCAACACTGACCTCCTGATCGCTTGTCATCACCACCCATCGAACCCCTTGTCTGGCTTGCTGTCCAACCATTGATGTTGTCCATTGCCCGGCTGGCCATTTTCACGACTAGTTGCTCGTACCCTGCTGGCCTTACTCTACCTGTTAACTTAGACGAGTTGCCACATCATCCACTGTTTGTCCATCAATATTGCCTGTCATGCAGTCGGCTCCACCCCACCTTGCCCACTCTCAACAGTCTCAACCAGGTTCTTGTGAAAGAAGTTTCGATGCCTTTCCGGGATAAGTAATGTTTTGGGGAATAAAAGGATAACTTGAGAAGCTACTAACTATTCATTCCTTAAGTGTACTGTTGCTTTAGGCTTCTGGCTTTCCAAACATGAAAACATACTGAAACAACTATTTACTCTAAAAGCCAAATTTCCTACTAAACAGCTTTAGGCTTCTCATGGATGCTGGCTTTCCCCACATAAACCTGAAAGCTGAAAAAAATGGCTTCTTAGAGAAGCTACTACAGCCGTGCCAAACTTGGCCTATATGTGAGACAAGCTAAACAGTTTATGGAAATGCTTTGGAAATAACGGTGGAAAAAGTAGGTTGGTTGCCATTTGCATAGCATGCTGTGTCTCCAAATAATGTGCTAGATTTTTCTGGTAATCACATAATTTTGATTTGTTTGGCAACAATAATTTGCTGCTAAAGAGGTTTCATTTGATTCTCTTTATGGTGATCTGTGGAGTATAATTGTTTTGACATTAGATCAAGTGATCAGCTAGTGATATTCAGTTTTATGTTGTATTTTAGTTGCTTATTCGATCTTCATGCCCTGCTTTTTCTTACAGTCACTCACTTGTTTGTGCCCCAGCAAAATTACTGCATATTGAGTGAAGCTGATATAAAGCAGCACCAAGAGGACGACATAGATAGGGTTTCAACTGTTCTTTCAATTTCAAAGTCAGAAGCATGTGTTCTTCTTCGCAACTATAACTGGTAAGAGCCATCACCCGCCTTAAGATTGCTACATCACACTATTGTGATTTGCTCTTTATTTTTGGTGTTGTATTAAACTTTAATGGCTTTTAGATTCTCATACTTCAGGTATTTCTTCAGGTAGTTATCTTTATCCAAGTTACATTTCTGTATTGGCATAATTATGTTTGTCCAATTTTAATACAAAAGTAGAGGCAGGCAGCAGGCTATTACGATGCAGAAGTGTGGCAAGTCAGGTTTATAGGGTTGCTATTTATCGTTAGCTTATACTCCCTCCAACTGCAAATATAAAATGTCCTAGAAACTGTGATGGCTAAACATTTTTAAGTTTGACCATCATATATTAAAAAATAAAAAACTAAACTGACCACTTAAAATTGTTATTACTACATTCATAAAATATACTTTCATAATATATAATTTATGTGATTTGGAAACATATTATGATAGAATTAGTGGTCAAAAGTGGTACTTTGAAGACCTTGTCATTGTCCAAAGGGACTTATATTTGCAAACGGAGATAGTAGTATTAATTTACGGCTGTGACATGGTTATCTGTGGAGGATTATTTCATACTGCTTTAGGCCTTTATCCCATTAACGGAAGTGTGCTGTAGTTGTATAAGGTTAAATACTTCTTGCCCATATATGTTACTTCATTTGTTCGTGCCATCTAGAGATGCAGAGCACAGGGTGGTGATCTGTGATTTATTTTCATTGCTAATTTCACTCTCATTTTAACGTTTTCTCCAACAGGAGTGTTAGTAAGGTGCATGATGAATGGTTTGCTGACGAAGAACATGTTCGTAAGGTTGTTGGTTTGCCGGAGAAGCGCATTGAAATGCCAAATGACAGAGAAGTATGCCTCGGCCTTGTTAGTTCAACTTGTTCTTTCACTTGACTAAGCATATTTCCTCTTTTTGAATCATATAATAGTTTTTTTGCCTTTTTGAGGACATTTATGGACAACCATTTTCTATCTACAAAATGTTTCTCAATTATTTTCCTTCCCTTAAAATTTTCCACTCCCTCCATTCCCACTTGTAGGATGAGTAGTGGATGGTGGAAAGTGTATGTAAATCACATAAAATACAAACACATGTACCACTCCTTAGTTTTTTTATCCAGGCTTCTATATTTGTTGTCAGCCAGTATCTTTAGCCATTGCTCGTTTCGGTATGCATGACTACCAGGTCGGATTGTTGGGGGGAAAAATATAAGTTGGCTATCATGCTTGTGTTGTTGCAGGTTTGCAGTGCATGTATGTATTGGCACACAAGTTTGCCCTTGTTGTGCATTCTGAGCAGCATGTGTGCATCTGGCACTTTTTATGTCATTTCTCTTGCATGCTTTCAATGGTTTCTACCAAACCTTACAACATTTCATACTCTTAAATAGTCAATGCTTATACATTTTGTTCACTTCATAACAGCTGACATGTGGAATTTGTTTTGAAAGTTGCCCTCGAGTGTCAATGAGTTCTGCTGCATGTGGCCATCCTTTCTGTGGTGCATGCTGGAGAGGTTGGTCACTCTAAACTTGAAGTACTCCTCTGTATATAGACCTCAAATTCTATTTTGCATGGTACCACCATTTCATCTTCATAGTTCATACTGAATTTAAACCATGGCAACTGCCTTCTCTCTAGCCTTATATTGGGGTGGTGATAGTCGATGATTGCAATTACATCTTTTCTTCTGCAACCATTTTTCTTATCTTTAATACATGGAATAAATCTAAAAGGAAACAAACTTAAATAATAAGAAAACTAATTATTATATTCATAATCTGTGATACACTGTTAAACCACCCAAATCTATACGCGCTATAGTACTTGTGGGTACTGTTCATGTGTTGCTACAGTACCCGCGGGGGTACTGTTCATGAGTGCTATAGGGCCCGTGTACTGTTCACTCGTCTGTTGCTTGCACGCTGGGATCCTAGGCCATAACACACGACCATACTTCTACTGAAAACCACGCACCACAAGTCTTATAGCGCTCAAGGAAATCATCTTAGCGAGTCTTGATCTTGTACACTACTGCACGTAATAGGAGTCAGGCAGATGTCTAGTCCCAGAGAGTCAAGTTGACGCCACACCACGGACATCTGCTGGTAGAAGTCGTCCACCGTGACATCAAGTTGTTGAAGAGAGTGCGCCTGGTGCACGACCGGAAGATACATAGCATCACTTGTCGGCTTGTAGTGGGTACAAAGGCGCTCCCACATCAGCTGAGATGTCAGCAACTCTACCACATCCATGGAGATGACCACAGTCATGATATCTATTAGGATGGTAGAAGCACAAGCCTCGTTGTCCTGCCACCTCTCTTAGGAGTGAAGCTGAGCCTGGTATCGCTCCGTGGCCTCCTCAAAGGCAGTGATCACAACCTGCTAGGTTGCCTCATCAGCAATTGTAGGAATCTTAGAAGCGGCTGGCAGTGGAGGGCAAGGCAGACAAGGCCTCTCACCAGTAAGATGGCCTCAAAAATGCTAACTCATGTGGATCCGCATGTGCATGGCCAACTCATAATAGTTCATCCCGTCGAAGATGACCTTTGGAACCGAGATAGCACTGTGGGTGGCCATCATTTGCGGAAGACGACTGGCTTGACGCGGGCGCAGATCTGGCCGGGGCAGCAACCGAGAGACGGCGGTCGGATTTGGCCGAGGTGGTGGCCGGGAGGGGTCAGCTGGATTTGGCCGGGCCATTGGTCAGGAGGTGGCCAGGGCTGGTGCGGGCGGCGACGCGGGTGCGGGTGTGGTGGCTAAGAGGCGTCAGCACAATGCAGCAACCGAGAGGCGTTGGCATGGCGCGGGTGGCTGGCACGGCGACTAGGAGGCGGTGGCGCGACGGTTGAGAGGCGGTGGTGCGTGCACAGGGGCGTGGGGCAAGGGCGAAGACGCGACGGCGGCGGCTAGGGTTGGGATACCTTAACCCTAGCCTTCTCGGCCGATACCATGTTAGGAAAATGGACTTATTGTATTCCAATGGACCAAAAGACCAAATATACAACGAGGGAATATATGCAATAAGCCCCATATACAATGTGATAGCCCTGCAGCCTACACATGTCTAACAATATGAACCGATTTATTGTACAGACTCACTGCGATAGACTGGTTCTCTGTTCCTTGGTTGGTTATTTTTACGTTTTTGCACACCTTTCTGGTGTTATTCCAATGCTTAGTGGAAGCAATATACTGGAATTAACTTTAGAATTGACTTTTATGATGTCACTAAATGAAGTTTTGCTACTATATTGACAGGTTACATTGGCACTGCTATAAATGATGGTCCAGGATGTCTGATGTTGAGATGTCCCGATCCATCATGTGCTGCTGCCGTTGGACAAGATATATTCAATTTGCTAGCTGATGATGAGAATAAGGAAAAGTATGGACGATATCTTCGCAGATCTTACATCGAAGATAATAGAAAAGTAAGTTGATATAACTTGGTATAGAGATGTTTACTAAATTCCATGAATAGTGAAAAGTTGTGCGGCCAATATTCAGATTTACTCACTTCTTCCGTCGAAGATTTATTTTATTATTTTTGATCATGTTAATAAGCAATTTCTTGTCTTGGTATCACCTTTTTTGAAATAATTGAAGTTTGGTACTCTTAATATTTTTCCAACAATTAATGGTCTTGTATGCAACCATTTCAAATTTTCAAAATGGTGCTGTTAATTGGTAATTGGTGTTACACAACAGAAATGATCAATAGCCATATTGAGCCAATGTTTGAGTTAACTATAGATATTTATTTTATTTTACAACCCTGTTGATTAAAGTCATTTTTATGTGGAACAGACAAAGTGGTGTCCTGCTCCTGGATGTGAATATGCAGTAGAATTTGTTATGGGCAGTGGCAGCTATGATGTTAATTGCAATTGTTCATATGGATTTTGTTGGAATGTGAGTATTTGACTGAACAGTTCATTTGTCAGCTAATCAGCAGAATGTAAACTATCTGAATTAAAATTTGCAGTGCACTGAGGAAGCTCATCGTCCAGTAGACTGTGCCACTGTTTCAAAGTGGATCCTCAAGAACAGCGCGGAGTCTGAGAATATGAACTGGTATAGTAGGGATACACCTTTTTTTTATTAATCGTGCTAACTTTTTGAACTAAAATATTCTTTTCAATACCGTCGCCATGTCTAAGGATAAGGTCTATCCCTATGCCTGGCACTGCTGTATCTGCCTTTAGCACCTTGCATCCATTTGATCGCTTTCTTTTTATATGTGTGCACACATGGTATTATGTTTTTTTTTTTTGAGTTGGGTGGGCTACGGATGTTATTGGCTTTAGTTAGAGAAGGAAGTTTGTAACTGAGGATGTTAGTTGGACGATCGTCCTTGACCTCATGGGTGGATGAACCTTGCCCTACTATTGTGACTGCTGATTAAGCTGGCTGGCCAGGTAGGAGAAGAGAGAGAGAGGGTTTAGGGAAACTTATCTTTATTTCTGCTTAATCCTTAAGCATGTCCAAACCCTCCTTTATATAGAGACGCCCTAACAAGTAACAACCCAAACTAACTCAAGGATGGGAACAGTGAAACCGAAGTTATTTACGCCCTAATCAATCCTGGGGATGAAAATTGTCCAAACCTAACAAAAGTAATAAGACTTCCTAAATTAAGTTCTGCTGTCACCTGCATCCTCCTTGGCCTTGTGCGCCTCCCAGAGTCCCTGGGCCCATGCCTGCTGTGGGTATGCCCCAAAACAAGTCTGTAACAGCAGATAAGGGGGTAATCTACAATGTTGAGTAGACAGCATGTCCTTGCATTGTCAACTTTGTTTTCTTTAATTGTATTATGTTTTTTCCTTATCAAACTTTGTTCGTTTGATGTCCTGCTTTTAGGTGCATGGTGGGCCATGTATATAAAAAAATTAACTTGGTTGACATTCTTTTACTGGCACCATAATCTTCTAAAACCACCAATAGTTGGAGTTGTAATTTTTTAAAAAAATTTATGGGGTTGCATGATGGATCTAAAGAAGCATGTTTCTTTTTTTAATCTCGGTTATATCATGTATGAACTGTATTGTTGACTTCCCGTCTGTTGGTTATGGTTTCAGGATACTGGCTAATTCGAAGCCTTGTCCTAAGTGCAAGCGGCCTATTGAAAAAAACCAGGGATGCATGCACATTACATGCACACCTCCATGTAAATTTGAGTTTTGCTGGTACACAATCATACTTCTTTTTTATATTCTTTTTTTTACTACTTGCAATCTCATATAGCTGATATGATACTTGTGCTATTATAATCTAGGCTGTGTCTTGGTCCATGGTCGGAGCATGGAGAGAGGACCGGTGGATTTTATGCTTGTAACCGTTATGAGGCAGCAAGGCAAGAAGGAGCGGTAGTGGTTCTGACCCGAGATGTTTACTTCATTACCTACAGAATATAGTGTACTAAATTGTGTCATTTTTTTTGTCTATTGTGTACAGCATGATGAATCTGAAAGGAGAAGAGAAATGGCTAAGAACTCCCTTGAGAGATATACACATTATTATGAACGATGGGCAGCCAATCAATCAGTAAGTTTTTGGTTGTGAAAAAGTGGCCTGAACTGAACATTGCTCTGATTCAGACTGACAGGTTTGTACATGCCGAGTGTACTGTTAGCTAGAACTATAGGATTGGCCATGGTTGCCTTTTGATTTGGCATATATTGCCATCATTTTCTATGGACAAATAAAGAAAAGGCAGTTGTGTTGTGCACGTAGGATGATAATTGGATAATTGTTGAGGTATCGGTTCTTGAACCTTCTTAGATGATAAAATATGTTATTGGTTGACTCTGTCTCATATGAGTGTTATAAGTATATGTTGATGGCCCGTTCATATTGGCTTTTGTTGATGGCTTTTGGTTTTAGCTTATGAATAATAATAGCTTGTAAAGAGCTGTACAGAAAGAGAAACCCGTGTGCGATTTTGGCTGATATAAATAAAATCAATACAGTGTGTATTGCAATTGACTAGTAGACCCCGCCTTAAAAAAAACCCGTTTGACAGCTAGGTACTATAGAAAAATTATTTACTGTAGAAAAACAGTTTTTAGAAACCAATATGAATAGGGTCATAGTCTTTGTATAGGGGTTTTCCGCTATTTTAGCTCTTGCCTTGTACATGCTTATATGGCCCATGTAATGAGATATGCTCATCTCAAAACATGGCATCAGGGCTCTTCCTCTCCTCAACCCTAACCCTAGCTTCAGGCTGCCTCCCCCTGAGCGTTGTTGCCTCTCCTCTACCCCGTGTCGCCGCCTCCCCTCTGCCCGCGCCGCCCCACGTCATCGCCGCTGCTTTGCTCTGGCCGCCACCCTGCCTCTGCTTTGCCCCATGCTGTCGCCTCTCCTCTGCCTTGCGTCGTCGCCACTGCTCATCTGGCCGTTGCCCTGTCTTTGCTTTGCCCCGCGCCGCTACCTCTCCTCTCTGCCTCGCGTCACCCCATGCTGTTGCCCCTGCTCTACTCCGGTCGCTGCCTCTACTCTGCTTTGGCCACAGCCCCTTGCTTCAGTCGCTACCCCTTGCTCTAGTTGTCACCTTGCTCAACTTCCCACCTCGCCCTGAACTCAGCATGTGAGCAGCGAATTGATTACCGTCGCTAGCTCCTCCATCTCCATCCTACTCCCCAAGGTCATGTTCAATGGGATGAACTTCCAAGAGTGGTATGTGCACCTGCAGATCTGTCTCAACAGTCAGCGTCTTTGGGATCACCTCACTGGCAAGTGGCCTTCTCCACCTCTCCCTGCTCCACTGACCAGGCCACCTGTTGGTGTGGGTGCCGCCCTAGCTGATCCTGATGTCGCATTTGAGGATGCTGTGGAGGACATGTTTGGGAGGTGGCAGGGTGATGAAGCTCGTGTCATCGTCATCCTGTTTGGGAGCATGATCGTTGATATTTCTATGGACTTTGTCGAGCTCCTATCGTCACAGCTAATGTGGGAGCGTGTCCAGGCACAGTATTAGCCGAGCAGTGATGCCTTCTACGGCTCTACCTCTCTGTGATACACCAGGCGTACTCTCTCTAGTAGCTTGACGCCACTGTTGATAATTTCTATCAGCAGATCACTGTGGTGTGGCACTAGTTTGACTCTTTGGGACCATATGTCTGTCGGACTTGTTCCTATTGTGTGCAGACGGGCTCATCAGGAGACCACCTCTACGACTTCCTAACGCGTCTTCGACCAGAGTTCGAGTTGCTTCGTGCTCACCTTCTGGCCCGGTCACCGCGTCAGTCTCTGGTGGAGGCACTCACTTTTGTTCGTATCGATGGGACTCGCCTTCGTGGCATGACACAGCGCTATCTTTTGTCGTCTTGGCTGCTCGTACTCCCACTGCTCCTACAGCTCCTGTGGTAGTGGCGTCTACCATTGCTCCTCCAGCACCGGTGGGTGCACCAATGACTACTGCGAGTACCTCTACTAGTGGCCTTTACTGCTCTCGGTGTCAGCGTGATGGCCACACCTATCAGACCTACTACTCTAGGAGGTGGGGCCAAAGCCGCAGAGGTGGTCACCCTCAGCGTGGCTCTGCTCAGTCAAGAGGTGTTGGTGTTTCTGGTCAATCAAACACTGCTTAGCAGCTGGTCTCTCCCCTCCAGCATCTGGTCGTCAACCCCACCTTAGCCTCATCTAGTGCTGCTAGTCTTGCCATTCAGTATTCCACTTCATGTATATCATGTCCTTGGATCCTGGACTGTAGTGCTTTCTTTCACATGGCACCTAATTCCACTCACCTCACTTCTGAGTCCTTCCACTCTACCTGTTTCCATTCAGACTGTAGCTGTCACTTCTCTTCCTATTACTAGTTGAGGCACTCTTTCCACTTTTAGTTTCTATGTTCCTGTAGTTTCTCATGTTCTTAAGACTTGCTATGCGGCTTATGTCTGCAGGTCAGATTACCGATTATGATTTAAGTGTTCAGGACCACCCCACAGGGACTCTGGTAGGTATTGGCTTGCACCGCCTTGATTCCCAGCTTCTCTGGGAGCTCGACTGGCTGTGCCTTCCTTCCACTTCCACTAGCTCGATCAACCGGTCGACCGCTACTGCCACTGCCTCCGCCACCACCACTTCCATCAGTTTTGCTTAGTGGCATCATTGCTTAGGACACCTATGTGGGCCATGTCTTTCTTCTTAAGTTGGTAGTGATGTTCTTGGGTCTGTTCCTCGCGATACTTCTTTATCTTGTATGGATTGCAAGCTTGGCAAGTAGCTGGAGCTCCCTTATGGTTCTATTGACTCTGTTTTCGCATGTCCTTTTGATTTGATCCACTTTGATGTATAGGATTCGGCTCCTTTCGTTTCGAAAGGGGGTCATCGATATTATGTTGTCTTCATTGATGACTACTCTTGCCATAGGTCATCGATATTATGTTATCTTAATTGATGACTACTCTTGCCATACGTGGATTTATTTCATGTCTTCTTGTAGCCAGGTTCTTTCTATTTATTGGACTTTTGCTACTATGGTTCACACTCAGTTTGATTCAGCCATGCTTGTCTTTCATGCTGATTCTGCTGGTGAGTACCTGTTTACTGCTTTTCACTAGTTTCTTTCCGCGTGGGCACTCTTCATCAGTACTCCTATCTTGGTGCTCGCATGCAGAACGGTGTTTTTGAGCACAAGCGTTCACCTTCTTGAGATTGCTCGCGCTCTAATGTTGGCCTCTTTTGTTCCACCTCACTTCTGGACTGGTTGTTTCTATCACTGCCTACCTTGTCAACCTACAGCCCTCCACTGCTTTTCGGGGTTCTACTGTTGAGCGTCTCTACTATAGGTCTCAGTATAGTCACCTTCGTGCCTTTGGCTGCGTCTGCTTTGTTCTTCCATCTCGTGAGCGCACTAATCTGACCGCTTAGTCAGTTGAGTGTGTTTTCCATGGCTACAATACTGAGCACAAGGGTTGCCAGTGCTATGACCCTGTTGCTCGTCGGATGCGCATTTTGCGCGATGTCGCCTTCAATGAGTACTGGCCTTACTATCCTCGTGACACCATTTCCAATCTGGATCCTTAAGCTGAGTCGATCTCCTTTTTGACTTTTCGACTTTTCCTGATCCTTAAGCTCTCTACTCCATTAGTTTCGCTTCCGTCATCTCTACCACCTCCGCAGATTTCACCTTTGGCTCCTTCCCCTCCAGCCCCCGTTGCCTCCCTATCGGAGGACCCCACCAACTCTTTTGTTGAGGCCCCCTTTCCATTCCACTACACTCATCGTCCTCGTTCTGATTCTTCTCCGCCAGCTCTGTCACCCTCTACCTCTACTCTTCCGTCCTTATGGGGTCCTGCTCCAGTGCTTTCTTCTCCCTCCTTGTTGGGTCCTGCTCCAGCATCTCCTCCAAGGTATGCTCTTCGTGATCGGAGGGCGATTCCGCATCCTGATTGCTATGGCTTTGCAGCTTCTGCTACTTCTCTTACTGAGCCTAACTCTTATCATGATGCTGCATCATTATCATGATGCTGCATCTCATCTTGAGTGGTAGCTCGCTATGGCTGAGGAGATTGTTTATTTGAAGCGTGCTAGCACTTGGGACCTTGTTCTCCTTCCTCCTTTTGTCACTCCTATCACGTGCAAGTGGGTGTATAGTATCAAGACTCGTTCTGATGGTACTATTGGGTGCTACAAGGCACGTCTCATTGCACGTGGTTTTCAGCAAGAGTATGGGCGTGACTAGGATGAGACTTTTGCCCCGGTTGCTCATATGACCACTGTTTGCACTCTTATTGTTGTTGCCTCTATTCGGCAGTGGACTATCTCACAGCTTGATGTTAATAATGCCTTTCTCAATGGCGATCTATGAGAGGTCTACATGCACCCGCCTCCTGGGTATTTTGTCCCTGACGGTCAGGTTTGTTGCCTTCGTTGTTCTCTCTATGGGCTCAAACAAGCCCCTCATGCTTAGTTTGAGCATTTTACCTCTGTTGTCACTATTGTAGGCTTCTCCGCCAGTGATCACAACCTTGCTCTCTTTGTTCACACCTTCTCGTGGTCGGACTCTTCTCTATGTAGATGACATGCTGATCACTGGAGATGACCCTCAATATATTTACTTCGTGAAGATATGTCTTAGTGAGCAGTTCTAAATGTCTGACTTGGGCCATCTTCGCTACTACCTTGGGATTGAGGTCACCTCTATGCTTGATGGCTACTACCAATCCCAGCAGAAGTATATCCAGGATTTTCTTGATCGTGCTTGTCTCACCAATCAGCGTACAGCGGACACTCCTATGGAGCTTTACCTTCATCTTCGTCCTACTGATGGTACCCCTCTCGAGGATCCCACTCACTATCGTCATCTTATTAGGAGTAGCGTTCAAGAAGGCGGCCTGGGCGGCCGCCTAGACGCTGGGCGGCAGGGTGCCGCCCGGCCTTGGCCCCTAGTCGGGTGGCTGGGCGGCGAGGCGGTCCAAGGCGGGGGCAGGCGGCCTAGGCGCGGCGGATGGGGCAGCGCGGAGGGAGCGGCGGGGATGGGGAAAAGACTTACCGGACACGAGGCCGTCTCCGCCGCCGTCGACTCGCCGGATTCCGCATCACCATCTTCCCTCCGGACGTTCGCCATCTTCTCTGCCTCGCCTCCCCTCCGGCGGAGGAGACATCTTCCCCCCGCCTGTCCGCCGCTCCCGAATCCGAACTCCCTACGCCAGATCCCGTCGCCGCCGCCGGATCCGGACTCCCCGCGCCAGATCCCGCCGCTGCCGGTCCCGTGGCCACAGGTGAGGGAGACGTCAGGTGGCGGGGGAGGCGCGCGGAGCGGGGGACGCGGAAGTGGCGGTGGGGATGGGGCAGCGCGGAGGGCGGTGCGGAGGGAATTGGGATGGGATGGGAAGGGGTTAAGGTTAGGCGGCGGGGTCGGGCCGGGGTTAGGCGGTGGGGTCGAGTCCGGTCGGGTGGGATGGAAAGGGGTAAGTTGGGTTAAGTTTTTGTGATTTAGTCCTCAGTTTTTTAAAAATTACGAATAAACTTTTTTCTTAATAGATTTCTTTCAATCTAGACCTCTTTAAATATATATATATTAGGCAAATATATATACACGATTGTTTATTTTCGCCTACTATCCTTATTTTTAATTCGGCTGCCTAGGCCCACTAGGCGCTAGGCCCCACCTCGCCGTCCGCCTAACGCCTAGCGCCTTCTTGAACCATGATTAGGAGTTTAGTTTACCTTGGTGTCACTCATCCTAACATATCTCATGATGTTCACGTTTTGAGTCAATTCATTTCTGCTCCTACACAGCTCCACTACAATCACCTCCTTCGTGTTCTGCAATATCTTTGTGGGACTATCACTCGGCACCTTTTCTTCCCTTGATCTAGCTCCTTGTAGTTTCAGACGTACTCTGATGCGACCTGAGCTAGTGATTCTTCTGATGGTCGGTCTCTCTCTGCGTTTTGTGTATTAGGTTCTTCCTTGATTGCCTAGAGGACTAAAAAGCATACTGCAATTTCTTGTTTGAATGTTGAGGATGAGTTTGAGGGCTTTAGCGTCTGTGACAGCTGAAATTACTTGGTACAGTGGCTCCTTGAGGACTTTGATGTTTCAATTTCCACATTGACTACGTTACTATCAAACAATACTAGTGCGATCTGCATTGCTTAAGATCCGGTGAAGCATGAGCTCACCAAGCATATTAGGATTGATGCTTCCTACATACGGTTGCAGGTGCAATAGTAGATTGTCGCTCTTCAGTACGTGCCTTCAGAGCCTCAGCTAGCTGACTTCTTCACGAAAGCGTAGACTAGAGCTTAGCATAGCTTCTATCTCTCCAAACTTAGTGTTGTTGATCCACCATAAGTTTGAAAGAGATGGTGTTTAGAAGTATATGTATATAGTCTTTGTATAGGAGGTTTTATGCTATTTGGCTCTTGCTTTATACATGCTTATATGGCCTGTTTGGCCCATGTAATGAGATATGCTCATCTCAAAACAATGAGAAGATCAATCTGAGTTAAGATAAAAAACAAGAGATAGTAAACTTGTTTGGCACCAAATATCTTGGAAATGGCATTGTGCTGCAGTGCTCTTCTTAAGCTCGCTTATTTGTTCCGTGTTAAACCTGTTAAGAATTTATTCTCAGTTGGAGAAAATGCTGACAATGGAGTGCTGTTTCTTGTAGACAGTACTATTTCTGTTGTCTTATCACCTGTTAGAGCATATTTTCTGGTTGCTTTGACACTTTTTTTTTCATGATGCAGTCAAGGCAAAAGGCATTAGAAGATCTGCAGAGTCTGCAGAATGACAAGGTATATGAATATATGACACTTGCCGTTCTCTCTTTTCCCTTATGTCCCATTTCACATGAAAGCAATTAAGCTATATATGGTATAAGTATTAATTACCGAATGAATTTTCATTTCACAACCTTTTAATATAGCTACCACAGTCCGCTTGTCCAGAACTCCTAGTGACAGTGACATTTAAAAATCTCTCTCCAGCTTGAAAAGTTAAGTGATATACAAAGCCAACCTGAGTCGCAGCTCAAGTTTATCATAGAGGCATGGTTACAGGTATTACTTCATTAGTGTTCTCATCACCAAGTTTAGTTTTCTTTTATGTCTTCTTGCTTTCTCATGACCAGGTTTAATTTTCGACGTGCAGATTGTTGAATGTAGGAGGGTATTGAAGTGGACTTATGCCTATGGTTATTACCTCCCAGATCATGAGCATGCCAAAAGACAGTTCTTTGAATATCTGCAAGGTTTGTCGTTTTACTGTCATAAATGACATATGTAAGCGTCTGTTACTGATCTGATTTGTGTTTCGTGCTTATTTGTCTAGGTGAGGCAGAATCAGGTTTGGAGCGGCTGCATCAATGTGCAGAGAAAGAACTTCAAATATACCTTGAAGCAGAATCCCCCTCAAAAGATTTCAATGACTTCCGTACAAAGTTGGCTGGATTAACTAGGTAATGTACATTACCTTTTGATGTCTTATATATCCTTGCTGTGATGCTATGTTGTATCCTATGGAAGTTCTTTGCTTCATTTAATTTCTTGTGACGACTTGGTCATCCCTAAGTGTAAACAGATGGTCAGTTAAATTTCTTATGTTTTTACTGCATCTTTGTTTGACATTTTTTGGGTGTTTTACAGTGTGACTCGCAATTACTTCGAGAATCTCGTGCGGGCTTTGGAGACTGGATTAAATGATGTAGGACCTTCTACTAGCCATAGCACGTGCAGCAAGAGCACTACTTCCAAGAGCCTTGGTGGTAAGAGTGGCAAGAACAGGGCATCCAGTACCAGCTCCAAATCAGGCGTCTGATCAGTGCACGTATGCAAACCCCAGATCTGCCAAAACCTGCCAGGCTTGTGAGCACCAACATCGATAGTACTAGTCAGTCCTCATTTGAGATCTGAACTCCAATGGTTGAGAACCTTCTGGTCATGCCCAGTGGTACACAACATACTCGAAATTGAGGTTGTTATGGATCTCTGGGGCTGGCCTGGCTACGGTGATGAGGTATCAGTAGAGGATTGCTCCATGCAAAGGAAGTAGATTTTCGTGTATTACCAATTGTTTATCAACTGACGACACCCTTGAAGCCTGGCTCCATCATCCAGCATTCCAGCTTATTATGTATATAACTATATCCATATTTGTAACTCTGTTTTGGATTATCCAAGTAGGGTGTACTACGTGGTGTGCGCCACCAATGAACGGATCCAGTTGTTGTAATCTTGTAATAATGCATTGACCAACTTTTAAGCATACTTATTCCTCCTGTTCTAAAATGCCAAGAAAACTCTTGGATATAAGGGGACATTATGAGTTAGGAAAATGTCAAGAAAGATTGATTTATGTCGGGGTGTTATTCTCATCTTGAACTATAGTTTGCTTTTGTTGTCTTGAGGTACATTTCTTGTTCCTACGATAGTATAATCTGCACAATATTCATCATGATGCAACTATGACCTTGTAATGGCCAACATTTTCAATGGGTACGTTAGTGTCGTACATGCGCGGGCAGCAGTATGTACAGCAGTTGACCCAATCTATAGAGGCAAAAAAAAGTGTTGTAAATGTGGGCTATATTTTAATTCTGAATTTTATCAGAAGACAAATACAATAAATAAGTGATGCAAAATTTACTACTAACAGCAAGTTAATCATTATACTTTGGAATATACGCAAGAAAAATATAGTAACAAAGTCGAATGAACATGCGAACGATTTACTTTTGAGCCTGATGAAGAATAGGAAGCAGCGCAGTCTTGATGAGTGTAGAACGTCGTGCAAATGTGTGCTGTTTGGAAACCTTATTGCCGTCCCATGCAGGTACTCTCTGCAGCAATAGTTCGGAGATAGCGCTCTCCTTTCTTCTAGGCGCACGCTAGGAAGAAAAATTGGCGAAATTCAGACAGCACAGTATAAAAACACAAGATCGCAGAGAAGAAGAAAATGGAGGCAGTACAAAAACACATACTCTGGACATTTTTAGGCATATAAAGACATGATTAAAACAACTATTTACCCACTGGTAACTGACACATTCAACTAGTCATTTATCCACTGGTAACTGCCTGTCATCAAAACTCCAATAAAGCCTCAAATTCAAACATTTGAATCTCATTCAAATACGCGCGCGCACGTGTATGACTTAGCCAGAATCCTCCTCATACCATATGTACCCATATTCAAGAAGTGGTGATGACTTCACCTTATAAATTGGTCTTTCTCACTTTGCCTTAGCAATATGATGCTAAACTATGGCGGTGATCGGTTCGGCTGAAAAGCTCATGGCTTATGGCTGAAAACACTGTAGCTGGCTGAAAAAAGCACTGTAGCTGACAAAGGCTTATTTAGCATAATTAAATTTAAAAAAATTTAAAAATATAAAAATTTTGTTAGCCCATTACGTATAATACAAACAAATACGGGAAAAAAAGAACCGGCAAAAAATCTCAACAAAAAACCAAAAATTCAGAAAAAGACGAAACTTATGAATAGTGAAAAATAAGCCAGAAGCCAGAAGCCGAAGCCGAGTTGATCAGGGGAATTAAGGAAATATGTCTTGCTAATATGGTCCAATTTCTAAAGGGAAGTTTCTACGGTTTACAGTCGAATCTAAGAATCTACTCGTTCCTTTTTCTTCGGAAAGGAATTCTGTCTATCTGTAGTGAATTTGTGATGCGATCGAATGCCACTGATTTGTTTCCAGGAGTCGCAGCTGCCAACTAGCAATCAGCGCAAACAGCGAACGAGTCAACCAAATCCTAATACAGCAAATCGAAGATTAAAAACTTGCCATGGTTAAGACGATTCGGCTGTTCCCCTTCTTGCCAATGATTCCAAGTTCCTTGGAAACAAATATTCGTTTTGTGGCTATATATACGCGCTTCCTCCCTACGATTGCAAGACGAGGTAGTAGGGGTCTCTCTAGCTGTAGCCGTGTCCACGGCGATCTCACCAATGGCCGTCGTGATGGCAATGCTGCTGGCCTCGCTGCTGGTTGCGCCGTCCACGGCGCACGGCGACCACCACTACCACGAGCCGGCAGCGTCGCCGGCCTACGCGCCTGGCCCTCACCACCTCCATCGTCATGCGCCACCGCCCACAGTACCCCCGCACGCCGAGACGCCGGCCACTCCCGCGCCGAGCCCTCCTCGTCATGATGGTCATCATGCTCCGGAGAGCCCTCCTCACCACCATGGTCATCACGGTCCGGCGCCGGCGCCTGCCCACTCACCGAGCGCTCCCTGTCACGATGGCACACCGGCACCAACTCATCACGGCCATCACAGCCATCATACTCCTGCGCCGGCGCCGGCTCATTCCAACCAGCCGGCGCATGCTCCAAGTCCTCGTCACCATGGCCACAACGCTCCAGCGCCGGCACCTGTTCACGGCAACCAGCCGGCCCACGCTCCTAGTACGCACCACCATGGCCACCACGCACCAGAGCCGGCGCCGGTCCACGCCAACCAGCCAACCCATGCTCCAAGTCCGCATCACCATGGCCACCACGCTCAAACGCCGGCGCCGGTTCACGCCAGCCACCCGGGCCATTCTCCAAGTCAGCATCACCATGGCCACCACGCTCAAGCGCCAGTGTCGGCTCATGCCAGTCACCCGGTCCATGCCCCAAGTCCGCATCACCATGGACATCATGCTCCAGCGCCGGGGCCAGTTCAATCGAGCCAGCCGGTCCATGCCCCAAGTCCGCATCACCATGACCATCATCCAGCTCCGGCACCGGCACCAGCACATGATCAGGAGCCGCCAGTCCACGCGCCGGGCCGTCATCACAGTCCCGCGCCGTCGACTCCTGGTCAACCCTCCGCTCCCACTCCGAGCCCCAACCGACGCGAGGACGACGGCTATCAAGTGGCTGCGCCCGCCCCGGCAACCGTTGGCGAAGAGGAGGCTCGCGCACCGATTCATTACTCCCGTGCGCCGGAGGCTGCTTCTCGCTACTACCCCTCGTCTGCACCGGCGCCTGCTCCCGAAAGTTCTGCTGCTCCCGTCGCCGTCGCCGGTGGAGTCGATCTGCTCGGCGCGGTTGCTTTGTCCGCCGTCGTGCTGGTTCTTTAGTTGAGCTTTAGACAATCTGCCAGCTTTGTAAAAAGTATGCACGCATGGTTGTACTGAGATGAGTATGCTGCGTGCAACTTTGATCCAAAGCACTTAGTAGTAGAAATGGTGCAATACACGTAAGTTTTTGAAATGGGATAATTTATCATACAGTTTTGCTATTGCACAGGCGACTGAAATTTTTTTATCTTTCAGTCACCTGAAATTGCACTCTTAATCAACTGAAATTGCAGCCCCCCTCCAAAAAAAAATAGCTGCAACTTTAGGTGATTCAGAGTGCAACTTCAGGTGACCTGAAATTGCACTCTCAATCAACTGAAATTGCAGCCCCCTCCAAAAAAAACACCTGCAACTTTAGGTCATTCAAAGTGCAACTTCAGGTGACTGAAAGATAAAAAAATTTCAGTCGCCTGTGCAATAGTCACTCTCTTTATCATATACTCCAAAGTTAATAAATTATTGTTAAAATATCCTCCATTATATGGTAATGGACAAAATGTCTTTAAGTTGAGATGACAATTGATAATTTACCCCTTTCATATTATTTTTATTCCTTTTACGGTTTAACCTCACGAAAAATGACCAAAATACCTCTAACTTCTTTTCCTTTCAAGTTTACAAATTAAACTAACATAACAAAGATTTAATCATATACATAAGAGCATGATAAAGCTAGTTAAATAAGCATAACATGGCAATGAGTACTATCAAATTAAAATTACATCATAATTGAGTAATAATCAAAACTCATATCGAAATGTATATCTCACAGTGCAATACCACGGATTCATAATTAAAAAAGAAAACAAGAAGATAAAACTTTCTACCTACAAGAAGATATCAATTGAAAGATATCACTTAAAGAAACAAAAAAAGAGCAAACTCCAAGCTGTAAGATAAAACATCTAAAAACACTTGCAAACAGACTTAATTGGAAAAAAAGTGACTAGCCAGATTGCATTTCATATTGGACTTGTGCTGTACTGTGTTATTTTAAAGGTCAAACTTAATTATATTTATCGCTATATTTTTACAAGCAAACTTTACTAAATCTAGCTCCGTTTAATTGCGCGGGCAGTACTGCTTTATTAATTGAAAACAAGAGTATATAAAACGGTGGCTGTGACAGTAATTAAGTAATTTGAGGCAAAGATGATACTGTAATGCTAATGAGTCAGGACTAAGGCAAACTGCTTCCTCTCTACTCGTAGAATGAGAATTGTTTTGCCAGTTGATTGGCCATTTCTGCCTTTTCGATAGCTGACCAAGGGGCCAAGCAAAATCAGTCCGACCTAACACCATAGGAGAGGATCGGATCATACAACCGACTTGGTATACTTTGACTAGGACCGCAACCTTTGCTCATTCACTCGGATGAGTAATTCGATTCGCAGGTCAAAAAACATTCTTGTGGAATTTTTTACCAATTTGGGATCTATTTGGAACGAACGGGATTTATACAAAATGGTTCGATTCCGGTAGGATTTTGATAAAAATCTAACATTCCAAACAGGGCCGATAATTTTATAGATAAAGATTGGTTAAAACTGGACTCAAACTTATGTACAAGCACTAACCCAAGGTCTAAATCTCCATACAAACAAATTGTAAATAACCCCACACATAGAGGTGGGAGACAGGCTGTTTTTTTCTGGGCCAGCCCAAGGCCCAGTTGGCCCAGCACAGCCCAAGCACGGTACGGGCACGCCGTGTGGCAGGCCGTGCCGGCACGGCACGAACGGTGGGCCAGGCTGGGTCTGAAAAGCTGGCCCATCAGGCGACACGACACGGTCCGGTGAATCGTGCTGTGCTTAGGTTGGCTTGGCACAGGAGGCACGGCGGGCACGCTGGCGCCAACGGCTGCCTCAACCTCCCACCTCCCGTCGCTATCCCATGGATTCCCCACTCCCCACAAGCCATCACAAAGCAGAGAAAGGGGGAGTAGATGGGAAGGGGTATACCATGCCAATAGGAGTCATAGGCTATGAGTCCCGCGTCCCACCTCATTGACTTGTTGCCTCCCACCTCGCCTTCGGTGCCGCCTCCCGCCTTGGAGCCACGCCATGTCCCGCGCCGCTCCGCCTCCCACCTCCCACGCCGCTCGCCCTCATGTGCTGCCCTGCCTCGTCATCGTCTCCTGCGCGGTCACCCGCCTCGGCCTTGCCATCTCCTGCGCGGCTACCCGTCTCAGCCTCGCCACCTCCCAAGCGCCCGCCCAGCTCGGCCTCGCCGCCTCCCGCCTTGGAGCCACGCCATGTCCCGCGCCGCTCCGCCTCCCACCTCCCACGCCGCTCGCCCTCACGCGCTGCCCTGCCTCGTCATCGTCTCCTGCGCGATCACCCGCCTCGGCCTTGCCATCTCCTGCGCGGCCGCTCGTCTCAGCCTCGCCACCTCCCAAGCGCCCGCCCAGCTCGGCCTTCTCCGCCTCCCGCGCGCCAGCCTGCCTCGCCTCCCACGACCCGCGCGGTCGTCAACCTTGGCCTCGTCGGCACCGCTTGTGGAGATGATGGTAGGGGAGGAAGAAATGAACTGGGCTCCTCTAGTCGGCGGCGAAGGGATTGTAGAGAATGGAGATTTGCATTTTTGTGATTTAGCCCTCCAAGTATTCTAAACTCTACAAATAGGTCCTTGTCTATTTTTGATTTCTTCTGTTCTAGCCCTCCAAAACTCTGATTTCATCGCGGAAAGATTCTACACATATGCTGTGACATATACATTTATATGAAGCAAACCTTAGAATGCCAAATTTAAAGATTGAGTTAGGTTTTGGAGGTATGAATGTGTGAAGTATATATATGAGATGAGGAGAAAGATGAGGATGGTTGGATCTTAATCCAATGGCTAAAAAAGTGATTGAGATATGCCATGATTTAGGCCGAGTTCATTTTTGCACTTGTGATATGAGGTGTCTTTTATTGTTCATTTTTATACTTATGATATAAGGTGTCTTTTGTTGTTCTTTCTTAAGAAACATCATCATACAAAAATAATGAGTATTTTCAACATTGCTCCTCCTTAAGTCACCACCACCGAACCCTAGGTCGCACCCTTGCAACTCTCTTGCTTCTTCGTGTAAAACTAGTAGGGCTAGACTATTGGAGAAGAAGATCAAAACAAATTAACATATACTAATCAATATATTCTAACATATATTTATAATTTTTTATAGCATAGCTCACCCCCATTGTGATTTTATTTTATGTAAGCAAATTACTACTACATACGCTTCTAATTCTAACATAGCTCCCTTCACCGACTGCCTTTGTAATTCTAGCATTTGATGAGATAACCACCCCATGTATGTTGCAATTAGCCATTATGTAAATAGAGACAATCTGTTATTAGTGTGTCTATTCCAAGTAGTTACTAAACGTTCGAGAAACTATTTAAAATTGATTTCTTAACTATAGTAAACTACACTCATGGCTCTGCTTGAGCTTTTCTATTTAACCAGTTGGGTAGCCCTATGCCACGCGATGGGCTAGATGGCCACGTACTCCACAGTCTGATTTGTACCCAAATATATATGCCGTTGGACTAGATGGCCAAGTTCGGAAGTGGAATGGTATGAGACAATAGTATGGGATTTTAACTAGTTTTTAATGAGTCGAATATAAGAGAAATGAAGATGGTGGCTGCAACTACCATCAACGCCGCCACCTTCATCGTGTATAGTTATTTCGAGCTGAGCTTAGGATGGCATGGCATGAACGCCGGCACGACGAGCTTTGGGCTGTGCCTGGGCCTGATCGGAGATGGGGTGGGCTGGTACGACACAGCACGGTGGGATGATCGGACCGAATTGGCATGGCACGACGTGACCCGGAGCACGATAGACCTGGGCTGTGCCGACACGGATACAGTGGATGTTAATCAAAGATTAGACCGATTGGATTATTCGATCGATCATCCCGGTTCATCGATCGATCGTGGATAAATAAATTAACGTGCATGCATGGGGACGACCAGATCCGTATAGCTTAGCTCATGGCACAACTGTAGGGCCCCGTTTGGCACAGCTCCACCACCAGCTCCTTGGAGCTGTTTGGAGCTGTTTTGTGCCAAACGGGGTAAAGCAAAATAGCTCCACCCAAGGAGTTCCTTAAAACCTGCTGAGACAAAAGTAGCTCCACCCAAGGAGCTGAAAAAAGTAGCTTCTCCCGGCTCCACTTGTGAAGTCAAAAAAAAACAGCTCCACTTGTGAAGTGGAGCCGTGCCAAACGGGGCCTAGGATAGTCTACTCGGCCGTGTGATTTTGATTAATCTTTTGCACTGACCGTCTTTTCTGTTTTTATCACAATGACAAGATGTTTGAGTTTGTAATGAGAATTAATCTAAAGAATATTTGAATTTTTGTGCATCAACCGTATACTAGTAATTTACAAGATCAAAAATACAAGTGTGTCTTATCAGTTGGACTAAAAGACCATTCGGTCGATTTACAACGATAGAACCGTATGTCTTCTTGACAAAATGAGAATAGGTACGAGGAACTAGCATGTTTTCTTAACTACATTTTTGACATTCTCTTGATCTCTTCTTAATTACGCATCACAAGGCAAGTTTCTCACGTTTGCGTAAGATGGAGAACATGTGAAGGATAGTACACTAGTTCAACTAAAGGAGAAAAAACCAAACGGCTCGTACCGTGTGCCACGTGTTGCGTAGACCAACACGCACACGTGGCCAGCATCTCCCAACACATATTTTAGTCGCATGTTTTTTTCTGTTCTCCTCCTAGCTTGGGGAAATTTGGACACTGTTGGACCCATAGCCCACCGAAATTCCATTTTTGGCCCCCCAAAGCAAAAAATTCCAAAAATGGACCCCATTTGAGCGCGCGTTTACGGGAGGCTGCCACGTGGCCACTGTTCATCCGGTCGTGCGGTCAGCGACCGCACGACCGGCCTGGCGCCACGCCCGAGCGCATGATCACGCGCCGAGCGCGCGACCGCGTCGCCCCACCGCGTGACTGCCCCGCCCACCGCGCGACCGGCCCGCCCACCGCGCGTCCCGCACCCGCCAGCGCGCGTCCCGCCCCGCCCAGCGCGCGACCTCCCCGCCCAGCGCGTGTCTTCACGCCCGATCGCGCGAATCTTTGCCATTCGCGTCCCGTCCTTTCGGCCAAAATGAAAAAAAAGCTGCAGCACGCACACGCCAAAATGAAGGGCTTTTTCGTGTACCCAGCCGCACACGCGTCAGGAGCCCAAAAACGGCCCCCCCCCCTCAGGAGCACACGCGCATGCAGACTTAAAAGCGCAAGGAGAAGGAAGAAATGCTTGGCCAGCCAGGAAGCTCAAGCACAGTTGAAACGAAGCCAGAGCGAGAGAGTGAGGAAGCGAAGGAAAGTGACGAGTGAAAACCCGTAGATTTGAGTTGTGTTTGTTCGGAATCTGCGGTTTTTGCAAATACAAAAGTTGTAGATCGTCTCGTGTGCTTCAAGAAGAGGTAAGTCTTGTGCCCGCGAAACTAAAATTTTATGTATGTGATTAGTCCATAATTAGTCGATTAGCACAAATCATCGTTTGGTAATGTTATTTTATGTGAATGTGTGATACGCGATGTTAATATTTGGTACGTTATGTATTTGTAGGTAATCTTTATGTGAATATATGTATTATAAGTCAATGTGTCATACAGTGTGTATGTGTAGGTAAAAATCAACATATGATGCATGCTTTATTGTAGTGTAGATAATGTTGTATTTTATGTTGAAGTTACGTATTGTAATGTAGTTAGTTTTTGCTGAAGAAAAGAGAGGAGCGAAAGCCGGAAGAGTTGAATTGTTTTCGTTTGGAATCAGTGGACTTGGCAAGTAGAAAAGTTGTAGATCGTCTCGTGAGCATCAACAAGAGGTAAGTTTTGTGCCCATGCAACTATAATTTTATGTATGTCATTAGGCCTGAATTAACGAAACCATCTTGTGTTACTGTTATTTTATGTCAATATTTTATACGCTATGTATGTATAGCAAATCTTGCATATGTTTAGCATGATGTATTGTAGTGTATATAGAGTTTCATTTTTTTGTGAACATATGTACTGTAAAGTAGTTTCAGTTAGGTGGAAAATATGAAGTTGTAGTGTGTAGACGTTGAGAAAACACATATTTATGTTAGAGCAATTGTAGGTGATAACAATAGTAGTAGGATTAAAATAAATTAGAAATAAATTTGGTAGATTAGAAATAATGGAGGGTGAAAGGTACAGAAGTGGTAACTGAGCAAAGTAACAGGTATGGTGTGGGGAGGAGCAGGTGAGGACTGTGCAGTAAGTTTGCAAGTGGGGAAGATCTGCAGATTGTGAACAACTTACTCAGGAGGTGACTGATAACATGGCCAGGGAGTATGTGAGGGATGGCTCCGTTTTATAGGCTGTGTGGGGGGTAGCCTCACGCACAAAGACTACAGACAACACAAATCTTGACCCCACACCATGCTCAGTGAGGAGACAAAACATGCCAGCTTTTGAGGTGACCTCACAAAAAGGGCCAGCTTTGCTCAGTGACATGACAAAAGAGGTCAGCTTTTGCTCAGTGACTAGACAAAACAGGTCAGCTTTTGCTCAGTGACTAGACAAAACGGGCTGCTGTTGAGCTACCGCCTACCGAGCTGCTTGATGACTCTGGCTAGGCCATTACGACATATACATATTAGGCTAATACTTTAACTTGGCAGAATGACGTGTGGTACAATTTTCTACGTACACGTAAGAGAGTGAATGTACAAATTCCTGCAGGTCTTCAGGGGACGAGCCTATCTCATCAATTATCCATTTTCAGTCCCTGAGCTAGTGTCAAAGACAATAAGTCATTCCCTGAAAGTCCCAAGTGCAATGATACACATCACATTCAAAAGGCATTACATAAGAAAGCATAAAATGCATACCGGGACAGATGTACATAATATTGACAATGACATAAATTTTAATATTGAATAAGGAGGACATCATTTCTAGCTTGGGTGACTGAGTGTGCACTGATGCTCTGTATTTAGAGATAAGAGGCCATTGGCGAGAGCTAAACACCTAAACAATGCCAAAAGGCATGAGTATAGCCAATTCGTGATTACTAAAGAGAGCAGTTGTCCTCAGTGGGATGCCAAAAGATGCCAGCTTTGGGCAGTGACATTACTAAAGAGAGCAGTTGTCCTCAGTCAAATGACAAAAAGAGGCCAGCTTTGCTCAGTGAGATGACAAAACATGGCAGCTGTGCTCAGAGACATGACAAAACGGGGCAGCTTTGCTCAGTGAGATGATAACACATGCCAGCTTTGCGCAGTGACATGATAAAACGGGGCAGCTTTCCTCAGAGACATGACAAAATGAGGCAGCTTTGCTCAGTCAGATGCCAGCTTTGCGCAGTGACATGATAAAACGGGGCAGCTTTGCTCAGTGATATGACAAAAGAGGTCAGCTTTGCTCAGTGGGATGACAAAAGATGCCAGCTTTGGGCAGTGACATGACAAAACGGGGGCCTTTTTTCAGTGATATCGTAGCACTCCCATCTTTACTCACTGCTACGACCACGCGGACCATCTTTACACGTACGAGTAGACACAAAACAGCCCCTATAAATTGGTATGCATTCCATTTCCCAGCGAACATTGCACATCCAAACCCCATACTCCATCGCGCTTCCCTCACCCAACCGGGATGGACAAAGGCAAGAAGAAGCAATGAGACAAGATGGTGAAGGATTGGGAGGAGACCCGTGACATAGCACGGTCAGCTGCAGCCCGCGATGCCGCCCGCGATGAGAAAATAAGGGCGATACAGGCCCGGGTAGAACAAGCCCATCGTGCTACGATGAAAGGTCCCCCCCCAGAGCGCCCGCGTAGCAACAACCCCATCCCGGACGTCCCCACCGAGCGTTCGCCACAACTACCACCTGAGGGGGAGACACCTCCCCTTTGTTGGTGCGGGGACGTGTGCAAGTTCTTCAAGTCTAAGCACCGCATCAGTCTAGGTATGCGGTACTGGGGTTGCGCAAACTACTCCAGTGACTACCCCAACCGCCGTTTTGACACCGCAACCTATCGGCAGCCGGTAACGACCACATGCATCATTTTCCCCTACCTTTTCTCCTTCACAACACGCACTAACAATATCTCTCTCTTTTTTTACAGTCTCCGGAGCCCCTATGTGCCTACCGCAAATGGATCGATCTTGAGATCCACCCTGAGGACCAATGGACCCTCGACTTCGAGGAGTGGAATGTCACAAAGGAGAAGGAGTTGCTGGAGGAGGAGCGCCGCAAGCACGAGCACACCCTGCGCATACAGCGCGAGACGCAAGCTCATCTTGAAGCGTGCACGCGTAGGGATCGGGAGGCTCGCGAGATGGAGCGCGAGAGAAAGAGGGAAATTGCAGCTAAGGCAAAAGAGGCCGCGGAGGAGTTCAACGCCGAGCGGGCAAGGAAGGGAAAGTGGCCCCGGTCCACACAGTAGGTTGTACGAGCAGTTGGGTGGGTTAGTCGCATATCATGCTATATGTTATGCATGTAATAAAAATCTACGCGGCATGTTACTCCCAACTGTATTATGAAATTTAATATCTAGTATTTTCGCATTCCATGATTCACGTAGCACCTCATTTAACAATATTAAATGTACCAAAATTTATGTATCGCATTCCATGTTACTCACCTTCACAATATCACTTACCACTTTATGTATCGACCGTTCTATGGTCAATCTTTCCTACAAAAAATTTACCAAAATTTTTTATGCATCTACAACTTACAATGAACATAATCTTTTATTACAACTTTATCTGATTTTTATCCAGTTTATAACTACAAAATTGCCAAAACTGAAAACAATCACGGAGATTGCAAACCCTAAAAACACAGCAAACCTTAAAAGTCACTTACCACTATTTGTATCGATCATTCTACGGTCAATTGTTCCTAAAAAAAATTTACCAAAATTTTATTGGCATCTACAAGTTATAATGAATATAAACTTTTATTACTACTTGGTCAGATTCTTTCCGAGTTTACATTTACAAAATTGACAAAACATACAAATAACATGGTGATTGCAAACCTAAAAACCATACGAAACCCTAAATATCACTTACCACTTTACGAAACGATCGTTCTATGATTAATCGTTTTTAAAAAATATTTATCCAATTTTTTTTACATCTGCAACTAACAATGAACATAAATTATTATTGTAATTTTATCTATTTTTTTCTCAGTTTATAATTACAAAATTGCGAAACTATACAAATATTCACGAGTATTGCAGTCGGGGACATGCGGTCGGGGGAGCAAACGCGCGCTCGTGCGACCGCGGGACTGGGGACGCGCGCTGGCGGGGCGGGACGCGCGCTGGCGGGGCGGGACGCGCGGTCACGCGAGGCGGTCGCGCGCTGGGCGGGAGCTCGCGCGCTCGGGCGCGGCGCCAGGCCGGTCGTGCGGTCACAGACCGCACGACCGGATGAACAGTGGCCACGTGTCCCCCTCCCGTAAACGCGCGCTCAAATGGGGTCCATTTTTGGAATTTTTTGCTTTGGGGGGCCAAAAAAGGAATTTCGGTGGGCTATGGGTCCAACAGTGTCCAAATTTCTAGCTTGGGAGTTGAGACTGTTTAATCACATGCTGGCTTATGTCAAATCACAGATGCATGAATCAATCATTATGTACTGTAGTCTTATTTACGCATGTGCTGGACTACTGCAGTTCATCCAATAATTTTGCCGTATATGAAAACTACTTGAAACGACCCAAATTTTTTTCGAAAATTTGAAATTTAATTGAATTTTCAAATTCAATTGTATAATTGAATTTTTGAGCCTAATCCCCATCCAATCCTTCCTTTTTAGCACGAATCTTAAAGCAAGAAAACCCTTCTCTCCACCTTGCCGCCGCCTCACTGTTCATCCGCCGAAAATATCCCCGCCGCCTGCGCCCTTCTGCCATCGTGCCTCCTTCTGGCTCCTTCCCGCGCCAGCACACACCGCCAGCTTGCTGCCGCCTCCCACGTCGCCTCCCCTGCCCTGCTAAGCCTTAATGGCTGCCCGGCCAGCTGCGCCTGCCCTCGCCGCGCTCCTGCCAGGCTACTGCCCGCTCGCCTCGATGCCAACCGCCTCCTGTGGCGTATTGAAGCAGCCGACCCCCTCACGGTGAGCTCCATGCCTCCCTGAAGCTCCCCGAGCACCCCAGAGCCCCAGCCATCCTCCCCATCGCCGGCAATCGTGAGAATCCCAATTTCGAGCCCTAGGGCAATGTCGGTCTCCCGCACCTCCACTTTCAAATTGCTCCCTCCAGTAGCTCCCCAACCTTCCCCAGAGTCTCCCCAAACGGTCGCCTCTACCTCCAGAGCACCCTCCTTCTCCGGCGTCGTAAGCCTCTCCATCACCGAAACTGCCCGCCGTGGCCAGCCTCGCATGATCCTCCCCGGCATAAACCACCGCCTCCAAAAGCTTACCCTAGCTCCGTAGATGCTCAATCAGCCGCCAATTTTGTAAGTAGACATCCCTAGAGCTCCTAAGCCACCAAGAACCGTGCCACACTCCCAGGCTCGCCGTCGGCGATTGCCGCCCCCGCCGAGCCGACCACCGCCCAAAATGGAATCCCCAACTCACTAGGAACCCCATCATGCCCTCCGTTTCCATCACGGATCACCGTGACTCCCCAGCCGTCGCCGTCGTTTTCCTCTGCTTCGCGGTCGCTTCACTCGGCCGGAGGTAGAAGACGATGGCTGAGCCGTCCATCTTCGGGCGATCAAACGGCCAGGAAGTGCCGAGACAACCCAGTCGCCCGATCGCCATCGCCCGGCTGTCGCCCCGCCCGCGCGTCACTTCGGGATGGGCCGGCTGAAGGCCACGGCCCACCGCCAGGCGAGCGAATGCGCGCGCGCAGGCCGGATCGCCGTGAGCCGCGTGCGCACAGTAGCCGCGCCGGTCGCATCCGACCGGATCGCTCCGAGCTAGTTGAGCCAAACCCGCTCACCGAGTCTAACTCGAGCCTGGTGAATAGTAACCGAGTCCGATGAATAGTAGAAAAATCATTAGAAAATCTCAAAAAATCCAGAAAAATCCCCAAAAATCCACAAGCCCCAAAAATACCAAAATACATCATTTTGACCAATTTAATATCCCAAATTCAAGTTTGGCATCCATTTCTCCAAAAATCCTAGAAAAATCCAAAACTCCCCAAAACACCAAATCACCCCCATTTTGACCAGCTCAATATTTTGACTTCGAAAATAAACTCCAATTCTCCAAAATTAAATCTTATAAATTTAAGCTTCCCTTGGCCCATATAATTAAGCTTATTAAATCTCAATTCCCCGTAAATTCAAATTCTTCCATTTTACCAAATTAAATCTCGACGAAGCCCACACCATCTAGTTCAAAGATCGACTATTTATTTCTAAGGGTCTATGCCCTACTCCCAAGATTTATCCGACCCAAGCTCAAAACCCTAATTCGGTCCGAACTTCTTTCGTCCACCGAAACCCTAGTAACACCTAAGCCCTTGTATTAGCTCAAACCTGTCTACACCCTGTCCACCCTCGCTCTACCACTAAGGTCCTAAACAACCTTGAGAAATATTCTAACTCAAGAATCCGACACCATCCATACACTCTATCATTCGTCGAAATCCATACAATGCCTTTTTGCATTGTCGATTATCCTAAAACCATAGCCTAAGTTCAATCCCGTTAAGCCAAACTCTTCACCACCTAAACCCTGGCCACCCCGCCTATTTTCTTGATGTCCTTTTGGATTGTGTGTTTGTATTTTGTTCCCAGCTTGCATTCTGCAAAGCAGGGACTAATGTATGTTCGTTTTCTACGCTAGTGAACGGACCAAGCGAGTTGGTCAACTGAAGGACAACAAAAGCAAATGAAGAAGGTTTGAAGCTAGTCAAAAGAAGCGAGAGCAACAGAAAGAAGGCAAGTCACATGTTTTTTATCATATTGAATCCCATTAAATTACATTATTTATTTAATGTATTTTCATTATTGATAGTTGCGAACTGATAATTGCTTAAAACAAAGATTTAGAATGGCATGCTATCTAGATAATCCTACCACTGATAAATAGCCCTGTTTATCTTGATGGCCATATTCACCTTGACAACCTTAGTAAGAAATAATATATGATATCAAAGTAACCATGATCGTCTCATACAACAACTTTGTACTACTAAGGTGTTGGCCGCAGGCCGGTAGGATTTGCAAACTGATACTAAGGTAAAGGGGTGCTGTGGGAAATCACGTGGTGATCTACGCCCACGACTTTACCTTAGGGAATTGAGACTGGGAAGGGTGTGCTGTGGGAAATCACGCGGTGATCTACGCCCACGACCTTACCCGAGTGAGAGGCTGGTATGGATGGGTGGTGGTAGTGCCAGTGGGCACAAAGGGAGACATGGTTGGATGCCTCAGGTGAAAAATGTAAGGACGAGAACCTTGTGCCAAGTAAAAGACATAGTCAACGCTCAGGCCACAGGAGTTGACTTGTCAACACTGGTCTAGTAGCTGCTCCATTCAATTGAAACTCTACAGGCTGTGATGACAGGTAGACAGGGAGTTAGGTATGCTGCGGGTACCTAACAACGGTAGTATTCACTCACCAGCGGCTAGAGAAGAGTATGTGCGCAATTATAGCCGTGACTGAGTGATGCTATCGGGTAGAGTCTATATAAAGAATGGAGCAGTGAACCGACCTGGCTTTCTTAACTCTGTCGCGGGAGTTAAGGGATCGTGTGGGTAAAGTTGAGCAACTCTGCAGAGTGAAATAAATGGTATTCGAATACGCCGTGCTTCCGGTTAATGAAGCTGTGTTAATTGGGTGACTCCAACAACGAGGCATAAGTAGTGTTTCTGATGTTGTTAACTTGAGTAATGATGAGACTTTATCTGATAACAGCAAACCCCTGACCCTAAGGAACAATTGTTTTAAAAGTTTCCTTTGGTTTGCAAATAAAGTTGCATCCACCTCTTAATAGAACAGCTATACTCCCTTGCCCTTGAGAATCCTGGCAAATAGTTATATAGTGTTCCCACATGTGATTTGCTGAGTACGGGGTTGGAGTACTCAGGCTTGCATAATTTCCCAGATACCAGAAGAAAAGAAGATGCTGCGAAGGTTCGTGTTAGGGTTACGTCTGCACTCAAGCGTTCCTGTGGAGTTTTCTTCGGCTCTTCTGTATGTAAGTTACGGTTTGGGCTTGGACGCCCGTATTGTCATTAAAACTGGCCATTAGGCCTTATTTCAATCAAACTAACTTCTTTTAGTTGTTCGTGAGTAGGCATGATACACTGTTAAGCCGCAACAGAACTCCTGGGCTGTTGTAGGCCGTACGACGTCCCTGTTCCCAAAAATTGGGGGCGTTACACTACTCTCATCGCCTTTTTTTTGCTTTTACTGATTCCTGGCAGTGTACGATTACATGAGCAAAAAGAAGCCACCGAGTGATGCATGTAGCGATATCTTCATGCACGACTGTATAATTACTCGTTACTTATTTACCTCCATAAAACCCTGTCGCGTGATTAGGTCAGTCTCAGTGGGAGTTTTATCTGCATTTAATAGGCTGCCACATAGATATTTTTGATGATCTGACAACATTTTTAAGAAGAGAGAGAAGAAATGAGTTTCATCTAGATGAAACTCTCTTGGCACGATTACCAACTCTATATGAGTCATGAAATTAAATGTCTATGAAACAATAGAATGAAACTATGCATTGAGGATGGATGTTTCATCCATGTTTCATTTCATTTTACATGATGTGGCAGTCTTGGAAACAACGTCATGAAACTCTCCACTGAGAATGGCCTTATAGTTGCACGTTTGAATAACAGTCACATGATTCATGACGCATGAAAAGTTGTTTCAATAAATGAAACCTTGCGAAAGGAATTGGAACGCTAATTCTTCCAGCCGTGCTGTACACATGTGTATCACAATTTCTCAGATCAATTGAAAGTTCATAATCTAAAGTGAGAAAAAGCTGCAAAAAACATTTCTTTAAAAAAACTATTCACCGATAATGCTTCGAAGAGACTAGCCAACTTGTTCACTTCTGGTCTATACTAAGGTTCTGCCAGGATTCTGTAAAAAAACTCGCAAAGAATTCCACTGTTTCATATAAAATTAACATAATTTTTTCATAAAAAATGCCTTTCAACATGACAAAATTTTTCAAACCAAGACCAAGTATGATTGAGAACTAAGCATTGGCTCAGTGGTTGAAGTTGCCGTTAAGCAACCCGCTCGCTTGGGGAAATTTAATTTTTTGCCACCCTTAAGAATGGCACCTATCCAAATGCCATCTTCTTCGTTGCACTCAACAATTTGCCACTCTTAAGATGTGGTTGCCTATTTTTTTGCCACTTTCGAGCCCAAATCATGCCATGTCAGCGCCTCCCGCCACGCTGGCCTCCGCCTCCGCCTCCGTCGGCGCGCCGCCTCCCCGCTCGCCGGCGACCGCGCCTCCGCCTCCGCCTCCGTCCCCGCGCGTGATTAGGTCAGTCTCAGGCCAATTCATCGCGCGTGGGGCATCTCCAGGGCACCCCGAGCACATCCCCCACCTCGCCGGACCCCGCCGCCCTCCCCAGCGAGCCGCCGCCGTCTTCATCCTCGCTGCCAAGCTCCCTCTCGCCGCCGGCCCGCCCTGCTCCATCTCGGCCTCGGCCGACGCCCCAGGTGAGCTCCGGGATGCCCGTAGATGCTTCACCGTCGAGGAATCGGGCTCCCACCGCCCGAGCCGTCGGTGTCCTTGCTCCCCTGTCTCGGCCGCCGCCGCGCGGGGACGGAGGCGGAGGCGCAGGTGCGGGCGCGGGCGAGCGGGGAGGCGCGGGGACGGAGGCGGAGGCGCAGGCGCGGGCGCGGGGACGGAGGTGCGGGCGCCGGCGAGCGGGGAGGCGGCGCGCCGACGGAGGCGGAGGCCAGCGTGGCGGGAGGCGCTGACATGGCATGATTTGGGCTCAAAAGGGGCAAAAAAATAGGCAACCACATCTTAAGAGTGGCAAATTGTTGAGTGCAACGAAGAAGATGGCATTTGGATAGGTGTCATTCTTAAGGGTGGCAAAAAATTAAATTTCCCGCTTGCCTGGGTTTAATTCTTTGGATCGGCTAGATATGTCTCACCTAGGGATGGCAATGGTGACCCGATCCCCGACGGTGAATTCACCTATTAGGGGATGGGTCTGGCGGATTTTATTCCCCGCGGGGATTTTCGTGGGCAAAATACTGTCCCCGTCGGGGATGGCGGGGCCGGGGCCGGGGAAGTGATCCCCGTCCCCGTTAACCGTTGGGGATCACTGACATGTGGGGTCCTCTATACTTCATATAAAAATCAGCCAAAAAAACCCCACCCCGCCGCCCCCAGTCCCCCTCCCCAGCGCCGCCAACACCTCCCCTTGCATCCCCCGCCGCCCCCTCCACCGCTGCCCCTCCCCCGCCGCCCTCTTCCCCTTCCCCTTCCCCGGCGCCTCCGCCCCCTCCACCGCCGCCCCTCCCCCTCCCCCGGCGCCTCCCCCTCCACCGGCGCCTCCGCCCCCTCCCCCGCCTCCCCCTCCCCCGGCGCCTCCGCCCCCTCCACCGCCGCCCCTCCCCCTCCCCCTCCCCCTGCGCCTCCGCCCCCTCCCCCGCCGCCCCCACCGCGCCCAGCTCCCCCGCCGCCGCCCCCACCGCGCCCGGCTAACGCGCCGCCCCCTCCACGGCCGCTCCTCCCCCGCCGCCCTCTTCCCCTTCCCCTTCCCCTTCCCCGGCGCCTCCGCCCCCTCCCCCGCCGTCCCCACCGCGCTCGACTCCCCCGACGCCGCCCCCACCGCGCCCGGCTCCCCTGACGCCGCCCCCGCCGCCCCCTCCCTCTCCGCCGGTTTCTCTTCTCCACCGAGGCGACGCCACCTTGGATCTGAGACCGGCGACGCCCTCCTCCACAGATCTGCGACCGACGACGCCATCCACCGAGCCGCGCTTCTACTGCTCCTCTGGTACTCATCTTCTTCCTTGCTGGATAATTGAAAACTAATGATAGTGAGAATATGTGAATGTGATGTACTGCATTTCCTTGATAGTATGTGAAATTGTGAATATGTCATGTACTGCAAAACTGAATGCAATGATAGTTGGTATAGAAAACTGATGATAGTTGGTATAGAAAATTGATGATCGGGGATTTTTGCCCCGTCGGGCCCCCGAAGCCCGTCGGGGAACGGGGACGGGCCCAACTTGGCCCCGAGCCCGGGGCCGGGGCCGGGGTTCGGGGAATTTTAATTTCACGGGGATCAGGGACGGGGATTGGGTCCCGTCGGGGATGAGCCCCGTTGCCATCCCTAGTCTCACCTCACACATATATGTGAGTTTAGTGGAAAAGCGTACATCCACTATCCACACTCCATGAGGTAGTACATAAATTTGGATAAATCTAACGACCTCTGCTATAGATCTAGCGTGTATTTCAATAATACGCGCACATGTGTATTCGTGTGGTGTATGGCGTGCGTCAGTGTATGCCCTCCGTTGTAATTAAAAAAAAGATTGGCTACAAGGTCTTGGAAGGTGGAATCCGTTGAGGTGGCATGAACTCGAACTCGATTTAGGGGCGTTCGTATTAGTGTTTTGTTGATTGTTTCTAGCTGTAACTTTTAGAAGCATATGTAAATGATTAATAATGAATGAAAAAAAGTAGTTTTTAGAAAGAGGGGCGAATGGTGAAACAAATAAAGGAGAGATGCGTGCGCGTATAAAAGCGAGAGGAGTGAGGTGTGTAATGCACTAATGACTTTTTGGCTTATCCCCCGAATAAGACTGCAGCGAGAGAAATAGAGAAGTCACCTCAAAAATCCAAATAATCATATTAATTTTTAATTTTTTAAATAGAAATTAAAAGTAGAAACAACAGACCAACAGACCAATGTTAAGCTACGCTACTAGGTGAACCAACCAACAGTCGACCCGAGCAGCCACCGGCGGCCGGCCGGCCGGCTTGCCACATGCCACCTAGAGATGGCAACGGGTAAATACCCATCGGGTATTGCCATTTCATACCCGTACCGGCCAGGTGTAAATTTACCCGTCGGGTTACCCGTATCCGCATACGGGTAGGAAAATTTACCCATACCCGTACCCGCCCGGGTATTACTACCCGACGGGTAACCCGTACCCGCAAGCATACCCGGTTCAACACATAAGAATATCATCAATTTAGACATTCATTAATCATACATGCCAAGCACAAAAGCGTCTAATGATCAAAATTAGTACATCACATAAATATACTTGACATGACCATATCAACATATGACAAACAAATAAACAATCAACAACAAGTAGATAATAAAATTAACATTTGAGTGGGATGTCTAGTTGTCTAATGCGGGTATTCATTACCCACGGGTAGGCGGGTATGGGTAGTATATACCCACACCCGCACCCGCCTACCCGGCGGGTAGAGGATTTTGCCCAATAACGTACCCATGGGTACATAAAATTTTCCATACCCGTCTCTTTATCGGGTAAAACCCGTCGGGTATTCGGGTATCGGGTACCCATTGCCATCTCTAATGCCACCAGAGCAGAGAAGGGAAAAAGGCCCTTTTTTCTTAAAGCGGCCCTAGGGATCCACACCCTCACGCCCCCGCACAGCGCGGTATATTCCGCTCCACCACCCCCGGGGAATCCTGGAGAACTCTTTTTACTCCCACCACCACTGTGCACGAGCAGCCATGGCACAAGCAGCGAAGTTGAGTAAAGTCCATTACCGGTCCTTAAACTTTTTATGCTGTGTCATCCCGGTCCATAGACTTTTAAAGTGTATCATCCCGGTCCTTAAACTTTCAAAGTGTGGCAATTTCTTTTGAAAGTCTATGGACCGGGATGACACAGCATAAAAAGTTCACTGCTACAACTACATAGGATATTGCCACACTTGGAAAGTTTAAGGACCGGGATGACACACTTTAAAAGTCTATGGACCGGAAGAACACAGCATAAAAAGTTTAACGACCGGTAATGGTCTTTACTGAGCGAAGTTTATTCTCCCCCTCCCATCCCACTAGTCTCCGTCTCCGTCTCCGTCTACCGCCTATATATACCCCACCCACGCCTCCTCCTTGGGAAGATTTCAAGTTGGATCAGCCGATTCGTCGCGATTCTTGGACAAGGGCGCCTTGTTGCTTTGAGACAGAGGAAGCGCCTCGTTGTTGGATTTTCTGTTCCCCCCGGGCTCCGATCAAGGAGGTAATCATCTCCGCCGCTGTTCCCTTCGGTAGCTCGGTTTCTTGGAGCTTTGATTTGTGGGAGTTGAGATTTCGTGGGGCTTTGGTCGGGGCAGCGGGGCGTTCGCTCCCGTCTCTCGTGTGCGGTCGTTCGTTTTGTTCGTCTTGCGGTTTGATCTGAAGGAAATTTGCTAGATTGATTGAGGAATTGGTGGATTGCTGCTCCCGTTGTTGGTGTGGCCTCTGATGTGCGCGTTCTAGCCGGAAACTTGTACTTTAGTTTCAGGTAGCTTCAGAGCCTGTAGAATGGACGTTGGTGTGGATAAGCAGCGAATTTGGTACAAGATGGTGTATACTCCACCTTTTTCATGGGGGTTTTAGCGATCAGAATTGTGCTTAAGCTGTATTGCTAATCTAAATTGGATGAGAAGTGGTGAAAAGGAGACAGCTTTGTTTGCTATGTTCTTGATTTCGTACATGCAATCCATCTGTGTGGGCTATCTTGTTCCTTTTCTTTATGCTACCGTATGTCCTCACTGGGGTCTCTACAAGGTGACAGATTTGCGCAGAAAGGCCTAGTGTTTTCGGATTTTCCGGTGGATGTTTGGTGTTTAGATTCTGTTTCTAGGAAAGATGATAAGAGTAGCTTTTTTAGTTGGGCGCTTTTGGAGGGCTGTTTTTGTGGATTTGGAAGTGGCAAAGTCTCTAGGAAGGTGGCAGATTTGGTTGCGGAATAGAGAGTTCTGTTTTGTTGGTGTGCCTATTCTGATTTGAGTAGCAGTGGTTTCGGTGGTCCTTGAATAGTTTGGAGCCTGAAAGATCTTCCTTAGGCTAATCCATTAGTTAGTACAGAGCATGGATATTCTTCTTTGTAGCTACGTTTTGGAAAGGCTCGGTTGTTTGTTTGACACTTGGACTAATATAACTCTATTTTGCATCGTACGTTGCTTTAAGTTTAAATGGAGAGGCTGAAGAATTGGCTAGGAGTCATTATATTTCAGACGATGGGTAGATTTTAGTAGAGAATGGTATATATTGTTCTTAGCCGTCTTCTGGCGCTTCGTCACACCTTGTAATTTTGTGTTGTTTACTTTATCGGTAGAGAAATTGTATTGCTTTTCTTTTCAATTTTAGAAAAAGTTACTGTAGTGACAATGTAGATCAAGTTTTCTTCAGAATTCAGAAATGTAAAAAAAAATAAAGGTGAGGGATTTAAAACCTTGTAAGTTGTAACTATTTCTAAAAAAATCGGTGTTCATGTTGAAGACTTGTGATTTTTCACGTGGTTTTCATTTTTATTGTAGTCAATGATCTATTATTCTTTCAAGGCAAAACTTGATTTCAAGTTTTCATTTTCAGCTTTCTTAAAAACTGAACAGGTAGCGCCATGAAGGCACCGTCGCTACTTGTTCAGTGTTTCCCCGGCTTGCTTCCCAGCAAGGCCACTAGTTGTGTGCCGATTGTAACAGAGAGGGAGCTGCATCTACCATCACCAGCTGTTGAAATAATCCCATCAAAGGTACACATGTTTGATCCTTCATATATGGAACTCCAAATGGATATACTTTTTGCTTTGTGCAGAGGGACTGTGAACTGTTGATTGGTTTTCTTTTGTATTGTTTTTCATGGATAAACAAATAAAGTGTGTCTCGAACCTTTTTTCAGAGTGCTCATCCTTACAAATATGCTGGAGAAAAGGTCGATGTGCAAGATCTTGATATTTTCAAGGTGAGCAGTTCATACAAGTTACCTAGTTTTCTGTAGCAATTGCTCAGACATTCAAGTTGTAAATTCTAAATTTCAACATGTTAATATCAATGTTCAAGTAGGCGTTAGGTGGGCGGCAAGCAGGGGCCTAGCACCTAGGCCGCCTAGGCGGGGACTAGATGGGGCTTAGACGGCCGACTTTAGCATGGTGTGTTATGGGCGATGTCAAGACATATATGATGTTTGAAAGAAGAATAGCTATCTGAGATAATTTGTAATATTATAAATTTGATAGATGATATATACTTCATCACTTGATGTAAATTTTTAATATAACTGCTTCATATAAACTTGCATATTAAAAATTAAGCAATACATGATACTCTTGGTATATGGACAAATTGATACAACTATTGCTCTTTAGATTTCTATGTAAATATGAAAGAGTGAAAGAAATAAAAAAAATAACTGCAAAACAATAAAACATAGTCACATAGATAACTAATCACTATACTGGTACAAAAGTACACTACACTTCTAATGTAAACCGATTAACCGAGAGGAACTAGCCCTACTACTTAGTAACCACTACCAGCAAGCAAAAGCAATTAGCCATCTAAATAAATACACGTCCAACCAAGCCGTCGAGAACCGAGCCCGAGATTGACCGCCGACAGCACCATCTCTGCTTATCCTCTCTCGCGGCCTCGCCATTTCTAAATTTCAACGTGTTAATAATATGTTTTTTCTTGTGCTTCAGGGGAAGGTCAGTGTAGCGGATATGATAGCCTTTTCTCCTTCTGAAGTAGCATCATCAAAACATGATGGTAACCTCCTATTAAATAAGCTTGCAATCCTTCCTCTGAAGGTATTCTAAATGGCGAAACTTATTCATTTTTTTTCTTTTTCTCAGGGACTCCGAAATATTGGGAGAGTTCCATTACTCTTGTCAACATTCTTAAAAATGAGATCCGTGACGGACAGCTGAGCTTCAGGGGCAAGCGAGTTCTAGAGGTAACTTCCCATGAGAAAACTTGCCTCTTTTCTAGTTGTTACAGATTTCATATAGGTGGTGCCCTGTACTTTCTTACTAGGTGTCTGGCCCTGCTTTTGCTTCCATAGACGCAGAGTGTACACTGGACAATCTGGATTCCTGCATAACACTAGTGTTAGGTACTTAGGTTATTTTGATATTGATATCTATCTACCCAAAGAAGCTGCTAAGTTAGTTGCCGCTTATGTCTACTGCACTACTGCTGTCATAGTTTCATATGGTGCTTCAAAATTCGGTCTTAGACTCTCAGCATGGACTTTTTTTATTCCTTAATGCATTCATGAATTATTAATTTCTTTTGACAATTGATGCAGCTTGGATGTGGATCTGGTCTGACTGGGATTTTTGCCTGCTTGAAGGTGTGTTCATATTTCCATTACTTATGATGTTTATCTAATATTAGAGACTGCTTATTTCAAAATAGATTAACTATTATCTTCATTTTCAATCTATGTGTCTTTGCTTTTTATTGCCATACGTCTACGGATGTACTAGTGGACTGATTTCTTGCTTAAATGCTACTACAGGGTGCATCTACAGTTCACTTTCAGGACACAAATGCAGAAACCATAAGATGCAGAACAATGCCAAATGTGCTTGCAAATCTTGAGCAGGCTCGGGACAGGCAGAACAGACCATCAGAGAGCCCTGTTACACCATCTCGACAGCTGTTAGCTCCCAATGTCCATTTCTACGCTGGGGAGTGGGAGGAGCTCCCCACAATTCTCTCTGTTGTGCAGCCACCTGCACCGCCAACAAACCTTAGCTTCTCTGAGGATGATTTTATGGATGGCTGCAGTAGCCATGATGGGAGCAGTATAGTTGGCCATGACTATTGCCCCAGGCGATCCAGGAAGCTATCTGGTAGCCGTGCATGGGAGAGGGCCAGTGAGACAGACCAAACAGATGGAGGCTACGACGTAATCTTGATTTCTGAGGTCCCTTATGCAGTGAACTCTCTAAAGAAGCTCTATTCCCTTATCACGAAGGTCAGTTCCTCACTCCTTATCACCTTATTGGCTTGTCATGTGTCATATATTTCCCCATGCATCTGAAATTGTTATGGAGCACAAATTTTGAAGCTTCTTAGCTTTCTTCGTTGAATGATTAGGACAGTACCTAGCGTAATTTTCTCTTTGGTGCTTTTACATGTTTAATGACACTACATTGAAATTCCGTACGAATCAGTAGCAGTTTCTGCAATAACAGCGGCTTTTTCTTAAATGGCGATTTATCTTCGAGTGTCTTAACTGTGCATGTTACTCTTGCAGTGCCTACGCCCTCCATATGGAGTCCTGTATCTGGCTTCAAAGAAGAACATGGTCGGTTCCAATGGTGGCGCAAGGCAGCTTAGAGCTTTGATGGAGGAGGAAGGTGTCCTTGGCGGCCACTTTTTAACTGAGGTATCTGACAGGGAGATATGGAAGTTCTTTTTCAAGTAAATGGGCAAATCCAGGAATTGAGCAGATGAGTCCTGGCCTCAGACACAATTTTTTGACGTCTACTTGCAGCGCTGTACATACCGCGAAGCTTAGTTCCATTAATTCTTTGGTAATAGGTTCAAAATATGTCTCAGTTGTTGAGCTTGCAAATGTGTTGGATTACCCTTTTGTAGGGCTTATTTATATTGGCTCTGGGTTATGAATAGTAACTTAGAAGCTTATAGAGAGAGAAATACACGTACGATTTTGGCTTATATAAATAAAGTCACTATAGTATATTACAATTGACCAGTAGACCTTATCTTTAAAAAATATTCCGTTAAAAAATTAGATACTATAAAAAAATTTATCGTAGAAAAGTAGCTTCTAAAAACCAACACTAACAGCACCGTGCTGTTAAGTACAGAAATCAGTTGTATTGAGCAGTTGTATACCGAATTTATGGTGATGGGATATTGCATCTTCCTTTCCTTTTCTTTTTTCCTTCTTTTTCTTTTTGCGAGGAGCCTCATCAATCCAGGGACATCCACCTTATTCACTACTTGACTGGCTTCGCGTCAAGGTGCACCGACAACTTATGCTTGATGACGGAGCGGTCTACCCCCCACGATGTCGTTAAGAGACCACGTGAAGATGTCCACATTTCTGCAAAGCATGGACATGAGCTTTTGCTTGACTTTAGGGGGTAAGGCCTGCTCCGATCGACACCCACTTTGTCGGGTCCTTTGGTGTGAGCAGAATCCAGCTTTGGCTTGGGTGTCCATCCAGGGGCAGAGGGTGGGACCAATTCCTCACTCATGGTGTGCACCCTCCGATGTGGGCTTCGCGTGCCTACCTCAATTTATCGCGCGAGTTCTTGGTTGCCCAGCACCGTGATGATTCCACCTGGGCCCAGGAGCTTCATGCATAGGTAATTGTGGTACGAGATCACGCCAAAGGCATTAAGGGTGGCCCTTCCCAAAACAGCGTTGTAAGGGTACTGGAGGTCAATGATGTCAAAGGTGATGACTTCGTACCTACTATGCTCTCCTTGTGCAAAGACTACCTCTAGCGCTATTTGTCCCAACGTGCTGATTAGTCACTCGCCGAAGCCTTGCAGGGGTATGCCTGGTTGTTCCAATATGCTTTGTGGAAGGCCCATCCGGTCGAAAGTGTCAATGAACAAGAGATCCGTGGAGCTACCACCGTCAACTAGGACTCGTCGCATGTCACAACATGCGATGTTGGCTGTGATTACCAGGGGATCCTATTGTAGGAAGTCCACCCCCTCGTGCATCCTCCGCCCTAAAGGTGATATCCGCCCATGCCTATTCCAGGACCACCTGCGCCGGGTACGCAGCAACGTGGTGGATTCGGCGAGTGTAGGTTCTTCGCTGTCTCTCGAAAGGGAACCCGAGGGCCGATCCACCCGCGATGGTGCTGATCACTCTATGGGGGGCAGACTTGGGGCCCTGTATCAACAGCATGGCTGGAGGGGATTGGATTGGGGGTGCCTCGAGGTGTTGCTGCACGTGCGCTATCACCGACACCCCCACGTCTTGGTCACGCTCCCTAGCTATGCTTTTGCAGAGGACCGCGATGGAAGAGCAATTGTGGGTGAGGTGGCCCCGTGGCCATGCATCTCACACCAAAGCCCTTGTTGACGAACGTCCTCACGACCCCGCCCCCTTCCACATCTGCGGCCCCTCCTGCCTCGGCCGCGTCCCTGGGAGCGTTGTTCTCATTAGCTCCTTTAGTGCCGAAGACATACTTAGAGCGAGGCGTCCTCCATTGTTTGTGATTCAACTCCTCTTTCGGGGCCATGGGGGCGGACTTGGCTTTGGGTGCGGCCAGCGCGACCTCTGCTTCGTGTTGTATCACATCCTATTACACCTGACGTACTCCTCTATCTTATTGAAGAGTTTGGCCACCGATTTTATGGGTTTTCGCATGTTATATTTAGCGAGTGGGCCCTTTTAAAGACCTCAAATGGTCGCGTTGATGATGGTGGTGTTGTTGATGCCTTTCATCTAGCAGCGAACCTTCGTGAAGCGCCGGAAGTAGGCTCGTAGCCTCTCTCCTGGCTCCTACCTTACTATGAAGAGCTGGTCGGCCTCGACCCGTTCAACATAGTTACCCTGAAAATTATTGTGTATAAAGTTACGGATCTGCTTCTATGCGTATATGGAGCCAAGGGCGATAGTGAAGAAATAGGATAATGCCACTTCCTAGAGAGCGAGACGCAACCCTTTTGCCTTCGTCGAATCATCCTCTCCTACTACCTCGATTGCTATCTCGTAGAATGCATGAGCCATGTCGCCCCATGTTTCCCTTTTGTGTGAGCATGTATGTGATCGGAGTGCAGGAATTTCAATTCATGCGTTCCAAGTGAGGCCTAAAAGTTGGGACTGTTTTGCCACTGCTGTCTTTATGTTTTCCTTCCCAACACTACGATGCTGCTATAGTTTTTCTGCTGCTGTACGTATGCCTGTTCCACAGCATCGCTTGCTTGCGAGTGATGTGCAACTCTAGAAATTGCATTTTTCTCGTTGTTTTCATTATTGTACAACTACCAACCCACAACCCAGCATGAGAGGCTGGTGTCGTTTATGTTGCTCTTTGGGGTTGTCACTTGGGTTCGAGCTTTTTGTCAAACTCCTTGACACCACATTGATTTAGGTGTCGCTGTGCTCGAACCACACTCTTCTTTTAGAGCCTGTTTGGTTGCCTGAATCTCCTTCGTCCTGGCTGGGTGGATCTGTATAATCTGAGAAAGAGCCTGTTTGGTTGCCTTTATGAGTGGATGCAGCCTGCATGAGCGGATGCAAAAATACGCCCTCAACCTGGATGGGTGGATACGCTCAAAATGAGCTTCACTGGCCATCCTGGATGGGTTGATGCAGTGTATCTTATGCGGTCCCACGTGTCAGCCTCTCAGGTTTGGTAGACTGCATCCGCTCTTACAGGCAACCAAACAGCATCTCAGTTTTTTTGCATCCGCTCATGCAACCTCACCAAACATCTTCTTTTTCTAAAATACGATTCCACACAGCTTGCATCCACTCAGTCAGGATATACGATACAAGCTCCATCCACGAACCAAACACACCCTTCGCATTAGATGAGCACTGCTAGCCTGCTCGTTAGAAATTTACACCAGTACTGCGTGGTGCACATGGAATATAATGACATCCAAGAAGGAATCAACTGCCCTCTCCTATTAAGCTAATCCAAGATGTCCAAAAGATTCTTAGCACGGGGATTAATCTACCAAATCCACAGCATCTGTTCTTTTCAGCTTTGAAAGTCGAGCCTCGTAATGCTATGCCAAAAATGAGCTGCAATCCAGTGAAGCCCTCATCATCCATCAGCTGCATATGCATCTGGAAAATACCAGCCTGTCGGCACGTGCAGCCCCACGTGCAGCTCGGCGTACATCTGTCGCGCCGAGGGCCGTTGATGTCGGATCCGACGGGGTGAGCTTGCCAGCGACGATCGACGACCGAGATCCGCATCCGACGGTCCCATGAAAATTTAATGGTCGATACTCTACGCGGTTTCGGTTGACCTATAGTTTCTTTGCTTCTCTCTCTCTCTCTCTCTCTCTCTCTCTCTCTCTCTCTCTGAAACTTAACATGAATTTAAAGAGCGCATACCAACCACCTGCAAAAAACGCGTTCGCATGCGGCATGATAAGGGCCACTATTTTCAGAACTGTACACACAAATATTATTATAGCTATTTTTTTAAAAAAAATGACTTTAACATCTCTTTTCACAAATCTAGAGCTCTCCTTGGACCTACCGATATCAGCAGGCACCTACCAAACAGCCCACCTATAATTAGCGCTAATCACATTTAATTTAATTGGCACTAATTACAATTAATTAGTACTAATCATAATTAATTATTACTAGTTGTAATTAATTAGTGCTTTAATTAGTGATAATTAAAGCACTAAATTAATCTCTTTTTATTTAGTGCTTTAATTAGCACTAATCAAATTTAATTAGTACTGATCATACTTAATTAGCGCTAATTAAGAGCTCAATTCATCACTAATCATGCACATAATTGCTTTAATTAATTACATAGTATTATCCATAAGATTCAATCACACAAGCCAGTTACTTTGGCCATTATAAAACCCTCAATTATTATATTTTAGTTTATTATCCTGAGGCTTTCAAGTGTCAAACTGATCTCATTTTAATTAGTGCTAATTAAAGCACTAAATTGGTCTTATTTTATTTAGTACTTTAATTAGTGCTAATTGTATTTGATTAGTACTAATTATAAACTTAATTGATCTCTATTATGGGCCACTAGTATTTTCTTTTGCTGATGAATAGTAATGACTAAAAGAAGTAGCTTTTAGAAGGAGGGGCAAGCAGTGAAAAAATAAGAGAGATATGTGTGCGAGTGACGGGAGCGAGAGGAGTAGGATGCGTGATGTACCCGTGACCCCTGCCTTATCCCCGGAGTGAAATGGTTGCGAGAGGAGTAAATAATGAATTTTATCCCACAAAAGACTTAATTTTATGTAAATAAAATATCAATGTCCATATGTACTTTTAAAAACCACAACAGTAAATCATCAATATTAGAAGTGAATTCTTAAAGAAATATTAGAAGTGAAGATATGAACTGTGATTTTCTAATAATAGTGCTCATTTGTTCTATTACTATAAAATACTTTTAAATCTAATTAAAAAAATTTATTGTGTAAGCTGTGATTTAAGAGGTTCGCAAGATTGGGAGTGCAATAAAATAGTGTGCACACTTAATTAACACTGACATGATTAGTGCTATGTAAGTACGATTAGTAATAATTAAATATGATTAACACTAAATAAAATATGATTAATTTAGTGCTTTAATCAGCACTAATTAATTATGATTAGTACTACTTAATTGAGATTAGTACTAATTAAATTTGATTAGCACTAATTAAACCGTAACACAGCATGAATAGTGGTCGGCTAGTGCTGCTGCATAGGAGGGCTCGGCAGGTTACCTGTCAAGGTCCCCTAGCTCGGTAGGCGACAACCGAGCTCGGTAGATCTACGGAAGGGGCTAGATTTGCAAAAATAGACGTTCAGATGCCAAGTTTTTTTTATAAAAAATGGATATAGTGACATTTGTATGAACAGTCCCTATTTTCATTGGTGTCTTATGGTTCTCACTTATTCCAAACGAAAAGAGATATCAACGGCAGGAGCTCAAATTTAGTAAGCATGAAGGTAGATTAATTATTATTTCTTTTCAGACTATGCCAGTGCATTTGAAGTGAAAAAAATGTAGTTTGTCCATTGAATTATTGTGCTGAAACTAGAAAGTCGAGAGGTCCAGCATTTTCCCCTTTATTTCTTTCTTGTCTCCATGTCATAACTCATACGTGACAACAAGTCTTTTAGTATGAAACAGAAATAAAGTTAACCTGATCATATTTTATTTTGAGAAGTAAAGTCAAATAGGTATTTTATTTTCTTCCTCTTAATAGTACCTGTGTTTGGTTCCATGTATTTCAACGTGGCAACAAGTCTGACAAAGAAGCACAGCAAATTAAAATAAAGATATATTGAATTCTTTTATTTTAAAGCATAGTACTCCCACTGTTTGATTTTTATAAGGAGCCCATGTATTTCGTATTTTGTTATTCTGTACGTTAATATATAGGTAATGTGACACAAAAGTGATACCGTTGGATTCATATTTGAAAGCACTTTCTTGTTATTACAATTTGGTAGCTATGAACAAAGATCAATTTTGGAGACCTAGCTAGCCAAGTCAAACCGTACTCTATAAAAATCATAAAAATCTATTGAGAGATGCTTTCATGGCAAAACATGATGCCTACCTTCATGTAATTTAATCAAAAGAGCACGAATAGCTAATAAAAAAAAGCTCATTTCCCCCTTTATTTCCCATAAATTTACACACGATATATTTGTTCTTCTTCCCTCCAGAAAGGTTGCAATACTCGCCACCAACAATTCAATCAAACATGTCCATATGTGCGCCATTTTTTTTTTTTTGGAATACACCGTCCAGCTAATATTATATAAAACAAAATCTTACTTTATTCAAAAGTCAAATCAAGATGCAGAAACCAAAAAAAATCGTCTCTTCATCCACTCTTTGTCATACAAGTGCAGTCCATTGTCAAGAAAGAAGATAAAGGCAGTATAAATATAACCATGGACCATGGTGATGATGGTCCAGGCCCCCGGGCAAAGCAAATCTAGCTTGCAGCAACCACCCCAGTCAGGCAGTCACCACCACCAACCTCTCCTCACCATCCAAGCGATCGAATGCATTGCCAAGCCCCCACAGCAGCAGTACCCTCCATGCCAATGTCCACCTCCGCCCCGCTCGTTAAGCCCCCCCTCCTCCCTCGCGGCTTCCTCTCCTACCTCCCCACCAGTCTCCCTTCCATCCTCCCGCGCGGCCGCGACGCCGCCCCAGCCCCCAGCCAACGCGGCCTCGCCAGCGCCACCGCCTGCACAGGCGTCATCTCCCAAGAAGATGTCGTCGGGACAGCAGGCGGGGAGGGGGAGCAGCAAGGCCGCCGCCGACCCAGCGGAGCTGGCGCGCGTGTTCGAGCTGTTCGACCGGAACGGCGACGGGCGCATCACGCGGGAGGAGCTCGAGGACTCACTGGGCAAGATGGGCATCCCCGTGCCGGGCGACGAGCTCGCGGCTATGATCACGCGCATCGACGCCAACGGCGACGGGTGCGTGGACGTCGAGGAGTTCGGGGAGCTCTACCGCGTCATCATGGCCGGGGACAAGGACGGCAAGGGTGCTGGCGAGGAGGAGGACGAGGACATGAGGGAGGCGTTCCGGGTGTTCGACGCCAACGGCGACGGGTACATCACGGTGGACGAGCTCGGCGCGGTGCTGGCCTCGCTGGGGCTGAAGCAGGGCCGCACGGCGGAGGACTGCCGCCGCATGATCGACCAGGTCGACCGCGACGGCGATGGCCGGGTCGACTTCCACGAGTTCCTCCGGATGATGCGCGGTGGCGGGTTCGCCGCGCTCGGCTGATCTTTGCGAATAATATCCTTCGCTAATGGCTGTGGAAAGCAATATTTGGGCTTATGCTTGACAGTTGACACTAGGAGGTGTAGATATTGGCTTGAACGAATTCACGTAACGACGCTGGAAATTTTTCTCTTTTTTTGGGTTTTTTGTTCGTTAAGATCGATGAGCTTGCTAATCAATTATTCTACTGCTTGTTGTTCGTAAGAATTGCTTGGGAAGAAAAAGGTTTTCCCTGTATTTTCCGGGTTTTTCTTCTATCCATGTAAACATTTTAGGCCTCTGCATGCATGCATGGCCGCATGGGCAGGCCTCGTTAGCTATTGAGAGAAAGGTGTTCGATCTGTTCAATGTCTTTGTACACCCGTGTTGAATCCCGTGGGTCTGATTTGTTATTTGAGAACATTTCGTCACAGTCCTGTTGTTGGCATGCATGTTGGATTAACAGGATGAAGTTGTTTCCTCCAAAAAAAAAACAGAAGGAATTAGATCTCTTTAGATGATAGTGGGGGCTCCGGACGACGGCGGCGGAATTACTGACCTTTGGGCCAAAGAGCGACACGATTATATGTGATTCGCTTAAAAAGAGATAATATATTCATATCATTAACTACTCATATAAAGATTATTTTCTATAATACAAACATCTCTTTTATAGGTGGTTAGATATTATATTATCTATTAATTAGTTATAGTTATACATATAAACACCTACTAAAGATCTATGCTTATTTAATACACTGTATATGCTCTTAGAGGTGCCGCGCTGGCGTGGCCGTGCGATGTGCATGCATGGGCTGTTCGTCGGCCGTAAGGGGTGCGCGTTGTGGGCATTCGATTGGGCTGCTTACATGGGCACCCAAGGTAAACCCAATCTTCTCTTCTCACCAAAAGGTAAGCCCAGTCAAGATGGTTCGGTTCAATTTTGCACTCAGGCCTTCAGGGATTTGAGTTAGTAATCTTGTTTTCAGTTTGATAATCGTAATCGTGTATGAGTTGGTGGTCGTAGTCGTGTATGAGTCAGTGGTCATAGTCATGTTCGAGTTCGTGTACGAGTATGATTCAGTTTCTTCAAGTTCGTGTCACAGTCGTAGAAGTCAAGTCCGTTTCTTAGTCATAGAGCCAGGTATAAAAGAGAGTATTGTAACGAGAGAACAGCTAGAGAAAACGATCGGTGTGATCGATCAGAGAGAAATAAAAAAGAGAAGAAGGAGCGATTTTGGCTCCAGGAAATCTATCGAGTATCATGTTCGACGTGGTTCGCAGACATAGTCATAAACGAGTTACGATCACGATGATCGAGCGGAGGTATCCGCAGGAGTTGAAGACGTAGTCGTAAACGAGTTTCGACTACGACCACGGAGCAGAAGACATGGTCATAAACGGGATACGACCACGGCAATCAGGTCTTCAACGTGATCGTAAGCCTTACAATCACAGCGGTCGGCAGAGTCACAGCGTGGTCGTAATCGAGTTACTACGGTGGTCGAGCATACTACATGGTCAAAGGAGCGCGGCACAGCGTGAACGTGGTCGTAACTTTTGTCAGCTAAAGTTACGAGTACGTGGTCAAAGTTGGGAAGCGTGGTTAGAGCAACTACAACGTGGTCGTAGCCAGACTCTAAGTGGTCGTAATGATTGCTAGGGTGGTCGTAACTGCAACAAGTGTTATCAGAGCTTACTGATCTTGGTGGTACCTGAAGAACATGGGAGAAGCGTCGACTTCGAGTGCCGGAGTGGACTGATCTCTCTCCAGTACCCTCTCCTGACGATCAACAATTACCCGGTGTGGGCAATGAAAATGAAGGCGAACATGCGCACCCAGGGAGTCTGGGGTACAGTCGACCCGAAGGGGAAGGATAAGGAGGTGGACGACAAGGTGGATCAGGCAGCTTTGGCCATCATCTACCAGACGGTGCCAGATACGATGATGCATCAGCTCATCGGCAATGAGACAGCAGAGGAAGCGTGGGAGACACTATAAACGATGCACGAGAGCATTGATCATGTTAAGGAAGTGCGGCTCCAGAATTTACGGAGTGAGTTCGAGAATCTGAAGATGGGAGAGACCCAGTCGGTGGACGAGTTTGCCGGCAAGCTGACATCATTGTACAATCAGATTAACTCTCTTGTCAACAAGATGGAGGGATCTGTGGCGGTGAAGAAGTACCTGCGCGTGCTTCCGGAGAAGTACATACCTGTTGTCACCACACTTATGTACTCCTCCGATCTGGACAAGAAGAAGATAGAGGAGATCATCGGCTCCTTTAAGGCATATGAGGAGTTACTGAAGGGGTTTCAGTCACGTAATGAGCAGGGATCTCAGACTCACAATGAGCAGGCATTGCTAATAAAAGGAGATCCGAGCGATGGTCAACCGCGGGATGTGGCGCGGTCGAGGTGGCTAGAGTGGTCGAGGCGGCCGTGGAGACAAGGCTGGGCAAGACGGTGGTGACAGATCCCGTGATAAGTCTCTTGTCAAGTGTTTTGAATGTGGCGAGTACGAGCACTACACATCAGGATGCCGTAGCCATATAAAGTGTTTCAACTGTAATGAGTACGGGCACTATGCTTCAGATTGTCAAAGCAAGAAGAAGGACGGGAAGATGAACCTCGCCCAAGACGAAAAAGAAGGTGTGATTGAACAAAGAGAAATAAAGAAGAGAATGAGCAGTTTTGGCTCCAGGAAATCATTCGAGTATCGAGTACAACATGGTTCGCAGACGTGGTTGTAAACGAGTTACAATCACGACGATCGAGCAGAGGTGTCTGCAGGAGTTGAAGATATGGTCGTAAAGGAGTTACGACCACGGTCACGGAGCAGAAGACGTGGTCGTAAACGAGATACGACCACGGTAATCAGGTCTTCAACATGGTCGTAAGCCTTATGATCACGATAGTCAACAGAGTCACAGCGTGGTCGTAATCGAGTTACGAATACGGTGATCGAGCCTACTACATGGTGGAAGGAGCACAGCGCAGCGTGAACGTGGTTGTAACTTTTGTCTACTGAAGTTTCGAATACACGGTCAAAGCTGGAAAGCGTGGTCAGAGCAGCTACAACATGGTCATAGCCAGACTCGGAGTGGTCGTAATGACTGTTAGGGTGGACGTAACTGCAACATCAGGCTTCACGAATTTATGGTAAATTGGTAGGAGTACCTCATAATAACTACTCTTAAGGTTGAACATTGCTGGGAGATGGCATTAAACCGCTGCTTTAATTAGTTGCTGACAGCACCAGGTTGCTAACATGTTAAAACACGTAGTTAGATATCACATGGAAGATCGACGGGGGACTACTACCTCACTATGGATGATTACACATATGCCCGGCGCCAAGACACAGGGCAGGATCATCAGGAAGGGTCGCTATGCCACAAGCTGAGACTTCACAGAAATGCTTTGCTTAGTTGCTTGTTAAGACATTGAATTGGGTCAGGCACTTGGAAGTATACACCCCATACAGTACTGCCGTCTTCTAGAGTCTAGACCAACCTCCGGTTCTTGGTCTGTGAAGCGGGCTCCTCTTCTTCACCTGCGCTTGGCCGTGTTCGCCGGCGCCCACAGGTCAGCACCGTTGCTCTGTGTCGGCTGCAGCGTCAGGTCCACTGGCACGAGGCAGAGACCGCGGTTCCGTAAGCTGTAGTGGTCGGGATACTGAATCATCATAGTTAGCGAGTGCTGCGTTGCGACTTTGTGATACAAAACATTTATTGAATGAAAAATGGTGCGTGTGCTTGCATTTTTACTTCTACCAAAGTTTGTCAAGTTCAGTGTTTCCAGGAACATTCAGAAGTGTAGTGGCAGTGAGTGAAAAAGCTGTAACTTTGCTAGTCAGGAAGTGTGAGCTCACCTCTGGAGCGGCGCCAGCCACCGCAGGAGCGAGCATGTACGGGGAGCTAAGGACCTGCAAAAAAATTCGCGCACTGTGATGAACAGAAACCAAGGATGAGTAGAGTCAAGATCACAATGCGATGTGTGGTGAGTGAGAATGAGAACCTCGAGTTGCTGGTGCAAGAACTTGATGTACCCTGAGGCCTCCTGAAGAACAGAAGCTGTGTCCGTCTGCCAAGAGAGAAAATTTGCAGAACCAAACATGCTCAAGCTTTTATAAAATGAATCGCTTTTGCAAAGATGAAAAGTGAGGGGACATTGCAGAACTAAATACCTTTCCAAATGGTGACACTAGCTGCTGCAGTGCTGCCACTCTCTCACCAAACTTGTCCTTCTTCTCCTGCTCAATTGCAACAATATCACTTCAGCATAACAGCCGATTAATAGGTAAGAGATGTGCAAACTTAAACAGCATGCCTTTGGGGATATGGGAGCGCTTCTTGGACTCGTATTCCTTGGCTTCTTCGATGTCATGTTTCCAAACTCCTTCGAGCTGCTGGTGACGGCTTTTCCACTGAAGTAGCTGTCGGTATGGTTCCTTTTGCTGTGATTGGCGACTTCAGTCATCATGTTCCTGTTCTTCCGCTCTTGTATCTCCTTACCTTTTTTTCTTTCTGAAAACCAGGAGGGAAGTATAGGTTAGATGAGTAGATGACTTTCCATTGTTCCTTACTTTGTTCACTTGTTCCTTGCTTTATTTTGCTACGAGCATTTTGACAGCTGTAGTCGTTGGTTCAGAAGTCGGTTACACGGTGTAGCGGGGAGTTCTTTTGGGTATGGCTTTAGTTTTTTATTTATGGTTTTTGAATTCTGATTATTCATAAGAGACAAAATGTAGAAGGAAATAGTCACATACGATTTTAGCCGGTATAGCTGTACTCGGTACAATATCTACTATAGTTTTTCTATAGATTCCACCCAGGGTTTTTTTGCCCAAAAACCGGCCAGTAACCGGTATTACCGGGTTTATCGGTGACCCCTGGTAGAAATCCAAACTGACTCTGAAAATTTTGTTTTGCATAAATTTTATCAAATTTAGAAGGATTTTTTGCGAAAATTTGTTTAAAAAATTTTGCCCGATTTTTCAACTGATTTTCAGCCTGTTATCGTCGATAACCAGCTGGTATAAAATTTTCATTTGAATTTTTTGTACCGAATTTCTCCGAAAAACCGAAAACCAGCTAAACCGGACTTACCGGTCCCCTCTGGTTAAAAATAAAAACCAGTAAAAAACCTGATCCCACCTTAAAAAAACATATCATTTAAAAGCTAGTTATTGTAGCAGCTTAAATCAAAACCTGAACATAAGTAGAAAATAAACCACAAGAGTACTGCTTCACAAGTGACAATGATAGAACGATATGACAACACAAGGTCAAAGTATCACGAGTCTGAAGAACACTTTTTCTAGAGAGAGACTTCGTTTTAGAAATTTAATCCAAATAGTGCCCAAAAAATGCCTCTTAATTATTCTCTTCAAAGCCTACAGCTTGGCCTGAAGTGCGGGTGGTATAGTACACATATTTGGATTGCAACCGTTGCAATAGCTATAAAGATTGTCAAAAAATTTCAAAATGTAGATATGGCATATGGATCCTACATGGCATCTACTTTTTTTCTCACCAAAATATAGCCATATATACCTTGTTTTGTTGATTAAATCTTAAGGAATACAATGATTCAAATGGATCACAAATCAAACACACGATTTAGAAAATATTGTCACTTGAAGTTTGCTAATAAAAAAATGAAAGCATTAAATGCAACCAACCTTGCCTCACCAAAGTTTTGGCAAGCAAAACTGTTGCCCAAAATCTGCCCTGTGGTTGCATTGTATTGACAAATATTTTGGGGCACATCAAAGTTTTGGTATCAATCTAAACGCTAGCCAAAGCACTAAGACACGGTAATATTTTGGTTTGACACGTTAGAGCAACAATCCAAATATACCCCTGATACCCTTTGGTTGCCTTTTTTCTCTCAAGCAGCCGTGCTATCTTTCATCAATTTAAACACTGTTCAACTGTTCATGCAGTTGTTAATTGACATTTGTTTGTTTCTAATGATGCCAGGTGGACCTTATCCGAAGGTTCTTCTTTGTAAGGTAAAATTACTGGTCAGAAGCCACCGCATGGAGTTAGGGTAGAACAAAGATCTATACGTATTCCAAATTCCTAAAGAAACTGATGATACCTTATCCCAAGGTTACGAGACCTTGTCCTCCCAGTTGAGCCAAAAAATAATTACAGAACAGAGTGGGTCAAAGCAAATAATCTATTGTAATCCTTATATATCAACATTGGAAACGTGTGTTCCAAACACTCGCAGGACCATCAGGATCCAATGGTTTCAGATACTTGTGTAATGTTCTTCATAGTGTATTGTGCACAATACACGGTGTGATAAAGAAAAAGAACCTAAACAATACAACTATTATATCTCATAAAACTCAATAAGGCACCTTAGTAGAATAGCACTAAGAAACAATTTGGCTACTCCATGAGTTAAATAGAATGTGGTGTGTCTCAAACCATGCTGTTACTCGGTTTATTTCAAGGTAATTAATTAGCATAAGTTCAAACTATATCAAACAAGCTCGGAGAATCTTGTATGAACATAGGCGAAAAGCAGCAAGGTTCAGTAACATGTGTGAAGCAGCAGAGTTTGCAGTACAATTAGACAAACGTGATCTATCTCTCTATCCTACAGTATAACACATGATGTCCTTATGTATGTACTGTGGCTTGTGATGATCAACAAACCAAACTTTGGTTGGGAAGACAACAAGGTGTCAGCTATATCGTTCAGGCCGCTAGCTAGCACAGCAGTGACATTGGTGTACCTGCTTTCTTCCATTTGGGAATTATTCCGGGGATTCAGACAACAGGCCCATTGACTAAGTGCTAAGAGGTTTGGACTGTACTATCAAGTTAGTAGCTAGCTTGGCCACAACCGGCTAATTAATCCACTGGAAAAGGATTAATGCTACTCTCGTACTTCTACTGTTTGCACTAGTGTTTCAAGTGTTCTTCGATCTTCTTCTCTTCAAACTCGCTTTTGTTTTGATTTTCCTTTTTTTTTTTTGCTAAGAACGAAATTCTGAGCCTCATGCATGACTTCACCGGGGCATGACCAGTTCATAGCCCTGATCAATATGGCTTCAGCTTCTGGTTTCAGCTTATTTTTGCGCTATTCATAAATTTCGTCTTTTTCTGAACTTTTGGCTTTTTTTGAGTTTTTTTACCGGTTCTTTTTTTCCTCGTATTTGTTTACATTATACGTGATGGGCTAATATGTTTTTATATTTTTATATTTTTTTAAATTTAATTATGGTAAATAAGCCTCTGTCAGCTACAGTGCTTTTTTCAACCAGCTACAGTGTTTTCAGCCATGAGGCTTTCAGCCGAACCGATCACCACCTAGAAGTTACTTGAAATATGTTAGCTTCTAATTTCACCTTTTTTTAATTTCCCCTCTTTTATCTTTTGTATTGTCTATAGATGTATGACAGTGTTTTCATTTTTTTTTCTTATTTTTCTTCTTTTTTTAATTGAATGACTCCAAAAAACTAATACTATAGTATAACAGCAAAAAACCGCAACCATAAGCTACTGAGCAGCCATTAACTTTATCCAACCATAATTAATACAGACACATAGAACTACCCTCTTTACGACGCAATTAGCAGCCACCGATAGCTTTTGATTTTGACTATTTTAGAAACTACAATAAATAGAACAATTTCTTTAAATAGCTTTTTGAAACAACTTTTTCAAACAACTACTCAAACTCAAAACCTCATACACTGTTGGTATCAGTGTCTACCCCGCAAAAAACATAAAATCGGGTCTTCGACGTAGCTAGACATCCACCCAGGAGCCAGCTACGCCAACCGAGGCGAGCTCGCTGGCTGCGCCCTCCTCCTGCGCGGCTTATGCTTTTTTTTCTCTTTTGTCCTCTGCTACATTAACCAGCTTTTAAAATATGCGTTTTCAAAATAAAGTTACTAATTAATTATAGTATATATATACACTATATTAACTTTAGTTATATTGTTCAAAATCGTATGTAATTGTCTTTCTCTTTATAATTTTTCACGCGAATATATAGAATTCAAAAAAAATAAATCAAAAGCTATAAATACGGTCTAAAAGAACCCACCTCCGCCGGCGCCATGGTTGAGTTGAGCAAAAAATAATTAAGGTCACTATATGGTTAACTGGTGCAGCTAGCGTTCGGTTTACTGATACTTGAAGAGAAGTGATTAACAATGACAACATGAAAGAACCTAACTGTGTGCGTCAAGCGATCGAAGAGACAAAAGGGAAAGAATGGTCTTACCAAGATGAGAGGCGCGTCTGGAGCGAGCACTTTGAGCAAGAGAGAGCGAGATGGCAGAAGCTATCTCTCTCCGGCCGGGACGCGACTCCAATGGCAGGGGCACAGAGCTAGCTACGCGCTGTGCATGTCTTCTTCCCTGTGCACCTGTGTTTCCTGTCTCCCAGAGCCAGAAAGGAGGGGGAGCTAGGTGGAGGCTTATGGAGGGTTTTAAGGATGGATGTAAGGGGGCCGGGGACTTGGGGATCAGGGAGTCCTAGGCATTTATACACACGGAGTTGGAATTTTTTGTACGGATAATCCATTTTTTATTCGAAATTACAGAAATATACCCGCGGGAAAATTTTTTACAAAAATAGGCTCCAGTCGCCTAATGGTTGGGTGACTGAAGCCTTTCGCCCAACCATTGAGCGACTTTAATCCAGTCGCCCAACGATTGGGCGACTTAAATGCAGTCGCCCAATGGTTGGGCGACTGCAGTCAAGTCTCCCGTGAATGTTTTAAATTTTTTCAATTTTGTAGTTTTAAACTGGTAAAAAATATGCTGGAGTTGTAATAAAAGTTTATGTTCATTGTATATTATAGGTGTGTAAAAAATTTTGGAAAATTTTTTTTAGGAACGATTGACCGTAGAACGATCGGTACATACGATGGTAAGTGATATTTTAATGTTATTGAGAATTCGTGTCTCTGGGCTAGGATTGGGTTGAGGAGGATCGACGGGCCCAGCGGTCAGATTATCACAGACGGTTCTACATACAAACCATCTGTAATACTCGCTATCACAAGTTTTATATATCGATGCAATATAAACAACTAGTCTGAAAAGATAAAATAGCAAAGTTGTATATGGATTATATATACTCATTAAAAAGGTTTCGACGAGATCTACAACTTCTTAGTTGAAGCAAAATCCAAATTCCGAAAGGAAGGCCAAGAAAAAGGGCAAAAACAGAAACCAAAAACTTACGACGCGGGTTTAGGTCCAAAGATGGCCGATTTTCGGGGTCTTGGAGGGCGACGGGCGCAAGCCGGTCGTTTTTATTGGATCGGGCTCGTCGTTAGCTTTCCAACGAGTACAAGAACGTCGAAAACGGACACCGTATGCAAAAGTTATGCCCGTTTTACTGAAGGTGTGTCGGAAACAGACTGAAACTGCTATAACTTTTGATCCCGTGGCCGAAATTGCTCAAATTTTTTTCTAGAGGCTGTTGGATGTATGAAGAACAGCTCCACCAATTTTCACTTTTTTTAGCGAAGGTTTGATGCACTTTCCAAATTCTCAGTAAATCAAAATATTACTTACCATCGTATGTACCAATTGTTTTATGGTCATTTGTTCCTAAAAAAAGTTTCCCAAAATTTTTTACACACCTACAACATACAATGAACATAAACTTTTATTACAACTTCAGCAGATTTTTTACCAGTTTAAAACTATAAAATTGACAAAATTTAAAACATTCACGGGATCCTGAGTGCAGTCGCCCAACCATTGGGCGACTGCATGAAAGTCGCCCAATGGTTGGGCGACTGGATGCAGTCGCCCGAGGGTAGAGCGACTGGATTAAAGTCGCCCAATGGTTGGGCGAAAGGCTTCAGTCGCCCAACCATTAGGCGACTGGAGCCTATTTTTGTAAAAAATTTTCCCGCGGGTATATTTCTGTAATTTCGAATAAAAAATGGATTATCCGTACAAAAAATTCCACGGAGTTGCTGGGTAGCGGCCGGTGTTACAGATAGATTTCCCTTTTTATAAGACAAGGAAACCAATACTTTTAAAGCGGAGCCAGCAATTTTTTAGCCTGCACAAATCTAACTATAGCAAGTATTTATATGATAAAAACACTATCTTTAATCTTATCGATTACAGAGAATCACCGGGGTCGCCTCGCAGCGGCTCCGCCGGTAGTTTACGGAGTAGTATGCTCCTCTATCTGTACGAGTACGACGATGGAAAATGGATTTTTCCTGTGAAATCGTTAGCTGCAATTCGTGCATGTATGTGCGCCTAGAAGTTCGTTTCACTTTCCTGTGAGCCGTTTCCTCCCCCCGTTTGTCCTCGGGTGGGCATCGGTTTCCACGACAGCTAATATCCAGAGCAGAGGAGGGCGAAGGGGACGCGATGGGGCCAGCCCAGGGGAGGAGAAGAGAGGAGAGGAGGTGACGCCATATGCTTAACCCACAGAGAGGGACAGCCGGACAGGGACAAAACGGGTTTGCTTGCTGGGCTCCCGCGCTTGCTTCTTGCAGTGTCTTCGCGTGTTGCCTTCTCGCGCGCCACCCCCGTTTCGCTCGCTCGCCGTGCGTGCGTCGCATGCGTGCAGGGGCCGTGCGGTCGATCGAGATGATGGTGAGTCCCCCGTGTGCTTCCGCACTGCACTGCATGCACGGGACGACCTGTCCGCGTCGGGATAATACGGCGAGGTGTCGACAAGAATGCAAGATAGTGTGGTAGGCTTTGCGTGCCACTTTTGTCGAAGTTGCGGTCTAATTTGGGTGGGGACCATTTAGGTTTTTTTTTGTGATTTATGGCTGAAAAGTACTGTAGCTGACTGAAATAACATTGTAGTTGACAGAGACTTATTTAGCATGAAAAAACACTGTAATTGAACGGGTTCGATTCTGGCAAGGAAAGGCTAGCTACATGTTCTCTCTTGTACGCGTCTAGTGTTTTCCGTGTTTTTTTCCCTGTATGACACATGGAAGGAGAAGAGAGATTTGCGAGTGTATGTGGGCTCAATTACATGTGATGTATACACAGATTAATTGAATGTACGCAGGCATGCAGTGATCTTTATATTCTTTTCTGAACTCAAATCACAGAGAGTTGGCTAGTACAGTCAGGACAAGTATTAGCATGCCATGCCACTGCGCCTAATATTTGTTTTCCTTTTGTTGTTTTACATCACGCTTACTAGCTTGGTGGTGCCTACACATGGCTCGAGCATATGCTAAGCAGCCACCAGCCAGTTAATTACGAACACGAAATACCATCAGTAATTAATTCGCGGGTCAACCTTTTCCGCTTCAATTCGAACATGTAGAACCGGTTCGGTTAACTGGCCTGCAGGACGCTTGTCTTGACGAGACCGACGGGACCCGTTCCATCTTGATCCAACATCCACCGCGACCTGTTCTTTTCGATCAGGTCCTAATAGCGCATAGTACTAGTATGGAAGACACCCACGGTGAAATTAATTAGGTCTAGCTTATTTCGGTTTGAGTTTCTCACTTATTTATACTATTCTTAAATTTTGTCTTTTTCAGCTTTTTGACTTTTTATACTTTTCTGTCGGTTCTTTTTTATATTTATTTGCATTATCCGTGATAGGCTAACATATTTTTTTCTATTTTTATTTTTTAAAATTTAATTATACCAAATAAGACACCATTACCTATAGTGTAATTTTAGCCAGCTGCAGTACAATTTCAGACATAAGCCATATTTTATTCAATCGAACTGGGCGAACTCCATCGCAGGGAAAGGCCGAATTCGAGTAAATAATCAACGAGTCTAGTATGGAAGATTTCATGTCATCTCTCGTTTGGGAATGGAGCTTGCCTGTTCTCTCCTAGGGCTGAAAACGAAAACGGTAATTCTCGGTTGCCGTAAATCGTTTTTGAGAAATTACCGATTTTTTCCCCTAAACGGAAACGGTAACGGTAACCGATAAAACGGAAACGAAAACGGTAAAAAAAATCCGATAACGAAAACGATTTAGCTCTCTTCCGATCGTTTTCGAAAAATACCGTAATTACCCGGTAATATACCGTCGATAATTACCGTATTTACCGCCGACTGAGCCTGTGAGCAGTAGCACCCCCGTGAGTCCCCCGGCCCATCTCCGCTGAGAGCACCCGGGCCCATTACTCCGTCTCCCGCAGTCCCGCACGGCGCCCGCACCCCACCTCCTCCCCATTCGGCCTCGGGCCTCCAATCCCCACGCCGAGACGAGACCAACGCCAGCCGCGGAGCCGCCCAGCGCCCCAGCCCTAACTCACCTAGCCGCCGCCGCCGCCTCTGCGACTCGTCTCCCGCAGTCCCGCACGGCCGCACCCCACCTCCTCCCCATTCGGCCTCCGATCCCCACGGCGAGACCAACGCCAGCTGCCCAGCGCCCCAACCCTAACTCACCTAGCCGCCGCCGCCTCTGCGACTCGCCACGTCGTCGTGTGAGCGCCTCCCACTCCCACGCTACTGGTCGCCTCTAGTCTCCCACTCACGCTGCCGTCCTTCTCCTTCTTCAGGCGGTCGGCGGCCACATCTGAGACGAAGATGGCGCCGTCTGGAGATGCGGAGCAGCCGGCGGATGCAACACCCCGAGGCCCCCGAGCGCGAGTGATGGAGGCAGAGGGACCACTCCCTATCGACCTCGCCGCCTCTCAAACCTCGGCAGCGGCCACAGCTTCGTCTGGTAAGCTCATCTTCTTATCCGCCGTCCGCCGATGTCCTTACCGCTCTTGCCGAGCTCGAGCCCCGCCACGACGGCGGCGAGCACGCCGAACACGAGGTAGTAGAACACCTCCATGGCCAGAGAGGGGAGAGGCATGGATCGGGGAATCGATTTGGCCGGTGGTGCCGCGCTGCGTTTGCGATGTATGATGTGTATGTGTAACCATGTAGATTTTGTAACAGTCTATTCTAGTTTGATACATTTTGCTATCTTCTGAATCATGTGGAATGTCATTGTTATTCTTGGTTTGCTATAGCAAAGTCCAAACTGTAGTGAATGAAATTACCTGAGTTAACCTATTACCCATAAGCACAACTGAAGATACATCACTAGCTGCACCAACACCTCCACCCATTGCAATTCCAACATCAGCTAAAGCTAGTGCTGCAGCATCATTAATTCCATCACCAACCATGGCGACTAGCTTGTGCTCTTTCTGAAGTTCAGATATGAACCTTTTTTTCTCATGTGGTTTAACTTCAGCAATCACCTGATACACATTTGGTTATGTACAAAAATAAGCAAATCATACTGACCAGGCAAAAAAGAATAAACAAATCATGCTAACAAAAGAAATCCTAACAAAACCAGTATAAAAGAATCATCTTTTTTGTGTTGACTTTTGTAGTTGAATTGGTCTCAATCAGATAGATCATAGATATTTATATTCAATAGCGAGCCTGCTGCCACCTATTTTCATATTTTAGATATCAGGTTTGATCTACACTTATCTCTGAACGGTATTTTGATATTTTCCTTTTAATAAAAAGGGGAGCCAGGGTGTTTGCCCTTCGGTGAAAAAAGTAATCATTTTCAAAGTGCATGGTGATGTGAAATTGGGAATAACATATGGAGTAAATTTACATATTCAAGCCTTCAGTTTGCTGTAAGATATCCATAAATACTAAAAGAAAAGACATATGGAATAGTTCCTACTTCCTACAAAGGTAGATGATGTGATAACTTGATGACAAATGAATTATATTTTCAGGTAATTCAATATAATAGAAAGAAAAACTTCTGCAGCATTGGGATTCTAAAATTAATGGAAAAGCATCATCTTCAGTGCACCTTCTAAGAAGTACAGAAATTGGGTGCTAAGGACATACAGATTTATATCTTACTGATGCACTATTTCACTGTGTAGATTTATATCTTTTATACTAATAGGAGAACATTTGCACTTCATTTGTGATAGGATCCCATAAACGTGCAAGGCCAGCTGCAAGTGAAAATGCAAGCCAGAATGTTGGCATGTCTGCTTCTTCTGCAGCACCTGCATCAGCACCTTCATCTGAGAGAAGTTTAGTGCCAAGTGGTGGTACTGGTGGCACTGAAACAGATAGTGTTGATCCAATCGATGTGGATGCAGGCAGCGATGGCGAGGACAAAAATGAACCTGCTAGCAAGAGGGCCAAGAAGAGCACATCTGAAGTGTGGCAATACTTCACCAAGTACTGGGTAACAGTGAAGGTGAATGGCAAGGAGGAAAATCAGCTTTGGGCAAAGTGCAATGTCAAAGGTTGTGTAAACAAGACCAGCAAACACAGAGCTGAGAGCAGATTTGGAACAACTGGTTTGTGGACCTATCTCGCTAATTATCACTGCATCAAGAAAGGACAGCAACAGCTTACAACAAAAACTGATAAAGATACTGGCATCGCAGTTGTCCAACCTTACAAGTATGATCAAGAAGCTAGCTTGAAAAAGTTCTACGAGGCTATGATAGTTCATGAGTACCCTTTTAATATGGTTGAGCATGAATATTTCCAAGAGTGGGTCAAATCATTGCGTCCACATTATCCTCTAAAGTCTCGTGTCACAGTTAGAAAGGAAATAATAGAATATTATTTGGCTGAAAAGGATAAGTTGTATGCATACTTCAAAATCGTTCAAAGTCGCTTTAGTGCAACTATGGATATGTGGACATCCAACCAGAACAAGGGTTATATGTGTGTTACTCTTCATTGGGTTGATGATGATTGGAAAATTCAGAAGAGGATTGTTAATTTCTTCCATGTTGAAGGGCGACATACTGGTGAGAGGTTGTCATATACACTTTCTTCTTGTCTTTTGAAGTGGTATGTGGAGAAAAAGATGTTCTCTCTAAGTTTGGATAATGCAGCGGCAAATGAAGTAGCGGTTAAGGATGTCATTGTAGAACTCAAGAGGCATAGTCCTTTAGTATGTGATGGACTGTTTTTTCATGTGAGATGTGCCAATCACATTCTTAATTTGGTTGTTAGAGATGGTATGCGTGTGATTGGCTCTACAACTGAAAAGATTAGATCATTTGTAGTTGCTGTCAAGGGATCTACGGTTCAGTGGGAGGAGTTCCTGAAGTGTGCTACTGAATGTGGGCTAGATACAAAGCCTTCTCTCTCACTTGATGTTTCTACGAGATGGAATTCTACATATCTCATGTTGAGGGATGCTCTTTATTACAAGCCTGCATTTGAGAGGCTTACTTCCATCGACCGCCGCAGGTATGAGTGTATTGCTCCTTCAAGTCAGGAATGGGAGAAGGCCCACATTCTGATTCCTTTCTTGAAAAAATTCTTTGACCTGACCGAGATATTTTCTGGTACTCTATATCCAACAGCAAACCTGTTTTTTAGAGGTTTTTGTGAGATTAAGTTATATCTATCTGATTGGTGCAATAGTAATGATGCCACTCTTTGCCAAATGGCAAATGCTATGAGTGTCAAGTTTGACAAGTATTGAAGAAGTCAAATGTTGCCCTTGCTGTTGCAAATGTGCTTGATCCTAGGTTCAAGAGAAGAATTATAAAATTTTACTTGAGAAAGTTATATAGAAATTCCTACCAAGCTGAACTTGATAAATTCAATGGTGTTTTAAGGAACATGTTTCATTGTTATGTTTCTTCCGCACCTTCTTCCAAGAGTACAACACTTGTTTCATCAACTTCAGCTATAGATCAGTTTATGGATAGTGTGGATGATGAGCTTGATTCCTTCCTTTATGAAAGTGATGCATGTGGTAATGATGAAGGAATAAGTGAATTGGAGAGGTACTTAGCAGAACCACAATTGAAGGTTTCTAAAGCCAACCATAATACGTTTGATATTTTAGCATGGTGGAAAAATCAGAAGGATGAATATCCTGTCCTCTCCCTGATTGCTCGTGATGTGTTGGCAATGCAAGTGTCAACCGTGGCTTCTGAATCTGCATTTAGTGCCGGTGGACGTGTCGTCGACCCATATTGAAGCAGCCTTGATCCTAACATGGTACAAGCACTTGTTTGCACTAAGGATTGGATAACTGGAGCTAAAAGAGGTAAAAGTGTAAACTGATCTGTTGCTTTCTATTAACAATATCTTGATGTTCTTTTTACTCATGTAGCTGCCTTTTAATTTTCAGGTTCAAAGAATATTTCTTCTTTGCCTAGTGATCTTGAGGTTCTTGAAGCCATTAAGAGCAGTCTGTTTATTGGTGTATAATTATATTGATATGTATTGCAGTAGCATGTAATTCATTTCAAGTACTAACACGTTATTTCCATTGCAATTTGTAGGATGAATTTTCAGAAATGGGCGGTGATTATGTGCTTGGAGATGATGATGACATGCCGGAGGTTCAGCTATAAGAAGCATGGTTCCATTTCGTTCTTGATATGCCTATGATCTTCTTGGTAGTACCGTAGTAGTAGTTTCTTTAAGTATTATGCAATGAAAGGAAGGACCTTTTGTGGTAGTATGAGTTCGCTGTTCGTGTGATGGATGGGATCGAACTGAAGTGTTGAAGTATGCCTGCTTCATTTAGTTGAGAATTTGTGATATGATGATATGAGTTCATGGCTTAGAATTGATTATGGTTGCATGTTTTGGCTTCCTTAGATGTGGAGAATATCGTATTTTAGCTATCACTTTCATGATTTTCGATCGTTATCGATGCACTTTTGATCGAATAGTTTCGTTTCCGAATTTACCGGAATATCGATGTCGTTCTCGTTTCCGACAATATCGTATCGATTTCGTTTTCGAAAAAATAACGTGAAACTGAAAGTGATTTGACCTCCTACCGATCGTTTCCGACCGTTTTCAGCCCTATTCTCTCCCATGTTCCCTCCACATGTCATAATTTAATTGGCTCTCTAATGAATTAGTGAGATAATTAATTAATGTAGGTGATTAATTAGGCTGGTAATTAATTAGTATAAAATATTAGTATGAATAATTAGTATAGATCAATTAGAATAAATAGTAAGTATAAATTAATTACTATTATCTATTCCTCAATCGCGACGTCCTCACTGCTTTGCTTATCAGTTATCACGCCAACTTATAGCTGTTAGGAAACCTGGACTCTATCTAGAGTCCTGATTTAATTGGGCACCCCACCATAGACTATAAATAGGGACCTAGACCCCCCTCATTATGTACCCCGATGCAATCTAAAGCAATAAAGAAAGACCAGAAGTTCTCTCTACCTCTCTGTGTTCAATCTATTATTCTGTGATTCTGTGATTGATTCGTTCTTGTTCTAAGCAGAGGAATCGCTCGGACTGGTCTCCAGCGTCGGTTCCTCAACACGTTATCAGCACGACTTCGCTCCGGTGAACGAGGTAATCATCGAAGCACAGATTGATTTTCTAGATCGCTTTTGAATCTGTATTTTCTTTTCGCGTTCTAGATTGAAATTCTACGGTGCAAATCCGCCCTAATCTACCGCGAGCAGACTTGAAGTCGCCAGCACAATGCCGATCGGTAGATTGTGAAACGGGGTAGATGTTGATTGCACTGTAGAACGATGCAAATCCGCCCTAAATCTACCGCGAGCAGATCTGAAATCGCCGGCACAATGTCGATCGGTAGATTGCGAAAAAAGGGGTAGATGTCGATTGCATCCTAGATTGAAAAACGAAAGCAGAAATTTTACATGATTTTTGCTCGATCCCGCATGATCACTGCATCAAATTTACGCATCTGTTCTTCCTGTTATGCATGGCATCACAAAAGAAAAAAAACCATTGGCCAGAAGCCGCCTGGGAGCTGCTGGCCTCATCGTCGTCGACGCCAGCCGCCCGTATGCGGCCGGCCTCTCGCCGCCGTACCATCCCCGCATGGCACCGCCGCTCCCCGGCCTTGGCTCCGGTCGCCAGCAGGGTCCACCGCGCCCGCACGCGCGTTTGCACCGCCGCCCGAAGCGGCTTCCGCATGCTCGCTGGCGCTCGCAGCAGCCGTGCCCCAGCCCCGCAGCCGCCGCGCTCCGGCCCGCCGCTCCCGGCCGCCGCACCGGCTCCTCCGCCGCTCCCGCCATGGCCGACGCCCGCATGCGTGTGCCGCCCCAGCTCCACCACGCCGCCGAACCGGCTCCGACGCCCGCATGCGCGCCGCCCCCGCTGACGCCTCGGCTTCCCCTCTGCGCCAGCATGCGCGCTGGGCCCTGCCTCGGTTTCCCTGCCGCCGTTCCGCGCATGGCCGCCTCGCCCTGTATGGCGTCGCCCCGCCGCCAGCCGCCGGCTCCTCCATTGCGCGGCGTAGTTCCCGCCCCGCCGGCCACCGGTTCGCCGACGCACGGCCATCGGTGCCTCGGACCACACGCCCGCACGTGCGCTTGACGCGCTGCCGTGCCCGCAGCGCCCGCTCGCCTTCCAGCCGCCTCCGCCCGCCAGGTGGCTGCCCCTTTTGCGCCGCCGCCACCGAGGTAGGGAAACCCTACCTCCCTCCCGTGTGAAAACCGGTCGGGCAGGCCGGCTGGGCTGTTGGGCCGAATAGGCCGTGCGGGTCAAGGGCAAAACGGGCCGGGTCAAAAGAAAAAAAGGTGGGCCGCGCGGTGGGGGAAGAAAAGATGGGCCAGGGGGAGGAAAAGGGGGGCCTAGCCGAAAAAAAGGAGGAGGGCCGGTAGGGGCACTGGTCAATTTAAGAAAACACCCCCGAATTTCTGTGAAATTACAGAAAAGCCCTTAAATTTTGCATATGAGTCCTGATTTTTGCAGATAAGGCCTCGCAGTTCCGAAAATTGCGAATAAGCCCTCAAATTTACGAGTGGGTCCAGAATTTTGCAGAAAACCCCTCGGTAAATCAGAAAATTATGCGAATTTTTCTCTGAACTGGAAATTTGCGTAAAAACCCCCTGGAATTGCAGAATTTGCTGAAATTTCATATTTTAGCATAAAAGGGCCTCGGGAATCCGAATTTTGAATTATTTTTAGCATTTGAAGCTTATTTATTTATGTCATTATTATTCTCTGTATTTTCTGTATTTATTTACTGTTTTGGTTAATTGTAATTGCTGAAAATTGCTTTTAATCACTGAAATTAGCAGTAAAATTATAGAAAATGCATAGAAAATTCTGAAACATTGCGAGAACCTTTTGTACTATTTATTTACCTGCAGTGAATTATTCCGTGCATGTCTACCAGCAGTAGACTTATACACATTTAGATGACTAGCATAACGAACTGGAAGTTCGAGGAGCTGGCCCAGCATGGCCAAAACTATCTGACGTAGGCATCCGATGTCGAGATTGTGCTTGGAGACAGGAAGCTCCGCGCTACTATTGGGATTGGCGGACTGAATGACGCTCAACCCAAACCTGAGGAGAATGATCAGGCACTTCATTTTCTCAGGCACCACCTCTGCCTCACTCTCAAGAATGAGTATATGACGGAGAAGAGCGCGCTGGCACTCTGGACCGCACTCCAGAAGCGGTTTGAGAGGCTAAAGTACACCATTCTTCCTCAAGCAGAGCGAGAGTGGATTAGACTGAGGTTTTGCCGACTTTAAGACGGTCAGGGAATACAATTCTGCCTTGCACAGGATTTGTACCCCAATACAGAAAATTGAGAAAAACCTTCCACCCCAATATAGCACAATCCGCACGCAACTATCGTCAAAATGGCTATGAGGAATACGCCGAATTGACTGATATGATGCAAGTTGCGGAGGCTCAGGACAAAGTTCTCCGTAAGAACTACGTCACTCAGCCACCTGGGAGCTCCCCTGGCCGTGAAGCCAACGCCGGGAGCTACAAGGTGCGAAAAGCTCTTAATGAGAGAAGGGGAAGGAAGGGTAAGGCCGCAGCCCAGAAAGGCGAATCAGATGCTCCACGAGAGAATAAGGCCAGCAAGCCAAAGCGGGATGGTCAAGGGCAGTATGAAGCCCACTCTACATCGGCTGAGGGGGAGAATTCTGAATAGCTGCCTGCACCGATGGAAGTTGAAACCATCACGACAGCAGTAATCCCTCTCGACCTAGAAGTAGTTAACGCCATGATTTCTCTTGAAGAGAATGTCAACCCCCAAGAAAATAGCAGAAGAAGTATAGTGCACTGAATGCATTTCGACTTTAATTGTCATTTATTTTGTATGGAAGAATATGTTAGAATTTGCATGGATGGTACTTAAGAATTGTTATGTTCTCGTGATGGTTGGATGATATTTGAAGAATTCATTCATTTATTCAGTTAATGATGGCACGATATGTTCTGATATTGGAGTATTTTATCTATGTGTTGATTGCCTTCTCATGCATGTTAATAAAATACCCTATATTAGAACGCGTGTAGCGCCCCATGAAGGAAGTGTGCTTAGCTAGCAGCGGCACAACGCATATCATCTTAAGAGAGACTAAGTTTTCAGTCGATTCGTAAGAGCACTGGCAGCTTTACGACAATTGTTAGAAGCGATGCATGTATAACTGGTTCAGATAGAGCCACAATGGGCACAGCTTTGGTCATTGAAGAAGCCTTATTGTACCCAGAATCGACTAGAACTCTCTTAAATTTTAAAGATATTCGCGCCAATAGTTTCCAAGTTGAGACTAAAGAAGAGTACGGTACGGAATACCTGCTCATTATGAAGCGCAACGAGAACAGAATTAGAAAAGCTTCCTTCACTTGAAACTGGGCTATATTATACCAACATTAAAACGCCTGCAGCGTACACTGTACTGAAGACAGTGTTTAAAAGCTCTGAACTCTTCTGTCTCTGGCATGACAGATTAGGCCACCCAAGTCTTCGGATGATGAGAAACATAATAAATAACTCGCATGGGCATAATATTAATGTGAAGAATTTCCCGAATCATGAAGATTTTGTGTGCCCTGCATGTGCCACCGGGAAATAATAACTAGACCCTCCACTCTGGAAGTGAAGGATGAAGTCCCTGCATTCCTGGAACGCATCCAGGGAGACATTTGCGGTCCCATTCAGCCCATCTCAGGGCCATTTAAGTATTTCATGGTGCTCATTGACGCTTCATCGAAGTGGTCATATGTGGGTTTGTTGTCCACAAGAAACCACGCCTTTGCAAAATTGATCTCGCAGATCATTCGCATCAGAAATGTGTTTCCAGATCATCATATCAAGTCCATCCGAATGGACAACGCCGGAGAATTTACTTCAAAGGCATTTGATGATTATTGCATGGCGATGGGAATTGCAGTTGAGCACTCGGTACCGCATATCCATACCCAGAACGGTTTGGCAGAGGCTTTAATTAAAAGAATTAAATTCATTGCCCGGCCCCTCTTGCATAAAAGTAATTTGCCTGCTACATGTTGGGGACACGCAGTCCTTCATGCAGCGAATCTCATCAACCTTAGACCTTCGGCCTACAATATCCATTCACCTATGCAACTAGCGCAATGGTCAGCACCAAAGATTTCCCAACATTAGGGGGAGGAAATCAACCCCTTGATGAAGAATGTCGGGAAATTATGTGGCAAGCCTGGGGAATCCATGTAGATGACCCACGCACTAGAGAAGTCCAGAAGACATTACATGGCAAGCCACGGGAATTCATGCAGATGACCCGCGCATTAGTGAAGCAAATAGAGAAGTCCAAAAGACAATAGAAGTCCAGAAGACAAGAGAAGTCTAGAAGACAATAGATTTGCAAGCATTAGCAAATCAACTGCCTGATCACTTTAGTGATTTGAAGAGCGTGACTAAGTCGCATGTGCCTGCACGCACTGCACCGGAGAGGGTTGAAATACCAAAGAAAGCAGAAGGTATCCCTAATCTCGTCCAGAGGCCTCAGAAAAATAAAAAAGAGGACGAGAACTCCGGTTCCTCGAATCCTTAGTAACCGGGGACGCCTGGTGAAAAAGGATAAGAGGGATTTATCACAGCCGATCATTGAAGTTCCCTAGAATGAGAAGGGGGGCCAGTTGAGACCTGGCACAAGTATGACACCTTCAGAAAAGGGCATACCGGATCTGAATATCCCCATCGGCATGGATGTGTGCGCACACATCGGAGCCGAAAAACTAAAGGGACTTGCCACCGCAATTGAAAGAAGCGATGTGCAAGGCAAAGCTCTAGCAGAAGCAATCGCTCCAGAAGAAGCAACTCATGAAGAAATAGCTATAAATTATGTGCACACGGGAGAGTCCCTGAATAGGACAACAGCTAATATCGATATCTACTTCGCAAAGAAAATTGCCACCATCATCGATCTTGATCCCGAGCCTGCATCGCTCGCTGAATGTAAGAAAAGATCAGATTGGGAAGATTGGAAGAAGGCAATAGCAACTGAATTGCTATCTCTGAATAAAAGAGAGGTGTTTGGGCCCGTATGTCGCACACCTCCCCACATACACCCCGTTGGGCACAAGTGGGTATTTGTTCGAAAGAGAAATGAAAGAAATGAAGTAGTGAGATACAAAGCAAGGCTAGTAGCCCAAGGTTTCACTCAACGTCCTGGAGTTGATTATGAAGAAACCTACTCCCCGGTCATGAGTGGAATTACCTTTAGATACTTGATCTCAATGGCAGTGAACTTGAACTTAGAAATAAAATTGATGGATGTTGTGATTGCATACCTCTACGGTAACTTGGATTCGGAGATTTATATGAAAGTCCCTGAAGGAATATCTCTCCCGAACCAAGACAGAGCAAATAGAAATCTGTACAGTGTGAAACTTAGAAAGTCACTGTATGGACTGAAACAATCTGGAAATATGTGGTATAATCGCTTGAGTGACTTTCTCCGCAAGAAAGGCTGCACGAACAATGAAGACTGTCCTTGTGTATTTATACGGCGATCCCAGAATGGATTCTGTATAATCTTTGTGTATGTAGATGATTAGAATATCATCGGGACAGTCGAAGACATAAAAGAAGCAAGCTCCTACTTGGAGTCAGAATTTGAAATGAAAGATTGGGAAAGACCAAGTTTTGCTTAGGCCTGCAGCTTGAGCATGTCCCTGAAGGAATCTTGGTACATCAGTCGACCTACACCCAGAAGGTGCTTGAAAGGTTTGGCTTCGAGAAGGCATTTCCCTCGAAAGTACCGATGATCGGTAGGTCTTTACAGCAAGAAAAAGATCCTTTCCGACCTAGGGAAGAGGGGGAGGAAGTCCTGGGACCGGAATTCCCATACTTGAGTGCAGTGGGAGCACTCATGTATTTAGCAAACTGCACTAGACCGGACATTGCATTTGTCGTGAACATGTTAGCAAGGTACAGTGCAGAGCCCACCAAAAGGCATTGGCAGGGCATAAAGGACATTTTCCAATACCTCTAAGGTAGCAAAGACCTCAGATTGTTTTACAGAAAGAATCAAGATTTGAACTTGATTGGCTATGTAGATGCTGGGTATCTGTCAGACCCGCATACCGCTAAGTCACAAACAGGCTATGTATTCCTGTGTGGTGGAACTGTAATTTCATGGAAATCGTCTAAGCAAAGTCTGGTAGCTACTTCGACGAACCACTCAGAAATTATAGCACTGTATGAAGCCGCACGAGAGTGCGCTTGGCTCCGCCGAATGGTTCACCACATCCAGCAGTCATATGGGATGAACATTGTGCAAACCCCCACAATTATCTATGAAGATAATGCCGCTTGCGTTGCACAAGTGCAAACGGGCTATGTGAAGAGTCATCTCACAAAGCATATCAACCCCAAGTTCTTCTATGCACATGAATTGCAAACGATGGACGAGATTAAAGTACTGCATACTAAGTCATATGAAAATCTCGCAGATTTATTCACTAAGTCACTCCCCGCATCTAGCTTTGAAAGGTGCGTGCGTGGAATTGGAATGACGAGACTTAGAGAAGTGTAGAATTCAGGGGGAGAATTCTCACAAGCCCGCTAATAAATCTTGATCATGAAGATTAAGTACTCAAAAATAAAGTCTTGCAGACTAAATGAATTTGGGTGAATTGTACTCTTTTTCCCTTGACGAGTTTTCCATGAAGTTTCTCGACCAAGGTTTTTAACGAGACAATTCGTGCATCGCAGCATCACATGTATCATGTACTCTTTCTCCAAATTTTTTTCCACTGGGTTTTTATGGAGTTTTGACGAGGCATGAGCATGTTGGGTGAGTGCCCAAGGGGGAGTGTTAGGAAACCTGGACTCTATCCAGAGTCCTGATCTAATTGGGCACCCCACCGTAGACTATAAATAGAGACCTAGACCCCCCTCATTATGTACCCCGATGCAATCTAAAGCAATAAAGAAAGACCAGAAGTTCTCTCTACCTTTCTGTGTTCAATCTATTATTCTATGATTCTGTGATTGATTCGTTCTTGTTCTAAGCAGAGGAATCGCTCGGACTGGTCTCCAGCGTCGGTTCCTCAACAATAGCTTCCTCGTCATCTATAGGGAGCCTTTTGTACCGCTCTGCCCCGCGCGCGCTAGCTCGTTGCTTGCTGCTGCTGCTGCGCAAAAGCGCATGAATCCCAGGGAGCCGAGCGCGCGGTCGCCGTCCGGCTGTCTCGGTCCGCGCGCTGGCGCCTCCACCGCGACGGCAACGCGGATCGTTTTCCCGCACCGCGCCGTGGGCCTACGTACGCCCGTCAGCCCATGCACAGGTCCACACGGAGCGACGGTTTCGCGCGCGGCCACGCCCGGGGCCAGACGACTCTGGTCCGTCGTCTGATCGCTTCACTCGCTCTCTCCTCCAGTCCTCCTCCTCTTGGGCCAGCTGCTCGCCTTTTTTCCGGGCGTTTTTCACGTCGAATTTTTTTTTATGATTATCTCCTACTCTTGTGGTAAACTCTCTGCGGCGAAGTACGTTGCTTGTTTTACTTGAGTATGTGCGTATGAATGGTTAAGGAAGTGTGGTTGGTGAGTCCAGTTCGAATAATTTTTCTTAGATAGAAAATAGATCAAATTATGGAATAATATAAGAAAATAATAAATTGAATATGGAGAGATTGAGGAATTCATTCTCCTTTCTTTATTAATTTCTTCTTTAAAAGATATAAGTTACAATGATTGAGACCATATTTATAGATTAAGTGGTGATATGTCCATCATAGGCTAAGGCCTCAGGCCTAGCCCAGATTTCCCAACACTCTCTTTGGGCACTTATCCGACACATTCATGCCTTATTAAAATTCTATAAAAATCCAATAGAAAAAATTTAGAGAAAGAGTACTTGTGGAAGGGAAAGCCAATGCCTTTTGGTATCGGAAAATGTTCTTTATTCTCTACCAATACCTTTTGGTAGGTTCTACACTATATCTTGCTAATAGGTTTACGGCAAATGTGATGTTCGGTCTAATGCAGTTTGCTAAATACATAAGTGCTCTCACTGCACTTAAGTACGAAAATTCTGGTCCCAGAACTTCCTCTCCCTCTTCTCTAGGTCGGTATGGATCTTTGCCTTGCTGTAAAGATCGCCCAATCATTGGTACTTTCGAAAGGTATGCATTTTCAAAGCCAAATCTTTCTAACACCTTTTGAATGAATGTGGATTGATATACTAATATTCCTTCTGGAACATACTCGAGCTGTAAGCCTAAGTAATATTTGGTTTTACCCAAATCTTTCATTTCGAATTCTGACTCCAGGTAAGAACTCGCCTCTTTTATATCTTCCAAGATTCTGATGATATTTAGATCATCTACATATACTAAGATTATACAAAATCCATTCTGGAATCATCGTATAAATATACAAGGACAATTCTCAATGTTCATGTAGCCTTTCTTACAAAGAAAGTCGCTTAAGTGATTATACCATATCTTGCCTAATTGTTTAAGTCCGTATAGTAATTTCCTGAGCTTCACACTGTACAGATTTCTATTTGCTCTGTCTTGATTCGAGACAGTGATACCTTCAGGTACCTTCATGTAAATATCCGAATCCAAATTTTCATAAAGGTATGCAGTTACCACGCCTATTAACTTTATTTCTAAATTCAAGTTCACTGCCGTCGAGATTAAATATTTAAAAGTTATACCACCCATGCCATCGAGATTACTATTCTTGCAAAAACACAACCAAAAAGTGCCAATATAAGAAAAACTCTAGTGATTCCGTTTCTACATAGACTTTGCCATTTTTGGTAGCCGTATATTGTGCTCCATTCCATGCATCTAGCATGTGCGAATTTATTGCTGGCCTGCTTGTTCCACAATGAGCCTTAGGGCATGTACAACGCGCGTTTCGGCGTCGTCTCCATGCTGTCAACTTTGCAAAAAGAACCCCGCCGGATGCAAGAGATAGCGAGGTCGTCGTCTGGTGAAAGGACGACCCCGGCTCGTGCTCCCACGCCAATAGACACCTTCGCCGCGCCTTGTACGAGCCGTCGACTCCAAGCGCCGGCGCCCCAGATCCGCTGCGCGCGTGTCGATGTCCCCACGTGGACCAGCGCGGGAAGGTGAGGACCGGTCCAGCGAGACCGGTGGTGCGCGGCGGAGGCTCCAGCAGGCCGGCAGCGGAGGCTCCAGCGGGCACGACGTTGTGCGTGGCGGCCGGGTGCGCGACGGATGCTCCAGCTGGCCGACGTCGTGCATGGCAGCCGGGAGCGTGGCGGAGGCTCCAGCAGGCCAACGGCGGAGGCTCCAGCGGGCTCGGCACCGGGCGTGGCGGCCAGATGCGCGACGGATGCTCAGCGGGCCGGCGGCAGAGGCTCCAGCGGGCACAGCTGAGCAGCTGCGTGGCGAGGTGCTAGAAAGCGGCGGCCGAACGGCAGCCGGGCTGCTTGCTGCCTCTACACCTGACTGAACCCGAGTTCAGTCACAAACTGCTCTGTTCCCTCCCTTTTTTCTCATGATTTCGTGTATAGACAACTGAATCGATCTCAAGATTTATTGTTCATGGTTCATAGTTAAATCCATGGATTTACTTTAGCTTAGCATCATCACCGTGGCAGCTGATCCCTTTATTTTGGCTAGTAGTTTAGCATCATCAGTCATCACAATGACTTGTTACCAACTTACCAGTAGTTTAGCTTAACATCCACATCTTCTGAATATTACCTGTTGTAGATCTTGCCCTGCTGCCATTCAGTGTAGTCTGTTTTTTGCCATGCCTATATGTTATTTTGCATTTTATATATAAATATATTAATATATCATTTATATTGATGGTTCCAAAAAATATTATAACCATGATCATTTTATTTTTTGCTTGATCTTTTTGTATCAACAAGCAACACAATGATGTACATGAATAATATTCACGCTCGATCATGGCTACATGTAAGTATTAAACAGTTAGCAGACAGTCAAATAGGCAGTGCATTGTACACACTGTCTATTTAGCCGTCTGCGTGTGCTGTGACATCATCATACAGACAGCAAGCTGTCTGTGGGTTGTACATGCCCTTAGAGTCTCTTTTTTCAGCTTTTAAAAACTATTTTTCAGTTTTTCTATAGTAATTAGCTTTGGAATAGATTGTCTTTTCAAAGCGGGATATATAAATTGATTATAGTACACGATATAATAACTTCATTTATATCGGCTAAAACCACATATGATTTTATGTTATTCCGTATTCTCTTACACAAACAGCCCAAAAGGTATAAATCACAGCCAAAAGCTATAAACTGAAGTGAAAAAGAACAAACCTGATCAACCAAGAAAGGAAGATTGCCATAGCTAGCTACTGGCGTTCGCTCTATTTTTTTCAACGTCTCATAACTTTTGATTGCGGTTGAAAGGCCTGATAAATAGTACCAACCGATAAAAAATCGTTAACAAAAAATCACTGGAAAGATGAAAAGATGTCTTCAATGAACGCGTGCAATGCATGATTCAAGATTGGCGAGGGATTTCAGCTGGTTTTTTTGGGGCTTTTAGTTTATGGCTTTTATCTTATGCTATAGTAACTAGCTTTTAAACAGTGTGTCTTTTTAAGGCGAGGTTTACAAATGGATTGTAGTAGTCACTATACCGAATTCATCTATATCGATCAAAATCACACACGAATCTCTTTTTTCATACTCTCTCTTATAAATAGTCAAAATTAAAAAATTTAAACTAAAAGTTATAAGCTACAGTTCAAAGTAGAGTTTGGACCACTGAACTCTACAGTAGAATGACTGTTGGAAGAAGTTTCCATTTCGGCACCTGGAACCCACCACAACGGGATTAGCTCCATGGGCCTTGGGCAGCAAAAGAAAGATTTGCTTGGGGTGCACGTGACATATGGTCACAGTAATTTTGCTGATCCAACTGAAGTCCACATAAGTATGGGTGCCCACGACAGTATTGAACCCATGTAAGCCATGCATGCGTGTGAGTTAAAAGTTATGAACACCGGCCAGGCCAACATCGTTAAAATGCAATCAGTGGCGGACGCCGGGTATTAGTTCAGCCGGTGCTCAAAAATCCTGTTCGCACAACTACTTCGCAGCGGACGTGTGTAATATCGCCTGGATTCTATCCATCTTCCCAACTCCGGCGTCGATGAGGGTCGGCGCCGGTGTAGCTGGTGCTCTAGCTTCAGTTGCACCGCACTAGCGGTGAATCTGTCCCTAAATGCAATTCAATCTGCATTTTATGTTAAGTGAGAACGAAAGTGTAAACGTAATTGTTTTGTTTTGTGTGCTCAGACGTTCCAAACTCGACATCAGTACTAAAGCACTTCAAAAATTCCAAATCCTATAATATCAGCCAGCCGAAACTTGTGACAACCTGAAGATGCTGCCACTCTTGCAAATCAACTCCACGTGACACCAATCTGATCAAAGTGGTGATCTAACTAGTTTGATCTAATTAGTTTTTAGTTTAAGCTTTTGACTGTGTCTTTTATCTTTTGGCTGAATATAAAAGAATAAGTAAAAAAAAGGAAAGACAAAAATGTTAAAATAAGCCGAAATTAGAATCTAATGTATTCTAAGTGACTTCTAACTTAAATAAGATAAAATAAAAAAAACCGAATATGTTTAGAGTGGAGCTAATATCCCGCCGAAAATAGAAAAAAAACCTGATCAAGTACAGGTAGGCACCAACACAGAGCCGACACGGCTAATTAAGCACCCCACTCCCTCCCAGGGCAAAAAATACAAATAAAAACTAAACACCGACGAAGACCCATCTCTCCCGCCAGCGCCGCCACGTACGCCGGGCGCCGGACTGGTCGAGGGAGCAGAGGAATCCTTCCATCCCAACGACCACGCAGGCGCAACAGAACCCCACGTGACCACACGCCGAGGCCGCTCCGTTCCAACCGCGCGATCGACGAGGGCAGCGGCCATTTCACCGTGCGCGCGCGCGCCCGCCTGCGGCTGACGGACCAGATCATCAGACCGATGGAATCAGCGAGGGACGATGCCCGTCTCGTGCCAGCGCGCCGACCCGGCGCGTTCCGCGGCGCCCAATCGGCGCCACACCGACACCATTCCTCCCCTATAAGTGGAACGGCACCTTTCCCCGTTAAGCTCCGCCCCAGTTAGAAGCTCGAGAGTATCATTCCAAAGCCCCGAGGCAGAGGAGAGCTAGCTACCAGCTGATCGAGGAGGGAATTGATAACCGGAGATGGCGACCGAGGGCGGCGCCCGTCACGTCGCGCTGTTCTTGCTCGTCTGCGCGGCTGCTCGAGCTGCTTCGGCCGGCGATGGTGAGAGCCTCGAAAGCTTCGTCGTGTGCACTTTACCCCTTGCATGGTTAGTTAATTTGTACGTTGGTGGGACGAGACTGCATGCAAAGTTCAATTTTACTCCACTGTAAGCTCTTCTCTGCCAACCACTAGTTAACATGAACACTACGAGAAGTAATTACTGTCCCCTCATTGTTCTTAGCGGTCTTATGCTAGCTGTTAGTGATGCTAGTGTTGCTACCTACACTACAATTGCACGGCTAGTTTCAGCGTAATTTCGTTACATAAAAAACTATAGTGTATGTTGGTTTGGCAACATTTTCAATGGACGAAGGTGACTTAGACAATAAATAACTGTTAGTGGAATTGTACACTGCGTACTCAAGAAGCAGATTCATGGACGGAAACTGTCCTGGTAGTCACGAATGACCAGCAATTACCATCCCATTACTAGAGATCATCCCCTAGCTAGCTACTAGAACAGAGATTAAAACAGTTAATCAATGCCTGTTCCAGCCGCCGGCCGGCCTCCGCTGAAAGTTATTCATGAAGGAAGAAGGATAACAGGATCACCTGATCACCTCCGTATCCTAATAGTTCTCTCAAGATGATTTCTTTTACTTTGGGAAGGCAGCATTGGGGAGGTCTTATCCGAAACATTCTCGTTTCTTACGTTGGGATAATTAGATCAAAGTAGTCATGCAGGGAGAATGAGCCCAGCTTAAATTTACAGGGGGATAGTAAGATTTATGACATTTTTAAGTGGCATACACGTACACTAGAACGCTAGACAGCAAGTGAGGTGCACTGTTCACCAGCTTCTAATTATTCCTTGATAAATTATCTGAGTGCATTCATGTGAGTAGAGTGTCTCTTTATCCCAGAAATGCTGGCGTTGACTTGTTAGTTCCACGATAAGAAGCCACAGAAATCAGATCAGGGTCCTGCGCGCATTCTCACGTGCGTAGGAATATATAGTTCAGAGAAGAAGTAGAATGCGTTCGACTAGTTTACTACTGCAGAATCTTGATCATCATGTGAAATCGAGATGCTCCTGGATCTCGTAAGCCGTAACATGCTACGATTTTCAATGGCCGTCTTGTGGATCATGATGTGATTGTTTGAGGGCCGTGATATGGGACTACACGACCGTCACATGCATGTATCTGCAGGAGTTGGCCATGCTCAAACTAGCCTGTTAGCTTGCTCGGTGATGCATCATGCATGGGGACATGTTAACCTACCATGTCAGATTTAGGACTGTTGGATTAAAGATCTAATGGCCATAAATTCTCTCCCCTCCCTCTTGAATCCTACCTCCTCTCCTTTGGAAAAAAAATCTCCCCCTTCAAAAATAATATAAGGATCACAAATTTAGATGATAGTTAGGAAAAAAACATCCGGATGATATCTAAACACTCCCAACAAACTAACGTAGTCTAGACTTCTAGTGTATAATCAGAATCGTATGGTTCTGCATACTTGTCAGTTACTGAAGAACAACCTGGCATGGTCGAATTTTCTTGGCTTGCCTTACACAAGTATGTACCAGTTCTGGCACGTCATGTCATGCATACTGCAGGCCCGCTGCTGAACGGCAACTTCGAGTACGCGCCGGACAGGTCCCAGATGGACGGCTCGAGGGTGATGGGGGAGTGCGCGATACCGTACTGGAAGATCTCCGGGATCGTGGAGTACATCGAGTCCGGGCAGAAGCAGGGGGACATGGTCCTAACTGTGCCGGAGGGTGCGCACGCCGTGCGGCTCGGCAACGAGGCCTCCATCCAGCAGCAGCTCAGCGTGACGCAGGGCATGTACTACTCCATCACCTTCAGCGCGGCGCGCACCTGCGCCCAGTCTGAGAAGCTGAGCGTGTCGGTCATCCCCGGCGACGCGTCCGGCGAGCTCCCCATCCAGACGGTGTACACCAGCACCGGCTGGGACTCCTACTCCTGGGCCTTTGTGGCGAAGTGGGGCGTCGTGTCGTTCATCATCCACAACCCCGGGCAACAGGACGACCCCGCGTGTGGCCCCATCATCGACGCCGTTGCCATCAAGACGCTCTACCTTCCTCAGGCCACCCAGAGTAAGAACAGACTCCCACGATCCAGCTGGGATCGCGTGTGTGTGTGTAAATGATTCCATATTGTACCTATACAAAACTTTGTTACGAATTTTTTGTGACACGTACGGTACGTACCTACACTGAGCAGATAACATGCTGAACAATGGGGACTTCGAGGAGGGGCCGTACATCGCCCCGGACTCCCCTTGGGGGGTGCTGGTGCCGCCGATGGACGAGGACGACGTCTCGCCGCTGCCGGGGTGGATGATCATGTCGTACTCCAAGTCCGTCAAGTACATAAACTCGCCGCACTTCGCAGTACCGCACGGCTCGCGCGCCGTGGAGCTGGTGGCCGGCGTGGAGACCGCGCTGGTGCAAGAGGTGGACACCGTGCCCGGGAGATCGTACAGGCTGGAGTTCTCCGTCGGGGACGCGGCCAACGGGTGCGTGGCGTATGATCCGCCCATGTCGGTGCAGGCGTCCACGGCGCACGAGAGCACGAGGGTGCCATACTATTCCCAGGGCACCGGCGGGTACACGCGCGCCGCGCTCGACTTCACGGCGACCGGAAACCGTACGCGGGTGGTGTTGTTCAGCTTGGGCTACCACACCAAGTCTGACGGCTCCGGCACGCTCTGCGGGCCCGTCGTCGACGACGCCTCGCTCGTCTGCGTTTCCCAGCCGCCTGCTCGCCGGTTGCTCCGCTAATTCGTTACAGAAGCTGACGGCCGGTCATACCCGTACTACATGGAGTATTGGGAAATGACTGTGCTGAGAATAGTACTTGCATGCCCTCTTGGCTTCGCGATTGTACCAGCACCCATTTCTTTCGTTTCCTATTTTCTTAGGAGAGGCTATTGTTTTTCTTTTATTGAACTTCTCTGATATATCCATATGAACATCAGTGGACCCAACATGATTCAAAGGTATTCAGATGAACATCTGAATTTTTTGTGTAATATCTATTATTTAGTATGCATATTATACATATATTAAGAATTAGACAAAATATTTCATATATATACCCCTAATTGATTTTAACCCACTCCCACACCTCCCCTCCCCTAATTGATTTCAACTCATTCACATGCCTCCCCTCTCCAATTCACTTAAAATAGCGCAGCTTAATAACCCCATCTACCCCTCATCTGGCCCATCTGCAAACCGCTTGAACCTTAACCTATCCCCTCCCTTCCCCTTTCTCTCCCATCTCTCTTTGCGACTCTCTCAGTTTCCACTAATCCAGACAAAAATTGCCAAATCCAGTGGCACTAGCGCACAAGATCGAAGGGCAATTGGACACTAAGCGACTTGGTAAGGCATTGAGAGCAACTATGGCCTCTGGCTTAGCCTCGATGGTAAGGAGCATAGTTACGACAAACGGCGATATATCTGCAAGGAGCAAACATGCGATAGCTGTCACCTGAGAGCTAAGGAGGGAGCGTGCGGTGGCGGGGGCTAGGTCAATGAGGGAATAGGCACTAAACAACAACTATACATTGTTATGCGATGATGGACGCAGGCCATGCACATCAGACTGCATCAACATAGTTTTATCTTAAGTTATTTCGTAATTTCTCTAAAATATTTGTTAATTTTTTAAATTATTTATAGATGTTGTATCTAGCATGAAATAATTTGTACTTTTTTTTGCTATTGTGGGCTTTATATTTTATTTATCAACTCTGAATACCCATTTTAGAAATCTGGGGTCCACCATTGCATATGAAGCTGATTATATTGTATGATAATTGTTATTTGGATTTTCTGGCACATATATATACTCCATTCATCTAGCTCCTTTTATACTGTAGTGAATTTAGATGCTGCATGAGCCACTCCATAATACATACTTCATTGAGTCACTAAAGAATATCGTTTTTGGTATGTGCAGTCAAATTTTCTAATCTTTGGCTATCATATCTTTTTCAATATTTAGATTGAGCACGTAAAAATGGTATGTATAGATTTTTTTTTGAAAAGAACATTCTTAATAGTATAATTTTGTTATGTTTTATAAACTTACCATAATAGAAATTTGTGGTCAAAGTTGTGTTTTGAGAACTATATTGATGTCCAAAATGATATTTTTTTGTTGTGACTTGAGGGAGTAATTGCATACCCCTGCTTTACAAAAAAAAATTTGTTCTATTTTTCTGAAATTCAAGTGTTCTTGTGGTTGCTTACATATAATAAGCTGGTAACTCGTGATGATCTCATTAGAAGAAAGTGGAAGTTGCTCTTACTATGCGGAGGATGAAATTGTTTACCATTTTTTTTCTGTTGTAATGTGGATGCCAATGTTTAGAATCTGACGCTAAAATTTGTTAAACCTTGACTGCTCATATACATAAAAGTACTTAAAACTCTGAGCAATAGATTTGTCATATTTCTGTTTCGATATATTTTATAACTTTAACTAACATATAACCAAAGAAAGGTAAAGGTGAAACGGCATCTTTTTAAGAATAAAGTAGTTTATATACATGATTCAGTCAATTGAGCTAGAGTACTCTGAAGGGCAGAAAGTTTGGGAGTTACTACTGACTTGTAAAAACATATCTTGATATTAAAATTTTGCATCTAAACAGTCTCCCTCGGCCATTGATTCAGATCCTCTGCCTTGCCATTGTAATGGCACCGCGCCTTCATCAACGCCATCCACCAGATCCAAAATCAAAGTGCAGGAGACACCCAGGTATTGTAGCCATCACTGTAGCAGACGATCTCGTTCATTGCTTCTTTGATCGGATGGTTGTGGATCAAGGAATGGCAAGATACTGTTGTTGAATCGGCATCCCTCGGCCATAGCCCCATTGGGCTTGATTATCTGTAAATAAAGTCACCTGAACGAGTAAGATGGGCAAAAGATCCAAAATTTCAGAATTCATGAATCATGAGCGTGCCAGTAGGCTTAGAGAACAAAAAATGCTCACGTCTTATGAAGGGTGCAGATCTCCTAGTGTTACTACCTAGACTCCACCGGGTGGATTTGCCCAAATTTTGCCCATTATGCCACGTAGCTCGTACTACCCAAATTTGATTTTCTTTTTTTTTCTCTCTGGAAACTCACTACTCCATTTTTTTTTATATGGAACATGCATCAACGTTGTTGTTTGGATCCGCGCTAGGCCCTGTTTCAAAGTGTTATGACTTTTATTTCTTAGCTAAAATGACAATGACATTATAGAGGTTGTTAATTTTTCTGAAATATTCAATTAAATAAAAATAAAGAAAAAAAATAAAAATCGTTATATCTTCACGGATAATACAAAAGGTAAACAAGAAACAAGAAAAAGACCATGTTAAATCAACACGTTTTAAATAGTTTATAGCTTCTAAAAGTCAAAAGCTATCACTATTTAGAACTAGGCCTTAAAGATGGGCATTTCTTTTCTCTCTCTCTCTCTATTTTATAGAACACGTGTGTTGCTTTGCTTGAATTTGATTTGCTAGAAGGAATGAAATTTTCAATTCTATTTTGTTTGGTGTTTCGGAGGGAACGATCTAAAAGGTAAACTAATTTGCCTCGAGATCCGCTATGCGAGTCAAATCAATCAGTTAGCGCTTTGTGGTAGCACGCTTGACCTGTCAACGTGTCTCACATGACAGTATGAGTATGACAGTTAATTAGTTCGAGATGTTTCTGGTTTGGAGCTTTGGACTCTCGACCGGCCGCCAGCTCTAAAGGCCGAAGTCTTTCGTCGAGGCCCGTTTGGGCCTGGTGGCCAGCCCTGTCCGGCCCGCTCGCACTCGATAGGCCCGGTGACCGGCGCCGCGTCGGACAGTTAGCCAGCCACCCACGGCCGTGGGGAAAGCCGAAGCTTTTTTTAATGGCCAGGCAAAAGAAACAGGATGGCCATGTGACCGGAGTCAAACGAAGGCGCGCCGTCCCCAGTCGCCACCCGGCCGGAAGGCCGACGGTGGCAGAACGGCCATTCCGAGCCACTTCCACCGCACCGCAGGACCGAGAGATGCCTGCCAGCCTTCTCGATCGTGCCCGCCCGCAGATCCGGCGCGCGTTTCGCTCATCCTCCTGAAGACGCAAGGGCCAACTTGGACATTACTCCAGCCTCGAGAGTCGAGACCCCTTAGCGAGCACGTCTCCTCTATAAGTGGAAACACGCCACTGTAATGCAGTGCGTAGGGTATCTGTTTGTGTTGGTTCCATCGGCATTACAGTCGAGTGTTCAAAGTGGATCACTTCCTGTCCCGGAGAAGACAGCTGAATTAACTGATGAGAAGGGGAACGGAGATGGTGCAGGGGACTCGTTGCATCGCGCTGTTCTTGCTCGTCTGCGTGGCTGCTCGAGCTGCTTCGGCCATCACGGATGGTGAGAGCTTGCAAACTATGTTATGTCTCCTTACTCCTTGCATTGTTAGCTCATATGTGGCTTGCTAGGTTGGTTAATCGTGCTCATGCCATAAGAAACTAGAATGTTAAAACAGTCGCGCGCATGAGTTCTGACATGTCACGTTCCGTGCTCAGGCCTGCTGCCGAATGGCAACTTCGAGGAGGCGCCGGACAAGTCGCAGATGAATGGCACGAGGGTGATGGGGCGCTACGCGATACCGCACTGGGAGATCTCGGGGTTCGTGGAGTACATCGGCTCCGGCCAAAAGCAGGGGGACATGCTCCTGCCGGTGCCGGAGGGCGCCTACGCCGTGCGGCTGGGCAACGAGGCCTCCGTCCGGCAGCAGCTCAGCGTCACGCGGGGAACGCACTACTCGATCACCTTCAGCGCGGCGCGCACCTGCGCCCAGGCCGAGCAGCTGAACGTGACTGTCACCCCCGAGTCCGGCGAGCTCCCCATCCAGACGGTGTACACCAGCAGCGGCTGGGACTCCTACTCCTGGGCGTTCAAGGCTAAGCAGAGCGTCGTGTCGCTCATCGTCCACAACCCCGGTGTCACTGAGGTCTCAGCCTGCGGCCCCCTCATCGACTCGTTTGCCATCAAGACCCTCCAGCCTCCTCAACGCGCCAAGGGTACGTATGATCCTAACATTTCTCAATTTGAAGTTGCTAAGCGTAGCTCCATGTTTCGATACGCATGGTCAAAGATAACGAAATATTTAGCTCTAACTAACAAACCGAAACCCCGGCAGATAACATGCTGGAGAATGGGGACTTCGAGGAGGGGCCGTACATCTTCCCCAACACCTCGTGCGGGGTGCTGGTGCCGCCCATGGACGAGGACGACTACTCGCCGCTGTCCCCGTGGAGGGTCCTATCATCGACAAAGTCCGTCAAGTACGTGGACGCGGCACATTACGCGGTGCCGCACGGCGCCCGCGCCGTGGAGCTGGTGTCCGGCGTGGAGAGCGCGCTGGTGCAGGAGGTGGGCACCGTGCCGGGGCGGTCGTACAAGCTGGAGTTCTCCGTCGGGGACGCGGCCGACGGGTGCGAGGGATCCTTGGCCGTCGAGGCGTACGCGGCGCGCGGGAGCGTGAAGGTGCCGTACGAATCCAAAGGCACGGGCGGCTACAAGCGCGGGGTGCTCGACTTCACGGCGACCGATAACCGGACGCGGGTGGTGTTCGTCAGCATGTACTACAGCATGAAGCACGACGGCACGCTCTGTGGCCCCGTCGTCGACGACGCCTCGCTCGTCGGCGTGCACAACAACCATGCTCGCCGGTTGCTTTTATGATACTACCGTGACGCGCATGGCTCATTGGTCTTGGCCTCTTGGGATGAACGGTTGAGACTTGTCGGGTTAAACTAAAAGAGGGGACAAAATGCGTGGCAGTTGTAAACCTAACTTCGATTTTGTACCAGTGGATGGTGTTTATCAGAACGACAAGACTTGAGATTTCGATGTGGTAAGATTGTTACAGCCCAAGGGCATCTGAAAAACCCCAAAATTTCAAAATCCAAAAATTTGTGAATTTTTGCCGATTTTTGGGTGATTTTTGGAAACTTTCCTTTTCGGGAAAGTCTCCCCGTTTCCGCCTTCCCTTTTCGGCCGGGCGTTTCCTTCCTTCGCCGGCGCCCTCCTCTCTTCCCGCCTTCCCTCGCGCCCCGGCTCCCTCCCGCGCGGACGCCTCCTTCTCCCTCGCTGGCGCCCGCTCCCTCCCCGCTTTCCTCGCGCACGCGCGCTGCGCCTGCGCCCGCTCTCCCGCGCGCGGACAGCGCCGCCCCTCGGATCCCCTCCTCGCGCCCGCTCCGCCCCGCCGCGCTGTCCCGACCGCCGCAGGGTCTCCGCGCCACGCGTCGCCCAGCTCCTGCGCCCGACCCCGCCTGTCAGCCCCACCTCCTCCCTCTCCCACGCGCGGACGCGCTCCCCGCCCGTGCCCGCAGCCACCTGCTCCCTGTACCGTCCCGTCGCCATTACTCCCTGTGCAGAGCTCCGTCACCCTCCCCATCCCGCGGAGAGACTCCCCACCGACTCCCGTCCATCCCTGTTGACTCGGAGCTCCCCCCATTGCCTTCTCCCCGAAGCTTCGCCCCCCCTTCGCGCGGGTATAAATTTCCCCCTCCGGCTCCTCGCTCCTCCTTTGCTTCCCGAGCCGCTCCACCGCCTCCACTCGTCTCCCCAACCTCCAGTGAGTTCTCCTAAGCCGCCGATTGAAGCCCCGCCGCTCCGAGCTCCGCCATTGCCGCCTTGTGAGCCGGCGACCCCCGGGAGCCAAACTCCCTCCCCTCTCCCTCTTTTTCCGATTGCTTTCGCCGAGAGCATCCCCTCCCCTCGCTGACCTTGTTGATGCATCCCTCTGGCCAGGTGATCGCCCGAGGAGCGCCGCCGTCGAAGCCCCTCTCCGGCCGTCGCACCTCTCCCGTGGCCAGCTCACTCCGAAGCTCCCCAGCACTCGCCGCCGCCGCCAATGTGAGCCCCATGATCCCCTCTCTGTGTAACCGCAGCCGATCGAGCTCGTTCGCCGCCGGTGACCTCCCTCACCTCCGAGCTCCCGAACCACCCCCTTCTGTCCCCCGCTCTCTCCGTTGCTTCCCTCGCCTCCCCAGTGCCTAAAATGGACTCCCCAAGTCGAACTCTAGCCGGTGAAACCCTCCCCGGTCTTCAGGAGCCATCGCCGTCGCCGGAACGCCGCATCTCCGCCGTCCCCACTCCTCTGTCGCTCGTGCGCGGCTGGAGGAAGACGACGACGACGTGGTCGCCCCTCCGCCGACCGATCCCTCCTCCACCTTCTAACATCGGCCGTCCGATCCTCCACTTACCGCTTCGCCCCTCCGTTTTATCGTCGCCGTCGGATCATCTTAAACACCGCCCCTCCCCTCCGTTGGATCTCCTTCCCGTACCCCTTCACCCCGCCACATCTCCGCCACCCGCTTGAGCCACGCGTCGCTCATCCGAGCCGCGTGAGCGCGCGCGGGCGTGGGCCGAGCCGGCCTGCCCCGTCGCCGAGCGCGCGCGCGCGCCTGCGGGCCGCGCGTCGACGCGCGTTGGGCCGCGCCGGCCTTCGGCCGCGCGGGCCAAAACAGTGCCAGGCCGCACTGTAGCAAAGCGGCCGGGCCGCACTGTTCATCCGATTTTCCAGGATTTTATCAATTTCCAAAATGCCAGAAAATCCAAATAAATCCCAGAAAATCACAGGAAATCCCAAAAATTCCCAAATTTCACCACTTTGCTCCAAATAATATTCCAGACCCTCTGGTGAAATCCATTTCCACAATTTCATCCCAGATAAATTCCTAAAATTCCATTTGGGGTGTTTATGAATTTTATTCCTTTTTAATTAGATTATTTTGCCTCGCTTGATTAGTCTCAAGCTGGATTTAATTTATTTTAATTGTTTGCGTTAGTGTCGGAGATCCCGGAAGCCCAGGAGCAGTTTCAGGATTCAGGTGCTTCGACGTTCGAGCTCGCAGAGATCATCCGGATAGACGGCAAGTCCCAAATCCTTTGATCATATTGTATCCCATAATGTTTAATTATGTGAATATGTTATTTGCATTGAGCTAGTCTGAAATGTTAGTTTGAAAATAAAAATAAAATATCTAGAATGACATGTGATATAGTTAGTCCTACCACCATGAAATGCCCTGTTTAAATTGTAGCCATGCCTTTGAAACCCTAGATTTAATTATCTGTTAATCTAGATAATTGTAGGATATTATTATCATGCAAAATGTTACACTAATAAGGTTGTGGCTGTGAGCCAATAGAATTTGGAAAACCCGACTCTAAGGTAGGGTGGTATGGGACACCGTATCTTAGAGCGGAGAGTGCCGGCGTGCACAAGGTAGGGTAAGGGTTGGGGGAGAGCCGCGAGACGGTCTTTGCCCACCTCTTATCCTAGGGCTGGAGTAGGGTAAGGGTGAGTGGGAAACCGCGGGACGGTCTACGCCCACCGCTTACCTTAGTTTGGGTCGCGGACCTGGCGAGGTTGCGGGCCATGTGAAAATATAAGGACTGAAACCCTTACGCTGAGCAAATGTCACAGTGATCGCTCGACCACAGGAGTTGACTTGTCAACCCTTGTCTTTTAGCTGCTCAACTCGATTGAAACTCTACAGGAGGGTAGCAGTGAGGTTAGGCAGGCCGTGCTACGGATGCCTAACAACGGTGGAATTCACTCGAAGCGGACGTTGTCCTCTTGTGTGTGTGTGTGTGTGTGTGTGTGTGGATGTGAGCCAGACCCGAGTGAATTCTACTGGGTAGAGCCTATACAAAGAGTCGAGCAGTGAAAAGACCTGGCTTTCTTAACTCTTTAGCGGGAGTTGAGAGATCGTGTGGGTAAAGCTGAGCAAACTCTGCAGAGTCAAATAAATGGTATTCGAATACGCCGTGCTCCCGGTTATTGGAGCTGTGTCACTTGGGTGATTCCAGCAGCAAAGCTTAAGTAGATTTGTAAATACTTTAACTTGGTTAGTTGGTTAATGAACTCTTGATGAAAACCCCTGAGTTCTTAAGGAGTAAGTTTTGTGTCCGTCTTATGAAAATGTTTGCAAATAAAATTGCATCCACCAAATGTAATAAACCAAGTATACACCATTCCTTGGAATTTCCGTGCATATAGTAAATTAAGATCCCTTTGGGATTTGCTGAGCCGGTTGTTTGGCTCACGGCTTGCTTAATCCACCCTTTAGAGGATCAAGACGAAGGAGAAGGTCTTCCCGTTGAAGAAGTCCCCGAGGATCTTTTCTTCGACGAGGACCCTTGGCTGTAGGTCTCCGCCGCGCTTGAAGCAGTTTCTGGAGCCTTTTGTAATGTATTATACTTTGGGCTTGCACGCCCCGCTGTAAAAACTGGATGTTATTCCGTATGTCAAATATATGCTGGGCTTTTGTTGTTAGCATGCAATGGTATACTCTTGCGCGACAGTCCATAACTGTTCATGCGTGAATAGTTACGGGGTGCCGTGTCCGTACACGCCCCTGGAAACGGGGGCGTTACAAGAAGTGGTATCAGAGCAGGCTCTTTGACCGTAGGTTGAGACCTAAGGCTGTCTAGGAAGCGATTTTATCGCAAAAATTAATTTAAGGCATAAAAAGAGTTTATGAAAAATATAAGGTCTATTGCTGTCTTGTTCCTCTCTTGTTGCTACTTTCCTGTCTTAAATTTATTTCTGCTTAAGTTTTAATTTTCGCAAATGTTTACTGTCTTACTTGTCTAATTTCAAAATTTCGTTTCCGGCAGATGGTGCGCCTCGTTTTCTCCCACCCCGACCGAAGGGATGGATGGCACCACAAGTTGTGGGAAATGCGACGATTCCTCGGAGCGAGAGGAAACCACGGCCCAGTGATCTACGCTGAGGGACAGTTTCGCCAGGACCAGTTCTACGAGTACAAGGCTTGGGTGGTCCTCGATCCCTTGCCTGTCCGCCCAGACAGGAAGCGGAGGTTCACAGCCCGACGGGTGGACGACGAGGATGCTGTTCAGGACGTGGCTCTGAAAGCCGCGCTCTATCTCAGGGACTACTACCACCAGGAGCTAGCAGGGACGCCCTTCGACCTGGTGCCGCGCCCGCACTTTGGGGACTTTATAGTCCCTAGGTTCGGTGAGGATGACGATCCCCGCCTAGCGGGTATCGCCACCCTTATGGCGCAGCAGGTCGCCAGCTACGACAGAGCCGTCGAGGAGGCCAGAGTCTGGCAGAGGCAGTTGTGGGACACTCGTGAGGAGGTTCAGCGCCTCCGGGAGTCCCTCGCCCGCTTTGAGGCCCAGGAGGCAGCAGAGGGTTCAGACAGTGCGGAGTCGCCCAGCGTTCACTCTTCTTGTGCTTCGGTGCAGTCTAGGCCCAAGCGCCGGATGACTGCGGCGCAGTACCGTGCCCGGTTCCGCCCCGCAGCCCCGCTTGCCCTTCCAGCACCCGGGGACAGGAAGGAGTAGACGCCGTCCGTTAGTGGTAGCCTGACCTTTTGGTGATAGATGTACTTTTGTATGTAATGCAAGTGTAACATGAACCTTTATGTGGTCTGTGCACCACTTGCTTAATGTAAATTATGTTGCTACCTCTTTTAATTTGTTTGCTTAATTATCAGTATGTTCTTCCTGTGTTCAAAGCTTTCTCCTGTCCCCTTCGCTCTCGTTCTTATCTTTTCGTCCTATACTTGCCTTGAAAAATTCAAAGTCTTACTTACCTGTTCTTGATTGCCAAAGCCGCTGCAAGGCTAACCTCAAGTTCCCAATCAACAGATGGACCCAGCACAGCAGAGAGGTCAGACCAGCGGGCAGGGTGCACCTGCCACAGATCAAGCCACGCTCGCCAGTGTGATAGCAATGTTGGAGCAAAATCGTTACCAGGGAGAGCAGAACATCTTACGAGTGTTAGATCAGCAGGCCCGTCTACTTGAACAGATCGCAACCAGATCTCCAGGAGTACAGGGTGGAGGCAATATTCCACGGGATGGTGCTCCAATTACCACCCGGTGGAATGACTTTCTAAAAACACGTCCACCCACTTTCTCCACCACCGCCGATCCTATGATTGCTGAAGATTGGCTGGCAGATGTGGAGAGAAAACTTCAAACTGCACAGTGTGACGATAGAGAGAAGGTACTATATGCATCCCACCAGTTACAGGGTGCAGCAGCGACCTGGTGGATCAACTACCAGCGCACACTCCAGAATAGAGAGATTAGTTGGGAAGATTTCTCCAGGGCCTTCCGTAAGGCCCACATCCCCGAGGGTATTATGGAAGCCAAGCGCCGGGAGTTTTTGGCGCTCAAACAAGGTGGTCGCACTGTGATGGAATACTTACACCAGTTTAACCACCTCTCCAGATTTGCCCCTGAGGATGTTGACAATGAGGACAAGAAAATGAGCAAGTTTCGTGCAGGTTTGCAGCAGTCTTTGAGATTCCATATTTCAGCCTTGAAGTTCAAAGATCTGAATGATATGGTTGATGGCTTGATCACCTCCGAAGAAGCTAGAAGTGACATGGAAGACTATAGAAAACGCAAGGCAGCACACAGATCGCAGTCATCTTCACACACTGCCCAACGAACCAAGACATCGGGATCTTCTTCATATCGATCCCCATCTTCCCGACAGTATGTGATGATGCCGAAGAATCATTCCAACCAGACTCAGCATTATGTTTCCCCTCCACCATTGGCTCTCAAGTGTCCCACTTGTGGTGGAAACCACCTGGCTAGTGGCTGCCCGCGAAGGTCAAACGCATGTTTTCACTGCGGTGAAATAGGGCACTACAGAGACCAGTGTCCCAGGAAGAACTTGCCATCAGATGCAGCCAAGTTACAAGTTCAAAATCAACAGCCGCAAGAGGCCAAGTCACAAGCAACCCCCGGTACCCCCAAAGGAGGATTCTTGCAGATTAAAGCAGCCAGCTCTCAGTCACCTGCAGGCACTGCAAATTTCTCAGCTACAGGCAGAGGCAGGGGCAGAAGCAATGTCAGACCCACTTTCTATGCCAGAGTGAACCATGTATCTGCAGAGGATGCCGCTGGTGCAAGTGACATCATTGCCGGTATGTTTCCAATCAATTCCATACCTGCATTGATTTTATTTGACCCTGGTGCAACGCATTCTTTTATTTCAAAGAGTTTTGCTGCAAGAAATCAATTGCCTTCTGTTGCATTACCAAGACCTTATGTGGTGGAAACCCCTGGGGTTAGAATGGAGTCCCACCGTGGGTGTGCGGGACTCAACATAAAAATCCAAGGGGTAGATTTTAGAGCCGACTTGTTGCAGTTGGACATGTCCGGGTTAGATGCCATCTTGGGCATGAACTGGTTGGCCAGAAATAAAGGCAAGGTAGATTGCGAGGTCAAAACAGTGTCATTGATTAACTCTGAAGGTCAGAAAACAGTAGTAGAGACAGATCGAAAAGTGCTGAAAGATGCCAAGAAGCGTATGATCAACATGATAGCAGCTACACCTGACCAAGTGCCAATAGTACAAGAGTACCCTGATGTGTTCCCCGAAGAACTACCAGGTAGACCCCCTGACAGACAGGTAGAACTTGCGATAGAATTGGTACCTGGTACCAAGCCAATTGCCAAGCACCAATACAGAATGTCAGCTAGTGAATTGAAAGAGCTGAAGAAGCAGTTAGATGAGTTACAAGAGAAGGAATTCATCCGACCCAGTACTTCACCATGGTCAGCCCCAGCACTGTTTGTGAAAAAGAAGAATGGCGAATTGAGAATGTGTGTGGATTACAGAGGTTTGAATGCTGTTACCATCAAGAACAAGTATCCCCTCCCAAGAATTGATGATCTGTTCGATCAACTTAGAGGAGCCAAAGTGTTCTCCAAGATCGACTTGCGCTCGGGTTATCACCAACTCAAGATCCGAGAGCAAGATCGAGAGAAGACCGCCTTCATTACCAGATATGGATTGTTTGAGTTCACGGTCGTACCCTTTGGTTTGACTAATGCGCCAGCGTATTTCATGAATCTTATGAACCTGGTGCATATGGACCAATTGGATCGATTTGTGATTGTTTTCATTGATGATATTCTGATATACTCCAAGAGTGAAGAAGAGCACAGGCAACATTTGCATATGGTTTTGACCAGATTGAGAGAGCATAAGTTATATGCAAAATTTGATAAATGCAGTTTTTGGTTGAGAGAAGTCGCTTTCTTGGGTCATGTTATATCGGAAGATGGAGTGAAAGTCGATCCAGAAAAGATTTCAGCAGTGATGGAATGGAAACAGCCTAAGACAGTGACTGAAGTGAGGAGCTTCCTAGGATTGGCGGGTTATTATCGCCGATTCATAGAAGGTTTCTCAAGAATATCTCGTCCACTCACACAATTGTTGAAGAAAGATAAACCGTTCACATGGACTGATGCATGCGAAGAAAGCTTTCAGATGTTGAAGACCAAGTTGACAACAACACCAGTGCTGATTTTACCCAATCCAGAGAAGGAGTTTCAGATTTATTGTGATGCCTCAAAGCAAGGTTTGGGTTGTGTGCTTATGCAAGACGGAAAAGTTGTTGCCTATGCATCAAGACAGTTGAAGCCACATGAGGAGAATTATCCCACACATGACTTGGAACTAGCAGCTGTGGTGCATGCCCTCAAAATTTGGCGGCACTACTTGCTAGGAAATCGTTGTGAGATATTCTCAGATCACAAGAGTTTGAAATACCTATTTACCCAGCCAGAATTGAACATGAGACAACGCAGATGGTTGGAACTGATTAAAGATTATGATATTGATCTCCAGTATCACCCAGGCAAGGCAAACGTAGTTGCTGATGCACTTAGCCGTAAGGCTCGTCCAAACAAAGGCAGTCAATCAGAGTACCCACCAGAGCTACAGAGAGACATATTACGACTGAACTTGGTAATCACAGAACAAGGTGAAGAAGCAGCCTTAGAGATTCAACCACTGTTGCCAGACCAGATTAAAGCAGCCCAGGATGAAGATGAAGAGATTCAAAAACTGAAAAAGGATATTCAAGGAGAAAATTCATCAGAGTATGCTATAGACGAACATGGAATTCTTACTTTCCGTGGTCGCTACTGCATACCCAACAAGAAAGAGTTGAGAGAGTTGATCTTAGCTGAAGCCCACTCCTCTCAATTCTCAATTCATCCAGGAGGCACAAAGATGTATCAAGATTTGAAGAAAAGATATTGGTGGAACCAAATGAAGAAAGAAGTGGCAGAATATATAGCTAAATGTGATGTCTGCCAGCAGATCAAGATAGACCACCAAAAACCATCGGGATTGTTACAACCTTTACCAATTCCCGAATGGAAATGGGATAGCATTGGCATGGACTTCATCACTGGACTTCCCAAGACTCGTGAAGGATTTGATGCTATTTGGGTCATTGTTGATAGATTGACCAAGGTGGCTCATTTCCTCCCGATCAAGCAAACTTATGGGAAGGATAAACTTGCCGAGTTGTATCTGACCAGAATTGTGACGTTGCATGGAGTTCCGAAGAAGATCGTGTCAGATAGAGGAGCACAATTTACATCCAAGTTTTGGGAAAAATTGCATGAAGCTATGGGCACCGATCTGAATTTCAGCTCAGCATATCATCCGCAGACGGATGGACAGACAGAGAGAACCAATCAAATTTTAGAAGACATGTTGAGAGCTTGTGCGATAGTGTATGGAGCAACATGGAACACCTGTCTACCATTTGCTCAGTTCTCATATAACAACAGTTATCAAGCCAGCATCCAAATGGCACCGTTTGAGGCACTTTATGGCAGAAAATGCAGGACTCCACTGAACTGGACAGAAACAGGAGAGCGACAACTTATTGGACCCCAAATTGTTCAGGATGCAGAAGCACATGTCAGAATTGTCAGAGACAGACTCAGAATGGCACAAGATCGACAGAAGAGCTATGCAGATAACCGACGGAAAGATTTGAGTTTCGAAGTTGGAGATTATGTTTACATCAAAGTTACCCCATTCAAAATAGTCAAGAGATTTCAAGTCAAAGGCAAATTAGCTCCAAGATATGTGGGACCGTTTCAGATAATTGGAAGAGTTGGGGAAGTAGCTTATCAAGTGCAGCTTCCGCCCAACTTATCCAGAATTCACAACGTATTCCACGTATCCCAGCTTCGGAAGTGTCTACGCCAACCAACAGATGAAGTGCCATTGTCAGATATTGAATTGCAAGATGTCAGAGCAGGCTCTTTGACCGTAGGTTGAGACCTAAGGCTGTCTAGGAAGCGATTTTATCGCAAAAATTAATTTAAGGCATAAAAAGAGTTTATGAAAAATATAAGGTCTATTGCTGTCTTGTTCCTCTCTTGTTGCTACTTTCCTGTCTTAAATTTATTTCTGCTTAAGTTTTAATTTTCGCAAATGTTTACTGTCTTACTTGTCTAATTTCAAAATTTCGTTTCCGGCAGATGGTGCGCCTCGTTTTCTCCCGCCCCGACCGAAGGGATGGATGGCACCACAAGTTGTGGGAAATGCGACGATTCCTCGGAGCGAGAGGAAACCACGGCCCAGTGATCTACGCTGAGGGACAGTTTCGCCAGGACCAGTTCTACGAGTACAAGGCTTGGGTGGTCCTCGATCCCTTGCCTGTCCGCCCAGACAGGAAGCGGAGGTTCACAGCCCGACGGGTGGACGACGAGGATGCTGTTCAGGACGTGGCTCTGAAAGCCGCGCTCTATCTCAGGGACTACTACCACCAGGAGCTAGCAGGGACGCCCTTCGACCTGGTGCCGCGCCCGCACTTTGGGGACTTTATAGTCCCTAGGTTCGGTGAGGATGACGATCCCCGCCTAGCGGGTATCGCCACCCTTATGGCGCAGCAGGTCGCCAGCTACGACAGAGCCGTCGAGGAGGCCAGAGTCTGGCAGAGGCAGTTGTGGGACACTCGTGAGGAGGTTCAGCGCCTCCGGGAGTCCCTCGCCCGCTTTGAGGCCCAGGAGGCAGCAGAGGGTTCAGACAGTGCGGAGTCGCCCAGCGTTCACTCTTCTTGTGCTTCGGTGCAGTCTAGGCCCAAGCGCCGGATGACTGCGGCGCAGTACCGTGCCCGGTTCCGCCCCGCAGCCCCGCTTGCCCTTCCAGCACCCGGGGACAGGAAGGAGTAGACGCCGTCCGTTAGTGGTAGCCTGACCTTTTGGTGATAGATGTACTTTTGTATGTAATGCAAGTGTAACATGAACCTTTATGTGGTCTGTGCACCACTTGCTTAATGTAAATTATGTTGCTACCTCTTTTAATTTGTTTGCTTAATTATCAGTATGTTCTTCCTGTGTTCAAAGCTTTCTCCTGTCCCCTTCGCTCTCGTTCTTATCTTTTCGTCCTATACTTGCCTTGAAAAATTCAAAGTCTTACTTACCTGTTCTTGATTGCCAAAGCCGCTGCAAGGCTAACCTCAAGTTCCCAATCAACAGATGGACCCAGCACAGCAGAGAGGTCAGACCAGCGGGCAGGGTGCACCTGCCACAGATCAAGCCACGCTCGCCAGTGTGATAGCAATGTTGGAGCAAAATCGTTACCAGGGAGAGCAGAACATCTTACGAGTGTTAGATCAGCAGGCCCGTCTACTTGAACAGATCGCAACCAGATCTCCAGGAGTACAGGGTGGAGGCAATATTCCACGAGATGGTGCTCCAATTACCACCCGGTGGAATGACTTTCTAAAAACACGTCCACCCACTTTCTCCACCACCGCCGATCCTATGATTGCTGAAGATTGGCTGGCAGATGTGGAGAGAAAACTTCAAACTGCACAGTGTGACGATAGAGAGAAGGTACTATATGCATCCCACCAGTTACAGGGTGCAGCAGCGACCTGGTGGATCAACTACCAGCGCACACTCCAGAATAGAGAGATTAGTTGGGAAGATTTCTCCAGGGCCTTCCGTAAGGCCCACATCCCCGAGGGTATTATGGAAGCCAAGCGCCGGGAGTTTTTGGCGCTCAAACAAGGTGGTCGCACTGTGATGGAATACTTACACCAGTTTAACCACCTCTCCAGATTTGCCCCTGAGGATGTTGACAATGAGGACAAGAAAATGAGCAAGTTTCGTGCAGGTTTGCAGCAGTCTTTGAGATTCCATATTTCAGCCTTGAAGTTCAAAGATCTGAATGATATGGTTGATGGCTTGATCACCTCCGAAGAAGCTAGAAGTGACATGGAAGACTATAGAAAACGCAAGGCAGCACACAGATCGCAGTCATCTTCACACACTGCCCAACGAACCAAGACATCGGGATCTTCTTCATATCGATCCCCATCTTCCCGACAGTATGTGATGATGCCGAAGAATCATTCCAACCAGACTCAGCATTATGTTTCCCCTCCACCATTGGCTCTCAAGTGTCCCACTTGTGGTGGAAACCACCTGGCTAGTGGCTGCCCGCGAAGGTCAAACGCATGTTTTCACTGCGGTGAAATAGGGCACTACAGAGACCAGTGTCCCAGGAAGAACTTGCCATCAGATGCAGCCAAGTTACAAGTTCAAAATCAACAGCCGCAAGAGGCCAAGTCACAAGCAACCCCCGGTACCCCCAAAGGAGGATTCTTGCAGATTAAAGCAGCCAGCTCTCAGTCACCTGCAGGCACTGCAAATTTCTCAGCTACAGGCAGAGGCAGGGGCAGAAGCAATGTCAGCCCCACCTCCTCCCTCTCCCACGCGCGGACGCGCTCCCCGCCCGTGCCCGCAGCCACCTGCTCCCTGTACCGTCCCGTCGCCATTACTCCCTGTGCAGAGCTCCGTCACCCTCCCCATCCCGCGGAGAGACTCCCCACCGACTCCCGTCCATCCCTGTTGACTCGGAGCTCCCCCCATTGCCTTCTCCCCGAAGCTTCGCCCCCCCTTCGCGCGGGTATAAATTTCCCCCTCCGGCTCCTCGCTCCTCCTTTGCTTCCCGAGCCGCTCCACCGCCTCCACTCGTCTCCCCAACCTCCAGTGAGTTCTCCTAAGCCGCCGATTGAAGCCCCGCCGCTCCGAGCTCCGCCATTGCCGCCTTGTGAGCCGGCGACCCCCGGGAGCCAAACTCCCTCCCCTCTCCCTCTTTTTCCGATTGCTTTCGCCGAGAGCATCCCCTCCCCTCGCTGACCTTGTTGATGCATCCCTCTGGCCAGGTGATCGCCCGAGGAGCGCCGCCGTCGAAGCCCCTCTCCGGCCGTCGCACCTCTCCCGTGGCCAGCTCACTCCGAAGCTCCCCAGCACTCGCCGCCGCCGCCAATGTGAGCCCCATGATCCCCTCTCTGTGTAACCGCAGCCGATCGAGCTCGTTCGCCGCCGGTGACCTCCCTCACCTCCGAGCTCCCGAACCACCCCCTTCTGTCCCCCGCTCTCTCCGTTGCTTCCCTCGCCTCCCCAGTGCCTAAAATGGACTCCCCAAGTCGAACTCTAGCCGGTGAAACCCTCCCCGGTCTTCAGGAGCCATCGCCGTCGCCGGAACGCCGCAGCTCCGCCGTCCCCACTCCTCTGTCGCTCGTGCGCGGCTGGAGGAAGACGACGACGACGTGGTCGCCCCTCCGCCGACCGATCCCTCCTCCACCTTCTAACATCGGCCGTCCGATCCTCCACTTACCGCTTCGCCCCTCCGTTTTATCGTCGCCGTCGGATCATCTTAAACACCGCCCCTCCCCTCCGTTGGATCTCCTTCCCGTACCCCTTCACCCCGCCACATCTCCGCCACCCGCTTGAGCCACGCGTCGCTCATCCGAGCCGCGTGAGCGCGCGCGGGCGTGGGCCGAGCCGGCCTGCCCCGTCGCCGAGCGCGCGCGCGCGCCTGCGGGCCGCGCGTCGACGCGCGTTGGGCCGCGCCGGCCTTCGGCCGCGCGGGCCAAAACAGTGCCAGGCCGCACTGTAGCAAAGCGGCCGGGCCGCACTGTTCATCCGATTTTCCAGGATTTTATCAATTTCCAAAATGCCAGAAAATCCAAATAAATCCCAGAAAATCACAGGAAATCCCAAAAATTCCCAAATTTCACCACTTTGCTCCAAATAATATTCCAGACCCTCTGGTGAAATCCATTTCCACAATTTCATCCCAGATAAATTCCTAAAATTCCATTTGGGGTGTTTATGAATTTTATTCCTTTTTAATTAGATTATTTTGCCTCGCTTGATTAGTCTCAAGCTGGATTTAATTTATTTTAATTGTTTGCGTTAGTGTCGGAGATCCCGGAAGCCCAGGAGCAGTTTCAGGATTCAGGTGCTTCGACGTTCGAGCTCGCAGAGATCATCCGGATAGACGGCAAGTCCCAAATCCTTTGATCATATTGTATCCCATAATGTTTAATTATGTGAATATGTTATTTGCATTGAGCTAGTCTGAAATGTTAGTTTGAAAATAAAAATAAAATATCTAGAATGACATGTGATATAGTTAGTCCTACCACCATGAAATGCCCTGTTTAAATTGTAGCCATGCCTTTGAAACCCTAGATTTAATTATCTGTTAATCTAGATAATTGTAGGATATTATTATCATGCAAAATGTTACACTAATAAGGTTGTGGCTGTGAGCCAATAGAATTTGGAAAACCCGACTCTAAGGTAGGGTGGTATGGGACACCGTATCTTAGAGCGGAGAGTGCCGGCGTGCACAAGGTAGGGTAAGGGTTGGGGGAGAGCCGCGAGACGGTCTTTGCCCACCTCTTATCCTAGGGCTGGAGTAGGGTAAGGGTGAGTGGGAAACCGCGGGACGGTCTACGCCCACCGCTTACCTTAGTTTGGGTCGCGGACCTGGCGAGGTTGCGGGCCATGTGAAAATATAAGGACTGAAACCCTTACGCTGAGCAAATGTCACAGTGATCGCTCGACCACAGGAGTTGACTTGTCAACCCTTGTCTTTTAGCTGCTCAACTCGATTGAAACTCTACAGGAGGGTAGCAGTGAGGTTAGGCAGGCCGTGCTACGGATGCCTAACAACGAAAAACCCCAAAATTTCAAAATCCAAAAATTTGTGAATTTTTGCCGATTTTTGGGTGATTTTTGGAAACTTTCCTTTTCGGGAAAGTCTCCCCGTTTCCGCCTTCCCTTTTCGGCCGGGCGTTTCCTTCCTTCGCCGGCGCCCTCCTCTCTTCCCGCCTTCCCTCGCGCCCCGGCTCCCTCCCGCGCGGACGCCTCCTTCTCCCTCGCTGGCGCCCGCTCCCTCCCCGCTTTCCTCGCGCACGCGCGCTGCGCCTGCGCCCGCTCTCCCGCGCGCGGACAGCGCCGCCCCTCGGATCCCCTCCTCGCGCCCGCTCCGCCCCGCCGCGCTGTCCCGACCGCCGCAGGGTCTCCGCGCCACGCGTCGCCCAGCTCCTGCGCCCGACCCCGCCTGTCAGCCCCACCTCCTCCCTCTCCCACGCGCGGACGCGCTCCCCGCCCGTGCCCGCAGCCACCTGCTCCCTGTACCGTCCCGTCGCCATTACTCCCTGTGCAGAGCTCCGTCACCCTCCCCATCCCGCGGAGAGACTCCCCACCGACTCCCGTCCATCCCTGTTGACTCGGAGCTCCCCCCATTGCCTTCTCCCCGAAGCTTCGCCCCCCCTTCGCGCGGGTATAAATTTCCCCCTCCGGCTCCTCGCTCCTCCTTTGCTTCCCGAGCCGCTCCACCGCCTCCACTCGTCTCCCCAACCTCCAGTGAGTTCTCCTAAGCCGCCGATTGAAGCCCCGCCGCTCCGAGCTCCGCCATTGCCGCCTTGTGAGCCGGCGACCCCCGGGAGCCAAACTCCCTCCCCTCTCCCTCTTTTTCCGATTGCTTTCGCCGAGAGCATCCCCTCCCCTCGCTGACCTTGTTGATGCATCCCTCTGGCCAGGTGATCGCCCGAGGAGCGCCGCCGTCGAAGCCCCTCTCCGGCCGTCGCACCTCTCCCGTGGCCAGCTCACTCCGAAGCTCCCCAGCACTCGCCGCCGCCGCCAATGTGAGCCCCATGATCCCCTCTCTGTGTAACCGCAGCCGATCGAGCTCGTTCGCCGCCGGTGACCTCCCTCACCTCCGAGCTCCCGAACCACCCCCTTCTGTCCCCCGCTCTCTCCGTTGCTTCCCTCGCCTCCCCAGTGCCTAAAATGGACTCCCCAAGTCGAACTCTAGCCGGTGAAACCCTCCCCGGTCTTCAGGAGCCATCGCCGTCGCCGGAACGCCGCAGCTCCGCCGTCCCCACTCCTCTGTCGCTCGTGCGCGGCTGGAGGAAGACGACGACGACGTGGTCGCCCCTCCGCCGACCGATCCCTCCTCCACCTTCTAACATCGGCCGTCCGATCCTCCACTTACCGCTTCGCCCCTCCGTTTTATCGTCGCCGTCGGATCATCTTAAACACCGCCCCTCCCCTCCGTTGGATCTCCTTCCCGTACCCCTTCACCCCGCCACATCTCCGCCACCCGCTTGAGCCACGCGTCGCTCATCCGAGCCGCGTGAGCGCGCGCGGGCGTGGGCCGAGCCGGCCTGCCCCGTCGCCGAGCGCGCGCGCGCGCCTGCGGGCCGCGCGTCGACGCGCGTTGGGCCGCGCCGGCCTTCGGCCGCGCGGGCCAAAACAGTGCCAGGCCGCACTGTAGCAAAGCGGCCGGGCCGCACTGTTCATCCGATTTTCCAGGATTTTATCAATTTCCAAAATGCCAGAAAATCCAAATAAATCCCAGAAAATCACAGGAAATCCCAAAAATTCCCAAATTTCACCACTTTGCTCCAAATAATATTCCAGACCCTCTGGTGAAATCCATTTCCACAATTTCATCCCAGATAAATTCCTAAAATTCCATTTGGGGTGTTTATGAATTTTATTCCTTTTTAATTAGATTATTTTGCCTCGCTTGATTAGTCTCAAGCTGGATTTAATTTATTTTAATTGTTTGCGTTAGTGTCGGAGATCCCGGAAGCCCAGGAGCAGTTTCAGGATTCAGGTGCTTCGACGTTCGAGCTCGCAGAGATCATCCGGATAGACGGCAAGTCCCAAATCCTTTGATCATATTGTATCCCATAATGTTTAATTATGTGAATATGTTATTTGCATTGAGCTAGTCTGAAATGTTAGTTTGAAAATAAAAATAAAATATCTAGAATGACATGTGATATAGTTAGTCCTACCACCATGAAATGCCCTGTTTAAATTGTAGCCATGCCTTTGAAACCCTAGATTTAATTATCTGTTAATCTAGATAATTGTAGGATATTATTATCATGCAAAATGTTACACTAATAAGGTTGTGGCTGTGAGCCAATAGAATTTGGAAAACCCGACTCTAAGGTAGGGTGGTATGGGACACCGTATCTTAGAGCGGAGAGTGCCGGCGTGCACAAGGTAGGGTAAGGGTTGGGGGAGAGCCGCGAGACGGTCTTTGCCCACCTCTTATCCTAGGGCTGGAGTAGGGTAAGGGTGAGTGGGAAACCGCGGGACGGTCTACGCCCACCGCTTACCTTAGTTTGGGTCGCGGACCTGGCGAGGTTGCGGGCCATGTGAAAATATAAGGACTGAAACCCTTACGCTGAGCAAATGTCACAGTGATCGCTCGACCACAGGAGTTGACTTGTCAACCCTTGTCTTTTAGCTGCTCAACTCGATTGAAACTCTACAGGAGGGTAGCAGTGAGGTTAGGCAGGCCGTGCTACGGATGCCTAACAACGGTGGAATTCACTCGAAGCGGACGTTGTCCTCTTGTGTGTGTGTGTGTGTGTGTGTGTGTGTGTGGATGTGAGCCAGACCCGAGTGAATTCTACTGGGTAGAGCCTATACAAAGAGTCGAGCAGTGAAAAGACCTGGCTTTCTTAACTCTTTAGCGGGAGTTGAGAGATCGTGTGGGTAAAGCTGAGCAAACTCTGCAGAGTCAAATAAATGGTATTCGAATACGCCGTGCTCCCGGTTATTGGAGCTGTGTCACTTGGGTGATTCCAGCAGCAAAGCTTAAGTAGATTTGTAAATACTTTAACTTGGTTAGTTGGTTAATGAACTCTTGATGAAAACCCCTGAGTTCTTAAGGAGTAAGTTTTGTGTCCGTCTTATGAAAATGTTTGCAAATAAAATTGCATCCACCAAATGTAATAAACCAAGTATACACCATTCCTTGGAATTTCCGTGCATATAGTAAATTAAGATCCCTTTGGGATTTGCTGAGCCGGTTGTTTGGCTCACGGCTTGCTTAATCCACCCTTTAGAGGATCAAGACGAAGGAGAAGGTCTTCCCGTTGAAGAAGTCCCCGAGGATCTTTTCTTCGACGAGGACCCTTGGCTGTAGGTCTCCGCCGCGCTTGAAGCAGTTTCTGGAGCCTTTTGTAATGTATTATACTTTGGGCTTGCACGCCCCGCTGTAAAAACTGGATGTTATTCCGTATGTCAAATATATGCTGGGCTTTTGTTGTTAGCATGCAATGGTATACTCTTGCGCGACAGTCCATAACTGTTCATGCGTGAATAGTTACGGGGTGCCGTGTCCGTACACGCCCCTGGAAACGGGGGCGTTACAGCATCATTGTGTTTGAGTGTGCTAGATTGCTTATACATTGGGGCAGCAGAGTTTGGAATGATCAACGTTGAAAATGCTTCGGCCGCGCGCGCGCGCGCCGAATCTCTTCGTACCGACGGTGGCCTGCCTCTTTCTCAAGGTCCCGGACCGACTGCATGTGTTCGCAAAAAGAAAAGGTTGGAAATGCTTTGGACGGTGGGAAACAGCAGGCCAGGCGTTTTACGAACAAAACACGCGTCCTGAGGCTAACTTGCTAGCCGGAGCCGCGGCGCCGAGCTACCGAGCGCGCGCGCCAGCGGCGAACGTCCGCGGAGACGACCTGTAGCAAGGGGGTGGGCCCAGCAACGGCAACGCAGTACGCATGTATGGTTCGGGCCTAGGCGTCCCAACATGCGCCTGCTACGCTCTTGTCATTTGTCACGGCCCAGCCCACTACCCTACCAGCGCATGGCTACCCCGGCCCCGAGGGCCGCCACATTGGGCGCTGCGGCCGACGGCCGTGTGGAAACTGCAGCAGAATCTTCCACCGAGGGACCGTTTGGATGGGATGTGGAAAATAAGAGATGAGAATGGGACAGAGATGGGGTAAATTCAGCCGTTCAATCAGAGATCCAGGGATAGATTTAGGGCCTATTTGGGAGAGCTCCACCACTGAAAATATGGATCTGGAGCAGCAGCTCCACCATGGAGTGTTTGGATTGTACAGCAGCTCCAGATCCACGAAATTAAGGTTTTGGTGGGAATGGCCACTTTTGGTGGGATGGGGTGTGTAACCAGTGGCATTGGTGGGTAATTACCACCCAACTCCACAGTGGAGCACCTCTTGAGTAGCTCCATGAAATCCATGGATCTGGCCCTCAGATCCAGGATTTTGGTGGATCCAGATTTCGCGGAGCTGGAGCGTATGGGTAAAATTTCGTGGAGTTGAGCTGTTTTTCATGAATCTGGAGCTAGTGGAGCTCTCCCAAACAGACCCTTAGTCTATCTTACATTTTCCAAACTACCCCAAGAGTATCCTAGTTGAGTAGTGTCTAAGCTAAGATTCATGGATAGTCAGTAAGCTTAGCATAATTTTATGTAGTGTATAAAAGCTATTACTGTCTCTAAAACAAAGTTCATAGCTATAATTAGAGGCTCTGTTTTTTTAGCTTTTGGCTTCTGCTTTTGATTATTTTATAGTAACTAACTTTTAAACGGAGTGTCTTTTTACGATGAGGTCTACTAGTTAGTTGTAGTACATACTGTACTGACTTCATTTATATCGGCAAAAACCTCACGTGAGTTTCTTTTACTCTGTAATCTCTCACACCAACAGTCCAAAAATCAAAAATCGCAGCCAAAAACTATAAAACTCAACCAAAAAAACAGACCCAGAAAATCATGAAATTCCCAACCTCAACTACCATCTATCCTAATCTCCATCCACAAATGGGCCTTAAAATAATTTAGTTCTTGGAGGCAGCCTTAGGCCTGGAGGCTATACCAAGCGATTTTGTTTGGACGCTCTACCCGTTAATGTTTAGCATGCCCTCCAAGCACACACTCCTTAAAAAGGCCAAGAAAAAAAACTACGCTGTGATGCTCTAATTGGCCTAGCGAACCAAACAGAATGCCACGTGACCACACGCAGGGGCTCGCCCTCCAGATCCAAATATTTTTTAAAATAGTTTCTTTTTTATTCTGTGTTTTTATTTTACAGATATAACTATCTATCGTCCAATAGTTGGACGACTAGTGGCTATTTCTCCCGTGCTCTCGATCAGCTATATCGATTGATGCTACAAACGAGTACTACTAGTTCATAATTACATCGAAGTGGACAGCAATGCAAAACTTTTAGTGCATTATTACGACAACAAACCAACTCGGTCAACTCGAGCCAGCGATGAAACTTCTACTCGTACTAGCAAAGATTGAGTAGCTAGTAAATGCAACGTAGAGTGGCCAGCTTATTCACTTGTCGCCAATGGTCTGGGCAACTTGGGCATGTATCGTTCAACCGTTGGGTGATTTGATCTAGTTGCTTAACAGTTGGTCGATTTAGCCATGTGTCCACCTGTTAGACGACTAGCTCAAGTCGTCATTTTTGTAAAATAAAAAATACATATATATTATTATAATTTTAAATTAAAAATAGATTATTTAAAAAATCACTCCAGATCCCAATTCCCAATCGAAGCTGCCAGGGCGGCCATCTCGCCTCATCTCAAAACCGAGAGATGCCCGCTGTCCTTCTCGTGCCCCGCGACCTGCCGGGTTCACTCGCCATGCTCTACAGGCTACAATCCCGTAGCGGAGAGCTCATGAGAAGGGAGTTGGGCATGACGAAGAGGATGCGCTGCATGGCGCTGCTCCTGCTCGTCGGAGTGGCCGCTCGGGCGGCTTCAGCGGTCACAGACGGTGAGATCTCGCAAACTAGTATGTTAACTATCTTTAGATCCTTGCGTGATTTGTGCATTGATGGGACATTGGCAAGCTCAAGTCTTTCCGTTAATAAAGCTTTCCAGCGATAATTCACACTGTTGGGGGTTACTGAACTTGCTGTCCATGTTCTTGTTATTTTTAGTTTGTGCTGTAATGTTAAAGTACGTACTGTGTTAGAGTTGTACTATAAGATACTCCATACAGTACTACTGTACTAGTTGGTTAATGTTTGAGTTTTCCACTATTAGTTTCTCCCTCTGTTTACAAATGTATGCAGTCAAACTTTCAAAATCTTATCTATTAATATAAATATCTAGATTAGCCGAATGAAAACAGTACCAGTAGTTCATCATGAAAATGCTTACACACTAGTTAGATTTTGTAGGTTTTAATTTACCAGTATATTTTGACAGAAAAAAATGGTCAAAATGTTCGCCTTGTAGACGGCATCTATGTGCAAAATGACGAACATTTGCAATTTGTAAACAGAGGGTAGTTAATCTAGCATGTGAAAAATATCAAGTGGCCACTGACGACGATTTATTAGTGTGTATAAAGTTTCAACCAAGCTTAAGTGTCCGATGGAACATAGAAGAATTGAAGCATCTCGTCTGAACTCAATCTCAACTGCTGATCATTTTCAGTTGGACATGCTAATTAGTGTGCACTATAGTCTATTAGAACTACAATACAATTTGCATCCATCAAGGTCATGCGCATATTAATTAAAATCCGTAACAAATTATGGCCTTGTTCTAGAGTGTTATGATTTTTAGTTAAAACGGTATTACAGCTATTGTTAGCTTATTCTAAGGTATTTAATTAAAGAAAAATGTAAGAGCTGCTTTACCGTCTTATGGCTAACATGTCACATGTGCGATCAACTTGTGTGCATAGGCCTGTTACCAAACGGCAACTTCGAGAACGGGCCGGACAAGTCCCAGCTGAACGGCACGGTGGTGACGGGACGCTACTCCATACCGTACTGGGAGATTTCGGGGTTCGTGGAGTACATCGAGTCCGGGCAGAAGCAGGGGGACATGATGCTGGCGGTGCCGGAGGGCGCGCGCGCCGTGCGGCTGGGCAACGATGCCTCCATCCGGCAGCAGATCAGCGTGACGCGGCGCACGTACTACTCCGTCACCTTCAGCGCGGCGCGCACCTGCGCCCAGGCCGAGAAGCTGAACGTGTCGGCCGCCCCCGATTCGGGCCTGCTCCCCGTCCAGACGATGTACACCAGCAGCGGCTGGGACTCCTACTCCTGGGCGCTCAAAGCCAAGCATAGCGTCGTGTGGCTCACCATCCACAACCCCGGCGTCGAGGACGACCCGGCGTGCGGTCCCCTCATCGACTCCATCGCCATCAAGACCCTCCAGCCTCCCCGGCGCACCAAGAGTAAGATCGATTCCGACATCTTTGAAGGTTCTACTTGCTGTCATCTGGTTCCAAGAAACAAACTAATCAACCGGTAATACAACTCGAGAAGGCAACATGCTGAGGAACGGGGACTTCGAGGAGGGGCCGTACATCTTCCCAGACTCACCGTGGGGGGTGATGGTGCCTCCGATGGACGAGGACGACGTCTCGCCGCTGCCCGGGTGGATGATCATGTCGGACACGAAGGTCGTCAAGTACGTGGACGCGCCGCACTACGCGGTGCCGCACGGCGCGCGCGCCGTGGAGCTCGTGGCCGGCAGGGAGACCGCGCTGCTGCAGGTGGTGGAAACCGTGCCGGGGCGGACTTACAGGCTGTCTTTCTCCGTCGGGGACGCGGCCGACGGGTGCAAGGAGCCCCTGGTTGTGGAGGCGTACGCGGCGCGGGCGAACCAGCAGGTGCGGTACGAGTCCCAGGGCACGGGAGGGTACAAGCGCGCCGAGCTCGAGTTCGCGGCGGTCGCGAACCTCACGCGCGTGGTGTTCCAGAGCTTCAACCACCACATGAAGCCCGACGGGACGCTCTGCGGGCCGGTCGTGGACGACGTCTCTCTCGTCAGCGTGCGCAAGCACGCTGCTCGCCGGTTATTTTTGTAGCTTTGTCACAGATCGGAGCGTGTGTCGATCGCATGGAACATGTACGTATCTGCCTCTACTTAGAGCGCAGTACGTAACCCAATTAGCTTTTGTCAATGTATGGCCGGTATCTGTACTGTTTTTAGGTTCTATCTGCGTCTTATAGCGGGTCGTCTGCGATCTTTGGAAAAGGTGACGATGGCTAATTTGGCTGGAAGGTCAGGACTTCTTGCAAAGCTTCTGAATGATCAAGTTGAAAATGCTTTGGACGGTGGGAAGCAGCAGCCCAGGGGCCCTTGCTGATAAGCACAGCCCTTGTATAAGCCCGTTTACTAGGTCCCTTCCGATGATCGATCTACTCCATATATACATCTGAGGACTGAAGCCACAAGTCCCACACACCGCGGCAGTTTAATTTGTTTCTTACTCCACCCCAAGAAAGCTCGAGAGCTTCAAGGCACGCAGAGAGGTCGCCAGAAGGGAGTCCGGATATCACGACAAAGACCACGCGTTGCATGGTGCTGGTGATCTTGCTCGTTGGCGTGGCTACTCGAGCGGTTTTTGCAGTCACCGATGGTGAGAACTCCCAAACTAATAATAGCGTGCTAGTACCGTGTTTCACGATACTAGCACTTCTGTTGGAGGGTTGGAAGTTGGTCAGTGTAGTCATTTTAAGGATAGTTATTATCTTGAGGTTTATAACCCACAAGAGTCATGGGTTTAAATTCCGAAAAATCGTAGCAAAAAATCCACACACATAACTCCTGATTTTCAACGATTGGTATTAGAGCGGACAGTCCAAGTCCATCACTAGCAGGAGTCTTTAGTAAGCACCAGAGAGCAGGCGGTTCGGACTATCATTAGCAGTAGTCTTTAGTATGCACTGGGTGCTTACATTGCTCGGTGCAACATCAAGACACTAAGGAAAGACTCTGCCGGTGCTTAGTTTGAAACTATGAAGTTCATTAATCTAGGACCAAAGCTTACCTAATGCCAGGTGCTAGTCACCATGGCAAATCTTGATGATGCAAGCAGTGGGTTTAAGATGCTCAATAGCCACAACCTTGTGTACTGTGGCTTACAGCCCGGGAACAAAGGTTTCTCTAGGTTCTCCATCAAGCCCTCGAATTTACCAAACTCTCACTCACTATAATTTCCTTCTGCATCACGTAACATCTAATCCAGATTATCATCATACGACCTATCCACATCAAAATCACATTCTACAACCGATATATCGTTGTCTCTCTCGACACCTTCCTGTATAATCTTCTCTTCACCGTGACTAGTCCAACATGTATACCCCTTTTTGAAACCCCTTCAAATCAAGTGAGCTTAGATCTGCGCTGAGTTGGTAAACATCTTCAGATTATCGCAATCAATGCATGAACAGTACATATATTATATCCTCTAACATATCCTGCTCGGCCGCTCTTCTAAAAGCAGACACGCTATTAATGTATTCTTCATTCACATAGTTCTCAACATACATTTAGTTTCGGTCCATCAACACTACGCATGTAATAAATTAGTGTCAAATTGAATTATAAATGCAGCTAGTCAGCTATGTACTATTCATGAAATAATATATATCAAGCAAGAATTAATATGTTGAAATAAACCAGGAGTACTGACCCATTCTTAAATTGTAGCAGACTACTAATTAAGCTAGATCTACATCAAGCTATCATATCTCTTTATTACAAGGTATATAAATTAGAAACAAATACTAATATCTAATCACCATGTTAGAACAAATCGATCTATAAGCAGCTAGATTTACAATTGGAATGTTTCTCAAAGCTGGCCGCCTCCTTCAATACAGCGCAATGAAGATAGATCTGTCAGGGCCAGTCTGACTTGGTATTAATTAATAACGCGGCGTATCGTAGACATGTCAAACCACAAACTGTCTGTAATACGTAATTATCACAGACGGTTCGTGTTAATAACTATCTGTGAACTATCACAGACAATTTTTAATACGAACCGTCGATGATGTTTTCAACTATCATAGACGGTTTGTATTAATAATCGTCTGTGAACTATCACAGACGGTTATTAATACGAACCGTCTGTGATAGTGGCTTATTATAGACGGCAAACAGTCATTCCTGAAAACCGTCTGTGATAATAACAACATAGACAATTCTTCATAAACCGTCTGTGATGAAGCGTCTAGTATACATTATTTTGTAGTAGTGTAGTATGAAGGAAATGCTATCCAACTTAGGAAAATCGGTATAGTGTGCGTACGTCTCTTCGGTTTAGATATTTAGAGGGTTCACCCCTGATTTCCAACAACACATAGTATACATGTACATGCATGCATGCTGCTGTTATACATGTGGATCGGATTTGCTACATGGAAATTCAAACGTGTCAATTTGAGACTGAATTTTTTGTTGTTATAGGATGCACATGTGACGCAGCTGTGCCCAATGCGTCCACAAGGGGGAAAACCCGATCGTCCGTGCAGACGTAGTAGCTGTGCCCAATGCGTCCACAAGGGGGAAAAACCGATCGTCCATGCAGACGTAGTTTCTTCTGCCATGCATGCAGGCATGTGCTTTGTTAGAGGGGGTTTGTACTGGGCTACTAGCTGCATGGCTGCATCTATGTATGCTAATTAAGCACGATCAACGGATCAAGTGCATTAAGTCAACAGCTACCATTTTAGTTATGTACTCGTGGTACACGCAAACTGGTAGTCCAATTTGCATTAACAGAGTGAGCAGTACTACTGACACGCTGTGCGTGCTGTCGTGCTCTCATTCATTTGACACGTGGCACAACTGATGTGGCATGACGTATGTCATTAGGTCGATGGTATGACATGCCACACGTACGATGGCATTGCGCATGATGTGCAATGCATGTGTCAATCTGCCGCGCGCATGACTTAATGGAGAGTAAAGTGACCTCTAATGTCAGAATATCTGCCGCATGACTTACAGCCACTCATTTTGGTTTGAATTTCTGATTTTTATTTTTTTATAAATTTCATCTTTTTTAGCTTTTTTTTTACCGGTTCTTTTTTCCGTATTCGTTTGCGTTGTTCATAATAAACTAACATATTTTTTCTATTTTTAAATTTAATTACGCCAAATAAGCCACCTTTAGTTATAGTATAATTTCAGTCAGCTACAGTGTAATTTTAACTATAAATCACTATTTTTCAGTCCAACCGAGCAAGGCCTTAATGGAGAGGACATTTTGTTTTTTTCGATGAGGTGAGGACCTAATTAAAAATGAAAATTTGGAAATTCGGTTGTAAGAATGCACAGAAACAGGTTTGATGGTTCGTGATGATTCTGGTAATTTTCGTGTCACGTTCAAGATGGTGCCCCAATATCACTAATGCTCTAGTAGCAGAGACGATAGCTTGTCGGGATGGTGTGTGACTGGGTTTTGCTCAAGCAATCCTTGAAACCGATTCCTAGAGTATTGTTAACCTGTGAAATAGTCGGGGCCGGCATTAGGCGGCGAACTCTTGTGTTTGTGCTAACCGGACTTCAGAGAGTAAACATTAATTGTTGTACTTGGATTAACCAGACAATGGACTATCTTATTAGTTTGTCTACTGCAAGATCGTATCCATGCTCACAAGTAATTAAAATTGAGGTTCCCTTCGCAAAAAACAAGAAAACACATTGCAAGAGAAGATATAGGAATACTTAACCAAAGTTAAAACTAGCTAGATCTGTACTCAGCATGCCATCTACCTACTGGTGCAAAAGCTAAATTGAACTGTTATACAAAAGCCACAACATTATATTTGCCTCCTTTATTATTGTTCGTGCACTTATACCCAAAATAAAGAGTTACAGAAAGCTAGTGTAGTAGCAAATACATGAAAGGAAACATTAACACAACACAACATGTGATCACGAAAAGCAGCAGAAACTTAACAAAGCAAGGACATGCATGCATGTCAAGACCGAGACTTGTTCCCAGTGCGCGAAACAAGCTAGGGAACGACAGCAGCGAAGGACATCGTTGTGGCAGTACAGGTGCACAACACGCACGCATCTCCCTCTAGTGGCCAGGGCCTCTAGGGCTGGGCCCTGTCGTGAGCTGCGCCATCCACGTCATGACCAAGGACCTCGCCCTCTCATGCAGCGTCGGCGTCGCATGCCCGGTACTGTACCGCTCACCCGGCGGCCGCCTCGCCGCGTCGACGGCGGTCAGGACAGCGGATGAGACAGCCATGAAGAGCAAGAAAACGGTGAGGATCTCTCTCGGCGACATCTCGGCGGGGCCGTGCGAGAGATCGAGGTTGAAGAAGCAGAAGCCCTACGCGCCGCACCACCACCACCACTACTACCCCAATCTGTGCTAAGCTAAGTGTGTTTGATTGGTACGTAGCTGCAAGTAGTGGGCGTTGCAGGGTTAGCCAGGATCTTCTCGCGTATATATAAGCCCGTTGCCCCGTTGCACGTACGGGAGTCGAGAGAATTAGTTTGTTGTGCGGTTGAAAAGGAGTTCTACTGCTGCTCCATAGCGTGCTTAATTGCTTGCATGCAACGAATCTTTGATCTGTGAGTTCGCCTTAATTGCAGCAAGGAAAACGAGGCCGATCGCTCGTCTTTTCGTGGTTGGACAGTTTGCATTAGTAGGTCTTAGAGCTAGCTAGCTGGTGCTGTAAGTTCGTTGTAGCTAGGAACGTGGAGTTGCCGTGTGACAGATGCACGGTTAAACTGTTCTTAAATTCTTAACAAACAGATTTGTCAAAGATCTAGTCAAGTGGTCATTTGGGCTAAAACCACTAACTTGAAAAAAAAATGAGTCTGGCCATATAATATTTGACTGTTTTTGGAACAAAATTAATCAAATTTTAGAACCGTTGGATGGAAATCCAATGCTCCAAATTCACCTCAAATCCTATAAAATACCCTAACACTCCCTCTCCCCCACCTTGCCCCAGCCCAACCTCACCGCCTCCCTCCACCTCGTTGGCGTCATCTCCGATGCTAACAAGCCCCGCCATGTACCGTCTCCCTGTCCCATCCTCCTCTCCCCCCGCCCCGTCCTCCCCTCCCCTCGAATCTTCCTCCCTCGCCACTATCCTCTCCCCCGTCGCCCCACCTGCCTCCAACACCCCCGCCCCACCGTTCTTCCCCGTCTCTGTGGCTACCACCGACGGATCTGCTCCCACTACCCACCACCTCATAACAGCCAGTCCGGTCTTCGCCCCTGCCCACTGCCCTCCTCCTCAGCCGAGGCAGAGGGGGCGCCACCACCGCCTCGCCACCTCCTGTCCGCTGCCGCCCCGCCTCCCTCTAAACTCGGAGGGGCTCAGATGAACCCTAACCTTAACGATGAACCTGAGCTCTAATCCCACGGGGTAGCAGCGCATGAAGACGACGGGATCACCAGAGAGGAGGAAGATGCCGACGGCAAAGATGTCGCACGAATCTCCACGAAAATCAAAAGGTTAGAAATTCGCATGATTTTCCCCAAAAAACAATTGAAATGTTGTATATCACTTCCGAAAATAAAACAACAGATGGAGTATATTGGTTGAGTTAAGCTGCAAGGAATATATATAAGACGATACTTTTTCCCTCTCTGAAATGCATCTCATATATAGTGATTTTTTTTCTCTAAATTACACCAAGTGAATACTCCTCCATCCAGTCCAAATAAATAAAGCATTGTCTTCTTAGCAAAGTGGTACATTTTATAGTTCGCAAAATATTTATGGCTTTGATTTCTCTAGGTAACCTTCATTAGTTTTCCTCAATGTACATAAAACTATAGTAACATAGTTTACCGGATACACTTAAATCTTCCATAAAACGACACATTAGGTGATCATCTAATTAACCGGTTAAGAGAATTTAGAGGCCACCCTAACCGAATCTCGTTACAGATCAAGTCCCTCACATGGTCGCAATACAAGCCTTGCATGTAAAGAAAACATTGCACAAATAGCAAAGCTAGTGCAGTATAGACTATGCAACTATAGAGTAACGCGTTGCATTGAGAGCTCTCGGAAATTCAGGCGATGATGGAGCTAGGTTTCGTCCGGACGCCTCCGCGCGATTTGTTTACCTTCCCCGACGCCCACCGTCGTGGGTGCGTGCGGTTTTCAGGGCCGGCCGGGCGTGCAGCTGCACCGAGCACAAGGACCCGCAATCTCGCGCCTCTTGCCATGGGAGTACCGGAATTAACTGGCCTATACGTGTGGCCTTGATCACGAGCCAACCATTGACCCTACGCATTTCTATATGAGCTACTACTACATGCCGGTCGGTGATGTGATCGATTGAACTAGCTAAGCTAGCTAGTACAGGGTGAGAATAAGGAGTCGCAGTGTTGCAAGTCTGTGACGCCGGCAGCTAGCAGGAAGTAGGTAGTGGAAAAAAGCAACCCCGATCCATAGGAAAAAGCGACGAGCTCAACCCTATGGGCCAAGCCTTTCATTACCGGCCCAATTCGCCAACCGAAGGCTACAAATGGGTCCAAATCGACCACGGCCCAGCTAACCGCTAATGAAAGAGCCAGTGGTATCTAGAAGGAATCATTCGAAAGCCCAAGCCCCGTCACGCCATCCTAATCCAATCCGTCCAGGTGGGCCTCAGCCCCTCCAACTCCAAGTGCGTGCTCGCCGCCGCCTTCGATCGCTGCCTCGCCGATGTGCAGCGCGCCTTCGCCGGCGTCCACCGCTACCAACTCGCTGACGCGGCGGCGAACCTCCACTCGGCGCTCCGTGGCTCCGTCCCGCTCGTCCGCTTTGCTGGGTGCCTTTTCTGCCGCCGTGCGCCCGCATCGACGCCGCGCTTCATCGCGGGGCTCAAGGGCGCATTGGAGCTCTCACGAGCCTAGTTTGGGGAATTCGCCACCGAGCTGTTCAGGGAGGCCGTGCATGTCGGCGTTGCAGGGATCGTCGGGGTGGGCGTCGTGGCCCGCACTTGCGCCGGCGTGGTCAGGGTTGGAAATGTGAGTAGTATTTTAATTCTAAATTTTATTAAGAGAGATATTATAAATAACTTAGTGATGTATAACTCATAACTAATAGCAGGATACAAATTATACTATACTTCAAACATATGCAAGAACATAAGAGTCAATTGGTTACACAAACAACTTACAATCGGATTATGATAAAAAAAACAAGAAGCAGCGTAGGCTCAATCAATACAATGTAGAACATAGATAACGCAACAAAAGCGTACAGTTGCACAGATGTGCACTACTCAGAAATCTTATTACCGTTGCAATGTAGATCTTCACTGTAATAACGGTTCGGAGATATCACTCATCTCCTTCATGGTGCACGTCCGAAAGAAGAGTCAATGAGTTTCAGGCCGCGCAACACAATATATATATAGGACGCTGAAATGGGGCACCATGGTGTCTGGGCATCAAGCCTTCCTACCTTTGGATTGCTTTTAGATGCGTGCTAGTGCAATCGTATGGAAAGGAAGTCATTGACATGGATGGAAAGTATTAATCATAGATGGAAAAATCTCACTTATGGATGGAAAAGTCTCACTCATGTAGCCTGGGCACCATGGTGCCTCTGTTATTTATACTATATATATATATATATAAAGTACTATTCAGTAGTTACGCATAGAATAAGCGCGTTGCCTCCCTTCTATTGACCCAATTGCCAGACAAATATACATGTATTGAGAGGAGAGAGAAATATGCATATCAATACAAATAACTTGTACAGAAAGTTATTGATGTGTGTGGGTGAAGTTACTGTTAACATACATGTATTAAGAGAAGAGAGAAACATGTATGTAAATAACAAATAACTCATACGAAAAGTTGTTACCGTGTGTGGGTGAAGTTATTGCTAAACATATGTAAAGCTACTGTCAGTTGTAACACTATAAAATTAGCAGTAACTCTATATGTATTTGACAGTAATTTCACTCACACACGACAGTAACTTTATATATCTGGACGAGTTATTTGCTATTGACAACAAAGTTACATGCTATTGGCAGAAAAGTTACTAGTTTTTGAAAATGACACAAATTTATCAGCGTCGAAATATATTTAACATGAATCTTGTTTTATTAAGTTCGTAATTTCGAATATAATGGTGCAAATGGATCGCAGATAGGACTTTTGGTGAAAGAGCTATTTTATTTTTTTAGCTTGTAAACAAGATAAAAAATCACAAGTCAAGTGCACCTATTCTCTTCTCTCTCCTACTATATGCATACATGTGTCAAGCCGTAACCACCCAGTGCAAGAGATTAGTGGGGTTGTTAGTTATGGAAAAATTACTATCTCCTAAACATCAAATTATCATATATAATTCATCAAGTTATTTACATTTACAAAGTTAATATCTCATACACATAAGGTTATCATCGATAATTCATGAAAATAGACACCAACCGAGTTACGCATAAACCGCAACAGGAAGCTACAGCGTGTGCGGCCAGCGACCCGCGTGTAGTGTGCATGCACGTTCTCGCTAGCATAACCGTGTATATATATATGGATTATGAACTGATGTGATTAATCAGTCATTTACCCAGTAGTGACTGATGCAATTAACTAGCCATTTACCCATTAGTAATTGTTTGTCCTCGACACCTAATAAAGCCTCAAATTTAAACGTTCGAATTTTATTCAAATAGAGATATATGCATGGTTTAACAAAAAAAAAGTGTAGACTTAGCTTGCCAAGTGGCGTGTCACATCACGACGTGGTCGCAAGTCATAAATCATATGATTTTTCACGCAAAAATACATAAATACGCATGAGTGTGTATGCACGTGTGTTTAGCTAAAATCCTTATGTCATTCTCATTCATATATCATATGTTTTGAGAAGTGACAAAGAATATGTCTTATAAATTATCTTTCTTTACTTGGCTTAACAATATAAACCATAAATATTTTAAAATTGTAGGAGGTAGACCTTACATTCATGTTAACCTAATTTCTAACGTGCGCCCGGCCCTCCCGGGGCCTTCGCCGCCGGGGCGCCACATGGTACGGCTTCCCGGCTGTCTCCACCTCGTTCTGCCTGTAATCGTCTCTCTGCGTCAATCTATCTCGATCAGGCCCTCGCTGATTAATTAGTCAGCCTTGACAGACATGCTGGTAACATTTCCAAATGTGTGCTTATGAGCAGATGCTTCCTTCTATCATTTATGCATCACGAGCTTGGGCCAATGGAACCGGTCGTCTTTCCATGCTGTACTGTGCCGATTTGCTCTGTCGCCTCTCTCGATTCCATATACAAGTGCTAGACTGTACGAGTTCACTTCAGCTCGGAGCATCCCAAATTTCTAGTCTCAATGGTGAGTTTAGATACGGCCGTGACTGTAATACACCGCAGTGGGGCGTGTGGTCTCCACAAGCTTCGCACGGTTGAAAGGTAAGAAGAATCTCCGGTAGCCTATGAGCGAGGTAAGCGAAGGAGGCAATGTGAAAACTGAAAGGTGAAAAGGTTGTGCAGTGCTGTTCGCTTGGCCTTTTCTTTCAGTTTCAGTATCAGTGATCTTTGCCCATTTGCTCACCCTGGTGGATCTTTCTGTTGCCTCTCAGGCTTTCCTTTTAGCTTCTTCCACTCAGGATGCATGGAAGAAGATGGAAGGGGATAGAGTGTGGAAGCTGTCTTATCATCTGACCTCCACTTTATACCATGCGTTCCTCTGATTTCTGATTTATGCATTATACAAAATAAATATTGAGACGTCAACTTCTAGAGGACCAATAAATTCGAAAACCTCATTGTTTGACTAGATCTGTATTTGTCTGCCGAGTAGCACAGAGACTAACATGCATGGCCCACATTTAGTCAAGCTTGCATGTTTTTGCCATTTTTCATGTGCGGTATCACCACTGGTGGTATAATCAGCAAGGTCAGCGAGAATGTCCATGAACTGAACAGCAGCATGAGAAGGTAGTCTCTCATTTCCACACGAGTTGGAGAACAATAGAAGGCATTTTTTATATAAAAAAATTGTGTTGTACATTCCTTACGTAATCAGTGATGACCAAATGATCTGAGTTCAACTGATCACACTAACTTCCCTAAAATTAGCAGCATGCTGCACCAATAAAATTAATTAGGCCACCTTACTAGTACCAACACTAGGGGTGGAAACGAGCCGGCTCGAGTTAGGCTCAGCCAAGTTCGTCCGGAGCTGCGGCTCAGCTCGTTCAAGAAACAAGATAAAAGTCTATCTCGGTTTGGCTTGAGTCGGCTTAAACGGGCTCACGAGCAGCACGAGCTGTGACCCCGTGATAATCAAAAGATCGCCCACTTGATGACTAGGAATAAATTTGCTAGTCATATAATAGCTCTAATGATCAGAGCAATACAAAGTAATGAGCATAGATTAGGCAATTTCTTGGAATCTTCATTTCAATATTTTAAAAATCACGGGAAAGATTGTTAAAACATTGGAAACTGACTTAAGGAGAGTATGGCATAAATGAAGTGCATGATAATTCAACTAATGTCATCCGGCACAAGGAACAAAAGTTCCACACGCGAGCCAATGATAGCTCTCTACTAGTATTAACTGGAAATAGATCTCAGTGTTAATTACATACACAGATGGCATATTCAAGTTTCGTTACTTCCGTATGTGCAAAAAACAAGACAAGGAACTAGATGCTCAGATAACCACTGAATATTTGACTTTGTAACTATTTATGCCAAAACTCTAAAAAAAATTATCAAAAGTCAAATAGTAAGGGCTTCATTTTTAAAAAAAATGGTTGTACTTCAACATTGCAATCAAGAATTCAGGAGGCATGAAGAAGAAATAGAGGAGAAGAGACACCGAATCAATCAAACCAAACTCTCGTCTGATCGCCAATCGCCACCATTGGTGTCTGCCCCGCCGCTGCCTCCTGTCGCAGTCGCAGTTCCCCATCACCCCAAGCCTGACTATGATGCGCCCCTACCCCCAACGCTGCAACTCCTTGCCCTCACCCCGAAGCTCTGTGACATTCTCTGCCACCAGCTAGCGACTTCCACATCATCGGCGCCATCCCCATCATCTTCGTGGGCGGCACAGGGGGCAGGGTGACTGGCGCGGGGGTGGGGCGACCGACGTGGTGGATGGGGTAGGACCGCGGGAGTGGAAGGGGATCAGAGTGGGAGACTGGGAGAGCCGGAGCGGAATGAGGATGAGGAATGCCGAATGCAGATTGCCAGATCGGGATGGGACGAGATAGGGAGGAATGATGACTGTGGTCAGTGGAGAGTGCGAGTCGTGTGAGGACAGGATGGGACGGCATGTTAGTGGGCTAGTCGGCTGGGCCTGGCCTAGGACATGGGCGAATGTGGACAGTGGACGTGAGCCAAGTCAGGCTCGCGAGCAGCTCGAGCTCGGCTCTTTTTTTTTGCGAGCTGGGAAAAAGGCTCGGCTCGGCTCGAAAATTCATGAATCCGAGACGAGTCGGTAGGGCTGAAAACGAAAACGGTAATTCTCGGTTGCCGTAAATCGTTTTTGAGAAATTACCGATTTTTTCCCCCTAAACGGAAACGGTAACGGTAACCGATAAAACGGAAACGAAAACGGTAAAAAAAAACTGATAACGAAAACAAAAACGATTTAGCTCTCTCCCGATCGTTTTCGAAAAATACCGTAATTACCCGGTAATATACCGTCGATAATTACCGTATTTATCGCCGACTGAGCCTGTGAGCAGTAGCACCCCCGTGAGTCCCCCGGCCCATCTCCGCTGAGAGCACCCGGGCCCATTACTCCGTCTCCCGCAGTCCCGCACGGCGCCCGCACCCCACCTCCTCCCCATTCGGCCTCGGGCCTCCAATCCCCACGCCGAGACGAGACCAACGCCAGCCGCGGAGCCGCCCAGCGCCCCAGCCCTAACTCACCTAGCCGCCGCCGCCTCTGCGACTCGTCTCCCGCAGTCCCGCACGGCCGCACCCCACCTCCTCCCCATTCGGCCTCCGATCCCCACGGCGAGACCAACGCCAGCTGCCCAGCGCCCCAACCCTAACTCACCTAGCCGCCGCCTCTGCGACTCGCCACGACGTCGTGTGAGCGCCTCCCACTCCCACGCTGCTGGTCGCCTCTAGTCTCCCACTCACGCTGCCGTCCTTCTCCTTCTTCAGGCGGTCGGCGGCCACATCTGAGACGAAGATGGCGCCGTCTGGAGATGCGGAGCAGCCGGCGGATGCAACACCCCGAGGCCCCCGAGTGCGAGTGATGGAGGCAGAGGGACCACTCCCTATCGACCTCGCCGCCTCTCAAACCTCGGCAGCGGCCACAGCTTCGTCTGGTAAGCTCATCTTCTTATCCGCCGTCCGCCGATGTCCTTGCCGCTCTTGCCGAGCTCGAGCCCCGCCACGACGGCGGCGAGCACGCCGAACACGAGGTAGTAGAACACCTCCATGGCCAGAGAGGGGAGAGGCATGGATCGGGGAATCGATTCGGCCGGTGGTGCCGCGCTGCGTTTGCGATGTATGATGTGTATGTGTAACCATGTAGATTTTGTAACAGTCTATTCTAGTTTGATACATTTCACTATCTTCTGAATCATGTGGAATGTCATTGTTATTCTTGGTTTGCTATAGCAAAGTCCAAACTGTAGTGAATGAAATTACCTGAGTTAACCTATTACCCATAAGCACAACTGAAGATACATCACTAGCTGCACCAACACCTCCACCCATTGCAATTCCAACATCAGCTAAAGCTAGTGCTGCAGCATCATTAATTCCATCACCAACCATGGCGACTAGCTTGTGCTCTTTCTGAAGTTCAGATATGAACCTTTTTTTCTCATGTGGTTTAACTTCAGCAATCACCTGATACACATTTGGTTATGTACAAAAATAAGCAAATCATACTGACCAGGCAAAAAAGAATAAACAAATCATGCTAACAAAAGAAATCCTAACAAAACCAGTATAAAAGAATCATCTTTTTTGTGTTGACTTTTGTAGTTGAATTGGTCTCAATCAGATAGATCATAGATATTTATATTCAATAGCGAGCCTGCTGCCACCTATTTTCATATTTTAGATATCAGGTTTGATCTACACTTATCTCTGAACGGTATTTTGATATTTTCCTTTTAATAAAAAGGGGAGCCAGGGTGTTTGCCCTTCGGTGAAAAAAGTAATCATTTTCAAAGTGCATGGTGATGTGAAATTGGGAATAACATATGGAGTAAATTTACATATTCAAGCCTTCAGTTTGCTGTAAGATATCCATAAATACTAAAAGAAAAGACATATGGAATAGTTCCTACTTCCTACTTCCTACAAAGGTAGATGATGTGATAACTTGATGACAAATGAATTATATTTTCAGGTAATTCAATATAATAGAAAGAAAAACTTCTGCAGCATTGGGATTCTAAAATTAATGGAAAAGCATCATCTTCAGTGCACCTTCTAAGAAGTACAGAAATTGGGTGCTAAGGACATACAGATTTATATCTTACTGATGCACTATTTCACTGTGTAGATTTATATCTTTTATACTAATAGGAGAACATTTGCACTTCATTTGTGATAGGATCCCATAAACGTGCAAGGCCAGCTGCAAGTGAAAATGCAAGCCAGAATGTTGGCATGTCTGCTTCTTCTGCAGCACCTGCATCAGCACCTTCATCTGAGAGAAGTTTAGTGCCAAGTGGTGGTACTGGTGGCACTGAAACAGATGGTGTTGATCCAATCGATGTGGATGCAGGCAGCGATGGCGAGGACAAAAATGAACCTGCTAGCAAGAGGGCCAAGAAGAGCACATCTGAAGTGTGGCAATACTTCACCAAGTACTGGGTAACAGTGAAGGTGAATGGCAAGGAGGAAAATCAGCTTTGGGCAAAGTGCAATGTCAAAGGTTGTGTAAACAAGACCAGCAAACACAGAGCTGAGAGCAGATTTGGAACAACTGGTTTGTGGACCCATCTCGCTAATTATCACAGCATCAAGAAAGGACAGCAACAGCTTACAACAAAAACTGATAAAGATACTGGCATCGCAGTTGTCCAACCTTACAAGTATGATCAAGAAGCTAGCTTGAGAAAGTTCTACGAGGCTATGATAGTTCATGAGTACCCTTTTAATATGGTTGAGCATGAATATTTCCAAGAGTGGGTCAAATCATTGCGTCCACATTATTCTCTAAAGTCTCGTGTCACAGTTAGAAAGGAAATAATGGAATATTATTTGGCTGAAAAGGATAAGTTGTATGCATACTTCAAAACCGTTCAAAGTCGCTTTAGTGCAACTATGGATATGTGGACATCCAACCAGAACAAGGGTTATATGTGTGTTACTCTTCATTGGGTTGATGATGATTGGAAAATTCAGAAGAGGATTGTTAATTTCTTCCATGTTGAAGGGCGACATACTGGTGAGAGGTTGTCATATACACTTTCTTCTTGTCTTTTGAAGTGGTATGTGGAGAAAAAGATGTTCTCTCTAAGTTTGGATAATGCAGCGGCAAATGAAGTAGCGGTTAAGGATGTCATTGTAGAACTCAAGAGGCATAGTCCTTTAGTATGTGATGGACTGTTTTTTCATGTGAGATGTGCCAATCACATCCTTAATTTGGTTGTTAGAGATGGTATGCGTGTGATTGGCTCTACAACTGAAAAGATTAGATCATTTGTAGTTGCTGTCAAGGGATCTACGGTTCAGTGGGAGGAGTTCCTGAAGTGTGCTACTGAATGTGGGCTAGATACAAAGCCTTCTCTCTCACTTGATGTTTCTACGAGATGGAATTCTACATATCTCATGTTGAGGGATGCTCTTTATTACAAGCCTGCATTTGAGAGGCTTACTTCCATCGACCGCCGCAGGTATGAGTGTATTGCTCCTTCAAGTCAGGAATGGGAGAAGGCCCACATTCTGATTCCTTTCTTGAAAAAATTCTTTGACCTGACCGAGATATTTTCTGGTACTCTATATCCAACAGCAAACCTGTTTTTTAGAGGTTTTTGTGAGATTAAGTTATATCTATCTGATTGGTGCAATAGTAATGATGCCACTCTTTGCCAAATGGCAAATGCTATGAGTGTCAAGTTTGACAAGTATTGGAAGAAGTCAAATGTTGCCCTTGCTGTTGCAAATGTGCTTGATCCTAGGTTCAAGAGAAGAATTGTAGAATTTTACTTGAGAAAGTTATATAGAAATTCCTACCAAGCTGAATTTGATAAATTCAATGGTGTTTTAAGGAACATGTTTCATTGTTATGTTTCTTCCGCACCTTCTTCCAAGAGTACAACACTTGTTTCATCAACTTCAGCTATAGATCAGTTTATGGATAGTGTGGATGATGAGCTTGATTCCTTCCTTTATGAAAGTGATGCATGTGGTAATGATGAAGGAATAAGTGAATTGGAGAGGTACTTAGCAGAACCACAATTGAAGGTTTCTAAAGCCAACCATAATACGTTTGATATTTTAGCATGGTGGAAAAATCAGAAGGATGAATATCCTGTCCTCTCCCTGATTGCTCGTGATGTGTTGGCAATGCAAGTGTCAACCGTGGCTTCTGAATCTGCATTTAGTGCCGGTGGACGTGTCGTCGACCCATATCGAAGCAGCCTTGATCCTGACATGGTACAAGCACTTGTTTGCACTAAGGATTGGATAACTGGAGCTAAAAGAGGTAAAAGTGTAAACTGATCTGTTGCTTTCTATTAACAATATCTTGATGTTCTTTTTACTCATGTAGCTGCCTTTTAATTTTCAGGTTCAAAGAATATTTCTTCTTTGCCTAGTGATCTTGAGGTTCTTGAAGCCATTAAGAGCAGTCTGCTTATTGGGGTATAATTATATTGATATGTATTGCAGTAGCATGTAATTCATTTCAAGTACTAACACGTTATTTCCATTGCAATTTGTAGGATGAATTTTCAGAAATGGGCGGTGATTATGTGCTTGGAGATGATGATGACATGCCGGAGGTTCAGCTATAAGAAGCATGGTTCCATTTCGTTCTTGATATGCCTATGATCTTCTTGGTAGTACCGTAGTAGTAGTTTCTTTAAGTATTATGCAATGAAAGGAAGGACCTTTTGTGGTAGTATGAGTTCGCTGTTCGTGTGATGGATGGGATCGAACTGAAGTGTTGAAGTATGCCTGCTTCATTTAGTTGAGAATTTGTGATATGATGATATGAGTTCATGGCTTAGAATTGATTATGGTTTCATGTTTTGGCTTCCTTAGATGTGGAGAATATCGTATTTTAGCTATCGCTTTCATGATTTTCGATCGTTATCGATGCACTTTTGATCGAATAGTTTCGTTTCCGAATTTACCGGAATATCGATGTCGTTCTCGTTTCCGACAATATCGTATCGATTTCGTTTTCGAAAAAATAACGTGAAACTGAAAGTGATTTGACCTCCTACCGATCGTTTCCGACCGTTTTCAGCCCTACGAGTCGGATTGTAAGTCTCGAGTTATTTTTCTAGCCCTAACCAAGAGACCAACCGTGCTGAAACTTTGGTCGAACCATGCTTCACTAGTACACTAGACAGTTTAGGTAAAGATTAGATCACGACAAGTTAATATGGAGACAAAAGTTGAAGATTCAGAGCAGGAGAAACATACTACAAAAACAGAACACTGAAAACTAGTACTCGGCAAGAGCTCGGTGCTCATGGTGACGTCAAGCTGCCGTGCTCGATCCATCTATTTGGTAAATTCTTTTTAGTTTATGTCTATAGTTTATAAATTTTTTACATAAATAAATGAAATGGCTTCTTTATCATTATTTTAAAACAGCTTATTGGAACAATCTTATTGAAACATCTTATTAACTTATCGGTATTCGATTCATTCATATACAATAATACGTTATTTATTTATACAAACGCTCACATTATAACTTAAAACTATAAGTCATCATGAATCGTGTCCGAAAACAACCCACCATTGCTCTACCACTTTTATCTTTCTACTTTCCGAGGCCATATCATGACCTGCCCGTGAATGAGCCGAACACTCCATGATCGGTCGCGCATGCATGATGGTGGCCTGCGCTGGAGCCTGGAGAGGACATGCACGAAAACCTTTTGGAAAAAAGATCAGTTGTACAATTTCAGTCAGGATCCGTAATTTGTCACCACTAAAGGCCTGTTTGGAACAGAGGAATTTCATAAAAATTTTACAAGAAACAGTTTAATTCTCGCAGAAATCAGGAAAAATTCCCGCATTCCAAACAAGACCTAATTTGGCCTAAGCATCCTCCTTTCCCCAGCGATCAAAAGTCATATGACCATGCATGCTAGTTGTTGGAGCGACAAAATGACGCGACCGAGAGCTGCGTTTCCCGTACGCGCATGATTAAGCGCGCACGTGAACACCTTTAGCGAGCGAAAGCGGCTTATGCTGGGTGCAGTTCGATCTCGTTGCTCCATGTATATTTGGTGCTATGAGAGGGCGCCATCACGGCATCACATACTATATTGGCATTATTGGAAACAAAAAGAAACAGGTGTGTGTGCAAAGGAAATTCATGCACATTAAGGTAGGTGGCACTACAGAATTAGCTTTGAAAAACTCGTGCATCTGATGTGACTAGTAATCTAATCGTACATGCAGAATCTACGAGTCGCTCAAAAGATGATGACCAAGTATTGATCCCATTAGATGAGTTGGAGCCTTCGTAACTCTGAAATTCATTCACAAATCTAAGGAGGTGATCGGTTCGGCTGAAAAGCTTATGACTTATGGCTGAAAACACTGTAGCTAGCTGAAAAAAGCACTGTAGATGACAGAGGCTTATTTAGCATAATTAAATTTAAAAAAATTTAAAAATATAAAAAAAATGTTAGCCCATTATGTATAATACAAACAAATACGGAAAAAAAAGACCGGCAAAAAAGCTCAACAAAAAGCCAAAAGTTTAGAAAAAGACGAAACTTATGAATAGTGAAAAATAAGCTAGAAGCCAGAAGCCGAAGCAGAGTTGATCAGGACCCTAGGAGTTCTCTCTACCTTTCTCTGTATGTTCAATCTATTATTCTGTCTTCTGTAATTGATTCGATTTGTTCTAAGCAGAAAAATCGATCGGACTGATCGTCAGCGATGGTTTCTTAACACTTATATTCACATTCTCTTTCAGGCCAGAAACGAGAACGGTAAAAGACCCAAAAAAAATTCTGGCTGAATTGATGACATGAAGATCCTTGTGGGCGTTGGAAGATTCAGGTCAGCTTCCGATTCTCGCAGCACTACCGCTGAAGGTTAGCCAGGGACGCCTTCTTCGAAACCGATGGATCGACCGATCTGCGGCGAGCTGCATGTGCACTTGGCATCTTTTTCTTTAATCCCAATGAGCTGTTCCTGTTGTGCAATAATCATCTGGACCAGCCTTTGCCCCCTCCCTTTCCTCCTCGCTGTGCAGCTCACCCTTGCTTCGGCTCTTCTAGAGACACCAACGCACTGATTGGACACATACGTACGTAGACCTTGGCTTTGTCTCTCTCTGCTCGTGTATTTCTTGGCTCTACAGGACAAGCGACATGTCGGGTTTCATCATGGTGTGCACTCGCAAAGCAGACGGCTTTCTGATTGGATTGGGAACAACAGGTCTGGCCATGCGCTCATGCTTGATTTACTACTGGGGCAAGTTGACCGCATAGTATATCAGGGTACTGTTCCGAGTTGAAGGCATTGAGAAGAGTTCATTAGCATTCTTGAGAGAATTCAGAGTTTGTAACGCAGGGATGCGCAGTTCTTACGCGTATTCTAGAAAAAGGACTTTATTTAGAGCCCTAATAGTACAATTTTTATAGGAGAGTGAGGGTGGTAGCCTGCAATTCCTAAATGTACATTTGTTTGTTTGTTTTTAAAATCAAGTGGAAGGCCATTGCAAATTGCAATGCACGTGCGCCTTCCCTTGGTAAACTACCAGCTCTTAACACAATATATACAAACAAGGACACTCACACTACCAGTTGGGAAGATATATATACGTACTGGGACAGTATTCGATTGGGGATTCGATTGAAGGGCAGCAGCATCCTCTGACCTGCCAAACTGTCCCTCGCGGTTCACATTTCTTGGCCATTTCTTCCCTTCCAAGCACCACCAATCTTGTCCGAGCCCGTGTCCGAACGAAGCCATCGCGTGCCAAATCCAAGAAGGCCACAGGTGGCACAGGAGAGGAACAGGAGGAAGAAGAGAGCAGTAGACTGACACGCCAATGGGGGCTTCTTCTTCTTCTGTGCGCCTGCTGCTGCTCTGCCTGCTTGGCTTCTGCTTCGCCGTGAGCCACCAGCAGTCGGACTCGTGCAGCACGGCCGTCGCGGTCTCCCATCTCGTCCCCTTCAACTCCACCGCCTTCCACTGCACAGCCATCTGGAAGCAAGAGGACTTCGTCCTGAGGGTACGCTGCTGCGTTTGCAATCTTGTTGTTTACATGTCGCGTTCATCTCTCCGGAGCTCTTGGATTGTTAGATGCCATTGCCAATGCATACCTGAGGGCTAGTCTGATACTGTTGGGAAATGGAAACTTTGTGAATTGCCGTGTGATTAATCAGTCCTGTTTGGATATGAGAGAAGGATAGGAACACCACACTAAGATTTTGATTAGTGCTTCTATACTTCTCATTTCAATAAGAATAATACTAATCTGAGAGTATATAAAAAGATAAACAATATTCATATATCATCATCATATTTTTAAAAATTGTGAAAATCAGAATGGAGAAAAAACATGTCGAGGAGCAATTTTCTGTGAGCTAATGTGATCCGATCCAAATTACTTGTGTGTCATCAGTTCAAGAACACAGGGCAGAGCCAATGGAGCTTCATCCTCTCGGCGCCGGACAAGGGCTCCTACGTGGCGGTCGGCTTCTCCGGCAAGGGGTTGATGGTCGGGAGCAGCGCCGTCGTCGGATGGTCATCGAACGGCAAGGGCACCGTGAAGCAGTACTACCTCGGCGGCAAGAGCTCCGACGAGTGCACCCCGGACAAGGGCGGCCTCAAGCTGGTCAAGAACAAGTCCGTCGTCGTGTCGCACTCCGGCCGGCTCTACCTCGCCTTCCAACTCAGCACCGACTTCCCGCAGCCGCACCTGATCTACTCCGTCGGCCCCGACGGCGACCTGCCGTCCGCCAACTCCCTCCTGCCGGTGCACCGGAGCATGGCCTCCCGCTCCTTCAACTACACCTCCGGTATTTCACCGTTCGTCATTAGAGGCTCTCTGGTTTCTAGCGCGTCAGCACAGCAAAATTACACATTTTTACCAAGAGTTTGCTTGTTTCGTTCAGGGTTGGCCTCTAGCGGCGGTGGTTCGAGTGACGCGACGTTTCCGCCGGAGAGGATGCACGGGCTGCTGGCGATGATGGGGTGGGGAGTGCTGATGCCGGTCGGCATGATGGCCGCGCGCTACTTCCGGCGGCTGGACCCGTACTGGTTCTACAGCCACATGGCCATCCAGGTGGCCGGCTTCGCTGTCGGCATCGCGTCGATCGTCCTCGGCTTCCGCCTCAACGAGGACGGGCTCAAGAACGTCGACGTGCACAAGGCGCTCGGCATCGCCATCTTGGCCATGGCCTCTCTTCAGGTATACTGTATGCAGTAGGAAAAAAACCATCCGTTGAGTCAGATAAGATTAACTTAATCTCTATAACTAACATGGGGAGAAGTTGAGAAAAAATGCTGACTAACTTGCCTCCACTTTCGGCTCCTTGGCTACATAACATGCGCATCGGTTGGATTGGCATGTGCTGTACGGCCAAGTCCGACTTATGGCTGAGGTTTAGTTTTTTTACTAGTATAATTATTTGTGTGGACGAACCAAATACTGATAAATTATTTTAAAAGAATAGGAAAAATTGTCTTATTTATTTATTCAAATAAATATATATGTTATAAGTTAAAAACAACTATGCTATAATTTTATAGGTTGGTTAGTACTAGTTAACTACGAATATTAGGACTTGGGAGTAGTTAAGTGTGCTACTATTCATATGCCCTGCGAATCGTGCCATCAGATTAGATGCTCGTTGACAATAGAGACTAGAGGAAGTACTACTACTAGAATTTGCACTGTAGCCTCGTTGGGGGCCGCTCTAACAGACAACCAGCTTCTTGTTTCTAGCTAAAAATGTACTATAACGATTATTGGATTTTCTAAATTATTTAATTAAAAATAAGAAAAAAGAATGAAAAGAAAAAAACACCGTTATATCATAACGGACAATACAAAGAAATAAAAAATAAAAAAGTCAAAATTAAGAAGCCAACATATTTTAAGTGGCTTCTAGTTTCTAGAAGTTGAAAGGTAGAAACCAAAAACTTTGAAGCCGGTTAGAGCAGGAATACATATTGTAGCGTTGCATGTTCTTTGAACTAGCTAGCTCCATCTCCATGCAGCCATGCCCAATTGTTTATGCTCTGATTGCCAAATGCTTCAAGTTGACAAGCACTGAAGTTAACCCTAAGAAAACGGCAGATCGATCCCTCTGCCGTGATGCCCTCAAGCAGAGTCCAAAACCTCGATGCATCGTTCACTAACCATGGCTCTATTGCTTGATCCGCAGGTGACGGCGGTCCTCGCCCGGCCGGACAAGACGTCCAAGGTGAGGCGGTTCTGGAACTGGTACCACCACAACATCGGCCGCGCGGCAATCCTGCTGGCCATCGGCAACATCTTCCTGGGCCTGTCCATCGCGCAGGAGGTCAGCGCCTACATCGCCTCCTACGGCGTCTTCGTCGCCGTGTGGGTGATCGCCGTCGCCGCCTTCGAGATCAAGAGTTGCTACCCGGACGACGACTGATAGAGAGCCGAGGCAGCGGTACATAGAGAAAGTCGTCTCTGAGCAAATTGGCTATAGGAGTTACTCTGGGGACATAGTACAACATTGTTTCTAGCTCACACGGTTGGTTTAACGGCGTATTTGAGAGGAGTGAGTGTTTGATTGGCTATTAGACTCATTCTTTTCAGCATATAGCTTCTTCTGAATAAATAAATAGGACTGCTTCTTCGTTATAGTCTTGAAGCGACTTATGTGGATAGTCTTTTCGAAACGACTTATCGGTATTCAGTTCATTCACACAAACGTTTTCGTTAGAACCAAAAAAACATTAACCATAGATATAAGTCTGAAAAGAACACATATTAATTGAGTTTTTGGGGCATAGAATATGAAGCACGGGCTGGACTGCTGTTTCTAGCTTAGCTGGACGCTCTGGTTCATATTTGTAGGCGATGTAAATATCCTTCCCGTAGGACATCCTCCTCCGGCATCTGCTCTTCAGTTTGCTTTGAGATTGTTATGTATCCAAACCGTTGATATGTATTCACGTGTTCTGAACTCAGGCATCTTCTTTTTAATTTTTAAAAGCTATTTTTAGTTTTTTTATAGTAACTAGCTTTTAAATAAAATATTTTTTAAGATGATATCTATAAATTAATTATAGTATATAAAGTCATCACAGAGGACAGTGTGCCCATGACTAAAAAAAATGCCCCAGCAATGAGATTGTCGAAATCGACGACGAAAATCAGCAAAAAAAACTGAGACAAAAATCACGCGTTCTCTTCTCGAACAACGGCAACATGAAGTAACTTGTTCGAGTAGTGGTAGCACTTAGAACTGACCACAACAACGCGAACAAAGTTGGTATTGCGACACGCAGCGCCGGAAGGGGCGTGGCAGGGAGAGAGGAGGACGACGCGGTGGTTGTGCGGGCGGCACCGGCACGCGCTCTCGGACAGGAGCGGTGGTGAGCGCGGCCACCTGACGGCGCGCACGTCCCCAACCAGCCGTTGGTTTGCCGGCACTTCCCCAACCCCCGCCGCCGCGCCCAATGGACTAGACGGCGCGGCGGCGCCCGTGCCAGAGTTCAGGCCGCCGGAGACCATTTGTTTTAGCTGAAACATGCACCAGCTACTGTTGCTATCGGAAAATTGCCGGATCGATAATACCACGTCCTATGTGTTATGAATAGCGCTTGTATTCAATATGAGACCAATGGGCCGGAATATATACACAAAGTACAGGTGGTAAATATGCAAAGAACCCCTCATAACAATGGGGAATAACAAACTATACATATATCTCTAACACCCCCCTCAAACTCATGGTGGATCAACAACACTGGGTTTGGAGAGGTAGAAGCTGTGCTGTGCTCGAGTCTGGGCCTTCGTGAAGAAATCCGCTATTTGAAGCTCCGAAGGCACATACTGAAGAGTAATCACCTGATCATGCACACAAGACCTCATGAAAGAAGCATCAACACCAATATGCTTGGTGAGCTCATGCTTCACAGGATCACGAGCAATACTGATAGCACCTGTACTGTCTGACAAGAGAGGGGTCCGTGTAGTGACAGAAACACCAAAATCCTCAAGTAACCACCGTTGCCAAGTAATATCTGCTGTCAAGAGAGCCATGGCTCGCAACTCAGCCTCTGCACTCGAACGGAACACTGCAGTTTGTTTCTTCGTCTTCCAGGCAATAAGAGAACCCCCAAGAAAAACACAGTAAGCAGAGATAAACCGGCGATCAGAGGGATCGCTGGCCCAAGTAGCATCCGAATAGGCCTGAAGCTGTAACGAGCTGGAACGTGGAAAGAAGAGACGGCGAGAGATAGTCCCGCGAAGGTATCGCAGAACTCGAAGAAGGTGGCTGTAGTGGACCTGAGTGGGAGCTGAAACAAACTGACTCAGAATATGAACTGGATAAGTGATATCCGGACGAGTAACAGCAAGGTAGACAAGACTCCCAACAAGATGACGATAGCGAGTCGGATCAGAAAGAGGCTCGCCATCAGAGAGTCGGAGGTGAACATTGAGCTCCATGGGAGTCTCAACAGTACGCTGATCAGTGAGAGAGGCGCGATCAAGAAGATCCTGAATATATTTCTCTTGGGACATAAAGAAACCATCTGGAGTGGAAGTAATCTCAATCCCAAGAAAGTAACGAAGAGGACCAAGATCCGACATAAGGAACTGCTCACTAAGACGAGCCTTGACAAAGGCAATGTACTCAGAATCATTTCCCGTAATGATCATATCATCAACATACAGAAGAAGAAGAGTCTGACCACGAGACGAAGTGTGGACAAAGAGCGCAGGATCATGATCACTAGCTGAAAAGCCAGCAGCAGTGACCACAGAGGAGAAGCGCTCAAACCAAGCACGAGGGGCTTGCTTAAGGCCATAGAGAGAGCGACGAAGGCGACAGACCATGCCCTCAGGAACAGAATACCCGGGTGGCGGATGCATGTAGACCTCCTCACGCAACTCGCCATTAAGAAAGACATTCTTGACATCAAGCTGAGAAACAGACCAGTGGCGAACAGACGCCACCGAAAGAAGAGTGCGAACAGTGGTCATGTGGGCCACAGGAGCAAAAGTCTCGTCGTAGTCAACACCATGCTCCTGCTGGAAGCCACGAGCAACAAGACGCGCCTTATAGCGCTCAAGAGAGCAATCAGAGCGAGTCTTAATCTTATAGACCCACTTACACGTGATGGGATGAGAATGAGATGGAAAAGGAACAAGATCCCAAGTACCAGTACGCTCGAGGGCAGCAATCTCCTCGGCCATGGCAAGCTGCCACTCAGGATGAGTAACAGCATCTCGGTAGGAGACAGGCTCACGAGTAGCTGCGCCAGCAAAGGCAAAACGGGCAGGAAGCCGAATCGACTGGCGATTGCGGAGAGCGTAGCGAGGAGAAGATGACCCATCAGGGGAAGATGGAGCATCAGAAGAAGATGGCTCATCTGGAAGATCCTCAATAAGGGGAAATGTACTGTAGTGGGAGGAGCCTGGGGAGTCGTAGGAGACGACACAGGCGGCGACAACGGCGGAGAGGCCACAGGGGGAATATGTGGAGACTCAGTGGGACAGGTGGACGAGGGCAAAACAGATATAGGTGTATCTGGAAAGGTCAAGAAAGACAGAGACTCCACAGAGGAAGCCGAAGGAGAGGCAGGACGTGGGTAGAATGGACGAGACTCGTCGAAAGTCACATCCCGAGAAACCCGCATCCGACAACCAACAGGATCCCAGCACCGATAGCCCTTGTGCTCGGCACTGTATCCCAGAAAGACACACTCAACAGACTGAGCGGTCAGTTTGGTGCGTTCTCGAGGGGCGAGGAGAACGTAGCAAACGCAGCCAAACAGATGAAGGGTAGAGTAGTCAGGAAGACGACCACAGAGACGCTCAACAGGGATCGCACCCTGAAGAGCAGAAGAGAGCTGGATGTTGACGAGATAGGTGGCAGTGGAAATAGCCTCGGCCCAAAAGTGAGGTGGAATAGAGGCGGCGATCATCAGAGCACGAGCAGTCTCAAGGAGGTGACGATGCTTGCGCTCAGCGACACCATTCTGAGCATGAGCACCAGGACAAGAGAACTGAGCGAGAGTGCCCTGCTCAGCAAGGAAGCTGCGCAGGTGACGAGAGAGGTACTCGCCAGCAGAATCAGCGCGAAAGACACGAATAGGAGTGGAGAACTGTGTGTGAATCATAGTGGCAAATTGTTTATAGATAGACAAGGCTTCACTACGAGAAGACATGAAATATATCCAAGTGTGACGAGAGAAATCATCTATAAATATGATATAATATCGATGACCCCCTTTCGAAACGAAGGGAGCCGGACCCCAAACATCTAAATGAACAAGATCAAAAGGGCGCTGAGACACAGACTCACTATGAGGATAAGAAAGCTGAATCTGTTTACCTAACTTACAGCCCTGACAATCTAAAGACACGTCTCCTGAGACAGACCTCAGAAGACCACGACGAACTAAGGACGACAGACGGGATCCACACAGATGGCCAAGACGGTGATGCCACTGCTGGAAAGAGCCGGTAGACGAAGTGGCAGAAGCGGAGAGACTGTCGGCGATGGTGGCAGCGGAAGGAAGGTGAAGCCAGTCAAGCTCCCAGAGACGCTGTGAGTCACGGCGCCGAGGGCCAGAACCAACCAGAGCTCCCGTGTGGCGATCCTGAACACAACAAGAGTCAAAGTCGAGAATGACCCGATAACCAAGGTCAGTAATCTGCCCGGCAGAAAGAAGCTGCATGGTAAGGCGAGGAACATGAGCAACAGAAGGAACATGAAAGGATGAGTTGCTAAGAGATCCTCGACCAGAGACAGAAAGAGATGTACCATCAGCAGTAAGAACACTGATAGGAGAATCAAGAGGTGTAATAAAAGACAGAGTGGAAGGATCAGGAGTCATGTGAAAAGATGCTCCAGAATCAAGAATCCACGGGGAGGTACCTGACTGTGTAGGGGGTGGTTTCTTAGTGCCCGAAGAGTCAGTAGCAGAACCTACAGAACCTGTCGAGGGAGAACCTGAAGCGGCAAGCAGGCGTCGAAGTCTGGCTATCTCCTGCTCGGTGAAAGAAGCTGCTGAAGAAGTCGATGCAGACGTCGTCGTAGAAGCACTAGTGCCAGTAGAAGAACGGCGTGAAAGATGCCGCTTCTTCTTATAGCACTGGGACTCAATGTGGCCGACCTTGTCGCAGTAGGAACAGTGAGGACGGCCATCTCCAGACGGAGGACGGCCACCACCACCTGTGGTAGCCGCTGGAGGAGGCAGTGTAGCAGGCGGACGAGCGGCGAGCACAGAGGGGAGTGGCATCAGACCAGCACCACTCAGACGAGTCTCCTCCGCGCGTATCTCGGTAAGAGCCTCCAGGAGAGTGACACGAGGGTGGCGTGCAAAGAGCTGGGCACGCCTTTGCTCGAACTCAGGACGAAGGCGAGTAAGGAACTCGTAAACCCGCTGAAACTCCAGGTCAGCACGTACATCCAGGCAGCACGGACAGGTACGACAGCCAGCAGTGCGAAGTGAGTCCAACTGACGCCAGACAGCAGAACTCTGAGCGTAAAAAGCGTCAACAGTAGCATCACCCTGCTGAAGAGAGTGCTCCTGGCGGACCACGGACAGGTACAGGGCATCACCAGAGGGCTCGTAGCGCTGACAAAGATGAGTCCACATCTGGAAAGCCGAAGGGAGTCCCACAACCTCAGAAGAAAACTGAGGCTAGACATTGGCGATGAAGACAGCAGCAGCCCGAGCGTCGTCATCGTACCACCGAGTGTAGACGGTCAGACGATCCTTGTAGGAATCCAGATCCTCCTGGTAGGCAGAGGCAGCTTCATCATCAGCAAGGCGAGCGGCCTCAGCAGCAGCCTTATCGGCTGTCGGGGGCAATGCAACAGGCGTAGGCTCCGTCGGAGGAATAGGGCAAGGCGGGCAAGTGATATCGCCAGAGAGGACGCCCCAGAGACGAAGACCACGCATATGGATGCGCATGTGAGACACGAAGTCGGTGTAATTAACACCATCAAAAATCACCGGGCAGCGAGGAAGGGAAACGGTGCCCATTGGTAGGCGGCGCTGGACGGCGCGGCGACCAAGGCAACGAAGTCTAACAGGCGGCGCTGGACGGCGCAGCGGTTAGAACGACGTTTTTTTTCTTTTTTTCTTTTTCTTTTTCTTTTCCCCGGCCGGTTTACAAACCGACCGAGTCGTGCGCCACTTCGCCGAACGGGAGCGGGAGCAACGGCGGAGACGGGGGCGGCACCGGCGACGGCGGAGGCGGCACCGGTGACGGGGCGACGGCGCCGAGGCGACCCTGGGCGGCGCGGCGGCTTGACCAGATCGATTCGGATCTGGGCGGCGGCGGTCCAATCCGGGGGAGTCGGCGGGGCCGACGGGGGAGTCGGCGGCGGCGACAACGACAGGGGAGTCGGCGGGGCCGACGGCGGCGGGCTCGAGCGGGCGGGCTCGGGCGGAGTCGGGCGGGGCCGACGGGGACAGGGGCTCGAGCGAGCGGGCTCGGGCGGAGCCAACGGCGGCGGCGAGGCGACAAGCGAATCGACGGGAAAACCCTAGGTACGCTCTGATACCATGTTATGAATAGCGCTTGTATTCAATATGAGGCCAATGGGCCGGAATATATACACAAAGTACAAGTGGTAAATATGCAAAGAACCCCTCATAACAATGGGGAATAACAAACTATACATATATCTCTAACACTATGGAGGGCGTAACGGTCGAAGTTTACCATGACTGGCCGAAGTCGACAAAGAAATCCGAAGCAGCGAAGGACACCAACAGCAAGTTGATAAAAGAGATGCAAATCGAAACTGTTGAACAACACGGCGATACAAAGCATATTAATCTGCGTCGAATTACAGTGGCCTCGTACATTCTCCATCCAAACTCGATCGAACAAACAACTTGTCACTGTGATCGGTTCGCTGAGATTTTCAATATGGTGGCCTCCAACATCAATTGGCCTGGTAATCATCCCCGTTTGCTATTGTTCTTGTCTCAAGGTCCTATCCTACACCCTAAAAATCGCTAGATTTAGGTTGCAACACTTTGATTCAGCTTGATCTTGGGGAAAAAGGTGTACGCTTTAGCTCGTCAATCGGTCAATGTTAACTGTTACAAGACCACTCACTGCTCTTGCACCCATCCAAGAATGGTTTTAGACACAAATGGTTAATTCCAGATGAAACATTCGGCCTAGTAAATTGCTCAGATTGGTTCATTAGTACTACATCTTACAACTGAATGGGATCGACATTCTACAGGCTGCATACATCTAAGTGTCTAGATAGTTCGAAATTTGCCTAGATACTGCGTTAGCCTACGCATGAGTCACTCACTCAGGTACATCACAATATTATTACTGACAACTGACATGTACCTATGCCAATTCTCACGGTTCGCTCCTGAGAGCGTGGCTATCAGAGGCGCCTGCATTTTGCGCATGGGATGCCGTGGCAACTCCTTTCATCTTCAGATCGCCCGGCAATGGCAATGGCTCCTGCAGCTGGTGCTGCTGCTGGACCGAGCTAAGATGTTGCTGCTGCAAATGCATTTGCTCTTCTTGCTGGTGCTGGGAGTGGATCTGGAGCTGCTGCAGCTGCAGCTGCTGAGCAGCCAGAAGAGATTGTATATGGCTGCGCTGGTAACTTTGTGAACTGACTCCGTACAAGGACAGACCAAAGTTTCCCATTTTTCCACTGTTTACATTAACCTGTCCTGTTGCAATCTTCAGCTGCTGAATCTCATCTCTTAGTCTGTCGTTCAGTGCTACATGAAAACAAGGAACAGTTACAATCCTAAAGATAATAGAAAAAAATCCTCTTTGATAAGCTTTTGTTGTACTTCCAAAACATAGGTACTATAAACTATCTGAATTCTAAATAAAATGCCATCGTAAGTCTTAGTTTACATTGAATTACAGCTCACATTGTTCAAAGAATGTTTGTCTTGTTTTATGTTTTCCCCTTTTCTAACATAGACAAAAGGCTAATATAACCCTGCCAAAATGGGTAGGAAGAGAATAATAATAGCCCTTGGATCTCTAGATGATGAAAAAGAAAAGTTCAGGAGAAAATCCAAAAGAATACCACACTAGAATTTTTCAGTGTATGCAAGTGAATAAGTGGAAATGTAGAATTTGGAATAGCATCAAGTAATTTGCAGTTATAGAAGCACAAAATGTTAAATGAGTGTGGCATGAAGGCATCACTTCTTTCCAAAACATCTGTTTCATTAACTTCGAATTTATCATGCAAAGATAACTTGAACAAAACCTTACCATCCTGCAGCCTGACCTGTTGCTCCATTGTTTGCACCCGCAGCTTCAAATCACTATTTTCACTTGTTAAACCCGTGGTATCACTCTGTATCATACAGATAATCAAGTATATACTCATGGAAAACCAAAGAGCGAGTTCTTTGAAAAACTACAAAATCTGCAATATATTAACAGTATCTATCTGTAGGACACAAATAGTTTAAAATCTTCGTTTACAACTGGTAATAATATATCAAATGTCAACAACTTGTGGAACACCTGATGACTGCTCAAACAAACAGATAACAAAGTACAAATCATCAATATTTCCATAACAAGCTGTACTATTTACGTTGCATGTGCACCGCGTTAAGGGCGAGTGTAGACAAATTATCACAGATTGGCTAGAAATTGGCTAGAAACAATACATTGATGGGCTGCCCCTAGAGGGTTGTGACTTCTTATTTTTCTTTCTCTTCTTTTTGTACATATAACCTTTTTCATGGGCGGGAGTAACTACATCCGGGAGTAGAATGTATTTTTCATACAGACATACACACACAGTAGGGGGCCTCCCCTACTGTCACTAGTAAAAAAACAAGCTGTACTATGTCCAATACCTTCACTAGTTATACATCGAACATATATCAACATGTTGAATAATCTACAAATTTAGTAACCCTATGCAGACAGAAAAGGTAGTCTAACATACAAAATTGGCAAAACATTCAACAACTGAACAAGCAAACAGTGACAACACTTGGAAATTCTAAAAAAACATGAAAGCATAGGCAAGCATTGAACTACCTAAACATTTACAATTTGTGTTGACTGTTCATGAGATTGACTGATTGAGTACAATTGTCAGCCAAACCAACCTCCAAACCCAAGTGTAAACCATCTAACTTATATCGATGTGCGAGAAATTGTGATAAGGTAAAGTAAAAAAAGAACCTGTAACATGGACAACTGAGCTGATAGTGTAACCTCCAAACCCAAGTGTAAACCATCTAACTTATACCGATGTGCGAGAACTTGTGATAAGGTAAAGTAAAAAAGAAGAAGAACCTGTAACATGGACAACTGAGCTGATAGTGTAGTTGCTTCTGTTTGGAGAGTCTGTACTTTTCTCTCAAGCTCTGCAATGTAGCGCATCTTTCTTTCTTTTGATCTAGCAGCTGACTGACGGTTTGCCAATATCCTAAAATGTTTGAACGAAGTAAAAGTTAAGAGAAATTAATCTAAGTACCATCACATAAGTGCAACAAAATAGTTGGGAGTCAAATCAAATTACACAACAAAGGCACATCTGGATTGCTGTGACAAACAATCAGACTGAAAAAATATTCTTGTAATTTGAAGAGACTAATATTCTTGTAATTTGAAGAGACTAACTTGCATATAGTGCAAAATTTGTACTAAATTACCGCTGATGAAAAGATTAAAATACTAAATTGCAGTGATAAAGCTATCTGCTGTGCTGTGAACTTCCTCCAAGAAAGGGAATGCAGACAATTCAAATATAAAATTTCTACTGACAATGACATCACATATTCACATACAACGATATTCTCTAATTCACTACTAAACTAGCTATAAGGGCTAGTTTGTTCTTACTAACGGAAAATGAAGTGCTCACTCACATCACCGTCACCCTATGTTAACGTGCATATCACACCCTAGAGGTAAGATTAAGAACAAAAAGGACTAGTATATCTTTCCTATTAGCTTCATTACATTTTAAGTACTACACTTTACTGAACCTATTCAGAACCAAATTGCGATTCCCAGTGAGACAGTCCTTGGCACCATATTCTGTTTGAATGCTTGATCAATAAGACCAAAAGAAGCAGTAAGGTCTCGTTTGAACATATGATTCCTCTTCGCTAAAACAAACATATGATTCCAGATTCCACAACTTTCTTCCCTTTCACAAACTTATTCCTGTGCCTCCTTTTCGAGGAGGCGGCTTTCCTTAAAATTAGTACACGCTCGTCGGTTAATCAGTCCCTGTCAAATGCAGCAATCAATATCCTATTCCCCAAATTCGTACCAACCGAGAATACTACAAAGGTGACAACACACGAACTGAAGTCCCAAGCAAAGGGGTCGGTTCACTTCTCCTGCTCTTAGGCTAGTCGTCTCACCTCTTGGCGCGCTTGGGGTCAACGAGCGCGAGCTCCGCGAGCTTGGCGTCGGAGATGGCCTTCTTGGCGTCCGCGGCGGCCCTCCCGGCCACCCCCGCGGCGGCGGAGGCCAGGGACGTGGAGCCGTCCATCGACATGCTGTGCTGGTGCCGCGGCCGAGCGGGCGGGAGGGGCGGCTGCGGCAGCGAGGGGTGCGGCGCGGGCTCCGGCGGCACGGAGAGCTTCCCACCGGCGTCGAGGAACATCTCGAACATCCGGCTGCCGCCGCCGCCTCCCCCCTCCTCGTCATCCTCGTACTCGTCCTCGTCGTCGTCGTCGCCCCCGACCTCCCCAACGACGCCGAGGTCGGCATCGAAGGCAATGTCGTCGGGGAGGGCGCCCCCGAGGAGGATCTCCGACTGCGCGCGGCGGTGTCTCTCCGCTCGACGTGGCGGGAAGTCCGGCATCGCGGCGACGTCGCGCGACGCCGCGGTGGAGGTGGAGGCAGCCGGGTCCATGAGGCCCGGGGGATCTGGGCGCGGAGAGGGGAATGCGGGCGCCTGGGGGGTGGTGCGGCCGCGGCTAGCGGCGGAGGGGCATGGAGACGAGGATAGGGGGAGCTAGGAGGAGGGGCAGGAGGAAGTCATGCTCTCGTTGAGCTTTGACCGGGGCATTGACTCCGCGGAGTAGAAGAAAGGATAATTGATGATTTGTCCAAAAGTTAATGTGTTGTTATAAAATGCGCTCTATTATATTATAACGGAGCTTATACTCAAGAGAAATCGATCTGATGTTCTGACCTTTCTTTTCTTCTAACTATCACTAGAAATCTCTCTCTTCCCTGTTTCTGTGTTCTAAGCCCAACACTGTCCACCACCTCCCATGTTCTCTCTCCACCTCTCCCTCCATCTCACTATGGCGATGGAGAACATGAGGGTCGACACTGGGGACACTGTCTGCGCCTTGCTCCTTGGGCTCTCCGTGGATGACAACGCCGACGGCCTTCGTTACACGCTGGAGCGCGTGGAATGGCCGACGTGGTTGGCCACTAGTACAGGCGGAGCAAGCCGCACGTTGGAGCGCGCTCCCCCTGGAGCGGTCGATGAGGTTGGTCGTTGGTACGGCCGAAGCAAGGACTCTGCTTGGATGGTATGGCCCGAGCATCGCACGCCTAGCATGGTCACGGCCACCTACGGCAGCCTCGTCGCCATCTGCCTACTCCTCTTTTTCTCCTCCGTCCAATTTAACCACTGCTGCGACTCGGATGCCACCATCGCTCTCCACGGTGTCACCTCCGGTGGGTCCTCAGCACTATCGTAGGAGATGTGTGGCCAGTCCAGGGGCACAGGGGTTAGTGCCGTTGGGCCACTGGAGGACGTCGGCGTTGGTCAGGGAGCGACCAGCCGCAATCAAGCTGGTTGGCGCCAAAACCATCACTGCGGGCGACGACGTGACTCTTGGGATTTGTGAGGGTGAAGGAAGCATCGGATTGGCACTTGGCAGAGGGAGAGCAACCTTCGAGGAAACAGGTGCTTCCAGTGGTAGCGTCAGATGCGACATTTTGGACGACGATGGGGACAGGGACGAGAAGGTCCACCACTCGAAGTTGTGCATCTCCGTGATGCCCTGCATGGACAGCAATAATCTAATGAAAGTAGCTTCCTTGACATACTCCCCAAGATCGAACAACATGGATAGCATCGGCTCTAGTGGCTTTTTGGGCGAATGGGAGATGAAGACCTCCATGAGCCCCTTGCTTGAGTAATCGATCCAAGCATAGATGGTCCTGCCACTGGTGAGGTCGACGCCTGCATAGTCAAGGTTGACAACGGGGGCAGACACCATGGTCCCAAGATCAGGTCGACATGGTTACCGTTGATGTCATCAAACTACATGTCCATGAGGGTGTTGAACTAGGCCCACATGGTTACCGTTGATGTCCCCGAACTAGATGTCCATGAGGGTGTCGAACTCGGGCAGCGACGATGAAGGCAAGTCCCCCCTGACAGAGGAGAGGTTGAGGGTAGTGACGGTGAAGGCGAACTGGGTGGAGAAGCTTCGTCGAGCGCGACGGGGGAGGCGTAGAGCGCACGGTCGGCAGCGGAGGTTAGGACGGGGAGGTTGCGGGAGAGGCAGATGGTGTTGTTGTTGAGGTGCGCATCACCGAGCAGCTTGAGGTTAGCGAGCGTGAGCGTAGTCGAAGCGTAGCGATGGCAAGGGCAATCCAGTCTTTTCCTCTCTAAATACGGTTAAAAATTCAAAAAGGGGTAAACCAATGATTAACATATGAAGTTCGGGCAAAACCTCTGTTACAATGTAAGAGCAACTCCAAGAGGTTAGCTAAAAATAAATGCTAAATCTCTTGATTTAGCCATCATGTAAAATAGAAAACTCCCCAAAAAAAGAAGAGTGCTACAACAGCCTAGCTAAAATTTTTTCTTGTCTATATTTAAATCGGCCACATCATCAAAACGAGAACATAGAGTGCTACGTTTTGTTTCCGAAAGCGTTGGCAGTTTTGTTAATGTTCCCGTTTCCGATTCAGAAGTATAGTACTAATTATTAAGGCGCTTTTGGTACACGGAGAAAACTACTGAATGATCATCGTTTTGTTTCCGAAAGAGTTTGGCAGTTTTGTTCATGTTCCCGTTTCCAATTCCGTTCAGTAGTTTTGTCTCCGATTCCAATTCCGATTCTTAGTTGATACTATAAGGGTGTGTTTGGTTGGATGGATATGGACAGCGGGATTCCAGTCCTACTGTATTTTGCACAAAAGTTGAGTGTTTGGTTGGGTGGATCTACTGTGCAAGCCTGTATCCGCCCATCCCGCATACGGTCCGGATCCGGGACCGGGAGTGAAGCTCGTTTCGACCGAAGCTGTCGGTCCAGGACGGAGGGAGTCGAGCAAGGGCGGGCTAGGGTTACCTCTCAGTGCTCCCATCGCGCTGCGCGTCCTCCGCGTCGAAGGATCCGGCAGCAGGTGATCTCCCTCTCCCTCCTCCGGATCCGGCGAAGTCCTTCGGGAGGCGGCGGCGCAGCGGCACCGGCGGCAAGCGGCGGACGCGGGCGAGGCGCGTGGAGGCGCCGCCGGCCGTTGCCCCGGCCGCGGCTCTTGGAGGTGACACGCGGGGGTTCCCCTCGGCCGGATCCGGGCCCGGCGGCCTCGGCAGCCGCGGTTGTAGTCGCCGCCGCCTCCCGCAGGTGGAGTCGCCGCCGCTGCCACCACCCGCGGCGCCGGCTCTCCCCGCGCCGCCGCTCCCGCGGTGCCTCTGCTGCCGCCACCCGCGGCGCCGGCTCTCCCCGCGCCACTGCTCCTGCGGCGCCGGCTCTCCCCGCGGCGCCTCCGCTGCCGCCACCCGCGGTGCCGGCTCTCCCCGCGCCGCCGCTCCCGCGGTGGCTCCGTTGCCGCCTCCCGTGGTGCCTGCTCTCGCCGCGCCTGCACTGCCGCCACCCGCGCCGCCCTCTCTCTCCCCAGCTTCTCTCCTCCTCGCGGGCCACGCCGCTCGCCCGTCTCTCTCTCCTCTCGGTCGCCCGATATTTCTTCCTCTCGGTCGCGCTCGCTTTTTCTTCCGCTCGGTCGCCCGTCTCTCTGTCCTCTCGGTCTGCCGGCTCTGTGTTGGTTGCATTGTTTTTATTCCATTGCATTCTTTTCCTTATGTACAATATAATGTAGCTTAGAACATATTTCTTCCATTGCAGGAAATTAATCTACTGCTTGCAAGAACCACACTAGCCACCTTTTGCTGATGGTGTCTACAAGGCACACCTTTTGTAATTATGTAGTGGCTACTTGCTTGAAATGTAAGCTAAGATATATGACTATGCTTATGTTTCTTTATTATGAGAAATATATATCTTTATGTACTCTGTCTTTGGAGTGTTCATTTTATTAATGTCTTTTGATTTAGAGTAAAGTTGCAAATATTTAGTCAAAATATGTGTTCATACCAAATAATTGCATGTCGCATTTTCCCCCCTTATATACATCATCATATTGTCAAATACGTTCTTTTCATAAGTTAAAAAAAATTAATACGTCATACTGTAAATAAATTACTATTAGGAATAACTTAGTTTGTGCAAAAAACTGAAAAAAAAACATGTGAAGGGGGGTAACCATACCACCTCTCACATTCGAGGGTCACTATACCCCACTATACAGCCAACCAAACACCTTCTCAGCCTACTGTATCCGCTCATACAGCCTCATATACAGCCTACCAATCACAGACTCATTTAGCCTGTATCCACAGATACATCGAACCAAACACTCTTCCTTTTCAAAATACGGCCCTCCTCATCCAGCTTCCCCTCATCCAGGATATACGATCCCACTACCCAAAAGCAACCAAACACACCCTAAATTGAAGAGAAAACGGGGAACCAAATCGCCCCAACCAAAAAACATAGCTTTGCATCTTGTGTACAGTTTTCTGAATTGCCAAGAAAAGCTACAGCAGACGGAGGTCCGACCGCTGTTCGCCCGGTCTGACCGCCGGTGTTCTTCCGGTCCGACCGCCGGTGAGCTTCAGGCTTCAGGCTTTAGCTCTCTCGGTTGTGCTCTCGGTGTGTAATGGATTCTGAAGATGAGTTCAACCTATTGAATGAAGTGATGGATTCATCGTCTTCGGACGATGATGATGAATTATATATTGTTGCTGCCCACATAGTAGCAACGGACATTGGCAATGAACCATATCATTGTGGTTCTGTTGAGGGACATCGCGTATTGAATCGTGATAGGCAGTCAGGGCACTTGAGACTTTATCAAGACTATTTTTCGGATGATCCTACGTACGGGCCAAACTATTTTAGGCGCAGGTTTGTACGTACCCCATATTTCTTTTCACTTATATTTTGTATATGCGATCAATTTTGCCTAATTAATTTGTCTTCTGTCACAGATTTCGAATGAGGCATCACGTTTTTGTCCGCATAATGAATGATGTTGAGGAGCATGACGACTATTTTGTGCAGAAGAGGAATGCAGCTGGTACCCTAGGACTATCTTGTTTGCAGAAGGTTGTGACGGCGTTTCGGATGATAGCTTATGGAGTAGCGGCTGATGCTACGGATGACTATGTTCGTATTGGTGAGAGTACTGCTCTAGAAAGTTTGAGAAGGTTTGTCAGAGCTGTTGTTCAGGTATTTGGACCTGAGTACATGAGAATGCCTAATGAACATGATACAGCTAGATTACTTACAATTGGTGAGAGCAGAGGTTTTCCAGGTATGCTTGGTTCCATAGATTGCATGCATTGGACCTGGAAAAATTGCCCTGTTCAATGGCAGGGTATGTATGTAGGGCACAAAAAGGAACCTACAATTATACTAGAAGCGGTTGCTTCTAAAGATCTTTGGATTTGGCATGCTTTCTTTGGGATACCAGGCTCGCACAATGATATCAATGTTCTCCAAAGATCTCCTATTTTTGCAAGGATTGTTGAAGGTGAAGGTCCACAAGTTAATTATAGCATTAATGGAAACAATTATATAATGGGTTATTATCTCGCAGATGGCATATATCCATCTTGGGCCACTTTCGTGAAGACCATACCAGAACCACAAGGTAACAAGAAGAAATATTCTGCTAAGGCACAAGAAGCATGTAGGAAGGATGTTGAACGAGCATTTGGGGTTATACAAGCTCGCTTTGCTATCGTTCGAGGGCCAACTCGTTTGTGGGATGAGGACATGCTTGGAGAAATCATGAAAGCTTGTATCATTATGCACAACATGATTGTTGAGGATGAGGGGGGCAACGAAGATGATTTCAATTACGACGACATGGGAGAAAAGGTGAAAATATCCCACGATGGTACACCTGAACTTGATGCTTTTATTCAAAATTACAAGAACATCAAGGACAAGGAAACACACACACAACTTCAAGCCGACCTTATTGAGCACTTGTGGCAAAATTATCCAGATTTATACAATAATAATATCAATGATTGATTTCATTTGTGCCGACGCATTATAAGCCACAGGAAGCAGAAGTATCCATTCTGTAGACATTAGAACCAAAACATCTTTCATCCCGTTGATCGGATCGAAAAGTTTTGAAGAATTGCAGTGGAATACTTACTTGGGAGAGCATGCCTGCAAACTGTGGCATGTATTTGTAAAAAACAAAACAACATTCAGAAGTGTCAAAGTGCCTCAAGAGTAAATTGGTAATGCTAGTTTTTTTTGAAGGGTGATAATACTAGTTATCCTACTCACACAAGGATACTGGTAACATGCTAGCTACATGTACAAGTATGAAATTGAATGACCTGCCACTTGATTATTAGCTATATAAATGTATAAATATCCAGTTACTGTGGGACATTGATGAAAACACAAATATCAATTCATGAACGAAAACTAACATTTTCAGGAGAGTTGAACCATTACTTTCAGATGTTGTATCTAATTTTTGAGCCGCCTTGCAAGTATGTCATTCTGGAGCTGGTCATAGAACAGCTGTTGTTTGGTGGACATGGTACTCGTATCGACATTCATAATTCTCTCTTCTTCGAGGTTCCTCTTGAACTCAAATTTCTCTTTCTCAATTCCGATCCTTTCTTCCTCAATTCTGATCCTTTCTTCCTGCAATGCGAAGGCTTTTTTGCATCTCTCCTCTTTCTTCAAATCCTTCTCCGTGTCGGCCTCTTTCTTCTTTGCCAACAGATAATCCAATGCTTCGATGCTGGAACGTTGTCGTAATTTGTCTTTCTCCTTCTTCTTCCCTGTAGGTCTGTCCAGTGTAGGCATTGTAGCCTGATTATCATCACCATTAGTAGTGACAACTAATTGTGCTGCCGTTGCAGGACTTGAATTCGCCGTGGTCTTTTGCTTTTTGCTTGCTAGTTTCTGAGTTCCACTCTGATTGCTCCTATTCATCCACTTGGGCTGGTCTTTCAATATTTTCCAGCAATGCATGTACGGGAAATTCTGGTGCAGCTTGTCCTCAGCCTTGAACATTCTTAATGCGTTTGCTTGCTGCAAATTGAAAAAACATAGAGACTGCATGAGATAGACAAACATCATATACAATTGGAAGGGCAAGGTATGTTATCTAACCTTATCATCGATAGATAAACCACTTTGATTTCTAGCCTCTATCTTTGAAACACAACCAGCAAATATGTTCACATCATGTTGAATACCAGACCACCGGCTCATTAGGGAGCTTTGCGTTCGATCAGAATCGAATGTCTTGTTGCCATGAAAATAATCATATATTCTTTTCCAATATGTCGAACGTGATTGATCAACTCCGTGCACCGGATCCAAACTCACATTTAGCCATGCTGAGACCAACATTTTGTCCTCCTCGACGCTGAAATTCTTGGTCCTTTTCTGATTCCCTTTCACACTTGCTGGGGCATCATCACTTGCTGGTGTTTCATTAGGAGGTCGGACATTATCAGACAAAGCAGCAGGATTACAACCCCTAGTAATCATGTCGGTAAAAGATCTTTCTGAATCCATGGTGCCTGTGAAAACATAACAAAGGGACAATCAAGATCATACACTGAAATCTACAATTCAGTCCAATGTACTGCATTATTAGTAAAACATAGTGCAGTTGAATTAAGCAAAAAACTCATCCATATCATGTACTGCATTAGCAATCTTCATACTTCATAGGGACATTATAGTTTTAAATGATTGTACTACCGCCCTAAGGATTATCTTAGATGGAACTGTCAAATACAATAATAGATCAGTGCACCTATTGGATAGAGATCAGTGTGGAGTCTTCTTTAGGCAAAGTTGTTATTATATTAAGCACAACAAACATGCATCTTGCTTCTTGCAAGATCGATCAATGTATTGGAAATGGATTTCTTCCACTAGCTAGCTAGGCATTGGTTGAGATGAAAACATCAGTAGGAGACCAAAGGTCAGTTTGACTGATTTCGCCAATCTCCATTATATAAAAATTGCATCTGGGTATTTCGAACTCACCGGAGTACATGCCAGACAAGGGGGTAGATGCAACGGCAGCAGCATTGGGAGGAAGGACTCAACGCCGCAGCCCAGGTACCCCCACATTTTCTAACCAAGGCAACGACGCCAACTGCTGTTGCTCCCACCCGCCGGCCGCCGGGAAGATGGGCAACGAGTAGAGCGCAGAAGAATTGGGGTCCCCGTGGCTGTGGCTCGAGGACAGTGGATCCCCTTCCGATGGCGCCTGCGACATGGTGCCTCGGCACGATTCCGAGGACCTCGAAGGGATCCGCGTGGTGGGGAGAGGAAGACCCCGGTGGCAGGGCGGCGCGAGCGCAGGAATAGGGGAAAAGGGGAAAAGGCGAGAAGAAGCAGCGCCGAATGGGAAGGAAAAGGGGAGCACGGGAAGGGGGCGCACGCGGGAGAGGCTGGCGCGCGGAGAAGGAAATCGAGCGCGGGAGAGGCAAAGCCCGCGCGTGGGAGTCCACGGGCGCCGCGGATAGCACGCCGATCTCGCTCGGGAAAGATAGGCAGCGATAAGAACGGGATACCTAGCGGGGAAAATAGGAAACGAGATAGAGAGACTGTTGGACTCTTTTTTTTTGGCACAATACCTACAATGGGTTTCATGGATGCATTTAGCTAACATCTTGGAGTTGCTCTAATAGAGTGTGTTTTACCAATAGCTATTCAACTTCAAGGCAAATAATCGATTATCCCGCGATGTTTTGCAAGCACAGGGTTTTTATGTACCAGAGTGAGCATTTATACAACAAACCGAATTCCGAAAAGTTGCTCTAAAAAATATGTTCTGATAAACTATTTTGAAAAGATAAAGAAATTATTTAGTTTATTTATTTAGTAGAAATCATAAACTATAAACTAAAAAGAATGCGGTCATTGTTGGGCCTCTGATCTGGCTGAGATGCGCGGTGAGTAGGGCTCGGCCATTGGTCTGGAAGGTGGGCCCCTGATGGGCTTCTTCGAAACCTCCGAAGGTTCTGGACTCTTAGCTGCTTCACAAATCACGCTACAATATGGAATTGGGACATCTATCCAGCTTCGGCTTCAGTTTAATGCCCGTTTGGAACGCTGACAATTTCTTTTTATTCCTGCAGAAATTAGAGTGATTCCTTCCTCTGCGTTCCAAACGGACCTAAAAACTACTAGAAACTTAAGCTCTTTTAAACACAGCGTAGAAATTCTGTTTTCCTAGGAAGGTCTTGTCCTTTCGTCCTAGAGAGCTGCTTGTATTGACAAGCTGGAGCTTCTTTCTGCTCGTTTCTCTAAGATGTTGAAGCTAAACTCCACCAGAAACATGGTTGAGATTAAGGCGGGCAAAAAAATATTTTTTTTAGGATCCCGTGAGAGCAGGCTATGTGAAAAAACCCGCTTAGGGATCAATCTGACGTGTGGGCAGTGTTCACAGTTGTCCGGTTTTGATAAATGAAAATAAAAAAATTCCTTCGCCATATTTTTAAACCAAAAAAATTATTCGGTGTTTAACAAAAAAGGAACGAGAGACTCGAGCTGATTAGCTCACTCCGATTCTTAAGCATATAGAAGTAAGATGCGTAGCTTACGGTGAACCAAGATATGCAGGATCTGCCCCCCAGTTTTTACATTTTTTTTAACAATGCAGTAACTGATCAAAGAAAATATCTAAAATTTCTTTGTGAGGCGCAATATGGTCTTTGGAGCATTCGGTTAGTGTTTCATTCCTCTTGGGTACAACATCAACCGTGCACATTGTATCTCGCTATGGCGTGGCAAAATTACGCATCAGATGAAAATATCTAACATTAGCAAAATTAGGTATCAAACAAACAGTCCCTTACTTCCTACTGCAATGTACCCAGGATTTCTGAATTAACAGAAAACTGCACTTTACAATTTAAGCTAAGGCTACTCCCTTTCCATCATATTAGGCTAAACAGCTATAGATTACAAACATGCCAGAGTTGGACGCTGATACTGCTGTAGAAGCAACCCTTGGTAGTTTGGTACATTTTCCAACCGACTGACCTGAGAACAGTTGGAAGATCAACATCTAGATGGAAAATGTAAAAATGAAAAGGTGAGAGGAAGGAGCTACAAAATGAACGAACAGGGACCAAGCCTGGCATTTTTATTTTAGCTGTCTACCTAAAGGGCTCTTGAGACTATAGAGGATATGTTCATTCTCTATCACTACTGCATAGGCACAGTTGGCCTGGGGAGCATAGAGTTGACCAGCTCCTCGTTTATCTTCACAGGTAGTGGTGGCATCTGCTTCATGATCTCTGGAGCATCGTTTATACTGCAAGTATGTTGCATGAGAATCATAATCCTATAACCGTTAAACAAATTTTACGCAAAGAACTTTAGATAAAATATAGATTGGATAGGGGAAAAAATATTGGCATCTTCATGGGTGCAAGTATTTGGTTTTTTTTTTTTAGGCTGACGAGCATACTAGCACCAAGAATGGATCAGATTAACAAGACAGATCTTTGTGTGTTTGAAATTCTGGTAGAATCTTGGATTTAAGTTTCCTGTAACAACGGTAGAAACAATGACTAGCAGATGAATCTACATAAGACATCCATCTGCTGTGTAAGACCAAACTACAGATTGTCAGCTCGGGAAAATGAATAGAAGAAGAATTTTTTGCTGTTCAATAGACTCCCCAGCACTGTAAAGAGAAATGTCCTGACAAACTCTAATGGCCACATATGATGCAATGCCCATGGCAAAAGAAATGACCAGACTCTACATACACCATTTTCCTTTTCCTTGTATGCGCTGAAACAAGTTAATCTGCGACTACTAATTAAAAGATCTAAAGAATGATACCAAATTAGCAAATAATAAGAAAAGGCTTCAATGGATGGCATGAATTCGTCATTTCAAAATTTTCCAAATTCAACAAAACATGGGGTTCAGAAACATACTCTTTCAAGACCCTGAGTATGTTATCTCGAGTTTGGCACAGAAGAGAGATGTTATCCTGTATCTGCAGAAGAAAGAATTAAGCACAAGTTAAATAATACTAATATACATGCTAGATGTAACAAAAGGAAATCGAAGGAAAATTACAGGGTTTTGGACCAGAGAGTGTTGCAATCAGGAACCCTGAGTTCCTGGCCGCCGGTAGAGAGCGGATGGAGAATAAAGAATAGGGATAGGAAATAGTGACTTCTTTATTTCTTTTCTGAATCCTAAGCAATGCTCACCTCTCCTATAAATAGAGGTGTTACAGATAAGGAAGGCGATCGAAAGGATCGCTTAACAATCTAAATGCGATCAGAAGGATCGCTTTAGAGATAACCTAATCAATCTCAGATTTATCCTAATGAAGTATAATGGAAACTTATCTTAATGCGCCTGCATGTGGGGCCGCCGCCGCCTGACTGGCATGCCTACGGCGGTAGGTTTGACCCCACATAACATCTCTCCACTCCTCACGAAGCAGCTCGTCTGCAAGCTGAAAATGTGGATAGGCTGGTTTGAACTCGTCCAACGGGACCTAGGAAGCATCTGCTGCCGAATGGCCCTGCCACTGGACAAGCACATGATGGACACCACGCCGCAAGCGGGCCTTAAGAACGGACGGAGGAGTTGGAATCAGACGACCATGTTGCATCTCTGGAAGTGGAAGAGCAGGTGGGGCTATTGGTGGCTCGCCATGGTACTTCTTCAAGATGCCGACATGAAAGGTGTCGTGGAGGCGGGTACCGTCAGGCAGTGCAATTCGGTAGGCGACCGAGCCAATTTTTTCCAAGATTTGGTAAGGCCCATAATAACGTGGAGCCAATTTACCTTTAGTGGTGATGTTGATCGAAGAAACATGGCGGTGGAGGAGGCACAACCAGGCCCGATCACCAATGTCGAAACAACCTCGCGGTGGTGCTTGTCGTAGTACTGATTTGCATGCTGCTGGGCTTGCAAGAGGTGTTCGTGGACACTGTGTAGGAGGTTATCCTTAATCCTACACCACTGTTGAGCGGTGCTTGTCAGATGATATGAGGCTAGCCACACTTTTTCACCCTCATTCGTGCATTGGCCACGGAAGAACTGCTCACATCTATACCAAGTCGTCTTCTTCACTGGTATCCGTGGGAAATTCAAGCTTATGGAAGCGGGGGACGTTGGAGACAGAAGTGTGTGAATGTGTGGCAGTGGGCTGCAGTGGAGCTAGCGGCGCTAGTATGGATGGGCTATAGGTGGAAGGTGGTAGTATGTTGGAGTTGGAAGCATTGGGAGTTGCGAAATTAATGGGAGCGGTGGTCACTGGTACCACAAAGGTGGGTGGGATCATGGATGATGGAGTGGTGGTGGGTATTGTTGGTGGAGTTTGGGAGGATGGTGATGAGACGGCGATGGTGGGCGGGCTAGGAAGGAGCCCTTCCAGTTGCACTAGGCCATCCCCAAGCTTCTTCTCCAGGACAGTGAGGCGCGCATTGGTGACAGCGCCTTGCCTGGCCAAGTCGTCAACTTGGGCTTGCAGATCGGTCATCTGCTGCATAACCTCCGCGATCTGATTCTGCATTGTTCTGAGCGTCTGCAGGATAGTCGCCAAGGAGTTGGCGGTGTCATCGCCGGAATCAGAGCCTGACATCCCTGATACTAGGTTGTTGAGATCAGGAACCCTGAGTTCCTGGCCGCTAGTAAAGAGAGGATGGAGAATAGAGAAGAGGGATAGTAAATAGAGACTTCTTTATTTCTTTTATGAATCCTAAGCAATGCTCACCTCTCCTATAAATAGAGGTGTTACAAATAAGGAAGGCGATCGGAAGGATCAGTTAACAAACTAAATGCGATCAGAAGGATCACTTTCGAAATAACCGAATCAATCTCAGATTTATCCTAATGAAGTCTCATGGAAACTTATCTACATGCGTCTGCATGTGGGGCTGCTGCCGCCTGGTTGGTGAACCTACAGTGGTAGGTTTGACCCCACATAACATAAAGAGAATATTCATTTACATAAATCATCACCAAGAAAACCATCTTGAAATAAATGAATACCTGCATTGTGCTAAGGTTTGTTGAAATTTGATTCAGAGCCTGGGCATTACTTTCAAGGAGTTCTCCTGTTGGACCTCCAATTGCTGTGGAAAGACAACAAAAAGAAAGAACTCAGCAACTTGGCATCTAGGCCATCAATGCCAATAGTCACGGCATTCAAAATCTCAAGAAGAATTGCTCTTCAAAATAAAAATGCATAGAATAGAAAAACAGCTCGAAAATATATTCCAAGCAATAAGAGTCTACATATATAAGTAGATTCCCACAATATTGTTGGACTTAGCATTTGCAAATGCAAAGAGATGACATGCGGTGCATGAGAATCCTGGACCAGGCTATTCTCCTAACACCCACTATCAAGGGAGGAAAAGAAAACAAGCATGATATAAACATCTTGGTGGAATTGAGTCTGGAATCATCATTCCAATATTTCACTGAACAATTCCGATCTCAGGCATCCAAACAGACCATAGAAGAAGAATAATTTTGAGAAGAACACACCAAACAATTCTCACCAAAATGTGAAGAATCAAAACTTTTATTCTTTGAATCAATGGATCCGTATCCAATATAGGAGAAACTTATGTGACCAAGATTCGAATAACCAATGTCTGATGATGATTGAGACATCAGCAAAAGCCAACGTCTGCCACGAAATGTTAGCTACCAAAGGGAACTGCAAATGCCAATACACAACTTCCGTCTGCAGTTCAAACATTTGCCCGGAACCAGCTGGCTCGACATGATTGGTCAACCAGGATGTTTTTTGACACTGAATCATGTGGTGTCAATGGTATAGCACAACCAATTTAGGCATATCATAATGATTTTTTGGATTTAAGTGCATTAAATTTATGGATAATATGATTATTATCAATGATATGAAAATATTTATCACAAATGAGCAGGCTATCACTTTACACTTCATGCAACAAATACAGTCCAACATTGCAGCAAAAAAAAAACCGAACTAAAGAGTTCAACAAAACATATGGAATCTACTGAACTGAGAAATGATTCAGTGAACATCAATATGACATACCATTGGATGAAATTTCGTCATCATTGGGAAGAGCTGGAAGTGGGTATGGAGGAACATTTGGCCTTCCAGCTATATGAACAGGTGGTTTCATTGAAGAATCTGAAACCTTGTCCTGCAGCAATGAATGGCTGTCATCATAAAGCTTATCAAAACAACATGCATTAGCTACACACTCACACATACAACAGAGCAGAAAGATAAATGTTACAAAGAACATAAAATTTGGCTTGATGAGTTATCACCCTTAAAAGAAGCCAAACACCATTATTTGTATGCTTTCAAATAAATATAATCCTAAGAAACCAAAAGTTTTAAATGGACTTCATGTTATTTGATACCAACTGTAGAAAATAAAACATAGCAGAGCAAGGTGCCAAGTGCAGAAACATGAATTCTCCAAAAAAAAAGGAAAAGAAAAAACTGCAGAGCTATTAAAAATACCAAGTGCAGGCATTGCTATGAAATACTAAATTCTTTCACACATACAAATTAACATGCCACATTTCTCAGGTTATGGGGTTCAAAATCAATAAAGCAAGGGCCAGGTTGCATTTACAAAATTAAACTAGTCACTTAAAAATGATGTATCTTGCACATTTTTCATCTCCAAGCTTGAATTCATGGCCTAAAAACTTATATCGTGAACAATGTTCTATATTCCAAACTGAAACCAACACTAAGTTTCATTCACGTTCAGAGAGATGCCCTGCCTCCTACTCTCTACTGCTGTCAACGGAATGTAACATACTTTCATTTATAATATGGATGGTTTAACAGAACCAGATTCACTTGACATATGCATTTGCAATGCTGGATTGTTGATTATCTAACAAATACTAGTAGATCTAATATGCTTAAGTTTTGAAAGAGATGGTCCTGACTTCTTCCTAGGGAAAACTATCACTATGACATGTTAGCCAATTTGGAGGAACCATTCAACGACATTCCAGACTATGTGCAACCAGATGTTTGGTATATGTGAACTTATTACAATTTACAGTATAATTTTCCAGCTTGCATTATAATAGTCATGAAAATGGAAAGAGAAACCTTTTTGTCCTTGCTTTTCTTCGTCGAGCTGTGGTCCTCTTTCTTTCTTTTACCACTCTCCTTTTTCTGCAGGTGGAATGCATAACCTCAAATCATTGCTGAAACCCAGTAAAGAGACCAGGTGCCATGATACTAGGAATGCAGAAGATGCATGCCAAGTCTATTACTCACATTCATCCATCTGCACCGCAAGGCCACATCTCGAACTGTTTTATCTGGCAACTTCAGGGCTAATTTTGCATAACGAATGACAGGTGCATCAGACGCATACCTGAGAGCAAATACCAAGGAACATCAATGGAACCGTAAGGTGCAGAAATAAAGGCCTACGCGGTTAACAGACCCCTGGTGCCACCTCATAATTTTGTCAAAACGATGTTACTTGCAAGCCAAAAGTGCAATCTTGATTCTACTGCGATTTTGATGGTAACAAGGCGCCTCGGTGCCTCGCGAATAGGAGCTGTACTACATTAGCATTCGCCTAATATACAACAGTGTGACAGAATAAAGCAAGTCTAAACGGACAGGGAACAAAGGGCGAAAGCGAAAATATTCTCAGAACATCACCCACTAGTCCAAATACCACTAACATTGGAAGAAGAAGCATTCGTATGTGAAACTGAGAAGAAAGAAGTTTGCTTAATCTGAACCTCGAAAGAGGCCGTGGTGCCTTATAATCTACGCCTATACGATTACAATCTTACTTAATTACTCAAAATTATCGACCAATTCTAACCAATAGTCAGAAGTCAGAACCCAAGCCCTCCACCTAAACCGAATTGCCGAACTCCCAAACCGGCGTAACCCAGCAAACCGGCGACTCACTTGACGAGCAGCTCGTCGAGGATGTCCTGCTCCTCCGGCGACCACTCCCGCGCAAAGCCCGGGTCGTGCCGGAGCGCCGCCGCGGTGCCGCCGGAGCTAGGGTTTGCTCCCCCTCCTCCTCCGCCGCCGCCAGCGGAGGAGTGGGACCCGTTCTGCGCGGCGGCGCTCGCCGGCGGCGGGTGGCCGTTGGCGCCCATGCCTCCCAATTGGCGCGAGTATTTTTGCTCCCTTCGAGGAGCCGCTGCTCGCTGCTGGGGAAGCCCCCTCCGCTTCCCGCTACGAGCGGATGGGGGGAATAAAGAAAAGGTTTTTCTTTTTCGTTTTTCGATTTGGGGATTTTTGTTGCAGTTGTTCGCACAGGCACGAGGCGGGTTTCCGTTTCCCATTTTGGGATTTTTAGGTCCTGCTGGGTTAAGACTAAAAAGCTATGATTTATAGTTAAAATTACACTGTAGTGATTGAAATTTTACTGTAGCTGAAGGTGACTTATTTAGCGTAATTAAATTTAAAAAATAAAAATAGAAAAAATATGTTAGCTCATTACGGACAACGTGAACGAATACGAGGAAAAAAAACAGCAAAAAAGCTCAAACAAGCCAAAAAGTTCAAAAAAAGATAAAATTTATGAATAATGAAAAATAAGCCAAAAGCTGAAGCTGAAATAAGCGGGATAGTTGCTCCGAGTACTTATAGGTGTGTGACTACGAATGTAAAAGATTTATGAGAGGAGGATGCCAAAATTATCATCTAGGTTGGCTTTGCTGTAGGTTAGGAGTTACGTTGCCGTCATCCAACACCCAAAAACTCATGAACAAGAAGTAGGTACAAGATGTGTAATCTCAACTTTCTCTTAACATCTAGCATAAACCGTCGAATCTTCAACAATCAACACAAGCCCAGGAGCAAAGATCATCCGAGAGATCATAGCAAGCATCCAACAATCCGATCGATTTTGGTTTTGCTTGAGGTTTTGTTTTCTCGTTGTTTTCCTTTTTTTTTCCTCCTCCCTCTTTTATTGTACTCTCAGGAGATATCAGCAAGCAACCAGCAATCCGGTTGATTTTATCTTTGCTTGTGGTTTTCATTTGCTCTCCTTCCTTTTCTCACGTGTGTGCTATCTTATAAATGAATATGTAACACTTTGACTTAAAATCTTATTTATATATATATATATATATATATATATATATATATATATATATATATATATATATATATATATATAACCCACTATAGAGTGGGCCTATACATGTGTAGCATCTCACTTATACTTTCGTACTAATTTGGCAATGGCACATTTAATGGTGGGCAAATGATGAATTTTCATTTTAATAAATCCCATTGCAGTTCAACATATGATGTTATCAAATGGTTGGTCCTTTTTTCTCCCTCACGCAAATATTGTCTTCGGTACTCTTTCCGTTTTTTTTATAAGACGTATTTTGGCTTCTCTTTATAAGACATATTTTGGCTAGGTTCGTGATTAAGGATGTTACAAAACCAGAAGGAAGACAAGGGGAAATAATCAAGCTATTCATGCGATAAATACATTAAAAATGTGAGAGATAATACTTGTGAAAGTGTTACTTGCAAATACAAAAGAGAGATTGTGAGATAAATAAAGGCAGACAAGTAAAAATGTCAACATATTCACATACACGTCTTATATTTTGAAAATGGTTGAGATCTCCCATATTTCATGTTATTTGGAAGAGATTTATTTTTCCTTTTGCAATATTTTTCGGAATAATAAAGTAGCATTATTTTAAGTGGAGCAATGGATGATTGCAAATCAGATCTTTTGTGTTGTGTTCTTTAAAATTTACGCTCTTTATTTTTGCAGAAAGCATAGAAGCAAGTTACTATCATGTATCCATGTCTTTTTGAAGCTAGAATGTTCTTTTCTCATTATGCCATATGGTTTCCCTGAACAATTAAACGGATCGATTTCTTCGTCGTCATTTAAAAGCAATGTATCATAATAGCTTTTTCAAAATGGCTTATCGATTTATCGGTATTTAGCTTATTCGTATAAGTATTTATGCTAAAACTAAAAACTATCCGCTACAGTAATAAGCAAAAGCTGAAAAAACCGCACCTGAAGAGCTCAGATCCGGCACACGTGATAGACGATAACAAACTCAAGAGAGCCCAACAAAACGGTCGTTTGCAGATTCAGAGATGAACGTGGCGTACCATGCAGCTAAAAGCTACTGCACCACTGTGGTCCTATTCTTTTTGGCCGCGGCTTGTAGCTTTTGTTTGCGGCTTGTGGTTTTTAAGCTGTTTGTACGAGAGATTATAGAGTAACAGAAACTCACGTGCGGTTTTTTGCCGATATAAATGAAGTCAGTAAAGTATGTACTATAACTAACTAGTAACAGAAACTCACGTGCGGCTTGACAATGATTTGGGAATGTTGAAGATTGATAATCAAAGTTTGAAACCCCCTTTTACTAATGAAGTCATCTATCTTTTATGTCTAAAAATGAGTTACAGGTAAAACTGCATCCACATAAAATAATAAACCTTTCCCACCCACTCCTTGGCAAACTCTTGCATGTAGTTAAATAGCATTTTCCGTGTGACTTGTTGAGTACGGTTGATTGTACTCAGTCTTGTTCCATTTTTCCCCAACACAGAGATCAGAAGAAGAAAGGATGATACAAATTTCGTGTTAGGGTTACAGCCGCACTCAAGCGTTCCTATGGAGTTTTCATTGGTTCTTCCGATTATAAGTTAAGTTTTGGGTTTGGACGTCCTTAAAATTGTTAAAATTGACTGTTAAGTCTTATTTTAATCAAATTAACTCTTTTAAATATTCGTGAGCAGGCATGATACTCCTTCTGTCCGTAACTGAACTTCTGGGCTGTTACGAAAGGTAACAACATTTCCGTTACTAAAAATGGGGGTATTACAACGACCCCTTATTTTCTTTGAGAAAGAAAGAGGTAGGCGAAATTATCGGCCGCCGCTAAAACTCTATAGATAAAAAATAAGAAAAGGGGAAAAAAAGAAGAGACGATCCGTTTTGGCGATGAGTTCGGGTTCGATACATTCGCTTGTTCTCAGCCGTCCAATATAGCTCATCCAACGGTTCTCATGATCTTAACACCTCCGGTGCCTCTGAGTGATGTACAGGAGTGGTGCTAGGTAAAGTGAGCAAAGAAGTAATTTCGTCCGAAAAGTTACAACGCCGAACCTTCACTGTATTACAACGCCAAACCTTTTTGTTGTCCCGCATGCCCACCGAGTTTTATTAAGTTGAGTTCCTCCCCTCTCAACCGAGCTCTGCCACAAGCGTAGCAAATTTTCCCCTTGGCCTCGGCACCTACAAGATCAGTTCTATTACCACGCATGACAACTGATGCAAGGAAAAAATCAATCACACGCTCGATCTTCTCTTGCACGGTGGAAACAAAGGTCATAATGTCATACAATCTGTATGTATTACGTACATACCTAGATCTGTCAGGGAAACGCAAGGCCAGATCCCCTGAACTTTCTCTCCGTAATCTCGTCGATCTTTTTCGCCGTCTTCGGTGTCAGGTGGGGTTTGACCAATCCCCGACGACGCCGCGCCGAAAGAACACCATGTTCGGCACTACTACATCAAAGACGTCGATCTTCCCCGACCGGTTCACCACCGTCCCTGCCAGGCTCTTCATGCTGCACTCCCTCACAATCGCCTCGTCCACCCTGGCCGCCCGCTCCTCGGCGATGAATGGGCGGCCGACGAAATCGGCGAGACGCCTGAGTTGGGCGACTGTGTCCGTGCTCATCTCCTCGTACGTCATGAATAACACCTGGCTTGGCCTCTCGACGAGAACCAAAGCTTTCATGCTTTCTAGATGAGAACTGTTTTTTTACTATTTTTGTGATAATTTGTTATTAGTTCACATGGACGAACCGCCGCGGGGCATCTGTGTGACTATGTATAGGAATTAACTGAACTGTTATTTTTGTTAAGAAACCTGGGCGGCCCATGGTGGGCACCTCATTGTAGTCTATAAATAGAGAGTCATACCTCCTCATTATGTACACATGAATGAAAGCAATAAAGAAAGACCAGGAGTTCTCTCTATCTCTCTCTGTGTGTTCAATCTATTATTCTGTGATTCTGTGATTGATTCGTTCTTGTTCTATACAGAGGAATCGCTCGGACTGGTCGCCAGCGACGGTTCCTCAACACGTTATCAGCACGACTTCGCTCTAGTGAACGAGGTAATCATCGAAGCACAGATTGAATTTCTAGATCGCTTTTGAATCTGTATTTTTCTTTCGCGTTCTAGATTGAAATTCTACGGTGCAAATCCGCCCTAATCTACTGCGAGCAGACTTGAAGTCGCTGGCACAATGCCGATCGGTAGATTGTAAAACGGGGTAGATGTTGATTGCACTGTAGAACGATGCAAATCCGCCCTAAATCTACCGCGAGCAGATCTGAAATCGTCGGCACAATATCGATCGGTAGATTGCGAAACAGGGTAGATGTTGATTGCATCGTAAATTGGAAACAAAGAATTTTACATAGATTAATTTGATCCTGCATGATCGTTGTATGAGAATCTCTGCATGTTTTACTTTGCACGGCACTGCATGAAAGAGGAAGCATGGTCGCTGGCATGCAGCCGGCCGCCGGCCTGAAGCCGGTCCGCCATCACTCCCATGACCATGGACGAGCACCACCCACGGCCGCCGCTCGAAGCGCGCTTGCCTTGGTGTGACCGCCGGCCCGCAGACCGTACTCGCCCCGGCTTCTTCAACGCCGGCCCGCGCCCCACAGCTGCGCGCCGCCATCGGCCGCCGCCCGCACGCGTGCTAGCCACCGCTCCGGCCCTCGTGCCCGCACGCGCCCGCATGCGTGTGCCACCCAGCCGCCGGCCGCCACCGGCCGCACCCCGACCACCTCCTCCTTCGCCCGGTCTCGCAGCTACCGGCCTCCTTGGGAACCGGCCTGCAGTCGGCATCCCCGCACCCGCGTTTGTCCGCGCCGGCCTCACCGTGCGCGTGCCGCCACCAGTCGTCTTGGGATGCGCCGCCGCTGCCATCGGCGTTGCCGCCGCCCGAGAAGATCCTCCGGCACACGCGCGTTGCCGCTGGTCCCCTCCACTTGGCGCCGCCGCCGGCCCAGGTCCCGCGCCCGAACGCGCCCCGCCTCCTCGCCTCCCGCCGCCGCATCGGCTCCTGGCCCCGCCGCCGCATCGGCTCCCGGCCTCTCCCGTGCCGCCGCACGGCGCCCGCCTTGCGCCGTCTCCTACCGCCGGCCCCCGTCACCTCGCGGCTCCGCATCGGCGCCGGCCCCGCCGCCTTGCACCGGCCCCGTCACCTCGCGGCTCCGCATCGGCGCCGGCCCCGCCGCCTTGCACCGACCCCGCCGCCTCGCGTGCGCCCGCTCGAGCCGGCAGCTCGGGTTGCTGCTGCCGCCGCCGCCATGTGTGTGAACGGGTATGGGGGGAACCCTAACCCGCAGATGTTGGTGCGGCCGGGCAGGCCAAATGGGCCGGAGCGAGGGAAAAGGCCGCATAGGCCGAGAGGAGACGGGCCGAGGTGGAAAGAGAAAAAAAACCCCGGCCGGGAGGAGGCGCCGGTATTTTGCAAAAAAAAGGACCCGAAGTCCTGAATATTACCGATAGGCCCTAAAACTTGCGTTTAAGTCCCGAATTTTGCATAAAAGGCTTCGTAGTTCTGAAATTACGTATAAGCCCTCAAATTTACGAGTGGGTCCAGCATTTTGCAGAAAACCCCTCTGTAAATCAGGAAATTGCGCGAATTTTCCTCTGAACTGGAAATTTGCGTAGAAACCCCCAGAAATTGCAGAAATTTCATATTTTAGCATAAAAGGGCATCGGGAATCCGTTTTTTGAATTATTTTTAGCATTTGAAGCTTATTTATTTATGCCATTATTGTTCTCTGTATTTTCTGTATTTATTTACTGTTTTGGTTAATTGTAATTACTGAAAATTGCTCTTAATCACTGAAAATTGCAGTAAAATTATAGAAAATGCATAGAAAATGCTGAAACATTGCGAGAACCTTTTATACCATTTATTTACCCGCAGTGAATTATTCCATGCATGTCTACCAGCAGTAGACTTATACACATTTAGATGACTATCATCACGAACTGGGAGTTCGAGGAGCTGGCCCAGCATGGCCAAAACTATCTGACGTAGGCATTCGATGTCGAGATTGTGCTCGGAGCCAGGAAGCTCCGCGCGACTATTAGGATTGGCGGACTGAATGACGCCCAACCCACGCCTAAAGAGAATGATCAGGCACTTCATTTTCTCAAACACCACTTCTGCCTCACTCTCAAGAATGAGTACATGGTAGAGAAGAGCGCGCTAGCACTCTGGACCGCACCCAAGAAGCAGGTTCGAGAGGCTAAAGTACACCATTCTTCCTCAAGCAGAGTAGGAGTGGATCAGACTGAGGTTTGCCGACTTTAAGACGGTCGGGGAGTACAATTCTACCTTGCACAGGATTTGTACTAGTCTTCAACTCTGTGGCAAGCAAATCACAGATGAGTAGAAGACCGAGAAAACCCTGTCCACCTTTCACCCCAATGTCGTACAATCCGCCCGCAACTATCGTCAAGACGGCTACAAGAAGTACGCCGAATTGATTGATATGATGCAGGTTGCGGAGGCTCATGACGAACTTCTCCGCAAGAATTACGTCACTCAGCCACAAGGTGCGAAAGCCATTGATGAAGAGAAGGGGAAGGAAGGGTAAGACCGCAGCCCAGAAAGTCGAATCAGATGCTCCACGAGAGAATAAGGCTAGCAAGCCAAAACGGGATGGCAAAGTGCAACATGAAGCCCACTTCGCATCGGTTGAGGGGGAGAGTCCCGAGCAGCTATCTGCGCTAATGGAGGTTGAGACCATCCAAGCAGCAGCACCCCCTTTCAACCTAGAAGCAGCCACCGTCATGATTTCTCTTGAAGAGAATGTCACCCCGAGAGAATAACAAAAGAAGTCTGGTGCACAGAATGCATTTAGACTTTAATTATCATTTATTTTGTGTGGAAGAATATGTTAGAATTTGCATGGATGGTACTTAAGAATCGTTATTTTCTCGCAATGGTTGCATGATATTTGAAGAATTCATTCATTTATTCAGTTTATAATGGCATGATATGTTCTGATATTGGTGTATTTTATCTATGTGTTGATTGCCTTCTCATGCATATTAATAAAATACCATATATTAGAACGCGTGTAGCGCCCTATGAAGGAAGTGTGCTTAGCTAGCAGCGGCACAACGCATACCATCTTAAGAGAGATTATATATTTTCAGTCGATTTGTAAGAGCACTGGCAGCTTTACGACAATCGCCAGAAGCGATGGATGTATAATTGGTTCAGGAAGAACCATAATGGGCACAACTTTGGTTATTGAAGAAGCCTTATTGTACCCAGAATCGACTAGAACTCTCCTAAGTTTTAAGAATATCCGCGTAAATGGTTTCCACGTTGAGACTAAAGAAGAGTACGGTACGGAATACCTGCTCATTATGAAGCGCGACGAGAATGGAATCAGAAAAACTCCCTTCACTAGAAATTGGGCTATATTATACCAACATTAAAGCGCCTGCAGCGTACACTGTTCTGAAAACAGTGTTTAGAAGCTCTTAACTCTTCTGTCTCTGGCATGACAGATTAGGCCACCCAGGTCTTAGGATGATGAGAAACATAATAAATAACTCGCATGGGCATAATATTAATGTGAAGAATTTCCCGAATCATGAAGATTTTGTGTGCCCTGCATGTGCCACCGGGAAACTAATAACTAGACCCTTCACTCTGAAAGTGAAGGATGAAGTCCCTGCATTCCTGGAACGTATCCAGGGAGACATTTGCGGTCCTATTCAGCCCATCTTAGGGTCATTTAAGAATTTTATGGTGCTCATTGACGCTTCCTCGAAGTTGTCATATGTGGGTTTTGTTGTCCACAAGGAACCTCGCCTTTGCAAAATTGATCTCGCAGATCATTCGCATCAGAAATGTGTTTCCAGATCATCATATCAAGTCCATCAGAATGGACAACGCCGGAGAATTTACTTCGAAGGCATTTGATGATTATTGCATGGCGATGGGAATTACAGTTGAGCATTCGGTACCGCATGTCCATACCCAGAACGGTTTGGCAGAGACTTTAATTACAAGAATCAAATTTATTGCCCAACCCTTCTTGCATAATTGTAATCGGCCAGCTACATGTTGGGGACACACAGTCCTTCATGCAGCGAATCTCATCAACTTTAGACCTTCGGCCTACAAACATCCATTCACCTATGCAACTAGCGCAAGGGTCACTACCGAAAATTTCCCAACATTAGGGGGAGGAAATCAACCCCTTGATGAAGAATGTCGGGAAATTACGTGGCAAGCTTGGGGAATCCATGCAGATGACCCGCGCACAATAGAAGTCCAGAAGACAAGAAAAGTCCAGAAGACAAAATAGATTTGCAAGCATTAGCAAATCAGCTGCCTGATCACTTTAGTGATTTGAAGAGCGTGACTAAGTCGCATGTGCCAGCACGCACTGCACCGGAGAGGGTTGAAATACCAAAGAAATCAGAAGGTATCCCTAATCTCGTCCAGAGGCCTCAGAAAAATAAAAAAGAGGACGAGAACTCCGGTTCCTCGAATCCTTAGTAACCGGGGACGCCTGGCGAAAAAGGATAAGCGGGATTTATCACAGCCGATCATTGAAGTCCCCCAAAATAAGAAGGGGAGCCAGTTGAGACCTGGCACAAGTATGACACCTCCAGAAGAGGGCATACCGGATCTGAATATCCCCGTCGGCATGGATGTGTGCGCACACATCGGAGCCGAAAAACTAAAGGGACTTGCCACCGCAATTGAAAGAAGCGATGCGCAAGGTGAAGCTCCAGAAGAAGCAATCGCTCCAGAAGTAGCAACTCATGAAGAAATAGCTATAAATTATGTGCACACGGGAGAGTCCCTGAATAGGACAACAGCTAATATCGATATCTACTTCGCAAAGAAAATTGCCTCCATTATCGATCTTGATCTCGAGCCTGCATCGCTCGCTGAATGTAAGAAAAGATCAGATTGGGAAGATTGGAAGAAGGCAATATCAACTGAATTGCTATCTCTGAATAAAAGAGAGATGTTTGGGCCCGTATGCCGCACGCCTCCCCATGTGCACCCCGTAGGGCACAAGTGGGTATTTGTTCGAAAGAGAAATGAAAGAAATGAAGTAGTGAGATAGAAAGCAAGGCTAGTAACCCAAGGTTTCACTCAACGTGCTGAAGTTGATTATGAAGAAACCTACTCCCTAGTCATGAGTGGAATTACCTTTAGATACTTGATCTCGATGGCAGTTAACTTGAACTTAGAAATGAAATTGATGGATGTTGGGACTGCATACCTTTACGGTAACTTGGATTCGGAGATTTATATGAAACTCCCTGAAGGAATATCTCTCCCGAACCAAGACAGAGCAATTAGAAATCTGTATAGTGTGAAACTCAGAAAGTCACTGTATGGACTGAAACAATCTGGAAGAATGTGGTATAATCGTTCGAGCGACTTTCTCTGCAAGAAAGGCTACACGAACAATGAAGACTGTTCTTGTGTGTTTATATGGCGATCCCAGAATGGATTCTGTATAATCTCTGTGTATGTAGATGATCTGAACATCATCGGGACAGCAAAAGCTATTAAAGAAGCAAGCTCCTACGTGGAGTCAGAATTTGAAATGAAAAAAAATTGGGCAAGACCAAATTCTGCTTAGGCCTGCAGCTTGAGTATGTCCCTGAAGGAATCTTGGTACATCAGTCGGCCTACACCCAGAAGGTGCTAGAAAGGCTTGGCTTCGAGAAGGCATACCAATCGAAAGTACCGATGATCGGGAGGTCTTTACAGCAAGAAAAAGATCCTTTCCGACCTAGGGAAGAGGGGGAGGAAGTCCTGGGACCGGAATCCCCATACTTGAGTGCAGTGGTAGCATTCATGTACTTAGCAAACTGCGCTAGATCGGACATTGCATTTGCCGTGTACATGTTGGCAAGGTACAGTGCAGAGCCCACCAACAGGCATTGGCAGGGCATAAAGGACACCTTCCGATACCTCCAAGGAAGCAAAGACATTGGATTGTCTTACAGAAAGAATCAAGATTTGAACTTGATTGACTATGCAGATACTGGGTACCTGTCTAATCCGCATACCGCTAAGTCGCAAACAGGCTATGTATTTCCATGTGGTGGAACTGCAATTTCCTAGAAATCGTCTAAGCAAAGCCTTGTAGCTATTTCGACGAACCACTCAGAAATTATAGTACTGTATGAAGCCGCACGAGAGTGCGCTTGGTTCCGCTGAACGGTTCATCACATCCAGCAGTCATGTGGAATGAACATTGTGCAAACCCCCACAATTATCCATGAAGATAATGCAGCTTGCGTTGCACAAGTGTAGACGAGCTATGTAAGCATATCAACCCCAAGTTCCTCTATGCTCATGAATTGCAAAGATGAACAAGATTAAAGTACTGCACACTAAGTCATGTAGACTTGTTCACTAAGTCACTCCCCGCATCTAGCTTTGAAAGGTGCGTGCGTGGAATTGGAATGACGAGACTTAGAGAAGTGCAGAATTCAGGGGGAGAATTCTCACAAGCCCGCTAATAAATCTTGATCATAAAGATTAAGTACCCAAAAATAAAGTCCTGCAGACCAAATGAATTTGGGTGAATTGTACTCTTTTTCCCTTGACGAGTTTTCCATGAAGTTTCTCGACCAAGGTTTTTAATGAGGCAATTCGTGCATCGCAGCATCACATGTATCATGTGCTCTTTCTCCAAATTTTTCCCACTGGGTTTTTATGGAGTTTTAGTGAGGCATGAACATGTCGGATGAGTGCCCAAGGGGGAGTGTTAAGAAACCTGGGCCGGCAGCCCAGGGCCCATGGTGGGCACCTCATTGTAGTCTATAAATAGAGAGCCATACCTCCTCATTATGTACACATGAATGAAAGCAATAAAGAAAGACCAGGAGTTCTCTCTATCTCTCTCTGTGTGTTCAATCTATTATTCTGTGATTCTGTGATTGATTCGTTCTTGTTCTATACAGAGGAATCGCTCGGACTGGTCGCCAGCGACGGTTCCTCAACAATTTTTTTACCACTTAACCGTCTAATCAATGTAGGTGCACATGAATGTACAATCTTGTCCCTAGCAGATGGACGGTCAGATCTGATGAAGATATTAGCACCTCCTACACCTCTCGGAGGACGGAGCCACCACTCTTTGGCGATACGGCGTAAACAGCTCTAGCACATCTCCCCGCCATCGCGCTAGCAGTGACGCGACGCCCCGACGGCTACTTTCCGCCGCCCCGGCGCGCGGACTTGAGGAGGATCTACGCGTGGCCCGGCAGAATCTAGCCGTCTTATCCCCGGACGCCGACGGGATGCGTTCCAAGCTTTCGCGGGGAGCCACCCAACCCAAGCGCCGCCAGCCAGCCGAGCGCGAAGCCCCGGCGGCCGTCACCGAGGGAAATTTATGCTCTGGGCCGGTGATGTCGACGCGCTACAGCGAGAGCGTGTCCACAAAAATGCACCGTGCATAAAATGCCGAGCGACCTTCAACCATGTGTTTATTTTGGTTTTATGAAAGCATAGGAAAATGGTCACCAGTAGTAATTTGCTCGAGCAGCCTGAGGATACTCTTTGGGTTAGAGAGACTTTAAACATGCTAGGTTGGCTACCAAACTTTTTCTTGGAAAGGTTAAGCGTGCAACGGCCGGGAAACTATGACTGGAAGTTTGGAGTTAACCTAATGTACGTGAGCATAATGTTCATCACAAAAAGTGTGACGTAACACACCGCGCTAGGTTCGTTTGTCACAGCCAACCAGACAAGAAGTTTGTTTCATGCCCCAATTCTCATTTCCCACATGGTAGAGACGTATATATACGGTGAATGCATAATCCGATTCTAAATTCAAACCTAATCCACTTGTTTTGTTTAAAGAACAGAATGGGTTTGTCATTTACCAGTTTACCACCTCATCCTCATATATAGGTACTTTCCTGGAGATTGAGTACTTGCTCTATTCTTTGATCTCTACTACTTAAAAATTTGAGTTAGTGGCAGTCCGTCCGTTCTCCTTTGAGTCTCGACCGTCCGATCGACCGCCCGCTTCTCCCCGCGTATCACGTTCTTCTCCGCTCCTACCCCACCGAAAAAATCTACGCAGCAGAAACCGTCGCCCACTACCCGTGCGTCTCCTCACGACTCACCGACAAAAGACTCATCGCCTCCGACGCCGCCTCCTCCCCACCCCGCGCTGCCGCCGCCGCCTCCCGATCCTCCGCTCCGCCGACGCCTCCCTCCCACCCCGCGTTGCCGCCGCCTCCCGCTCCTCCGCTCCGCTCTGCCGCCGCCTCCCGCTCCTCCGCTCCGCCGACGCCTCGCCCTCCCCACCCCGCGCTGCCCCCCCTCCCGCTCCTCCGCTCCGCCGACGCCTCCCCCTCCCCACCCCGCGCTGCCGCCGCCTCCCGCTCCTCCTCTCCGCCGACGCCTCCCGCTCCCCACCCCGCGCTGCCACCGCCTCCCGCTCCTCCGCTCCGCCAACGCCTCCCCCTCCCCACCCTGCGCAGCCGCCGCCTCCCCTTGGTCCCTATCGCCTTCTCTCACACGGAGCAGCATCACCATTGCCCCGCTCACGCATGTCCTGTATTGTTGTGGATCTGGCGGTTGATTGCGGCAGTGGTCGTGGATCTGGACCTGACGGTTGGCGCTTGGAGGAGTCGACAGCGCGGCCGATGAAGACAGGCGGTGGTCGTCTCCGGTGACGACAAGCGGGGTTGAGCTTTCCTTCGCGACGGCAACGGAGCCGGACACACCGAGCGCCTCCTGTGCACCGCCGAGGCACACGGAGCGGGAGGATGGGGCGAGGAGACCGTTGGCGAGGTGCCTATGCTGCTAAGCACGGTGGCGTGGTAGTCCACCATCTTGCGCTGCTCGCGGCTACGCCAAGCTTTCTCGTGGAAGTCCGCATGGACGCAGGTCCTCCTCTCTACGATGGTGGCCGGAATGGGTGGATACAGCGCTAATCTGCCCCTGATGGCACAGGTGGGTGAGCGCCCATCCAACTCCATAGCAGTGGCGAATGTTTCTTCCACAACAGCAGCTTAGAGGTGGTGGGCGGCTGCAGCAGCAGACGGCCACATCAGTGGTGTCTGATGCCACTGATCAGGCCCATGTTCTCTACTAAGGTGAAATCGCTTTGTATGATACTACAAATGAAAGCATACATATCTAGAGATTCTTAGTGGGTAATCTTTACTATTTGTGGTAATATTTCTCCATTGAAATTTAGTCATCTAGAGCATCACGTAAGTAAAGATTACGAGGGAAAACTGTATAGATTGTAGATTATCCATTTTGGCTCCGCTTCCTTGATTGCATCAGTCATTGTTGTGCCTTCACTTCTGGCTTGAAGGTGAGCAGAATTATCTCCCATCTTCCTTATTGTCTCAGATCATGTGCTGTTCCAATTTGTGCAACAATAATTCACTTGACTGTAAAAATGTGGTATCTATCACTGGTGTCCACAAACCAGAACTGGTATCTATCAGATGCGGGCATGTGGCTCCTAGGTTTCACATAGCCCTTCCTGCCTCTGTGCCTCAAATGTTTTCTTTGCTTTATAATCATTGAAATTTAGTGACCAACGTTTATATCAGGAGTGAGAGAAGAAGTAAGATTTATATCAGGAGTGAGAGAAGAAGTGCAATGTAGGACTTTGGGTTTGTGATTATCTCATTGAATACTGGCTTCTGGCAATTATAGTTTCTTTGATTGATTACTGATTGATTTATATATTTTTCGTGCCGAGGCAGTCTAGGACTCTAGGCCTGCTACAGCCATCGATCGAAGCTTGCTGATTGTACTACAGTCATCCATGGACAATACTTGCTCTACTCCCTGATCTCTGGATAGGTGACTTCATGCTTATTTCTGAATGTCCTGCAGCAAAATAGCTATTGCAGACTTTAGACTATTATGCTGGCAAGACAATCCTTGATAGATTGAGGCTTTCTTAACATTTGATATAGAAATACTAAGGCGTTTGACCCTGAGTATAGTATATTTAAAATAATTAGGCATGTGGGTGTTACCGGTTTATATTTGTGCACTTAGATCTTGTGGATATAGGCTTTACCTAATAATTCACTGGATATGTCTGCAGTTAGTGATTTTGTGTTGGAGAATTTGCAGTTCTCTCTATTTTTACTCCCTTGATTCATCTTTGTTTGAGACTTACTATTGTGCTTATCTATTTTCAAGTTAAATTGGGTGCAGAATACCTTGATATATATCTCTTTGTTAGTCAATCTACTAAATTGGGTGCTTATCTACTAAAAATGTTAATCAATCTATCTTTGTTAGAGAAGAGCTCCACACTTGTTGCTGAGCAATGTGCATGGGCCATTGGTAACGTTGCTGGTGAAGGAACAGAGCTGAGGAGCACATAACTCGCACAAAGTGCTTTGTGGCCTCTTGCCCACTTAATGCTTTCAAGCAAGGGTTCTACAGCAAGAACTGCTGTTTGGGCATTGTCAAATCTCATCAAGGTTATATCTCTTGTTCTGATTGTGTGTGTCTCGAGTTTCTTATGTCACAGTTATCCTTTTACCAAGAGCTTTTTTTAAGGAATTAAGAGGGCTTTACCATAAGCTTAAAGTGGTGATAAAGCTTAAGCCATTCCAAGATGGGTACTAATGAAGGGTTTTCTTAAAGATTAAGCCGCATTTTCCCTCTGACAAAAGTTTGAGCCATATTTGTATTGAAAAGTTTAAGCCCCTTCACAAAACATTTTATGAAATGCATAGCTTATGAGGTTTTCTAGAAGCTGAACCCATCCAAACTGGTCCTAATCAGCCTGATATATATGCATGTAGCCATGTAGTTATTGATCAAGCATCATTTTACTGATACGGCATCGTGGGCATTGTCAAATATAGAACAGGCAGTTTTGAGCACAAGAAATTGATTTTTACCAGTGAGGCTACGCCTTTGCTGATACACCACCTCACAAGTGCATTGTTTGACAAAGAATAGGAGGTAGCTTACACCCTGAGCAATCTGTGTGTTGTCCCAGTAGGAGGTGCTGGACCGCCACCCTTGTGTCATTCAGCTAATATGGCACCAAATATTTATCCTTACAGGTTATATTTGTTATTGCAAGACGAGCAGACCAGCTAGATTATGTGCAGGTGAATACCTCAGGGCAGATTGAAATCTTCACATGGTCAGCTTCAGGAGCTATCATCACTAAAGCTTTTACATCAACGTTTCCAACAGTCGTTGCATATGTAATTGACACCCCCAGATCAACAAACCCTGCAACATTCATGAACAACATGCTTTATGCATGCAGTATTCTCTACAAGACCCATTTGCCTCTGGTCCTTGCATTTTAATAAGATTGATGTAGCCAAGCATGAGTTTGCTCTTGAGGTATGTGTAGCCAAGCATTTTAACGAGGTTGGTGTAACTTATTTTTATTTGTCTTACCCTGCCCACCTGGGATCACTAAACTAGATCAAGCTCAATGGTCGGCCCCTTTTCTATGGTCAGGCTGGTTGTGCTCAATTTGAGTATTCATTAAGGCACATAAGATTCACTTATCCAAAATATGTTATAGATGATATCATCAATCCATATATATCAATTAGCCTTTTGCTTTCTATGTTTGTAGTTTGCTTATGCACCTTTAAAAACCACTATATTAATTTTCTAGCAAATTAAGACTAGGCTATAATTGAGTACATGTAACTCTGGTTGTGCTTTTTTTTGGCTTTGTATGATCTCTGGAACAACATAGCTTTAAAGCATTTTCTGGACTGGGATGCTCATCAATATGTAGAAAAAGTAGTAATAAAAACAGGTAGCAAAGTGCTGTTTTTAGTACTTTTAGATGTTTCATTGCTAACTGTATGCTGAGTCTTATAACAACAAACTTTCGTAGCTAAAGGATGTTTCCAAATATTGAAAATGCATAATTTCCCCAAATATTAGTGGTTGTTTCAGTTCATTGTGCTTAGTGTAAGCTTTGCATACAAGGGTATAGTACTGCATCAACAAAAGAGTTAAGTATCAGATGTCACCATGTCTGTCTCCATCGTCTCTTCAATATTCTGAATTTCTGATCGCAGTAATAAAACTCTGGTCCTAAAGGCATCATCATCGTCCTCTGCTTCCCTAATGCTTGGTAATTACTTTACAGTTTGCTATATGCCTTATATCATTGCATGAGTTGACTTCTGCAAGTGACATCTTGAATAAAATTTTTCTTAGCATCTGCAGTACATGATCTAAAAAAAACATTTGCAGTACATATTAGTAACTTATATCTCATCTCAATCATCATTTTTGTCAACTTGCAGGAATTGAAGACTGATAATTGTTTGATTTATTTACGAGTATGAACATGTATGTTTGCTTGATACATGATGACGTAAAATAAAATTGATGTTTATTATTCAATTTGAGATTATATTTGATAGTATGCATCACTTTTATTTGGTTTTCCGTTGCAACGCACGGGCACCTTACTAGTAAAAAAAAAGTCGAGTGATACACCATTGGTTTTGAAAGTATTGAGCGTTTGAGAGAGATTTGTAGTGACTTTGTGTTAAATGCTAAGCTCTTTGTAAAATACCCGGTGGCAAGAGGAGAGGGTGGGATCATGGGAATTTTATACCGATACTTCGTGTTTAGTCAAACTTATTTGCATTTGGTAGTGCTCTGTACACAGTTCTTATCCCAAAAAGGAAAGAATTAGATGAATATAAAGACCACACTATATGACCAGTATGGTAACAGAGGAAGGGTGAATAGTGTCTTTAAATTTTTCTCCTAAATATTTAGCAATTCTTCACTCCAATAGTTATGAGAAACTATGAAGATCAAGAAGACAAAAATATGAAAAATCGTGTTGTTATAGTGATTTCAGATCGGTGAACAATAACAAACATCACTATTTTAAATACAAATATTCATAAAACATTTGATCCGTAGATTAAGAAGACTTGAAACCTGAACCAAACCTAGATCATAATTTTAAAAACCTATCCCAACTAAAAATCTTGAAAGAAATTAAGAAAATTGGGATTTTTTTGGTTTGTTAAGTTCTACGGCACCAAAACTAGGTCAAAATCTAAAATTAAGCTAACTGTCAAATGAAAATTTCAAATCACTTAAAATTTGGTATGCACATTCTCTAGGATGTCAGGAACTTATTTCAATCAACAATTAAGAAAATCGTTGTCAAAGTTATGATATTTTTCTGTTTTAAGGAAAGTTATACCAAAACCTGTCAAAAACCAAAAATGACTATTATGATTTGCTCTTGAGTAGATAATGGTTAAGATAGCTCTAGATGTGGTATGCACCTTTTTTAGAATATCAGAAATCTATTCCAATCAATGATGAAGAAAATTGCTGCTAAAGTTTTGATATTTTTTCATTTGAAGAAAAGTTGTATAAAGAAGGTAAATATGTCTTACTCGTTGGTGGATGACATCAAGATGGTTTTAAATATGTTTGCACATATCATATAAGCAGGAACATAAAAAATTAAGATAAAAATAGTTGAATCAAGAAATCACTTAGAGAGGTAAAAAAAAGTAAAAACCAAATTTTTTTATAAACTTAAAATCGAATTTTTTTTATAAATTTGTCAACTAAATGACTAGATAGTAGAGGTAGAGATTGATCAACTGTCAAGTTTACTGCAACTGTGGTCTGTGGAGTTTCCTTCCGTCTGGCCTTCTCTTTCCATCTCCCAAAACGGACGAGGAAAATGTCAAAAAACCAAGGCCAGAAAAAAAAAACAAATCTGATTAATTAAGCATAGCGCTCCGAGCCCCGGGAAGAATCCGCTGCGCGGCGTAGAATGAAACGCGCGCAGGCGTTGGGAATTTCCAAGCCTCGGAATCTCCTCCTCTCCCCGTGGGTCTCCCAGTTGCCTTCGATCCCTCCCACCGCTTCCTCAGATCTGCGCCACTGCACCGCCTCCCCGTGATCCTTATCCCCGGACGGATTACCCCGTCCTCGTCCTCCCCTCGCCCCGAATCGAGCCGAGGCCTGGTGCTGCTGCTCCTCAGTTTCTTCCGTTCAAAGGCTGGGCTTTCCGGGCCAAGAAATGGTTTTGGAGCTGGAGCTGGGAGCATTTCGTGTCGTCTGGTGATTGGGCGGAGCCGGGAGGTGGTTGGTTCTGCGCCGTTCTTGCCGGCTGGGAATGGAGGTTCTGTAAAGACTGGATTTTGTTTTATTAGGTGTGGATTTGGTGAAGATGATTGAGGCGGCTATTGCTTTTGGGGACTGCGAGGTGGGTGGTGATGTTGGTGGTGTGAAATTTGCCTTCTTTTGATTGCGTCGGTGCTTAATTTGAGATCGTAGAGCGAATTTGGATGAAAAAGGACCGAATTTTTGGAATCAGGGAGTCGTCTCTAGCGAAGAATCCTGCTTGGTTCTTCGCCATTGGTACCGAGCTTCCCTTTCGTGTGCTCTTGCCTGCGTCGAAGGACGATTTTGGCGGGGAAATTTGCTACTTTTGCGGCTGCTTTAGCCTGTTACCTTTGCTGACCTTTCCCTCCAAAGGCTTGACCTTTTGGGTTCCGTTGGTGATTGGTGAACTGGTGGTCTACGAGTCTGTGTGTAGGCAGCCTAGTCGCTCTATCGAAAGTACAATTCCTCGGAAGAAAAGCGGCCTCCTGTGCAGATACTGCCTAGTATTAAATTAGCCCTTGTGTTGTACTACAAAGATCCTGCTTTGACAGAACACAGTGCTTCCCTTTATTTCTTGTTTACGAGTGGTTAAGTATCTTGAACTACACGAGTTGAGCAAAGCCATGGATGTGCCTGCACCGTCCAACCGTGCTGGCTGCAACGGCAACATCGGCAGTCCGGTGGGGCCTTCGGATGATCCGTATGGCGTTGCAGCCACGATGAACTTTGATGGATACTCGGAGCTCTGCAGCCCTTCGGTGGCCGATCAGTTGTTCTCGTTGCTGAATGATCCGGCTGCACACCAGATGTTTGCCATGTGGCCATCCTTGGGATCGTCACCGCGTGCTTCTGGTATGAGTGAAGATATGCTGCTCGACACCTATTCTGGTGGACCTGGGGAGGCACTGGCAGCGCCTCCTCAAAAGATTGATGGTCTGATATCGTCGGTGAATCCAGCTGAAATGGATAGAGTGGTCAAGAGTTCAGGCGAGCTTGGTTCGGATAATGATCCCCATCAAGGCAGTAGCATGGTTCCAAGGTCTGTCGCGGGCAACTTACTTGCTGACAGGATGCTTATGGCTCTGTCCTTGTTGAGGGAGTCGTTGGGCGGCGGTGTTCTTGCCCAAGTCTGGATGCCTATTGAGCAGGAGGGTCAGTTCGTTCTGAGTACATGGGAGCAGCCTTTTCTACTCGACCAGGTTCTTGCAGGTTACCGAGAAGTATCCAGGCATTTTGTGTTTTCAGCGAAGCAGGAGCCTGGCCTACACCCAGGGCTTCCAGGGAGGGTCTTCATCTCTGGGGTGCCAGAATGGACCCCAAGTGTTCTCTACTACAACAAGCCAGAGTACTTGAGGATGGATTATGCTCTTCGTCATGACATACGTGGATCACTTGCGATGCCGATTTATGACCCCAGCAAGAGCTCTTGCTGTGCGGTGCTTGAGCTTGTCACAAAAAAGGAGAAGCCTGATTTTGATTCAGAGATGGACAGCATTTGCCATGCCTTGCAGGCAAGTTCTAACTTGCTTATGCTGAACTAGGAGAGTTTCACTTTCATTACTTCAATGCTTAGAAGTGAATTTGGAGTCCCCATGAGGGAGCATTAGTGCTAATGCTATCGCATATTTACTTCCTGCTGTAATTTCTACTATCTTATACATTGTATTCATTAGTGCCTTCTATTAATATCATGGTAAAGTACATGAACTGAGACGTAGATGCAAGTCCTCATTCATTGGTGCCATTTATGGATGCCATGAATAAAACTGTACACTAGAATTTAGATGCAAGTATTCCAATGATCCATGGTTTGCTAGCTGATACTTCTTTAAGCAGACATGCCCAAGATGTAGTTCTGATCTGAAGCAGCATATTGCATAGCATCAAATTCCTTTGAAATAATTCTGCCCATTGCCCAAATGTTTCATGTTTTCAATTGATATAGCTAACTATAAAAGGTTCATAGTTTTCCACTGCTGTCGTTTCAGTTTCATGTACAACGCTTATTCTACGTATCATTCATTTTCTTCATTTGCTAATATATCTCCTGATCTTGTCAACAGAAATAAGCATATACTTCCCAAATTTTTTTAATGCAGTATTAATTCACTGAGGTGAGAATAATACCGTGAGTCAATGGATAATGGGGGGGTATTATTTTCTTTTACAATCCGTCATTTAATTTAGCACTTACATTTTATACTTATCCCATTACTCTTCTGTAGGATGTGAACTTGAAGACAATAAAAGATTGTAGCAATCAGAAGGTGCCATTCTTCACTTCTAACATAGTCTATGCAACATTTCTGTTGTGCATCATGGGAACTGAATGCAAGTTCTCATTTAAATATTGTGTTTACCAATTGATGTTTAATGTATATGGTGTCTCTTCATTTGCAGTTTTATACAGAAAATCAGAAATCTGCCTTCACTGAGATTTTGGATGTTCTAAGAGCTATTTGCCATGCACACATGCTTCCTTTGGCCCTTGCATGGGTTCCTACATCAAATGGTATTGATGGCGCTTATGTTGTTGGACAGGATAGTGGCATTGATTCACAATCAGGAAAAGCAATACTCCGCATCCATGAATCAGCTTGTTATGTTAATGATGCACAGATGCAAGGCTTTCTTCGTGCATGTGCTGAACGTCATCTTGAGAAAGGGCAGGGTATTGCGGGCCGAGCACTCAAATCCATTCTGCCGTTCTTCTTGCCTAATATAAGAGAGTGCAATATTGAGGACTACCCACTTGCACACCATGCTCGTAAGTTTGGTCTGCATGCTGCTGTAGCCATTCGGCTAAGGAGCACATACACTGGCAATGATGACTACATACTAGAATTCTTTCTCCCAGTCAACTGCAGAGTCAGTGGAGAACAACAGATGTTATTGAATGACCTCTCCAGTACAATGCAAAGAATATGCAAAAGTTTGCGAACAGTTCCTGAAGCAGAGGTTGATAAAGTTGATGCTTATACTACGGTAGTGTATAAGACAACCAGTGAAAGTTGTTTGCCAACTGGCCACTCTGAAAATTCTTCACATTGTGATCAGCGAATAACAGAAGTAGCATTCCAGGATCTATCTTTGGTCGCTAAGCAAGGAGATGAACTTGAGCAGGTGCTCTAATATTATAACTTTTACTTAAGTATGGCATTTGGTGCAACCATCTTGGTCCTGATTTACGAATAAGCATTATTAGCATGTCTTGAGCTGAAACTCCTTTCTGAACCTTGAGGTCGAATATCTTCACCCCATAAATATGACATGCATATATACAGTAGGATCCTTTCCTACTGTTTTTCCTAGAAAACGACTTGTTGTGCAGCCATCTTGGTTCTGATTTATTGAAGAAGCATAATGAGCATGATTTGAACTGTACTTTTTTAAAAAGGTTTTCGTTGAAATCCTTGGTTTCTTAGACATTTAAAATAGTTGTGTTAGAAGTGGTAGTCATTACTTAAATTTACTTACATTTTGTAGTTTTATCTCGTCTATTGAATATTGCCATAATGCTAATGTTGGATATTTATTAGAGGAAAAGGATCCCAACAGTGGTAGGCTGGTAGCCACTCCTATTTTTAACATGCCAGTAGCACAATCCACGATATTTTGTCCCATGGTTGGTTAGTACTCAGCTTCGTTTTGCGGTTAGTCGTATTGGAAGTTTGGAACGGGTTAAATCTGCAGAACCCAGACTACTCAACATTGATGCATGCGTTTAGTTTTGAATTGTTAAGAGAACCTGGGTTCTTTATATCCTCTTGATGAACAACCTTCTGCACTGCAGGTACAGTCTAGTTCAATGCGACTTGCAGAGAAAAAGCGCAGTACTGCTGAGAAGAATATTAGTTTGGATGTTCTTCGTAAATACTTCTCTGGGAGCCTAAAGGATACTGCAAAGAGCCTTGGTGGTGAGCCCCAAGTGTGTCGCTTTGTGAAATGAATTTTCAATTGAATCTTTACTGTGCTGTGATATCTAGGTTATGTAAATAGGATATGATGAAATGGATGACTTCTGTTAACACTTTCCTGCTAATACCGTTGCAGTTTGTCCAACAACTTTGAAAAGGATATGTCGGCAACATGGAATTTCGCGATGGCCATCTCGCAAGATAAACAAGGTCAACCATTCATTAAAGAAGATCCAAACTGTCATTAACTCAGTTCATGGTGTGGACAGATCCTTGCAGTATGATCCTGCTACTGGGTCTCTTGTTCCAGCAGTCTTTCTACCAGAGAAGATGCCATTCCCTTCTGGTGATGTTTTGCCTACTCCGTCCGTTGGAAAAGCTGTGGACGAAAAATCTGAGCAAGGGTATTCTTCTCCTGATGGATGGCAAAGAGAAAGCTGCCAATTGCAGCTCTCTGATGTGCAGAAAAGGGAAGGTGATCAATTTCACATACGGACAAGTAACTATAGTGGCAGTGGTAATCACGCTTCTTATGGTGGGAGTGTCACAAAGCATTCTAATTCTGAAGGCACACAAGGACCATTTTATCCCGTTGGCGCTGTTAGTGCTTTGCATCTTGAAGAAACAGATTGCATCAATCCTTCTGTCTCTGTCCGCCCAAGTCCCGAGAGAACTGGAGACCAAATAGTGGGAAGGAGCTCGCCATCTGTGCAACAAGCAGATATTGGTATGGTTGACGATCATGAAGCCAAGGAGCACACTCGTCCTTCCACGTCTGGTATGACAGACTCTTCTAGCGGCAGTGCATCAAGCCACCCTACTTTCAATCAGAACCCAGGACATGCTCTTAAAGACAAAAGCAGCCCTGCACTCACAGTTAAGGCTACCTACAACGGAGACACCGTGCGGTTCAAGTTCTTGGCATCGATGGGCTGGTATCACCTACTGGAAGAAATAGCAAAGAGGTTCAAGCTGTCAACTGGAACGTTCCAGCTCAAATACAAGGATGATGAGGACGAGTGGGTGATCTTGGCAAACGATTCCGATCTCCAGGAGTGCGTCGATGTCCTGGATTCGATAGGTTTGCGCAACGTGAAGCTCCAGGTACGGGACCTCCCTTGCCTCGTCAGCAGCTCGGGCAGCAGCACTTGTTTGCAGTTGGAAGCGCGTAACTCATGGCAGGGTGAGAAGTCTAGGTCTCTTATCACCCTCGACTGTATCATATTGGAGTAGGTCTAGTCTTTGTTGTAGCAACAGGGTGTGTATTCTGTATGTGTGGCCTGTAATGTAGCAATGGGGAAAGTCATGAACTGGAAGTGCAGTGATGGTCGTGCAGACCTCGTGCCTGTGCGTTGAAACTACGTCATGGCGATCTTGAGGAGGTAATGACATCAGTAGAGGCCATGACAATGATCTGTTGTCATGATGGTCTGTAGTGCCTGTGTATCAAAGTCCTAGCTCTGTTATGCATGCTGAAGGAAACCAATGTTTCTGAACTTCCTGTGTCATTCAGCTCCCGTTGGAATCTTTCTATGCTGCGAGTGGTTCCTATGCTGGTATCCCTGTATACCTACAGAACCATGTGGATATGAGGCGATTTGGAGTCAATTCTGGGCAATCTTTTCTGCAAGCACCCAAATCTCACAAAAGTGATGGCATGATAGCATGTCGCTTGGCTTTAACTGGTCGAGATGTGTGTGTGTGTGTGTTTGCCTGCATGGCTGCATACGCAGCAGCACCACCTGGTTGTGCTGTGGAGCAACTCTAAGGGTGTGTTTGGTTGCTTTTGGGTAGCGGAATCGTATATCCTGGATGAGGGGAAGCTGGATGAGGAGGGCCGTATTTTAAAAAAGAAGAGTGTTTGATTCGATGTATTTGTGGATACAGGCTGAATGAGTCTGTGATTGGTACCAGGGGCGGATCCAGCCGGGGGGGGGGGGGGGCGGGGCTCGAGCCCCCCTACCGCTACCGAACCCTTGGAGCCCCCCATAAATTTTTAGCTATGGATGTATGGTGTAGGAGGGGTATAGTGGAGTTATGTCGCTGTATCGCTTTTGTTCAGCCACTCCTAAAATTTTTCCTGGATCCGCCACTGATTGGTACGCTGTATGTGAGGCTGTATGAGCGGATACCGTAGGCTGAGAGTTTGGTTGGCTGTATAATGGGGTATAGTGACCCCCGAATGTGAGAGGTGGTGTGATTACCCCCTTCACATATTTTTTCATTTTTTTTGCACAAACTAAGTTACAATGCATGTTAATGAGTATTTTTGAATTTAGCAAATTTACTCTTTCACCTTTCCAATTTTCCTGTTTCCTTTTTAACTTCCTCTCCTTCTCTATTTCTTCTACCCACCCCCAACTTTTTGCTGCCTCCGGCCAAGCCGCCTCACCTCCTCCCCCGATTCCCCTTTTCTCGGCTTCCACTCTCTCTCTCCTCTTCCGATTTCCTTCACCCCCAGTGCCGTGCCTCAGCTCCTCTGCCCCCGGGTCTTAGCGCCTCCGCCCCCGGGTCTCGGCTCCCCAACGCCTCCACGAGCCGCGGCTGGGGCAACGGCCGGCGGTGCCTCCACGCGCCTCGCCCGCGTCCGCGGGAGCGGCGGCGACTCCAACCCGAAGGCCTTCGCCGGATCCGGAGGAGGGAGGAGAGGGAGAGGGAGATCACCTGCTGCCGATGCGGAGGACGCGGAGGAGAGCGCGCGAGAGGTAACCCTAGCCCGCCCTTCTCTGGAATCCCTCGGTCCTGGACTGCCAGCTTCGGCCGAAATGGCCTTCTCTGCCGATCCCGGATCGAGACTGTATGCAGGACGAGCGGATCCAGACTGCTACAGTAATTCATCCAACCAAACACCTGATTTTTTCGCAATATACGGTGCAGTCGGGATCCGACCGTCCATATTCAGCAAACCAAACACACTCTAAACTCTTGGGTCTTGATGGAAAAGCTACCGTTTGTAATTGACTGATTTTAAATGTAATACCTGGGCCGTATAAACCCAGCCCGGCCCACCCCACAAATATCTATATGAGAGAGGGAGACAGAGGGAGAAGCCAAACCGGATTTTGCTCTCTTCCCGTGCCTTCGCGTTGCTGCTGCCCCTTGCGCGCTCCGGTTGCCGCTGCTAGCCCATCGGCGCTGCCGCTCGTCAGCCCCGCCGCCGCTCGCCAGCCTCAGCGCCGCTCGCCAGCCTCAGCGCCGCTGCCGCCGTCGCGCCTCGCTGTCGCCGCCTCCCTGCCGCCGTTTGTCGCCTTGCTTCCCCTGACCACGCCGCCGTCCCGTTCGCCAGCGCCGCCCGTAGCTCGCGCCCGCCTCCCCGCTCTCGCTGCCGTCGCCCACGGGGGTGGAGGCCCGGCCGTGGGAGAAAAGGGGGAGCCGCCGACCGTGAGGGAGGAGCCGGCCGTCGGCGTGGAGAGAGGAGAAGAGGCGCCGGCCGTGGGAGAAAAAGAGGGAAGGAGGAGAGAGCCGGCCGAGTGAGAGAGAGGAGGAGGGGCCGGCTGAAGAAGAAAAAAAAAGAAGCCAGGAGTGCGGCCGGCCGACTGGAAAGAGGAAGAAAAAAGGAGAAGAGAGGAAAAAAAGTCTGATTTGCGGCCAGATCTGCCCGATCCAGCTGGGTCAGAGGAAGGTTGTCCCGATCCGATCGTTCGGGGCCAGGGTAACGCATCGAAAATCCTTCTCTCTGCTTATTTTACCGAGTCAGGCATAAATTAATAGGTCGATAATTAGATTTGATGCATGTGATCATTTAATTATCGTTTATTAATATGAATGCCTGGATGACGAAATCGGTACTGCCACTGTTAATCTGATTGATCCGTGGCAGAGGAGGGAGAAGAGAATAAATTGAGATTAGACAGTGTAACTGATTAAAGTGAGATTAAGCGTGTAGAATTTGATCGGCGAGTATAAATAATGTGATCGCTCAATTTATAGACTGGTTAAGCATCGGGTCAATGAGAGGTTGCCCGGTGAGACAGGAGTGGGTTATGTCGATTGAACGTTTGAGCGATGTTATTTACTCGTAATTGAATGTATTGCATGAGTGATAGATTGAAATAATTAATGCTTGTTCAGGTGGCGGTTTGAGTTTGGTGCCGTCCACGCACCGTCCGCCAGGTTAACAGGCAAGTACATGGTAGAACAGTAAAATGTGGCGAATGTTTGTCATTCGTGCTTTCATGCTATGGTTTACAGTACTTATGAGATGATGCCTGTGATTATGTGCTAATCATAGAATGATGAGTAACATTTATGATTAGACATTCACATTTGGAGCATATTGCATCATGCAATTGCATAAGAGCCAGGTCGGTGAGAAAGTCTTACGACTAGTCCGGAGTGCTCTTGAATAAGACCTACAGAGGTAGGCACTCCACGGGAGTGGAGGTTGTGACCTCGTATGAAAGAGGACGAGGCGAGTGGTCCATCGACGGGTGGACACTCCGCTATACCGGTATAAGCTACAGTTACAGAGCATACAGATGCATTGCATAATATTGCATTGCATTACAGTGACAGAAAGTGATACAGTTTACAGTTACAGTTGTGATATACAGTTTACAGTTACAGTTGTGATTTACAGTTTACCGTTACAGTTGTGATATACAGTTTACAGTTACAGTTGTGATTTACAGTTTACCGTTACAGTTGTGATTTACAGTTTACAGTTACAGTTGTGATTTACAGTTTACAGTTACAGTTGTGATTTACAGTTTACAGTTACAGTTGTGATTTACAGTTTACAGTTACAGTCGCGCTTTACAGTTTACAGTTACAGTTATGCTTTACAGTTTACAGACATAGGGTTGAATTACAGTTTACAGACATAGAATTGATTTACAGTATACAGTTACAGACTTAGCTTACAGTTTACAGTCATAGAGTGGAATTACAGCTTACAGTTCATGAAGTTGATTGAAATGACTAAAGTGATGTTACTGTTTTTATCGTGTGCTTGCTGAGTCTCCGGACTCACCCTTGCTTTGTCGTTGTTTTTAGGTGAAGGATGACGACATGCATAGAATGGGATAGCACTTTTGGCACTGTACAGATGAAATAACAGTTTAGAAGTATATTGAGCTTGTATGGTGAATCTAGGGTTTAGTTTGCTAGCAATGGAACCCTAAGCTTGTTTATGTTATGGTTGTGCAATATAAAGTAGTTGGCTTTGCAATTATCTGAAATTTAGCTGTCATTTGCCTCCTGTGGGTATTAAAACAAAATAGAGGTGCTGCTAAAAGTTGAATAGCAACACTTTTGAATTGGTAAGTGGATGGTGGTAGCATCTTGGGCCCTGTGGAGGGCCGGGGTGTTACATTAAAGTCCAACTGAGAGGAACAGTTAGCCCTTGACGTCTGGGGAGAGCTCGACGTCAAGTAGTACTGTCAACGATGCAACTTGCCCGTCTCCGCGGTTCAAATCCGTTGCGTTGTCAATTCGCGTGAAAGGTGTGTGGAGGAAAAAACGCTCTGAACAGAAAACCTCACTTCTTTTCTACTTATAATTTATACTATAATAATTAGCTTTTAAAAGATATGTTTTTTCAATATAAAATTAATAAAAAATTATAGTAAAAAGTATACTGAGTTTGACTGTTTTGACTAAAATATATGTAATTATTTTTTCATATACTGTCTCTCATATTAAAATTTAAAAATTTAAGGCTCCGCTTGTTTCGGCTTCATCTTTTGGCTTCTGGGTTATTTTTCACTATTCATAAATTTCATCTTTTTTTCTGAACTTTTGGCTTTTTTTTTGAGTTTTTTTGCCGGTTCTTTTTTTTCTCGTATTTGTTTGCGTTGTCCGTGATGAGTTAGCATATTTTTTTGATTTTTATTTTTTTTAAATTTAATTACGCTAAATAAGTCACCTTCAGCTACAGTGAAATTTCAGCCGTTACAGTGTAATTTTAGTCATAAGCTACAGTTTTTCAGCCCAACCGAGCGGGGCCTCATAAGTTATAGCCCATAACAAACCATCCCTCACTGTCGTACGATATTAGAAGAATTAAAGAACGACTCTCTCAATGGCAATCAATCGACATGCAGAGCTTTTCGTCGTGTACACTTTCAGTTAGTTATCGTCACCGAAGTAAACCCGGGGGGGTTCCGGCCCCCGGGTGCTATCCACGTCATGCCCCCTCCCTCGGCCGGCCGACGCGTGGCGGGGCCATTTCGGTACGGCCGGGGGAGGCCATTCCCTCCGATTTTTTCAAAATTACGTAAAGGTCCTTTTTCCTCGCGAACAGGTCCCTGGAAGTTTTTTCTTTGCAAAAAAATTTTGGATTGCGCCCGGCGGGTTTCCGAAATTACGTATATGTCCTTATTTACTTACGTACAGGTCCTTGCAGGTCCTCGATTTTTTCCAAAAAAACCCTTTGCTTTTTCTAGAAATACGTATTCGTCCTTGATTTTTTTTATAGAACTCCATGCGAATCGCCGTCTCTTTTGCTTCGGCTCACACGGTAGCTGGCGTGGCGTGGCGCCACGCCTACGTGGCTAGTTGTACTTACTACTCATGTAAAGACACACCAGGGCATCAGGCAACACTTCAGAAACACCTATCTAGGGCTCAAAGCTGCATTTTAAACCACACAATCTACCCAGTTCTTTAAATAAGCTGGTGGGAAGAGGGAGCTTAAGCTTTCTTTGGGAACCTTAAAAACACTGTACCATGTTTGGAGAGGTTAAGCTCCCCATGAGTCTACGCAGTTACGCTGAAGCGCGCAAAACCCCGTAAAGAACTTCAGCTGCGGACTGTATGACATTCGCCGTGACAGACGGGATACATGTAGCTGAGTTCTTTTTCACTTATAGCTTATAGTTTATATTTTATATTATAGTAATTAGTTTTTAAATAGTGTGTTTTTAAGACGAGGTTAACAGAAAAATTATAGTAAAAAGTGTACCAACTTCAATTGTACTGGACAAAATCACATGCGATTATTTTTCTCTACGTACTGCCTTTTGCAAACAGCCGAATTCAAAAATTTAACCCATAAGCCACAGTCCAAAAGAACCCACCCAGTCGAGTCGTGTTGCGCCGGTCGGTCTCACGGACGGACCATGTCCTAGTCGAGCCAAGGCCCAAGTACATGGCCCAATAATACGTCTAGACCGAGTACGGTAGCTTCATGTCAGGCATACTGCATCGCGGAGTAGGCCCGCGCTTTGCACTAGATACCCAATCGTGAGCCATACACGCGAACTCACACGCGTGTACGACATTGCCACCGCACTGCAGGTAGCATGGCAATTGCGCTAGAGAGGTAGCGAACTCAATTGGTTGGACCTACGATGACGGGTGCGGTGTGTCTTAGTGAGACCACGTTTGGTCACTCTATGGTTATGATGAATCATGAATAATCAACTTTTAGTTCAGAGAGTTTGCGGAGTTTGAGTTTGGTTTTTGAGAGTCTGCGACTGTTCAATTACTTTTTGTTGCTGGCGGTATGACCGACACTGTGGCCGTGGTCATATCGGCTAGGAGCGGTATGACCGACCTAGGGCTGGCGGTCAGACCGAAGGTGGAGTGAAGGTCAGACCAGCATAGGAGCCGCGGCCTGACCGGTCGGCTGCAGTAGCACCGGACTTGAATGGCAGTCAGACCAGAGTTGCGACACGACCGGATTTTAGTTGGCGGTAGCTATTTTTCAGATAGCGTGCTGTTGAGTGGTGCATTGTGGGAGATGGCAGTATGACCGGCCTTTGGTTGGCGATCATACCGGCCGAGGTGCCGGCGGTCTGACCGACTTAGTGGCTATGGTTAGACCGCTCCCCTGTTCCTAGAGTGGAATAGGGCGATCAGACCAGTCTAGGCTTGGCGATCTGACCGGTACTGGTAGGCAGTGTACTGGGGCACACTGTGGTTTGTGGTTTGATCCTAGGTGTTTAGGATCAGCGGTGTAGGCGCATACATATTGCATGATATATTATTTTGACTAACGTAAGCCAAGTGCATAGAACTTGAGCTTATCATGATTGCTTGATCTTTAGATGTACAAGTGGTTTGGAGGACGTAACGGTTGGTGGCGATGGACCGGGACTAGACGAGGGTGCTGAGGTCTATAGTGGTTGTATAAGTTTGAGTGATGCTACGTGGCTTAAGTAGGAGCACAAAGAAAACAAGGATCAGGCAAGGTTAGTTGGTGCGTGTGGTACGCCAAGTGATAAGACTGATGCATATAGAGATAGTTCGAGAAAGACCGAATGCTTGAAGACGTGACGGCTAGTCATTGGGTACTATAGTCCGCGTGTCAAATCATGCAGAGATGCTTTGGTGTGAGGATTTGGAGCGAGAGCTACCAGTGATGGACATGACGGACAATAGCAAGGTGAACCGGAACTACACTCAGGGAGGAGCTGAGATCCTGAACGGTCAAGGAAGTCAGGGGTGGTTGTGGTAAAGATGAAGTACAGGGTTGCTTCAAGGTGAAAGGAAGCGGGAAGCTTTAAGGAATGCGATAAAGGGGTATTTTGGTAAATTATTCAATATTAAAAAGTGATAGTATGTGAAACTGTGTCGTTGACCTAAGTTGTTTAGATCAAATATGTGATAAAAATGTGAAGTGGATCAAATATTGATTCACTAATGGGTTACTATGTGTGTGCACTTTTAGAAGCATGCATATGTAAGTGTAAAACCTAGTATCGTGTTAGATTAACAGGTTAGCCCATGTAAGTAGATAAAATCCAACTAGATGGACTGGCTAGGGTTTCTTGTGTGCCTCCACTATAAAAATAGGGGAGAAAGGTGGCTTAGTTAAGTTATCCATGCCAAGTGAGAGGAGTTATGGCTCTTGGAGAGAACCTTGTGGGGCGTGTGAGAGACTCTTATGGCTGAGTTTTTCTATCATCCTTAGGTTTTGTGTATGGCTAGAGAGTGGCTATAAACATTCATCTCCAAGTATCAATATAGACTAAAATTTGTCCAAGTATTTTTCTTTTAGTGCTCAAATGATGAAACCTTGATTTGGCCTGGTTTTTTTGTGTCTCTCCTTCCCTTCTTTATCTTGGTTTGTGTCAAGAACATGTAAGTAATGATGATATCTCTTAGGGACTAGATCTCATTCACCTAGACACTTGTTTATTGTAAGTTCTTGTGATTACCCGGTTTTCCTCAAGAGAAGTGTGATTTTGGGGTTTTGGTCTTGTGGGTGTCTTGGACTGAGTTTGTGCTATTATCTAGCATGCTATGATATGTAAGAATCCATTCAAGGTCATCTACATCATCAAGAACTTATAAGTAAGACCAGACCAAAGTTTTCCTCTTTTAGCCGATTTTAGTGTAACCTTCCTCGTTTTGGATAAAGATAGGAATTTTGGCACTGATCTTCACGATCCATGATTAGAATATATTTCTAATATCTTAGAGAAGGTGCATACTAAGTTTCAGATCTTTTTGAGCTATGAATCAAAGTTTCATCGATTTTTGGGTTTGAAATAATGCTAAAATCAACTCTGTCCAGAGGGTCCAATCAGACCGCACCCTTCGGTTGGACTGCTCAGTGAACTACAGTCAGACTGCTCTTCTAGCCATATCAGCCTATCCACTGTGGTTAGACTGCTTGGGGAAGATTTGGCTCTTCTAACTCGATTTTTCTTAGAGCTTTCCTTGTGAGTGATTGGTCTCTGATCTTCATAGCTTCTCATAATTATTGGAGTGAAGAGCTTTTCTTTCTCCTTGGAAAAGATTTTGAAAAGTCTCGAATTTAATTTTCGCTCCTATTCACCCTCATCTAGTCGTTGTTTTCGGTCCAACAGTCTTGTCCACCTCTCAACTCCATGTTGGGATACAGGTAGGCTGCACTAGTACAGATTAAATTTTTTATCGTATAAAGCAGGAAGCCATGCGAGTAAGAGATCATAGATTATTACCACTAGACGCGTAGTGCACCAGATCTAGAGTTAAAGTAGCCGGTTCAACGTAGCGCGAGTCAATGTAGTGAAAGTAGTCGATCATCCTCTGGCCACCGTCTCCTCCTCGCAATTGTCCTGATCATCGCCGCAGTCACAGCAACGCCCCACCAAAGTCCACACGTTCAAGAATGGAATGACGTGCTTCAGTGTGCTAGTACCATAGTACTAGCGCACATGGCAGGGGTTTTGAGAGGTGCCAACTAGGATTTCGATAGGTGTGTTTCAGGATCCTTGCCTCTGTCCTACACCTCTATTTATATGTTGTCTCCAATCGAATCCTTATCCGATACGATCAGATATCGTATCTAACTCTGAAAGGCTCTAATTAGATCTTTATCTAATACGGGTAGATATCGTATCCCACTCGGAGAGCCTCCGACTGGATCCAATACGAGTAGAGATCGTATCCTACTCGGAGTCTATCATCTAGACCATTATCGCTCTAACTTGTTAAGTGTATGACCCTATATGTTCATATATATTCGATCATGGGCCAAAATTTTCTTGTCGGTCCATAAGTCGGTAGTTGTCCCTAGCAGAACATAACGACTCCTAAATATACATAAAGATCATATTGGACAAACCTATATAGTGTTTATATATCGATTTCTTTGTCTCATGATACCAAATAAACTCAAGGCCAGAAACGTGCCATCTTATGATAGCTTGATCATTTACTCGAAGCTATAGTGGATTACTCCGTTTGTGATTGACTCAACCACATTCAGTATGGTCATACACTTTCTTAATCCAACCACATTGAAGAGACCAGAGATATCTCTTTCGTTATATAGAAGGGGCAAATTCCATCTTGATCGCACACATTCTTTTGTATTTTCATAGTAAACTCGAAAGCTACTTTTATGACCACCCAATTGCAGAGAAGTGTTTGATAACCTCTAAGTAAACTATTACACATATTAAAAAATGATGGGTCTTAGGATCATACATACAATATGTATAAGACCAACTGACGATACTTAAGAATACAACAATGCTCGCAGTGTCTTGTGGTAGGTCAATCTTGTTGGAAAATAAGCGGTTTTAGCAATATTTCTATTTTAATTCCAATTATAATAAAGCATAAGAGAACACATATATAGCAATATGAAAATGACATGAAAGCACATGTATTATCTCTCGAAGCAGATAAATAATTCATAACATCGACATATTGCAATATACTTAATAAAACACATATGTGGGCATATAAAATCTTCATAATGCACAAAGTTAAAAATTTATGTATATTGCTCTCAGTTGAGGAGTTGCACAAGTTTAAGAAAACTTGGCCTTTTTCTACTCTTATCAAATTTTCAATTATCACAGTGACAATCCTTCAAGATTCTGCTAGTCAAACTAATTGAATATTACCTCTGTGCAGTATCAAATGTCAATAACATGCTAACAGTACAGATTTCGGCTAAAACCAGTGATTAGTAACAGAGAAATGCTATTGCATATACAACATCTATTTCGGCAATTGCAGAAATCAAGATGAATGTATCTATTCAACAATGTCTAATAACAATAGTAAGTGAAAACTGAGCAGCAAATTTAGCATAAGCAATTGACAAAGCTATCGGCTACACACAAGTGAAGCATTCAACTAGTATATAACAAATCAACCTAGCAGAACCAATTAGCTTGTTACTGAGAATTCAACATTGACAAATATCCTCATTGAGCAATTCATAAGCCCACAATCCAACATGCAAATGTCCTCCCAATGCTAGATCTAACCACAAGTTTCAGAAATATTAACTAGCACAGTTGACAAATGTGGAATAGACAGTAAAAGAAGTAAAGAGCAAGCTCATAGAGTAGCGGCACTCCAAGCCACCGTGATGACAAAAGGGGCTAGGCTCTTCAAAGACGATGTCCCAGAAAATCAATCATCGACGAATGCCAGAGAATCACCAGAGAGGAAATCGGAGATACAAAGCCCAACTTCTTAATCCAATACTCACCAAATCAAGAAGCCGAGGTGTAGGTTGTTGCCGCACAAAGATCACAAAGAGCACGGTAGATCAACAAGCGCACAAGCTACGCACCAGATGCCACACTCCCCAGGGATCAGAGAGCCAAGCCAAACAGCCAACAAGAATGCGCACGAACGCAGATCAGTGCTAGACTCACCGAAGCAGAGATCTGGATCGCAAAGACCAACGAGGTAGCCAAAGTCAAGCCACCATAGAAGCCAAAATCAGTGACGGGAATCAAATCTCCGCCACCATATTTCAGATCGGGTGATGAACTCTTCGATCTCCCCACCGGCCTCCTCATTCTCTTGATTTAAGGGGAAGAATAGCAACCGGGGGTGAGGCCAAACGGCACCGTCGAATGGTCACCGCACTTATCGTGCAAGTGGAGAAGAGGAACGAACGGATCGGGATCCAGTGAGACCACGACTCACTTCACCCATATCCTCTCCCCTCTCTATTACAAATGGGCCCCACCTTTTCTCATTTTCTTTAAGCGAAAATTAGGGAGATTCCCAAAGAGCCCATCAAATCTAATATGTTCTCTAACATATATCAATATTATTGATTTGATATCCCCATATCTATGATCCGTGAAACATGATCATCAATCAATATATGTGTTGATCTATAAATTATAATTATCTCACATAATGATATAAGATCATAGATAATTTAGAATAACATCAACCATGAATAAAGAGTTCTACGAATAAGTCACATACTTATTGATCAATATGAAAGATATTTATCCAGAGGACAAAATAATATATTATTTAAAATATCATAAATATAGAAATAATGCAATTATCTTCATGATCACTTCTAGAGCATATCACTAACACTCCACTCCAGACGAGCAGCAAGGACTGAGGAGGCCCATGTCCATGTGCCGGGCGGCCGAAACACTTCGCTTGTACGCCGAGGCTGGCGAGTCTTTTGACCAGATGCCTTTGCCGCAGTGCTATTTCTCCCACTGAACAGTCTCAGATTCTGCATGGCATTGAAAGAACAGATCGAGAGGGGCCTGGGCCATTGCCACTGGGGACCTGACGATGTTCTCCCTGTTTCTTGGGCATGCAGGTGAAAGAGTTCGTACGAACGGTTATGCTGGAGCCTTGGAAGGAACTTGTGGCATTGCAAGGTGTCTGCACAAAAGAAGGGAAACGCTGTAAATCTATGTCAGAAAATAATCCGTTTGCACTCATGCTGTTCATCTGTCCATGGACGCTGAGGATGAAACTGATGTATTTCTCGAGGCGTTTCTCCCTGGACAAGAAGATCCTAAGGAAACCATCACATCTTAACCATATTTAATACATGGCATTCATACACATCAGACCAAAACTAACGAGCTTTCAATTGCAGAGCTGTCCTGTGGCCTGCAGAGAATATTGCCGATCGATCGAGCTCGGCACTTCGGCAGTGGTCCATCGAGGATCAGGGATTCAGCATCCGTTCCACGCTGTGCCAACTGCTTTTTGCGACATGCATGCTCAGAGTTTAGTTAGTGTGAGTGAGAGAGTGACACAATGCAAGGTCTATGAAGCTAAAGCGCAATTGTATGATGATCTTCTTTAGCGGCCTAAAGCATATCAAGGTCTAGCCGATCATGGTCCCTTTCCTTTGCCTTTCCCACAGCCTTTTCTCCCCCGTTTTACACCTGCGATTCAACGTGGCTATCATCATGGCACCTTCCCTCCATTGGCGATAAATTATCGAAGCTTAAGCTTCTGCATATGCGTTGCAGTTGCATTTCCACATACATCTCTTTACTCATTTGAAGCATCTCACCAAACACAGTACCCACAGGGTTGCACACTCCGAACATTTTTAAGATCAACGTACACGACGCGCGCGTACGTGTGGCATGTGTTGTTCCAACCCTTTTCTTTCTGAATATCTCAGAAGGCTAGCACGAACAGATAGATATCACTATTCAGTATTACACTATTGCAAAAGAAAAAATAAATCTTTATTAGCTTTTGTGAATTAGTTGAGCGAAATAGTTGGACATGTCATGGAGACATGACCTGAACTCCAAAATCTTAAACTAATGCTGAATTGGTTGGTTGGTTAGTCCGAAGATTGATTAGTTCTCTGCACTATGAACCGTGTATCGTATGCATGTACGTACTCCACGATCGGAACAGAGGAGGCCTTTTCTATGCCCTCCTTGTTCCCCTGTTGCCACCAACTAGACACGCCGTTCCTTTCAAATCACCAATTTGTTTATAGCTTAGGCACTAGTCTTGAACTCTAAACCCATCACACTTTTGCTATCATCTTTTCCACACTTCAAAGTTGGTTGATCAAAGGGAAAAAAAAGCTTCGATGATGTTCCATCCCCAACCATTTCAAGTAGTACATAATAACATGCGAGACCATTGAAATGGCTTAACAAACCCCTCTTAATTTCGGTACCAACATAGTAAAGTAACCATAATAGGCAGAGAGGAGATCAAGCAAGGACCAGAAGAGATCTTTGCAGATACAGGCTACAATGCAGGCATCAACACTGCAGCCCGTGGTACTACGTACAACGTACGTACCTGATCGATTTGGCCGACATGGGAGATTACAATATGGCTTGGGTTGCGATCGAGTCTTAACTACCGCCATATGTGTAGCCTGGTTGGTGGTTTATATCATCTAGTCCATGCAAAAGCGTCGCGTTGCTTTCACCCATTGGGATTTAAAATCTAGCTCCATTGGTTGGGAGGAATCATGGCTAAAGAAAAAGCATGTGCATGCCAACATGCATCAGAGAAAAGAAGCTAGCGAAAGCTAACGAGCAAACTTGTAAAAAGCTAAGGCTGGATGTATATGTCTTTTTCTTTGAGATGTAGTGCTGGAATTCCGCAGTACTGGTTTAGCCTCTCCTGAAATCATGGATGTAGGATAATATAGTGTATACCCTTGTAAATACTATACTAAGGTCACATAAGAAAACTGAATCTTGAAGCAGATGTATTTTGCAAGAGCAGTTCTGTATGTGTAAATAATCCCCTGTAACTGCATTTCCTTTTTCAGAATTGTGTTTTTGCACTGCACATACACTTTTCATCAGTGTCGTGTAGGACCGATGGCAGAGGAGGGTAAATAATCTTTGCCTCCTTTTCTACTTCTACAAAATCAACCTCCTTCGACTTTTACACTCAATAAGTTCAGATTCACAATGAAAACAAACACAAAATAGAAACCAACAAGCCAAGTGAATAAAAAAACAAGCAATGAGCCAAAGTATCAACTGGCTGGTCTAACCGCAAGCATCACACCAGTCTAACCAGATCTGGGCGGTCTGGCCGCTCATTGTTCCAAAACAGAAAACAGTGTGTTAGATTCAACCAGATTATGGTTTAACTGAGAGAGAGAATTGGTTGATGTTGGCGCATGGAAATGAGCTTAAGAAAAGGAATGATGGCCTTAATTCTCTCCTATACATGCATACACAATTAGAACCAAATCAAAGGCTCGCGCATGCAAGAAAATTTCCTATTGTCTTTCCATTTTCTGATAGCTTTTGTTCCTTCCGTGGCTTTCTTTCCATCTAGTCTCACCTCTATATATATTTGGGGATTAGTGGCTGGAAGGACAGATGAATGAGTTTTGAGATTAATCAAATACACACCATGAGTGTGTTCTTGTTACCCGTGGTCTTATGATTCCTGTGGATTGCACCTAGCTTGTGCTTCTACATCGTCATGCATAGTTGTGTGGGTCAGTTTTCAGGTTTGTGGACTAAAGATTGTCTTGAAAAATAGACTACAGTTGGCTTCCTTGTCATTGGTTACAAATCCCTAAGTTACCGTTCTTGATTCTACGCCGTGAAAATCGGGTAAGCCATCACATTGGCTCTCACAGGCTAGTGCACATCACTCTCTCAAAAGACTTCCTTACCCTAAGCCACCTTTACCTCTTTGTTTATAGTGGTGGCTTACAAGAAACCCTAGCCAACGTCTTTAGTTATGTTTCATATACTTACATGGGTTAACCTGTTAATCCAACACCATACCGAGTTTTACACATGTGTGCACGCTTTTCAAAGCAGCTCAAACAAAGGGCTCCAATAGCCCAAAACGCAAATCCAATCCATCAAAACATCTTCGCATGTTACACGTAGCTCGTTGTGCTCAATGACTAGCCGTCACATTTTCACGCATTCGGACTCCTCCAAACCATTTTTACGTGCATTGTCCTCATCATTCGGCACACCACATGCACCAACTCGCACCCTACCATTTTGTAAAGTTAGTAGAAGAGGATAGATCCGGTAAATTGTATCCGCATCTCTTTTGCGCTGCCCACTTGAGAATCCGATTTCGAGTACTAAGTTCCATACACTTGACTAACGTTAGGTAAATCATGCATCATGCAACACAACATAATCATCCAACGACACTCATGTCGTGGACACATTCAAATCATGCTTTGAACCTAAAGGGCCGATCTGACCGCTAACCACAGGTCGATCAAATTGCTCAACACCCCCTCAAACTCACATCAGTAACAGAGACTGGTCTGATAGCTGGCCCAACACCGGTCGAACCATCGACCATAGGTCGATCAGACCGCACAAGATCATGGTTCACCCTACCATGTCACACAAAGTCTTCACATGCACTTCACAGTATGTAGACACAACCCTCCTGGCATCACACTCCTCAAACATGCTCATCTTAAAACTCATGAACAACCTCAGACATGTCTGATCTATCTAGAACCTCTAGACACCCCATACATGTCTACCCTTGGGCCACCAGTTTGACCACCATCCATAGACCGGTCTAACCTCTTCATAACCGCCGATCTAACCGCACCTCACTTCATGACCACACCGGTTGAAGATTAGTTACACGACCACACTGGTCGAAGGGTGGTTACACAACCACATTGGTCATTCGTCGAAGGTCATTTCCACGACCACACTTGGTCCTGCACGACCAGCTTCCACACTGGTCTTACACGAAGTCAGTCTAAAGAAATGCCCATGGCCGATCTGACCATCGTTAGCCGGTCAGACCGGTTAAATCCTGATAGCAACTCTAAAAACTAAAAAGCTTCAAAAATAAACTCAAATTACGACAAAACTTATAAATCAAAATCAAATACTCATCATATACTATGGAGTGACCTTCACGTGATCTCACATCATATACTCATGTCATACCATCAATTTCTTCTGCTGTTTTCCCCACCGTATATGCTCCGCAGTACGCAGCACTTCGTGATACATTTCATATTCCATAGTAAAGTTTTGGAAGGGTCCCAAAAAAAAACCGCCTTGTTGGGTCATATGCACGCAGCCTTATTCCCTCCAGAGAACTTTGACATGCCCCTGCAGCCAAAAGCGACATGACCAAACTGCCCTTCCTCCTGACCCACTTAACTTACTGACTCCCCAGTACATACCTCCATGCCATGGTGATGGTATGGAAGCTCTCCGGCCTCTTACTTCCCAGTAGGAATGTAACAACTTGATGTGACCTCACTTCTCTCTCTCTCTCTCTCTCTCTCTCTCTCTCTTAACCCCCCTCATCTTCTCTCCTCGCGCGCGCGCCAGCCCAGATGTTTCTCCACTCCCTCTTGATGCAAAACATGGCCAAGAACACACAGCAAACAAGGTACATGTACATGCATGCACGCATGCTTCGATCGATCGCGTGAGCTAGCTCACCATTGGGGGTGGGGGGGGGGGGGATTGACGAGTGCGTGTCGACTGACGTGATGCCGTGCTCTGTGTCCGTGCGTGTGCAGATCAAAAGATGGCGGCGCGGCGAGAACGAGAGGCCTGTCCAAGAAGTCCCCGTGGTACCAGCGCGCGGTGGAGTTGATCCTCCTCATCTGGAAGCAGCCGGCGGATTCACCGACGAAGGCTGCGGCGGCGGCGGGGGTGTCGGCTGGCAACAAGGCGGCGTCGGGGCCGGGGAAGCTGCGCAAGTCGTCGTCGCTGAACGTGGCGGCGTCGTTCACGCGCGTCTGCCTCTGCGCGCCCATCTCCTCATACAACGAGCAGGCGCTCTACTTCCAGGCCGACGTGGCGCCGCGCCGGAGCTACAGCTACCCGCGCGCGTCGTCGGCGTCGGCGTCCGGGTGCGGCAACCCGCTGGTGGCCCCGCCTCCGGCCGCCGAGCAGAGCGTCGGGAGGGCCCCGGTCCCCTCTGGGGAGAGCGCCAGGCGGCCGGTGTTCCGGGGCAAGTCGCTGACGGACGACATCCTGATGCGGCGGTTCGTGGTGGACGAGGAGGCCACGCGGCGGCGCAACGAGATGGAGGTGGTCAGGCGGAGGCACGCGGCGGCCGCCAAGCGCCGGCGCCTGGGCCCCAGCCCGCTCCGCCGGATGGCGCTGGCGGAGTCGGAAGCCGAGGAGGAAGCAGCAGAAGCAACAGGAAGCAAAACCGTACTAGTGTAGTGTAAGCGTGAAGCTTCCCCTGTTCGCTTTCGTTCACTCGCCCCCCCCCCCCCCCCCCCCCCCCCTTTGCTGTTGTTGTCACGCAAGAAATTTGGAACAACGTGACTTCTGAGTAGGTTCTTCGTTTGAGTTGCAACTTATGATTTTTGTTTATGCTTTTTAATATGAGAGCATCTAGTAAATGGTATATCGTTCAAAGCATTTTTAATGGTATAGGGTGTATCTCATCACCGCGCTACCCCGGACAGCTCCGCGCACCTCCTCCTCCGTCCCCCGTCCCCTCCACCACCACTCGCGGTTGGCGGCACCGTCGTCGCCTCACCGCATAGCTCCTGACCCCTCCTTGTCGTACCAATCCGTCCAACCTAACTGCCAGTCTGCCACAGCCGCCGCTGCCCTCTGGCTCCACCCACCGCCCTCCTACCCCGCCGCCGCCTCTCCCGGCCTCCTATGCTCGGGGGAGGGTGAAACTGTAGTGCGGGAGCCGGATTTCCCTCATCCAACGCTAGATCTGGTGGAGGCGCCCCTCCAAGCCGCTGGATCCATCGCGTGGCATGGTCAGCGGTGGAGGAGAGTTGAGGGGATGAGCTCATAGTCAATCACCATTGTTGGATAAGAGCTCGTCAGAGTTGCCGCTGCCGAATATGAGCTCATCGGACGGAGCCTGGATGGGAAGGCCGAGCGGAGAGAGAGAGAGCAAGTGGAGTGAGTTAGGGAATGGGAAGGCTGAGCGGAGATAGAAAGAGCAAGCGGATCGGATGTTGGTTCTATTTTTTAAAAAAGTTAAAAATAGAAAACTAAAAAAAAAGAGCCGAAAAAGAAAGCCCGTAGACATATGCCGATCCTGACGACGTCAGACGCGCCCGTGACGCGACCGCGGCTTCCTCTGCTTCGTTCGCTGCGTTTTCCTCTGTTGTTCTGTGCCGTTTCTGCTTCTGCTTCTGCCGATCCGCGTCGCCGAAGGATGGAAAAACCGACGGGGGTCGGTGCCGTTTCGCCGTGCGCCATGGGCAAAACGCGGTGGGGTGCCATGCCAACCGAACGAGCGGGCGAACGGAGTTAATGAGCGGGCAACCGACGCAACGGCTAGCGCGGCGCGGGACCAGCGCTCCGACGGACGGCCCCGCTTGTCCGCCCCAGAGGAACGGAGCCTTCGCGAGGGCATTTATCGTCGGCTCGGTTCGATCGTGGTAAATGCGTGATCGGTATGAACCCCCGCCGCCGTTGGGTACCGCAGCAGTACGCAGATATTACTTGTGCGGGTCTTTTGGCCGTGGATTTTGATTTAAATTTTAAAATTCTAGTTATTTACAAGAAAGTACGAAAAGAAAGATATTTATGTATGATTAGATCCTATATAAAAAAGATACCTATTTAAAAGTTAATTATTGTAACAAACTAAGTCATATGCCTTGTCGAAACACACAGCCCAGTTGTAAGGAACAACGTCGCGCTTGTGCCTGGCGAGATCTTGCATGGGGGCAGAATCGAACGAACGGCTTGCCGCTGAGTCCTCACTTGTCGCCACCGCAGGGAGGAAGTAGGAACGGCATTCCGTATGTATGGGCAACTGCCCACAGGCTTGTCGGGGTACCGTCTTGTCGATACACGTCTCAGCTCATGCAGCGCACGCGCCAAGTAAATACCATTTCGAGATGTAACCGGCCACGGCTGGGTACGAAGAATGGCTTGACCTGCTAACCAGGACGAATTTAACATGACAGTACTACGCAACAGCTAGAAGAAGCGTTCGGCCGTCTCTATCAACGCATCATACACACAAGACGGCTAGAATATTATAGCTAGAACGGCCCTGCAGAAAAGCAAGAACTACTTGGAGATAACATAGCATAGGCACATAGCATGATCCTCCTCCCTGATCTAAAAGGTTTGGAGGAATTTTTTTAAATAATATATTATTACTCGAAATTACAGAAATACACCCGTGCAAAATTTTTTTACAACAGTGGGCTCCAGTGGTCCAACCGTTAGGTGACTAGAACTTATCGCCCAATGACCGCGTGACACAAATGCAATTGGTGAGCCGTTGGGTGACAGGATCCAGTCGCAGAACGGTCGGACGACTGCAACCTGTCGCCGAACTGTTGGGCAACTGCAGGTCTAGTTGCCTGACCGATTGGCCATTGCCACCTCAGCCTATTTTTTGCGCAATTGGCACCCCCAACAACACACATGGGTAAATGACAATTGCTGCAGGTAGGTGACATTTACCAAATTTTGTCTATAATTTGTATTTTGTGGGAAAAAGGCAGACAATGTTGGATGATCCATTTGTGATTTTCCTATATTGTGAATGGTACAAAATCAGTTAGATTCGCAATAACAATTTATAATCGTCATATGTTGTTGTAGTGCAAGAATTTTCAGAAATTTTTCTGATGACGATTGAGACAGTAACGATTGGTAAGTACGAAAGTAAGTGATATTGTGATGCAACAGGAAATTCATATATGGAGAACTTATTTTTTCATGATGTTAGATGCCTTGGTACGTGAAAAATTGAATATGAAAATACGAGAAAAATGTGATGTTGCGAATTAAAATAAATTACATAATAAGCTGGGAATAACACGGCGCACAGGGTTTGTTTACGTGCAAAAGAAACAACATCCTGCATGATACAACAAACTGAAGAAGAGGTTGTTAGTGCACACTTTGAAAGAGAAATAGTAGGGGAACACATTGCAACTGGTCCTTACCGGCTGTGGATAGCTGCTCGTGTCCCGACGGTGGTCGGGATAGTCACAAGAGTAGTTTGCACAACATTACTGCCTAGACTGAGCCACTGCTTGGAATTGAAGAACTTTTATAGGTCCCTACACCAACAGAGGGGCGGCATCTCCTCCTCGGGCGGCTGTTGCGGCGAACGCTCGGTTGGAACGTTTAGGATGGGTTTGCTATATGGGGGGCGTCATTGCAGGGAGGTGTCCTCTTGGCACGCTCCGCTTGTTCGCCGCGGGCCATCGCGGGTCGTGACAGACCTTGTTAGTTCGTGGGTCTCCTCTCGTTGCTTCATCATATTGTCATATTGCTTCTCCTACCTCTTGTCTATCCCGACATGGTGAACCAAGTTATGATGTATTGTTGGTTTTGCTTGTGTAGTGTTTTCTCCTAGATCTCTTTCACCTTATTTTATTAGCCAAAGGGTTGATATGGTGTAGAGAGCTGTCATGTTGTACTTGTAGAGTCCCATTTTTTGGTCTAAAAGGCTAAGGAGGTGTAGTGCTGCATGTCGATCTAAAAAGCTGGCAAGGCCGAGTGTTGTCACTACGCAAAGTTTCCCCCTTTGGTCTTGTCATTGTACAAAGTTGCCCCCTTTGGTGTTATAACTGCGCGAAGCTGCCGCGTCTGGTCTTGTCAGTGTACAAAGCTGCACCATTTGGTCTTGTCACTACGTAAAGCTGTCATGTTTGGTATTATCACTACGTAAAGCTACCCCGTCTGGTTTTGTCACTGCGCAAAGCTGCCTCCTCTGGTCTTAGCACTGCACAAAGCTGCTCCATCTAGACTTGTCACTATGCTAAGATGGCTCATCTAGTATTGTCACTGCGTAAAACTGCCCTGTCTAGTCTTGTCACTGCGCAAAACTGCACACCTTTTGTCTTGTCGCATCTTACTTTGCATAGGTCTGTCTTTTCGGTGTGAGAAGCTGAGGGTGTAGTGTTGCCAGTTCTCTCTAGGGCAAAGCTGCACAAAGCTAGTCCATGATCCAGTTTATCATAAAGCACGCTGCCTTTCCCACGGGCTATAAAATGCACGCCCCACCCCTTTGAGAGTAGGAGCACTCAACACAGTGAACCATAGGAAGAAGTACCTCGTCCGTCCTAGAGTAATCTACCGTGGTAGACGCCGAGGGGCTAGTCAAACATGGGTCACCAAAGCTAGACCTTCCCCTGGAAACGATGCAGGACTTTAGCCCTAACCACCGCTTGATGCCAAACAGGCGTGCACAACCGGTGTGGCCAAAATGCAGACACAAGGAGGACGCAGTCGTGTAGGTCACGGAAGGCCATTCGGATGGCGGATGATGTTTCTTCCGATGCCCACATTCTGGGGTATAAATAGGCAATCATTTATTTTGTATTACTGCTAATAGAGTTTTAATGTTAACCCTCCTCTGCAGCAGATGGCAAAATACGACTTTGTCCGCTGGATCAATCCTTCCCATGAACGCTATGTTGTGAGGTATGTGGATACATTGTAGGAGAAAATCTTTGACTTGGAGACGTGGATTGAAAGTCCCAAAGAGGGCAACGATGACCTTCGTTAGTAGATGCAGCGCGAGAGTAGCAACGAGGAGGTCATCAACACAAGAAGTTCATATGATCCGACTTGCTGTCGCACAAACCCTAGTTGCATAAGTCCGTGCCACTACAATGATGGCCAGCCACGTCTAAAGCGCCCCCCTCTGCAACACTCCATGTGGGTAGCGTGAGGCACATTGTACCAGTAGGCATTCACGGACAAGGTTATACCATAGTACTCTTCCCTGTTGTTCATGGTTATGTTCATTGTCGTAAAGCTTGTAGTCGAATGTATTATGCGTCACTGCAGTTGCCATTTATTGAGTGGACTATGCCAGCGGTGCATCGCCTGCATTGAACTAGAGGTGTTGATATGGATCGAACAAACGGACATCATAAAAAAGAAGTACAAATAAGAACACAACAATATTGCAAACATTACAAAGTAAGTAAGAAATGTATGTAATAAAGAAAGAATAAAAGTGCATGCCCCACACTAAACCCCCCAGCACCCCATCCGTCGCCACCTTGGCCTACTTTGGCTCCACATCCGTGTCCTCCCGTACGGCCCCGCTTGGCCCTCCTCCTCAGTGCTGGGTGTCAGGGCCCCGATAAGGTAAGATGCTTAGGAGACATGTGCACACGAGGTCCCAAAACCGGAGGAGTGGACTGCAGTGCCGGCTGTGTGGGTACTGGTGCACCATTGAGATGTGACTGGGAGAGAACCTCCGAGGGTGTGGGCCGAGGTCCCGTGCCTGTTTCCTAGTCGGCCCTGTTGTGGTTACTGACCAAACAGAGAGAGAGATGGTAGTGGAGAGATGGGAGAGTGTTCTCTTTCACCCTCACCCTCATCCTGATATATATATTCATATGGAGTATACTTTTACAATTATGCCCTTACATCCGTACATCCCCCTTTGGGGCATTTGAGTCATTACACATGTTACTCTGGTTCTTATAACCTCCTAACAGGCCTGCTGGGCTTAGATGGGGGCCACCCCTACAACAGGAGCCTCTCATGGTGAAGGGCTTCACAGGGCCGAAGCCATGTCGCCGAGTCCTTTGGCCCCCTCCGTCCCCTGCGGCCTGTGAATTTCTCCAAGCTTGTGGTTGGGGAGCTCGAGGTGTGGGATGGAAGGTGATGTCGAAATACAGCGGAGCTGGCACCTTATCGAAAGCATATGTGCGGGTGGCAGCCGTCCCCTACCCTTCGAACGGGTGGCAGCGGAGGCTGGCGCCTAGTCGAAGCCGAGGCGCGCGCGCTCCGTCCCCTACCCTTCGAACGGGTGGCAGCGGAGGCTGGCGCCTAGTCGAAGTAGACGCGCGCGTGCTCCGTCCCCTACCCCTCGAACGGGTGGCAGCGGAGGCTGGCGCCTAGTCGAAGCCGACGCGCGCGCGCTCCGTCCCCTACCCTTCGAACGGGTGGCAGCGGAGGCTGACGCCTAGTCGAAGCCGAGGCGCGCGCGCTCCGTCCCCTACCCTTCGAACGGGTGGCAGCGGAGGCTGGCGCCTAGTCGAAGTAGACGCGCGCGCGCTCCGTCCCCTACCCCTCGAACGGGTGGCAGCGGAGGCTGGCGCCTAGTCGAAGCCGACGCGCGCGCGCTCCGTCCCCTACCCTTCGAACGGGTGGCAGCGGAGACTGGCGCCTAATCGAACCCGAGGCGCGCGCGCTCCGTCCCCTACCCTTCGAACAGGTGGCAGCGGAGGCTGGCGCCTAGTCGAAGTAGACGCGCGCGCGCTCCGTCCTTTACCCTTCGAACGGGCGGCAGCGGAGGCTGGCGCCTAATCGAAGCCGAGGCGCGCGCGCTCCGTCCCCTACCCTTCGAACGGGTGGCAGCGGAGGCTGGCGCCTAGTCGAAGCCGAGGCGCGCGCGCTCCGTCCCCTACCCTTCGAACGGGTGGCAGCGGAGGCTGGCGCCTAATTGAAGCCGAGGCGCGCGCGCTCCGTCCCCTACCCTTCGAACGGGTGGCAGCGGAGGCTGGCGCCTAGTCGAAGTAGACGCGCGCGCGCTCCGTCCCCTACCCTTCGAACGGGTGGCAGCAGAGGCTGGCGCCTAATCGAAGCCGAGGCGCGCGTGCTCCGTCCCCTACCCTTCGAACGGGTGGCAGCGGAGGCTGGCACCTAGTCGAAGTAGACGCACGCGCGCGCTTCGCCCTCGCGCTAAGATTGGAGGCTGTTGTGGCCTTGCAGTCTGGTCTGGCAGAGGTCAGGATGTCGCGTCGTACAGTCTGCCATCCTGTGTGTGGGACACGCGGCGACTCGCGACTGGTGCGTCGTGGGATGTGGGCGGTTGCGTGACCGCGGCCGTTAGCCTTTTCCCCAGGGAAGTTGGACGCGTGTTGAGGGCGTGGGGGCGTTGTGCGTTGTTTGTTCACCTACCGGGCATGGCCCTTTCCAAATCGTGGGCAGCCGAATCGCTGCAAGGTTAACCTGTCTGCGCTTTGGGCCACATGAGAGGCGAGCGGCCTTTATAAGGTGCCAGTGTTGAGGTGGAGGCACCCTTTCTGTTTTTTCGATCTGTCGCTTTGTGTTCCGCCCATGCTAATTGCAACACTAGTTGTTTCTGTTCCTGCTTCTTATTCCCTGATCGCGAAAAGCGATGGCTAGCCATGACGACGCCTCCCACCATCCCCGCCGCGGTTCCTTGCCTGGTCAGGGGGGTGTCCCATTCTTCTGGGGAGTACGAGCTGGTGCCGCGGGGGGGCTTGCGCGCCAACAAGTGGTGGGACGCCATGGAGCACTCGGGGGGCCACTGTTCCCGTGTGTTGGGGAGGAGCCGCGTGACCGAAGGGACGCTGCAGCGACTTGTGCAGGAGAGGAAGATCTAGGACCGCGATGGGGCTCGCCTACCCCGTCGGGACGAGACGGAGCCGAAGCCCAGGGCAATGGAGGCGATTGTTTTTGTCGCGTTCTTCGACGCCGGCCTTCGAATGCCCTCCACGTTGTTCGTGGGTGAAGTCCTGCGGGCCTACAAGTTGGAGCTAGCCCAACTGACGCCCCACGCAATACTCCGCCTAGCTGTCTTCACGTGGGCGATGCGGACAGAGGGGCGGCGTCCCAGCGCGGGCTTATTCGCCACACTGCACGACACACGCTGCCGACCCAGAAAAGTTAAAGGGGCGGCGTCCAACTTCGGCGGTGTGGACTTCGTGCTACGGGCGTCGTGCGCGATGTTGTTCCCCGCGCCAGCCTCGCCGAGGCAATGGGAGTCCGGCTGGACCCGGCAGTGGTTCTACTACACCGTAACCGACAAAAGCGGAATGCAATGCCGGGGTGGGCCGATCTCGTTTAACAGTACGCCAAGTCTCAAGGCGGAGATTGACGACACGCAAAAGCTACAGAGCCTTGTCGGTGTCGCCCGTCGAATGAGCCTGCGCGACCTAGCCGAGGAATTCACAATGTATGGGGTGGCACCCCTCTCCTCCCGGGGGAAGTATGTTGAACAAGACGGCCCTCGCGAGGACGGGTTCAGCCCATCCGTATCTCGCCTGCTTCCGCCTTCCGCCCCTTGTAAGTCGCCCAGCGCGTTTTACGCGCGCTATTGTATCTGTTTGGTTTCCGCCTGACTGACGTGACGTTGTGCGCAGTGGCTCGGCTAGAAGATGCGGAGCGCGCGATCGCGGCGCTCCTCGGCCCGTACACGCTTGAGGAGCACCAGGCTCGCGAGGCCGCAGTCAAGGTGGCTAAGCAAGGGCGGGTAAACCGCGCATGCGAGGCTCTGGGCATTACTGTGCCCGAGCGAGTGGTGCCGGGGGAGCTTTCCGCCGGGGCTCCGGGCGGTCATCCAGCAGACCCATCGACGGCTGGCACAGCTGAGACGGGGCGTGCGACCGGCGGTGGGCCCGGCCACACTGTTTCGGAGGAGCGCGCCGTCTCGAATCCCCCGGCACCATCTGCCGACGCCAACGAACCCATGCTTGTGGGCATTGTTGAGCCGGAACTCGCCAACCTGGGGGGAGCACCGTTCCCGGCGAGAAAACCACGGCTGATGGTGCGTTATCAACCGCAGCAGCCGGCGAGGGCGCGCCCCCTACGGAGGAAGCCGTGGGGGCGACGGGGACCGCAGCTGGTGTTGCCGCGGAGGAATCCCTTCTGCCGCCGCAGGCGAAACGCCCTCGGACTCAGTCCCCGCCGCCAGCGAGGGGTCGATACGACGTTGCGGGGCCTTGTCGCGGGATTACAGCGTCTGGCGCAGCCGAGAGGACCTCCTCGCCGACCCCCGAGGTGCCCACATCCCACTTGGCGGTCGAACCGGCACCACTTCCTACCGCGCCGGGAGGCGTAGGAGGTAGGCGTGAGTCCCTTTCTTCATATGACTTCGCGAGACTCTCTCCGATCTGCTCGCTCATTCTGCCAACATCAGGCGAGACGAAGTCTCCTGGACGTGGCGAAGGATCGAGCAATGGAGGTATGCGCGAAGTCGAAAGCCTTGTGCATAATGCCCCGCAGGTGTCCGTTACTGCTGATGTGGCCGAGGCCCCGGTAAATCCTGGCGCGTTGGGGCCGGGGCTTGGTCGCTCGGACTTCCTCCCGCGCCTGGAGATATTTCGTGTCCTCACCGCAGCCGCGGAGCGTGCCGACAACGGCCTTGACCGAGAGGCGTTGTCGTCATGCGAGGGGGAACTGCTGGCGCTCGCGTTGCAGGCCTCCGAGATGAGGGTAAACATGTGTGCTTCAGTTTCTAGGGTACTGCTGGGCGCCTGCTGACTTGTTGTTCTTTGCCAGACGCTTGCCCTCAGCCGGGCCTTTGACGAGGCCCGTGTTCGGGAGCGGAGAGTTCTGGAAGCCAGCCTTCGCGAAGCAGACAATGCTCTCGCGGCGAAGGATGAAGAGCTTCACGCGCTGGGGGGCGCCATGGCGGCCGCACAACTTGAGGCCACGGAAGCCAAGTGTGCCGCGGCTGAGGAGCGCGCCGCCTTCCTGCAGCAGATCGACGTCCTAGAAAGGGAGAAAGCCCAGCTGACGGAGGCTGCTGCAGGGAATAGCCATGTCTTGGAAAATACGTCCACGTCGGTGTGGCGGGCCATGGAGTCTCTGAACCAGGCCCTCCGAGATCTGTGCGTCAGAGTGCCGGACGCGATGCACGGGCCGGAGAACCTGTCGGAGACGCTCGAGTTGATCGAGGAGGGGGCAGGCGTTGCTCTTCGTGGCGCCAGAACCTTTGGCGAAGCGCTCGAAGTAGTCCCGGAGCTTCTCCGAGGGCTTTTGCTTCACAGCGAAGAGTTGGTCCGCGTCGACTCGCTCGACATAGTTTCCCTGGAAGTTGTTGTGAAGGCGGTCGCGGAGTTGCTCCCACGCGTAGATGGAGCCCGGCTCTATGGTGAAAAACCAAGAAAGCGTCACTCCTTGCAGCGCGAGGGGGAGTCCCTTTGCCTTCGTGGTGTCGTCTCCGCCCGCGGCCTCGATCGCGGTTTCGTACACGCGCACGAACTCGCGGGGATTCGTGTCACCTTTGTACGGGTTGACGACGCTAGGGAACTTGAAGTCTTCGGGCCACGCCGCCTGCTGCAGCCCCGCCGAAAGCGGGGACTCCGGATCTACGCGTCGCAGCGGCACGCGGCTAGACGTGGGGGCTTCGCGGCTGTCCACCCTCTCCGGCGTGGGCTCGGGCGCGATTACTGGCGCGGCCTGCTGGCTCCGAGCCTCTTGTATACCTCGGACGGCTCCGCAAAGGTCCCCTAGTTCCCGCTGGAACGCGTTGGGGGCTGCTAGTAGGGTGCTTTCCACCGCAGGTGCTGTCGGGGCCGCCGGAACACCCAGCGGACGGGTCGGTGCAGGGACCATCACCTCACGATCTCCGTATCCGCCGGATGCTTCGCTGCGGCTACCCCCGGCTGTCTGATCCGCGTTGCCGGCGAGGGTGGCGGGGGCTGTCGTTGCAGTGCCAGCGACGGGGTTGGATGTCGTTGTAGCGGCGCTGGCGGGGCCGGTCGTTGTAGCGCGAGCGTCGGCGGCCGCGACCACTGCGCCTACGCCGCCGCCCGCTCCTTCGGCGGCCGATGCCGAAGCCCCGGTATTCACGCGCCGCTCCGACCCAGCCATTTTCTTTCCCTTCGCCGCCGCTGATGAAGCTTTTTTCGGTGCCATCCTTCTTCGGTCTTCAGGCTTGTCCTCGTCCTCCCCACGGACGGCGCCAACTGTTGTGGTTACTAACCAAACAGAGAGAGATGGTAGTGGAGAGATGGGAGAGTGTTCTCTTTCACCCTCCCCCTCATCCTGATATATATATTCATATGGAGTATACTTTTACAATTATGCTCTTACATCCGTACATCCCCCTTTGGGGCATTTGAGTCATTACACATGTTACTCTGGTTCTTATAACCTCCTAACAGGCCTGCTGGGCTTAGGTGGGGGCCACCCCTACAACAGGAGCCTCTCATGGTGAAGAGCTTCACAGGGCCGAAGCCATGTCGCCGAGTCCTTTGGCCCCCTCCGTCCCCTGCGGCCTGTGAATTTCTCCAAGCTTGTGGTTGGGGAGCTCGAGGTGTGGGATGGAAGGTGATGTCGAAATACAGCGGAGCTGGCGCCTTATCGGAAGCATATGTGCGCGCACTCCGTCCCCTACCCTTCGAACGGGTGGCAGCGGAGGCTGGCGCCTAGTCGAAGTAGACGCGCGCGCGCTCCGTCCCCTACCCTTCGAACGGGCGGCAGTGGAGGCTGGCGCCTAATCGAAGCCGAGGCGCGCACGCTCCGTCCCCTACCCTTCGAACGGGCGGCAGCGGAGGCTGGCGCCTAATCGAAGCCGAGGCGCGCGCGCTCCGTCCCCTACCCTTCGAACGGGCGGCAGCGGAGGCTGGCGCCTAGTCGAAGCCGAGGCGCGCGCTCTCCGTCCCCTACCCTTCGAAAGGGTGGCAGCGGAGGCTGGCGCCTAGTCGAAGCCGAGGCGCGCGCGCTCCGTACCCTACCCTTCGAACGGGTGGCAGCGGAGGCTGGCGCCTAGTCGAAGCCGAGGCGCGCGCGCTCCGTCCCCTACCCTTCGAACGGGTGGCAGCCGTCCCCTACCCTTCGAACGGGTGGCAGCAGAGGCTGGCGCCTAGTCGAAGCCGACGCGCGCGCGCTCCGTCCCCTACCCTTCGAACGGGTGGCAGCGGAGGCTGGCGCCTAGTCGAAGCCGAGGTGCGCGCGCTCCGTCCCCTACCCTTCGAACGGGTGGCAGCGGAGGCTGGCGCCTAGTCGAAGTAGACGCTTGCGCGCTCCGTCCCCTACCCCTCGAACGGGTGGCAGTGGAGGCTGGCGCCTAGTCGAAGCCGACGCTTGCGCGCTCCGTCCCCTACCCTTCGAACGGGTGGCAGCGGAGGCTGACGCCTAGTCGAAGCCGAGGCGCGCGCGCTCCGTCCCCTACCCTTCGAACGGGTGGCAGCGGAGGTTGGCGCCTAGTCGAAGTAGACGCGCGCGCGCTCCGTCCCCTACCCCTCGAACGGGTGGCAGCGGAGGCTGGCGCCTAGTCGAAGCCGACGCGCGCGCGCTCCGTCCCCTACCCTTCGAACGGGTGGCAGCGGAGACTGGCGCCTAATCGAACCCGAGGCGCGCGCGCTCCGTCCCCTACCCTTCGAACGGGTGGCAGCGGAGGCTGGCGCCTAGTCGAAGTAGACGCGCGCGCGCTCCGTCCTTTACCCTTCGAACGGGCGTGGTGGTGTCTAGCTGACCCCCTAGCTGACCTAGCTGACCCCCTAGCCTCGTTAGGCCGTGGTGGTGTCTAACATGCTCTAGCCGACCCTTTGGCCTCGTCAAGGTGTGGTGGACGTGGCCACGTTGACCCTCCTGCCGATGGCTGTAAGATCTAGCCCTTGTATTTGCCGGTCAAAAAGGTCATGTCAATAGAGATCACGAACAATATATGCCTAAATGCCTCGATGTACGCACTAAAAGCTAAGAAGGCTCTCTACAACACCGTAAAACCTGACAACCTTGTAGATGGCTTGTGCTTCACAGCAATGTACATGCCTGGGTTTCTTGTCCTGCAGCACCTGAAGCATACGAGGAAGGTTTTTGTATGTCGCCTCAAAAGACCTGAATTGTTTTTTCAAAACCTTCTGCTTCACATGCCACTTCTTCACGTAGCTAATCTTGTACTTGAATTTCTTCTCGATAGCCACAATGATGTGCGTGGCCTCCATCTCCTTCTTCTCCGCTATCTCTCTATACATCAAACTGGCTATGAAGGTGGACGTTAGGTTATGTTGCCTTGCTAAAACACAGCTGAGAATGCAGGAGTGCGGCTCCACCTTCGAGATAATCCAGTGAGTCTCATGCTTCGGTCTTCGTGCATGCACCCTTTAAGGATAATCAGCCTGCTCGCACTTCACAGTATACTGCTCTTGGCTAGATTTGGCAACCCAAAAAGTCTGCTGCATGGGCAAGCCCACAGCTTGATGAAATCCTACAACGATGCCTTGTTAGCATATGTTAAGTGTAACCGAACCGTTGTGCCATGATACTCCCATGGTGATTTATGCTCGTCCTACATAGCAAAACCCTCTGTGTCAAACATGTTTCATTCTTGCGGGATGGGAGTTTTATCTTCATCAGAACTGTCATTGTCATCCTCCTGTATAGCTTCCTCTTCAGCATAGGCCATCTGGTCATCCCTCTTCATTTGTTGCACTATGTACTCTATATGCTCTCCTTCATCAGCCTGTCTTGTAGGCTCATCACGCTGTGACCCTTCTTCCTCTTTGCCATCTATCGCATCGGCCTCATCACGAGCAATTTCCTCTGCAACCTCTTTGACATCGGCCTCCGGGTCCTCCTGTTCACCAACATGCTGGGCGCTCGAGTTGCTCGCACCACCCACATGATAGCACCAGTAGTGCCTTGTACAACTTCTATTGGGCATGGTTTTACAAACAGCACTCACTCACATCTACAGCGCTGACAGCCTTCCACAAAGCCCTTTCACGCAGTAGTGCGTATCAATGGTCTCAACTCCCATCTAATGTGCATGAGAGATTGGCTCCAAAGCCCTTATATGATGACTCCGCACACTTTAGGGTCCAAAAAGAAATTGCGGGTGGGCCAGTACATCACATCTGTGATTCAAGCATTCTCGTCGTTCGGGTGTATCAGAGTGGCTTGCATAAAAGTTCTCAAGTCAACACTATTCATACCTTCACGAACAGTGTCGACACCATAATGCACTTTCAATGTAGTAGGTATCAGCATTGCCGATGTCTGTCTACAAACAATTTCAATGTTGATATTAGTCAAATCATATCGCACAATATGAAAATACCACTGTACTGTAATTTACATTTCTATGACCGTTCGTCTATCTTGAACTACTACAGTACCCTCATAGCATAACCTCTCATCATTCGCACTGCCACCGCTCTCTATTCTCTACCCTAATACGCATCAACTCCCTATCTGCTCCCACGCACACTGACGTTGCTCTTCTCTCACTGCTCGAGCTCTCTCTTACTGTAAATTATTTCTAATGAGTTTCAACAATTTACATGATATAATGATTTAAATACTAATATGCCAATTCTAATGGTACACATGCATTCTCAATGTACTAATGATATTACATTTGTTCGTAATAAATCGTAAATGTTATCTAATAATGTTTTGCACGAAGCAAACTATTTACTCGTACAAAAATATTTAGTAAATTTTCTATTACTACAATTATGTACGGATGTTAATTTTATATGGATGCTAATATTGCATACAATATTGACTAATTTATCTACAATTAGAATTTTCTACGAATGCTAAGCCCTCAACTATAATTTTCTACAGATGCTAGATTTTTGTAACTATATTGACTAAATTTTTTTACAGATACAATATTTACTAAATTTCTACAACTATAATTTTCTATATATGCTAATTTTTCATTACTATGTCGATTAACTTTTTTACAACTATTTACTTCATAACAAAGTTCTACAACTATATTTTTTTTCGATAGATTCTAATTTTACACTGAACAAACTATTTACTTCATACAAAAATATTGATTAAAACATAAAAGAATTTACCTTGCAGAAGGAGCAGAACCTCTCATCTCTTCTCTCCTTTCCTCTCTTCTCTTCTCTTATTCTTTCTTTCTCTTCTCTCCTCGCACGCGCACTATACTGGAATCGGCCATCGAATATATATTACGTCCAGTTGCCGAACGGTTAGGTGACTGGATGCTGCAGTCACCCAACGGTTGAGCGACAGCATACAGTCGCCCCACCATTCGGTTACTGCAATTCGTGTCACGCGACCATTGAACGATAAGTCATAGTCTAACGGTTGGGCGACTAGAGCTCATTCTTATAAAAACTTTTTTTATAGATATATTTCTGTAATTTTAAATAAAACAGTAGTCGTGCATGTGTGATGCTCTCCCTACTTTTGGGCTGGAAAAGCAAAAGAATTAGTAGTAGGAGACTGTAGCGGCCGGGCCCACAGGCTTCGGCGTCCAGCCTGACACCTCGAGTGGGCCCTCCCGCTGTGTGCTTTTCGGGAATTAGTAGTTGTACTAGATTTTTAAGCGTGGGGCCTCCTAATTAAACTCTCCCGTGGGCTCGTTGTGGGCCCGGAATTGGCCTCCCTGCGCCGCGCCCGCTGCTGGGCAAGTCTCGTTTGGCACTTTCGGTTACCGGCTAACGGCTAAAATAACATGGGTGACTAGTGCCTTAAAAAGGTTTATTGCTTTTCTAAAATTTTCTGTGAGAAGCGCCTGTTAGACTCAGCTATCTCAAACAAGCATTTTTTTTTTGAGTTGTGAAGTTATCTCAAACTAACCTTACCTTGTTCAAGTATTGGCTTTCAATGAGTCTTCAAAACAAAGTGTTGGCTTTCAAACAAAATTGTGACGGTATAAGTTCCACCTGTGTTGTTTTTACTACCTTGATGGATGATGGGTAAGTGGGAGTAGTGATCCACCTGGTCGGGCCTAGACTTGACCCAAACTCCATAAACGGGTCGATGGTTATGACTTATGATTTTTATCTATTTTTTGAGATGGCCGTGGATGACAGAGACGTTAATATGGATGATGCACATAGTTTTGATCTTGAAAAACTGTTTGGAGAATTTGATTAAAAAAACCACAACATTTGTTTGGACTTTTTGACTCTAGAAACCAAAATCTAAAAGACCAAAAAAAGGGACTATATTACATCAGAGAAAAAACTAAATTGTGTCTGGATCTGCAGGGTAATTGGATTTTGACTTGAGCCCATTTAAGAAATTTGGACACTGTTGGACCCATAGCCCTCCGAAATTCCATTTTTGGCCCCCTAAAGAAAAAAATTCCAAAATGGACCCCGTTTGAGCGCGCGTTTACGGGAGGCTGCCACGTGGTCACTGTTCATCCGGTCGTGCGGTCAGCGACCGCACGACCGGCCTGGCGCCGCGCCCGAGCGCGCGATCTCGCGCCCAGCGCGCGACCGCCTCGCCCACCGCGCGACCGCCCCGCCCAGCGCACGACCGCCCCGCCCAGCGCGCGTCTGCCGTCCCACGGTCGCCCGAGCGCGCGTCTGCGTCCCCAAGCGCGCGATTGATCCCCGACCGCATGATCCCCCGACTGCGATCCGTTTTTTAGGGTTTGGTCTGTTTAGGGTTTGTAATACTCGTGAATATTTGTATAGTTTCTCAATTTTGTAGTTGTAAACTGAGAAAAAAATAGATAAAGTTGCAATAATAATTTATGTTCATTGTTAGTTGCAGATGTATAAAAAATTAGGATAAATTTTTTTAAAAAACGATTAATCATAGAACGATCGTTTCGAAAAGTGGTAAGTGATATTTAGGGTTTCGTATGGTTTTGAGGTTTGCAATCATCATGTTTTTTTGTATGTTTTGTCAATTTTGTAAATGTAAACTCGGAAAGAATCTGACCAAGTAGTCATAAAAGTTTATATTCATTATAACTTGTAGATGCTAATAAAATTTTGGTAAATAATTTTTAGGAACAATTGACCGTAGAATGATCCATACAAATAGTGGTAAGTGACTTTTAAGGTTTGCTGTGTTTTTAGGGTTTGCAAACCCTGTGATTTGTTTAGATTTTGTCAATTTTGTAGTTATAAACTGGAAAAAATATGACGATATTGTAATAGGAATTCGTGTACGGTGAATACAAATAAACTGCATACTACAATTGGGAGCAACATGCTGCGTACTTTTTTGTTACATGCATAACTTGCTGGGTGTATTACATTTTGTCTACTGGGTGTAGCGTGGTTGTTTCCCCTTTTTGTCGCGCCCTGAAGATGGCTCCGCTGCATTCTTCTTCCTGTCACTCTTGGTCTTGAGAGCTGCCTCCCGAGCTTGAAGCTCCTCCTCCTGACGCTTGATGGCAGCTTCACGCAGACTTAACTGCTCCCGCCTCCTTTGCAGCTCATCCTCCTTGCCCTTCAGACGCATGTGGTCCACCCTCACGCGGCGCTCTTGCTCAAGCCGCATCTGTCGTTCCAACTCGCGAGCCTGAGTCATCTTGACAAAGTATTGTCCTTTGTTTTCCACCTGCACTGCCCGGTTATTTGGCCATGCCGGCGGCACGCGATCCACCCATTCCATGAACCCGCAAGCCTATGTGTGGTGTGGTAGATGTCATGGATCAAGTTGAAAAACGATAACGGAAAAGAAATGATTTAGTTATGGTCGTTACCACGAAGTCGTCATCCAGGTCAGGACACTTGAAGAACCTACGGCCGTATTTGGCTCGTTGTACTCGATCAGTCCAGACTCCCAACATCGTCCTAAAGCCGCAATGGCACTTCGGGCGCTCATGCCACTCCGACACTCCAAATGGGTCGGACCTCCAGGAAGACGTTGTTGTGTAGTAGTATTGTGATGCCTTGAGGAGGAGATGTGGTATGGAAGACATAGGAGGGAGGCCTTTATGTAGGCAGGTTATCTGGTGCAGTGGGCATAGTCCATGGAGAGGACGACATGAGAATCTTTTGAGGATAGTCAGGATTGCAGTGTAGTAATAAATGTCCGTATGAAGGCTTTTCAGAGCCTGCAAATTGTACTCTTTTGTCATGTCACTGCGGAAAGGTGGTCTCTTTTGTCATGTCACTGCGGAAAGCTGGCCCGTATTGTCAAGTCACTGGGCAAAGCTGCGTCGTTTTGTCATGTCACTGCGCACCACTGGCATGTTTTTGTGACCTCACGGAGCAAAGCTGGCCCGTATTATCATGTCCCTGCGCAAATTGTCCTCTTTTGTCATGACACTTAAGAAAGGTGGCCTCTTTTGTCATGTCACTGCGGAAAGCTGGCTCGTATTGTCTAGTCACTAGGCAAAGCTGCCCCGTTTTGACGTGGAATGAAGGGTCCTGCAAGCCCCCAAGGTTGGTGAGAATTTTATGTACTTACAAGGTTTTGACATGCTTGATTTTCAGTCCGTGAGCTAGTGTCAATGGTGAAGATATCCTCCCACGTAAATTTTTATTAGGAAAGATTACCCGTAGAACGGTCGATACATAAAGTGGTAAGTGAATTTTAGGGTTTGGTCTGTTTCTTAGGGTTTGCAATCTCCGTGATTGTTTTCAGATTTGGCAATTTTGTAGTTATAAACTGGGTAAAAATCAGATAAAGTTGTAATAAAAGTTTATGTTCATTGTAAGTTGTACATGCATAAAAAATTTTGGTAAATTTTTTTTAGGAAAGATTGACCGTAGAACGGTCGAGACATAAAGTGGTAAGTGATATTTCGAAGGTTAGTGAGAATTCGTGTACGGTGAGGAGCGCTATGTTAATATTGTTAAATGAGGTGATACGTGAATCATGGAATGCGAAAATACGAGATATTGAACTTCATAATACAGTTGGGAGTAACATGCCGCGTAGATTTTTATTACATGCATAACATATAGCATGATATGCGACTAACCCACCCAACTGCTCGTACGACCTACTGTGTGGACCGGGGCCACTTTCCCTTCCTTGCTCGCTCGGCGTTGAACTCCTCTGCGGCCTCTTTTGCCTTAGCTGCAATTTCCCTCTTTCTCTCGCGCTCCATCTCGCGAGCCTCCCGCTCCCTACGCGTGCACGCTTCAAGATGAGCTTGCGTCTCGCGCTGTATACGCAGGGTGTGCTCGTGCTTGCGGCGCTCCTCCTCCAGCAACTCCTTCTCCTTTATGACATTCCACTCCTCGAAGTCGAGGGTCCATTGGTCCTCAGGGTGGATCTCAAGATCGATCCATTTGCGGTAGCCACACAGGGGCTCTGGAGACTGTAAATACATGGGAGATATTGTTAGTGCGTGCTGTGAAGGAGAAAAGGTAGGGGAAAAGGAGAAAAGATATTGTTACCGGCTGCCGATAGGTTGCGGTGTCAAAACGGCGGTTGGGGTAGTCACTGGAGTAGTTTGCGCAACCCCAGTAACGCATACCTAGACTGATGTTGTGCTTAGACTTGAAGAACTTGCACACGTCCCCGCACCAACAAAGGGGAGGTGTCTCCCCCTCAGGTGGTAGTTGTGGCGAACGCTCGGTGGGGACGTCCGGGATGGGGTTTTTTCTACGCGGGCGCTCTGGGGGGACCTTTCATCGTAGCACGATGGGCTTGTTCTACCCGGGCCTGTATCGCCCTTATTTTCTCATCGCGTGCGGCATCGCGGGCCGCAGCTGACCGTGCTATGTCACGGGTCTCCTCCCAATCCTTCACCATCTTGTCCCATTGCTTCTTCTTGCCTTTGTCCATCCCGGTTGGGTGAGGGAAGCGCGATGTAGTATGGGGTTTGGATGGGCAATGTTCGCTGGGAAATGGAATGCATACGAATTTATAGGGGCCGTTTTGTCTCTACTACGGCATTCTTCAAATTGCAAAGAAACCAAAGCCAGCTATCTGTATTCTCGTTCTCCACAATTGTAAATGCCACTGGGAGTAACTGGTCATTTGCATCGGCTGCAACTGCGGTAAGGATAGTGCCCTTGTACTTGCCGGATAGGAACGTCCCATCTACGGTTAGCACTGGACGGCACCACCTGAACCCTTGTATCGCCTGATGGAAGGCCCAGAACACTCTGTCAAGAATGAAACAGTTCGGGCCCTCCGTAGGATGGACCCTCTCCTGCCTGTTTATGTAAGTGCCTGGGTTTGATTGTGCAATTTGATTCAGCATTCTTGGGACCAGGTCGTACGCCTCCTCGTACGTCCCATACATACCGTGCAGCACCTTTCGCTTCGCCCGCCACACCTTCTTGTAGCTCACTTCGTACCCCGCCGTGTTCGCTACTTCTGCCATCAGAACCTTCGGGGTAATTGACACATCCGCCTGGACGAGGTGCGTGACCACCTCCGCAACATAACGTGATGTCATGTTGCGGTGCCTATGTACTGGCCCCGCAAGCTCGCAACTGTGATCTTGGAGCACCGTTATCCGGAACTCCGTGCCAACGCCCTTGTACCGTTGTGCACGGACTTTGCCACCACATGACCCGTCAACACACTTCACGACGTACGTGTCCGGCTTTGACTTGTGGACCCGATACGTCCGGCTTATGTTGACGGCATGTCTAGCAATAGCCTGCTGGACAGCACTCTTATTACGGAAGCACTGCCCCAAATACAGTGCGCCCTCGCTGAACCCCCATTCTCCCTCCTCCGCCTGTGGCAGAACTAGGGCTGCCGCTGCGATGTCGTCCAGTCTGGACGACACATACGCACCGTCCGTGGTCACAACACGACCTACCACCCCTCCAGTTGCACCTTCGCCATCCTCGTCCTCTCCAGAGCTGCCTGTGTCAACCTCCTCATCCTCCTCGCTGTCCTCTTCTTCCACCCGGTCCCCAAGATACTCATGACAGTCAATACGGGCGACCCACCACCTGTCGTGCACACCTTCGTTGGGCTGGAAATTCTGCGCACGCCTCCTGTCGTCTTCATCACCCACTTCCTCGCCCACATGTTCTCCCGCAGAAGGGTCTTCATGACCGCCGGCCACTTCATCTCCACCAGCGGCATCTGAACCAACCATGCCTGATGATTCTGCCCTCTCCATGAACTCGACATACACCATTGGCCTCCCATATATCGCAGCATCAGGGTTGCGCACGACCTCCATGTAGTTCGCCCATGAGGCGTCATTGGTCACCTTCAGAAGTTGCCATATGCTCCCCCTTCCGTCGTCCACCATTGAGGCATAGACTGCCTCGATCCGTAACTTCTTCCTTGCGGTCTGTCGATCGAACGCTGAACGGACACACCTCCGTAGCTCAGACAAGCTCATGGCGCTCAGACCGGGTGCCCGGATCACGGTCCGCTCGCATTTTGACAAGTCCCCCCCATACGACCCATCACGTACGAGACCACTCCCATAAAACACCATCAATTGTTCAATGTCAGCCATTGCGTACCTAACATAAGTGCATAATCAACCATTTTAGTACACAGCATGTAACAATCGTATCATGTAATTAACAGTTTCGATTATTATATGTTTTGTATTTCTAAATCTACGATTTATTTGTAACTATTTCACTTTCTAATTGTACCATACATCAAATTAAATATACTTATCATTTTTTCCCATCAAATGACTTTCATACTACGGTAATTCACTAAGCATACTAATTATACAAATTGTCTCTAATCTAACTACTACAAATTTACCACCCACAAATGCTCCAACATAAATATTTACTTTTTCAACACATACACATTATTTAAACTACAATCTTTTCTAACTATGGACATAAACAGTCTATGTAGCAAACGACATTTGGACGCAGCAAATATTTCTGAAAAAGTAAATGTCTATGTAAATTTCTAGTGGTATATAGATAGAAAACGACATAAACACTACAAATAACTACGGTCAACATTTTTCGAGACGCAGCAAACGACATAAACAGCGTATATAGATTTGAAGTCTGTAAACCATTCGAAAAATTCACTTCAAAAGGTATCCGTTTATTTTTATTTTGGGATAAGCTCAAAGCGAAAAGATGCTGGCCTAGAGTAGAGTAGAGGTGGTGGCGGGTGCCATGCCATTTCTGATTTCTTTCTCCTTCCACCACCTCGATTCTATACGATACAGTACAGCCAACAAGTGCACTAACACGCAGACCAAGATCTTCCCCACTTGCAAACTTACTGCACAGTCCTCACCTGCTCCTCCCCACACCATACCTGTTACTTTCCTCAGTTACCACTTCTGTACCTTTCACCCTCCATTATTTCTAATCTACCAAATTTATTTCTAATTTATTTTAATCCTAGTACTATTGTTATCACCTACAATTGCTCTAACATAAATATGTGTTTTCTCAACGTCTACACACTACAACTTCATATTTTCCACCTAACTGAAACTACTTTACAGTACGTATGTTCACAAAAAAATGAAACCCTATATACACTACAATACATCATGCTAAACATATGCAAGATTTGCTATACATACATAGCGTATAAAATATTGACATCAAATAACAGTAACACAAGATGGTTTCGTTAATTCAGGCCTAATGACATACATAAAATTATAGTTGCATGGGCACAAAACTTACCTCTTGTTGATGCTCACGAGACGATCTACAACTTTTCTACTTGCCAAGTCCACTGATTCCAAACGAAAACAATTCAACTCTTCCGGCTTTCGCTCCTCTCTTTTCTTCAGCAAAAACTAACTACATTACAATACGTAACTTCAACATAAAATACAACATTATCTACACTACAATAAAGCATGCATCATATGTGGATTTTTACCTACACATACACACTGTATGACACATTGACTTATAATACATATGTTCACATAAAGATTACCTACAAATACATAACGTACCAAATATTGACATCGCGTATCACACATTCACATAAAATAACATTACCAAACGATGGTTTGTGCTAATCGACTAATTATGGACTAATCACATACATAAAATTTTAGTTTCGGGGGCACAAGACTTACCTCTTCTTGAAGCACACAGGACGATCTACAACTTTTGTATTTGCAAAAACCGCAGATTCCGAACAAACACAACTCAAATCTACGGGTTTTCACTCGTCACTTTCCTTCGCTTCCTCACTCTCTCGCTCTGGCTTCGTTTCAGCTGTGCTTGAGCTTCCTGGCTGGCCAAGCATTTCTTCCCTCTCCTTGCTCTTTTAAGTCTGCATGCGCGTGTGCTCCTGAGGGGGGCCGTTTTTGGGCTCCTGACGCGTGTGCGGCCGGGTACAAGAAAAATTCCCAGTGTGCGCTGCTGCTTTTTTTCATTTTGGCCGAAAGGACGGGACGCGAATGGCAAAGATTCGCGCGGTCGGGCGTCAAGACACGCGCTGGGCGGGGCGGTCGCGCGCTGGGCGGGCCGGTCGCGCGCTGGGGCGAGGCAGACGCGCGCTGGGCGGGGCGGTCGTGCGGTGGGGCGACGCGGTCGCGCGGTGGGCGAGGCGGTCGCGCGCTGGGCGCGAGATCGCGCGCTCGGGCGCGGCGCCAAGCCGGTCGTGCGGTCGCTGACCGCACGACCGGATGAACAGTGACCACGTGGCAGCCTCCCGTAAACGCGCGCTCAAACGGGGTCCATTTTTGGAATTTTTTTCTTTAGGGGGCCAAAAATGGAATTTCGGAGGGCTATGGGTCCAACAGTCTCCAAATTTCCCCATTTAGGCCCTGTTTGGAATGCGGGAATTTTTCCCGATTTCTGCGGGAATTGAACTGTTTCCTGCAAAATTCCTGTGAAATTCCTCTGTTCCAAACAGGCCCTTAACACCCCTGAATACATACAGTGGGAGAAGAACAAACTCGTGAATGGTGGGAAAGTACTTGCAGAGTACTCCTACTTGAGACGCCAGGGAGGGAGACATGACATGCAGAAGCAGCGGGCAACCGGCAGAGCATCATGTGGTCGCACTGCTAAGTACCACATAGTACCTTCGGCAGGCCACGATTCATTGCTGAGACAGGAGCCAAAGATAAGGTGACAACGCTGGATGCTCGTTTATCTGGAGCATCTTGGTCTTGGCAGATATCATACACCTGAGTTTTTTTCGTGAGCACTAGCCACGATGAGCTAAACTGAGCCAAAATATTTGCTCCATCACGTACGTTACATACAGCACGATTGATATACATATACATATACATATACATATACATGTATGTATGTATGTATGTATGTACACGGTCAGAGCTTGGAGTAGAGCTGCGGCGTGCACCACTTGAAGAACGTCCCCGTGGGGAGCTCGGCGGGAGGGAGGAGCGCGAGCCGCGCGCCGACCTCGGCCGCCTCCTCGGCCGTGCGCTTGCCCCATCCCCGGGTCATGTCGGTCCGCGTGAAGCCGGGGCAGAAGCAGTTGACGCTGACGCGCTCGCCGCCGGCCTGCAGCCGCCGCGCCAGGACCCGCGAGTAGGCGTTCAGGGCCAGCTTGGACACCGAGTAGTCCGTCCACACCTCGGGCCACCCGTGCTCCCGCCACGTCCCGTCCTTCACCTGCCCCAGGAAACGCGACACCATGCCCTCGATCTCCGGCTCCCCCAGCCTCTCCTCGTCCTGGAGCAGGCTCTTCACCGACGGGTTGCTCACCTTCTGCAAGCACGATCGATCAAAACGAAGAATTATCAACGCAGAATAATTAAACTCACTTCATGTTGGCATTTTGGCGTATGCTACAGAAACTCTTCTATGCCAAAATTCTCTTTTCATGGTAGGTGAGATCCCGAGCAGTGGGCGCACTAGCTCCTGTCTTTGCAAAATTAGTCGCCGTGTAGACATGTTGTAAAGTTTCCGCCATCCTTTAGATGTTTAATAATGCCCTTGCACTGGATTTGCTGAGTGCTGACGCCTATTGTAACTGACTTTCGGCTCTATAAACTAGGTATCAAGCACATAAGAGATTCCTCATTCTCGTCCTTTCTAAATGTGTCCCCCGCACATCACTTTCAGATCTCTTATCACAAACCATTTTCGTAGATCACCCTAATATTTCCCTTGTGACCTCTTATCACACAACTTAATTAACTATGCTAACTGAAACTATTTTTGCTCTTCAGCCATGCATGTATAGATGTTTATCTTCGTAATTCTGGAGACTATCAAGTTTTTATGATATGTGGTGCTCATGTGATTACAAAAATGTTAGAAACTTGATTTTGGAACTTAATTAAGTAGGCAGAACAATAGAGGGTGGTCCGTTTTGTTTTTTTTTTTTTTTTTTTGGTGTAAGAAACATAGCTAGTGCATAATGGACAGAATTCTTGAAGAACTTGCATAAAGGTCATGGAATTCGTAACATCTATTACTCTCTAGGGTTGAATAAGTAGTTGGAGAGTCCTTTTCAATGGAAGAACTAAAGCAAACTTGGAGTTTTGTGGCAAAGAATAAGTTGCACCATCTACCTTTTGCTCTGTCAACGATAAGGCAAGAAAAGACTTCGAAATTTCCAATGGCTTTGGACGTATATGCACTCTATGAAGCACTGACAATGCATTAGGCAGCGTACTGCTGATGTGATATGCTTTAAGATAGACTTCAAATTATCCTTATTAGACTTCAAATTATCCTTATCTCTAACTAGCCTCGTGCATTCACACTTCACAGTCCACAATTTTTAACTAGCTACGTGTGTTATTAACTAGTCAAGTTACTTGCACTTAGTCAAAACAGAGCGTGCACTTGATTTGTTTGATCCAACAATAGCGATAGGTGATCAAAACCTTAGTCAAAACAGAGCGTGCACTTGTTAATTTACAAGTTCAAATTAACTTTCAACGTATATATGCTTACATCTATCAAAAGTTTTACTTAGTGAGAACGACAACGTATGAGAGCATTTCTCAGGCCCACTATCATCAATTAATTCCATGAATTTTCTCCTGCCTTGCTGATCTAAAATATGACGAATCACATGAGCACTTACGTTAAGAAGGCCAAGCTGTGAGCTGATGTTTAGGATCCGGCTGGTGGCCGGCGATCGCCGGAAAAGAGGGAGGAGTGCCTCGGTCAGCATCTTGGCCCCGTAGAAATTCGTCCTTAGGACCGTCTCGGCGTGCTCCACCGAGTTGGTGTCGATTTCATTGAACGACACAGCAGCATTGTTCACCTACATCATCAACAAACATGCAAGCATGAGGACACTGGATTTCAGCATCACAGAAAAGTCAGTTCATCTTAGAGCGAGTACGTGGAGCTGTTGAAGAGGCTTCGCCTAGCAACAACTTCCTTTCCTTGCAACCTTTAATGCTAGAGCTAAGAATGGAAACGACACTAGCGAAGTGCATGTGGTGCGCTAGAGCTTTCACCCCAAGGTCTCAAGTCCCAACTATACTTTCCAAAAGCTCTTGATATCAGCTGATGACTTGATGGCATATATGGGCCAACACACAGATGACAGATGGGGATCCATCAGATCAAACCATGAAAAAAAAACTTCAAAGTCCTATCTGAACTCGAGTGGACTATGTTATCATTGATTATTCAGGTATGGACCACCATTTGGGTTATACAGTTATACTAGACAACAGCACACCTAGCTTGACCATGGCCCAGTCGTCCTGTTCATGACAACAGCTGAAGTGCTCAACGGTATCCTTGGTTCGCACAGCACAGCAACGCATACGTTTGCTGCAAGCTAAGGCCAAGACTGAGTAGATTTTAGTTCAGTAACTTAGTGTGCTATACTTGCAAAGCATATAAATTAATCGCAAGTAAGGCTTGAACAGTTCCAAAGTAGCGATGTCTGAATATCTGATTATGCAAACGTAGACAAAACTGACTTACCGGTAGAAGGACTTGACTAGAGAACAATCTGTTAAAATTAAGAACAAAATCCGGTAAAAACAACGGTAGAGGATGCACGTCATTACCACCTAGTCAACAAATGTCGCAACTAGAGCCAATGGAAAGCATGCTAACCTGAATAGTAGTAAGGTGAGGGGACAGGACAGGTATCAAAATCGAACTTGGTTGAGTGCTCGAGTTGGCCTCCGTGCCGAACGCAAGCAAAAACCAAAACCGACAGGCCTGCACTGTACCGACCTAGCGAGACCAGGGAAAGCATCGATCTCCTCACCACGAACGAAGCAAACCTTGGACCAGGTTGCCGGCCGTCGCTGTCCGGCGGCACAAAAGACGCGGGGTCGTCACGGCACGGCCCGACGCCGATCCGAGCGGCGGAAAGGAAGGTCGGTCGTCAGGCGCCATAATTACGCGCCATCGTACCTGGCCAATCAACGCCTGGTTGCGCCTGTGGCTTTGGCTTTACCCCGACGCGACATGACATTTTTATTCCGTTGGTCGCTGCCTAGCCGTGGCGCGCCAGGAGGACGTACCGCGAGAGTTGCAGAAAGGAGAAGAAGAGCAATAATGCGGTATTGCGCGGTGTGAAATGAACCCGATCCTAATCCAGTGCAGAGCGAGGCGCGCATGCTACTCCTACGCTACGGATCGCGATACGTCTCGATGCGAGTGGTGTGCGTGGATATCCATGTCTGATCTTGTATAGTCAAAGGCCGGATAAGTTAGTTGTAAAAGAAAAGATTAAACTTTGGAAAGATAACCGATACCTCGGAGGAGGAGAAGAGGATAAGGAGTTGTGAATCAAGCAATCAGCCGAGCTTGCTCACTCACCAGGATGTCGAGGCCGCCGACGGCGTCGCGGAGCCAGGCGGCGAAGCCCGCGACGGAGGCGGCGTCGGCGACGTCGAGGCGGCGGAAGACGACGAGGAGCCCTCGCTCGCGGAGCGGCGCGGCGGCGGCCTCCCCTCGCTGGTCGTCCCGCGCGGTGAGCACCACGGTGAGGCCGTGCTCCGCGAGCCGCGCGGCCAGCGCGTACCCGATGCCCCGGTTCGCGCCGGTCACCACGGCCACCGTCTCCCTCGACCACCACGCCCTGCACGATGCACACGACCCACGGAAAACCGGGACAAACCCCATCGTCAGCCATCAGCGCCGGCCGCGATCCACAGAACCAAGAATGCGCGCGCGCGCCGCGAGCGAGCGCCTGCAGGGAGAGAGAAGAGGAATCGCCGCAAGCGATTACCGTGTAGGGGACAACTCCTTGGAGCCCGAGTAGTCCATTGGATGGACGGCGCGCCGGCGAGGGAGAGGTGATAGGGGCGGCCGGGCGGGTGTTCGAGCCGCGGGTGCGCGGGACGAAGTGGGGGGAGTGGCTTGAGTAAGGGAGGGAGATACTTATACGCGGCCTGCGCTAGCTGTTCCTTGCCTGCCGCCGCTTCCAGTCGAACGGACGGGCCGTATGCTCCCGGGAAAGCTATAAAGCGGCATCGGCGGAAGAGACTAGCCAATAGCCTTCGCTTGCTTCGCTCAGCGGTGATTTTCGTGGCTTTGGCCGGGCTTGGTGCTGCCCCGCGCACCCCGCACGCATAAAATAGCTCACATCCCTCTTCGTTATCTCATCCGAAGCCGCGCAGTTAAGTATTTTCCTTGCTGAGTGAGAGAGCTAAGGGAGAGGAAAGAAAGAGAGACTATAGGAGAGTTTGAATTAGTTTTTTTTATGTGATTTTGCTGTGATTAAGAGGATTTTGCAGCTCGAATTGGTGTGATTCTAATGAAGACCTTCACCAAGAGGTATGTTTCATTCGCTTGCGAGAAATGCACTTAATATGTCATTAACTTTTTGTTAGCTTAACAATGGTTTGGTTGTATAGAATATGCTTTGTAACCATGATCAGATGATATATATTTAGTTCGTGCTAATAATATTTTATAATTACCAATATTAGTGATGTATTAGTGCTGGATAATAACGATTCTTCATTAATAGCCGACATTTTCTTATTGTTACATGTACCTTGTTATTATTTGTATGTTTATTATTATTCGTAACTTTTTTGTACTTCATTTGTAATGTTAGTGATTTATTATTTGTAAATTGTTATTACTTGTAACTTTTTTATAATAGCGATAAAAAGGTGCAATCATCACTGCTATTTGCAAATTTGGTATACGCGGGCGCGCGCACACATATATATTTACTAACCAGTGGCTACGCGTAGAATATGCGTGCGCGCCTGACCGACCCAACCAGCCAACCGCTCCACCATCCCACCCTATGGACAGTTACTAGCGTTTGTTAATTATGGTAAAGTTACCATCGTATAAACATCAAGTTATTATATGTAATTCATGAAATTACTTACAGTTATCATCCGTAATTCATGAAGTTACTACTATGTGTGAGTGAAGTTATTGCTAACATGCATGCATTGAGAGGAGTGAGAAACATGCATGTCAATAGCAGATAATTCGTATGAAAAGTTACTACTATGTGTGAGTGAAGTTACTACCAAACATATATAGAGTTAATATCCGTTGTAACACTATCAAACTGACAGTAATTCTACATGTATTTGACAGTAACCCCATTCATGCACGATAGTAACTTTATATGACACGAATTTCACAGTATCAAAATATATTCAATATGTATCTTATTTTGTTAAGCTCGTAATTTCGAGCACAGTGGTGTAAATGGATCGCAGATTAGACTTTTGGTGAAAACGTTATTGTGTTTTTAGTTTATAAACAAGATAAAAAATCACAAGTTAAGTGTATTTATTCTCTTCTCTCTCCTACTGTATACATGCATGCATGTAAGTCAAGTTACTATCTCCTGAATATAAAGATATCATCGATAATACATCAAGCTACTATTTCCTGAACATAAAATTGTCATCAATTGACTTATAGATAGCAAAGTTACTATCTTATGTACATAAAGTTATTATCAAAACATGAACGCACCAAGATGCTCGTGCGCGCAACCAGCGACCAGCACATAGTGTGCATGCACACGCTAATTAGCGCAACCATGTGTGTGTCACTACTACAAAAAGAATTATATTAGACACCTCATCACAGACGGTTAACCTAAACTGTCTGTGTTAAATACAATCACAGATGGTTTAGGTTTAGAGACCATCTGTGTTGCTGCCAATGCTAAAAATCGTCTGTAAAGAGATAATATCATATACGGTTTATGGTGAAAACCATCTATGAAGTATCACAGATGATTTCGGTTTGTATTAAAAACTGTTTGTGATATGTTTCCCGCCTCGCAATTCTCAAAACTTTCATAATCTTCCGCCTGAGTTCGAGTAGGATTCTGTTCTCAGACACCTTTAGTAAAACGGACATAACTTTTGCATATGGTATCCGTTTCCAACATTCTTATATTCGTTGGAAAGCTAACGACGAGCACGATCCAAAAAATGACCTGTTTATGCCAGTCGCCCTCTAAGACCCCCAAAATTAGCCATCTTTAGCCTCAAATTTGCATCGCAGGTTTTTTATTTCTGTTTTTGCAAAAAAAAATTGATCTTCCGTTCGAAATTTGGGGATCTCCTCAACTGCAAAGTTGTAGATCTCATCGAAATCTTTCAAATAAATATATATAAGCCATATAGAACTTTTCTATTTTATCTTTTGAGACTAGTTGTTTATATTGCACCGATATATATATTGTCTTTGTGCTCTAATTCACAGACAGTTGGTATATAGAACCGTCTGTGATACTTGCACATCACAGATGGTTCTAGCTACTAACCGTCTACGTTAGGATAGTATCATAGACGGTTTGTATATAGAACCGTCTGAGATAAACTGGCCACTTGGCCCGTCGATCCTCCCCAACCCATTTGCAGCCAATAGAAACCCACCAAACCCCACCCTACGGATCGTAGCTCTACCTCTCCCTCCATAAATACTCACCCAAACCCATCACCTACCTACTGTTGCTCAAAAATCTCTCCAGACTCTTCCTCACTATCCTCCTCCTCGACCTCGACCCCGATGGCACTTACGAAGTAGACGCTGATGGCTACCAAGACGGCACTCAAGTCAGCGTTGACGACGATGGGCGTCAAGGACATCTAGCTTGTGCGCTGCATCAGATGCGAGAGGGCCTAGGCATTAGCTCGTCAGCACGGTTCAACTTCTACTATCTGCTAGGATCTCTGCTTCTTCTATGTTCTTACCATGTTTAAGAGTTAGATTCGTAGGATTAGGAGAAATGTTCTTTCTATGTTCTTGTTGTGTTAGATGGGTAATTGTAATGGTGAATTCTAATTGTAATGGAAATGGAATGTATTGTTGTGTTTACTGCTGTATTTGTTTGTTTTCAAATGGCATGGCTAACATTTTTTCAGGCTGGCTAGCTAAAAATAGAAAACAATTTAGGTATAGAATGAACTATCATAGACGCTTTGTGGTATAAACTGTCTATAAAGGACTATCACAGATGACTCGAGTAAAAACCGTCTGTGATTCTTGCATATCACAAACGGTTCTATCTACCAACTGTCTGTGATGAAAAAGTATCATAGATGGTTCTATATACCAACCGTCTGTGATACTCGTCGTCCATCACAGACTGTTAGTAGCTAGAACAGTCTGTGATGTTTGAGTATCACAAATAGTTTTTGGTTCGAGCCGTCTGTGATAGTATTCTTTACAGACGGTTCTAGTTACAAACCGCCTATATTGTATTTATCACAGTCGACTCACAAACCGTCTATGATAACCTTCGATTATCATTGACCTATAAATTCAGACGGTTTAGAAAACCATCTGTGATGGCAATTCCAAACCGTCTATGATGATCTTTTTTGTAGTAGTGTGTGCATGTGTGTATGTGTGTGCCATTGCAAATAATGTAGAAAATATCAATGTACCTTTATCTTTAGCATATAACCATAGGTATAATTGGAAACTCAGCTATGTACATATGAATGATTATTCTGTATTATGCTTATTTGTATTTAGCGTCATCTGAAATAACTGCATTTCATATGCATTGATCGTAGGTATCTACTATTGGATATGGAACACTTGTTCATGTTCTACGAGGGGGAGTCATATAGGACGGACCGTACAGGGCAGACCTTCAAGATTGCAAAAGGACCATAATCTAGGCTCCGAGACTTAAGAAAATGAGTCCCCTTGACAGGGATGTTGATAGGAGAAAGCTTGTCATTGAGGTGATGACAGCCACGATGGTTGAAAATTCAGGGGAGTGTTTCTAGGAGTTAAAGAAAGTGGTTGGCAACATCACCTAGTGGCAATACATGGAGATATGTGGGAGGCTAATTGTGTACATGTAGTTTGTGGAGAGGGCAGAGGCGTCAAGCAGGGGCAAGGGCAGCGGGAGTGGTGGCGCGGAATTGCCACTGTTGGTTGGTGGTGGCGGTGTAGAGCTTAGTGTTGGTGGGGATGGTGGCGACGAAGTGAAAACTGCGGGTGGTGGTGGTACGACAGAAGATGGTGCTGGTCAGGATGATAGACGGTTGTCAAGGTTGGCTCATAATTTTGAGCCAACAAAAGGTTCAGGGAGATAGTGAACAGCGCGTATTGACTGCCATGAATATTTGGATGGCTTGTTGGATGGAAGCCATTTGGGTGAGGAGAAGAATGATGACATAGCAGCAATGGAGATGAGACTGGTGTAGGCACTAGTGGGGCAATGCATCCGGTGGTATTGTGTGCACAAATGTTGAATACGTCTCCTCAAGATTGGATGATGTTGTGTTGGCCTTCCTAATTTTGTCGTCCAATGATGGGTCAGAATGGTTCTTCGACGAAGACACTCGTCGAAGGGCAATGCTTCTCCAACAAGGGTGTCGCGCAGCAAACTATCAGAAGATATGTCATCCATATAAGCCGTACGTATCGAGTGCACAAGTTGAACCTCGATACATATGTGATGAAGTGCGTGAATGGTTATTGCCCTGGGAAGGTCCATGTGTCGAGATTCAGAGGAGGTGCAACGAACTTCTAGATAATGGTGATGAATGGCCACACCTGTGAACTTGCAGAACTGTTGCATAGGCATCGCAATGTGACCTCATCACTAGCTTGATAGGTCACCTCGTGGTTGTGGATGTCACAGTTTCACCGAAGTTGTTGATAGCCGATCTCATGAACCTGGTTGGTTTCCTGGTGAGCTACGATACGGTGTGGCGGGTAAGGAGGAAGGTTATACATGGGATGTATAATATGTACGAGGAGGCATGTGACTTTATGCCAAGAATACTGTATCAGATTGCCGAAGCCAATCCCGATATATATGTAAACAAGATGGAGAGGGAGCATCCTGCGAAGGGCCCCAATTGTTTCATCATTGACCGGGTGTTCTAGGTGTTTCGGCAGGTGATCGAGAAGTACTGTCATCCGGTGCTAATGATAGATGATACGTTCCTTTCTGGAAAGTACAAGAGCACAGTGTTGACGGTGGTGGCCACCAACGCAAACGACCAGATACTCCCAGTGGCCTATGCAATTGTAGAGAATGAGAACACTGATAGCTGGCTGTAGTTTCTGGCCAATGTGAAGCAATCAATAGTCCAAGATAGGTGTACAATAGTGTGATGAAAGGTGTGCACTCCCGATCACTGCAATTGTGGACGGGAGTTGGAACCACACCGTCGACTACTTCATTAACAAAGCCATAATTGCGAAGAAGCACATAGATGATAAATATAACTCTCAAAAGTCATGTAGGCGTGCATGGACCAGACAATGGCGAGGGCTCGTTCGCACATTGCTTGGATCATGGATGGGTGAGGAAGAAGTTCAAGGTCCATTTGAGGGAGAAGTATACCATAGGCCACGTTAAAGGCAATCATAAGCATGCATGCACCAACGGTGATGTTGCGATCTGTACGTGCAACAAACCGATGCTCCTTCATAAGCCTTGCTTCTATATCTACGCCACGTGCGTGGTGTGACGGCAGTCCTTCGCGCAGTACATTTTAGAGTACTATGACATCCACCATTTACGCGGGACTTAGAACACTGAGTTTAACTTCTACGGAGTGGACATGTATTACAAGGACCTTTGACGGTGGGGGGAGGAGGCGAATTGAAATGGTTGCTGTAAGACACACTGAAACAGCCTAGGCACAGAAGATGTTAGTCCCATTGCATTCGCAATGATATAGATAATAGTCAACGTAGTTGTAATACCTCACCTACTGCCAGGGAGACGTGGCAAGCTGCATGCTTGCCCTAGCGTGCATGCATGCCACCTTGGCCATGAACCCTGCAGAAGACAGCACACAGCTACCCCACCTACTCCACTTTTCTGCCACAACCTCAAGAACAAAGCCAACCGAAGCACACCCCTCCACTCCTTCTTACTGCCAAGCCAAGAGCCACCCCAATACTCGAGCACATCTGAACCACCGCAAGAAAGAGAGGGAAGGCAAGGAGGAAGGCAAGGTGAAGAGGAGGTCCCAAGGAGCTCAGAAGACCGAGAGTGAGGGCTTCGTCGCCGACAACGGGGAACGTCGACGGCCGTCGAACCCACGCCAAGCCACCCGTGAGTGCAAACACCTTCCCTCCACAGCACACCATAGTAGAAGTAGAGCATAGAGTTAGGGAAGGGGAGGCAAACCGCCCTGGTAGCAGTGGGGAGAGGCCGGCCGGCTGCAAGCCGTGGCCGGCAAGCTCAACGCGTAGGGAGCGGCGGATCTGGCCCGGGTTGGCTGGGTCCGAGGCGAAGAGCCGAAGAGTGAGGGGGGGTAGGTAGCCGACGGCAGGGCCGGCCGGAGCCCCTCCGCGCTGCTATCCACCAAGAGAGAGGAAGGGGTGGGGGCGTGGAGAAGGAGGAGTGGCCGGCGGAAGCAAGGGGCCGGTGGGGGCCCTAGCACGGCTGTGCGCCGTCGTGCCTCCTGGGGGAGCCCTCGGCGCAGTCGGCGAGAGAGGAGGCGCGGGGCCGACCGGTGGTGGCTCGGCGAGAAAGGAAAGAGAAAGGAGAAGAGGAAAAAAAGAAAAGATGAGAAAAAGAAAAAAAAAGGGGTTTTGTACCTGCTTGTCGAATCCTTAATTCCGGGCATTTTATGCCAGAATCGGGTTATGCAGGTAGAATCGTCGTTGCCCATTTAATCTCTGGTTTCGATATGATGCGTTGAATCAGACTATTTGCTTGTCCAGATGGAGGTCCCGAGTCGACGCCGTCCACGCGTCGTTCCGCTCCGTTTGGTTGACATGCAAGTGTATGATAGAGCGGTAGACCAGAGTTTATGAATATGCAATGTTTACTTGATGTGATAATGTTTTTGTAGAAATGCGATGGTTACATGATATCTATGTGGAAATGTGATGTTTACATGACATAAAGTGGCATGGTAAATGAGGGTGATGATGGAGTAAGGTGGGCAATGATGCTTACCTGCTAACGATGTTAAAGATGAGCATGATTATGACAATGAGCATATGCATTTGCAATATGTGCACTCAAGAGTGAGGGCAGTGAGAAAGTCCCTAACTATGAGTAAAGCTAGCGGACTAATCCGGAGTGCTCTTGAGTAAGTCCTACCTCGGTGGGCCTCCACGGGAGTGGAGAGACCCCCGTACCGAAATGGGCAGGCCCAAGATTATGGGTGAACATCGACGGGTGTTCACTCGGCAATACCGGTATTTGCAATGAGATGAGCAAATGTGCATGTAGAGCAGGATTGCATTGCATTGATGATTTGGCAATGTTGGAATATGACAATGCATGTGGAGTATGTTATGATTAATGTGGAAATATGAGAACGATGATATGAGCATAGCAATGCATGCGGAGAAGGTTATGGATGGTTGATTTGCTTACATGTTTGGTCGTGTTTATCGTTCTATTGTGTACTTGCTGAGTCTTTGGACTCACTCTTGCTTTGTTGTTTTATTTTTAGGTAACTGTTGAGGATGTCTTGCAAGGGCGGGTGTAGCACATGAATGACTTCACATTCCTGCAGCACTTCACATATCTAGCTTTTGGTAGTATGTTTAACTCCACTAGTAAGCTAGCATAGTTGCTTAGAAATGGTAAGGTGTAAGTAGTTGCTGCTTCATGAACAAGGTAGAGTGTGCTTAAATTGTTTAGCAGATGTCTCAAAGTGGTATTAGTATGCAATGATGGTAGCACGCTAGGCCCAGAGGATGGGCGGGGTGTTACAGTAGTCAATGACAAAGGACACGCAAGTACAAGCTAGGCAAGACAGTGGGCTACTTCATAAAAAACTGCTCGAATAGGCCCACTTAACCGATCGCTCTATAGATCTATCAATTTATAATATCTATACCTGTATATTCATTCATTCTCATGACGCGCAAAAGGAGCTTCATAAAATACTAGCCACGTAGGCGTGGCGTCACGCCACGCCAGCCACCGTATTGACCGAAAAAGAAGAGACGAAAATTCGTGAGAAGCTTTTTTAAAAAAATCAAGGACGCATGCGTATTTTCGGAAAAGCCAAAGACCTTTTTCGTAAAAAAATCGAGGACTTGTACGTAACTAAACGAGGGCCTGTACGTAATTTAGAAAACACGAGGCGCTATCCTGCGAAGGATACGAAATTTCGGTGAAGTAAAGGGGTGTTTTTAGAAAAAAAACAAAACTGGCAGGGACCTTTTCGCGAGGAAAAATGACCTTTACGTAATTTCTGAAAAACAGAGGGAAAATGACTCCTCTGACCGTACCGAAATTCCGCTTCCACGCGGCGGGCAGAGCGTGCGCTAGGGGCGACGTGGCCGCTCCGCCATCCAGGAATCTCTCCGGAAGTATAGGCTGGGGATTTGTCCTATTGGTCTTGTACACCTAAATTGACCACAACTTTGTAAGAATCGGACGATGGTCGGTTGCGATAGGTCTAAGACTGTCCAATCAGCAATTAATGTTCTAGATCGAGCAATAGATTATGAATTGGAGTCGTTGGACGACTTACAATCAGTTAACAAAATGCATTTTTCCATAAAAGATTAGACTGAAAAGCCCTTGCCAGTTGTCACCCTAACTTCTCTGAATTGAGATTTTTTAAGGTTGAATTCTCCAACTCAAATAGCCGGCAGGGCTGTACTCTTTAGAGCAACTCCAAGAGAAGAGCTAAATCATTTTCTAAAGGTAAATTTGGCTATTATTGGAGAAAAAACGTCTCCAATAGACTCTGTAAATGACTCTCCAAATTTAGTAGCTCTCCATCCCTCCTCCTTCGCTCTCTATTTTTGGATAGCTTACCTCGCTCACCATCTAGCCTCTTGGCGCGGTCGGTGTTTCCTTCCCGCACGCTGCGCCCCATTCCCGCGCGTACGCGACCCACCGCGCGCCCTCTAGTTTAGATAGCCTGTTGGAGTAGTCTTGTTTTTTTGGGTGAGATTCATTTTAGAGAATAGCTAAATCACTAAATTTAGATATTTCTTTTGGCTAATCTTTTGGAGTTGCTCTTAGGTAGGTATAATTAGGCACCTATTGGCGATTCCGGCGTGTCATGCATGCTCGATGTTAATTGCTACAAGCTAACCACTACACACTTGCAGTTAATCGCCAGAGTAAAGTCCATTACCGGTCCTTAAACTTTTTATGCTGTGTCATCCCGGTCCATAGACTTTCAAAGTGTGTCATACCGGTCCTTAAACTTTCAAAGTGTGACAATATCTTATGTAGTTGTAGCAGTGAACTTTTTATGCTGTGTCATCTCAGTCCATAGACTTTCAAAAGAAATTGCCACACTTTGAAAGTTTAAGGACTGGGATGACACACTTTGAAAGTCTATGGACCGGGATAACACAGCATAAAAAGTTTAAGGACCGGTAATGGACTTTACTCTAATCGCCAAGTGGAATTCACAGTCACTTGCGCATTAGAATGCTAGGTTCGGGGAGCGATTACTTTTTTTCCAACCAAATAGAGTCCATTCTGGACGGAGATGGCACAGTTTACTGGCACACCAGACAAACGCCGACCATGTGTTTGGTCACAATCTGCTGTTGCCTCGATCGTTTTCTAGTACACAAAAACACCAAAATGGAACAGCCCAGCCACACCTGATTAGCTGAAACGCTAGCTTAGCCAAACAAATCTTTCCTTCTCCTCTTTCCCTCTCATCCTGCATTTTTTACCAGTAATGTTCTTGCATGTAGCCGCTACCTTTTCAACGGCCTGCTGATCAGTCAGTCGGTGTGTTTAGGTGACGACAAGCGAATATAAAATGAACGCGATGATGTAAACGTGTGATCGATCTGCAAGCTTTGAAGACCTGATGGCACCACGCACCGCTTAATAATCCGAAGGAGGTCATGATCTAGGATGCCAACCGGGCTATGCCTGATAAATCTAGAGATTTAAGCTTGTGGTTACGTCAAGCGTGAGGCGAATGGCAAGCGCAAGACCACTTGGCACCATGCAATGTCCGTAACCCAACTGGCCAACCCGGAGTTCATTTCCCCCGGACGAAACGCGTAGGGGAGTCCATGTCAATCGAATACCTGGTCCAGGCTCCAGGACCAGCAAATCTTATCGGCATTTCGCGGCAATCTTATCGAAGTTTCCCGGGTTTTCGGGTCACTAGAAGGCCAGTTTGTGAAACCAGAGCTTGCCTTCTTCTTGTGCCAATTGCCAAGTTGTTAGCTGCGATAGCTCAGTGATCAAGCCCATTTATTGTGATGCAAGATGTCACAACGTTGATTCATGTAGCAAGTGCGGTGAATTTGTGATCAATGGCTTCTTAAACTGCTAACTGTAACTACTTTCTGTCTGAAAGTTTCTACAAATGTTCAAGCAATCTACCACTAAATTCTGAATCAGTATACTGGGACATAAGGCAGAGAGGCAGCGTCTGAAAACAGGTTGAGAGGAAAATTTGCAGCAGAAGTCAGAATCTAATGGCAACCTGACAATGTAATGATCTTTCCTTTTGTCGAAAAGAACGTGCTACGTCGTGCAAATTAGAGGACAGGAGCAGGATCACCATACAATGCCGGCAATCAGACGAAAGAAAAAATTCCAAATTCAGACGACCGTGCAAAGACTGTAAGCTGACTCCCAGCCCAAAACAAATGCAATCTTTGTAAAACTATTTCACCACTTCATAAAACTTGCAATGGTTCATCACAACAGTATTCTAAACCTTCTCACGTGGGCCTTCAACTTAGCAGACATGAAAAAAGAACGCCCTAGAAGTTGGGGGGAAATGGAGAACGATGCCTGGACATGGTCCTTCAACTCAGCAGACATGAAAAAAGAACGCTCTAGAAGTCGGGGGGGGGGGGGGGGGGGGGGATGGAAAACGTTGCCTGGAGGGATTTCATTGCAAAACTTCAGCAAGAGAAGTGTTCAGCTAACCATTACAAATCAGAACATGAGCCATCCATCCCAGAACAAGACAGAATTTGCAACAAAAACAACAGAGAAGCACAGACGGCCGGTAGACTTTCAGAGTTCATACACAATGGCTTCCAGGAATGGATACAATGAGCGAATCCCAGTAGAACACTGCACATGCTTGCTCAGATCTCGTCCAAATTCAGATTCAGGAAGACTATCGCTTTAGTTAGGATATCCTGGTTTCTTCTGCCCCTTGTTCCTTGTACTGTTGTTACTGTCAGTGTCAGGTACCAAGATCACAAAAGGGGAGTCGATGAAACTGCAATTTCAAATAATCTTTTTTGAGTAAACGTAATTTCAAATAATGTAGAGGCGCAATAGTTGCATTACAACATAATCATATGGTACTACACAGCACAGCACAACCCAATAAACGAATGATTTTCCATCCCCGCATATAGTGAAGTAAAACACCCAGAACTAATTTTTCTCCCAAGAACTCATAATTCTCGGTTCTTCTCGCCTCCAAAGACCCCTCGTCGGTTCTTCTCGGTTCTTCTCGGTTCCTTCGGTGGATCACACCTGGAAGGGCCACGGCCAGTTGCCGGCGCCGTCCTCACCGCCGACCTTGGCGCTGCGGCGCAGCGGGTTGCCGCCGCACTCCCTGTCGACGTAGGCGTGGTACCTGAGCACGAAGGCGAGGGCGAGCGCGACCCACTCGAGGCAGAAGATGGCGACGCCGAGCCCGCCGACCATCCGCAAGATGACGGCGCCGTCCTCCTCGCGGACGTAGGACCTGAGCCCGTCGAAGAGGAACTCGTCGGTGCGGGAGAAGGCGAGCACGGCGGTGGCGCCCTGGAGGATGGAGACGACGACGGTGCCGGCCATGTGGGCGGTGTAGACGCGGCCACGGGGCGGGTCGGTCGCCGCGATGACGGCGCACCCGGCCACGGCGGCGGCGACGGTGAGCGCGTGGAGGAGGATGAGGAGGAAGCCGTCGACGGAGGGCACGAGGCGGAGGGAGAGCGTGAGGAAGCCGCAGCCGGACGCCGCGCCGATGATCATGTAGTTGGAGACGAGGAACACGCGGCGCGCGCGGCGGTGCGCCGGGGACGCCGAGTCCCCCGCCGGCGGCGCGATCACCGAGAGGCCGCCCATGCTGCTGGTGTCAGCGACCGAGCGGGGAGAGAGAGAGGAGGCTTGTGTTCGATCTCGAGGAGTGGAGTGTGGTAGGTGTGGGGAGCTGGGGGAGGAGGCAGTGCGGCTTAAATGAGTGGAGGATCCTATTCGACCGTTTGAGGAAGGGACGAGAGAGAGCGGAGGTTGAACGGCTAGTTTGAAAAAGGCGCGGGGGACAGGGGGGTGGCCGGCCGTTGGATCAGCGTGCCGGTGGCCAAGGCAAGCAGGCATCGGCATCTTCCCGTTAGCTCATGATGATCAGCGTGCAGGTCAGTCACCAGGAGAGTGATTTTGAGCTTAAGAAGCGGGTAACAACATCGCAGAAATGAGAGTAGCGGAAGACACGGGTGCAGTTTTGTTTCTGCTTTTTCTGCGTTTGACCTTGTTGTATTTTATGAGCTTAAGAAGCTGCTAGTCTTTTCGACCGTTTAAAGAGTTCGATCAATATTCTGTCAAGCAATAAGAACTATCAATATTCTCTCAAGCAATGAGAACTGATCTGAGGTTATGATTGAGATTATCTTCGTATCCGTGGTAGACTCTGGGTCGACTGAAGTCAGATGTGGCTACTCAAGGTGTTTCTGACTATGGCTCTTCATCATTATCTTCTGAAACTCTTCGAGTGGGGGTGTTATTTCCGTCTCCGAAAAGGTCATTGTTCTCATTTTTAAGTAGGTCTCTGTTTCGTTGCCGACTAGAACTTTGTTTCTTTTTTTAGAGTAAAGTCCATTACCGGTCCTTAAACTTTTTATGCTGTGTCATCCCGGTCCATAAACTTTTAAAGTATGTCATCCCGGTCCTTAAACTTTCAAAGTGTGGCAATTTCTTTTGAAAGTCTATGGACCGGGATGACACAGCATAAAAAGTTCACTGCTACAACTACATAGGATATTACCACACTTTGAAAGTTGAAGGACCGGGATGACATACTTTAAAAGTTTATGGACTGGGATGACACAGCATAAAAAGTTTAAGGACCGGTAATGAACTTTACTCCTTTTTTTATTAGGCACTCTGATTCTTAGTCTATATATATGTACATTTGTTGTTGAACGGTTGAGATATACCAAAGTTCTTTGTGCTTATAATCTCTCCTCATATTTCGTCTTCATATGTCCATAGTTTTGTTGCAAGATTTTTCACATAAAATTCGTGTCCCGTATTATTTTTGACCGTTTATTTTTATCTCGAGCTTTATAACAGATGTGAGACTAGACCATGCCTCTCGCTGCCGCACGGGCCGGACTGCATCATGTGCCCATGCCCATACGCCATGCCCAGCGTCAGGGTGTAATCGAAGGAATTTTGCAACAGTACTGCTATGCACACGAAGAAGTTGCTACGAACATCCTCCGTGGCACGCCTTGCTGTCCCACGAGGAAAACAACTGCCTCAATCGATAATTCCTCTGTGAGAAACTTGTCCATGGGCTCACTTGTGGCCTCAAGCTCTCTCTGTTTCCGTCTTCACTCTTCACCAACCCAACTCCAGAAGAACAAAAGAAAGACAGCTGAAGGATCATTCGGTGGCGAGGTGAAAAGATTAATCATCCTTATTCGGCAGGGCTCACTTGTGGCTCACCGGTAAATGAGCTGAATCGCATTATTCAAGAATCATAATCTGAAAGTTGAATTGGAAAGATTCGGTTTTGAGTTGCAAGCAAGATTGTGAAGAAACGACATGTAACCCAAGAAATTATTGAGGCAGGCGAACAAGTGAAAAATGTGTATGCCATGGCTAAACCAGGATGTGGGTAAGAACCTAATTAATAACACATAAGTTCAAGAAAACATTGGCTGTATATATCCCTCCTGGATATAGAGGTCGAATTTTATATCCATTATCTAAAAAAAAGTTTAAGAAAACAAGGGCGACAGATGTGCATCATGTCATCTGATTCTCTACTATCTTAGCATGCTCTGGATTAACCCTGGAGGGGCTAGATATTTTTTGAGACGTCGAGGATTGGATATTTGGAATTGACAACAAGAACACCAGCTCGCATGCCACGAGTCTCTTCGCAGATTCTTCGTACAAGTTCTTTTCTTGTGTGTACTGCTTTCCATTTTGCAAATTCTTCAGTTATGTGGATTTTTTTTTTGCGAGATCAGTTATGTGGAGATTGCTTTCATCCAGTAAAAAAATTGGCTACCTAGAATACATGCAGTTAAATTGTATTAGTTTTCACACAATATATTGTCTACGAGTAAATTTATTATAGAAATATTTTTATAATATTGTACTTCATAAAATTTCTGAATATTTAATTGTCAAAGTGATGCCTTATTGACTTTGGAAAGTAAAGAAAATTATTTTTTTATCCGGAGGAAAAAAAGGTACTCCAATAAAACTTAGAGAAATGATGGCTCCTGTTGATAGTATATTGTATATAAGTTAGTAGGATTTATCTTTTCTGATCTTATTCCTCCAAAAAATTTGTAGTTAGAACGTTACCGCTGTATACTTGCAATAGCAAAAATTTAGATTGAAAGCTACTCAGTGCACCTACTATGCCAACAAGAAAAACCCGTTGTCATTCCCTTGCTTGGCCAAACTAAATCACCAAGCCAAGAAAAGCTCCACCATTCCCAAGGTCCATGACCACCACAAAAGATAGTGAAAAAGAGAGAGCTGGGAGGAGAGAAGCTCAAGAAGTAGGGCAAGACAAAGGCGCGAGACGACTAGGAGCATGTGGAGGATAGCATCACCACCATGACCTCCATCTTCGCTTTTCCATTTTCAGCCCGACCACATCAAGTAGGTCAATCCACCCATCCCTTTTTATCCATCAAGGCAGCACATGTATAGCACAACACCAAACCTTCCCAGCCAACTATAGTAGCAACAATAAATAGTAAAGGAGTATACTAGTGAGAAGCCACCATGGTGTCAGCAAGCTTAGCATGACCACCACACACATCCGACACCATGGTGTCAGCAAGCTTAGCATGACCACCACACGCATCCGACAGCGCTCTAACATGCTCCCCGGTGCACAAGGAGGCTCCGAGCCTCATCGTAGTGAGCCACGAATGAGTCACCGCACCACCACCATCACCCAATCATTAAACAAACCGGGAATCAAATCCACATCTAGAATCAAATAAAAATGGGAGTGACTATTGCATAAGCGACTGTTTTTTCTATTCATCTCCAGTCACTTTTTTACATTGTAATTTTAGGTGACTGAGAGTGCAACTTCAGGTAACGGAGAGATAAAAAAATTTCAGTCGACTGTGTAATAGAAAAACCGAGTAAAAATACTAAAGGGTATAAGAAGGTAAATCAGTATAGGAGAGCGGAGGCCACAGCGGAGCCAGGCCGTCGTTAGAAGCCAAAGGTCGAGCTGGTGCCATGCAGGGAGGGTGATGCTAAGAAGGCTGGCGAATAGAGGCTGGGGGCCAAGGCAGCGCAAGGAGTGACAGGAGGCAGCACTGGGACGCCAAGCCGGCTGGAGTCAAGCTCAAGATCGAGCCGGTGGGGGCCGGGCCCAATGGTGTAGGTGGGCGCAGAGGGAGGCATTGGAGGTTGGAAGCCGAGGGGCGGCATGGTAGCCGGAGCTCGAGCCAGGCGACCAACGTAGGGAGGCTAGTGAGCAAGAGGAAGCCCGAGGCGGCACAAGAGCTGGCTCAAAGAGGTTGGGAGCCCAGAAGCCAAAGGCCATGAATCGACCATGGGGATGCAGCAGCCGTATTCAGCCATAGAAGAAGGGGGAAATGGAAAAGCATGGGGGCATAGCAACCATGTTTGGCCATAGCAAGAAGAAGTGGGGAAAAGGAAAAGCATGGAGACGGAGCAGAGGTGTAACGCCCCCATTTCTGGGGACGGTACGGAACATCGTAACCGTACAGGGTGAACAGTTACGACGTTCGTAGTTACAAATGATTATCACAACAGCACAAGATTACAACAAAAGATCCAACTTTATTACAATATAGTGACAATATTGTCTGGCACAGCGGGGCGCATAAACCCACATACCACATTACATTACAAGGATCAACGGCCTGAACGTAAGCTAAAACTTAAGACCAATCTTCATCGGAGTAGATTGGTTCCTCCGGAGCTTCATCCTCAGCGGGGTCTTCTTGATAATATTGACCTTCTGTTAATGTTGTTTAGTAAGTAATGAGTACCACCGTACCCAGCAAGTTACAGGGGTAATCCCTCATTTACTATATGCAAGGACATTCAAAGGATGGGAGTATATTTGTTTTATTACATTGGTGGATGCAGTTTTATTTGCAAACAAATGAAATTTAAAACATTTGCTCCTAAAGATCAGGGGTTTATTAACAAGGTTCATCATTAACCACATTAAAATCATCACAATCCTACTTATGCCTTGTTGCTGGATTCACCCAAATAACACAGCTTCATTAACCGGAAGCACGACGTATTCGAATACCATTTAATTCACTCTGCAGAGTTGCTCAACTTTACCCACACGATCCCTTAACTCCCGCGACAGAGTTAAGAAAGCCAGGTCGTTTCACTGCTCAATTCTCTATATAGGCTCTACCCGGTAGCATCACCCAGTCACGGCCAAACAAAAACAAACTCCTCTAAGCCGTTTTAAGTGTCTACTACCGTTGTTAGGTACCCCGCGGCATACCTAACTCCCCGGCATCCTGACATCTCATCCTGTAGAATTTCAATCAAATTGAGCAGCTACTAAACCAGTGTTGACAAATCAACTCCTGTGGTTTGAGCTATCACTATGTCTGTTACTTGGCACAAGGTTCTAGTCCTTATATTTTTCACCTGAGGCACTCAACCACAGCTTCCACCGTGCTCAACAGCACACACCACCACCAACTCATACCAGCCTCCATCCCCGGGTAAAGTAGTGGGCGAAGTCCGCCGCACGGAGCCCACAATTCCTCTACCCAAAGTCCAACTCTAGAGTCAAGGGGTGGGCGAAATCCGCCGCACGGAGCCCCACAACCACTTCACTCTAAGTTCAATACATTTTAAATTCTACCGGCCCGCAGCCAAAGTCGCTTAGTAGTGTAAAATGTTGCATGAGATGACATTATATACATTTGTACAATATTTAAATTCTTACTAAGGTTGTCAAGGTGAATATGGCCATCAAATAAGGTAGGGCATTTTGCAGTGGTAGGATGTAACTAATTAGCATGTCATTCTAACATTTATTTTAAGCAAATATCATTTCACAAATAACATTAATGAAAGTACTGTATTTAACTACTTTAAATATCATGGGATTCAAAATGATCAAAAACATGCAACTTGCCTTGCTGAAAGCATCTAGGCCCCTAAAAATATTAGTTTTGGTAATTAATGAATTTATGTGAATATGGGACTAATGTGTGCATTAAGTGTTTGAAAGGATAAGTTCAAATGGCAAAGAAAGAGGCTCACAAAATTTCCCATGAAGATTCAAGATCTCTAGGGCGACAAGGTAAATAGTTTAGGTATCTATTTTATTTTACCGGTCTTGGAGTTAGGTTGGAAGACCGGATTATAAGATAGACGCCGTACTATTAAGAGGGATCATGGTGATTGCTTGATCATGTTCAAATGTGCCCTTTGGATCAATTTAGGATCATGCATGCACTTAGAAATTAAAATTAAATCAAATTTGTGCATTGTCAGAAAATCCGGTAGTTCCGGTGTATATTGGGCGGAACTACCGCAGGTCCGGTAGTACCGAGCGCCCGGGCGGAACATTTTTTCCAGAGAGCGCCCGGACTCAGACTTAGCCTCTCGGAAAACGGAAGTACCGCGGGTTAACCTGCGGAACTACCGGATGGCCGGTAGTACCGGGCACCCGAGCGGAACTTTATTTCCAGAGAGCGCCCGGAGTTTAACTTAGCCTCTCGGAAAACGGAACTACCGCGGTTTTACCTGCGGAACTACCGCATGTGCGGAAGTTTCGGATACCCGTGCGGAACGTTATTTCCAGAGAGCGCCGAGAATAAGACTTAGACTCGTTGAGATCGGAAGTACCGGGTCTTGGAGCGGAACTTCCGGACGTCCGGAAGTACCGCGATTTCAACGGCGGTAGTACCGCACTCATTGACCAACGGTTACTTCTGACTCTCTGACATAGCCGTTCTGACCGGTCAGCGAGGGTCCGGAAGTACCGCGGTTTTGCCTGCGGTAGTTCCGGATTTCCTGAATTTTCAGGATTGTTTATTGTAACGGCTATTTGAGGTTGGTGAGGGTATAAATACACCCCCACCAGAACTTGTACATGTTGTTGAACATCCATTGAATACATTTGAGCCTAGTGCAACCTCTCACACCTCATTTACTCACTTGTGCATTCATTTGAGGTAGTTGACCCAAAATTCAAGTGCATTGCATTCTAGTTGATCCATTGAGCACTTGAGTGAGATCAAGTCGCAGTGGTCTATTCTCTTGGTGCTTGCCGGTACCTAGACGGCTTGGCGGAGTTTCGGTGATCTTCTCAAGAAGATTGTGAGAAGGCCCGGAAGATTGTGAAGGCTTGGAGCTCGCCTACCCGGAGAGGGAAAGGGCATCCAATAGTGATCGAGGTGCTTAGGCTCATTCGTGGAGCCGGTTCGATTCGTTCGGGCTTACCTCAACGTGGACTAGGGGAGACCGGCAAGTCTCCGATCACCACGGTAAAAAGTAATCGTGTCGATTGTGGTTTGCTCTCTTGTGATCATTTTCATTCAAGCAACGCTCTTCATTCACATTACTTGATTGCTTGCTTAGTTAGAGTAGCAATTGTTGTTCTCTACCATTCGTTATTGCTCTTAGTCGACTACTTGTGCTAGTGTTAGTGTTATCTTGCTCTATCAATCCATCAAGTTTAAAATTGCTAATTAGAATTAGACGAAATTTTTAAAACCTCCTATTCACCCCTCTCTAGTCGGCCTCCTCGATCTTACACTTGCTGATCTGGGATTTCCACTAGATCGTAGATCTGGGCTACTGGCTCTTGATCAGGGACGGATACTTCAACAACTTCGGGAGCTAGCGCAAACACATAAAATAACAACATAAGTCACACATAAAATAACAACACAAATCTAACTTGATTCTAATCAAGTTAGAAAAATAATCTACACAAATAGAAACAAACTGCACAAAATATCAAGTAAACATGTAGAAGACATTAGAATGTGATTTTCTTTGATAAAAGAATAAATTTGGATTTTTGGTAATTTGATTTAAAACTAACTTTGGACAAAGAGGGAGAAATTTAAATTTATAAACAATGGAATTTGGTGGAATGGAAGGTATATTTGGACTCAGGAGATGAAATGGGTCAAAATGATGTTTATTTGGTATTTTTGGATTTTTCTAGAATTTTTGAGGATTTTTCTGGATTTTTCGGAATTTCTTAAAACCAAACAAATATTAAAGCACAGTGCTGGGCTTGGCCCGGACAAACAGTGCAGCCCGACCCGAGCATTCCCGCGCGGCAAACCGACTGGCGGCCTTCTTCCTGCGCTCGGCCTGGCCCACGCACGCATGCGGGTGAAGCCCAACGAGAGCGCGCACGTTCGCCCGATGAGCGACGCGCGGCAGGCTTGAACGGAGCGGATGGAACGAGCGTGTACGCTCGGATGGGGGAGGTGTAAATGTTGGCGGCTGGGATTCAAACTCGAACCAACGGCCGGATGGAACGAGATCGACGACGAGGCTTCATCGTCTACCTCCCGACCCCCCAGCGTTGGCGGCAAAACAGAGTTTGTCGCCCGCGGTGGCATGGCGAGGGCAGAGATGCTTGTGGGGACTGGCCTTCACCAAAAGGCGCGGTCGAGAGCAGGGTTCCATTTCGGGCTTTTGCAGGCGGTATGGTTGAACAAGGACGGTCGCCGGGGGTGGAGAAGACAGTGGCCCACCCGACGGCAACCATGGACTCTAGTGGAGCTTGAACTAAATCGGCTGCGGATTAACCATCTATAGAACCTAGGGAGTACAATGGGAATGCTAGCGAAGCTTGGGAGTGACTCAGGTGGCCTAGCCACGGTGAGGTCCTTATACCTGACGGCGACCTTCGCTGCTAGCTTGCTAGGCCGAAGCTCCTGTGCAATTTAAGATACCACGATAGTTAGCATATACTGAGGATCATGGCATTGCAAGGAATCGAGAAATAATGGACGGAATCGTGAGATTGCATCTAGGGTTAGCCGGGCTCAGGGGCGTCGATTACCGGCAGCTCAGGCGATGGCAATGCAATCGGCTGCTCTGGGAGACTCACGGAGGTGCTAGAAGAAGTTATGTGGGCTTCATGCGTTTATATAGCGAGCGTAGGACTGTGGCCACAGTGGGGGTGTCCTCGGCTGCGTTCTTCTTACACGGATGGAGGGGGAATGCACCAGAGCTTCTTCGGGATATGCTAACGAAAGGTGGCGAAACTCCATTGCCCGATTGCACGGCCGCTTGACCCTGTGAGATGCGGGAATAGTGACATAGGGCATGGGCGTGGCTATGGCGGAGGAATAGGCACGAGGAGGTGGCGCGCCAGGGGGAAGGAACGGAACGGCGTTACGCCTGACGGGTGGGGCTGCTTTGCAGAGATGACGCAAGGTGAGAGCGTCGCAATCCAACGCGAGGGGATACGACGCGTGCGGCAGTGGCTTCGGGAAGAAGAGGGAGTGGCGCTGCGCACGGGCGACGCCAGAGATAAGAGATGGCGCCAGGGAGAGGAAGACACAAAAGAGAGGAGAAGGCGCAATGCCAAATGAGGAAAGCGTAAATTCAATGGAAATTACCAAATTGGGAAAGTATTCGAATTCAAATACTAATTTACAAAAAGTTTCAAAAATTTCGAATTTTCAGGGTCGTTTCAAGTGGTATTCGACCGAAGCAAGAAAGAGAAGAAAATAGGAAAGCAAGCAATGGAGAAAGAAGAAGGGGGAATAGAAGAGAAGATATAAGGTTGGAGCAGGAAGAAGAAATGATTGGCCTGGGTACTTCAGCCAAATAGAGAAAGAAAATAGGGGAGGAGAGAGAGAAAGAAAAGAAGGAGAAAAAGCATGCGCAATAAAAATTTTCTATGCTAATTTTCAACACTGAGTATTCTGTTGCATATTTAAATTACTCGATAAAATTTTATTAGCAGTGTTAAATTACAAAATATCCCTAACAAGTATTTATGATTATTAAAAATAAACAAAGTATCGTTAGTAGATTAAGGGCCTGTTCTTTTTTGGTTGAAACTTATGGCTTTTGGTTGCGGCTTGTGGCTTTTAGGCTATTCGTGCGAGATATTACAGAGTAGCAGAAACTCGCGTATAGTTTTTGCCGATATAAATGAAGTCGGTATAGTATGTACTACAATTAACTAGTAGACCATATATTGAAAAGATACTCCGTTTAAAAGCTAATTATTGTAGAAAAGCCGAAAATCATCTTTAGTGCTTCGCCTTCAGGGGTTAGGGTATTTAAATAACTGTATCGAGTGTTAATTAGAGCCTACGAAAGAACTTATGTAAAAGTTCTATAGGAGTATTGTAAATTAGAAAGTTGTATATTTAAAGACTTTAGCCATAAGGGCCCAATGCACCGTAATAAGAAAGTATTATCTCTAACTATTGTTCCGTTGCAATCTTTTGATGGACTTATTATTCGTTAGAATGGTGTTCTATCGACTAAATAAATAATAATCTAATGTCTAAGTGTTATTACCACTTAGTAATGGTATGGGGCGTCTTAAAGGTGTACCATGGGACTCACTAATATATGTATATACTCGAAAATACTATGTATTGGATGGTCTAGATGGTGTACATGGTGTTTCTTGAAACATTTAGCCCAAAAATCTAGGATTTCTTCGAAAAAATATATAATATAGGATTTTGTATTACTTTTGCTCTAAACTCTTGGGTTTTCTAAAATTTACTCAAAGGTTTATGTTACTTTTTGAATTAGATTTTACAGTAGGATTGTCTATCGTACGGTTGTACCCGATTGTTCTTAGGATACCTTTGGATGTATATAGTCTACACCGACTTTGGGTGGGTTTGGCCAGGCTCAATCTTTGGTTTATCACTTCCTGCCATAGTAATTAGTTTTTAAACAACAAGTCTTTTAAAAATAGAGTCTACAAGTAGATTATAGTGAACACTGTACCAAATCCAGATATATCGATAAAAATTACATACAACTGTTTATTTACATACTACCTATTACGAATACTTAAAATTCAAAAATTATATAAAAAAAACAATTTGAGAGAAGCCGCCCTTTACCCTGTAGCTCTTGATTGGACGGTCCGAAGCGGTTGGAAACCCCAACCCGACCCTGATTGGTCTCGACCACTCTGGAAACCCCAGCCCCTAAACCGAGCAATTTTCTCCCCTTCTACGGCCATCGCTTCGAACACAATCTCGTGCCGGCGGCGGCGACGAGGCCGGAATCTCCTGGCACGGCCTCCACTTTCCGGTGTGGAGATCCATGGAGGGCGGCGGCGAGGTGGGGTGGTACGTGCTCGGCCCGAACCAGGAGCATGTCGGCCCCTACGCGCTCTCCGAGCTGCAAGGTATGATCCCCCCCCCCCCCCCCCCCCTCCTCGATTAGTTCAAATGCGGTCTTATTCGATTACAAGTTGGGCTTCTCCTCGCAAAAAACCGAAACTTTCCTGTACGGGCTTGCTGCAATCCGCAATGTTCACTAGTTTGCGTTTCCTGTGCCTATCGACTAGTTTTGAAGCTGTGGCTAAGGTGGCGGAAATCCCAGCATCGGATGTTGGTAGATTGTGTCGATTGGGCGTGTTGCAATAAGCTGGCGATTCCTTTTAAGCAGTAAGTCGATGTTTCCATGGATATGGGAGTAATGCTAGTGGCTGATGGCAACTTTTGAATTTGCATTGTGAGGTGAGGTCTAGAGTGTATTTATCATGCTACGGCGACATCAATTGTTGATTTTTCTGTTGCTGCGTGGCCACCACTGTTTGTTGAGAAAATCCACTCCAAGCCACTAAATAAGTCATGCTTCCACTATTTGCCACTGAATAAGGCCATATTCCCTCCATGCCACCGGGTTTCTTTTTTCTTCCCTCTATGCCATCGCTGTCCCTCACCTGCCGTTAGGCTGTTACATTTCTTCAGAAATGCCCGAAACCACGCTGAAACCCTACCAAATTCGTCACCATTGCCATTTCCATTTAATTTCCCCAAACTCCAAATCCCCACCAAATTCGCCTCTACCGTGATGGCTTCCTCGCCGAACCCTAACCCTCTCGTCGTCCTCCTGCTCTGCCTCCTCGTCTCCACAATTGTCGACGCCCGCTTTGCTCCGGTGGACAACCACCTCTTCACCTGAGGTGCGGCCACCCCAGCCGTCCTTCCCGACGGTCGCCGCTTCGTCCCGGACTCCGGCTGCACCTCCTCTCCCCATCCCCCACCCTCCGCCGTTGCCCCCAACGCCCCCCACCACCCCCTCCACACCGCCGCGCGCGTCTTCTCCTTCCACGCATCCTACGACCTCGTCGTTTGCCGCCGCGGGCACCACATCCTGCGCCTCCGCTTCTACCCCCTTCGACCCCACCATGGCCACCTCGCGCTTCCACGTCGGCACCGCGGGCTTCCTCCTCCACAACTTCACTGCCTCGTCCCCCATTATGAAGGAGTTCATCCTCCCCATGGACTCTAACGTCCTCGTCCTCACCTTCGTCCCCGATTCCGGCTCTACTGCCTTTGTCAACGCCATTGAGCTTGTCTCGGCACCTGAGGAGCTTGTCGTGACATCGGCACCCTCGTTGCACACGGCGACATCGTCCGGACCGACAGTCGGTGAGGTCGGAGGGTAATGTGACATGGGATTTTCCTGTGCCTACTAGCAGTAGGTACCTAGTGCGCATGCACTTCTGTGACATTGTGAGCAAGGCATTGTATGAGCTTTGCTTCAATATCTATGTCAATGGCCATCTTGCAGTGAAGGATTTTGCTATTTCCAGTGCCACTGGGTTCTTAGCCTATCCGTATTACATTGACTTTGTTGTGCATGTTGAGGATGAAGGGATTCTGAAATTGGCCATCGATGGCTCGAAGAAGAGTCGACCTAAGGAAGTGAGTGGCATCCTTAATGTGATGGAGATAATGAGGATGAACAGAACGGGTCGTCGTATGGATGGGGACTTCCCAGTTGCTCTGGATATGGAGTATGTGGTAAGGGGATTGGGGAATTTGCCCGCTCACTTCTTTGTGGTTTAATCTTCGCGGGGTTGTTGGTTTTGGTCATGCTAGTGCTGACGTTGAGGAATAATGGTACAGCTTGGCCTTGGCAGCCGATGGATTCTAGCGACAGGAAGTTGGCTAGAACATATCAGCTTGTGCCCACCAAGACAGACTATTGAGTGTGTAGGATCAATTATTGCAATCAGAGCAGAGGGTGAATGATTGTCACCGCTTTTTCAAAGTCTCCAGACGGTCGATGGTGCTTTCGACCGCTTTGCTCGATTGCTTTGCTCGTTGTCGTATGATCGAAACCACCAGCAATCACCAGCACACCTCAAATAGATCAAGAACTAGATTGATTCAAGACTTATCTTTATTGTTGAAATTTCATGGATTTACCAAGTGCCCTCACAAGCACTCCTAAAAACCTTCTCAACGAAAACCCTCACAAAACCGCACTAAAACTCTCTCCAAAAGCCACATGTTAACCCTTAGTCTCTCCCTACTTTTATATGCTAATGTCCAAACCGTATCCGCCTCAAACACGAACACAAAACTCTTATCTCTTCCTCAAATCAAGGGACTCGAAACCCTTCCAAACATGGGTTTTATTCAAACTCTCAATCTTCTCAGTTATGGACAACATCTACAACTCCTAACCCAACACACGACGAAGACTCCAGGACATCACCTCCCGTATCTCCATCACGCACCATCAACTCCCGTGTCGAATCCTCTAGAACCGCACCGTCCTTAGCTTCTCCACAAATCACCACCTTTGATCTTCACGTGCTCTAGCGTGAGCCCGACCACCTCGCATGACATCCTCGACCGCCTAGACCTCAGATTTCCCTATCCTAGTCCCGGTTTTCCTCGCCATCGACCATGACTGCCTCCATGCCAACCTATGCATCAAAGACCAAAGAACGTTTTCCCGGCACAAGTTCTCCACAACTTAACCGTCATCAACACACACGCAAATCACACCTTTAACTATCCACGAACACCAACCAGGTCGTCCACGACCACAATATCCATTGCTTTCCAGAAATCAACCTTAGATCACTCAATACGACCGCTAACTCAACAAGTACTCGGGAATTACCATCGCTTCGCTCAAAACACTCAAGAATAACAAGTATCGCTACCAACCATAGAACCATCGAGTACCGACTACCGAGTACCGATCGCTACGACTTAAACACCAGATCGCTAAGTCTATGACTACTGATCTCCAACTATTCGCTGCACCATTGATCACCGAGTACCGCACAGACTACCATCCATGAGTACTGATCACATACCACAAGTCTCCGACAACTGATCGTTGACCATGATCATGAAAACCACGATTATCGAGTACCACCATCTTCTGAGTACCGAATCCTTCGAGTACTATTCACATATCACCACTAGCCAATCATACCGTTGGCCTAACACGAGTACTCGAAGTACTCGAAAATAGCAACAGTTAAAGCACTTATACTGACCATAAAGTCTACGAGTACAGACCGTGAAGTCTACGGCAACCGATCACAGAGTCTTTAACCTCCGACTGCAAAGTTTACGACTACTGATCACAAAATCTAAGACCACCGACCAGTAAAATATATGACTACTGACCAGTAACATCTACGACTACTGATCACAAAACCTTCGACTATCGAGTACCAACCAGTTAATCCATGACTATCGAGTATCCACCAGTAAAGTTGACAAGTATCGACTAGGTACTGTAACTACGATCATGAAAAAGTACTTTAGCTACGACTATCGACTGTTTACTGTAGCCAATGACCTTACGACCTGTGACTGGTCCACTGTCGCTTACGACTGGTTAAATGTTGTTTGCGACCGGTTCACTGTTCGATGTCGAAATCTATGATTACCTTCCGTGGTCGTTCTGTCGTTGGCAAAACGCCGTAGTCGAAGGTTGCTGTGGTCGAAGTCTGATGTGGTCGAAATACCATAGTCGAATACCGTGGTCGAAGCTTGACGTGGTCGAAGCTTGACGTGGTTGAAGTCTGCCGTGGTCGAAACTGGACGTGGTCGAAGTCGAACTGGTCGAAACCGGACGTGGTCGAAATATGTCGTTCGGACCTGCTGATCGGACCATCCATCACAAAGCTGATCAGACTACCATCCGTGGTCGAAACCATATGTGATCGATTTGCCATCTTAAAAACTCAAGCACAGAAGCGCGTCGACCAGAACTTTCACAAATGCAAATTCTAATAAAACTAAATGTCAATTATTTATCATCAACAATATGCACGGCCATCACATGGTCTCACAGAGTGACATGAGATGAGCATCTTTGATGAGCTTCAGACCGCGGCTGTTGTATGTATCTATTGACATAATGCTATGCTTCAGTTATAAGTATTCTAGTTTTACACCTTTTCTTCTTCCACGGTTGAAGCTTCAATTGTTTGAGCTTGGCTAATGGAGTTCACACCATGAACGGCGTGGAGTAGGGCTCTCAGCGTGGGGCATTTTAGGCATTTCCGAATAAATGCAACAGCCTAGCAGCAAGTGACGGACGGTGATGGCACAGAGGGAAGAAAAAACAAAACCCGATGGCATGGAGGGAATATGGCCTTTTCAGTGGCAAATAGTTGAAGCATGACTTATTCAGTGGCATGGAGTGGATTTTCTCCTGTTTGTTTATAGTTTCTGACTTCAAGCTGGCACGTACCTGTGGGACTATTAGCGCAGGCAGGTTGCTGGAGCTAGGTTTTAGGTCAAGCGGTTGAAGTTGTTCGCTTGTTGTTTGGTCGTGTCCTGTTGCAGTTAGGATAATTTTCATTTCCCTGTTTTTGTTGTGGTTTTTACCTGAGGAATTTTGCTCTCTTCGCAGAACATTTTGCTAATGGGTACCTCTCCGAGAGCACAATGCTCTGGGCAGAAGGGAGGAGTGAATGGATGCCACTGTCGTTGATTCCTGAGCTGCATGTTGGGGTCACAAAGAAAGACCAACCTGAACAAGGTTAATGCTTCTTTCTCTCTTTGAAGAAAATTCTGTACGGTTTCCTTTAAAGTGATGTTCTGATGTTCTTTCAATCTGTGTGATTGCTCCAGGGATTGAAGATGATTTTGAGAAGTTCCAAAAGGAGGTTATAGAAGTGGAGGCGAAGGTGGAAGCCTTGAAAGACAAGGCAGATGGTGACTTAAAACAAGAGCATGTGGTTGATGATACTGATGAGCGGTCAGCAACACCACCTGATGGCGAGGAAGAATTTACTGATGATGACGGCACTGTTTACAAGTGGGATCGCACTCTGAGGGCATGGGTTCCTCAAGTAAGTATTGCCATTGCTAGGTTTATTTACTCTCCTTTTGCTGCTGGTAGCACCAATGACTTTCGGACTTGCCACTGTTGCCTGTTGGAGTGCAAGACATTCTCCTGAGTCTAGAACTTCAGATGTTCCATACTTGTTACATCTTTATAGATAATCATCATCAGATGAAAAATCCTGCCGGTATCCATCATTCGGGTTACTTAGACATTATTATGTAGTGTCAGTCAACCAACAACAAGTAGCAACCATCTCTGTAGTAATTTGGGAATTGATGCATGCCATGGTTCATCCTCGTCTTCTTACCCTGAAGTAAGGTTGATGATGGGATTAATTGATTTGAGCCCATTATATTGGTCTTGGTCCTCAATAAGATTTTACCTTGGCTAGAAATATCGGTGCACGCGGAGTCTATGAAACAGCGTCCCAGATAACCTTTGGGAATGAAGTCATTTTTCTACAAAATCTACCCTTTTTATAAGCAACTTCACAGAAACTAAAACTTTTGTTAAGTCCAGAGCTTACTTTCTCATTTATTTATTGTTCCTCATCGTATTCTTTTTTTCCGTAACTATTTCTCTCAGGTCAGCAGTGTGAAGGTTAGTTTTCACGTTGCCTGGAAGTGTTCTTTCCCGAAAAGAGCTACTATATCTTGCTTTGGCTACTACTAGTCTAAATTGTGGTTCACCTGAGAGTCTACTTTAGTTTTCCTTAGTTGCTCTTAGTGTTAAATGCATTGTTGTCATAGCATCACCTAGGCGCAAAGACGCCCCATCGTCTGCCTTGCCTTGAGGAATTAGGTGAGCGTTGGGGAATTCTTGCCATCCACGGCGAATTCCTGGAAATGTTCTTAATGCCTTATCCTATAGGCCTAAACAATATTTCTAAAATATTGTTTTCCATATTGCATCAGATGTTCTTCCTTTCAGGATAAATACTTTCCCTTCTTCATCTTGTTTAATATTCCTGCCCATCAGTATTTATCAGTTAATCTAATTTGTCATGTGCCTTCTACAGAATGATGTATCAGCTAAAAAGGACAACTATGGAGTTGAAGACATGACTTTTGCACATGAGGAAGAAGTATTTCAAGCACCAGATATTTCTGGTTCATCCACATTAGAGGAAAACAATGCTTCAGCCAAAAACGAAAACAAAGAACCAGAGAAAGTAGAAAAGAGAGAAGAAAAGAAGCGGAAGTCTTCTGAGAAGCCAGCTGAAAAGAAGGTATAGTTTTCAAGTTATTTTTGTGGGATTCCTCGATAATTTTTTGCACAAGCTAATTTTGCAAACTGTTGAAATTCTTTTTTTTTTTGGGACAGGAACCTAACAAACCTCCAGACAGTTGGTTTGATCTCAAAGTCAACACACATGTCTACGTTACTGGTTTGCCTGATGATGTCACAGCTGAGGAGGTAAGTTCATTTTCCTCTTAGGAAGACTATTTCTCAAAATGACTATTTAAAATATTCATAATTATACAAAAAGTGCTTGGTTTTGATGGTGAATTTCTTTTGCAGATTGCAGAGGTATTTTCCAAGTGTGGAATTATAAAAGAGGTATGCTTTAATTTTCTGTGTTTCAGAGACAACTCTTGAGAAGCTTGATCGTGCTTTCGTATCAGTAGATTGGGAGCTGCTTTCCCCTTTTTCGCTCTTGCAAAGTGCTGCCACTGAGGATTCAGATCATTGCCCACTTCTGCTAGGTCTGCGGGATTTGAACCAAAGAAAAGGAAGGTTTCACTTTGAGGCTTTTTGGCCTTCCATTGATGGTTTTACAGAGGAAGTTTCCCGTGTGTGGTCTTCGGTTCAGCCCAGATCTTGTTCAGTTGAGACTCTCTCCTGCAAATTCAAGGAATTGGCTCGGGCTTTACAAAGCTGGAATCAGAAAAAGGTTGGGCACATCAAATCTCAGCTCCAAATGGCTAGAGAGATTGTTCATCAGCTGGAAATTGCTCAGGACTTCCGTATGTTATCTATTGAGGAATCGGCCCTTAGATGTAGGCTCAAGAAACATTGTCTTGGACTTTCCTCGCTGCTTCGTACAATCAGTAGGCTGCGATCTAGCATCAACTGGATAAAAGAGGGGGATGCTAATACTCGTCTGTTTCACCTGCATGCTAAACATAGGAAGCGGAAAAATTTTATTCCTAAGCTGGTCGACAATGATAGGATCCTCACAAGTCATGAAGAGAAGGCTGGAACTGTTTTCAATTTCTATCACAATCTGATCGGGTCGGCTAAGGACAGGGATTTTTCTATTAACCTCGAGCAGCTTGATTTACCACATCATGATCTAATGGAGCTGGATATCCCTTTCACAGAAGAAGTTTGGGCTACAATTAAGGGAATACCTTCTGATAAAGCTCCTGGGCCGGATGGGTTTACTGGGAGGTTTTACAAGTCTTGCTGGGATATCATAAAGGGAGATATCATGGCTGCTCTGGTTGCTGTCCAGAATGGTGATTTTAGGCATCTTAGGCTCCTCAATTCAGCATATATAACCCTTATTCCAAAAAAAGAAGATGCGACCCAGGTCAAGGATTTTAGACCCATCAGTTTGATTCATAGCTTTGCCAAGCTTGTGACCAAAATTCTTGCTAACAGATTGGCAAGAAAATTGCACGATCTTGTAGCCACTAATCAAAGTGCTTTCGTAAAAGGGAGGTGCATTCAGGACAATTTCATGCTGGTGCATCAAACTGCAAAGTTCCTGCACCAACAAAAGTTACCTCGCATTCTTCTCAAGTTGGATATATCAAAAGCTTTTGACTCAGTGTCATGGCCCTTTCTTTTGGAGGTTCTTCAACATCGAGGTTTTGGGCCCGTCTGGAGGAATATTATCTGTGAATTTCTTTATACATCTTGCACGAGGATTCTTTTAAATGGGCTACCCGGGGAGGAAATTCAGCATCAGCGAGGCTTACGGCAGGGAGACCCCTTGTCTCCAATGCTCTTTATTTTGGTCATGGATGTTCTCAATGCCTTGATTCAGAAAGCAAGTGACGAAGGATTGCTCCAACCGCTTGCTAACCGGCCTCTCAGACACAGGGTGTCAATATACGCAGACGATGTGGTTATGTTCATTAGACCAGTTGCCTCTGACCTGGAGTTGATTTCTACCATCCTTCATGTTTTTGGTACTGCCACGGGACTAAAAACCAACATCCAAAAAAGTAGCGCCACCCCCATCCAGTGTTCTGAGGAACACATTGAACTTCTGCAGCTGTATTTGCCCTGTGAAATTAAAGATTTCCCATGCAAGTATCTTGGCGTACCACTTTCTGTTAAAAAGCTTTCCAGAGCACAATTCCAACCGATCATTGATCGTATTGCGGATCAACTTCCTGGTTGGAAGGCTGACTTGATGAATAAAGCGGGAAGACTGGTTTTGGTTAAACATGTGATGACCTCCATGGTGATATATCTTTGTATTGCTATGGACCTCCCTTCGTGGGCTGCAAGAGAGATTGATAAAATTAGAAGAAATTTTCTTTGGAAGGGAAGAAGAGAGGCCAATGGGGGACATTGCTTAATCACTTGGCCTAGAGTTTGTATGCCCAAAGATTTGGGAGGCCTTGGGCTGCATGATCTCCAACGTCTGGGTTGGGCGTTGAGACTAAGGTGGCTCTGGATGGCAAAGACACAGCCTAACAAGCCTTGGGCTGAATTCCAGATACAACTTCACTCCTCTGTAAAAGCTTTCTTCTCTATGGCAGTTGTTTCGCTTGTGGGCAATGGAAAATCTACCTTGTTCTGGACTGATAATTGGCTGCAAGGAAGGTCAGTTGCAAATCTAGCTCCTCACCTTTTTGCTTTGGTCAATAAGAGGCGAGCAAAGAAACGTACAGTGTATGAAGCTTTGGATCAGAACTTTTGGATTCAGGATATTCAGGGTGCTCTGACAGTTTCTGCACTTGCTGGATTTTTGGAACTATGGGACTTAGTCACTGAGGTGGAACTACAACCTGCTGTTTCGGATGTTCATAGGTGGCGCTTCACTGAATCTGGTCAGTACTCATCTAAATCTGCGTACAGATCACTGTTTTTTGGGTCAGTGACATTTGAACCTTGGGAATTAATTTGGAAGACCTGGGCGCCAAAGAAATGCCTTTTTTTCCTATGGTTGGTTGCTCATAACAGATGTTGGACAGCAGACAGATTGGCTAGTAGAGGTTTACCTCATCCAGTGCAATGTCCCTTGTGTGATCAGGAGGATGAGACCATTGATCATATATTGTCTAGTTGTGTGTTCTCAAGAACAGTGTGGTCACTACTCTTTCGCCACTACAAACTACCTGACATCTCTCCATTCCCTGAGGACAAGGGTTTCTTTAACTGGTGGATAAGAGTCAACGCTTTGTCCCCCAAGGAAGTGAAGCAAGGTTTGAATTCGTTGGTTACTTTAGGGGCTTGGATGTTGTGGAAGCATCGTAACGACTGTGTCTTCAATGGAGCTAACCCGAACATCCAGCTTGTGATTAGAACCTTCCTTGAGGAGGCTCATCTCTGGTCCCTTGCTGGCGCTAAGGGTTTAGCGCATTTAGAAGTAGTCGCTAGGTAGATGGCTTGTTTCTTTCAGGCTGGGTCTTGTAGTTTTTCTATTTCGGGTGTGTTTGTAACTTGTTTCTTTTTGGGTGTGAGTGTGGTGGGTGCCTTTGGTGTTTGTTTCTTTTGTATCCCCCTTCTTTTCTTCTTAATGCAATGATACGCAGCTCTCCTGCGTATTCGAGAAAAAAAAAAGAGACAACTTAAACTTGATGCAGACTGAGTTCTTTAATCTTGATGATACTTCCTTTTTCTCCCGTGTGGAAAGACTTGGTTTTGTCAGTACCTTGACGAATCTATAGTTGCTGTCTGTGCATGTAACTACTGGGACACAAAGTTTGTAGTTCGACTTATTCAGGATCTTGATATATTCAAATCTTCATGTCAAAGCTGTTCATTTTTGCGGACTTAATTCGGCGAGTATGTATATGTACCTATCAAATCTAGTGAAGTCTAGCTGTCTGAACTTGCAGTGGTCATTGGTGATGGTAGATATTGGAGGATTTAACCATAGATTATCTTGAATGGATATCATATTGGTTTTTTAAATGAAGGTCATGGCTAAATTAAACTCAACATGATTATAATATTTATTTACAATTTCCTATATTTTGGATAGTTCTTGCTCTTTCTTTTATTCATAACATATTTTGGAAATACGTGAATATAGTGAATATTTTGTGCCTGAACTTCAGAGCACTGATGCACCTCTAAATGTTCCATGATATAGGATCCAGAGACAAGAAAGCCTCGAGTGAAAATCTATACTGACAAGGAAACAGGCAGAAAGAAGGGTGATGCGCTAGTGACCTATCTCAAGGTAGTCCCTTGTCAAACTGATCAGATTTGATCAGGTTATTTGGACTCACTCTGCATTTTTTTTACCATGTGCCTTTTTTCCTAAATGATTCAGGAGCCTTCTGTGGCTTTAGCAATTCAATTGTTGGATGGGGCATCATTTCGTCCTGGTGGTAAGACACTAATGTCTGTAAGCCAGGCCAAATTTGAGCAGAAAGGTAAGTTCACGATTTCATCAAAACCACATAAAACTACAAAAACAATGTTACTGATGTTGTCACGTCTGCTTCAGGTGATGTTTTCGTTGCCAAGAAGACAGATAAGCAAAAGAAAAAGAAAACCAAGAAGGTTGAAGATAAAATGCTGGGATGGGGTAATTTCTGTCTTAGTTTTCTGCCAATTCTTTTTCATTATGATTTATTTGAATATGTGATGTGTTTGTTACAAATTCACTCAGCGATGGGTTTAGGTTGTCAAAATTCAATGTAGATGCAACCCAATTGTAGGTCATGTGCAATCTTTTGCTTATTTGTGTAACGACTAACGAGTAATATGTTGTGAGAACCTTGGAAACGATTTGCACATGTGGAAGCAGATACCACTTCTTTGCCTTTGTTTTAATACCCTCCTAGCAAAATAGCTCTAAACGCATTAAGTTGCAGAAACTATTCTTGTAATCATGCCATTGGTTGATGAGCAGTTACTTTTTCATTATTATCTGGCAGTCATGCAATGAAAACAGCATTGTATGAAGATGAAGTTTGATCTAACTTCATTTTATTTTCATAACAATTTTCTGTTATTAGGTGGACATGATGATAAGAAGCTGATGATTCCAACTACAGTAATTTTGCGGAATATGTTTACTTCTGCTGAATTGAGAGTAAGTAGTGTTACAAGAGTTGGAGGAATAGGAATGGATAAATGCTCATTCTGTATTGCATAGCCCAAAGGGCATTATATATTACATGACTCTAGCACAATCCTAAAACAGGAAATGACACTTCTACCCTTAACAACTTTTTCAAATGCAAGGCATATGCAATAACATTACATTTGAAAAAGTTGACACTAAAATAGGGAAAATCTGAAGTCCGAGTTTTGAAGATGTCCTAACGTGTGGCTCTTAAAAAATTGTATCGAGTACCAAACATCTGGAATCGTGCAACAACCCAGGCGGCACAAAAGTGCAGGAGCTGGGAAACTAGAAGTAAGCGGGAGCAAAGTCGACCGCGTTAACACAACGAAAAAGATGTGAAAGGTGACACAAATAGAGATAGTTGTAAATCAAGCTGAAGAGAGAGATAGAAGTATAGTGGTTGGATTGAAGCCCGAGACGGCGACGGCGTGAAAGAGAAGCGCGGCGGCCTTAGAAGCTCGGTGCGGCGGCTCAAAGAGAAGCGGCGACATCATAAAGACTTCTACAATTTGCAACGGCTCAAAGAGAGGAGCGGTGGCTGGGGCTATACGAGAGGAAGGAGAGGACCACACTCATTCGAGAGTATAGACTGTGGCTAACAAAGCAGTCGGCTAACTGACAGATTTCATGGACTCGTACGGTTTTAGCGAACTCAAAGAGGGAGATGCTACGGACTTGGATGGACGCAACGGAATACTCAAAAAGAAAAAAAAGAAAAGACTAGCAGCTGAAATGACAGCAGTAGCACACATCCTTCAACAACCCAACAACTTCTCCAAACTCCACCCAACGTTGAAAACAGGCATCCCAGGAGTCCGGCTGAGCCGAGCCAAGCCGACCCCCAGATCTCTCCTTCCCCATCTCCACTCTCCCTCTCTATTAAGCAGCTAGCAAAGCGGCACTCATACTCCACTAGACCTTTCAACCCCTTCCCCAGCTAGGAGCAGAGGGGTCGGTCGGGGCAAGGAGGCGGAGCGGGAGGGGGCCATCGGCCGCGGTCGGTCCGAGGCTCCGGAGGGTACGGGCAAGGGGAGCATGGCTGTGGCGCGTCGTGGAGGAAGTCGACATTGCAGAGGCGCCCATGAGGGCGAGCGCGACGGCGCGGGCATGAGCGGGCACCGGCGCCGACGCGTCACGGGCGGCCAGGAGGCGAGGATGCCGGGTCCAAGGCAGCAACATCCAGTTGCGAGGAGGTGGCCACCCCCGGGAGTGATCACTCCTCCCGGGGACAACAGCAGCGGGAGAAGGCCTGCGCGAGTGCGGCTGGGAGCGGCTTGGATCAAGCTCTAGGGCTCTGATACCATGTTACAAAAGTTAGGAGGAATAGGCATGGATGAATGCTTGTTCAGTATTGCATAGCCGAAAGGGCATTATATATTACATAACACAACCCCAAAACAGGAAATGACAGTATGACACTTATACCCTTAACAAGTGGCAGATTGCTACTGGATTAATACTTTCTAGCAACTTTCTTGTTTGTTTCTATTGAATTAAGGAAGGAATTCATGGTCATTGCAGGCCGATGAAACTCTTCTTCCTGAGCTTGAGGCAGATGTTAGAGAGGAATGCATGAAGCTTGGCCCGGTTGATAATGTCAAGGTAATTATTACTTTCACATGTCTTTGTTTGCCATTAAAGGAAAATCACAACACAAATGAATTTGGCCATAAAGAAAATGTTAAAGAATTGCTTGCTTGTAACATGTTCAGGAATCAGGGTGCATGTATAACTATTCTGTAGTTCTCATGCTTACTAGACTGCCTTCTAGCTGATTTTTTTTAACATGCATAGTCCTGATATTAGCAAGAGCCATATGGAATACAAAAGTTCCTGGCTGTACTTCTTGGATGTGTTTTCTACTTGACCACTTTTGGAGTTTAGCTTGTCTAATCACTTGAGTCTGACTAAAAGAGACAGCGGATAGCTACATCTACATTCTACACAAATTGACGGGTTCTTGTTGTTTGTTGCTACCCCAAAGCGGCCTAATGTATGCTCTCCAGTAAGAAGGTGTTCATAAAGTTAGGCTGGAAAAGGCAACACATTATTAATGAGTGAGGTTTGCTGAGTAGCAAAGGTCTATAATATACCTACGTATGGATTTTATAGGACCATGTATATATGGTAGCAGGTTTAAACGCTAGCCAACAAATTGAATACCCACATAACATACGTGCCCAGAGTTCTTAAACCATTCAGGAGTCAGGACCTTGCTCTATGGGTCTGCTGTTACCACTTTCAGTTATTCCTGGCTGCTGCAGGCCCGGTATGGCTTTTCTCAGAACACATAAGTTGATCCTGGCCAGAAACAAGATCCCATCTAATGTCTTCCCCTGTAGGGCTTTTCGTACCCCACAAGTTGAACTTGGCTGAAAAATGGATCATATTAAATACCTTCCAAACCAAAGTCGAGCTTACAATGACGAAATATATAGTTTAGTCATACAATATCTCCAGAATCAGCCATATTGGCATGGTTCAGCCATAACTCAGCAAACTGGCCCTACCCTAACCACCAGTTCTTGGCGGTTTCTTATTTCTTTTTGTCCTTTCCAGCTTGTCACTTTTGTTTAATGCACATTTTCTGCTTGCAGGTTTGTGAGAATCATCCACAAGGTGTTATATTGGTGAAATTCAAAGACCGGAAAGATGGTGTCAAATGCATAGAGAAGATGAACGGAAGATGGTAAGTTTCAAAAGAAAATCAATCTGCCGTTCTTTTCCACTTGGTTTCTGATGTGGGAATGTACATTAAAATGAATGTATGTTTGATCTGCATAAACCTTGAGTTTGTCAAATGCCTTGGTAAGATTAATATTACGTGTTAGAAAAAATTTTGTTGGCTGAATGAGAATACTTTGAAGGAGTTGCTGTTGGAATTGTGCATATTTGCTTTTGTACTATTAAAATTGTTGAGCAATTGCCTTTTCCCCCTGAATTAATATGAATTAGCCAAGAAAGTCAGTGATTTCTTGTTGTGCAGGTTTGGTGGCAAGCAAATCCATGCGAGCGAAGATGATGGTTCGGTCAACCATGCTCTGATCCGTGATTATGATGCAGAGGTTTCAAGGCTGGAGAAATTTGGAGAAGAGTTAGAAGAGTCCACGTAGGAAGTCGATCATCCGGCATTTAGGACTGCTTTGTGGCTGATAGCGTGACAGTACAAAAAATTACAGTTACCTCTTGCATAGATTGGATCTTCCGTTTGCCTGATTAATCTTTACTAAAACTGCTTCTAGGTTAGCTTTAGGCCCTATTCAATTCAGCTGTGGCTGATGGCTTTTGGCTGAAATAACATTATAGCAGCTGAGATGATTTGTAAAAGGAGAAAAGAAAAAATATGGTGAAAATTGAAAGGGATTAAATCGATATGAAAGAAACAAAGAAAGAAATTGGAAGAGAAAGGGAGAAAAAGAAAAACGAAACCAAATTCATTGGGCAGGGCCAAGGAGGAGGGGTGGCGGTGGGTGGGAGGGGCAGCGGTGGGGCCAAGGGAGGAGGGGTGTCAGCGGTGCCAAGGGAGGATGGGTGAAGGTGGCCGGAGGCAGAGGTAGGGGCAGAGGCGGATGGGCGGCGGCAGCGACAACAGCATTACAGCGGTTTGTAGAAGCCGATTCTAAAAGCCAACACAGGCTTCTGCCTTCGGAAGCCACCGCCCATTGGAACGGCCCCGCGACAACAGCATTACAGCGGTTTGTAGAAGCCGATTCTAAAAGCCAACACAGGCTTCTGCCTTCGGAAGCCACCGCCCATTGGAACGGCCCCGTTAAGCAGCCACAATATTACCAGTCATCAGCTGTACGTTGTCTAATTGTAAATTATTGATATTGAACTTTTTGCCAAACATGTACCACTTGCTACTTAGCATCTTGCCATGCTCATTCAACCATGCTGCCGATGATACTGGGATGCGTATCTTGTCAAAAGATTTTTACTGCCAAAATACTAGTTCGATCTTTTCACTGGGGTACCTTGACATTTTTGTTACCCCTCGCTGTTAGCTTTACATGTTTCCTTGTTATTTTTGCTGCAAGTTGTAATTTGTATGCAGCACCAATCAATACGTGGATGGTACATCGACGTAGATTACAGATTGTTCAGTGTCGCCGCGAATTATAAGCAGGCTGAGGCTGTCGGTGGTAAGGTACTGCAGGTGTGTGGAGCGACCTCGTGTTACGGTTCAAGAAAAAATATATTAAGATTCTATGTAAAACAAACGAGCTACAAAACGACATCGAGTCTCTTGGCTTTTAGCAAGGATTTCCTTTTTCACTAGCTAAAGAACCAAACATGCCCTTAATGGCCATATAGCCCCTTTTAGGATAGCCTCTGCAAACAAGCAAGCCAAGCCAAATAATCCATCCACAAGCATTATCGAAACCAACAAAACCAATCCGAATAATCCATCCACGAGCATTGTCGAAGCCAACAAAGGTAAAATTCCAAATCTAAAATAACCTCGGAAATACGACCCAAAAAAGGTGAAATCTATATAAATAAAAATAACTTGTGAGATTCAAGACATCTCATTCGTTTTGAGGGTAAAAAAATCCCTTAATAATTCTAAAAAGAAAAAATCCTAAAAGTTCTCATATTAATCAAGAAAAAAAATAAGCATCTCCACTTATTTTGGTGGAACCGGATCATAACAATGCAAATTAATTATACATGTATATTAGAGTTATATAATAAATATAATTGTATTGTAATTATAGATAGTAAAGCATAAAGATAATTATATTATAATATCCAGCTGCATAATTGCACAGATAAATCTACTAGTAGTACGTTGCCTTTTGATTTTGTTGTTCTATCCAGATTCTCAAGCCAATGATCGCTAAACGGTAGTGAAGTAATTAAAGTCTGGTAACTGTCTATTCGGGGCCCATCTTGGCTTAAATCCAAGGTAACAGTGATTTTGTCCTGCAAACCCTTTTTTGTTGCAATCTTAGCCCCCATAGAGCAGCAAAACAGAAACAATTTAATAGCATATGAATTCCGAAAAGAAACAATGCAGTTCAAATCGAATATTATAAATACCGGCACTATCCCTTCTCAAGTACAACAATGTAACAATGATTTGGTATTTCTTACAAGTTGCAGGATGCTAGATAATTCAATACCTAACCCTCCATTTGCCAAACATTCGCTTGGGAAACATAACGGAAACCCTACTATCTGAACTGAATGACACAATCTACACCAACCAATTGATAGTTTATAACGAAAAGTAATTCCCGAAGCAAGCTAATTGGTTTCAGGCGTCTCGGTATCCAGAATCTAATTCTTTTGATTCCCAAAAAACTTAGAGAGCCGAACTGGACCTCCTTCCCCCTCACTATCACTGCCAGTGTGCTTGGATCTTGACCTGTGCTTCTTATTTTTCTTTGATCTCGATCGTGATCTGGACTTTCTTGAACCCCTGTCCTCATCACTGCTTGATGATTCTGAAGATGAGCTGGAACTTGACTCTGATGAACTTCTGTGCTGTTATGAATGCAAAAGTAAGCATACAGGACAAATTTAGTTCATCACAGGAAGGAAATCTTAAACAAATGTTTCTATTTACATTTGACACTTGCAAAACTCATTAAGTACAAGGATTTTTTATTAGTGGTTTCATTAGTCCATCTCTTTTAGGGAAGTGATGCGAGTAACTAAAGTTGGAATACAACTCATTCTATATTAAAATCAAAACAGATGTAGCTACAACAGAAATATCCCAAGTCATTATATTTGTATTTGGAGAGTATACCTTTCTCCTCTTTTTACTCCGTTTCTTTGCATCGTTATCCTTCCTCTCTGTATCCAAAATTCCTTGTCAGAAGAGTCACTTGACATATGCAATAGATTTAAGAAATAGGTGAACAAATGAAAGTAACAAGACCCAACTGTGGGAAATATCATTCCGCAGGTTGCTAAGTTACCCATTTACCTTTCTTGGAAGATGATGATTTTGATCTCGAGCGGTTTTTTCCTAGAGCTAGCTTTTGAGCCCTTTCTGCATCCAGTTGAGCTCTATACTCTCTCATCATTTTATCTTTGTCAGCCTCCAGCTCACCCCTCTTTTGCTCCTCTTCCTATTAGGGAACAAGAGCATCATGAGTTACTGAATGGAACTATCGATAATAAACAATTGTAACCTTATGTCCAAGAACTATAATAGACTCGAAAATTGGTGTCCTTATCCAAGAGGACTAGTCCAAGAACTATAATAGACTTGAAAATTGGTATCCTTATCCAAGAGGACTAAGAGTAGTCCAGAATCAAAATCAAGTAAAAATGGCATTACGGGGACTGGAAAAGTTCATGTTGCTAGATTTTCCCCTATACTATCGGAGCTTCATTTGTTACTATATGCACTGGGGAGGTAATCAATATTCTAAATCCAACTAGTAAATATCAGGTTACAGCTAATTTAAACATCACGTATCGAAATCAAAATCAAAAACAAAACTATGCTTGACATTCAGCAATTCAGCACCAATCATACAGTGCATCCACAACCAATAGCATAATCTGGAGCACCAGCACAACGCAAAGCTTAAGCGGTAGTGCGGACATGGACATAACCATGGTTTGAACACACAAATAAGACCGAGAAATTAAATCCACTGATAAAGCTAGCACCGAGCAAGGCGTGGCTGTACGTACCTTCTGCTTCTTCTTGAACTCTTCCCACGTAATGGTGTGCGTCTTGCTCAGGCTGGCCAAGCGCGCCGCATGCCACTCTGGAGAATGAAATGAACCGTCCGTCTGCGACGGCCCTCGTTAGTAAAAGCCCCTGAATTTTTTTCTACCGCTATCGCTCCTACTAACAGCAAGATTCTCCATGGATGTTGCCTACGTCTAGACAGATCTTAACAAGGTTGTGGAAACGATCAGGAGCAAGATGAATTGCAAGTTTGGAACTTGGAAAGGTAGGGGGAAGCAAGATCTGTAAGGGGGAGCGTGAGGTGAGGAAGGGGACCGACCATGCCGTCTTCGGGGGAGTCCGTGGCGCCGGGGGCGCCGGAGGAGGACCCCAGCCGCGCCCTCTGCATCGCCTTGTACGCCTGGTTCTTCCCCATCGCTCCCGCCCTCCTCGATTCCTCGCTCGCTCGCCTAATCGGAGACCAGATTGGAACCGGAGGAGGATGGAAAGGAGATCCCTTTCTCTTTGGTGCGCGGTGCCGTGTGTGCCCTTAGTTATCAGACCGGACTGGCCATCGACCCAATCGTTCGGACCGTATGTTTTATTTAAATATTTGTATTATATATTATATGTAAAAATTATATATATATAAATATATTTTTATATTTTTTACATATAAAGTAGATGAACATAACTATATTTTAGGTACAATATAACGTAAAGACAACAAAATGTTCTACCTTTAGTGCTGTATCATGGCAGATTGACAAATTGCTTTACTGCTCTAAAAACAAGCTAGTTATTTTACCATGTATATATTTCTTTGTTACTCACTGTCACGGACGTAATGGCCAGTTGGCTAGCACATGGTTCTTTTTAGTTTTTAAAAGCTGCTTTTCGATTTTTTTCTATAGTAATTAGTTTTGAAACAGAGCATTTTTTTAAGATAGAATCTACTAGTTAATTGTAGTACATACTGTACTGACTTCATTTATATTGGTAAAAACCGCACATAAGTTTCTGTTACTTTGTAATCTCTCACACAAACAGCCCAAAAGTCATAAGCTGTAACCAAAAATCATAAGTTTCAGCTAAAAAGAATAGGCCCAAAGACTCGCGATCTAATGCAACAGGTTCCAGCTTTGAAGCCTGACGGCTTTATCCACCAGTGTGACTCGGATCGGACTAGGCTGTCTGATTTTTTTCTGGTCAGACCATCGGTTTTGGGGAACATATCTGAAATTGCATTTTTCATTAAGCCGTCTTGGTCTGTTATTATATGTTTTGGTGTTTTTCCTTTCATTGCCAGTAGAAATGTCTTGGAGACGCACTTGAAAGTCTCTGTGGTCTCGTCTTTTAGGAAGGCAGAGCCAAAAAGGCACGTGTGACCATTTCCAGTGATCCAATGAACGGTGCAAATGAGAGGTTGTATTTATTTGTCATGTATGTTGTATCAAAGCTCACGTAATCACCATATGAGTCGTAGTATTTCCTAACCCTTGCATCAACCCAGAAAATGTTTCGAGCTGTGTCGTTTTCATCTGTGTCAAATGCATAGAAAAATCCAGGATTGCCAGCTTGCTTTTTGCAAAAGTATTCCAGCACCTGCATCATGTCATTCTCTGAGTTTTCCTTCCTTATCCGTGTCCTCACATTGCTGATATCCTTTTCAGTGTAAGGAAGCGATCTTATACCTCCTCTCTCAGGAACAAGAGTGTACTTCATCTTCCTGTTAGGGATGTTGCATTCATTCAGTGTGTTTATCAAGGATTTCTCCTCCCTTGTCATGTATTTGTGTGATCTGAAAAACCTGGTTTCATTTTGTGGGCTCATTTCATGGTAGTGTTCCAAATTTAGGTTTGAGACAACCAACAATCCATTTGTCAGGGTCACCAACATCATTGCTTTGCATTTTTGTTCTCACCATCGTGTTCCTTTTCCTTTTGTTACTCAGAGATGTTGATGCATTAACTCCTTCTGTCGCTAACTTGTTTTTCCCTTGCTTGTTACATCTGATTGTAACCACTCTTTTGCTTGCTATGTGTGTGGTAGCTGTTGGCTCTTTTCACTGCAAATCCAGCCACAAATGCATAGAAATTGTAGAAAGCATGAGCTTCTTTGTCAGTACCAAACTTCATGCCCAATGCTGGTTTGTGCTTTTCAACAATGTCTGAATTTCCTTGGTCTGGTACAGCAGAAACAATCCTTTTATTCTGCAAAAAGTTATCTACGTCATCCTCTGAAAGATCTTCTTCTGAAGAAGGCGGGCCAGTGGGCTCAGGCTGTGTGACTTCTTCACTGCTATATTGGTCTGCTGCTGTTGTATTTTCTGTTCTCATGCTGTTTGCCATTTGTTGTGCACTTGAAACTATCCCTGACCCTGAGCATTCCTGTATTTCTTATGGGGGGGAGAAATTAAGATAATGTCTGTGAAACATTTTCGCCAATTGCATTTTGTTTTTCTTCATTGTTTTTTTTCACATCAGCTAAAAAACATTGATTAATTCTCACTTCCTAGGGGTTGCATGGCAGCTAACTTATTCGTGTACACTGCCAGATAATGCAGTTGAGGCAGTTTTAGTTGGGAGGGCCAAAGGCCTTCTTGACATCATTCTTGCTTCTTCTGATCGGGTTTTCTTCATCCACATGTTTGTTGCAGCCATCATCAACTACCTACAATGAGAGATAAGTGTTTTTCTTTTCTTTTTGTGAATTTGCAATGACACATTGAATTTATATGAAAGAAATCCTTTTTTGCTGAACTGTTTATCTCTAACTTGGTTGTCGATTTCTTTCATGTGCAAATTGCCCTGCTCCTGGCCATTGGAAAGCGGACCAACCTGCAGAAGTAAGTGATTATGTCGCTTAAATTACGATTTTTTCCATGTGAAAATCACCCTGCTCCTAGTCATCTGGATAAATTATGTTCATGTAACATATGTACCTCATTTTCCCCCAAAAAATTGCAATTGCTTTACATCTTCAAGAGTATAACCAATGACGCTGCTTAATTTATGAGTTTCTTCATCAATCTGCATATACAATTCTTTTTTTGTAAATGAATGGTTTAAAAGGGAGTAGTACATCTTCAAAAACTGTAGGATCGTATGGCGTAATCAGAGAGGGTAAATGATTGCCTCTACTTTTTAATTCCTGAAAAGAAATCCCAAACTAGAAAAAAAAAGGAATCTAAATTACCGGATGTTGATTTCGACAGTAAGTCGTTCCTCTTGACTCTTTTGCGCTTGATGAACACTTCGATCGCTTGGCGTTTAACCGCTCGCTTCGACCACTCGCTTGACAGCTTTGCATGTAGTCGAAATCCCTCTCCGCTCGAAAGCTTCAACTGCTCGAACGAGAACACACCAAAGATAACATCGTGCTCGTATCACGCGAGATCAAGATATGTTAACACACCGCCGCTAAGGCCACACGAAAAATGATGATTGGAAAACACGTCGTCAACGTTGACTAACTTTTCTTATAATAGATCTAAACTATTATTTCTAAATCATATTATGTGGCTACAAAGTGCCCTCACAGTTATCGACCGGTTACTTTAGCTACAACCGTTGATAAAAGTACTGTAGCTATGACCATCGAAAGTACTATAACTTACTATTTTCGACCAGGTATGATCGTTCTGCCGTAGTCGATGTTCCGTGATCGAAGTCTACCGTGGCCAAAATACCGTGGTCGAAATCCGTTGTTCGAACCAACTATCACAAGGCCGATCGGACTAAACATCATAAGGCCGACCGGACTACCATCTGTGGTCGAAACCATACGTTGTCATTTTGCCGTCCAGAAAACTCAAGCACAGAAACGCATCGACTAAAACTTTCACACATACAAATTCCAATAAAATTAAATATCAATTATTTATCATCAATAACATGCACAACCATCACCTGGTCTAACAAAAACCAATACAAGCTCTAATGTGCACATACTTTTGATCCTGCAGCAGAAGTTGTTTCTGTAGCGGATGGTTCTGGGAGTCTATTGCTGGTCAGAAACATACTGTTCTTGTTAAAGGTAAATCATTATAAGAGTATTTTTCCTTGAAATCAGTACGCAAATTGTCATGTGCATAGAGATTGATTAATTATGTATTTGTGTACCTCCACTTCTGTAGTTCCAAGGAAAGCAGCATCCTGAAAAAAAAAAGAGTATTGCTATACAACATTCGAGTCAGATTAATCTGAGGCGTTAGATCTCCATCCAATGGATCCACCCATACAAGTCCCCCTCCAAAAAAATGATCTAAGGCGTTGGATCTCCATCTAACAGCTCAAAATCTGACTGTTTTTGTCCTCAAAAATAGTTAAATGCTGTATAGACACTCCAAAAAAAATCACTTCAGGGGTTGTTTTTCCAAAAAATTATTTCATATATTTTTTCCTACACACCCCTACCTGCAATGTGCTAGTGCTTGGGTGCAAACCTCCAATGATGTAACAGGCTTGTAAATGAAGCAACCCCCCGCGCAAAGTTGAAAACATGAACATACACACTATGTTTTTTGTCACGTATCTTTTTAATTAAAAAACAGTTTTAATTGTATACATAATGTTCTCTTACCTTTAAACTGTCTGCAATCGCACTAGGATAACTGTTGTCGATGAAGTTGTAATTGCTGTTGTCATGTTCATCAGTACGAATCAACTTTGGTTTTTTGGCTTTTGTATAGCGATGTAGTACTCACGTTTAAACATTACGTCTTTTTAAAACGACGTCTATAAATTAATTGTAATAGCTACTATATGTTAATGGAGACAAACATTGATAAGACAATCAATAGTAACTTTATTCAGATTACAGAACTGGATGCAAAACAGTATGAACAGGCATGATTTTATTCTCTCGTAATACGTGCGGGCAAACACACATACGGATCAATGATACTTTGCCCATCTCACGCATATCGATCTCGAGGTTACTCTCTATCGATGACAACCACCTGCTTGCCGACGTTGCGGCCGGAGAAGAGGCCGATGAGCGCGGTCGGCGCGTTCTCCAACCCTTCGACGACGTCTTCCACGTACGTGATCTTGCCCTCCTTGACGTACCGCGCGGCCTTCTCCTCGAACTCCCTGTACTTGCCGTAGTGGTCGAACACCAGGAACCCCTCCACCCGGAGCCGCTTCGTCATGACGGTGAGCAGGTTGTACACGGGATCCGGCCGGTCGAGGTTGTACTGGGAGATCATCCCGCAGACAGCGACGCGGCCGCGCAGTCGCATGTTGAGCAGCGCGGCGTCCAGCATCGCGCCGCCCACGTTCTCGAAGTAGATGTCGATGCCGTCCGGGAAGCGCCGCCTCAGGGCCAGGTTCAGGTCCTTCTCGTTCTTGTAGTTGAAGGCGTCGTCGAAGCCGAACTTTTCCTTGAGCAAGTCGACCTGAATTACGTACATAGATCATCGATCATGAGAAGAGAAAGGATAGGGCCAGAAGAGCGAGACGAGACGACGGCGATGGAAAAGCGGTGTGAAGCAGGCCGGCGAGGGCTGGGGCACGAACCTTCTCGTCGGAGCCGGCGCTCCCGACCACGTAGCAGCCCATGAGCTTGGCGAACTGCCCCACGAGCTGCCCGACGGCGCCGCTCGCGGCCGAGACGAACACCCTCTCGCCTTCCTTGGGCGCGCATATCTCGTGGAACCCGAGGTACGCCGTGAAACCTGCCATGCCTGGAATGGCACCAAACACACAGTACGCGTACGTACGGCTAGCGTTAGAACAGCGTCTGTCCGACGATGCGACGTGCATGTTTGATGCACGGAAACCAAGAGCGACCATGCCCGTACGTACCGAGGAGGCCGGTGTAGTAGGAGAGGGGCAGCTCGGGGTGGCTGATGGTGAACAAGTTTTGGGGGTCCCTGATGAGGCTGTACTCCTCCCATCCCGTCATCCCCCACACGTAGTCGGCCGCTTTGTACTCCGGGTGGCTCGAGTCCACCACCTTGCCCACGCCGAAACCCGTGATGGCCTGTGCACGTCACGAAAAATGACCAGCAAATTGAGTAGGCATCATGAACATCTTGATACATGTCAAGGCAGTAACAGCGCTGGCATTTTAGGGGTGTTGTGAGCTGTGACTACTGACCAAACAGTAAAGTAGAAGAGTAGTGTAATGAAGATGATGGATAGACAATACTTGTCTCTTCTTCATGTCCATAATATATATATATATATATATATATATATATATATATATATATATATATATATATATATATATATGAAAATTATATATATATATATTCCCATAAAATGTATTTTATAAAGTACGAGTGTGCACATATATACCTCGCCGACGACGAAGTCGTCGATGTAGGAGGGCTCATCGTGCTTGGACATGCGCGGGCGCATGTAGGGGTCGCACGACAGGTACAGGTTCTTGACGAGGACGGCGCCGGCCGTGCCCTCCGGCACCTTGGACGACGCGGCGGCCGTCGTCACGACCTCCATGTCGGTCTCCTTGGGGAAGCCCGTCACGTAGTTCTTAAGCACGATCTTCCTGTTCGCCATCTGCGCCGCCACTAATACTTCCGACCCGCCTCTCTGTGGGCTGCGGCTAAAGCTACACTGATGTAGTACACCCCTATTGTTCGGTGCGTCTCGAACTCTCGATCTTGTTGTGTTTGTGTTGCTCTTGCTCCGTTATTGTTGGTGCGTGTGTGGATGGGATCACTCCATGGGGTTTATATGGCCCTCATGCATGGGCAGCAAGCCAACGAGCCACGCAAGCAGGGGAATGCTTCTGGACACAGTTGTGTGCCACGTTCAATGGCCGGACCGGAGACGCACCGGGCTTGTCAAGTGCGATTTCAACTTCTGACGACGATATGGGGTCCTCGACTGGCTGTAATTTCATGGCTGGGAAAGCTACGTGATCGATCCGCTGGACTGAGGAACGTGCGCCACAGTGACCTACACCGTGGAACATGTTGGTGCCTATATTTCCCTAGAATGTGACTTTCTGGCTCTAGTTGAGGTGGGGCGACGAAACATCCGGTAGGAGGAAACATAGTACGATAAAGAAAGATGGAACTAAATAATGTGGATATATACTAGCTAAGAGTGATGGTGTACAAGTGCCACACCGTAGGGATTTGTAGAATTGTTGATGGTAATTAGAGGGGGTAAATGATTATAATTTATTGTAGAAATTTTTTTTCAAATCAACTGTCTTCTAATTGTCTAACTTAGCAACACAGCGTGAACACAAAAGTAAAAGACAGCAAAAGAGAAAAAAAGAAAAATATTATTTTTTGTACTGTAGCAGACGTCGCTTTCAGATGGATGATCGTGAGCACTGAAGTCTCTCTCACCTGGTAGTGTAGTAATAATAAAAAACGAAGCCGCCGCCTTCACTTTCTCTCTGTTGAAAATTTTTCAAACACGGCACAAGGAAAAACATAAGATAATAAAGTGTTGAGATTTTCTTTGATCTTTTATGCTCACGGATCTCATAGGACACGCTCGGCGATGCTTCGGTCAGGGATGCGCCCGTGTTTCCCCCGTGGGACCCGCTGGAACAGTGCTCATCTGTTCCTCACGCTAAGATAAAACACAGCGCAGCACTGCCCTCGACACGACGTCCTTGCGGGGAGAAATTCTAGTGCACCCCGGTGGCACAAAAGCGTTTGTGTTACAAGCCAACCGGCCGTTGACACGTGGCCATACAGTTTTTTCTTTGGCAATCATGCAAAATTCTTTTGTCATACACAGGTTAACAATTGTGGCATACGGTACTGTGGGTGATATGCGTCATGCATGACCTCTAGATGTTTTTATGCATAATCGAGTATGAATGGATACATGTTCACAATGTCACTGTGTCTGAACACCCGTGCTGTCGCACCTGGCAGTTGGCAACGAGAAGACGGGAGAGAGCAAGTCCTCTCCAAGAGCTCGGCCGCCTTCAATTCCTCTCAACAAATCTTGTCACCCAAACCCACCGGTCTGTGCCAAGGAGTGCAATCACGCCAGTTATGTGAGCCGCGGCTCATGAAATTGTGGCAACGTTCGATCCCATCTCGGCAGATCGGGCCACGGCAGCGCGCAGATCTGAGGCTCCCGCGGTGCCGCTAAGGGCCTGTTTGTGAGAGCTCCACCAGCTCCAGATCCACGAAAAACAGCTCCACTCCACGAAATTTTACCCAAACGCTCCAGCTCCGCGAAATCTGGATCCACCAAAATCCTGGATCTGAGAGCCAGATCCATGGATTTCATGGAGCTCCTCAAGGGGTGCTCCACCGTGGAGTTGGGTGATAATTACCCACCAATGCCAATGGTTACACACCCCATCCCACCAAAAGTGGCCATTCCCACCAAAACCTCAATTTCGTGGATCTGGAGCTGCTGTACAAGCCAAACACTCCATGGTGGGATCCCAGATCCACAGTGGAGCTGCTGCTCCAGATCCACGTTTTCAGTGGTGGAGCTCTCCCAAACAGGCCCTAAATTAAGTTTTTGGGTGGGTTTGGGTCGGCTTAAAGCCGGCTTATGTTCGTACTGTCTACAGTAACTTTTAAACGGTGTGTTTTTTAAGGCATGATTAATAGTAGGGCTGTTCGTTCGGTTTATTCGGTTTATACGGTTCGGTAAATACGGTTTGTTCGGTAAATACGGTTTTAGTATTTCGGGAAATACGATATTTTTTAGAATACGGTGTGGTATCGGTAAATACCATTTTATTTCGGTTCGGTATCGGTTAATACCAATTTTACCAAAGTTCACGCGAATTGCTAAACTCCAATTCTCCATTCTAGTCTTCTAGAATCAGAAATTCATAACAAACTAGCAGTGGCACTGTGGGCTGTGGCAGTCGCCAGTCGGAAAGCAATGCATCACATTCACAGGCTCACAGCAACATACTCCTACACACTGTACACACTACACAGCCAGTCAGCCAGACAGCAATACAGAGTTACAGACACAGTAATAACAATACTGCAATACAGATACAGGCATACCGCATCAGATCCAGACCATCAGTACATCACAGATTCACCGGAGTGGAGATTCATCAGTACATCACAGATTCACAGCAATACATGCATACATCATCAGTACATCAGCATCTCGGACTGGAGTGGAGTCGGGGAGAGCACCGGAGCCCGAGCGGGGAGCGGCCGCCAGCAGAGCCTTGGAGTGGAGGAGCCCGGAGGTCCGGAGGTCAGATACTCGGATTACTCTAGAATAGATCTAGTGAATGGAGAGGAGAAAAGAGAAGACCTGGTGGCAGAGGCGCAGAGGCGCGGAGCCGCGGAGCACCGGAGGTGGTGGACTCCATCTCGCGCTGCCGCCGATGCCGGTATGCCGCTCCGCTCGGGCACCGCCGCCGTCGTCGCGTGCCGTCGCCCGTTCGTTTTTTCCGCGTGTAGAGGGTGAGAATGAATTAGGGTTAGGGTTTCTTCGAGCTTTTATCTCAGCCGCACGCGCGTTTCAACCGTTCGATCAAATCCAACGGGTGATTTTTTGCGGGCCGAGGCGTTTTCCAGGCCAGCTGCGTTTCCAGCCGTCGGATGAGATCCGACGGCGCGCGCGTGTGTTCTCTGGGCCGCGCGCCCGCACGCGTGATTCGGCCCGACCGCTCGGTTTTTCGGTTTTTTCGGTTTTTTGTCGGTTTTTCCCGAAAAAACCGAATTCCCAAAAAACTTGAAATATAAAAACCGAACCGAATACCGAAAACCGGTCAAACCGAGTTGACCGGTTCGGTTCGGTTTTTTCGGGTCGGTTTTTTCGGTTCGGTAATAAAATGCACAGCCCTAATTAATAGGAAGATTGTAGTAAAAAATGTATTGAGTTTCTCTCTCACTTGATACTGTAGCAATAATAAAAAAACAAAGCCGCCGCTTTCATTTTCTTTCCGTTGAAAATTTTTCAAATACAACAAAGAAAAAAACATAAGAAAACGAAGTATTGAGATTTTCTTTGATCTTTTATGCTAACGGATCATACACAGCACGCTCGGTGATGCTTGATATTGCTTTGGCCAGGGACGCGACTGTGTTTCCTCCATGGGACCCACTGAAATAGTGCTCATCTGTTCCTTCACGTCAAGGTAAAAAAACATTGCAGCACCTACATTCAATGTGACGTGCCAGTGGGACCCTCGCTTACACCTCTGCTATCTAGTCTTCGTCTTGCTTGGACGTGACGTAGCTCTCTGTTGACTTCAGATAACGTATTATTTGAGTTGTGTCACGTGTGTAGACTCATATTGGTCAGTTGAAAAGAATTTGTACCTAGAAATGATATTACTTTGGTTTTTGCATGTGTAAGATAACTCGAAGGTGATCGTGGTCTATAGCGAGGATCGGGAGATGGCTTGGTGCAAAGTCGTGGTCTAGAGGGTTAAGGATGTTGGAGGACATGGTCGTGATCGAGTTGGGCGTGTGAAGATCAAAGATGGATGATAAGTGTTGGATCTACGAAGGTGCGGTCCAGAGACTACAATACGTGACAAAAGTTGAAAACCCCGTATTACGTAGGGGTTTCAGGACATTTATTTGTTGTAATTGGATAAGAACTCATGGTTAGGCTCTAAACTATAAATAAATATAGCGTTAGGTGCTAACCCCGAGGCTAGATAGATGTAATTTTTGTGCTAGGCTTTGAGGTGTGGCAGGAGGGTACTTTGTAGCCATAAATATAATGATTCAGTAATAAAATTTTTTAGATCTATTCAAAATTCATCAATGTTTCAATCTGCGTCTTCAGCCTCATCTTCATGCACGGCTCCATCGAAATCAACAGAGAGCTACATCACATCCAGGCTAGACGAAGACTAGATAGTAGAGGTGTAGGCGAGGGGTCCCGCGGGCACGTCGCATCGAGGGCAGGTGCTACGCTGTGTTTTACCTCGACGTGAAGGAACAGATGAGCACTGTTCCAGCGGGTCCCATGGAGGAAACACGTGCGCATCCCTAGCCGAAGCAGTATCAAGCATCGCCGAGCGTGCTCTGTGTGATCCGTGAGCATAAAAGATCAAAGAAAATATCAACACTTCATTGTCTTACGTTTTTCCTTTGCTATGTTTGAAAAATTATCAACAGAGAGAAAATGAAAGCAACGACTTTGTTTTTTATTATTGCCACAATACCAAATGAGAAAGACACATTAGTGCTCATGATCATCCATCTGAAAGCGACATCTGCTACAGTAGTTGCTACAATACCAACAAATAATATATTTTTTTCTTTTTTCTCTTTTGTTGTCTTTTGTTTTTGTGTCCTTACTGTGTTGGCTGGTTGGACAATCAGAAACCAATAGATTTGAGAAAAAACTTTCACTGTGAATTGCAATCATTTACCTTTGTCTGATTGTCATTGACGATACTACACTCTAGGATGTGACTTTCTGATTCTAGTTAAGGTAGGGCGATGAAATATCCGCTAGGTGCAAACATAGTACCATAAAAGAAAAACGGGACTAAATAATGTGGATATATAGTAACTAAGGGTGATGGTGTACAAGCGTCACTGTAGGTTGAAAAGCCCCAAAAATTCAAATAAAATTTTTCCTGAATTTTTGCTGAATTTTTGAGTGATTTTTGTCAACTTTCCCTTTCTGGAAAGTTTCCCCGGAAACCGCTTTCCTCTCTCGGCCTTTCCGCCTTCCTCTTCTCCTTGGCGCCCCTTCTTCTCTTTGTCTCCCTCTCCCCGTTGGCGCCCCCTCTCTTTCCCGCTTCCTCCCTCGCGCACCTATCCCTCCACCACCTCCTACCAATGGACTAGATTGGGCTTAGATGATGGCCAATCAGAATCAGCTTATTCAACTACTGGTGCAGACCATCAATAACCCTGCACAACATGCTCCACTAGTACCAGCTCAAGCTCCACAGCCAATACTACCTGAATTTATGAGGTTGCGTCCCCCGACCTTCTCCAGCAGCGCTGACCCCATGGATGCAGATGACTGGCTTAGAGTCATAGGCAAGAAGTTGGACATCATCCAATGCAGTGACCGGGAAAAAGTCTTATTCGCCTCTCATCAGTTAAACGGACCAGCGTCAGAATGGTGGGACACTTACACCGCTGCTCATGCCAACGCACAAGCCATAACATGGGATGAGTTTGTGCGGAGTTTTCACAAAGCTCATATCCCAACCGGCACCATCACCCTCAAGAAAAGGGAATTCTGAACTCTGCGTCAAGGAAGCTGCACCGTGAATGAATATCTACGGAAGTTCAACCAATTGGCACGTTACGCGCCAGAGGACGTCGCTACTGATGAAGCTAAGCAGGAAAGATTCCTTGAAGGACTCAATGATGACCTGTCGGTTCAACTTCTCTCCAATGACTACATTGACTTCCACCAGCTTGTCAGTAAGGCGATTCGCCAAGCGTCCAAGCACCAAGAAATGGAGAATCGGAAAAGACGGATGAACGCCCAGGACATGAACACCAGAAGTTTTCCCAAGATCAGAAGGACTCCACTACAGGCCAACAGATTTCAGTCTTCATCTTCAACTGAAGAACAAGTCCAGACCAACACTTTCCTCAACACCGAAGACAACAAAGCCCTGGCAATTGACTTCCCAAAGGACTCAAACCCTGCAGCAGGAGTCACTTGTTTCAACTGCCATGAGACAGGGCATTACGCCAACAGTTGCCCCAAGAAGCAACAGGTAGTGAAGAATGGAATACAGGGAGCACCAACTGCCAACCACCTTCAAGCAGGAAGAAAAAAGCCCCAGAAGTTCGTGAAAGGATGACTGAATCAGATCTCGGCAAAAACCATGCAGGGTAAGATCCAAACCCATTTCTTTGCTAGCCCGTGCGAATCTCGGGGACGAGATTCTTTTAAGGGGGTAGATTGTAACAGCCCAGGTTTTTAATAAAATAAAATAACTAAAGAAATAAATAAAAATTAATTAAAATAAGTATTTTGGTTGCCTAAAGTTTAAATTTGGATTTGCTCTGAATTTCTGTTTTTGAAAAAGCTGGATTTGAAAAGCATTTTAAGAAAAACCTTAAATAAAATGATATTTTGATTTTATGTAAAAATTCTATGTCAAATTAAGAATTTGGAGTTGTTTGGAGTTTATTTGGATTTATTTGGTTTCCTGGATTTTTTTCTGAGTTTGAAAATGTATTTTGAAATTAGAAAGTATTTTAAAGTATGAAAATTAAATACCAAAATTAGTTGGAAATATTTTTATTAAGTCCAAAATGTATCCAGGAGATTCTCTGAATTTGTCTGGAATTTTTGGAGTTTATTTCATATTTTTCTGAGGCCAATTGCATTTCTTAGCAATTTCTGAAAATCCAAAAAAATCAATATCCAAAAATAAAATCCCCTCCTCCCTTTCCCAGCCGCCACGTGGACGGCAGATCCCCGCCACGCCGCTCGCCCGGGTCCGCCTTCCCCGCCTCCCCGCTTGCCACGCGTGCGGCCCGGATCTTGCCACCCAGCCAGCCGGCCCATCCGGCCCGTCCGCCCGCGCCCCCACTCCTCTCTCTCTCCTTCTCCCGGGCCCCGCCTGTCGGCGCCGCTCCCCGCTCCCTCTCTCTCTGCGTCTCCGGCCCCACCTGTCGGCACGCGTTTGCCCGCCTCCGTCCCTCTGCCCGCGGGCCCGTCCGTCAGCCGCGCGTCGCCTCCCCCTCTCGCTGCGCGTGGGCCCCACCGGTCAGGGCCTCCTTCCCCGTGCCCCTTCTTCCTCCTCTCGCTCGGCTGCGCCTTCACCGCCGCCATTTGCGCCGCCACCCCGCCCGCCGAATCTCTCCCTCTCTTTCCTTCCCCAATCGGTCCGCGCCAGCCCCGCCATCCCCGCGCCCGAATCCCGCCGTCTCCGCGCCGTGTCCCCCCTAATCCCCGCCATTTCCCGCCGCCCCCGCGCCATCTCCGGCGAGAAATCCGGCCCGCCTCCGCCCTCCCCGACCCCTATAAATACCGCCCCGGCCTCCCCACTCTCCGCACCACCTCCCCCTCCACTCCCCTCTCCTTCCCGGCCGCTCCACCGCCGCCGCGCCGAAGCCCGTGCGCCTCCGCCGCCCTTTGCTCGCCGCCGGCCATCTCCCGCGCCAGCCGAGCTCTGCGACAAGGTGAGCCGCTCCCCTCGGCCCCCCTCTTCCCATTCCAACCCTCGCCGGCCGCCGCCATGCTGCCGACCGCCGGCGAGCTCTCTCCCCGAGCATCACCACCGGCCGGTCGGCCACCCCCGCATGCCATGCCCACGTGGCAGTCTAAGTGGCACCCGGTGGCCGCCACGTCGGTGCCGTCCCGCCTCGTCGTCTGCCACGCCACTGCCCCGCCACCTCAGCGCCTTCCCCCTCCCGTGGGCTCGGTCCATGGACCAAGGCCCCACCAATCAGTAGGTTCCCCTCGGGCTGACGTCATGCTTGCATGATTAATCCGAATTCCCGTAGAAAACTAATTCGGCCGAAAAAGGAAATTCAGTGCTGACGCAATAATTCCAATTTCCTTTAGAAAAATAATTCCAGAAATTCCTCTTTTTTCTTTTCTCTGAATTTAAACTTCCCGGAGCCCGTTCTCCTTCGTCCTAACTCTGATTGAGCCCATTCAAATTTCTAAATTCATCAAAAATTCCCCTCTATCCATTTCTAGCCTCAATTAAAATATTTGAAGTCAATTTGAATTTAATTTGAATTTATTTGATTTTGGTGGGTTATTTTGACGTGTAGACTTCGACGATTCGGGAAATTTCTTCGACGAAGATTCAAACCAAGTTGAAGAGCAAGGAAAGTCACACTCCTTGACCATGTTGATCCCAGATTGCAAATAAAATTATGTTGATTTAAATTATATTGCATGCATAATTTTATTCAATGTATTTCAATTCAGTTTTAAATATAGTTAATGCCTACTTGTTAATTCCTCCATTGTTATTTAATTCCTTATACCTTGTCACCCTAGATCAAACCCTAGTTGGTACATTAGTATTGGCTAGGAAGGCTTTTATATTAAATGCTTAGACTTGCTTAGAAATACTCTTGGTTTTGTGATACTTTTTCACATAAAATGATAAGCTTTTGAACTGTATTCTTGACTTCGGTGAGTCAAGAAGGATTATGAAACATTTTCAAAATAAAATATAAAACTGGTTTAGACTTAGGCAATTGGTTAGAGAGGTGGGTGCAGGCATGCCCTGTTGGTTGGAGCCGCAGTGGTTGATTGTCGTGCACAGGGGTATGTGGTTGAGCCTAAGTCGGATTAAGGACCGGTCTGTGAGCTACTGTTGCAAAACCCTATCGTACTACCACAAGGCTGGTATGGGACAGCTCTGGCTGAATAATTTGCGAGTTCCAACCCGGGTCATGTTGTAGGATGAAAGTGAGCGTGGTGTAGGCCATGAGAAGTCTCACTCGGATCAAGAGGGGGTCCCGGTCTGGTGGATTCCTTACTGGGGTGAAACCTTAGAGTTGGCTTGGCCAGGTTGAAGGCTTTGCATTGTAAAGGCCTTTCACGACTCCTCGCCGCACACCAAAGAAAGTGTGTAAACCGGTGGCAATATGGGATGATCGTGTCTTGTGGGTAAAGCTGTACAACCTCTGCAGAGTGTATAACCTATCCTGGATAGCCGTGCCCACGGTCATGGGCATGCCGAGTAAAAGTTTTTCATGGATTAGACTTTGTTTTTCAAAAATGGTTTCGAAAACCTTGTGGATGGATGGAATCCATGAGAGATGAAAACCTTATGGATGGATGGAATCCGTGAGAGTTTGAAATCTGGTGAATGGATGGAATTCATCAGAGTTGCGCAGTGAAAGCGTGTGGATGGATGGAATCCATACGTGATCTTTTGGAAAAGATGGTCCAGGTGGGATGCCCGTGGATAGGTTGGTGTTTGGTCGGAGCCTGCACTGACGGTAATATTTTCAATTACAAGTCCTGTCTTTACGTATTGTATTAAATTCATCATTTTCAATCTATTTATTATATTTCATTAAATGGTGTTTTATGCAAATTAACCCTATGAGCCTTCCATTGAAGCCTTTATCATTATATTGCATTTCTCCGTGTGACTTGCGGAGTACAAGTTTGTACTCACGTTGCTATCTCCACACAGAGGAAGACGTCTTCGACTACGATGAAGACCAGAACGAGTAGGCCACGTCTTGCAGTTGTTTGCCTGTGGGCAGGCTTGGGCTTCGTCTTTTCAGCTTCGCTTCCGCAGTTTCTTTTGCAGTACTTTTGCCAATGTGCGATGATGTAAACGCTGGCCATAAGGCCGTACTCTTTAAATTAAATAAATATCATTATGGTCGATATTTATCTTTGTTGTTCACTGTGTGCACTAGCTGATCCTGGACTAGTGCGATTTACACAGAGGATCCAGGAGTTGTTGCTCCGGGTTCCGATAGCTGCCCTCGTCGCGCTGCCGTCACCGGTCGCCAGTCCCACGCCATGTCGCCCGCGACCGTGTCGCCCCGTCACCTCGCGGCCCCACTCGTCAGCCCCGCCGCTTCTCCCTCCTCCGCGCGAGAGCGCGCCTTCGCCTGTGCCGCTGCCCACCTGCTCCCACTCCCCACTCTGCCATTACTCCTGCTCAGCGCCCCGTCACACCTCCCCTTCGCTCGAAAGCGACCCCGTGCCCACTCCCGCACCTTCCCCAGGCCGCCTGCTATTTACTGTCACACAAAATCTTTACTCTACTAAGGTTGTGGCCGTGGACCGGTAGATTTCAAAACTCGGAGTAGGGTAAGGTGGTATGGGACACCGTACCGTAGGGTGGTAGTGCGAGCGTGCACAAGTCAGGGTAAGAGCGTTGTGGGAAACTACGAGACAGTTTTCGCCCACCGCTTTACCCTAGGGTGGAGGTTGCGAACCTCATGAAAATGTAAGAACTAGACCCTTATACCGAGCAAATGACATGATGACCGCTCAACCACAGGCGTTGACTTGTCAACCCTGGTTAAGTACCTGCTCAACCTAAGTGAAGCCCTACATTGGGAGTCGGTGCGGATCGCGAATCCGGACTAAGTCAACGATAGGACCCCAAACTCGGGCCCGATGTTCTGTGGTTGCCAATGAATACCCGAGGGTGTGTGGACCCCGAACCTATCGGGTGGAGTGTATACCAAGGGTTGAGCAGCGAAAAGACCCGGTTCCTTAACTCAGTCATGAGGGTTAAGGGTGCGTGTGGGTAAAGTTGAGCAACTCTGCAGAGTCAATCAAATTGTATTCGAATACGCCGTGCTCCCGGTTAATGGAGCTGTGTCACTTGGGTGATTCCAGCTGCGAAGCTTAAGTAGTATTTACAATGTTTTAACTGGACTAGTTGTTTAATTATGTTTTCATGAAAACCCCATTAATCTTAAGAAGTAGTTGTCCGTTTTTGAACTTCTAAAAATGTTTACAAATAAAACTGCATCCACTCAAAGTTAATAAACCAAATATACACCCTTCCTTTGTTGATCCGTGCAAGTAGCTAAGTTAGGGTTTTCCCGTTGTGACTTGCTGAGCTGGTTAGCTCATGGCTTGTTGAACCCTTCAGAGGATCAAGACGTTGGTGAATGTCTCCCCGTTGAGGAAGCCCCTGAGGAGCCTTTCTTCGACGAGGACCCTTGGTTCTAGGTCTCCGCCGCGCTCGAGTTTTCCTTGGAGCTTTTGTAATGTAATATACTTTGAGCTTGCACGCCCCGCTGTAGTTAAACTGGGTTGTTAAACCTTATGTGAAATATATACTGGTCTTTTGTTGTAAGCATGTGATAGTACACTCTTGCGCGACGTTCCATAACTGTTTAAGCATGAATAGTTGTGGAATGCTATGTCCTAGACGTCCCGGGAAACGGGGGCGTTCGCTGTTTTTCTACGAAGTCCTGTGACAAGGTGTAAGGAGCAATTGTGCTGGACCTCTTGCCACTAGGCTCGCGTGGCTAGCTGGTCCTGGAGGACAGCCACAGCATCCCAGATGGCGTCATCGCACACGCCCGATGTGGGGTGTGCGACAACCCAACTTTTCATATTCCCGTGTGCGCGGCGCCCTCGTTGGCAGGATGCGACGGCCGGACGCCTGACGGGCACGGCCGACGTGATGACTGACCGGTAATTGGTGCAGGATGCCAGCAGCTTGCGGTGGTGACTCGACTCCTTTCGTCGCCAGCCACACCACGACCATCATTCCGTACTTGTCCTAGGCTTTAGTAGCGCGCGGGCCTCGCGGCTCCCACGCGGCCACGCCGTGGAGCCGTAGCGCGGCGCGCGCCGCGCCGGCACCCTTCATTTCGGTGGAAGAGAAAAACTTAATTTAGCGGCACCGCGGGAGCCTCAGATCTGCGCACGGCCGCACCCGGTCTGCCGAGATGGGATCAAACGTTGCCACAATTTCACGAGCCGCGGCTTACATAACCGGCGTGATTGCACTCCTCGGCACAGACCGGTGGGTTCGGGTGGCAAGATTTGTCGAGAGGAATTGAAGCGGCGGCCGAGCGCTTGGAGAGAGGACTTGCACTCTCCCATCTTGTGATCGGTTCGGCTGAAAACCTCATAGTTTATGGCTGAAAACACTGTAGCTAGCTGAAAAAAGCACTGTAGTTGACAGAGACTTATTTACTATAATTAAATTTAAAAAAATTAAAAATAGAAAAAACATATTAGCCCATCACGTATAATGTAAACAAATACGAGGAAAAAAGAACCGGTAAAAAAACTCAAAAAAAATCAAAAGTTCAGAAAAAGACGAAATTTATGAATAGTACAAAAATAAACTGAAACCAGAAACTGAAACCATATTGATCAGGGTATTCTTCTTGTTGCCAACTGCCAGGCGCGGCGGCACGGGTGTTCAGACACGGTAACATTGTGAACATATATCCATTCATACTCGATTATGCAGAAAAAAACATCTACAGGTCATGCATGGCGCATGTCACCCACAGTACCGCTTGCCACAGTTGTTAACCTGTGTATTACAAAAGAATTTTGCATGATCGCCAAAGAAAAAAAAACTGTATGGCCAAACCAGCCGATCGGAACCCCTTCTTGATCTACTCAGCATCGGACCCTCCTCCACCACCTTCGCTACGTGTACGCTCGGTCGGCTAGATATCCCTCACGGCTTCCACGAGGACGGCGGCGGCGGCGTGGCGGGGAACATGGGCGGCACGGCGGAGAACATCGTGTTCTTGTCGACGGCGCCCACGCCCGTGCCGCGGCCGCTGTTGGTGATGGCCACCAGGGCGGCCACGAGGCCGGCGTTGCCCACCATCGTCGGCTCGTTCTGCCCGAAGGTGTTGCGCGAGTCCTTGAACGCGTCGTTCTTGTCCGGCCCGCCAACCATCGCGCCGGTGAGCAGGTTCGGGTCGTTCTTCTTGGTGTCGCGCCACTTGTACCCGCCGGTGCACGAGTACTTGACGCCGTCGTGCGGCGTCGACGCCCCGCGATGGTGCAGGTGCCTCGGGTACTTCTTGCCGTACCCCAACACGTAGCTCATCTTCTTCGGGTTATCCCCAAGGATGTAGTTGAGCTGCGCATTGTACGTTTCACGAAACAAAATTCATCGTCAGAAACTTACGAATGCATTCTTCAGCAAATTAACTCTCCGATCCATATGATGTTTGTCATTTAATTACCTGAGACTTGGCGAAAGCGCGGAGGTCGTCGGTGGTCATAAAGTTGGGGCCGCAGTACCATCCAGGGACGTTGACGGACTCCATGTAGTCGGCGTAAAGTGAAGCTAGGAAGGAGTTGGCCACGACGTACTGCAGCGGCTGCCCCTTGCCGTGGTTGAAGAGGGCGAGGCCGCCCCTGGTGAAGTTGAAGGCGGCGAACTTGGGGAAGTACATGCACATGTTGATGCTGGTGGCGTTGTGGTATCCCGAGAGCGACTCCTCGTAGGGGTAGCCGGGGTTGAGGAACATGCGCAGCCGCGACAGGAGCAGCTGGGCGCCGGGGAGCTTGTTGTCCCAGCTGAACACGGAGAAGTCGAGGATGCTGAAGAAGGCCTTGGCGTTCTTGGGCAGCCGCGGGTCGGTGGCGAAGGTGATGTAGCTGTTGTTCCCCGTGGCGTAATACATCCAGGCGGCGCTCCACATGTACTCGTCCCAGTAGCTGGTGGAGTTGTAGTAGGGTTCGATGTACTGGTTGCCCTTGGAGTAGGGGGTGCGGTGGCCGGATTCGCGCGCGAACTTGTACACGGTGGCCGCCCCGTGGACGAGCTTCTTGGAGTAGGCGGCGTTGTCGCGGAACACGATGGAGGCGGCGGCGAGGGCTGCCGCAATCTCGCCGCCGAGGTCGGGGGCCGAGGTGGCCATCTGGACGGGGCGTGGGTACGCCATGTCCTCCGGCCGGTTCCAGCAGTAGTGGTCGTCCGGCGTGCTGCCGTTGACCTTTGCTATACCCACCTGCAGGAGCAAGAACGAGTCATGTCAATACTGCTTGACACCAAGGGAAGGACGGCTTCACACCAAGCCAAGGTGAGCCTCAAATCAACAAGTGTAACTGATACTGTTGAGCTTGTGATTGTGAATCCAGCGTGAGGGAATGTGAAATGTTACTTCTTTGCCAGTGTCTCAAAAATTTAAGGGTATTGATAAACATCATCCGGATGTTTTCTTTCTAATTATCATCCAGATTTATGATCTTTGTATTAGAGATTCAACGGTCACGAATTATCCCCACCCCCTCTAAAAAAATCCCCACCCCCTCTAAAAAAATCCCCACCCCCTCCAAAAAAAATCTCCCGCCTCCAAAAAGAAAGGGGCCGTTGGATCTCTAATCCAACGGTCTGAAATTTGGATGATTGTTAGGAAGAAAACATCCGGGTGATACCTATACACACCCGAATGTTAAAGGTCTATTAAGCTAAGACAGATCAGATCTCAACAGCCAAAATTAACTGCTAGGCCCTGTAGCATTTGGCTACTTTCGATTGTCTCTTGTTGTAGATCACACAATGGAGGAAGCAAACAGTAGTGACTATAGTATTCTTCTAGGAACATGGCATGACCCACTCTGCACGTATAGATGATTGGGTGTTGAACCTTAATCTATTGAGCTGGTGTGGTGGAGTCAAAGGTTGTCAGGTGTGCCCATCAACCCTTCTTGTTAATGGAATAAGTTGTTCTGGCCAGTTGCATTGTTGCATATCAAAGTCTTTTTCCCTTTCTTATTTTTTTACTCAACGGATCCAGAAGCGTCGCTATGGTGAAACCTACTTTCAGAACTACAGTTAAAATGCCATGACAAATTTACAGCTTCTTGCGCTCAGAATTTCCCCTTTTTTCCTTGTCTTTTAACGGACGCAGTCAAATACTCTACATGTTTTCTTGATTCCATATATTGACTCATACTTTATAGTGGCGCAGAACCGAATTTCCATGGTGCAATTTTCAGCATCTGACAATTTGAGTTACCTGACTGTAGACTTTGTTGATGGTGGAAGCAGAGGAGTTGAAGGTGAGAAGCAGATAGTCGGTGCCCCATTTGATGAGGTCCCTCACATGGTCATACTCCCCAATGGCTTTGTACTTGGCGCTGTACTCGATCACCGACCAGCTCAGCAGGGTCATGGAGAACGCCATCGGGAAGTGGAACTTTATGTTGTCGCCGGCGTCGTAGTAGCCACCGACGAGGCCGCCCTTCACGTCCGTCAGGTCGGAGCCGTCCGACAGGCCGGAGTTTCCGCGCCACGGGACGCCGTTGTTCTTCGGAAGCCGGCCGGCTGTCACAGAGAAGAGGGGCAAGATGTTGTGAGATTGATGATCCAGTATCCAATTTTCTGACTAGACCTGATTAATCTTGCAAGTTAATAAACTGAAATTTCAACACGCAAATCAGAATTAAATGACTAGACTATTATGCACAAACGGTACATAACAGACCATTCGGCAAGATCTAGAGTAGAGGTATTCGGCAAGATCTCTACACACTCTGATCAACATTCTGAAGCCAACCGTGTTTTGGGCTAAGTTAAAGAATGGATCAATTGGCTGGCCGACATGTGCGTGTACGTGCCAAGATTCACCTAGCGAGGGTAATTGGAGCTTGGGAGATCCTCTCCATACCAGCTTGTCACTTTCTGCAAAGGTGCAGGGACAGGGAACAGGACAGAACATTCCATTTGTGTGGTTTCAGTTTTACACAGACGTCCTGTTTACAAATTGGGAAGTCCCATAAACCAAAGCGCTATCAAGTATCAACCATTCGATCTCATCCACAGTGGTGCAAAAACGCACCATTAAACACGCAATGCTTTCTGTCGTACACTCCGCCCTGCCCCTCCAACCCGTCGTTCGACAAGGGTGGCACCGGCCGAAGGAAGAGGCTACGGAAGCGGCCGCGCCACCTTGCTCATCCGACTGCTGGTTGCCGCGTCGCACAACACCTTGCCCCTTGCCGGTCTAGAGAAAGAGGGGGGAGCGAGAGGAGCATGGATGCAATAGTTGCTGGCTCCAGTCACAGGAGACAGGCAAGCCACTGGAGAGGCAGGAGCTGGAATGTGAGAATGGGGATTGGAGGGTGTAGGCTTGGTGGGGGAATGGATGACAATGAGATAACTAATTCAATCTGGCACTACAAAAATCTCAAAGTCGTAACAATTAGTTCATTTGCTTGCAACAAATTTTTGCTCCGATGCAACAAACAAAATTGTGCAACAAATTTGACCTATTGAGGCAACAATAAAAGAACTTATTGCAACAAAATTGAACCTTGTTGCAACAATAAAGAACCCCACTGAAATGTACGTAATATTTGACATCAACAATATTTGAAGAGAGATGCTCCATCGGCAGATGGATGGGAATAGTATTGGATAAGGTTGAGAAAAGCGGCTGCATTCAAGGTACAGCTATGGGAGTGAGTGCGTCGTCCGATACAAAGTATGAGTCGTATCAATTCCCTTACAAATTACTATGCGGGGGTTGGATTTGCCCTTCTGCTTGGGACTTGCACTTAATATCAAAGGTAAAAACGAAAATTATTTCTGCTGATGTCCGCAGATTTCTACGCAAATTCCACAGCTCAGCACAAGGCACGTTCGCACACGTTTCTACTTTCTACCGATCAAAGATCGTCGCTTTGGCAAAGATGAAAGATTCATTCTAAACCAAGAGGTCATCGTTATGCAAATGCAGTATAAAGAAGAGATCATCAGGAGGAAGCTTTTTTTGTTTTGTTGGCGACTTTGTTGCGTGTACTCACATTTCTGGGCGTTGAAGAAGAGGAGCGCCTTGTGGAGCGCGTCGGTGTACTGGTCGGCGGGCGGCGCGTGGGGCTTCTTCTTGGGGATGAACTTGGCGATGATTACGGGGAGGCCGATGAGGACGAAGGCGGCGACGAGGCCCCAGAAGATCCACCAGAGGAGCTTGCGCTTGACGACGACGCAGCCGAGGTCGACGTACTTGTCCTTCTTCTTGGCCTCCGGCGGGCCGAGCAGCCAGCTTTGCTGCGTCTCGTCCAACTGCTGCAAGTGCTGCCGAGCGGACAGCGCGCCGCGGTCGAGATCCATGTTGCGGCTGTGGTCGTCCTCCGCCCCGTCGGCGGCGGCGATATCGAACGACCCGCCCCAGGCGTTCCCCGAGTACATGGTGAACGGCCGGCCGCTGCGGGGGTTCTTGGTTGTTGGCTCGCGCGCGCGCGGGGCTCGGTCGATCAGCACGTGAATGGGAGGCGATGCTCTTCTTGGCGGTGGTGGGTCGCGGAACCCGGGGGCGGGGTGAGGAGCGGTGGCCGGGTGGGGGAGTTTTGAAGAGGAGGGGAGGTGGTTGACTTCGGGGTCGCCGGGGGGGGGGGGGGGGGGGGGGCGTGACCGTGTGGGGGAGGGAGGGAAAACGAAGGGTGGCTTGGGTTTTCTGCACTGATTTTTTTTTTCTCCTTAGTTTCACTGCTTACGCTTCAGGTACCAACAGGAAATGAAATTTTGTTTTTTTTCTTCTTTTTTGTGTGTGAGTGTATCGATTCATTTGATTTGGAAGGCAAAGAGCAACCAATACACAAGGATCCTTTATTTGACAGATCGGTAGAATTACGATTCTACTAAATTTTAAAATCGTATGTATTTTATATAACAATTGAATTATGTTTCCAAATATACAAGTTTGTAGTACAAATTTTGAATTTTTATTTTATTTTGTAAATTTGGGTACACTTATTTATGTCACATTTAATTAGACTTACTTTTTGAACCTTATATAATTATGTTTTTTATAAATTAATCGTTTAAAAGTTCAATATGTTAACGTTAATATTCTTTACCATAAAGCAACAAGTAAAGAGCAAAAAAACCAAATTAAACTATTGTAACTTAAATTAGCAATAGGTAATATTAAGTTTTATACGCTGATATAGTTTGCTGTCAGGATAATGATTTACCCGATCCTAAGTACGATCCAACCTGATTCTATGATATCCTATCTTTAGGATCATGATTCTATAAAATTCCAATCCATATATCAATTTATATTACGATTCTACAATCTGTATCATGATCCTTATAACCTTACAAATACATATACATATTTTTATGCTACTGGGGACTTTAGAAACACTCAATAGCTTTGTTAAGAGCCCCATAGTGAATTAATTAGTAACAAGCTTCCCAATAAATGGTGCAGTAGGGAGAGAAATGGTGCAGATAGTGCACTATGCAGTCACTATTTTTTTTCTTGGTTTCATAAAATATCTTGATACTTAGGAGTAACAAGTTTTTTTCTCTCTCCCCTCTCTTTTTTTTCCACCTCACTAAAAAGCTGATATGGCATAGATATAGTAACAAAATAAGATAACTGTTGGGAGTGCCACAATTAATACAGCTTGCCCTATTTTGTATATGTCACTTAATGGTTAGATTAGAACTTTATATTGTTTTTATTAGATCAAGTAATGTCTTTGTCAATTATAAAAATCACCTAACGTGCTTGCATTAGATGCATTGAAATACGCTCCAAGCTATAGACTAGCTTTTGTTAAAAAAATACTCCCCCATAATATCCCCTCCAAATAACTTCTGCTTCTCGCTTCTTAAACACGTCGACTTTTTAATTTTACTTTTTTTTGGCTTTTTTCTTTTTTTATTGTCTATGATGATATATTCTATATTTTTAAAAATTTAATTACTTAAAAAACTATCAGTTATTATAGTGTAATTGTAATTGTTACAGAAAAAAGTTAACTTAGAAACCTGCTGTTCTAGAGCACTACCTAAAATTACTTATTCGCAGAGTAACATTGCGCGTCTCTTCCTTCCGTGCGCACATGGATTTTGACCTCGAGAGTTGTGTCCGCCGTGTATCCGTCGCACTGCGTTTGTCAATTCAATCGCCCAATTTATCTGCTCCGCGTTGGAGGTGTCGTCGGAGCCTGTCCGGTAGAGACTGCCCTGTGGATTGCGATGCGTTGTTCCCGGGGGAGGGCAGCCTGGGCAGATCGCAGGCAAGGACAGACAGCGACGGCGTACTTGACTCCAAGACGCTCCAAACCGAGTGAAGATCAGAAGAGAAGGGAAAAAAAACCATTGCTTTCTCATTCCATGTGTGTGTTCGTGAAGGTATGCGGGTCTGTTTTTTCGGCTGCGGTTTATAGTTTTATGTTAAAATTTTTAAATTTTGTCTGTTTATAGTACAGATTACGGAGAGACAGATACTCATCTGCGGTTTTGGCTGGTACAGATGTTGGGCTTTTAACGTGTAGATTATTTAACTTGTAGACCCCGTCTTGAGAAAATACCCCGTTTGAAAGTTTGATACTGCAGCAAAAGCTAAAAGCAGTCAGTTTTTGACTTAAAGAACATGTCCATATATTCTGCTCCAGGACGAGTGGTGGGCTCACCTGGTGGGGTATATGCCGAATTTTTTGTATTTAAGCCATTTTTTTGAAAAATATTCACATTTAGATCCCTGGTGGTTTTAATTCCGTTTTTGGACCCAGGGGGTCGGAGCCGTGACCCACGGCGCCGAGGTAACACGTCTCGGCGCCGTGGTCCATGGCTCCGAGGTCGCAGGCCCACTCCAGCCTGGTGGCCTGCGTGGCGCTGACGTGTCAGCACCTCGGCGCCGTGGATCGTGGCTCCGAGCTCGAAGCCGTGGGTCGTGGCGCCGAGCTCGGAGCCGTGGGTCGTGGCGCCGAGCTCCCTGCCACGTCTGCAGACACTCGGCGTCTAGGGTTTGCACCGATCAGGCTTTACGTTGTCGCAAAAAAAATTACTAGTTGTATTTTGTTAATTTGAACTGTAATGATTATAAGTTTTGTTAATTTTGTAGTTGTGAATTACAAAACAATTTGAAAAAATTATAAAACAAGTTTATGTTGATTGGCTCGTTGTAGATGCATAAAAAAATATGGTAATTTTTTTTAGGAACGATTGTGCGTAGAACGGTCGATATATAAAATGGTAAGTGTCTTTTAAGGTTTGATTCCCGTGGTTTTTGCAAGGTTTGTTATTTTGTAGTTGTAATATGGGAACGAATCTGATGAAGTCGTAATAAAAATTTATGTTCATTGCAGGTTGGACATGCAAACCAAATTAAGCTAATTTTTTTTGCCGAAGGATTGAGCGTAGAAATATCGATGCATATAGTGGTAAGTGATATTTCGAAGGTGAGTGATATTTTGACATGGCAGGCATGTGGCATGTGTGCAACTCTGTACTTCTAATGTTCAGAATTCCACCACTAGTCCTAACATGCATGCCTTAGGGAAAATAACTTGCTGGGTCTATTACATTTTGTCTATTGGGTATAGCGTGGTTGTTTCCCCTTTTTGTCACGCCCTGAAGATGGCTCCGCTGCATCCTTCTTCCTGTCACTCTTGGTCTTGAGAGCTGCCTCCCGAGCTTGAAGCTCCTCCTCCTGACGCTTGATGGCAGCTTCACGCAGACTTAACTGCTCCCGCCTCCTTTGCAGCTCATCCTCCTTGCCCTTCAGACGGATTTGGTCCACCCTCACGCGACGCTCTTGGTCAAGCCGCATCTGTCGTTCCACCTCGCGAGCCTGAGTCATCTTGACAAAGTATTGTGCTTTGTTTTCCACCTCCACTGCCCGGTTATTTGGCCATGTCGGCGACACCCGATCCACCCATTCGATGAACCTGCAAGCCTATGTGTGGCGTGGTAGATGTCATCGATCAAGTTGAAAAAAGATAACGAGAAACAAATGATTTAGTTGTGGTCGTTACCACGAAGTCGTCATCCAGGTCAGGACATTTGAAGAACCTACGGCCGTATTTGGCTCGTTGTACTCGATCAGTCCAGACTCCCAACATCGTCCTAAAGCCGCAATGGCACTTCGGGCGCTCATGCCACTCCGGCACTCCAAATGGGTCGGACCTCCAGGAAGACATTGTTGTGTAGTAGTATTGTGATGCCTTGAGGAGGAGATGTGGTATGGAAGACATAGGAGGGAGGCCTTTATGTAGGTAGGTTATCTGGTGCAGTGGGCATAGTCCATGGAGAGGATATTTTCGCTTTTCCTGGATTCCAGTGTAGCAATAAATGGCCCTATGTAGGCTTTTCAGAAACTATAGTCTCGTAATAAATTCATAGTTCGTAGCCTTGTCAGAGATTGGACCATTCAAAGCCTAGAAAGCTAAAGACCTACGCCCCTATATGTGTACAGGCCTACAGGCCTACTCCTGTAAAGGCTAAAGACCTACGCCCCTATATGTGTACAGGCCTACAGGCCTACTCCTGTAAAGGCTAAAGACCTACGCCCTATATGTGTACAGGCTAAAGGCCTACTCCGTCACTGCGCAAAGCTGGCATATGCTGCCTCGTTTTGTCATGTCGCTGAGCAAAATCTGAACTCTTTTGTCATGTCACTGAGCAAAGCTGCCCTCTTTTGTCATCTCACTGAGCAAAAGCTGACCTCTTGTGTCATGTCCCTGAGCAAAGCAGGGGCGTGTTGTCATGTCCCTGAGCAAAAGCCTCTTTTTTTGGTGGTCACTGCATTAAGCTGCCCCGTTGGCTATAAGTAGCAGGGTTGGGGTCCCATGACATTGTGAATCGAACAAAGTAGTACCATCTCTTTCGTGGTGAAACATACCATGTCTGAAGTCGAGGGGCCAGTGGGATTTGGGTCACCGAAGGACGACATTCCCTTAGAAACGAGGGATATGTTCGGTCCGCAGTACCGATTGATACCAAGCCGGCGTGCTCAACCACCGTGGCCGAAATGCAGACACAATGAGTACGCGGTCGTCCAGATCTTGGATTCCCCGAACGATGGCGGGCGACGTTTCTTCTGATGCTCACGCTCCGGGGTACAAATTAGTAATGTTACATTTTGTATTGCTTATGGACCCTCGAAGTTTACCGTCATTTTTTGTGCAGATGGCCAAATGCGACTTCTCCCACTGGATCGACCCTCCTCACGAACGGTATGTTGATCGTTATGTGGGTACATTATGGGCTCGAATATGGGACTTGGAGTACCGAATGGAGAATCTCACTGAGGAGAACAACGACCTCCGCGAACAGATGCAACGCGAGAGGGGCAACGAGGAGGTTGTGAATATAGGAAGCTCTTATGATCCCACATGTTGCTGCGCGAACCCGAATCTGTGACCTTCTTCTGTCGCCGACGATCAAATCTGCATGTCACGTAAACCAAACGTTAAAAATAGAAAAAGCTCTGTGCAATTGGATTCCAAGGTTAGAATTGAAATTGCATGCCACTTACTTGTGCAAGGCCACAGACGTGGAGAACTGCGCTACTGGCCACATCTGCCTCATACCAAACTGGCGTGCAACTCTATGTGGCAGGTGATACTCAACAGCATAGAAACAGATAAGAGGGCACCTCTTCCTGTAGAGGGCCTCGTCTATGCTGCATAGTGCGCTGAACTGAATGGCCTCCACCTCCTGCTCGGCGTACGACTCCCACTTAACCTGCATTGAAACAATTTAACGTTTAAGGTCATATACTAACAAATGAAAATCACGAAACCAAATGGAATTAACTTACACTGGAGGCCGTGAGCGCATCTAGCTCGTTCGTGTACTCTAGGTAGGCCCTCTTCGTCCGGGCGAAGGGCACTGAGACCTGGTCCCAAAGATATGCAAGTGTCGGACGTCGACGAGGAGGAACCTCTGCGAACCACGGACGAGGAGGCGAAACTGTGGGACGACCAACTGGTAGACGACACCACATCCACAGCTGGAGGAGGTAGAGGCAACCACCTACTGTCGCGTTCGGCGAACTCCAACGACACGCCTCGCAGAGGTGGCGGTAAAGGAACGCCAACACCCCGGAAGCCCAGCTGTACTGCCCCGCCGTGTCCCAGTCGGTGAGGCAGTGGATGTACATCCACGACGCGCTGTCCCCCGTTCCGTCGGGGAAGAGAACGCAGCCAAACAAGTGCATGATCCATGCCCTGCAATTATATGTGAAATGATATTAAATCAAACTATGTCAATTTAATCAAAAAGCTCGATTTGTACGACGAGTTGGCTCGATATCCACCCCTACCTGCAGTAGTAGGCAACGGTCTGCTCGTCCGCGTGTGCAGGACACTCTGCGAAAGTCTGCCGGAGCCATGTGATCATAACTGCAGAACTGCGATGGACTGCCTCAGCAGGAAGCTCTGTCCCGAGGAAGGCCTCTACTCGGGCTCTCCAACCAGCAGGCACGCACGGTCCGATCACTGGACGGCCGTGAATGGCGACACCAAGTATCTTCTGAGTGTCCTGGAGCGTAATAGTCATCTCACCGAAAGGGAGGTGGAAGCTGTGAGTCTCCGGCCTCCACCTACATGATACAAAAAAGAGGACTACATGTCAGAGAATTTGAGGCGCACATAGCCGACCAACAATGAACATGCAAGTGGAGCAATGGTTTAGGAGAATACCTGTCAATCAGTGAAGTGATGGCCGGGGGGTTCAAGGTGGGCAACCCACGGCGAACCTGGTAAGAGATGGCGTCTAGGCCAGCCCTCTCCAGGAAGGGAGTGTACCTCTCGTCGTACCGCATGTCCAGGAACCCGTCATGGGTTCGAGGACGAAGGATGGGCAGCTCCTGTATAGAATAGACCAATTTATGTAGTTAATGCATCAATATAAACTCAAACTGTACAGGAAGTGATGAAGGCAATACCCCCCCTCCGCGGTGAGCCGTCCTCGGTGGCTCTCCTCGTAGTACTGGTCTAGCAGGTGGAATTGCGCCATCCTACAAAAAAATTGAATTTGTCAGTCCAACATACAAGTAAACAAAAAATTGAACATGCATAAAATATGGAAAGAATAAGAAATTAAATAAGAAACATAGCAAATTACATATGAAAAAATAACTAGACGAACTATGAAACATAACGAATAACAAGCACTCGCACCTGACTAAGTGGCCAATGGCATGTGCGTGAATTGTGGCCAAGTCTACCACATCTGCTACATTGGTTCTGCTCGGGGTTAGTAAGAAAGGGGGTTGCTCTCCCTCGCCTCGTTGTTCCTTGAAGCTGATCCATAACCATCTTGTGTCTCGTCCTTTTCCTGGTTCCACGTTTGTTCCAACGGCTACCCGTATCCGCAATGTATTTGGGCCCGGTGTACGGTGGCCACTCTCCCTCATCCCGATAAGGCTCGAAACGGGGAGACCACGTAAGCACAACGTTGTCAACACTGAACTCCCGAGGTATCTTGCTCTTGTAGTCAAAGTTGCGATGCCTCGCTGCTGCCACATAATGAGAACATGGAAAGTGGTACTGCCTCGGTTTACCACATGTGCATGAGAAATCAATAAGGACAACCTTATGCCTCCTCGTCGGCCGGAGCTCTCCATCGGTCGTTGTACCACCCCTTTCTACAACCTCGTAAGTGCCCGTGGAGTTGTCAAAACACTGTACCTCATGTGCCTCAGCCCTCGCCTTTGCCTTTTCAAGGTGACGCTTCGGTTTTGGCGCCCATCTCTCTTGTTTACTCTGTAGCGCCATTGCATGTGTGTATCTTTCGTTGAACCAGGCAACAAGCTTGTAAAAGGTGAATGATACTATAGCATTGACGGGCATACCACGTATACCCCTAAGCAAGTTATTGAAGGATTCAGCCATATTGCTTGTCTGAAACTCGTACCTCCAGCCACCATCGTCATGAGCCCTTGTCCATTTGTCTACATCTCTCATCAATCCCGACAACCACTGTCTACCTTCTGCGGTTGTTGCAGTATTAAGCTGCTCCAACTTCTCCTGGAAGAACTTGACCTCAAGCATTCGAGCGACCTCCTCGAACAGAGGAAAGTTATCCTTCCTACAATCCTTACGGAGTAGATTCTCGGCAAGATGCCGAGTGCACCAACGGTGGTGCAAAGGTGGATACCCCGGTATCTGCTCTTGTACGGCAGCAAGTATGCCCTGGTGTCTATCAGATATGACACCCACCTCCCTACCAGGGCCGACCACGTGCCTCCGAACGAGCCGCAAGAACCATCCCCAGCTGTCTTTGTTCTCCCGCTCAACCAAAGCAAACGCCAAAGGAACCAACGTGTTGTCTGCGTCACACGAAATGGCTATCAGAAGTGTGCCCTGGTATTTGCCAAGAAGAAACGTACCGTCAATGGAGAAGACGGGACGACAATGCCGAAAGGCCTCGATGGACTGAGCAAAGCACCAGAAAGCACGGAAGAATATCTGCATCCCATCTTGAGTCCATTCGTTTGGTTTCGGGACGTACTCATAATGCATGCCTGGATTAACCGCTTTGATTGCATTGAAAAGTGCTGGCAACTGCAAGTACCCATCTTCCCAGTCCCCATATATCATCTTCCAGATGCGTTGCTTTGCCCTCCATGCTTTTCCATACCTTATCTCGTATCCAAATTTCTCCTTAACAATCCCAGCAAGTGTCTTCACCTTCATATTGGGTTCTCCCTTTACTATGTGACACAGTGACTTCGCAATAATGGTAGAGGTCAACTGCCGATGCTTCTGTTTGAGCTTTGCTTCGGCACAAGTGTGTGGGCCAACGATTCTTGTGATCTTGAACTTTCCCGTGTCCTTCTGTTTCCTAGCACAAACCCTCCATTCACATGTTTCCTTCTCGCACACAACTGTGTACCTCCGCTCCACATAAGAATGCATCACCTTGAATGGCCTTTTACGAATCACTGAATACTCCTGCAGCCACCTTCTCAATGCAGACAAGTCCTCAAACATCATGCCCTTCTCAATTGTCATGCTTGAACCGGCCTCAGGAGCATCTAGCAGCTCGCCATCCCTTCCTTCTGCATAAGCCCCATGAGAATGCCTAAGATCGCTGAATTCATGAACTGATGGATCCCGGCCAGGGCAATAACGCCTGATCAGCTCAATATCACTTTCGGTCAGCTCTCCAAAAGGGCGGTCATCGTCAGATTCAACGGCCCTTGCGATCTCGTAATGCTGCAGATCATCCACAATTTGAACATCCACACTATTGGAGTCCCTGCAGACTTCTTCAACGTTGCTAGATGGAGCAACGGGAGGAACACCAACATTATCAGGAATGTCTCCCGCATCATAAGCACGAAAACGATGGGATTGAGACAAAAAAAAGCAATGACGACAAAAGGCTAAAGTGTTGCTCGACACTTACTGGGATGATTCTGGGTCAATCCCATCTCCTGAGGGGCCGCCACGACATCATCAGTCCGACATTCAACTCGAACTGGTTGAGAAATCTGAACCTCGTTTGGGGCAGATAGAGCATCGGGCACCTCAGGCACTTCTTCCACATCCACCGCAAGATCCAGTAACGGAGGGTCAAAGGGTGCCTGATCACCTAGTTCTGGTGAATAACCGTGAGGGGTTGGTTCAATAGACACCTTCCGCACAACAAGGTCCAAACATTTTAACTCATTCCTCATAACCACTTTGACATATTTGTCGCACTCATCCTCACAACCAATTAAGATCAACCGCCTGAGAATTGTGTCTTTCGAACCGAAGTGAAGTAACCCCTCAACTGTGATGCTCTCCTCGTTTCCATGACAATGTAGCTTCTCCCGGGCCCTAGCAACCAACTCACTAAACGACGGCCGATCACTGAACATCAGAGGCACCCTTTGCATTTCAACAAATTGAACATTTCCATAATCATCACTTGTCACACTGCCTCCATGATATAGGGTTACTACGTTGTCCATCTAGTTCATACACAAAACCAAACTCAATACCTTTAAGCGAAATTTTGGATAAATCACATGCATACTTGTTTAAGCAATAAAATATCTAAATGAACCCTTTCCCATTCAAACATCTATATATCTAATACGATCCAGATATAGTCACATGAGATTTTCAGTTATAATATGCAGCCTACAATGTCTTTTTTGGAGTCAAACAGAACCACCAATATTTATCTAGATATTGTATTAATCACACCAAAAGTCTAAAATCATTATGCCTTCTCGTAGGTACCATAGATATGGAGTGAACATTAAGCGACAGTGTGTAACATATGTGGAAAAAAATTCACGATATACTAGAGATTCACCTTGAACGCTTGCGGGGGCCGGGGAGGCGGTGGCGGCCGGGGAGGCGGCGTGGGCCGGGGAGGCGCTGCCGGCCCGGGGAGGCGGCGGGGAGGCGGCGGGGGCCGGGAAGGCGGCGGGGAGACGGCCGGGCCGGGGAGGCGGCGGGGGCCGGGGAGGCGGTGGCGGCCGGGGAGGCGGCGTGGGCCGGGGAGGCGGCGGGAGCCGGGAAGGCGGCGGGGAGGCGGCCGGGGCGGGGAGGCGGCCGGGCCGGGGAGGCGCTGGCGGCGCGAGCCGGGGAGGCGGTGGTGGCCGGGGAGGCGGCGGGGGCAGGAGTCGGGGGCTGAGGGCAGACGCGACGCGAAATGGCTCGACCTGGCCGACTGGGTAAATGCCGCTAGCTCGGCGCCAAGATCCACGGCTCCGAGGTCGGAGCCACGAGTCACGGCGCCGAGCTCGGAGCCGTGGATCACGGCGCCGAGCTTCTGCCACGTCGGCACCACGCGGGTCGCCACGCTGGTGCCGGCCTGGGGCCTCGGAGCCATGGATCACGGCGCCGAGACGTGTTACCTCGGCGCCGTGATCCACGGCTCCGACCCCCTGGGTCCAAAAACGGAATTAAAACCACCAGGGGTCTAAATGTGAATATTTTTCAAAAAAAGGGCTTAAATAGAAAAAAATTCGGGGGTATATGCTGCTTGTAGGCTCTGTTACATGTGATTCGTGGTGCATGAGGACGAAAGAACAAAATTCCTTTTAGCTGTTGTGAGCACGCACTGGCGATCGAGGAAGCTCCCATCGGCTTGTTCCCAGTGATGATTTGGCACCTGTCAGTATTTTAGGTTGGTGTGTTTGTCATGCATGCAGGTGAGGTGTGTAACATGCAAAACAATCTGTCTGCATCCATTTGTTGTTTGATGTGTCTGTTTGTTAATCTCTCCGCAGTAGTGAAACAATGCTTAGTCGGCAGTGTGCTTATGTTAGTAATTCTTTTGAGTATGTCTGTAATAGGATGCCGTCAAGACTTGATTTGTTCAGTAAACAGCCAAAATACAAGTCCTGGATACATGGGCAGGTTCCAAAGGGCTCTCGCACCCCGGCCTGCGGGGTTACTAACAGACATCACTAACTATAACCCATAGAACTAGACGCTGGCAGTTTGTCTGCGTCAATACTGCGCACACTAGCATTGCCATCTTCACCACCGTGATCACTGCAGTATCAGCAGTGATAAGAATTACAAGTGAAAGAATTACAAGTGGAAACTGGAAAGATAACAAAAGTCTAGTGAAAAGAGTTTCCTTTTACATGCTAATTGACGATTTAGAGCAGAGCTTGACAAAAACTGCAAGCTCAACAACCATGTGCGATGTGTGTCGGTCGCTCTCTCTAGCCGAAGATGGAGGGGCACATGGAGCGCGAGATTAGCGATGATTTCTTCCTACTCCTCTCATTTAATTAATCCCAGTGTCATGCGTGTTCAGCCTGGCAAGAGGTTGGCATCAATTATATATGCATCGTTGAAATCTCTATGATTAGTAGACTAGATGTGCGTCTCCTCCTGCCAGTATCGTGCTGTAATTGGCTAGCTACCACCAAGTGACAGCTGTACAGCTACATTTCAACAGTAAGGTCAGTCTAAGTGGGGGTTTTATGAAGTTTCATAGGCATTAAATACGCTGACATGACACTGTATTGATGAAGAGAGAGATGATAAAAGTTTCATGGGAGTAGAGAGAGTTTCATGGGGATGAAACTCTTTTACATTGTTTCCAAAATATGGATGTGTTGGAAACTGGGACATGAAACCTCCACTGAGACTGGCCTAAAGAGATGACAATCATACAAGTATTATGGTATTAAGGGAAGCTCCAATTGGGTGGCTGACGTGTGGGCCTCTTAATATAGTTTGAAAATTTTCAGAGGCAGTTCTTGTTTAGAAAAGCTTAGGATACTGGCATTTGTAAGGTCTAAGCTCTCGATCAATCAGGACTAAGTGAGCGGCATTGGTTAGAGTGACTAACTGAATACTATACAAATGGATTGATTAATGGAGCCATGGAAGGAGGCAGAGAAGGGGACATGCCACTGGTCAGGGGGCTAAAAACTATTGTTATCGGGTTGTTAGCGCAAGCCCGTGGGCAATAAGAAATTCAGACACCGACAAATCGGCAGGAAGCGCAAGCACATGTTGCATGAAGAGAATTTTTCTTCGTCACCGACAGTGGCGACCGCCATGAGCGAACGCGCTCCTGCTTGTTGTAGAATCTGGAAGGAATTAATGGACATTGAAGCTCCTCACCATCCATATCTTAGGGCTCGTTCTCAGTGCGTTGGAAACGCATAAATGACAGAGTTGCCAAGATGAGAGGAACAAAGGTTGCATATGTAGGTGGCAGAACAGAGGAATCACCTTGGTTTTGTAGAGAGAGAGAGGGAAAGCACATGATTAAGGTCCTGTTTATTTTAGCTTCTATAAACAATTTTTCTATAGTATCTAGTTTTTAAATAGTGTATTTTTAAGACGTCTACTAGTTGATTATAATGCATATTGTAGTGACTTCATTGATTTCAGTCAAAATCGCATATGAATGTCTCTCCCTACAAACTAGTACTATTTATAAACAAAAATTAAAAGACATCAACAAAAAACAATACGAAGGTACCTAAGTATTTTTACAAATTTGAGTACCTAGTTAAGTTTTTTTTAGAGGAGAGTACCTAATTAAGCAGTAGGAGTAGATTGGTATAACCATGGCCTGGGCTTTGAAAAGCCCAAAAAACATAAGTTTCGGGTTAGGGCTGGCCCATCGCTATTGGTTTGGTTGTGCGATACGTATGGGCCGTCCTAGTAGGCTCGAGGTTTTCGCTTGGGCTTCTATTAGTTAGACGCTTCTAGTACGCCTGTGCCGTGGCCTTGCAGCCACCTGCGGCTGCACGCCGTCGCCGTGCACCGTGACGTTGCGACGACACCAAGGAGCCGGTGGCGCCGAGCCCCCTCTGGTCTTGGTTCTCCGGCCATTGAGGCGGTCGACGATGGCCCTGAGCTCCCGCAGCGGGCGTACGGCGGAGCCGACGGCGCGCTGCATCCGGTGGGCGGTGGAGGACGCCGAACAGGTAGGGCGTGTCGATGCCCTCGGCCCGCGATGTGTCCCTGCGCGCGTGGCGGTCGAGTGCCTCGTGGATGGCCTGTTTCAGCTCCTCCCCAATGTTGGAATAAACCACACAAGTTTCTGCGTATGTGCGTTGAGTGTGCGTGTGTGTCGTACGCTGCCGTTTGTCGAGGCTTGCGGATAGCTGCGAATGTTGTTGCAGGAGCACCGGCATGGCTCGCGTGATGACCGGATCGTATGCGTGAGGAAACAGCTCGCGTAGAGAATAATCCGGATCGCGAGGAGCTCGGGCGGACGTGCGCGCGAGAGCCGGAGTTAGTTGTTCAGGTGCTGAATAAAGCCGCATGTAAGCTGGTTGTTATTTGCTGTGAGGAAAAACTGAAAAGCCCGGCGTTGAGTCGCTGTCGCGGCGTTCGTCGCCAGAAACCATTCCGTGTGTACTGTACTTCTTCTACCTCGCGTTCGCGTGTGTGTGAGCGTTCCTGGGCAAAGCCTTCATTTGGTATCAGAGCTAGCCTGTGAAGAAGAAGAAGATGGCGTCCCCGCAGAAACTTGGTGTCGCGACAGACCGTGTCGTCATCAACTCTGGCGTGATGGAGCTCCCGATGCTATTGAAGACGAACTACCACGAGTGGGCGCTCGTGATGCAAGTTAACCTGGAGGGCATGGAGCTCTGGGATGCTGTGGAGGCGGGCAAGTCCGAGCGCGCCAAGGATCGGCGGGCGTTGGCCGTCATCTTGCGCGCGGTGCCACCGGAGCTGAAGGCCGGCCTCGCCGTGAAAAAGACTGCCAAGGAGGCTTGGGAGGCGGTCAAGTCAAGGCGGATGGGGGACTCGCGCGTACAGGAGGCCAAGGCGCAGCACCTCCTCAAACAGTTCGAGAACGCGGCGTTCAAGGACGGTGAGACGATCGACGACTTCGCCGTGCAGATCGGCTCCCTCGCCACGGAGCTGCGCGAGCTTGGGGAGAAGATGGAGGAGGAGCGCGTCGTGAAGAAAATGCTGCGGGTTGTGCCGGCGAGGTACAATCAGATCGCATGCTCCATCGAGATGTTCGCAGATTTGAAGACGATGTCGCTCGAGGAGCTCGTCGGGAGGCTGCGCGTGGCGGAGGAGCACTGTGGCAGCGTTGAGGAGGCTGCGGACGGCGTCCAGCGTCTGCTGCTCACTGAGGAGCAGTGGGAAGCTCGCCGGCGCAGCGGCAAGGAGCACGACGGCGAAGCGAGGCGCGGCGGAAATGCGCGGCGCGGAGGCGGCGGCGACAAGGGCAGTGGCAGCCACGTCGACGACGACGGCGGCAGTAGCACGTGCTCGGGGACCAGCGGGCGTTCGGAGCGCCGCAGGCGAGGAAGGTGCTACAACTGCGGCGTACGCGGCCACCTCGCCAGGGATTGCCGTGAGCCGAGGAAGGAGAAGGCATTGCTCGCCGATGTCGACGATGAGCCGACCCTTCTGTAGGTCGGACACATGGCGATGTCGTGGTTTAGGGGGTGATTGTTGGAATAAACCACACAAGTTTCTGCGTATGTGCGTTGAGTGTGCGTGTGTGTCGTACGCTGCCGTTTGTCGAGGCTTGCGGATAGCTACGAATGTTGTTGCAGGAGCACCGGCATGGCTCGCGTGATGACCGGATCGTATGCGTGAGGAAACAGCTCGCGTAGAGAATAATCCGGATTGCGAGGAGCTCGGGCGGACGTGCGCGCGAGAGCCGGAGTTAGTTGTTCAGGTGCTGAACAAAGCCGCATGTAAGCTGGTTGTTATTTGCTGTGAGGAAAAACTGAAAAGCCCGGCGTTGAGTCGCTGTCGCGGCGTTCGTCGCCAGAAACCATTCCGTGTGTACTGTACTTCTTCTACCTCGCGTTCGCGTGTGTGTGAGCGTTCCTGGGCAAAGCCTTCACCCAAAGCGCGCCGCCGCTGCATCCGCGCCAAGGCCTCGTCGAACAGCTCGACGACGCGGGCCGCCTGGTCCCGCTAGAGATGCACGAGCTGCAGCCTGCGCGCGCTGAAATGGCCGGTGCCGGCAGACACGATGAGCGGGCGGAGGAGGCCGGGCGAGAATTTTTATTCGTCACCGACGGTGGCGGCTGCCATGAGCGAACGCACTCCTGCTTGTTATAGAATCTCGAAGGAATTAATGGACATTGAAGCTCCTCACCATCCATATCTTAGGGTAGAGGTGCAAACGGGTCGGGTTAATCCCGACCGATCCGACATCGAATCCGATTGGTACCGAATCCGGAGAAAAAATATGGGTTAGGATATGGTAATAGCAATATCCGTCCGAATCCGATACGTCAAGTTTGATTTCAGGTTAGTGCTACTATTTAACGTTTCATTTTCTTTTGCAATGGTAAAATAAAATCTTCCACATCGGCTATTCAGTAGTAACATCAAGTTCTTGACAGTACGCCCTCCTACTCCATTTGCTGTACTGCATGCATTCCTTACAAATGGGTTAATCCCGACCGATCCGGCACCAAATCCGATTGGTACCGAATCCGGAGAAGAAATATGGGTTAGGATATGGTAACAACAATATCCGTCCGAATTTGACCCGTTTGCACCCCTATCTTAGGGCTTGTTCTCAGTACGTTGGAAACACATAAATAACAGAATTGCCATGATAAAGAGGAACAAAGGTTGCATATGTAGGTGGCAGAACTGAGGAAGCACCTTGGTTTCTTAGAGAGAGAGAGAGGGGGGAAGCATCTGATGGTGATCGTTTTGGCTTCAGCTTTTAGTTTTTGGTTTATTTTTTACTATTTATAAAATTCATCTTTTTTGAACTTTTGGTTTTTTGTTGAGCTTTTTTGCCGATTCTTTTTTTCCGTACTTGTTTGTATTATACGTAATGGGATAACATATTTTTAAATTTTTAAATTTTAATTATGTTAAATAAGTTTCTGTCAGCTACAGTATTTTTTCAGCCAGCTACAGTGTTTTTCAGCCATAAACCACAGAAAAGGCCCAAATGATCACCACCTAAACTCTGTTCGCTTTGACTTCCATAAACCATTTTTCTATGATATTTATTTTTTAAATAGAGTATATTTATAAGATGTCTACTAGCCGATCGGACCAGCTATTATAAGACCGATCGGACTACCATCTGTGGTCAAAACCATACGTGGTTGTCTTGTCGTCCTGAAAACTCAAGCACAGAAGCGCATCAACCAGAACTTTCATATATGCAAATTCCAATAAAACTAAATATCAATTATTCATCATCAATAATATGTATAACCATCATGTGGTCTAATAAAAACCAGCACAAGTACTGATGTGCACATACTTTTGATCTTGGAGCAGATGTTGTTTCTGTAGCGGATGGCTCTGGGAGCTGTTGCTAGTCAGAAACATACTGTTCTGCAATTTGGTAAAGGCAAATCATTATAAGAGTATTTTTTTCCTTGAAATCAGTACGCAAATTGTCATGTGCATAGAGATTGATGAATTATGTATTTGAGTACCTCCACATCTGTAGTTCCAAGGAAAGCAGCATCCTGAAAAAAAAATCACTTCAAGGGTTGTTGTATTTTCAAAAAATTATTTCATATATTTTTTCCTACACACCCCTACCCGCAGTGTGCTAGTGCTTGGGTGCAATCCTCCAATGATGTAACAGGCTTGTAAATGAAGCAACCCCTGCGCAAACTTGAAAACATGAACATACACCATATGTTTTTTGTCACTTATCTTTTTAATTAAAAAACAGTTGTAATTATGTACTGTTGTGGCTACTGACCAAACAGTAAAATGAGAGACTAGTGTAGTAGAGATGATGGATGAACAATGCTTGCCCCCTTCCCTATGTTCGGGGTGAGCATATATATTTCCATGAGAAGTATTTTACAATAATGCCCTTACATCTATATGCCCCCCGTAAAGGTATCTATGTCATTACACATATTGTATTTTGGACTTTACAACTCTTTAACAAATCGGATGGACTTAGGTGGATGTCACCCCTACAACATGTACATAATGTTCTCTTACCTTCAAACTGTCAGCAATCGCACTAGGATAACTGTTTGTCGATGAAGTTGTAATTGTTGTTGTCATGTTCATCAGTCAGCATGCTCTGTTTTGTTCATTTTTTGGCATACAACCATCTATTAGATAATAATTATTTATTTTGAAAAACCAAATATAATTGAGTCTTTTTTCTCTGTCAATGTACTTGATAATATCCATTTCGATTTTGTGAAACCCAACGGGAAAACCCCTGCATGTTTTTTATATCACTTCTGACCTGTTTTTACTTATAAAAAATTATGTAAATTATATATTTTTATTTTGTAAAAAGCATGTACGTCGCACCTGTTCGTAAATATGGGCTGACATTTGTGTTGTGCGTTGATGATTGACCATATTGACCATAGGGATGTGTGTAGTAGTACTTGACCTCGGGGTAACTTGCAACATGAAAAATGGGGAAGGTGCTAAGTGCTAACTATGATAAAAAGGAGCAAAATACATGTATAGTTGACACTTCGTCATACAGACAATAAGATGATTTTGTTGCCCAATCTTTCTCAACACTGTTTTGCACTACTACACTGAAGCTGGAATGACCATGTGCAGATATATGTGTACAGGTTATTTTAAAGCACTGGTCAGGGCAGTACAATTTTTCAGCAAATGGAAATATGCATGACTTGGAAAATTTTAAAAACAAAAAGTAAGAGACAGGCAAAGTGTAAGTTTATGAATAACAATATAGAGATATTTTTTCTACTAATTATACAAGCTTATTTCTGGTCATGAAGATTACCGCTGGATCCATGTTCTAATTGCATCTGCTACATTTTCCTGTTCGACAAACTGGTTGCAATTCTTTTTTTTTAGAGAACGGAGTAAGAGAACAGGTCCGGGGGATGAGAAGGGATAGCGAACAATGAAGTTTGCAGGCAAGTAAAATGGAGTATTCGCCGACCTTTTTTGATATGTTCATCCATATCCTTGTTGCAAGTGAAGTTGATGCCTGTTTTTTTTATATATATATACGGGCCTATTCTCGCTTTTCTTGCAATCATAAGCAGCCGTCGGCCCGAACAAAAATAGTGCGCACAAAACACTAGCCCACAAAATAAAAATAGGCGGCAAAATACTGGGCCCAAACAAAATGTTTGTTTTCTTACGCCTCCTTTTTTTCCCAATGGTTTTGTGTGAGGTTACATAAGGGGCGGGTCCTAATCTAATCTAAACTAATAATCCACCAGTTAAAATTATCCTACATCCACCCAACAATTACCTGCTCCACAGTTATAACCTTAACTACGTCCACACCACAATATGCACCCAGAAATACACCATCATAAAAACGTACGCACCAGATTAACTCTCCTACATTCTCTCTCCTTACTCAACCATATCCGACGGTCATCCTTCAATGTATCTGCAGTACCCTCCCCACCCTCCCTCCTCCCGAACCGCCCTCCCCACCTTGGATTTCGCCGCCGCCTGCCTCCCCCACCGCTGCCTCCTCCCCTCCGCCTTCTCCCACGTCGCCTCCTCCGCCGCCCCCTCCCCCGTCGCCTCCTCCCCCCCTCCTCCGCCTCCTCCCCTCCCTCCTCCTCCGCCGCCGCCGGCCTCCCCCACCAAACCCGTGCGCCTCCTCCCCCGCTCCTCCGCCGTCGCCGCCTCCTCCTCCTCCCCCACCCCGCGCCGCCGCCGCCGCCTCCTCCCCACCCCGCGCTGACGCCCGCGACCCCTCGCCCGAGCCGCAGCCCTACGACGACCTCGAGGACGACCTCGGCGACGACGGCGGAGGCGCCGACTGGAACCGCGAGCGCTCCCCCACGCCCGTGCACGGCGACGACGGCGCCGGCTCCTCGTCCAAGCCCCGGAAGCGCCTACTCAAGAAGGTCGTAGGCGGAGGAGGCGGTGACGGCATGACCGGTGACGGGCTAGATGACTGGGGGGAGGAGGCGGCGGCGTTGGCAGATACGGATGTGGATCCGGAGGCCGACGCGGCGAGGAAGAGAAAGGGCTCGTCGGCGCTGAGCGCCGCCCTTCCCATCTTCCCTCAACCGCAGCACCTTCTCCTCCTACTTCATTCTCCGCCTCCGGCCACATCTCCACTGCTCCTCCCCACTTCTTCCACTGAGTCCGCCGCCCACCTCGGCCACCACCGGCGTCGGCATCCTCTGTGCCACCATAACCTCCGCCGCCGAGCTCCTCTGCCGACTTTCTTCGCCACCACAGCAGCGCCGCCACTCCACCGACATCGACGACGGCAACGTCTTCTTCCTCTTCACCGCCGGCGTCTACACCGACATCGACGACGGCAACGTCTTCTTCCCGTGCTGTGGAGTGTCGTCTTCTTCCAGGAAGAGATTGATCCGAAGAAGAATCCGCTAGAGTACAGACGACTAGCGTTCACCGCGACGTTCTTTGCGGGGATCACTCAGGCAGCGCTCGGGTTCTTCAGGTGAGTGTCTCCTGGTGAATGTTAACCTGTCAGTTCTTGTGATCCATTGGCACGAAACATTTATCCAGTCTCTGACCGAACTCTGATGCAGGCTAGGGTTTATCATAGAATTCTTGTCTCATGCTGCCATAGTCGGATTCATGGCGGGTTCTGCTGTCATAATTTCTCTACAGCAGCTGAAAGGCTTCCTTGGCATATCAATGTTCACTAAGAACACCGACATCGTGTCGGTCATGAAATCAGTTGGGAGAAGTGCTCACCATGGTGTGAGTATTGTACCTTTCAGACTTTTTGCTTCTCCAACGAAAACCAGTATTTGAGATTACTTATGCTTGGTTGTTATTGCTGCAGTGGAACTGGCAGACGATATTCATTGGAGCATCATTCTTGGCATTCCTTCTGGTTGCCAAGTACATCGTAAGATAAAATGTTACTTGTCCAGAATTGAAGACTGCAGGAGTTCGGTGGTATGAAATGGGAAGCAACAAAATGTAATAGACTAGCGAGTGTGGTGAGATCAGAGCAGGTAATGTATAGTCTACTTACTGCTTAGTGTATAGTCTTAGTAATGCAATGAATTTTGTTCATAATGGAAGTTCAGGCAAAAAAACATTACAGATATGGGCTTATCTAAGTTGTCAATATGTGACTACATGGGTTGCATATATCTAAGTTTGTAGTCTACTTACTGCTTCACATTTATGATTTCTAAGATGTGTACCATACATGACAGCAAGAACTTTTCATTTATGAACTGCAACTATTTGATTAATCTATGCTGGAGTTACATGATAGTTGGAATGTTGATTTATGGTATATTCCTGAACAAAATATGCAAACTAAATTAATCTTGCTTGTTTCTGTTCAGTTCTGCTGTGAAGTAGGATTCTTTGTCATAGTATGGGGAAAATTTGTGTTCACATGAATGAGTTTTATTGCTGTTTATAATTATGAAGATCGGTCATTGTCCTTGGAGGTCCTCTATTGTGCTTATTTTTGTAATCATGAGTTGGGATAAAGATTGTAATGAATTAATCACAATCACTTGATTTTTTTTGCATAACTTGAAATGCATTTTGCAACGACGAGAATCCTTATTTCATAGTTATTTTTGTATTGCCATCATAATTTATTCTGTTTTCTGTGTTTGCAAACCACCAAGATATAGAATCTGTGTACATTGTGTTGACAAAGTTCTAAATGTTTCTAAAATGGACTTTTGCTCCCTGGTTGGCTCCCTGTTCATGTCTTAGAATTATGTTGTTCACTTCATCCAGGGTAAGATACTTGTTAAGAAGGTTACCTATATTTTGTAATTTCTTATTCTACTTCATAGTGTTTTCTACGCGAGTTAGTGAGGGGTACTTTGTTATTTGGCAATGATCATTCTTCTATGTATTGTTATTAAGAAAATAAATCCTAACTTTTGCAGCTGCATTTGGAGGTGTCCTTCATGTTGTTTCTACTGCTCTTCTTGGGATAACTGCAGTTACTATGGCAAATACCATAGCAGGAGAGGAATAAAAGGAAAACAAAAGGGTAAAATTGTATGGGCACTTCGATCTCAAATTGTGTGTCTGTGTGTGGTGGGGGTCTGAGGCACTAGCAATAATCTAAAATCTGTGAGCTGCATTGTGCCTTGTTTTTAACTGTGTACACTTCCCTTAAAAATGAAGTATGTGCAGATGATGTTACAACTAGCCTAAAGGTAAAACCTTTTTTACCATCCGCTTGAATAATTTGGTTGTCTAAGGAGTTAACACGTCAATAGCCAGTATCTGATTTATGAGCAGGTGGCTGTGTTTATCCCTGGTTGGATACTGGTGTTCTCAATTCATATTTTGCTATGGAATTGGTTGTAAACTTGTAATGTCTGTTTCTGGTACCTTGGGATTAACCTTCTGTTCGAAACTAATGACTAGCTCTTACTGACCAAAAATATTTAAGGATGCTGTTCTAGAAGCAAGCTGTGCCATACCTCAGAGATATTTCCTCCTGTCTTTGTAATTTATGGTAGTTGTTTATGCTACAACCTTATCATTCCCATAGGCTGTGCTCTTAGTCAAACCTTTTGTTTTTGCGTATAGAGCTCATTGAATATGTGTGTGCTGGACATTTGAGAAGTGCTGTATTTAACATTGAGTCTTATCATATTATTTGAATCAGGCACACCCTGCAGAAAATGACCCACAGGATCCGGCGCAGCCAAATCGGTTCAGTGCAGTTATTGAGAAAATCGAGCGCCTTTACATGGTAACAATTGTGTGATATTGTTTCGCTCCATATACACCATGCATTGAGTTTTGACTCCGTATTCAAATTGCCAGGGTAAACACAGCAGCGATGAAGAAGATCTTGATGATGTACCAGATGATGATCAATATGACACTGAGGATTCTTTTATTGATGATGCTGAATTGGTTAGTTGTTCGTCTTTTTTGAGTTTGATCTTGTACATATTGCACTGTGGGAACAATTGTATGGTCCTGTTACTTCTGGATCTTTTCTGATCTCATTTCTGTGCACTTATTTATGCGTATGGTTCTGTTAGACAAAGCATCTTTCATCATTTCTTGACTCATGGCAGCTAGAATGACATACATTCTATAAGGATTTTAAGGCATGGAGCTTCATTTTACATAATAAATTTCGGTATTCCTGTTGAGAATATAGTTTTTAAAAAGAAAGGGAGATATAGTTCTGTTAGTTACATGTAGTTTTCGTTCCATTTGAAAAAAAAACAAGAACCCTCTGATACTCTTGTGCCACTTTTATTGGTTCAGGTTGTCTGTGCACGCTACAGCGATGAAGAATATTTCCAAGTGAGATGCAAAGGTTGAATCTATAGCACACTCAAATTTCTTTCAATTTTGCATTTCATTTTAATGGCTTGCCACTGGCTCTAATGATATTGATATCTGTGTTATCAAGATATCAGTTCGTCAGTTTGGTGGTTGATGAGATTTGGTAGGATGTTTTTTCCCTTGTTTTGAGGGAAGGACTAATCTGATATTGACTTGACATCTCTTTTATATATTGTTATTAAAGCTATTGATTTAATACAATATTTGATTAAAAAAAGTACCCTTTCTATTGCATGGTTGTGTTAATGTATCATAACTTATGAGAATGATTTGGTATTATGGGATTTGTTTTAGGGCTTATAACATATTTGTCTGCCTCTATCATTATAATTAGAACCACTATACACCCATGAACTCCACTGATTATTTTAGGCATATATTTGTTCTCCTGGTACAACACATCAATCTACACTATTAATTCACTAGTTAAAACTATCCTATATCCACCCAACAATTACCTGCTCCACAGTCATGACCTTAATTACGTCCACACCATAATATGCACCCAGAATTGAATTGCACAGTCTTCCAGCAGAATGAATTGCAATTTGTGTTTTTTAAGAGGATTTTGCAATTTGCATATGGATCCAACTATATCCTGTTGTGTTTGTGAAATAAGGTGATATGGTTGCCTTGTCATATGGTTACAGAAAACAGCATTGTCATATGGTTACAGAAAACAACATTGTCATATGGTTACAGAGTTTTGTGTTGGATCCTATATTCTGATGTGCTTGTGAAAAATAAGGTGATCTTTGGCATATCCATTGGCTTGTTATATTAATGGCTTGTAGCGAGAAATAAGCAAATTGGTTGAATTGTCCAACACAATCTACAAAACTTCGTCGTTTTTCACTGTGACTGTTCCTGTTGGTGCTCTTGCTTACTATGTAACTGCACCATCAAGGTGAATAATTATTTTCTTTGTCGTCACCACCATTTCTTTATGATGTTGCTTTTGATTTCACAATTTACTGTTAATTATACTTATCTTTGCATGTTTTGACACCTTGCAGTTTGGCTAATGTTGCTGCAAATCCATTCCATACATTGTTCTATGTTGTATTTATGCTGTCAGCGTGTGCTCTCTTCTCAAAGACCTGGATTGAAGTTTCTGGTTCATCGGCGAAGGATGTTGCTAAACAGCTGAAGGTGAAAACAGTTTATATGTATTATTTGTGTTTTCTTATGTAGCTACTGTTCCAGTTTACCTACTGCCTACAGGCTGTACCATGCTTCATAACATTGCATGGACAAGGTTTAATTTTTATATGTCAGATCTATTTGTGTTTTGGTATATGGTAGTACATTGTCCAGTTCTAGAATTTGTGCATATGAAACTCCAAAGATTGTTGTACCATGCAACATTAGTGTCACTGAGGTACAATAATTTTCTAGAATTTTGGTTTAGGATCTGTTCAAGAAACCAGTATTATCTGCCTCTGGAACTATTGGTGTTTTTTTACAGGATCTTTAGAAACTCCAGCCTGGTGTTTGCAGGTTCTATTAGTTGTTGGATAAAGCTATTTTGCTTGTTCTATTTTTATACTGTGATTGATAGCTAGAAAATCAGGAAGGTGAACATATGATGTGCCAAAGGTTTGTTGATTTAAATGCTTCTCTTGTTAACAGTAACTCAATATACAATATCCATTATGCAATGTAAATTATGGTTAGCAGCAACCAAACATCGACTGGATCAGAGATTAGCTTACAAATGTTGTAGTAGTACGAAAACTTATTGAAAACTTGCTAATCGATATCTGAGGTTAACATGATCATATTGTACCTTTTTACTGGCAATTGTTTTTTCTGGCAACAGACTCTTTCAACCTGCCATTGTGAAAGATTTTCGAGGAGTTAGAGTCAATAAATTATAGGTGATAAAGGAATGAAAAGTAGCATTATAGTTGAAGTGTCCCTTATTCAAATGGTCCTTTTGAAGTGAAAATCAAATGAAATACTCCACAGGTTATCTCTTTGAGGTGACATCCTGTAACACGTTTCCTAACTTTGTTGGATTAACCTCGTCACAGAAGTTTGATTACCCACTTTTTCATTTTTGAGATGACTTGGCAAGTGAGCAAAAGCACACATTCTGAGAGAGATTTATATTAAACAACTAATTGATAGTGTCACATAGTGTGTACATTCTTGTCGATACTCCTCCTTTCAGATCCCCTTCAGTCACACCTGTGCAGTGTGCTACTTGTAGGTAAAGTGTGGGATGTCAATCTAAGCATTTCTAACTTAATTGACTTCCTAAACCTTATTTGCCTGTTAAATTATGTGCTATACTGCTATTTATTTATTTATTTTATAGACAAATCTCAGTATGCAGTTCACATGTATAGAGTAGAACTCGGGAAAACATTATTCTCTTCATTTTACTGAGTTAAGTGTAGCATTGCTAACATCTTTCTTGTTCGTGGTCTGCAGTGGGGCTATGTTGTGATCACAACCCCGAATGGTGTTTTAGATCATGAGGAAGCAATTAGACAGAACGTGGGTGGCCAGGTCCTTGGTTATTTCCATTGACAAGGAAACATTGTTATCTCATCCTGACTGGCCTTGTTATCCTGCTGTTATCACTGAAGTCATTTTGTTTGGGCTTTAAGAGCTGCTGCTTTTGTTCATGGTCAACAGGAAAATCAATAACATGTCAAAAGTTTGTCTCTCAACACTAGGAAAAGCCAATGTTTAGACACAAGAAGTGTAATCCTTCTTGGGACTGATGTTTTTGTAGGTTTAATTTGATATTCTGCGCCAAAATTGTTACACTGTCTGTTGTACATGTGACAGATGTTTGAGATTGATGCCACTGCTGACTTCTTCTGTGGGGGTAGGTGATAAGAATTGGCTGGGACTTATGTGGCATTGTTGTCAGATGATGAACTGCATTATTCTGGGGGAGGAAAAGTATTCGGGTAAATTTGTGAGATATTCTACTCGACATCTTGAAGATTCCTGAAGATCTTTTGTTTTTGGTAGAACTAGCAGAATGCCCGTACGTTGCTACGAATTTTAAAAATTTTAGAACATATTTATATGTATGTTCTAAAATTTTTTACCACTATTTAGTTTCAGAATATATAGTATGATAAAATTTTAAAATTCGTAACAACGTACGGGCATTTAGCCAGCTCCTCGTATGATGTTCGTCATCCCGTCCACTCTATAATACTCTGATTGTTCGTTTTATTTTTTACTAATTTTATCTTGTTTTGTATTTTACCGTAGCGTTAGCACGGGCTCACTACTAGTCAACTTTGGTTTTTTGGCTTTTGAACGGCGATATATAATACACACGTTTAAACATTACGTCTTTTTAAGATGGGATCTATAAATCGATTATAGTAGATATTGTACCAAGTTTAACTACATCGGCTAAAATCGTATATAACTGTCTTCATCTTCGTAATCTCTTAAAAAACAGTCAGAATTCAAAAACTATAGACCACAATTAAAATACCAATATTATGCCACCAAATATATTGATGGAGACAAGCATTGACAAGACAATCAATAGTGACTGTTTATTCAGATTACAGAACTGGATACAAAACAGTATGAAGAGGCATGATTTTATTCTCTCGTAATACGCGCGGGCAAACACACATACGGATCAATGATACTTTGCCCATCTCACGCATATTGATCTCGAGGTTACTCTCTATCAATGACAACCACCTGCTTGCCGACGTTGCGGCCGGAGAAGAGGCCGATGAGCGCGGTCGGCGCGTTCTCCAACCCTTCGACGACGTCTTCCACGTACGTGATCTTGCCCTCCTTGACGTACTGCGCGGCCTTCTCCTCGAACTCCCTGTACTTGCCGTCGTAGTGGTCTAACACCAGGAACCCCTCCACTCGGAGCCGCTTCTCCAAGACGGTGAACAGGTTGTACACGGGGTCCGGCCGGTCCAGGTTGTACTGGGAGATCATCCCGCAGATAGCGACGCGGCCGCGCACTCGCATGTTGAGCAGCGCGGCGTCCAGCATCGCGCCGCCCACGTTCTCGAAGTAGATGTCGATGCCGTCCGGGAAGCGCCGCCTCAGGGCCAGGTTCAGGTCCTTCTCGTTCTTGTAGTTGAAGGCGTCGTCGAAGCCGAACTTTTCCTTGAGCAAGTCGACCTGAATTACGTACATAGATCATCGATCATGAGAAGAGAAAGGATAGGCCGGGCCAGAAGAGCGAGACGAGACGACGGCGATGGAAAAGCGGTGTGAAGCAGGCTCTCTGCGCGACTGCGCCTTCCGGCGAGGGCCGGGGCACGAACCTTCTCGTCGGAGCCGGCGCTCCCGACCACGTAGCAGCCCATGAGCTTGGCGAACTGCCCCACGAGCTGCCCGACGGCGCCGCTCGCGGCCGAGACGAATACCCTCTCGCCTTCCTTGGGCGCGCATATCTCGTGGAACGCGACGTACGCCGTGAAACCTGGCATGCCTGGAATGCCACCAACATACAGTACGCGTACGTACGGCTAGTGTTAGAACAGCGTCTGTCCGACGATGCGACGTGCATGTAGCTAGGTATGTGCGACCATGCCCGTGCGTACCGAGGACGCCGGTGTAGTAGGAGAGGGGCAGCTCGGGGTGGTTGATGGTGAACAAGTTTTGGGGGTCCTTGATGAGGCTGTACTCCTCCCATCCCGTCATCCCCCACACGTAGTCGCCCGCTTTGTACTCCAGGTGGCTCGAGTCCACCACCTTGCCCACGCCGAACCCCGTGATGGCCTGTGCACGTCACGAACAATGACCAGCAAATTGAGTAGGCATAATGAACATCTTGATACGTGTCAAGGCAATAATAGCGCATGGCATTTGAGGGATAAATTCAGATAATGCAGCGACACCCGAGCAACTAACATTAAGTTGCCCTGATGTTGCTGATCATCTCTGCAATGACAAATCAGGCAGGTGTTGCACTGGCACTGGCTCTGGCTATGTTAGAAAACGTACGGCAAATAATAGAATACGAATTCGGATCACAAACCCAACGGCTCCTTAGCCGGGCAACCAATGACTGTGCGCAAGTAATTAAGCTCGTGCATATCCGTTTCAAAAAAAGAAATCAGGTATGAGTGTGCACATACCTCGCCGACGACGAAGTCGTCCATGTAGGAAGGCTCGTCGTGCTTGGACATGCGCCCGCGCATGTAGGGGTCGCACGACAGGTACAGGTTCTTGACGAGGACGGCGCCGGCCGTGCCCTCCGGCACCTTGGACGACGCGGCGGCCGTCGTCACGACCTCCATGTCGGTCTCCTTGGGGAAGCCCGTCACGTAGTTCTTAAGCACGATCTTCTTGTTCGCCATCTGCGCCGCCGCCACTAATACTTCCAGCCCGCCTCTCTGTGGGCTGTGGCTAAAGCTAAACTGATGTAGTACTCTTATTGTTCGGTGCGTCTCGAACTCTCGATCTTGTTGTGTTTGTGTTGCTCTTGCTCTGTTATTGTTGGGGCGCGTATGGATGGGATTACTCCATGGGGTTTATATGGTCCTCATGCATGGGCAACAAGTCAACGACTCACGCAAGGCTCCTCTCCAAGCGCTCGGCCGCCGCTTCACAGCGTGAACCGCCAGGCCTGTGCCGAGTTTTTTTCTCTCTCTCCCCTCTCTCTTTTTTCATCTCACTAAAAAGCTGATACCTGTTGGGAGTGCCCCAATTAATACAGCTTGCCCTATTTTGTATGAGTTCTGGTTCAATACATTCAGTTGTTCTCAACCGTTAAATATAGCCCATCCAACGGCTGTCATGACCTTGACATCTCTAGTGTCATTGAGTGGTGCGAAGAGGTGGTGCTAACGAAGTGGGCAAAAAAGTAAGAGAAGTGGCCGGAACTGAACGAGGAGAGTTTCATTGCCTTCCTTTTTTGGGGGTAACTGACTAACTGTCCAAAAAAGAGAGGCTCTTGGAGTGATTGTACAGTTTTGCCCTTGATTAATTAACGGTAAGCTGTGGTGGAGGTGTTAACACCTCCTACACCTCTACATGGACTGAACCAAGATTGTATGAGTTAGATGTGCATCCGACGTAGTTCGAGCCGATTCTCGTCTGGTTTTGTAATTAGAACTTTATATTGTTTTTATTAGATCAAGAACTGTCTTTGTCAATTATAAAAATATATGAAATAGTCGGCAGTGTGCTTATGTTAGTAATTCTTTTATATTGTGCTTAGTCGGCAGTGTGCTTATGAAATTTATATTGTGCTTAATTAGTCGGCAGTGTGCTTATGTTAGTAATTCTTTTGAGTATGTCTGTAATAGGATGCCGTCAAGACTTGATTTGTTCAGTAAACAACCAAGTGCTGTAATTGGCTAGCTACCACCAAGTGACAGCTGTACAGCTACTTTTCAACAGTAAAGAGACGACAATCATACAAGTATTGTGGTGTTAAGGGAAGCTCCAATTGGGTGGCTGACGTGTGGGCCTCTTAATATAGTTTCAAAAAATTCAGAACCAGTTCTTGTTTAGAAAAGCTTAGGATACTAGCATTTGTAAGGTCTAAGCTCTCGATCAATCAGGACTAAGTGGCGGCATTGGTTAGAGTGATTAAGTGAATACTGTACAAATAGATTGATTAATGGAGCCATGGAAGGAGGCAGAGAAAGGGACATGCCAGTGGTCAGGGGGCTAAAAACCGTGGGCAATAGGAAATTCAGACCCAGACAAATCGGCAGGAAGCGCAAGCACATATTGCAATAAGAGAATTTTTATTCGTCACGGTGGCGGCTGCTATGAGCGAACGCGCTCCTGCTTGTTATAGAATCTGGAAGGAATTAATGGACATTGAAGCTCTTCACCATCCGTATCTTCTCAGTGCCACATAAATAACAGAACCTGCTCATTCTCAGTGCGTTGGAAACACATAAATAACAGAATTGCCAAGATAAAGAGGAACAAAGGTTGCATATGTAGGTGGCAGAACTGAGGAAGCACCTTGGTTTCTTAGAGAGAGAGAGAGAGAGGGGAGCACCTGATTAAGGCTCCGTTTGGCACAGCTCTAGTTCCGAGATCTATGCTGGATCTGTAATTTGTTGAATAAATTAAAGTGATTTAAATATTTTTATTTAATATATAATATAAATGAAATGAGTCATGTAAATGCACTTAACATGCCTGCAACTCTAGATTCAAGATTTCCTAGAGCTACAGATGATCAGCTCTAGAAAATCTACAGATTTTTTAGAGCTAGAGCTCTGCCAAACGAGACCTAAGGCTCTGTTCGCTTTGACTTCCATAAACTATTTTTCTATGATATTCATTTTTTAAATAGAGTATATTTATAGCCATTATAAGACCGATTGGACTACCATGTGTGGTCAAAACCATACGTGGTCGCCTTATCGTCATGAAAACTCAAGCACAGAAGCATATCGACCAGAACTTACACACATGCAAATTTCAATAAAACTAAATATCAATTATTCATCATCAATAACATGTACAACCATCACATGGTCCAATAAAAACCAGCACAAGTGCTGATGTGCACATACTTTTGATCTTGCAGTAGATGTTTCTGTAGCTTCTGTAGCGATGGCTCTGGGAGTCTATTGCTGGTCAGAAACATACTGTTCTGCAATTTGGTTAAGGTAAATCATTATAAGAGTATTTTTCCTTGAAATCAATACACAAATTGTCATGTGCATAGAGATTGATGAATTATGTATTTGAGTACCTCCACATCTGTAGTTCCAAGGAAAGCAGCATCCTAAAAAAAATCACTTCAAGGGTTGTTGTTTTTTCAAAAAATTATTTCAAGTATTGTGGTGTTAAGGAAGCTCCAATTGGGTGGCTGACATGTGGGCCTCTTAATATAGTTTCAAAAATTCAGAACCAGTTCTTGTTTAGAAAAGCTTAGGATACTGGCATTTGTAAGGTCTAAGCTCTCGATCAATCAGGAGTCTAGGGGTGAAAACGGATCGGATAGTTTCCGCCGGATCCGGACGGATACGGATACGAATTGTGTCGGATCGGATTTTTTTCGAATAGTTCTCGGATCGGATACGGATACGGATTTTTTTATCGGATACGGATACGAATACAGTAAGCCTAGTATCCGTTAAATACGGATACAGATACGGATTATCCGGATAATATGAAAACGGATATCCTAGGGGAGGGGAGGGACTTTAATTTTTATTTTTTATTTTTGGATTTCAGAAAAGCCTGGGAAATTTATTTAAGCTCAGAAAAATATAAAATAAACTCCAAAATTCTAGAAAAATTCATAGAAGTTCCTGGTGACATTTTGGACTTCATAAAAATATTTTCAACTAATATTGGTATTTAATTTTCATACTTAAAAATACTTTTTAGTTTCAAAAGTAGACCTTTAAACTCCAGAAAATCCAGGAAACCAAATAAAAGCCAAATAACTCCAAATAATTAATTTAAAGTAGAATTTTTATATAAAATCAAAATATCATTTATTTAATATCTATTTTTTTTGTTTTCACTTAATTTACTTTTCAAATCAGGCTTTTTTAAAAAAAGAAAATCCAGGGCAAAACCCAAAAATAAAATTTAGGCAACAAAAATACTTATTTAAATTTAAATTTTATTTTAATTAATTTGTATTTATTTATTTTTATTTTAATAAAAACCTGGGCTGTTACAACTTGATGAATAAAATGGAGGAATGAAATGTTCTTATGTTTGTTCAAATTGCTATCATATCATCATGTGTATTTCATGAATTGCACGTTGTTGTTACTTATGTAGTTATGTTATGATCGACTATTGGGTATATTTTCATTGTGGATGAAAAGACTATGCTTGTTTAGATTTCATGAATGTTTTGACAAGATGAACTATTTATGTATTTTCGTTAATTTTGGATGTATAGTTTAAGAGGTTTTCATGTTCCGATAAATATTCGTAACCGTATTCGTTTCGATTCGTATTCGATCCGTATCTGTATTCGATATTATTCGTATGTGTATTCGTATTCGAGTTATCCGTATTCGTATCCGTATCCGAAAAAATATGAAAACAAATATGATAGAGGTATTATCCGTCCGTATCCGATCCGTTTTCACCCCTAATCAGGACTAAGTGGCGGCAATGGTTAGAGTGACTAAGTGAATACTGTACAAATGGGTTGATTAATGGAGCCATGGAAGGAGGCAGAGAAAGGGACACGTCACTGGTCAGGGGGATAAAAACTATTCTTATCGGGTTGTTGGCGCGGTAATAAAAAATTCAGACACAGACAAATCGGCAGGAAGCGCGAGCACATATTGCAAGAAGAGAATTTTTATTCGTCACCGACGGTGGCAGCTGCCATGAGCGAACACACTCCTGCTCGTTATAGAATCTGGAAGGAATTAATGGACATTGAAGCTCCTCACCATCCATATCTTAGGGCTCGTTCTCAGTGCGTTGGAAACACATAAATGACAGAATACTCCCCCTATTATGCCGGGGGAAACGCCGCGCCCCCGCTCGGCCACGTCACCCCACGCCCGCGCTCCGGCCGGCGCGTGGCGCGGGGATTTCGGTACGGCCGGGGAGGGAGATTCCTTCTGTTTTCCGGAAATTACGTACAGGTCTTTTTTCCTCGCAAAGAGGTCCTTTTTCCTCGCGAAAAGGTCCCTGGCGGTTTTTTTACGCTTTTTTTCCTTGAAAACACCCCTCCAATTTACAGGATGGTGCCCCGCGGTTTTCTAAATTACGTACGGGTCCTCGTTTAGTTACGTACAGGCCCTTGGATTTTTGCAAAAAAAACCTTTAGCTTTTTTGAAAATACACATGTGCCCTGTATTTTTTTAAAAAACTCCTCACGAATTATCGCCCCTTTTACTTCGGTACACACGGTGGCTGGCGCGGCGTGTCGTCGCGCCTATCAGGCTAGTTGCCAAGATGAGAGGAACAGATGTTGCACATGTAGGTTGCAGAACTGAGGAATCACCTTGGTTTTTTAGAGCCTGTTTGTTTTGGCTTCTATAAACCGTTTTTCTAAAATATCTAGCTTTCGAATGAAGTGTATTTTTGAGACGTCTAGTAGTCGATTGTAACAAATATTGTAGTGACTTCATTTACATCAGTCAAAATCACACGCGAGTGTCTCTCTCTACAAACTGTTACTATTTATAAACCAAAATCGAAAGTCATCAACAAAAGCCAATATGAACTTCCCTAAGTATTTTTACAAATTTGAGTACCTAGTTATGTTTTTTTAGAGGAGAGTACCTAATTAAGTAGTAGGAGTAGATTATACCAGAGTAGCTATGACAACCTAATCTTGTCTACAAAATAGCCTTAGGTACAAGACCCTGAGTCCCTGAGCTAATCACTTTAAATTGCTGCCTTACACAAGCTATTTGGCAACACTGTTGATTTTTTATTGGAAAGGGTCAGGAACAGGGGAACGACAACTGATTGGCCCTCAGATAGCTCAAGATGCAGAAGCACATGTTAGATTCATTAGAGAAAGACTCAAGATTGCTCAAGCCCGACAGAAGAGCTATGCAGACAACCGTAGAAAAGATTGAGTTTTGAAGTCGGAGATTTCGTCTACATCAAAGTCACCCCATTCAAGATAGTCAAGAGATTTCAAGTTAAGGGCAAATTAGCACCGGGATATGTGGGGGTGGCCCAGCCCCCCGTGACTGGGCCGTGCAACTAATCCAACATGTAATAGGCCCAATAGTGTAGAGGAATATACCAGTGTAAATATACCCATGTACCCTCATCCTTTGTAAATACTAAGGGGTAGAATGGGGATTTCCCATTCTACCCCACTCATATATATAAACCCCCAGGAGGGGCAAAGGGGGGGCATCCTCTCATTCTCACCAGCCATTCCACAGATCTATCTCTCCTCTTCTCCTTCTACCAGTCCCCTCTTTCCCTGTTTAGCCCGTAGCTACAACAGATGGCGCCGTCCGTGGGGACGACTAGAAGTTGCGTATGGGAGAGATTTCTACAGCATTCAACGAGAGGCCATCGGCAGCAGATAAGTAGTTCGTTTGCTAGAGATTTAGGCATCTCGATTGTGGAGGTGTATGGGCTCTGCTTGCAAACTTCTCTTTGTTTTGTAGAGGCAGTATCGATTAGATCCAGTCGAATCTACGCGCTTCGCCACATCGGACATCTTCGCAATGTCTCCGCACGCTGGCCGAAGGCTCCGCGAGGCGCAAAGCCGGCGAGTGTCAGATGACGTTGCACGGCCGGGCGGAGTCGCGCGGAGAGGGGCGCAGAGCCGGTGATGCACGCATGCCTTCAGAGCAAGGGAAGCACCCAGACTTCATGTACTCATGCATGCGTATCCTTCCAGGCATGCATATCCATCCTGTTATATGTTCATGCCTGCGTATCCATACATATGCATATGTATCCGTCCATGCCTGCGAGGAATATTAGTTTGCTGGCTAGCGGCAGCAGCAGCAGTACCATGGCGGCGAGGCAGAGCCCGCAGCTCGACGTCGACCTCCGCACGGCCCTCCGTGCCCTGGTGTCCGACTCCGAGCGACGGACTTCGCAGGGGTGACGTCGGCTTCCGCACGGCGCTCCGCGATCTAGGCTCCGACTCCGCATGACAGACTTCGCAGGGGCAACGTCCGGTGACTACACTCAGCGTTTACGCGCGGCACTTCATGCATGCGCAAAGTCTCCGTCCGAGGCCTCCAACTCGAAGAACTGCAGCCTCCGTAGTCAGGCGATGGCGGAGTCTCATTTCCATTTATGCACGCATACAAGTCACCCCATCACGTTCTTTCACGCATGCATGCAAGCCATCCAAATATCCATTCAAGTATACACCCATGCATGCATGGCCTTCTCTCTCTCCACGTACGTCCAACCATGCATGCTTAAATACAAAACTTCACATATACATCCATGCGTGGAGTATCCGTCTACCTGCAGGCACAGCCGCCTGGACCTTGGAAGCTACCTCCGCTGCCGCTTTACTTCCGGCTGCCTCAGCGAACGTCGTCGTCGACCTTCCGCGCTCCGGCCGCGAGTACGCGGGGTGCTGCTCCGCACCGGCGAGTGCTACTTCGTCGGCAGGAGGCTCGCGCTGCTCTGACACTTCAAACTGGCGCGCATGCCGATGGCCTCAGCTTCCGCGCTGGACCGCGCCTCACCGCAAGCGCCGGGAGGGGTATGTCGGGCTGTTGTGCAGGTTACGGCCCCGCACCAACCACCAACGAAGTCCCCGACCATCGCCTGCTCCCGGTGCTCGACGCAGGGCCTTGCCGAGCCACTGGCTTCGCCGCGACCTCGCCTCTGAAAAGCTCCCGCGTCGCCGAGCGCTTCGCCTCCGAAGTATCCACGTCAACGGCCCCGCCTCCACGCAACTCCGTCGACCTCGCCTCCGCGTCATCTACACCCGCGCCGCTACACCGGACAGATCGACATGCCCGCTTGGAGTTCATGCCGAGTTCGACGCGGGGTGCAAGGGACGGGGCGCCGGTGGTCGCGAAGGTGTTCAACAGCACGCTGGGGAAGCGCGCCGACTGAGCATGCGGTGGACGAAGAGCGGCGCAAGCTCGCCACGGCTCCGCACGCCAGGGCTCCGTACGCCCTCGACGAAGTCTGCGCACGCGGCTCCGCCGCCGCAGCCTCTGCCTGCCTCAACCTCCGCTTGCCGAAGTCTGCGCACGCGGCTCCGCTGCCGTAGCCTCTGCCTGCCTCGACCTCCGCTTGCCGAAGTCCGCGCACGCGGCTCCGCCTGCCTCGACCTCGACCTCCGCTCGAAGCCCGCGCACGTGGCTCGGCTGCCACAGCCTCTGCGCGACAACTTCTGCGTCGAGCCAACCTACGTCAACCTCCACTGGCTCTCCGGGTTTGCCGAACGATGCGCACCGTCATGAAGGCAAGCGATGCGCTGGACCGTGGAGACGACTAGCTTCTGTTGGAATAAACCACGACGAAAGCGCGTGCGCGTTGAGTGCGTGTGTGGCGTGCGCGTTGAGTGCGTGTGTGGCGTGATCTCCGCGTTGAGTGCGTTCGTTGCGTGTGTTAGTTGGTGCGCGTGTGTTGCGCAGCGTGGAGTCCTCGCGTGCGTGCGTGGCGTGAGTTTCGCGAGTTAGTTGCTCAGGTTGGAGTTAATAAAAGCCTGTAAGCGCTGTACGTTCATTAACACAAGAAAAAAGGAAAAAACTTGGCGTTACGTCGCCGGGGCGTTTCGTCGCCTGACAAAAATCCTCGTGTTCTAGTATTTGATCTTGGGCCAGTTCCAACATTTGGTATCAGAGCCGGTGAAGTTCGACAGCAAGCTGATGGCCGGTGATGAGCGTACGCCGCCATCGTCTCCGAAGGGCGTCGGCGACCCGAAGTCCGGTGGTAGCAACACACGACGTGAGGTCATGGTGGAACGCGTCATCAAGGAGTCCAGCGGATCGGTGGAGTTCCCGGTGTTGACGCGAGCAAATTACCACGAGTGGGTGTTGGTGATGCAGGTGAACTTGGAGGCGCTCGGGCTCTGGCGTGCCGTGGAGACGAGCGACGTCGAGCGTCGCGAGGATCGGCTGGCGTTGGCCGCCATCCTGCGCGCGGTGCCGACGGAGATGCGCTCGGGTCTCGCCGTGAAGAAAAGTGCCAAGGAGGCATGGGCGGCTGTGAAGACGATGCGGATGGGCGACAAGCGCGTGCAGGAGGCGAACGCGCAGAAGCTCCTCAAGCAATTCGAGAATGTGGCATTCAACGTTGGTGAGTCCATCGACGAATTCGCCATGCGTCTCGGCTCCCTCGTTGCGGAATTGCGCGAGCTGGGGGAGAACATCGAGGAGGTGCGCGTCGTCAAGAAGCTGCTTCGCGTGGTGCCGGCGAAGTACAATCAAGTCGCCGTGTCCATCGAGATGCTCATGGACTTGAATACGATGTCGCTCGAAGAGCTGGTTGGACGACTCCGAGTTGCTGAAGATCGGTGCGGCGCCGAGGCGATTGCGGACGGCGTCGGGCAGTTGCTGCTCACCGAGGAGCAGTGGGAGGCACGCCGGCGTCAGGGCAACGGGAGGCAGCGAGCGCGCATGGACTTCGTCAAGAACAGCGGCCGTGCTAAGGGCGGTGGCCGGAGCGACGACGACGACGACGTGAGCAGCATGAGCTCGGGTGCAAGTAGGCGTTCGCGCCGCGCCAGGCGTGGAAGGTGCTACAACTGTGGCGTACACGGCCACCTCTCCAGGGATTGCCGTGAGCCGAGGAAGGAGAAAGCACTGCTCGCCGAAGCCGACGACGAGCCAACTCTTCTGTAGATCGAATGCGTGGGAACGTCGTGGTTTAGGGGTGATTGTTGGAATAAACCACGACGAAAGCGCGTGCGCGTTGAGTGCGTGTGTGGCGTGCGCGTTGAGTGCGTGTGTGGCGTGATCTCCGCATTGAGTGCGTTCGTTGCGTGTGTTAGTTGGTGCGCGTGTGTTGCGCAGCGTGGAGTCCTCGCGTGCGTGCGTGGCGTGAGTTTCGCGAGTTAGTTGCTCAAGTTGGAGTTAATAAAAGCCTGTAAGCGCTGTACATTCGTTAACACAAGAAAAAAGGAAAAAACTTGGCGTTACGTCGCCGGGGTGTTTCGTCGCCTGACAAAAATCCTCGTGTTCTAGTATTTGATCTTGGGCCAGTTCCAACAGCTTCGCACATTGTCGGAGTCGGCGCCGTAGCTCCGGCCTCCGTTCGGTGACTCCGCCCGGCCCCGCGACGACTTCGCCGGCCTCCGCTTGGTGACTCCGCGCAGACCCACGAAGTCCCCTGGCGCCGAAGATGCGGGACTCCAGGCGTCGACCTCCGAGGTCTCCCGCGTCGAGGTCTCTCGCGTGCGAAGTCTCCGGCGTCGAGGTCCCCTCCGCGCGGGCACAAGCGGGTGGGATCCAGCTCTACCGTGCTGGCGTCCCGGGCTTCGCATCGACTTCGCGACGAAGGCCTCGCCGCTGACTTCGCCATGACGGACTCCGCGCGGCCGTAGACAGTCACCACCCAGACAGATCCATGCATGCACACTCCGAAGGTCAGCTCACGTGGAGAGGGAGCGCCGTCGACCATCCCAACGGAGCCAAGCATGCATGCGGTGGTGAGTCTCCGCGATGGCGAGGTCGCGACCGCATCGAGGTCTCCCGCGTGCGAAGTCTCCGGTGTCGAGGTCTCCCGGCTCCCGCAGTCTCCGCACCGCTTGGGACCTGCCCCAGGCTCCGCCCGTCTGGCCTCCGGTCATCAAGTCTTCGCGCGCGGCGTAGGCCCTCCGCGCTGCAGGTCTTCGCGCCTCTTCTCCAAGCTTCCGCACTTCGTCGAGTCCCTCGCGCCAAGCCAACGCCGAGCCTGCGCTCCATGTGGAGGTCTTCACGCCATCGACCAAGGAAGTATGACGTGCATGGCACATGCACGTTGTACATGACACTGCATGCATGGCGCTCCGGCTAGACTTCGCCGGCCTCCGCGTGGCCCCCCCGACATACCAGCAGTGGCACGCGCAGATGCGTGCATGAGGACGTCGGGGTCTCCACGCCTACGGAGCCCACTCTGCATTGCCACCGCCCTGCCCGGTACGCACCGCACGTGATTACGTGTGAAGCTTTAATAGTAGCACCTATATTTCTTGCGTACATGGAGTTAAAGAAACGACTATGCAACATATTGTTTGTTGCATCTATAGTTCCAGTGTAAGAGCATTTGATTTGGCCATGTTTGCGTACCTGGTTTTGACCTGTTATGGGCTCCCGTAGCATCTAATGCTTCCTAGTACTGTATTCTGGAGTATTTTGTTGTCGCAAGTCTTCGGCGATTTCTTTGATGCCTTTGTTTTGGTCCTCGTTTTTTATTTAAATCGCACGACGGACTGGCACCTCAGTGTAGTCTACGGACTTTAAATAAGACGCAACGGGGGGACGCCTCCGTGCGCACTCTACAGAGTATAAATTAAGTCGTAGCGTCGATGTCCGCCTCCGCACGCGCCAGTCTACGGACTCTAAATAAGACGTAGCGTTGAGCTCAGCTTCCGCACGTGCGAGTCCACGGACTATAAATAAGACGTAGCGTTGAGCTCAGCTTCCGCACGCACCAGTCTACGGACTCTAAATAAGACGTAGCGTTGAGCTCAGCTTCCGCACGCGCGAGTCCACGGACTATAAATTAAGTCGTAGCATCGAGGTCCGCCTCCGCACGCGCCAGTCTACGGACTCTAAATAAGACGTAGCGTGAGCTCAGCTTCCGCACGCGCGAGTCCACGGACTATAAATAAGACGTAGCGTTGAGCTCAGCTTCCGCACGCACCAGTCTACGGACTCTAAATAAGACGTAGCGTTGAGCTCAGCTTCCGCACGCGCGAGTCCACGGACTATAAATAAGACGTAGCGTTGAGCTCAGCTTCCGCACGCACCAGTCTACGGACTCTAAATAAGACATAGCGTTGAGCTCAGCTTCCGCATGCGCGAGTCCACGGACTATAAATTAAGTCGTGACGTCGAGGTCCGCCTCCGCACGCGCCAGTCTACGGACTCTAAAAAAAGACATGACCATCGAGGCATTCCTCCGCACGCGCCAGTCTACGGACTCTAAATAAGACGTAACGGGGGGACGCCCCCGTGCGCACTCTACTGAGTATAAACAAGACGCGGACGTCCCGCGCACGTGTGGGTGTCACTCCCGCACGTACTCTCCGGAGTATAAATACACGTGGATGTTATTCCCACGCACTCTACGTAGTATAAAAATTGCGACAGGGCCGAGGCACTAGGGAGTGCCTCGCTTTAGACGGCACATCACTTGGATATCTCGCCCTCGCGCGCATTGCACCAGGGAGTGCACCACGGGCACTCTTTTTGAAGGTAGGGGAACGGCGCTCTCGCCTCCTTACCTCCGCGTGCGTAGTGCCTTCGGCCTACGCGGCAAGCGCCCGCTCTCCGCGGGCACACCTTTTAAAGGTAGGGGAACGACGGTCTCGCCTCCTTGCCTCCGCGTGCGTAGTGCCTTCGGCCCACGCGGCAAGCGCCCGCTCTCCGCGGGCACTCGTTTTGAAGGTAGGGGAACGGCGCTCTCGCCTCCTTACCTCCGCGTGCGTCGTGCCTTCAGCCTACGCGGCAAGCGCCCGCTCTCCGCAGGCACTCCTTTTAAAGGTAGGGGAACGGCGCTCTCGCCTCCTTGCCTCCGCGTGCGTAGTGCCTTCGGCCCACGCGGCAAGCGCCCGCTCTCCGCGGGCACTCGTTTTGAAGGTAGGGGAACGGCGCTCTCGCCTCCTTACCTCCGCGTGCGTAGTGCCTTCGGCCCAGGCGGCAAGCGCCCGCTCTCCGCGGGCACTCTTTTTGAAGGTAGGGGAACGGCGCTCTCGCCTCCTTACCTCCGCGTGCATAGTGCCTTCGGCCTACGCGGCAAGCGCCCGCTCTCCGCGGGCACTCCTTTTAAAGGTAGGGGAACGGCGGTCTTACCTCCTTGCCTCCACGTGCGTAGTGCCTTCGGCCCACGCAGCAAGCGCCCGCTCTCTGCGGGCACTCGTTTTGAAGGTAGGGGAACGGCGCTCTCACCTCCTTACCTCCGCGTGCGTAGTGCCTTCGGCCTACGCGGCAAGCGCCCGCTCTCCGCAGGCACTCCTTTTAAAGGTAGGGGAACGGCGGTCTCGCCTCCTTGCCTCCGCGTGCGAAGTGCCTTCGGCCCACGCGGCAAGCGCCCGCTCTCCGCGGGCACTCGTTTTGAAGGTAGGGGAACGGCGCTCTCGCCTCCTTACCTACGCGTGCGTAGTGCCTTCGGCCTACTGAAAGCATCTAGGCCCCTAAAAATGTTAGTTTTGGTAATTAATGAATTTATGTGAATATGGGACTAATGTGTGCATTAAGTGTTTGAAAGGATATGTTCAAATAGCAAAGAAAGAGGCTCACAAAATATCCCATGAAGATTCAAGATCTCTAGGGCGACAAGGTAAATAGTTTAGGTATCTATTTTGTTTTACCGGTCTTGGAGTTAGGTTGGAAGACCGGATTATAGGATAGACGCCGTACTATTAAGAGGGATCATGGTGATTGCTTGATCATGTTCAAATGTGCCCTTTGGATCAATTTAGGATCATGCATGCACTTAGAAATTAAAATTAAATCAAATCTGTGCATTGTCAGAAAATCCGGTAGTTCCGGCGTGTATTAGGCGGAACTACCGCAGATCCGGTAGTACCGGGCGCCCGGGCGGAACGTTTTTTCCAGAGAGCGTCCGGACTAAGACTTAGTCTCTCGGAAAACGGTAGTACCGCGGTTTGACCTGCGGAACTACCGGACTGCCGGTAGTACCGGGCACTCGAGCGGAACTTTATTTCCAGAGAGCGCCCGGACTTTAACTTAGCCTCTCGGAAAACGGTAGTACCGCGGTTTGACCTGCGGAACTACCGGACTGCCGGTAGTACCGGGCACTCGAGCGGAACTTTATTTCCAGAGAGCGCCCAGACTTTAACTTAGCCTCCCGGAAAACGGAAGTACCGCGGTTTTACCTGCGGAACTACCGCATGTGCGGAAGTTCCGGACACCCGAGCGGAACGTTTTTTCCGGAGAGCGCCGAGAATAAGACTTAGTCTCGTTGAGATCGGAAGTACCGGGCTTGGGGCGGAACTTCCGGACGTCCGGAACTACCGCGGTTTTAACGGCGGTAGTACCGCACTCATTGACCAACGGTTACTTCTGACTCTCTGACATAGCCGTTCTGACCGGTCAGCTACGGTCCGGTAGTACCGCGGTTTTGCCTGCGGTAGTACCGGATTTCCTGAATTTTCAGGATTGTTTATTGTAACGGCTATTTGAGGTGGGTGAGGGTATAAATACACCCCCACCAGAACTAGGACGGTGTTGTTAAACATCCATTGAATACATTTGAGCCTAGAGCAACCTCTCACACCTCATTCACTCTCTTGTGCATTCATTTGAGGTAGTTGACCCAAAATTCAAGTGCATTGCATTCTAGTTGATCCATTGAGCACTTGAGTGAGATCAAGCCGCAGTGGTCTATTCTCTTGGTGCTTGCCGACACCTAGACGGCTTGGCGGAGCTTCGGTGATCTTCTCAAGAAGATTGTGAGAAGGCCCGGAAGAGTGTGAAGGCTTGGAGCTCGCCTACCCGGAGAGGGAAAGGGTATCCAATAGTGATCGAGGTGCTTAGGCTCATTCGTGGAGCCGGTCCGATTCGTTCGGGCTTACCTCAACGTGAACTAGGGGAGACCGGCAAGTCTCCGATCACCACGGTAAAAAGTAATCGTGTCAAATTGTGGTTTGCTCTCTTGTGATCATATTCTTCCAAGCAACGCTCTTTATTCATATCATTTGATTGCTTGCTTAGTTAGAGTAGCAATTGTTGTTCTCTACCTTTCGTTATTGCTCTTAGTCGATTACTTGTGCTAGTGTTAGTGTTATCTTGCTCTATCAATCCATCAAGTTTAAAATTGCTAATTAGAATTAGACGAAAATTTTAAAACCTCCTATTCACCCCCCCTCTAGTCGGCCTCCTCGATCTTACAAGTGGTATCAGAGCTTGGTCTCTCAAATTTGGACTTAACCGTCTAGAGAGAAAAGGATGGCTAGTGAGGGTATAGCAATAGGAAAGACACCTCTATTTGATGGCTCAAATTATGCTTATTGGAAAATTAGAATGTCTATTTATTTAAAGGCCATGAGTCCTCAAATTTGGAAAGTCGTAAATGAGGGTTACGTTATGGCTCTTGATCCGGATCACCCAACGGATCAAGACGGGCGTAATGCTCATTTAGATGCCCAAGCTATGAATGCTCTATTTGGAGCCTTGAACGCGGATGAGTTCAATAGGGTGAGCAATCTTGAAACGGCTCATGCTATTTGGACTACCCTTTCGGAAATACACGAAGGGACATCCGCGGTCAAGGAGGCCAAATTGCATCGGCTTAGGATCAAATATGAGACATTCACAATGTTGCCCCATGAAGACATTAATGAGATGTACTCAAGGCTCAACAACATTGTGAATGAGCTTAAGGGCCTTGGAACTAATCTTTCCGATCTTGATATTGTTCGAAAGATGCTTAGGGCCTTGCCGGAGAAATATGAAGTGTTGGTGACTCTCTTCCTCAACTCACCGGAGTTGGCAAGAATGACACCAACGCAATTGTTGGGCAACCTCATCACCAACGAGCTATACAAGAAAGACAAGGAAGAGCTCTTGGAGCAATCCTCTTCCAAGAATAAGAAGATCACCGCTTTCAAAGCTAAAGCGGTAATGAGTGAAGAATCCGAAGAAGATGATGAGGAGGATTCCGAAGAAGAATTTGCACTTCTAGTAAGAAGAATGAAGAAGTTCATGAGAAGACGCTCATTTCGGAGTACAAGCCATGAGAAGACCAAGAAATGGCATTCTTCCTCCAACAAGAAGTTTAGCAACATTCGTTGCTATGAATGTGATGAGAAGGGGCACATTGCCTCTCAATGTCCAACAAAGAAGGATGACAAGGAGAAGTCATCAAAGAAGAAGAACTACAACGGCAAGAAGAAGCTTTTCAAGAAGCTTCACAAGGATGGCAAGAATGAAGCCCATATTGGTGAGTGGAACTCCGAAGAGGAGTATTCGGACTCCGACTAAGCGAGGACGAATCTCCCAAGAAGAAAGGGCTTGTGGGTATTGCAATCAAGGAGGCTCCATCACTATTCTCCACTCCTACATGCCTTATGGCTAAAGGAGAAAAGGTAAACTTGCTTGATGATGATGAGCCTTCATATGATGACTTGATGAATATGCTAGTTGAATTGAATGAATTTCTTGGAAAAGAAAAATCAAAGTTTAAGGTCTTAAAGAGAGAACACACCTCTCTCAAAGACTCTTATGAGGAGCTAAAGGAAGCTCATGATTTGCTTCTCCAAGAAAATCACAAATCTAGTACTAGCATTGGAGTTACTTGCAATATCTTGAATGAAATGTCTAGTATAGAAATTTCAAAGTCTAGCATATCTACTTGTTGTGATGATCTACTTGCCATACCTTGTTCATCAAGTGTAGATTCTAGAAATGCTTTAAATCTTGTTCATGATGATATCATTGCTAATGAAAACAAAAATTTAAAAGAACAAGTGTCAAAATTAAACAAAAGCTTAGAGAGAGCTTACAAGGGAAAGGAAACCCTTGATAAGTTAATAAGCGATCAAAGATGCTCTTTCAACAAAGAGGAACTTGGATATGTCCCCCAAAAGGGTAAAAAGCCGGTATACAAGCCTCCAAGGTTTGTAAAGGAAAATGGTAAGTATTGCACAAAATGCCGGTGTATTGGACATATGCCAAGTGATTGCTCAAAGAATAACTTGCATTCCATTGGTTTATATGATTCATGTTATATGCTTAGAAAATCCACAAATGGAAATGTTATTGCTCATTTCATTGGCACCTCAATTTTGGGTGCTAAAAAGAAATCCATTTGGGTACCCAAGACCTTGGTCACTAACCTCCAAGGACCCAAACAAATTTGGGTACCTAAAAGAACTTGATCTTCTTTTGTAGGTGAACTACAAAACCGGTGGAAGGCATTGGGTGTTGGATAGCGGTTGCACTCAACATATGACCGGAGACCGGAAGATGTTCACCACATTTGAGAATGGAAGCAATGGCAAAATCACATTTGGAGACAATAGCAAAGGAAAGGTATTAGGATTGGGTAAAATCGCTATCTCAAACGACCTTTCAATTTCTAATGTATCTTTAGTTGAATCATTAAATTTCAACTTGCTATCCGTTGCTCAAATATGTGATCTTGGCTTAACATGCTCATTCTCAAAAGAAAATGTTATAATCTCAAAAGATAATAATAATGAACTAGTCTTCAAAGGCTTTAGATTTGGGAATCTCTATTTGGTAGATTTTTCTTCAAATGAGTCTTGTTTGAAAACTTGTTTAATTGCAAAAACTTCTTTGGGTTGGTTGTGGCATAGAAGGCTAGGTCATGTGGGAATGATTCAACTTAAAAAGCTTTTTAAGCATGACTTAGTGGTTGGCTTGAAGGATGTAAAGTTTGAGAAAAATCGACTTTGTAGTGCTTGTCAAGCCGGAAAACAAGTCGCTAATTCTCATCCTTCCAAAAGTATCATGTCAACCTCTAGGCCATTAGCGCTCTTACATATGGATTTGTTCGGGCCAACAACCTATAAGAGCATTGGAGGAAATAGCTATTGTTTAGTCATTGTGGATGATTACTCTAGATATATATGGGTCTTCTTCCTAAATGACAAAAGTGAAACCTCCGGGATTTTCAAAAGTTTTTCAAAAAGGGCTCAAAATGAATTTGATTTTAAGATAAAGAAAATTAGGAGTGACAATGGTTCCGAGTTCAAAAATACAAAAGTTGAAGACTTTTGCGATGAACTTGGAATAAAGCACGAACTTTCCACAACCTACACTCCGGAGCAAAATGGAGTTGTAGAGAGGAAAAATCGAACATTGATTGAAATGGCTAGGACAATGCTTGATGAATATGATACTTCCGACAAGTTTTGGGCGGAAACTATTAACACCGCATGTCATGCCATAAATCGCCTCTACTTACATCGACTCTTGAAAAAGACTTCCTATGAGCTTCTTGTTGGAAGGAGACCGAACATCTCTTACTTTAGAGTATTTGGTTGCAAATGCTATATTCTAAGAAAAGGTGTTCGGCTCTCAAAATTTCAAAGTCGATGTGATGAAGGCTTCCTTTTAGGGTATTCCTCAAATAGTAAAGCCTATAGGGTCTTTAATAAAAATTCGGGTTTAGTGGAAGAATCATGTGATGTACAATTTGATGAAACTAACGGCTCTCAAGAAGAGCATGAGAACTTAGATGATGTAGGAGATGAAAGTCTTCGCAAGGCAATGGAGAACATGCAAATCGGAGACATCAAGCCAAAAGAGGATCCAACATCGCCAAGCTCATCTAGACAAGTGGAACCACCCTCTTCTTCCACAATAAACGATGTTCAAGTTATTGAAGATGAAGAAAAGGATCAACCGCAAAATATGTTCAAGATTCACAATGCAATAGCCAAGGATCACCCAATTGACCAAATATTGGGTGACGTAAGTAAGGGTGTTCAAACTCGCTCTAGAGTAGCTTCATTTTGTGAACACTATTCTTTTGTATCTTCACTTGAACCTAAGCGTGTAGAAGAAGCATTAGATGACCGGGATTGGATAAATGCTATGCATGAAGAGATGAATAACTTTGCCCAAAACGATGTTTGGACTTTGGTGGAGAGACCCAAGGAGCACAATGTCATTGGCACAAAATGGGTCTTCCGGAACAAACAAGATGAGAATGGAATTGTGGTAAGAAATAAAGCAAGGTTAGTAGCTCAAGGTTATACTCAAGTCGAGGGCTTAGATTATGATGAGACTTTTGCGCCCGTTGCTAGACTTGAATCAACTAGAATCTTGCTTGCTTTTGCATCATGCTTTGACATTAAATTATTTCAAATGGATGTCAAAAGTGCATTTCTTAATGGTACAATTTCCGAATTAGTATATGTGGAACAACCCCCGGGATTTGAAGATGCTAAATACTCTAATCATGTGTATAGATTGTCAAAGGCACTATATGGTTTAAAGCAAGCTCCTAGAGCTTGGTATGAGCGCCTTCGTAACTTTCTAGTGTCAAAAGGCTTTAAAATTGGTAAAGTAGATACAACTCTATTCACAAAAATTATTGGAGATGATTTCTTTGTATGTCAAATATATGTTGATGATATTATATTTGGTTCTACTAATCAAGACTTTTGCAAAGAATTTGGTGAGATGATGTCTAGGGAATTCGAGATGTCAATGATTGGTGAGCTAAGCTACTTCCTTCGACTTCAAATCAAACAACTTAAAGATGGGACGTTTATAAGCCAAACAAAGTATGTGAAGGATCTACTCAAAAGATTCGGAATGGAAGAAGCCAAACCCATCAAAACACCCATGGCAACGAACGGGCATCTAGACCTCAACGAAGAAGGTAAGTCGGTAGATTTAAAGCTTTATAGATCCATGATTGGTAGTTTGCTTTATCTTACCGCATCTAGGCCTGACATTATGTTTAGTGTATGCATGTGTGCACGTTTTCAAGCTTCTCCAAAAGAGTGCCATTTAGTGGCCGTAAAGAGGATTCTAAGATATTTAAAGCATTCCTCAAGCATAGGGCTTTGGTATCCCAAAGGTGCAAAATTTGAATTAATTGGATATTCGGATTCTGATTATGCGGGATGCAAAGTGGATAGAAAAAGCACCTCGGGTAGTTGCCAATTTCTAGGAAGATCTCTAGTGTGTTGGTCATCCAAGAAACAAAATTCCGTAGCACTTTCAACCGCCGAAGCCGAATATATTTCAGCGGGAAGTTGTTGTGCTCAATTGCTTTGGATGAGGCAAACATTGTTGGATTATGGGATCAATTTTGATAAAGTGCCTCTTTTGTGTGATAATGATAGTGCTATCAAAATATCCAATAATCCCGTTCAACACTCAAGAACCAAGCATATAGATATACGCCACCATTTCTTGAGAGATCATGTGAGCAAGGGAGATATTGAGATTAGCCACATCCGAACCGAAAATCAACTAGCGGATATTTTCACCAAACCATTAGATGAAAGCCGCTTTTGCAAATTGAGGAATGAATTAAATGTCATAGACTACTCAAATGTAGCTTGAAATCTCACTTCATCTATTTCTGCTCATTTGTTGTGCTCATTTGGACTTTTGTTGGTTTTTCCCCTATTTTGGTCAAAAATTCGTTTAATTTCATAAAAAATTAGTTTCAAAATATAGCATTAGCTCGATTAATGCATAATGATCCTGAATGAGTTTAGTTGCATGCAAAACTAGGGATCATTTGCAAAATTTCAAGTTCTAAATCTAAAATTCTGAAAAGTTCCAGAAAATCCGGAACTACCGCAGTTCATTGTGCGGTACTTCCGCTCCTGTCAAAAAAACCGGAACTACCGCAGTGTAATTCGCGGAACTTCCGAAATATCTGTGACTACGGTACTACCGGCGTGTTACGCGCGGTACTACCGCTTTCTGCGGGATTCAATGCGGTTTTCAAAACCGCCAACTCCTCCAACCGTTACTCTTTTTCCTTTATCTCTCTCTCTCTCATCTTCACTCCTCCCAAACCACAGCCGCCTACTCCTCTCTTCTTCCTCTCCTCCACCCTCTCTCTCCCAAGAAACTCTCTCCTCTCCCGATCTTTGAATCCGAGGGGAGTTCTTCGTTTTTGGGCGATTATTTGCACCCCCAGGGTTCTCCTCCTTCGACTTCACAAGGTAAATCGGATAAAAATCCACTTTTTATCTTGTTCTTAGAACCCTAGGTAGAGTTTAGGTTAAAATTGAAATGTGATGATTTTTGCTGAAATTTTCTTGGGCAAAGTAGTTTATTTGGGGTATTAGAATGTTTATACAAACATGCACTGGATTCAATCCCAGAAATACCCCAAAAGATTCAATTTTTGTCATGCCCTAGAAATGTCCAGAAAAACCGGAACTACCGGTCGAAGTGGCCGGAACTTCCGGGGTCCCGGTAGTACCGCATGTTTAATGCCGGAACTACCGGATTTCCCGGAAGTACCGCAGTTTTGCTGCCGGTACTTCCGTTTTTCCTGAAACGGCAGAAATTCATTGCTTTCAATTTCAAACCTTCTTTCGCTTGCTCTACTTCTTACCTTGATTATCCTACTGTGTCATTGAAGATGCCGAGGATGAAGAATGTCTCGCACAAGTCCTATGGGGGCACAGCTGGTCAATCCTCCTCGACTCCTGCATCTCAGTCAGCGGCGCACAAGGGCAAGGGTCCCGCCTCCGACCCTGAGAGTGACTCAGAGGATTCGCATGAGAGCGAATCTGAGGCCTCGCATGAGAGCGAGGAATATGCAGTCCCAGATGAGGAGATGCCTGAGGTAACTGCAGACCACGAAGTGGACCTCGACAAGATCACTAATGAAGATTATGCCATTCTTCGTTGCCGAAGTCAGTATGTACGCCCTCGAGACTCAATGAACCCCCAATTTCATTCAAAGTTTCAAGAGAAGGTGTACCAGGAGATGTATGGTCCAGCCCGAAAATTTGCTGCACATAAGTATGTAGACTGGGATCTCTTGTCGCAGATCGACAAGTTCAGTGGTGCTTATCAGCTCTTCCAGCGAGCCGATATCCATCAACTTGTTGCATTCAAATGCAACTATATGGACAACATGATCAGACAGTTCTATGCTACCCTGTACGTCTCTCCCAACTTTGAGCATCTGAGTTGGATGACAGGGACCCAGTTCATTGAGTGCACCAGGCACGAGTTTGAGCTAGCACTTGGGACGGAAACCAGTGCATATGAGAAGGTGTTCAGCAAGCGAGCTCTTCCTATTGCTGCATATTCAGAGTATTATGACCAAGCTGCTGAACGGACACTGGGGACGACAAATGGCTTACTTCCTATTCCCAGCCTTGTCAACAGGATCATCAACCACACCATTCTTCCCAAGAGCGGGAATTATGATGCTATTCGTGGCCACGCGTGGAATGTAATTGATTACATTATGCGCGGCCAAAAGTTTGATGTGGTGGATCTTATCATCAGGGGGATCGACGCCAATAAGAATGACAAACAGAAAAGGATTAACTTTGCACCATTCATAATGGCGGTGATCATTAGGAAGACTGGATACCGAGGAGCACTCTGCACCCCGCACAAGCCATACAAGCCGCGTGCAGAGCCTCCTGTTCCTGCTCCTGTTCGCACCCGTGCTCAGGCTCAGCCTCAGCCTCAGCCTCAGCCTCAGCATCAGGCAGCTGCTGATCCTCCTCCCCAGGGCGAGGGCGACGTGTCGCTTTCCCAGATTTACTCTGTCATACTCAGGCTGGAGGAGCGCCAGGATGTCTTGATCTCCACTGTGTCTTCCCTTGGTGATCGCGTATCAGCCTTGGAGAGTGCAGTTCAGCCGCCTTCTCCAGTTCGTTATGGTCGTCGCACTCGTCGCCGTGGTCCTCCTTCTCCCAGTGCAGCTCAGGACTAGCTCCTCTTTTTGGTACTTCGATGCCAAAGGGGGAGAAATCTGTTAGGAGAAGAAGTTTTTAGTCTTATCTATCGTTGTAATAAAGTATGGTGAAATGAACCATGTAATGCTTAGTGTGTGGTTTAATTTCTGATGCTTTGTAATGAGTATTTTAATTTCTGATGCTTTGTAATGAACTATGTCCTGTCCTTAATACAATGCTTGTTTTACTTGTCTTTTGCGTATCCTTGAATTTGGTGAATATGAATACTATGATGAAATCATGCCTATTAAATTCCTGCAAAATTTGATGCACATGTTTAGGGGGAGCTTTTTCTTATTAGTTCCTAAAATGCAAAAATTCCCCATGTTCTAAAAATTGCTAAAATTTCAAAGTCTTTGTGATATACATCTTGCAAATTAGAAGTATATCCAAATCTTAAATTCTTCTCATAAATTGCTCTTGTTGTCATCAATTACCAAAAAGGGGGAGATTGAAAGCATCTAGGCCCCTAAAAATGTTAGTTTTGGTAATTAATGAATTTATGTGAATATGGGACTAATGTGTGCATTAAGTGTTTGAAAGGATATGTTCAAATAGCAAAGAAAGAGGCTCACAAAATATCCCATGAAGATTCAAGATCTCTAGGGCGACAAGGTAAATAGTTTAGGTATCTATTTTGTTTTACCGGTCTTGGAGTTAGGTTGGAAGACCGGATTATAGGATAGACGCCGTACTATTAAGAGGGATCATGGTGATTGCTTGATCATGTTCAAATGTGCCCTTTGGATCAATTTAGGATCATGCATGCACTTAGAAATTAAAATTAAATCAAATCTGTGCATTGTCAGAAAATCCGGTAGTTCCGGCGTGTATTAGGCGGAACTACCGCAGGTCCGGTAGTACCGGGCGCCCGGGCGGAACGTTTTTTCCAGAGAGCATCCGGACTAAGACTTAGTCTCTCGGAAAACGGTAGTACCGCGGTTTGACCTGCGGAACTACCGGACTGCCGGTAGTACCGGGCACTCGAGCGGAACTTTATTTCCAGAGAGCGCCCGGACTTTAACTTAGCCTCTCGGAAAACGGTAGTACCGCGGTTTGACCTGCGGAACTACCGGACTGCCGGTAGTACCGGGCACTCGAGCGGAACTTTATTTCCAGAGAGCGCCCAGACTTTAACTTAGCCTCCCGGAAAACGGAAGTACCGCGGTTTTACCTGCGGAACTACCGCATGTGCGGAAGTTCCGGACACCCGAGCGGAACGTTTTTTCCAGAGAGCGCCGAGAATAAGACTTAGTCTCGTTGAGATCGGAAGTACCGGGCTTGGGGCGGAACTTCCGGACGTCCGGAACTACCGCGGTTTTAACGGCGGTAGTACCGCACTCATTGACCAACGGTTACTTCTGACTCTCTGACATAGCCGTTCTGACCGGTCAGCTACGGTCCGGTAGTACCGCGGTTTTGCCTGCGGTAGTACCGGATTTCCTGAATTTTCAGGATTGTTTATTGTAACGGCTATTTGAGGTGGGTGAGGGTATAAATACACCCCCACCAGAACTAGGACGGTGTTGTTAAACATCCATTGAATACATTTGAGCCTAGAGCAACCTCTCACACCTCATTCACTCTCTTGTGCATTCATTTGAGGTAGTTGACCCAAAATTCAAGTGCATTGCATTCTAGTTGATCCATTGAGCACTTGAGTGAGATCAAGCCGCAGTGGTCTATTCTCTTGGTGCTTGCCGACACCTAGACGGCTTGGCGGAGCTTCGGTGATCTTCTCAAGAAGATTGTGAGAAGGCCCGGAAGAGTGTGAAGGCTTGGAGCTCGCCTACCCGGAGAGGGAAAAGGCATCCAATAGTGATCGAGGTGCTTAGGCTCATTCGTGGAGCCGGTCCGATTCGTTCGGGCTTACCTCAACGTGGACTAGGGGAGACCGGCAAGTCTCCGATCACCACGGTAAAAAGTAATCGTGTCAAATTGTGGTTTGCTCTCTTGTGATCATATTCTTCTAAGCAACGCTCTTTATTCATATCATTTGATTGCTTGCTTAGTTAGAGTAGCAATTGTTGTTCTCTACCTTTCGTTATTGCTCTTAGTCGATTACTTGTGCTAGTGTTAGTGTTATCTTGCTCTATCAATCCATCAAGTTTAAAATTGCTAATTAGAATTAGACGAAAATTTTAAAACTTCCTATTCACCCCCCTCTAGTCGGCCTCCTCGATCTTACACCTACGCGGCAAGCGCCCGCTCTCCGCGGGCACTCTTTTTAAAGGTAGGGGAACGGCGGCCTCGCCTTCTTGCCTCCGCGTGCGTAGTGCCTTCGGCCTACGCGGCAAGCGCCCGCTCTCCGCGGGCACTCATTTTTCAAGGTAGGGGAACGGCGGCGACGCCTCCCTACCTCAGCGCGCGTAGCGCCCTCAGCCTACGCCTCAAGCGCCCGCGCTTCGCGGGCACCGTTTTTGAAGGTAGGGGAACGGCGGCGACGCCTCCCTACCTCAGCGTGCGTAGCGCCCTCGGCCTACGCCGCAAGCGCCCGCGCTTCGCGGGCGCCGTTTTTGAAGGTAGGGGAACGGCGGCGACGCCTCCCTACCTCAGCGCGCATAGCGCCCTCGGCCTATGCGGCAAGCGCCCGCTCTCCGCGGGCACCCTCTTTTAAAAGTAGGGGAACGGCGGTCTCGCCTCCTTGCCTCCGCGTGCGTAGTGCCTTCGGCCTACGCGGCAAGCGCTTGCTCTCCGCGGGCACCGTTTTTGAAGGTAGGGGAACGGCGGCGACGCCTCCCTACCTCAGCGCGCGTAGCACCCTCGGCCTACGCCGCAAGCGCCCGCTCTCCGCGGGCACCGTTTTTGAAGGTAGGGGAACGGCGGCGACGCCTCTCTACCTCAGCGCGCGTAGCGCCCTCGGCCTACGCCGCAAGCGCCCGCTCTTCGCGGGCACCGTTTTTGAAGGTAGGGGAACGGCGGCGACGCCTCCCTACCTCAGCGTACGTAACGCCCTCGGCCTACGCGGCAAGCGCCCGCTCTCCGCGGGCACCCTCTTTTAAAGGTAGGGGAACGGCGGTCTCGCCTCCTTGCCTCTGCGTGCGTAGTGCCTTCGGCCTACGCGGCAAGCGCCCGCTTTCCGCGGGCACCGTTTTTGAAGGTAGGGGAACGGCAGCGACGCCTCCCTACCTCAGCGTGCGTAGCGCCCTCGGCCTACGCCGCAAGCGCCCGCTCTCCGCGGGCACCGTTTTGAAGGTAGGGGAACGGCGGCGGCGCCTCCCTACCTCAGCGCGCGTAGCGCCCTCGACCTACGCCGCAAGCGCCCGCGCTTCGCGGGCACCGTTTTTGAAGGTAGGGGAACGACGGCGACGCCTCCCTACCTCAGCGTGCGTAGCGCCCTCGGCCTAGGGGAACGGCGGCTCCGCCTCCTCGCCTCCGCGCGCATAGCGCCTTCGGCCTACGCTGCAAGCGCCCGCTCTCCGCGGGCACTCTTTTTACAGGTAGGGGAAAGTGTCGCCTCGTAGGCATCGCCTCGGTGGGACGGCACGTCTTTGGCGCTCGACGGCTCGCCTCCGGCGCTCGACTCCGCTGTCCGCCTCGTAGGCATCGCCTCGGTCGGATGGCACGTCTTCCGCGCTCGACGGCTTGCCTCCGGCGTTCGACTCCGCTGTCCGCCTCGAAGGCATCGCCTCGGTGGGACGGCACGTCTTCGGTGCTCCACGGCACGCCGCCGGCGCTCGACTCCGCTCTCCGCATTATAGGCATCGCCTCGGCGGGGCAGCACACTTTCGACGCTCGACTTCACTGATTTCTTCGTAGGCATTGCCTTTGGGGTATGCGAGCTACCAGTTGCATCGGCCCCCTCGCGCTTGCTGTTGGGGAACGGGGGGCTGGGGTGGTTGATCACGTCAGCTCGCCCATCGGGACCTCAGCGCTTGCTGTCGAGGGAGTACTGTTGTGGGGGTGGCCCAGCCCCCCGTGACTGGGTCGTGCAACTAATCCAACATGTAATAGGCCCAATAGTGTAGAGGAATATACCAGTGTAAATATACCCATGTACCCTCATCCTTTGTAAATTCTAAGGGGTAGAATGGGGATTTCTCATTCTACCCCACTCATATATATAAACCCCTAGGAGGGGCAAAGGGGGGCATCCTCTCATTCTCACCAGCCATTCCACGGATCTAGCTCTCCTCTTCTCCTTCTACCAGTCCCCTCTTTCCCTGTTTAGCCCGTAGCTACAACAGGGACCATTCCAAATAATCGAAAGAGTTGGAGAGGTAGCTTATCAAGTACAGCTGCCGCCCAACTTGCCAAGGATACCCTATGTGTTCCATATATCTCAGCTTCGAAAGTGTTTACGACAACCAACGGATGAAGTGCCTTTGTTAGATATTGAATTACAGGATGACTGAACACATATGCTGAAGAACCACTACAAATACTTGAGACATCAGAGAGACAGCTCAGAAACAAGAGTGTCAGGTTTTGCAGAGTTCAGTGGAAGAATCATACGGCGGATGAGTCCACTTGGGAAAGAGAATCAGACTTGCAGCGGGATTTTTCCAACTTACTCCCTGGACCAAGTTAATCTTGGGGTCGAGATTCTTTTAAGGGGGTAGGTTGAAAAGCCCCAAAATTTCAAACCAGAAAATTTTTGTGATTTTGTTGTCTTTTTGGGTGTTTTCTGAAAACTTTCCTTTTCGGGAAAGTTTTCCCTCGCGCCGCTTTCCTTTCCGGGCGATGCCGCCTCCCCTCTCCTCCGGCGCCTCGCCCGTTTGCGCTTTTCCCCTCCCTCGCGCGCCCCTGCGTCCGCCCCAGCCCGTTGGCGCCCCGCCTCCCTTCCGCCTTCTCCACTCCCTCTCCCCGCTGGCGCCTCCCTCTGCTCCCCGCCTTCTCCCTCGCGTGCTGATCTCCCTCTCCCCGTCCCCATTCTTCGATTGCATTTGTCCAGAGCTCCCCTACTACCTCCTGATCAAGTTGGTATGCTAGCCTGGCCAGGTGGAACCCCGAGGTGCTCCAGCGACGAAGCTCCCTTCCAGCCGCCGCACCCTCTCCGTGGCCAGCCTTCCTCGGAGCTCCTCAGCCGAATCCTCCACCGCCAGGGTGAGCCCCGGTTTCCCCAGATCGTGTAGCCGCCGCCAATTTGACCCTTACGGCCCCGGTGACCCCCTTCACCGCCGGGAAACCGAATCCCTCCTTGTCGCCCCCTGCCTTCTCCATTGATCCCCTTCCTCTCCTAAACCCTAAAATGGAACCCCCACACCTCAAGCTACCCACGGGTACCCTTCGTTGCCGTCGGGAACCATCGCCATCGCCGGTGAGCGGAGACGCTCACGTCTCTGTTTCTCGGCCGAGCCACCAACCGGAGGTAGAAGACGACCTCCTCCCGGGGACGTGGCCGTATCCCCGCCGTCTTCCCCCTCTGTTGCCGTCAAAAGCCAGCCATCGGATGGCGACTTCTCCCCGCCGTCCGATCTCGTTAAACACCCATCCGTGCATCCGTCCGATCCCCTTCACCGCTCCGCCCGCCTACCCTGCGTCACAGCCGTTCGATGCCCTCCCCGCCTTGATCCGAGCCGCTCGCACCAGCCGCATCGGCGCCGTCCGCCCCGGCCACGCGTCCTCCATCCGCCTCGGGTGGGCGCGGAGCGCGGACGGGCCGCGGCCTCCCCGGCCTGCCTCGCGCGCGCGCGCACCCGCACGGGCTGCGTGGGCCGACCGGCCGTTTCCCCGCCGAGCCGCACAGTGCTGGGCCGCACTGTAGCTCGGGCCGACCCGATACTATTCATCCGAATTTTCAGTGTATTTCTCAATTTCCAAAATCCAGAAAAATCCAAATAAATTCTAGAAAATCCCAAAAATTCCCAAATTTCACCATTTTGCTCCAAATAATGTCCTTAACCCATTTTTGGCCTCCACCCCCACAGATTCATCTCAGATAAATTCCTAAAATTCCCTATTTGAGGATTTATGCATTTTACTCCTTTTTGAATAGATTATTTTCCCTCGCTTGATTAGGCTCAAGCTGGACTTATTTATTTTATGTGTTTGCGCTAGTTTCGGAGATCCCGGAAGTTCAAATGCAGTCGTAGGACCAAGGTGCTTCTACGTTCGAGCTAGCCGAGATCGTCCAACTTCACGGCAAGTCCCAAATCTTTTGATCATGTTGCAATCTCATGTTATTTACTTATTTATTATGCTATTTGCATTAAACTAGTTCTGAAATGTTAGTTCAAAAATAAAATAAAATGTTTAGAATGACATATTAAGTAGTTAATCCTACCACCGATAAATACCATGTTAAACTTGTAGCCATGCCTTTGTTAACCCTAGAAATTAATTATCTGTTAATCTAGATGATTATAGATTATTATTATCATGCAAAGTCTTCGACTAATAAGGTTGTGGCTGCGGGCCAATAGAATTTGCAAACCCGACTCTAGGGTAGGGTGGTATGGGACACCGTGCCCTAGAGCGGAGAGTGCCTGCGTGCACAAGGTAGGGTAAGGGTTGGGGAAAGAGCTGGCGAGTTAGTCTTCGCCCAACTCTTACCCTAGGACAGAAGTTAGGGTAAGGGTGGTGGTGCGCCGCAAGACGGATCATTCGCCCACCGCCTACCCTAGGTTGGGTCGCGGGCCTGATGAGGTTGCGGACCATGTGAAAATATAAGGACTAAAACCCTTATGCTGAGCAAATGTCACGGTGATCGCTCAACCACAGGAGTTGACTTGTCAACACTGGTTTAGTAGCTGCTCAACTCGATTGAAACTCTACAGATGTTGAGAAGGCTTGTTATTGAGAAAGCGAGGTTAGGTAGGCCGTGCTGCCGGTGCCTAACAACGGTAGAGTTCACTCGAAGCGGACGAGAGTTATATATATGTGCCAGACCCGAGTGGATTCTACCGGGTAGAGTCTATATAAAGAGTTGAGCAGTGAAACGACCTGGCTTTCTTAACCCGGACGCGGAAGTTAAGAAATCGTGTGGGTAAAGCTGAGCAAACTCTGCAGAGTCAAATAAATGGTATTCGAATACGCCGTGCTCCCGGTTATTGGAGCCGTGTCACTTGGGTGATTCCAGCAGCGAAGCTTAAGTAGTTTTGTAAATGCTTTAACATTGTTGAGTTGGTTAATTAAACTTTCGTGAAAATCCCTGAGTTCTTAAGGAGCAGTTTTGGGTCCGTCTTATCAAAATGTTTGCAAATAAAACTGCATCCACTCAAATTAATAAACCAAGTATACTCCCTTCCTTTGATGATTCCGTGCATGTAGTAAGATAGAGTCCCTTTGGGACTTACTGAGCCGGTTGTTTGACTCACGGCTTGCTTTTGCCCTTCTTTAGAGGATCAAGACGAAGGTGTTTGTCTCCCCGTTGAGGAAGTCCCGGAAGGTCTCTTTTTCGACGAGGACCCGTGGCTTTAGGTCTTGGCCGCGCTCAAGCGGATTCTGGAGTTTTTGTGATGTAAGTATACTTTGGGCTTGCACGCCTCGCTGTCGAAAAATGGATGTTAATCCATATGTAAAATATATGCTGGACTTTTGTTGTAAGCATGCAATGGTATACTCTTACGTGACACTCCATAACTGTTCATGCGTGAATAGTTGTGGAATGCCGTATCCGTACGCGCCCCTGGAAACGGGGGCGTTACAGTCAATCTCACTCCACTTCTCAATCACAGTCCCATCCCAAACGGATAAACCTCCCATTGCAAAACCGCAAAGACAAGCTCAGTAATAACCACCTGTCTTGGACGGAGATCCGGCGAGTAAGGGTTTCGTCCCAGCGAGACCGCGAGGTCTCTGCTATGGAGGGCGGGGTGCCTCCTGAGATAGGAGGTAGAATCAAAAGATCTCTCTTTTCGAAGGCGTCGAGTCCGACTCGGAGTCGCACGCACGCACCCTGGGGTTGCGGTGTTGTGCACGGAAACCACCACCTTTTGGATTTGGACGAGAGGTGGTGGACTGTGCGCGGCGGACGAGGAGGCAAGCTGCGGCGGCAGGACGCACTGGGACAGGATAAGCGTGCAGCTGGCGCTGTGGCGTTCCCGAGGCGAGGCGAGAGGTGTGGCGTCGTTGGCTCGGCGGTGTCGCGGCTCTGGCGGAAGAGTAGAGGGGAAGATGTGAACGAACGATATCTTGCGACCGTCCGATCCGATTGAGCGGTCCAGATATTGGCGGAGGGAAGGCAAAACGGGAAGCTTTGCACGTGAAACCCTCTATTGGTGAATATGTGTAAAAAAAACCCCTAACTTTGGATCGTGCTGGAAATCTGGGATCCTACCGAAACGGGTCACCTTAAAACGTTAGATCGTTCATAAACGGTCAGATCGACGTAAGCGGCAGATGGAGATTTATGAAAAGACCCTTCACTTACCCTGTACTACACTCCCCTGTTATTATTCTACACCGTCCCACCAAGATTCGTCTGCCGGCCATGCGTTCGAGCAAATGCCTCCTCCGCCACCACACGTCCACCGCGCGCCGCCGCACTGGGCCGGAACGCTCGTACTGTCGCGCTATCGTGCCGCGCATGACGCCGGGAAACTAATAAGCCACTGTCAAGAACCTCGCCGCCAGTGGCGGAGAGGGGGCTGAGGGGGCCTGGCACCCCCTAACCTTCTACTAATTTTCTATTATGTAGTTCATTACATGTGTTTAATTAGTTGTTTGGCCTCTTCCAATTTAGCCTAAATGTAAAATATGTTTAAAACCCAGTCATATGCAGCCCAATTAAGCCTAGTAGTTGAGGACTGACGCTTCATATTTAAGCCTTTGGCTCTTTGCTGACTTGCCGCACGCTCTGTCTGTTCGTCTTCTTGCCGCACGCTCTGTCTATTCGTCTCCGTGAAGATCGGTCTGACCCTCTTCCGGTGCACCGAGAAGGCCAGAAGGGTGCGTGTGAGTCCTCACTTCGATCCCCTTCCGTTCCCAATACTGCGGGATTCGGTCACTACTTCCTATTATCTGAATCAATTAGTACAGGAGTACAATTCGTGCGAAATTGGAATTCTCAGGATTCAAGTGTGTTTCTGCTGTGAATATGATTTACAGTGTGCTTGGATGGGAGCGCGCCATCTGCAGAGAGGGTCTAGGAGTGAATCTTAGAGCTGGTTCATAGTTTCCCTTTACAATTTTAGATGATATGAAGAAGAGAAAGACAATTTATAGTTTTTTAAGCCTAAGTGCTATTGTATTGAAGCCATTAGAAGCCGATGAGATGTATTTCTACGAGACTGTTTGGTAATTTATATTAAAAAAGAATTGGCCGCAAAGATTAGTAATGATGATATTATTAAGGTCTATGATCTTGCTGGTAGTCGTAGAGCTAAGTTTAAGTTAATAGAGATGTAATTTTCTTTGCATTGTAATTTGCGAAACATATTACTCTGATATGTGACTATTGGATTGGTAAATCCAGCATGGTTCATTGGTTCTACTCTACTTGTTGTCCATGTTGCCTCTCCTATATCTAATTCTTGGCTCCGCCCCTGCTCGCCGCGGCGGGCGACGGGACCGGCGGCATCCAGCACGCGCCGCCGGAGGTGCGGCTGCGCGGTGTGAATGTGCGCGCGCGTTCGCCCGCGCCCACGCCGCGGACCGCCGCTCTAGCGCTACCGGGTCGGCTCGGCCGTGCCGGTGCACGAGAACACAGGCTCGGAGACTGTTTGTGCAGCACAGGCACCAACCATGCATGCGTGATCCAGATTCGTGTCACATCATTTCGCCGACTCTGATTAGTGATTATGCAGAGTTCTCATCCATGAAAACATACGGTAATGCAGCTTTATTCAGGGTCCCAAAAAGTTTCTAAGAGATCACAGTTCAACAACTCAGCAGACTAGTGAGACCTCTCTTGAGTCTTGCAAATCATCAAGAAAAGTAAACAAGCAATCAACATCCCGATGAACCAATTTGGAACAATAGCACAGATGCTAGCCTGCCGCAAAAAGCTCTACTGGCCAGAACTCTGGTAGGCGATTGCCATGGGTAAGGAGAAAAGATGGCCGCCTTGAAGAAACCAGTATCCATCGATTGTCAGCCTAAGTGTTGCTGAAACAGCGAGGCCATCTCAATCTACAGGAAATTGAGAGTTTGTCAAATAAAATAAATCCAGGTCTATTGGGCTTGGCAAGAAAGGTACTTACAGCAGTTACAGCAGCTTCAGCACCCTTGTTTCCAGCCTTGCCACCAGCACGATTTAGTGCCTGCAAAGGTTCGATTTGAAATTTATTTTCATAGTAGGGAAGCTTAGGTTCATTGAATAAGGAGCTCAACAGTCTGAATGGACAGATAATCAACAAAAGATTGCATTATCTGCATAACAACTTCATCAGAAAGCATGTATGACACTTCTGCATCATTAATCCACGCAGGCTAGATTGAAGCTGAGATTACTTTATGCAATTGATAGCAAATTAGCAACAGGATTGTTCCACCTATTAACATGCCCAAGTGGTGAGGCATCTTCAATTTGAATTAGAATATGGCTTGGGAACATAAACAATAGCATTTGAGTTATGTACTCTGAAACTGTTATGCTTCTGATAATACCACTATTCATGGTACAGAATAACTAGCCAACCTGAACAACCTAAAGAAATGGGTGAAAAAGATGACTAAACAGGATTCAGAATTATGGAACATTTGGTAAGATGTATATGTTATCAAGTCATGAATTACCTGGTCCATGTCATCACAGGTCAGAACACCAAATATGCAAGGGACCCCTGTGGCAACATTAAAGAAAATAATCAATCTACCAGAATCTGAATTTTAACCAACTGTAATCACCAGAAAAACAACAAGATGAGCATATCACAAAATTCATGCATGTCACAAAACAATTTGAGAGCACCAAATATACAGCTATAACAATTTCAAATCCAATACTCATTGCTCTCACTAGTAATTAGAAATGTAATTCTGTAAGCTATATGAGACATGTATAACTGTCTGTAATTACTTAGATTTGTATGTTAATTGAACATCAATGATTACCAAAAAGTTTCTCTTCTAGTTATGCCTATGAACAGCTCAATACTTTTAGGTGTCAGTTGAACCTATTAGCAACAAGACTGTTGTGGGGATGCCTAGCCCCTTGGGCCATTGGGATTAGCTAGTGAGCCTTGGAGCAAACCCAATAGCCCAGTGTGGCCTGTCTAAAGGAATGTACCAATATGCCCTCATCCTTTGTAATTATTGAGGGGCGGAAAAGGGAATTCCCATCCTGTCCTATTCATATATATAAACCTCCCAATAGGGTATAAGGCGGTCAAATCCACTCATTTTTCCACTCACTAGTTCTCTCTCTCCCAGTACTGGCTCTCTCTAGCTCTCTTGATCCCATATCCCCAGGGGAGAAAGGGTAGAATCTACCCACTGCTGTGGCCAATGCAACAACAAAGACATCAAAGTTCTTGACTGGCATGATCCAAGGAGGCTAAGAGATGAGAGCAATGTACCAGCAGACAATCCAGCATTGAGTACACCTGATGCAGCAGTGTTTGCAACAGCATCATAGTGGGACGTGTCACCTCTAATCTGCAAATCAATTTTAAAGAAGACCTTCAGAATCAAATAGCATCAGTTACTGCTAACTATGGGTTCACAAAGCACGATCCAAGTAGGTATTACTATGACAGCATCACAACTAGCGGGATGAAAAAGGAGAAATGATAATACATAGCAAACTCAGTATTAACTAGCATTAGGATATTTCATAAATGCCTTTCCCACAGGTTACAGACTTCACACGCTTAACATATGTTAAAACCAAGAAAATATCAGTAGAAGACTCCACTCTCAACAACAGTTGTAGTACAAAGCAGGTTGTCAGCAGCATATGGCTTATACAGCTTCTTGTTGGAGCTTTTCTCAGTTCAAAATTATAGATGGATGCGATATTTTGTACCTCAATCAAAAATAGAAAAAAAATAGGCCTAAAAAATTATTGTTTCAAGCGCAGTGCACAAAAATACACAAGTTTCTTAATCTTTTCAGAATTACTCATTTGTCACAGTTCACCAGGCTGCATAGTATTGAATTGCATGGGGCTATGTGTAATATATCTGCAAAAGAACCTTAAGAGTTCTACACTACCTTGGGGATATGCTACATGACCATTAAAAGAATGAATGTAGAAAAAGATAAAAATTCCAAGTATTTAATATGGAGGTGATACCCAGAGAAAAACAATCAGCTTACCACAGCCCCGATGCAAATAATTGCATCAAACTTTCCAGACTTCCCAAGCTTCTGTGCCGTAACAGGAATCTCAAAGCTGCCAGGAACACTAACAACCTAAAAAATAATTTCAATTAGAGTGAAAATGTGTGTACCAAAGTCCGCGAAACTTTTTTAGAAACATACGCTAACTATGCAGATCAGGAGTAAGGTTGTTTCTAATCACGGTGCAGATGACGTCTAAATGTATATATGGTGCAGATTAATTTATATGTGAGATTTGTAAGGAAGGTTTTACACAGAAAGCATTCCTGTTAAAATGCATATCACACTACACAGTCTGTTAGATTGTAATTAATTAGTTATCATTAAATTATTAGTGATCCTCTACCATTATACATGCTACATGTCAAAAGTGAAGAGTTGATCAACATATTTCATAAACAGAAAACCACCAAATCAGCTAGCTATCTTTAAGTTAATATATAAATTACATATGTTGTCAAGCAAAGAACAATAAGAAAACAATTAATTGGTCTATACAACATATTAACCCAATCAAGTAGATAAGTCATCCAACAAGAGTGGTTTGCATGTTCAATTGGTCATGGGCAGTACTTCATGAAAAAAGCATTTTTATCCCCAGCATTTGGAAGGAAAGCAACGAAATAATTTTCGTTCACAATCCACAGTCACATAAGTTATCATGGTGGCAATAACTGATGAGGTTCAAGATTACTTGTTGGAAATGTCTGCATTTCAAATATGACGATTTCATGGCACAAAACAGCTTCAATTCATCCAGATGAATAAAGATGCATACTGTTATATTTTCTTCTTTGACGGAATATCGCTCGAATGTCTCTAGAGCACCCTGCAGTAGCAGGTTTGTGACTATCTCATTGAACCGAGCCACAACCTGCAGGTTAATAAGGAACCATTACAATTAAAAGGTAAATGGTGTTAACAGGAAAGCAACGGCTTTCCAGTAAAATAGCATCTCATTTACTAGCAATTAGCACTACCACAGGAAAGCAGTGGCTTTGTTCGGTAAAATCTCATCAATTCTCCATGGATTCTAGGTAATCACTAACCACTATTTCTTGACTCAGTGCAATAGCACAGAAGCCAACAAGGGGCGAGGAAAGGAGCACTCACTCACCACTCCAAACCTGAGCCCCTCGGTGTTGGTCAGCGACCCCATCAGCCGCCGGTGCCCCGCGGCGGCGGCGGCCACGACGGGGCGCCGAGAAGCCCGAGCATCTGCGACCAGCGCGGCCGGACGAGCTGCACGAATCAAAGAAGAACAAAATCAGAAAACGGACGGCGCCAAGAGGAGCGGCGGTCGAGACGGTAACGGGCGCGCGCGTACGGGAGGGGGACGAAGGGAAGGAGACGGCGGCCGCTCTCAGCGCGCGCAGAGGCGCGTTGGATAGCCGAGGGTAGGAGGAGGGCCTCGCGGCCGCGGATGAAGTCGCTGGTGAAGCCGCCATCGCCGCCGGTGGGTGCACAGGAAGATCTGGCTGCTGCTGCTCTGCTGTCTCTAGTGCGGATGTCAAAGATGGTTCTACCCGGTCCAAGGCAGCAAATAGGTGCGCTGCGCTGTGGCATTTTGGTCAGAACGCTACATTTTTAGGTTGTCCACGCTTTCCCAGCGTTGCCAGCAGCTTAAGCCCCCGTTCATTTTCTGACTTTTAGCTTTTGATATATTTAAATTAAAAGTTATTTTGAACAAAACGATTTTTAATTTCGTTTTTTATCTTTTTTTTAATTTTTTGTATTGTCTGTGACGATATAATGATTATTTTCATTTTTTTTAATTTTTTTTTCTTCAAAAAACTAACAACCGCTACAGTACAATTTAAGCCACAGCTCAACACTTCAGCTGAAAGATAGTTGGAGCACCACCTTAGCTCTGTTTGGAACGCCGAAACTTTTTCCAATCCTACAGCAACTAATCAGTTTTACGTAAAGTTACAACAAAATTTATATAAAATTCCTATGTTCTAAACGAAACATTAAATCTGACCAATCACGTGAAATTAAGATGGCATAGCCCAGTTTGGAAGTGGGAATTTCGTAAGTTTGTACTGGATTTACCATGTTCCCTACAAAATTCTTGCGAGATTCTAGCGTTACAAGCAATCATGCTCTGTACACAGAGTGAGCATGGCGCCCTTTTATTTTGTGTTGTTTTTCATGAAAAAAAAATCTTTGGAACACAGATTTGCAGGAAACAGTGCAACTCACGCTCAACAAGATGCCCATAGCAATGGCATAGCTGATCGCGTGATCGCCATTGCAGTCGTGATCCCCAACCCTCCGTCTAATGGATTACTTAGAGCTGCCGCCGTCTGGATGAGACGCAGCTTTACAGATTCAATGAAACAATAATAGTCCGAGCATTAGCCGCATAAAGTTCTCCTTTTCCTCGTTGTCAACATGGCTCGTAATTCATCGTTTGTACTTTTAAAAGCACAACACAAGAACAAATAAACAAAAAACAACACCAAAAGGCCGCCTCCAAAGCTGTGGAAGCAGGCAGCAGAGCATACATATTGTTCGTCACTGGAGCTAAGGCTAGTATCAGCCTATCAGGCCTCTAAGCAGAAGCATCGACTTTTTGAGCTTTATTAGAAGCCCTATCCTGGGAGTCGAAGTGGCGGCCACGCTTCCCACCAAAGTGCTTTCCACCTCTGTTATTCTTCCAGTCCCTGGAAAGTTTACACAGAGCAACCGGCAGCATTATCTTCTGCCAACAGTTTAACAATGCTGAGATGCCATGAGATAATAAGGCTAGAACTAAAATCCAAAATGCATGGAATCTGGTGTATCCTGCACTGAACCAAAGAATTTTGTATGCCCAAGTTATGAGATTGACAAAACTTTGATGGTGGATAACAATATTACAATCAGTTTCACGTCAACATCATTCCAGATATAATGTATAATTACTTTTTTTGTAAAACATGAGGCTTTTCTTCTCTTTCAAATTTCAAGGCCTGGGATTCAATTTAGACGTAATATCTACCTCAGATACCTAACAGGACTAAACAGGGAGAATAAATCTAAAAACATCAAGAAGCAAATGTAACAAATAAATTGTACCTTCCTCTGTTACTTCTACTGTCTTTATATTTCTCTTGACCGCCCTTTATTGCACTCCAATAATCCTTCTCAGCTTGACCTGCATGATTGAAACAGTAGGTTCATCGAACTAGTGATTAATCATTGTGTTCAAACCTGCTGAACTCATACTCCATTTCAATACCCAATTTGATGAATCATTAATGGTTTCATAAGAAAGATTGAGTATCAATGAAAATGATTTCAGGCGTAATTTAAAGGTGCTTCTGCCTAAAACTCATATGCGGATGAAAATAAATTACTTCTAACAGGAATGCTACTCATATTATCGCACATAAACTACAAGACCAGCAAGACCTGTAGATACCATAAAGGATATATTTGTGTGGTTGAATTAGTTAGTTCAATAGACAAAAAGCTAACAGAAATTTCAACTGACAGAAGCTGCAGTTTTTACCAGTCACAGGTTCCAAAGTAACAATGTGGCCCTTCATAATCAAACCGCCTTCATCCACAAGAGCTGCAAATGCACGGGCCTTTTCAGCTGCCTTAGAATCCTCAAATCGAATGTACCCTGAATCATCCCCTTTACTGAAGTCCACATACTTCAAGAAGGAAAAAAAACAGTTTGATATCAACAAAAGTTATGTCATAAAGAAATTCTGTTTAAAGACCTTATAGAAACTACAAAGCAAAGAAATAGAATTGCAGAATGCATGCATAATGTCCATAGAACATGAAGCATTCTGCCAAGACAAATATGTGCTTACAAAAGCCAGTAAGAGTAAGCATTGAAAAGATCGAAAGAATTAATGAATAATTGAATCATCTCTGTACAGCTAAAATATGTTTTGACTATATTCTTGGTATTGTCCAATTAGCCACATAGGTTATGTGCTCCATCTAGCTCAAATGAATTAAAGTATTCAAATAACATTTGCAAAATCCTACAGCAACAATCTGAATAGAAACAAAACCATAGCATGCTTGGAATCTGATAATTAGATGAACCGGTTATTTATAACAAATATTGATATTTATAAAACTACATGGTTCTACAATTGAAGGCTCAGCTTTATGCTTCATAATGGTTCCGCAATCTGTAGTAAACAACAGTGGGGATTGGCGGATTGCAAATGAAATGTCTGTTCTGGACATGTTATGCATTGCATTCTTGAAAAAATTCAAACGGTGGAGATAAATGTGAACAGAATACTATGATAGTAATGTACTAAAGTTTGAACATAGTAAAGTACTAAAGTTTGAACTGTCTGATTTCTTTGGTTATTTTTCTAGCAAGGTTTGCATCTATCTCACAGAAAAAAGGGTATCTTGCAGGTTATATACTCATCTAGCATGTAAACACAAGATTGCTACTGATGACATAAAGCCCATACAAAAAAAGAAGCATCATCAAATATCAAATTACCCGCACTGTGCCAAATTTTGTGAAATCTTCTTTTATGTCCTCCCTTGAAATTGGTTCCTCATCCTTGTTAACAGATTGTGAAGCTGCCCCTTTCAGCTCCTCAACATCATCTGACTGCTCTTCCCTTTTATCAGTGTTCTCAGGGATCTTCTCTTCATGACCTATGTCTAATTTCTCTGTGGAATTGGAAGCTCCTTCCTTCTTGGCACTGTCAGTGTCATCCACTTTGTCCCCAACATTTTGTTCCGTGTCACCATCAGCTATAATTCTCTTCAGCTTGAATGCCAGTATTAGACCTTTTGGATAGCTACAACCAAATATTAATGATTAACAGAGTTAATTCGAACTCAAGGAAATAAAAAATCACATGCCATATTGTTAGTAAATAGATTAGAAATATTTACCCTTCTTCATGGTCGTTCTTACTAGGGCGTGACTTTTCATAAGCTTCTTTCTTAGCCTCCATTTCAGCATCAAATTCCTTCCTTCATTATTTCAACATTGGATTACATGTTACACAATGATATGCAGTTACAAATAAAACCAACAGTATTAAAACCATATGGCACTCAACTCCTGATTCTAAAAATAAGTGGAACTGATTTAGGTATCGATCATCATGAACAAACAGCAGAACATCTTGCAGTTAAGCGAACTGCAATCATCAACTGATGATTCCCCTAGAAGTTAAACAATAGAACAGCCTGGAAAGAAGGAATGAGGAATTTGCCCAAAGAATGGAAACATTAATTCTCTAACTAACAAATGGTGCCCATGACAGCATGAGGAAAGAAGCTTGAACCGGTAGTTTAACTTACTTTGGTTTTATTTCCAGATCTGCCCCTGCAAAAACAAGATTATTGTTCATAACACCTTTTGCTTCCTCTTCTTCTGAAAATTCGACTAAAGCAGTGCCGCAAAAGTGCCTTTTGTCAGAAACATGTCGTGGAAGCCTCACGCTGTTCACCTGTGACACAAACAATTCAGATACAACACCACATCATCAGTATTAATATTGCAAGATTCATGTATTTATAGCTTCATTATGGTAACTTCTGAATTCATCAAGTTATCATATACATTGAATTCATATGTATCACCTCGTGGATCCAACGGAACATTTCCAGTTCAAAAGAATTGATCTGTGCATCATTGAACCTTAAAGACTCAAAGCAACAAGCACTGTGTAATCTACCCTACCCTACGCATCAGCTTTGTATCCGCTTAACTCTGCTGACCATGTGTGATGTTTAATTGATTTTTTTGGTGTAATATTCAATACTATAGAGATAACATACCTTGCCATATTGAGCAAAGAAAGATTGAACATCTTCCAGCTTTACATTGTAAGGAAGAGGTGATGCAGCAATTGTCCTAGAGTCCACTTGCTCTATAATCTCATCTGGCTTCAACAACTTGTGAGCTCTACCAACTTTCATCCCTGTATAAATACAAAATTGAACACAACGGTTACAGAAGAGAATACCATGTCATTAGCATACTTTTATAGATGCAACTAAAGTAAGCCGTATTCATTTTCACCTAATTTGCGCCAGTCAGCAAACGTCCATTTTACTAGGTAAACTGGCCCTAGTTTATAATATGGATTTTGATCTACCATTAGGAAAGAGTCATGGTAAATCATCTATTTGTACTATGAACTATAAACTTCACTCTCAGAATTCTGAATAAACCTGAAAAACGGAACATTGTCCGTTTACTCAGAATTTAAGCTTCTTCACCACCGAAACATGAGCTTTGACTGGAGACCACTATAGCATTTGAGGTATCATGTAACAAGATTCATATGCAAAAGGGAAAATAACTTGCTTACCGTCCTCGGAGACACGGAGGGCCGAGGAATGCCGCAGCACCTCGGCGACTGCAAGCACCGTCTCCTCCGGCACGGTCTCCTGCTTCACGGCCGCATCCAGGCCTAGGTGCGACCTCATCCGCGAGAAGGAGCAGATGAGAGCCAAGCCCACCACTGCCCAATCCCAATCCCCCCCCCCCCCCCCCCACACACACACAAAAAAAAAACAGCACCAGAATCAGCATCAGAACCACACAAAGCAGCGTGATCGTCAAAACAATAATCAAAGATGAGAGGAATTCTTACAGCCATCATCGCTCTCCTCGACAGTCCTCCGCAGGAACCCGTCGCGGGGGAGGTTGCTGTCGCTGAAGTAAAACTCCACCTGCGGCCAAAAAAAGGAGCATAAGCGACTTCGATCCGGAAAAATCCCCAGATTTTGAGGGGGAAGACAGCAGGGATCGGGGACGGGGCAGGAATTGCAAACCTGGCGGAGAACATTCTTGGCCTTGGCTTCGTCGAGGGAGGCGGCGGCTGTGGTCGCCATGGCTAGCGCGTTCGGGGGCGGAGGTGCTAGGGTTTTAGGAGGATGCGGGTACTGTTCGGGGTTTTTAATTCCGAATTGGAAAAGGCTCCACACTTCCACCCGAGAGCGTGAGTTTGATACCGGGGGAAAAAAAAGACCGACCGGTAAAAGCCCGGTGGAAACACCACACCCAATTAATTTTTTGAGTTTTAGGCATTTTTAGCCTTGTACAGCATAGTAATATTAGAAGTAATCCTCAGTTACATACAATATTATTTCTAACCCTCACTCCAAATATGGGACTCTACCCAATCGATGTGTACGCAGTCCCGCGCCTTGGCACCGCAACACCCGAGTCATACGATCCAGGGGCACATGATACCCCGCATCGACCACAGCCGCTCTGACCACGGGTGTTCGACCACTGTCTCCCTCGATCACCTTGGCTTTCAACCGTTACCGCTTTTGACCACCTCCGTTTTTGATCGCAACCACTTTCGATCACCGCCGCTTTCAACCACACCCATGTTCGACCACAATTATTTTCGACCACTGCCGCTTTCGACCGCAACCGCTTTCGACCACCTCCGCTTTCGACCACATCTATATTCGACCACTATCTGTTCAACCACTGTTTTGCTCGACTACAACAGCTTTTTTTACCACATACACCCTTAGATGTTTTGCAAGAATCATGCGCTCCCGGACCGCATGACTCGGGTGCTACGGTGCCGGGGCAAGGGATTGCGTACGCATCGGTCGGCTGGAGTCCCGCGTTTGGGGAGGGGGCCAGAAATGGCATTGCATACATCCAAGAGCTATTCTAGTATTGTTGTGCTGCACAATGTCAAAAAATACCCAAAACTCTAATTTTTTTAGCTTGTATCTACAATAGTTAAAATTTATCATTTATAATTTTACTGGTCCAAAAGAATATTCTCACTAGGCTTAACATTAGAAAAAAACAGAAATTTAAATCTAAAGTCATTTGTGTCCTCAATCAGTGGAAATTTTTGTACGGATAACCTTTTTTTATTCGGAAATACAGAAATATACCCGCGGTTTCATTTTTTACAAAAATAGCCTCGAGTCGCCCAATGGGGAAGCGACTCGAGAATTTCGCCCACCCGAAAAGCGACATTTAAGGAATCTGCAAACCGTTGGGCGAATCAGCGCTGTCGTCTGCACGTTGGGCGACTTAATATAAGTCGCTGTACGGTTGGGCGACTGCAATGCAGTCGCCCAACGCTAGGGCGACACAGGGGGGGTTAAGGCGGCCTGCCCAGCCGGCTCCCACTACCAACCACCTTTTTCACTCATTCAGCAAACACATTCAGCGCACAGAGAAGAGGAAGAAGGAAAAGAAACAAGGGGGAGAAGAGAGGAAGGAGGGGAAGAAGAGGAGAAGGAGAGGAAGGAGGGGAAGAGGAGGAGAAGGAGAGGAGGAGGGGAAGAAGAAGAGGAGAGGAGGAGGTGAGGGAGGAAGGAGGAGTAGAAGCTATTCCATCAATTTGGATCCAGGTATTTTTTTTGGATTATGTTGTATTTGCATTATTATTTATATGAAATGTTGGTGTTAATGAAAATTATAGATGTAGAATAATTAGTACCGTGTTAGTATGGAAATATTATTGTAGAAAAGGTTTGGTATGCAATTTGTAGTATGGTATAGGAAGTTTACTATTGTGCGATATTATTTGACATGTCGCAAAATTGAAATATATATGCAGGCCGACATCATCAATGTCCACTACATTGAGAGTGTATTACGGAGCTGGAACCATTCGTGAAGGTCCGAATGGTGTGGATTTGAGCGATTTTCCGCAAGTCACTCTCGTACTTCCGGATGACGAGAATGCTCGAATGGGAGATGTGCAGCTTTGGCTGACCCGGAGTTTTTCGTTGAACCCCGAGGTGTACAGCGTCGTCGTGCAAGGGTTTTGGAGCCGGTCTCCCACGGACATCAGATGGGAGTTGAAGACATTGGTGCGCTCTGCCACATGGAAGGGCTTTGTGCTAGGGTGCCGGCGTCGTGGATACGAGTGTGTGCTGCTTGTGCAACCGTGCTCAGTACAAGCAGCTGAGGAAGCTCGTGCAACAGCCGTTGTTGTGGGAGGTGCTAGCAGCTCGGGCGGGCCGCATGTTGGCGGACATGATGAAGTTGCTCGTCATGAAGCCGATGCAGTACATGAAGGAGAGTTACAGCCGTCAAGCCATAGAGAGCCAACTGGGCAAGCCGATGAAGGAGAGTATAATGAGTACATTGTGCAGCAGATGGACTCTGATGACGAGAGGGCATGGGATGAAGAGGAAGCTGTAGAGGACGACGACGAGGACAGTTCCAATGAGGATGAAGTTCCTATCCCCCAGGAATGGAACCGGTTTAATGCGGAGGGTCTTTCCGCACATGATGAGCATGAATCACAATGGGAGTACCATGAGACAGAGGTTCGGTTGCATGCTATGTTTGCTGACAAGGAAGCACTGCAGGATGCCATCAAGCTTTGGGCCCTTTCAATGCAGCGGACATTTCGCGTCGTCAAATCAAGCCAGGAGCAGTACACTGTGACGTGCGAGCAGACTGGTTGCCCTTGGCGGGTGCACGCCCGTAAACCTAAGTATGAGACTCATTGGATTGTGTCCAAGGTTGAGCCTCACTCCTGCATTCTAAACACTGTCTTGTCGAGACAGCGTAACCTAACGTCCGGATTTATAGCCAATGTCATGTATGGGGAGATAGTGCAGAAGAAGGACATGGCAGCCACGCATATTGTGGTAGCTATTGAGAATAAATTCAAGTATAAGATTAGCTACGCGAAGGCGTGGCGGGCCAAGTAGAAGGCGTTGGAAAAACGTTTTGGCACTTTCGAGGCGGCGTACGACAACCTTCCTCGTATGCTTAATGTCCTGCAGGAAAGGAACCCGGGCACGTACATCGCCCTCCACGAGAAGCCGTCCATAAGTCCGCCAGGGTATGCGGTGTTGCAGAGAGCAATCTTTGCATTTGGTGCTAGCATCGAAGCATTCAGGCATATGCTGCCAGTGATCTCAAATGACGGGACCTTCTTGACAGGCAAATACAAGGGGCAGATCCTGACGGCCATAGGCGTTGACGGTAACAATCAAATATTGCCGCTGGCCATTGCATTTGTGGAGAGTGAGAATTACGAGAGCTGGCTGTGGTTTCTCAGACATGTGAGGGCTGGAGTTGTAGCCACTCGGCCTGGTGTGTGCGTAATCCATGATCGCCACGCCGGTATTATCAAGGCAATAAGAAAACTTCAAGAAGACCCCGAGGAGGCCTTTCCTTGGCCGGACATGAGGAACCGGTGGTGCAGTCGTCACTTAGCGGCAAACTTTTTCAAGCAATTCCCTAAACAATCTTTGATGAAGCTATTCAAGAGGCTGGCTAGGCAGAACCAACAGAGGAAATTTGATGCTTTGTGGAGGTTGTTGGATGAGCACACTAGGAAGAACGTCGAAGAGAGGAGCAAGGAGCTGGTCACTCCTGGGGCGGCACAACCACAATGCTTGCCGCCAATCGATGCGCCTAACCCAAGTGGTCCAAGAAGAAGGAGCTCACGAAACATCAGGTGCTTCGCGCAGTGGATCGAGGGGGAACCGTTGGAGAAGTGGTCGCCGTTGCACGGCACGGATGACGTAAGGTACGGAATAATGACAACTAACCTTGCCGAGGTGTACAATTGGGTTCTAAGGGGTCTCCGTTCTCAGCCCCTTGTCGCCATCGTGGAAGGTGTTCTTCACAGCACAATCCGGTACTTCAGGGAGAGGCACGCGAGTGCCGCACTTCATGCGGCCAATCTCGAAGCTCTGTATTCGGCAAATATTACTGCTTACATGGAGATGAAGGCACAAAAGGGTCAGTTGCACACAGTGCAGGTCATGGGCAATAGGGAGCATCGTTTTGAGGTGATACTCCGTGATAGAGCCGGATTTGGGACGGCTCGTTCACTTGTTACCCACGAGGTATGTCTTGCAAATCATGGAAATGAACCTAGTTGCACGTGCAACAAGCTTAAGTTGTTACACAAACCATGCTCTCATGTCCTCGCTGCATGCGGGACCGTGGGTATGGATCCTTCGAACTTCATGTCCGAGTTCTTCTTTAAGGGGAGGGTACTGCAGGCTTGGTGTGGGGAGCTCCGAGGGTTCAGGGTGGTGGGAAACTTCGCCACTGTGGACATTGCATCGAGGACCTGGGTTCCGGATGTTAACATGTTGAAGGGTGGGAAGGGTCGGCGACAGAGCCGACATATTAGGAATGACATGGATGAATCACAAGCTGGAACATCGGGTGCACGTTGTGGTCGATGCGGTCAGGAGGGGCACACAACTAGACGATGCAATGCATGTCCTGATCAGTAGTTACATGACTTTTCTGTAATGAACTTGGTTATGTACTTATTTAGTACATGTATTTGCTGTTTGTTAAAATGAGATACTTTTGTGGCTCGTGCACAAGACAATCAATTCATGACATGCTTAACAACGTACTGCATTATTTCGATCGACCCTCGTACATACTACGGTACAACCATACACATCGTTGCTTATATATCAAATGAGCCTCGTGGCACCCACATGGAGAACTGTTGAAGTGGACGCCTCGGACGGGGTTGGCCATCGTGGTAGTGGCACACACATATGCAACTTGGGTTTGCACAGCAACATGTCGGATCGTACGAGCTTCCGATGTTGACAACCTCCTCGTTTTCCCTCTCACGTTGCATCTGTTGGCGGAGCTCATTGTTCTCCTCATTGAGAGTCTCCATTCGGTACTCCAAGTCCATTATTCGGTCCCATAAAGTACCCACATAACGGTCAATATACCGTTCATGAGGAGGGTCGATCCAGCGGGAGAAGTCGCATTTCGCCATATGCGAAAAAGGACAGTAAACATGGAGGGTCCATAAGCAATAAAAAAATATACTATTAGTAATTTGTACCCCAGAACGTGGGCATCGGAAGAAACGGCGTCCGCCATCGTTCGGCCCTTCCAGGACCTGCACGACCACGTACTCATTGTGTCTGCATTTCGGCCACGCTGGTTGCGCACGCAGGCTTGGTATCAAGCGGTACTGTGGACCGAACATCTCCCTCCTTTCCAAGGGAAGGTCTTCCTTCGGTGACCCATATCCGACTGGCCCCTCATCTTCCGCCATGGTATGTTCCACCACGAAATATAAGGTACTTCTTTGTTCGATTTACAGGGTTTTCTGGCTACAACTTCATGGGACCTCAACCGGGCTATTTATATCGAACGGCGGGACAAAAGAGGACTGCTTTGCCCAGAGACATGACAAAAGCGCTCAGCTTTACTCGGTGAGATGACAACACATGTCAGCTTTACGCAGTGATATGACAAAACGGGGCAGCTTTGCTCAGTCAGATTACAACACATGCCAGCTAAACTGCCTACATAAAGGCTACGATCTGAAAAGCCTTCATAGGGACATTTATTGCTACACTGGAATCCTGAGGATAATCCAGGCCTATCGCTACACAAACCAACAAAATAGGGGCGTAGGCTGTAGCCTTTACAGTGAGTGTTCACGTCATAGGCATGTATCCTTTCCAGTGAGTTTTCATATCACCTTACCTTGTTGTTTCAGAAATACAGGCTACAGGCTCTGAAAAGCCTACATAGGGACATTTATTGCTAAACTGGAATCCTGAAAAAGCGAAAAGATTCGTACGACCTCCTCTCCATGGACTATGCCCACTGCACCAGATAACCTGACTACATAAAGGCCTCCTATGTATTCCATACCACATCTCCTCCTCAAGCCTTCACAATACTACTACACAACAATGTCTTCCTGGAGGTCCGACCCATTTGGAGTGCCGGAATGGTATGAGCGCCCGAAGTGCCATTGCGGCTTTAGGACGATGTTGGGAGTCTGGACGGATCAAGTACAACGAGCCAAATACGGCCGTATGTTCTTCAAGTGTCCAGACTTGGATGACGACTTCGTGGTAACGACAACAATTAAATCATTTGTTTCTCGTTATCGTTTTTCAACTTGATCCATGACATCTACCACGCCACACATAGGCTTGCACGTTCATCGAATGGGTGGATCGGGTGCCGCCGGCATGGCCACAGAACCGGGCAGTGGAGGTGGAAAACAAAGGACAATACTTTGTCAAGATGACTCAGGCTCGCGAGGTGGAACGACAGATGCGGCTCGAGCAACAGCGCCGCGTGAGGGTGGACCAAATCCATCTGAAGGGCAAGGAGGATGAGCTGCAAAGGAGGCGGGAGCAGTTAAGTCTGCGTGAAGCAGCCATCAAGCGTCAGGAGGAAGAGCTTCAAGCTCGTGAGGTAGCTCTCAAGACCAAGAGTGACCGGAACAAGGATGCAGCGGAGCCATCTTCAAGGCGCGATAACAAGGGGAAACAACCACGCTACACCCAGTAGACCAAATGTAATAGACCCAGCAAGTTTTATTCCCTAAGGCAGTACTGTCGGAGTTGCTCTTAGTCATGCTATATGTTATGCATGTAATAACAATGTACGCGGCATGTTACTCCCAACTGTATTACGAAGTTTATTTCTATTGACATAAGCTTATTATCTAGCATGTTCGCATTCAATGATTCAGATAGCAAGTCATACCGGTTCTCTCCGTAAACTATTTCTCAGCAACATCAAAATATCACTTACCACTCTATGTATCTATCGTTCTACGGTCAATCATTCTTCAAAAAAATATTGGAATTTGTTTTGTGCATCTACAACATACAGTGCACATAAACTTTTATTACAACTATACTAGATTTTTTCTCTGTTTCAAACTACAAAATTGCCAAAACTCTACAAATTTCAGGGGGACTGAATGAAGTCGCCTACCTACTGGGCGACTGCATTACAAGTCGCCCAGCCATTGGGCGACTTCGTTAAATCGCCCAGTGAGAAAGCGACTCCGTGATGTCGCTTTCCCGTGAAGCGACATAGCTTCTTGTCGCTCTTCAGGTGGGCGAAATTCTTGAGTCGCTTCCCCATTGGGCGACTCGAGGCTATTTTTGTAAAAAATGAAACCGCGGGTATATTTCTGTATTTCCGAATAAAAAAAGGTTATCCGTACAAAAAATTTCTTTTATCCTATGTCCGTCCCTGCCTAGGATGTTACTAGCCTCATAGGCGCGGCGACACGCCGCGCCAGCTACCGTGTGCACCGAAGTAAAAGAGGCGAGAATTCGCGAGGAGGTTTTTTAAAAAATCAAGGGCACATGCGTATTTTCGAAAAAGCTAAAGGGTTTTTTCGTAAAAATTCAAGGACCTGCACGTAACTAAACGAGGACCCGTACGCAATTTTAAAAACCGCGGGGCGCTATCCTGCAAAGTGGAGGGGTGTTTTCGAAAAAAAGTGTTTTAAAAAAAACTGCCAGGGACCTTTTTGCGAGGAAAAAAGACCTTTACGTAATTTCGGAAAAATACAGGAAAAATCGCACCCCTGGCCGTACGAAGATTCGGCGGCCACGCGCCGGCGCGAGCGCGCGCAGGGGCGACGTGGCCGCCCTCTCCTCGCGCGGAGTCCCCCTGGCGTAATAGGGGTTTTTATTTATTCCTGCTGCGGGCTTGGGCTAAGCATCCACGTATTTGGGCTTGATGAAAAGGATTGGACTTGAGTTGGACCAGAAACAGCTGGTTTGGTTGCACCAAGTCAGCGCAGGGCCGGTTCTCCGTACCTTGCACATGATTATCACGGTCGGGTACAGGGGCAAGCCTAAATACACCCTACCAGATGCATAGCCACTGTTTTTATTCAATAAACACCAAAGGCATGGCCCTGTGGATGTCTAATCAGGAAGTAGCACTCAATATCATAGCAAGAGAAATCAACGGCTCACAACTTCTTATGACAGATTGAAATAATCTCTATCTTGATCCAAACCATCCCATACTTGATCCAATGGCCATAAAATGCTAAGGCCCTGTTTGGAATGCGGGAATTTTTCCCGATTCCTGCGGGAATTGAACTGTTTCCTGCAAAATTCCTGCAAAATTCCTGTGAAATTCCTCTGTTCCAAACAGACCCTAAATGGCAAGAAAAAGCAAGGGATATGCATCCCTACAATGCCATCTACCGTCATCTCTAATGTTGTAATACTAGGCATATTCTTTTAGGCTGTAGCTTATATCTTTTAGTTATTCAGGAGAGAGAATACAGAGTGATAGAAACTCACGTACGATTTTGACCGATATAAATGAAGTCGCTACAGTGTATACAACAATCAACTTGTAAATCTCGCCTTTAAAAGACACTTGTTTGAAAACGAGTTACTATAGAAATCAGCTTTTAATAGCCAAAAAGAAGAAGGCCATTAAAGGCTCTTCTCTACGGTTTCAGCGCCACATTGAACTACTGAAGAGAGAGATAGGGAAACAAAATCTAAGCCTCGGGTCTCATTACTACTAGGGGTGAAAATGGATCGAATAGTGCCTATACCACATGTGTAAACAAATACGAATATGAATCCGAATATTATCAAATACGAATCAAATATTGTAACGAATACGAATTCGAACCGAATGTCTACTCAAATCGGTCGGATCCAGATATTCTTATAACTTATGTAGCATGAAGACATTAATAACATTTTTTTCTCATACAATCACACTTAATCATTCTAATTCATTTACTTCATCTAAAGAAATAAGAATTCACGTTCTATTAAAAAACTATCCAACTAATTAGTCGTATTGTATATATATATATATATATATATATATATATATATATATATATATATATATATATTTGTTGAATACGGATAGTTCGGATAACATAACATTTCTGATGGTAAAAATCTATACCATATTCGCATCCATATTTTTGTACGATTTCGAATATAAATACGAATATGATAGAAATTGTTAATCAGATAGAAAAATATATACTATATTCGCATCCTATCGAATACGATAATCGGATAATACGGATAATTCGTATAAACTTTTGGCCCTAATTACCAGAGGCTGAGCTGGGCCTCGTGCCGCCGGGGCAATATCTGAGGCCCAGCTGAGAAAACTTTTATATTATATTGTATCTATCAATAGTAAATATCTTGATTTTTCTTTTTGCAGTGGGCTAGACTCAAGGCTAGGCCTCTGGCTGGCTATGCCCCTGCTAGTTACTACTCTTGTAAGATTCGTGATCGTCTAACCACTCGCATAAATAAACGCTTGCATTCGAACTCTAAACAATACTCTTGTACATATGCTTGGTTGTGTGGTGACGTCGTATGCTCTCTGTCTGAACACCACTTTTGCATTGAAGATACTATTAAGCGAGGGCCTGCGTGGGCTTACGTGAATTTGATAGTACACATACAGTCGAGCCGAAGTTGTCCTTACTGGTTGACATTTTGTTTACTGGTGGTGCCAAATACGTATAAAATAGTTAACTCAGGGTCTATGTGTAAGCTTTAAGACAACTGTAAACACTGCTAAAAAAAATCTACTATAGACGGTTTGAAAACGTCAGTACAAACGGTTTCTTGAATCATCTGCGCTTATAGGTCAGTAATATCCTAAAGACTCTTCTTACAGATGGTTATTAACTAGAATCATCTATGATTACAGTTATCACAGATAGGGATGGCAATCGGGCGCGGCGGATACGGGTAGTACTCGCCCATACCCGTACCCGCGACCCCAATTTTCACCCACGGGCATACCCGTACCCGTCCACGGGTAAAAAACCCCGCTCATACCCATCGCCCGCGGGCATACCCGTTTACCCGCGAACTGAGTACATCACATATTCACATTCAAACATCACCAATACATCACAAATTCACATATTCAACAACTACAATGGAAGTACAAATTCACATATTCAACAACTACAATGGAATTCACATATACATACTCATTTCTACTACTAAGCCACTCCATATTTTTCTTTATGGAAAGCATTAGATTCAAGAAATAAATATCCAAGACATTGCTAACTATAACATAGAGGTAAAAAAATCTCAAATCCGAAACAAGTTACACAACAAAATCCTTAGAGCAATCTATTTACTAGCACATTATATTGTCTGTCAGTTCTAGATTCAAGACCAGAAAAACCATCTCAAAGTTATCTACCCGATTTATAACAATTCACACACAACACATAAACTAAATCTTAGCTTCACTAAAAGAACAATCAGCAAACTACAAAGTAATCCTAGATTTGCAAAATGCTGGCTAAAATAGCCATTCATGCACAAGCCAAAAAATAATTAAAAAAAAGAACCCACATCCGGTGGCGGACCGGAGGACGCTCACAGCTCACCTGAGTTTTGCTGACGGCACAGAGGGGCGAGCGTCGGATCTGGTCGGTGGAGGAGCGGCGGAACGAGGGGCGACACCGGATCTGGTCGGTGGAGGAGCGGCGAAACGAGGGGCGGCGCCGGATCTGGTCGGTGGAGGAGCGGCGGAACGAGGGGCGGCGAGGGCGGAGATTTCGGTGGAACGAGGGGTGGAACGTGTGTCGGCGAGGAGGAGAGGCGGCGAGTGGGAGGTTTCGGTGGAATGGTCGCATGGGAGGACCGCCCGAGATTTGGTCATTTGGAGGCGTGGTGGAGATGTTAGGGTTTCGTGGTTTACTGGTTTAGGAGGGCCCACTTGTCAGTCCATTTCACGGGTAAACGGGCGAGACGGGTACGGGTAGCGCTAACCCGTACCCGTTTACCCGATGGGCAGAGATTTTCTCCCATTTTTCTACCCGTGGGTAAAAAAATCCATCCCATACCCGACTCCATTAGGGTATTTACCCATGGGTACACGGGTAAACGGACACAATTGCCATCCCTAATCACAGACGGTTCTTACTATAAACCATCTGTGATAGTCTATTATCACAGACGGTTCTAATTAAGAATTATATGTGATTGCGTTCTTGCGATATCATAAATAGGGCTCCTTCAGTTCATCAATATTCTCTAATTGCGCTATCAAACAGCACAATCAGATAATACAGATGAACTAAAGCAGGCCTATTTATGATTGGCGCTATATCTTTGGTGGTTCATTGTTTAGGTTATAGGTACTATTGTTTTGTTGATTTGATATGCCATGTTCGTAAGCGCGCAGTCGTAAGCCGTGGGCGTATGCCGCGGTCGTAGACTGTGATTGTATGCCATGACCATATACTTTTAGTCAGCTAGTAGTCATGTACGTCACATCAGCAAATTTTGCAATAAAACATGAATTTTAACAGGGCCGAAACCCTAGCCATCCATCAATCATTACAAGAACTAATCATCAAGGAAGAGAGAAGAGGGGTAGGGGATATATCACCGGCAATAAAGGAGAGGCCGGCCGCGGCAGTGTTACCGCTGTGTCACGACGCTAACACTGCACAAGACACTCTTACAACAAGAGTGGCTTATCCAGTGAACCTTGGCGTCACAACCGGAAACGGAGGAGCTCGGGGAGGTAGTCGGCCGAGTCTTCTATTTTTAAGGAAAAATTTGGTGAGAAGAAGTGAAGGAGAAGTGAGAAGAGAGAAGAGGAGATAGGGAGAAGAGGAGATGAGGAGAAGAGCAATGGAGGAGCAGAAGTGAGAAGAGAGAAGAGTATCAATGAAGAGAAGAACAACCGAGCCTTCTATTTTAAAAAACAAATCTAGCGAGATGACCGGTAAATTCAATTCGGCGAGAGCGGGTAAGTTGAAATATTATCAGACGGTTGTCTGTGATAAGTAGGTCATTACAGACGGTTTTTGTTTTGAACCGTCTGTGACAGATATCACAAACGATTTTTGTTCTAAACTGTCTGATAAGTATGTCATCACAGACGATTCTTTCCATCGCGATAAACTTAGATGGTCTATCTTATAAAACTGTTTATGTTAACTTTATCATTAACAGTTTATATTGAACCGTCTATAATAAAACATACAAAATGACTCTTATTGTAGCAATGAAAAGCCAATTGTTCTCATCGTTAGGACACACATCTCATGGTAAGATGCACCAGGGCGACGCCATGCACTATACTTTAGACGCAGGGACAAGACTACGAAGCCTGATTTTGTTGATATATACCTACTGCGTTCGTGCTCCTCCTGCCAGTTCCAGATGCCAGAGCCATGTAGTTTTGTATTTACATCTAGACTGTATCTCTCTGTAAACGGCATGCAGTGGATTCCCGAAACTTTGCGTTCCAAGAACGTAGTACCATCCAGAGCGGGCTTCACGTTACTACACCCGCCGGATCCTACGTGAGAAGGATCGACGCCCTGTGCCACCACAGGTCGCTGACATGGACGGGAGAGCGAGCGCATCTCCAAGTGATAAGGGCGAGATCGCACGGGCCAATCCGCGCGGCGCCACCTGTTCCCGCGGTGGCTCCCACGGCGCGCATCGGACAGCCCGGCCAACGTAGCCGCGGAACGCCCGTCGCCGTCGGCCGTCGCATCCCACAACTTGCCGTATGACGACGTCCGGCTAATTTTCCGACGACGACGACGAGCACCCTTTTCTCAGAGACAGGGACGCCGTACTGCAACCGCTACTGCTAGCGTGAAAAACGTAAGAAAAACGGCGTACGCCCGCGTGTTTTCACCGCCCGCGCGAGTCCTCGTCGGGAGCACCGCGACGGCTGCAGCGTTTTACCGCGCACAGGGCCTCGACAGCGCGGACCCGACAAGACGCGGTGAGGTGAAGGGAAGGGAGGGGAGAGGAGTCGCGCGCGGTGGCACTGGGCACTGGCGAACAAATTGGCCCCGGCCCGCCGGGACAGCGACTTCCGTGGCTGGGAGGGCGCCCACGTCGCGCGTTCGCGTCAAAAACCCGCGCGCCCCGGCCCGCACCCCACCACCGGAGCTCAAATCCGCGGCCTTGGCGTCGGGAGAAAGCTTGGCTGAGAATCGCTTCGTCCCCAGCAGCCGCTCGCAGCTGGTGCTCTGCTGGGCGAGTGAGGTGAGCACGCGCGCTTGGGGTGGGTGCCATGGAGTGTCACGAGAAGTCGGTGGGCGGGGCCACCTGGGGCCAGGCGGCGAGGGCGTGCGACGCGTGCGGCTCTGAGGCGGCGCGGCTCTTCTGCCGGGCCGACGCCGCGTTCCTCTGCGCCGGCTGCGATGCGCGCGCGCACGGGCCAGGGTCGCGGCACGCGCGGGTCTGGCTCTGCGAGGTCTGTCAGCACGCGCCCGCGGCGGTCACTTGCAGGGCCGACGCCGCGGCGCTGTGCGCCGCCTGCGACGCCGACATCCACTCCGCCAACCCGCTCTCGCAGCGCCACGAGCGGCTCCCCGTAGCGCCCTTCTTCGGCACGCTGGCCGACGCGCCCAAGCCCTTCGCGACGTCTGGCTTGGGCGGCGGAGCCGGTGCGCACGGCCCGGCGGCTGCCGACGACGACCGGAGCAACGAGGCAGAGGCGGCGTCGTGGCTCCTCCCCGAGCCCGACCACGGGCAGCAGAAAGACGGACCTGTCGGTGCCACCGACGTGTTCTTCGCGGACTCCGACCCTTACCTCGACCTCGACTTCGCGCGCTCCCTGGACGACATCAAGGCCATCGGCGTCCAGAACGGCCCGCCCGAGCTCGACCTCACCGGCGCCAAGCTCTTCTACTCCGACCACTCCATGAACCACAGCGTAAGCCTCTCTGAAGTTTACCAACACTGCATCGCTACGTACTTCTAGATGAGCTGTTCAGGCAGTGTTCCGAAATCTGAAATGAGATGGATATTGTGGCGATGCGACGCAGGTCTCATCGTCGGAGGCAGCGGTGGTGCCGGACGCGGCTGCGGGTGCTGCCCCCGTGCCGGTGGTGAGCAAGGGGCGGGAGCGGGAGGCGCGGCTGATGCGGTACCGGGAGAAGCGCAAGAGCCGGCGGTTCGAGAAGACCATCCGGTACGCGTCCCGCAAGGCGTACGCGGAGACGCGGCCGCGCATCAAGGGCCGGTTCGCCAAGCGCACTTCCGGGGCGGGGGCGGAGGCGGAGGCCGAGGGCGAGGACGCGATGGAGCACGAGGAGATGTACTCCTCGGCCGCGGCGGCCGTGGCCGCGCTCATGGCGCCCGGCCCCGACGCCGACTACGGCGTGGACGGCGTCGTGCCGACCTTCTGATCGGTCGGACGGCCGGCGCAACCTGTAAAACAGCCCTTCCCTTGGGCTGTAATTTCGTTGCGTGCTTGCGCGCGCGCGCGCATGCATGCATGCGAGCTTTGTGCAGCATTACTTGTATGACGATTCCACGGAAGCGATCCGGACTTCCAAGCTCCCTCCTTTCCGATGATCCCTACTCCTGTCCTGTATATTATCACCGCGAGCTGCTGCTAATCTGCAACTGTGCCTTTACTAATCAGCTGCTGCTGCATCGCATTAGTAACTTAAATTGCCGTGCATGTTTTGCTTGTCGCTTGCAGTACTGGCTGTGCTGCCATTTGAGGCGACGGGACGAGGAAACCTGAAACCAGGTGTTCTTTCTTTAATGGCGGTGTATCTTTCTCCATGCCGCCAAACACTTGGACTTATAGCCAAAGAGAATGTGAGCAAGTGCAATAAGGGCGTCGGCAATGGTAATAGCTAGTACTAGCTATATAGTCAGCTGACGTGGAGGTGAGAGACAAAAACAAAGACTATTTTATACTGTTGGACCCACATGCTCCTCTCTCATGTTCTTGGACTATGTGAAATAGATCAGCTATTTGCTCATCGCTAGTGACTACTCTCTCTCCTACTTTTTCCTTGCCACATCAGATCTAGCTAACTAAATAGTCAGCTGTTGGAGACGCCCTAATAGAGCCAAGTGTTTGGCTATAAGTCAAGTTATAAGAGCCAAGTTATACAATAATTTGTCTTCTATTTGTCTACAAAAGGTTTTTTATTATTATGTGGTACCATGTCTCACATTCTCTTTCCTATTCCTCCTCACATACATTTATTACCTGAGCCCACCACTGCATAGGCTCCCGTGCCCAGCTTGTTGCTTGCATGAGAGCCAAGCTCTCATCTCTCTCCTCTCTTCTCTCCTCCACATCAGCAAAAATGCTGACTAGCTTGGCTATAAGACCATTAGGGCATCTCCAATGGTTATAGCTAGCAACTAACTATAAAACTTCCACATCATCTATATAGTACACACTAAAGTTAGCATTCTAAGAGTAGGTACAATAAGGCTTAGTCAGCAGGCTATAGCAAATATAATATCAACCAAATCTTACATGGCAGAGAGAGAAAGGAAGAGAGAGAAGGAAGCTGGCTACTAAATTACAGTTAGCTATAGCACGTAAAAATATGCATTTCACTCTCTTACACGTGGGTCAAATAGTTATTGTAATAGCTACCTTATTGTATGAACTATTTTTTTGAAGGCTATAGATGAAATGGATAAGTGTTATAGCCACTAGTTGGCTATACTATTGTACTTGCTCTAAAGAACTATCTATTAAGGATAGCTATTTGATGCTTACATGCACACACAGAATTTATTGAGGCTGCCTCGTTTAGCGTTATAGACTAGTGCTTAAGGAAGAGCTGGCTCGATTTTTTTGCATACTCTCTTTCCTCCACACAGGATATATGCTGATGTGTACATGCATATAGATAGCTGACTCAGACCATTGGAGATGCCCTTATTGGACTTGCTCTTAGTACTACTAGCTTTCTTGTTTAGTGGAAAAGGCAACTGAGATTTTTTTTGTCGAGTGCTATCTTTCTCACTGCCACCATTGGCTAGCTTTTAGGCGTCGAGCAAATCTGACAACGCTTTATGACCCATCCTTGGACTCTGGATTTTGCTTTTTGTTGCGTGCGTTGGTAGCAGCACTCGGTAAAGTCGAATAGGCTCATACGCTTGGTTCTGTCCGTTCATTGAATTTCAGAGGATCGATCACCGTTGACATGTGGATTTATGCAGAAATGACAGTTTAAGCGATGTTCAATACCTGGTGCCTTTGTAACACGACACCGGTTGAAGTGAAGCTACCGCTACGGTTTCTTAACGGAGCAACGGTGTCCGTGTAACATGTCATCCTAAACAAAAGAGCAACATACATCGGAGAACACGGTGTTATATACAGTGCCCGTTAGGCCGTTACTTCATTAGTTCATTACTCGTAGACCGTAGTAGCAGAAGTACTGAACAAACGTCGACAAACAGTCACTCAACCAAACCAAGTGATTGTGGTGGCTGCAAACAAAAACTATCACCTTTTCTAAAAAAGACAACAAAAACTTCACGTATTTATGGGCCGGCCCAAAGAGACCATTTTACCAGCAAACAAAGGGTAGCTAGTATACCTAAACTGGCCCAGGCCAGACCCTGCCAAACATGGCCAGCCCATTGGGCCTAAATATTAGCAATCAGTAGTTGAGGATCGGCCCTGATTTTTTTTGGTGCAGCTGATGGATAGTACCGGTTGAAGTAGAAGCCGTAGTGTTCTTTTGCGTTGAAGATTTTGACTTTTTCTGATTATGCTGATTTAGCAATCATGTTGAATTGCATTACACTAAATTGGACGTGGGCGCATACAGACTCACATACATATGTACGTTCGCTACATGCACATGCTTTGTACTATAGTAGAAACACCTTTATGTGACTAGACTGTATGTGATGGCATCACATACGTGATTCATATAAACATCGCTCGACAGAACGTGTGCTTCGTCAGAACTAAGGCAACTGTAAGAAATCTAACACAAAAAACATGAAAATAACAATTGTTTTAATAGTACAACCGAATGCAACACAAATTATTACGAAGTAGGCTATAGTAGAAATGAATTATAAATATGACAGGACAAGAATACAACTAGTAGTGAAGCAACTCATGCACTCTGACAGGACAAGAATACAACAAGTTGTAAATGTCTATGATGCGAGGAGATGACTGACGGCGAGATAGTTTAGTTTCAAAATGCTAGGATATTGTGTTCAGTGTTTCAGTGAGCCATTTCACTGTAGGAATGTAGAGATGGCACAAACAGGTATTAAAGAATCCTCTGAAATTCCTTAGTTGTGTACAATTAGCAGGTCTTGTCAATTTTGAACCAGGTCTTGTCAATTTTGAACTGTGTCCTTAGAGAATAGTTGGTCATTGTGTAATTCTTCCTCTGCGGAAGTTTTAATGAGATTTTGAGAATAGAAGCTACTGTGATATTTCTGATAGTTTGTTTTTCATAATGAAGTTGGTCTTTGACTTGATTCTTGTGTGAGATCGATTCTGATTGGGCTGGTTATTAGAACAACTGTCACTCTCTAACATAATGGGTACCAAGTGATTTCCATGTCACCCTCTAGCATAATAACATCTGAAACTGAAACAAGATCAACTCACCCAACTTGGGCCTGATAACAAAACAAAATGTCCAACCAAAACTCACAAGAACGGCCTATCACAGAGGCCTACAACGAGCTGGGCATCAAGGCGACGCACAGTAAAAAAGGGGTGGCTGTACCAGGCAAGTTGCTTGCCCATAAAAAGATTCAGCAATTCAATGTTTATCTGAAGCAAATTGCATAATGAGCACTTGCTTCAACCAGCTATCTAGTGCTCAATATATTTCTGGGAAGTCTTACGGGTATATTAGGACAAAGTTTCTCATCCAATTAAAACAATGGCTATCTTATCTCACAGATTAAATGTGAAGTTCTAGCCATGGTTAAATATTTCGGCCGAAATTTTGGCCGTTTCGGTGGGTGACGAAAGGCAAATAATTTGGCCAAATTTATCCCCATTTAAAATCTGTGTAAAATTTGTTTAAATTTTGGTTAATTTTTATCAAAATTCAAATGATATTTGAATGGTTCATCCGAAATTTCAGCTGAAATAAACGAAATTTTGGAATTTCATTCATTTTGCCGGGCTCCGAATTTTTTTGCAGGACGAATTAATTTTCCCTGGTTCTAGCCATCTAATAAGCCTTTTTCCCTGAAGATATTCTGAACATCTAGTGCAGTGCATGGCTATAAAATTGTCCAAAGACCATAGTGCAGCAGGAATTACCATTCCATTTGCCCTTTCACAAAAGCTAGTAAAAAGCCGTGACAAGAACGCTGCATGCGGACAAATCAACATGATTTCAGCTTCCCCTGGAAATTCCCTGTGAGAGCCTTCAAGAATCCGCAGCGCCAACTTTACATTCAAAAGGAGTTGTAAAGCGCGGCGATCAAACTCCTATCCATGATCAAAAGGCCCCTTGCCGTGATACATAAAATTTCTGTCAAGTTTTTCAAAAGGTGAATGATCAGCAGACAGGATTAGAGGCCTACACATGAGATTAGAATAAACAATGGATAAGATGCTTCAGCTGGAATGCTCTTAGGCAGCAATAAGTAGAAAAGATTTAACCTAATGCATGCACCAAAGCAAAGCTTAAAATCCACCAATTTGCTTTAGATTCTGATAATTACACCAACCAGCAACGAATAACTGCAGCCCTCACTATAGTCTGGAAGAAGCAATGTTGGGAGTTGCTCAACTATTCCTCACTAATGGCAGCTGGTTTGTGTCATCTGCAAGCATATTTGTACTGCAAATCATTGTGCAATTTCTTGAGAGACTGAGAGCTAATAACTCACCAGTCCATGAAATTCTCTCCTGCTCTGTGCCAAAGCTCATTGTTCCAAATGGGACGGCCCTGGTACTGTAGCTGCAAGCAAGTGGTAAGAGCTAGCAACACCTTTTGCAAGAGATGGTAATTTTGTGTTGAACCAGCACAGAATCATTTAAGGTTTTGTAACTCTCAATTGCTTCATAAACAGAAGTTGAAGAATCTCAAGGCATAGAGGCACAATGTTTTCCCCCTTCTTATGAAGTTCAGAATTTCTGATATCTGAACTTCTAGTGTTTACACCAGCATTTACACGGTACCAATTAGCCATCAGTATCACTGGGACCCCTCAGCATTATCATTCTACACTCTTTAACTACAGTTTGCTACTGCGTGAGGATTAAGTGAACCCCAGTGCACTGAACATCCACTAGATTCTCGCACTCTGCCGCTACGGGATACTACAGTTGTAACAACCCACATTGTTAATTAACCTTAAGCAACGAATTACCACGTTAAGCATGATTAATTATGTAAATAAGAATCTAAAAATATGAGGGAATTTAAAATTTTCTACATAGTCGTATAAATTGAAATCAACGAGCGATAAAATAATACGTTGTTTTCACAACTTCATCGACGAGGGCGATTATCAAACGGTGTATACTAAAGTGGTAAATCAAAATTCAATTGTACGACAAGCAAAAGCATTTAACTTAATTAAAATATATATAACGGTCCGTTGTACAACAGTAATTGATTACAATCCACATAGGGTAAAATCAATAGCATTCATTGAACGACAATTAGGATTATATCAAGTCAAATAAAAATATTACGAATTGCATTACATGATAGCGACAATTCGAATTACAACGAATATACAATTTCCTGTCTTAACTAAATAACCATAGCAAAAACTAAGCAGTTGCAATATAATTGTATTCAGTCAAGAAATACATGATTTAATTTACATCCAAGTTCATCTCATACATATTCATTGCATCCAAAACTAACAGAGAATAGAAATTACATTATTTGATATACGTCAATAGTAAGAGAAAGCCGAATTACAATTTAGACCATTTCATACATTAGAAGATGTTGTCGAGTTGCCACCACACCACTATTCTAATTGTGAACAAACCGGTAGTTATAATGCCGAAAAAGACCGAACAAAAGAACGAATAAAATAAACAAAAGAAAGAAGAAAGAATTGCCGTCAGAGCCCTAGCGATTAACTTCGGGCGGGGTAATCCGTTCACGGAGATACCTAACCGTCCCGGGAGGGGCCAGTCGGCACCTCTCACAACTGTAGGCTCATCATACGGCGTATACAAACCTGATTGTTATAGGGACCCAGTCATAAATAAATTTCTTATGGGCATTTCAAAGCCCATATAGCCACAAGAAAAATCAACCGAAATATCTTCCCAGCCCAGTTAGCAACCGGAGACAGCCAGCGCACACACGCGAGAAGGCTCGCTCGGCCAAATAGCATTGGCCAGATAAACCCAACCAACCGAAGCAAAGAGAAGGAAGAGAGCAGACTGAGCACGTCACTTCTCTCTTCTCTTCTCTATTCCGCACCGAGCATAGAGAGCAGAGAGTAAGCCACCAGACGAAGCAATCGCCAAGACCAGACGACGGCCAGGAGAACCAACGGAAGCACGGCGACGGTGACAGCAGGAGAGGGAACCACAACCAGCGGCCAGCTCTAAGAGGAGGAGGTTAGCACCAGGCGACCACCATAACCCCAAGAGCACGACCACCACCAGCAACCGAATCAATTCCACGGCAACCCAAACCCCACCGGTGAAGGTAACCCCCAATCATACATGAACTCAGCAGTCATCTCAATACTACCATTAGCTTACCACACATAGCAAATCACAAGTAACCATAGAGTAGCACCACTAGTATACATGAATCAGCACACAAGGTAGTCACTGGAGGTAGAAGAGGAAAGTAGAGGAGAGTAAAAGAGCACGGGATTACCTGGGATGAAGGCGGCTGTGTGTACCGCGGTGTAGCTCTACCGAACTGCCGCCGCACACTCCCCCGGCGTGCGGGCGAGCCCAGTCGGCCGAGACCACACCGGAGTAACCACCTCCCTGCCTGCATCACATAAGCAACCCTGTAAAATCCCAAAATGAAATAGCAAATCCCTTGAAAGCAACCGGGGTAGAATAGTGGGCCGAGGCACCGGATTCGGGCCCTAGGCCACGGATCCGGCGGCGTCAACCGTGCGGCGCGGTGAGGGCGGCCCCGGGCGGCGCCGAGCAGCGCGGCACAGTCGGCCCGGCGGCGCGAAGGGGGGGTGAGGAGAAATCAGGAGAGAGAGCTGGTGAGAGGGAGGGGTGTGAGACTAGGGGAGCAGAGGCACTGGCTGGAGGCGGACGCATCGGGGAGCGGCGCGGAGGCGCCGAGAGGTGGCGCCGGGGTGAAGAGAAATCGGGCGGAGGAGAGGCGGCGCGGCGTCGGTGTGGAGGGAGACCGAGAGAGAGAGAGAGAGAGGGCCGAGCGAAATGGGGAAGGGGAGGAGATGAAGAAGGCGTCGGCGGTGGCCGAATTTTTTCTATTTTAGCCCTTTTTTGAAAAATATTCACATTTAGACCCCTGGTAGTTTTAATTCCGTTTTTGGACCCTGGTGTCTATCAGATATGACACCAACCTCCCTACCAGGGCCGACCACGTGCCTCCGAACGAGCCGCAAGAACCATCCCCAGCTGTCTTTGTTCTCCCTCTCAACCAAAGCAAACGCCAAAGGAACCAACGCGTTGTCTGCATCACAGGAAATGGCTATCAGAAGTGTTCCCTGGTACTTGCCAAGAAGAAACGTACCGTCAATGGAGAAGACAGAACGACAATGCCGAAAGGCCTCGATGGACCGAGCAAAGCACCAGAAAGCACGGAAGAATATCTGCATCCCATCTTGAGTCCATTCATTTGGTTTCAGGACGTACTCGTAATGCATGCCTGGATTAACCGCTTTGATTGCATTGAAGAGTGCTGGCAACTGCAAGTACCCATCTTCCCAGTCCCCATATATCATCTTCCAGATGCGTTGCTTTGCCCTCCATGCTTTTCCATACCTTATCTCGTATCCAAATTTCTCCTTAACAATCCCAGCAAGTGTCTTCACCTTCATATTGGGTTCTCCCTTTACTATGTGACACAGTGACTTGGCAATAATGGTAGAGGTCAACTGCCGATGCTTCTGTTTGAGCTCTGCTTCGGCACAAGTGTGTGGGCCAACGATTCTTGTGATCTTGAACTTTCCCGTGTCCTTCTGTTTCCTAGCACAAACCCTCCATTCACATGTTTCCTTCTCGCACACAACTGTGTACCTCCGCTCCACATAAGAATGCCTCACCTTGAATGGCCTTTTACGAATCACTGAATACTCCTGCAGCCACCTTTTCAATGCTGACAAGTCCTCAAACACCATGCCCTTCTCAATTGTCATGCTTGACCCGGCCTCAGGAGCATCTAGCAGCTCGTCATCCCTTCCTTCTGCATAAGCCTCATGGGAATGCCTAAGATCGCTGAATTCATGAATTGATGGATCCCGGCCAGGGCAATAACGCCTGATCACCTCAATATCACTTTCGGTCAGCTTTCCAAAAGGGCGGTCATCATCAGAATCAACGGCCCTTGCGATCTCATAAGGCTCCAGATCATCCACAATTTGAACATCCACACTGTTGGAGTCCCTGCAGACTTCTTCAACGTTGCCGGATGGAGCAACGGGAGGAACACCCACATTATCAGGAATGTCTCCTGCATCATAAGCACGAAAACGATGGGATTGAGACAAAAGAATGGAATGACGGGAAAAGGCTAAAGTGTTGCTCGACACTTACTAGGATGATTCTGGGTCAAAGGGATCCCCTGAGGGGCCGGCACAACATCATCAGCCCGACATTCAACTCGAACTGGTTGAGAAATCTGAACCTCATTCGGGGCAGATTGAGCATCGGGCACCTCAGGCACTTCTTCCACATCCACCGCAAGGTCCGGTAACAGAGGGTCAAAGGGTGCCTGATGACCTAGTTCTGGTGAATAACCATGAGGGGTGGGATCAATGGACACCTTCCGCACAACAAGGTCCAAACATTGGAACTCATTCCTCATAACCAATTTGACATATTTGTCCCACTGATCCTCACAACCAATTAAGATCAACCGCCTTAGAATTGTGTATTTCGAATCGAAGTGAAGTAACCCCTCAACTGTGATGCTCTCCTCGTTTCCATGACAATGTAGCTCCTCCCGGGCCCTAGCAACCAACTCACTAAACGACGGCCGATCACTGAATATCAGAGGCACCCTTTGCATTTCAACAAATCGAACATTTCCATAATCATCACTTGTCACACTGCCTCCATGATATAGGGTGACTAGGTTGTTCATCTACTTCATATAGAAAACCAAACTTAATACCTTTAAGCCAAATTGGATACTGGCTGACTACCTAAGTACCTAAATTAACTAACTACTACAGTATAATTGATGCTAGTTAACTAACTGAATTGCATAGTCAATATTACCTGTCCGACGATGGTAGTGGACAAAGCGGGCAATCCAAGAAGGTATCGTCACACAGTAATTCCTTCCCTCCTGCATACAATCAATAAGTATGAGCTCATAACAAGCATCAGCATATGAATATCTTCAAAGCATATGAATATCTTTCAATGAAACTGATTGATGGAGGCATTATTGGTGGAGGCATTATTGTAAATACATACTCAGTGGTTTATTATCATTAGTACTACTATTGCTTGTCCTTAAACAAGCCAAACCAATTATAGATTGCAATCTATCACACTTAATTTCATGAAAGCCAACTGCATGTCGAGCTTTCTTGTTCCTGGAAAGTTGGAACCTACTGTACTAGTACTGCCTCCATTTGTCAAGCTGGCTGGCACTAAATATTGCTATGATCCTATAGCTTTGCAAATGCATATGATTGAACAAGATTTTAGAAGACATGTTGAAATTAAGCTTCTGAGCTGACAGATTCATCGTATGAAATTAGAGTACATGACTAAAATGAAAATTTCAATTATAGTAAACCAGACTTTGCAAACTACTTGGGTCTACAATATAGACAAATTAAGTTTGTCACTGCTTGGAAGATGATAATTTCTATCATCTACTAGTAAGAATTTTTTAACCATTGGTGGTGGCGCTGTGTACAAATATTTAGTCCTATAACCCACATTGCTTTGTACCAAAATAGACATCAATTCGTTCACATTTATAATCCATTTCAACAACTTTAATAAAATCATCTACAGCATGAGCAGCTATACCAGTGGCGGGCGGGGAGGCGGCGGGGGCCGGGGAGGCGCTGGCGGCCCGGGGAGGCGGCGGGGCCGGGGAGGCGCTGGCGGCCCGGGGAGGCGGTGGCGGCAGGGGAGGCGGGGGGCTGAGGAGTCGGGCGGCGAAATGAACAGGCATGCGCTCGGCGCCTGGATAAGTGCCCCGAGCTCGGCGCCAAGATCCACGGCTCCGAGCTCGGCGCCATGATCCACGGCTCCGAGCTCGGCACCACGACCGACGGCGCCGAGGTGCCTGGCACGTCGGCGCCACGCAGGCCGCCACGCTGGTGCGGGCCTGGCGCCTTGGCGCCGTGGATCACGGCACCGAGATGTGTTACCTCGGCGCCGTGGGTCACGGCTCCGACCCCCTGGGTCCAAAAACGGAATTAAAACTACCAGGGGTCTAAATGTGAATATTTTTCAAAAAAAGGGCTAAAATAGAAAAAAAATTCGGTCGGCGGTGGTGAGGGGAAAGAAATGAGGAGGCGTCGGCGGTAGGCGCAGAAAAGAAAAGCGCAGGGGCGATGGGGAGAAAAAGAAAGAAAAGAAAGAAAAGAGAAAAAGATAAGGAAAAATAAGGGAAATAGGAAATGTGAAAAGGGTAGATTTCCTAAAATTTGGAATATTCATAAGCATACAATGTCACAACCTTGCTATAATAGATTTATTGAAATTGAGGGATTTAGATGCATACATTTAAGAATCTAGAAGTTGTCTATTAGCAGTATTAGCAGTATTGACGCAATAGAATTCTTTTAAGAAGTAAATAGAAACCTAGAAGAACCGTACACATATTGAGTAACAGCCGCTTAATTAATTTAACCATACTACATTGTGAAGCCCTAGATTAGTTCGTAGTTTAATTTTCAAGCAAAGGGCTGTCAATAGATTAGCAATATGGAGTTTATCGAATGAAATGGTATAATACCGTTCAATTCATTTGACATCCCAACCAAATAATTACTTAACCATGTTGGTAGTATAAATTCATGAGACATCATTAGTAAATATCCGTGATCCTTATAAAGAAACCAAAAATGCCAATGAACTAAAACAGGTCCGCGTAAATACTAGAACCGGTGTATTGTTATTTAGACTACTCAACGGTATAATTAATTACTTAGACAACTTGGTTAGTAATATTTAAATTATAGAAATTCACCTCTGATCATTATAAGAAATCCACCCTAAGTACTTCAGAATGTTAGAACAAAGTAATTGTCCGATGATGTAATGTATACACGCCGATTAAACATGTACGCATAAGGATTAAATTCGGGGAGTGTAGTCTTAGACCATTTTGTTATGAATTTAAATACCCAGATAAATTGATTAGGTCCATCTAAATAGTAGAAGACCACTAATCAGTATTTACAATGATTAGCATAAATGTATTGCCATCTGTAGAATAAAATCGTAGCGTGTACCAATTTAAATGATGCATTGTTAATTAAATCATTCGAGGTTATAGCTAAATACTTACTTAGCCTGGATAGTATTAAATCATAGAACTTTCCTAGTAAATATTATTGGATCCTAAAAATAAATTAAAGGATGCCATAGGCTGGAAATTGCACGCATGCTAAGCAAATGATCATAATATCATTTAGATCATTCTATTGTGCATTTAGATCATTCTATTGTGCATTTAGATGCCCAGCTAAATTTTGTTAGTCGAATATAAACTGTGGAAATCCACTGATAACTATTCTAAATTATTAGAATAAATTAGTAGCCGTTAAAAGATTTATAACTGGTCATGACGACTAGAATAACCTGTACCAAATTAAAATAGTAAGCCATGATTTAAAAGTTGTGCCACCGATTAAACTGGTACATAGTAATTTAAATAGTATAAGCCGTAGCAATTCGCATCTAGCTAAAATAAAACTTGGAGATCGTGCAAGGACGCTTTAGTATAATTTAATTAATATTACTAGGGATTAATAAAAACATTGGGCATGCCTACTAGATCAACCATATCTCAGGACACTAGCGCGATGATGTCGAGTGACGAGTAGTATATCGAAATTAACCTCGATTACTGCGATTGGGTTAATTGGAGCGAAGTCTTACCTTAGGAGCACAAGCACGTCCACACCTCGTCATGTCTTATGTTTTCATAAATTAAACCATAGTCGATGTATTTTAATTGCAGACGATGATCCAAGCTACAGGAGTGACTTCACCTGATCCTACTTGAATCCAAATTTATGGTTAAAGTTCAGGCAAGCATTCCTTTGATCAAATCTTTAGCGTATATTGCTTAAAACAAGTATTTTTGTATTAATCTAGTATCAACCTGCATGAAAGAATTAAAAGATATTTAAATCGAACAATTGAGATAAGAGACATGAGAAAATGAAATAGAAGGCAACTGATGGAGCAGTTGGCCATCTAAGCAAGTAAGAAGGTGGGCAGAGGTTGCTAGGGTAGGTGATAAGTGGGCAGGTGTGGGACCTCTGCATAAAAATAGAATATAAGGAATTTACCAACTTCGTCCGTGTGAACAGATCGTACTAACCGTATCAACCATTATCCCGTTTGCGGGCGGACAGACTAGTAGCTCTATCAATGTGTTATATTCTCCACAGGGTGATTTTTAATTATGGGATAAGCCCAAAGGAACCGGTAAGAGACCGGAGCGTAAGAACCCACAGGCGGGTTACGCAAAGGCGTTATATTACGCTGGAAGGGGGCTGGGTGAGGGTCGGAAAATCCTACCAGCCAACAGTTATTGTCGCTTTCGGTGGGTCTGCGTGAGGGTTTTACACCGCTCCAGGCTGCCGCTTGTGAGTAACTGGGTGGAGATATAATTACTGAGATAGATGCCAACGTACTGTACTCTGATCTGGGCGCCGCATCTAAGGAATTGCGGAGTTCCGGGAAGCCAACAGGATCAGAGTGGTGATGGGTAAAGTGATACAAGCTTGCGCAATGCTATCCAAATCATGAATTCATGCCTGCCTCCGGGAAAGGAGAATTACGGAAACTTATGGGGGTTTTTGCTGTTCATGCGTATGTTCAGTAGTTTTCTAAATTAATAAATCGAACTTCTTTTAAAACCAACAACCCTTATTTTCTATAAGTCAGGGAAAGGAATTTGAGGATGAAAAGAGTATTAAGAATGAGCATAAGATTGAAGAGAGGAATTGATATTCCTATATGTGTAATTGTTGAGCATTCTGTGCATTTTTGCTAATATCGCTTGCTGAGTACTTCTGTACTCACCCTTGCTATAAATCTCCCCTTGCTTAGGAGCATGTCAGTTCAGATAATAGCAAGTCAGGTGGAAATTGCTTGAATGGAAGACCGTGGACTCGGATTGCAATAGGTGCAAGGTGGCATCCCGTGTGAAGGTTGTGTTAAGTATGAGATATTCAAGCCTTTGAGGCTTTGTAATAAATTGTAGCCCTGCGTGGTGATATTATTGTAATATTGTGTTTTGTCTCTAATTATTGTTCTGCTGCAACACTCTGATGGCTTATTATTCGTTAGAGCGATGTTCTATCGGCTAAAACGAATAATAATACGTTGACTAGCGTTGTTACCCCAGGGTAATAATGCGGGTCGTCACAACAGTATAGCTCTACAATCTATGACCCATGAGGTGTACGTCTTTGCTCCAACATTGCAGTAATGCACGCATGGCAATGATGCTAGGAAAGTTCCACAACATCGTATGTATGACACCCTCATCTTGCTGCCTTTTTCCAAAATTTTCTATTGCATCAGTGGTCACCCAACATCTCATGTTCTCCCACAGAAGCCTTCGCCTTATATCCGATTTGATTAGCAATAAAATATGTGGGATCATTGCACCAAAACCTTAGGTATCTCCTCTTTGCAACAGTGTTTTTTTAAGTGGTTCAAATATAAAATCCAGCACCTAAAAGTGCATGCTCAAACTTCTCTTAAGTGTTTTAGGACGGTTATTTATGCCGATAATTTTCTACTGTATATAAAGGCTCCGAGGTCCCCATTTTGATTACATCTTCTTTGTTTGCACCTAAAGCATTGGTGAAGCTAATGATCCACTCCACTCTTATTCCTCCCAAAAAGCCACTAATATGGTTGTTTAAGTAGTATTTAAACTCACCGTCTTTCTCTGTGACACATGTCTTGTTTAAGATTTTTACAGCTAAAAGTGGCCTAAAGTGGTTGGAGCTATCCTAGCGATTTGATCAAGGATCTGGTTCCTGCTAAGACATTCTATACGGCTGCAGGTGGGCATCAGAAAGAGAGGCTGCAGCTGCACAACCACCAGAGATCAAAGCACCACTCTGTATTAATCTCTGATCCTCACCTTTTATCAGTTGCTTCTGGCGAACTAGCTTGGCTTCAGACTTGGCTATGGAGCCGCAAAGAGGCCTGATTGCTTGCGAAGAGCCGCCTTCGGAGCCAATGGACCTGCTCTCGAGCGCGTGGTGCAGCTCGGCTATCCAAGTTCTTCAGACGGAACCGAAGGATTGTTCGATGGCACTGGTGGAGAACCCGGTAATGGCACTTGACAACGATAGGAGAGACCTGTTGCTGGTAAGTGTTACTTCAGTACTGTACCAAATATTTTGTCAAAATATAACGCTGAAGGTGAAAATTGAGGCGCATAACAAACTATATTCGGGTGCTCTGCAGAAAAATGATCGCAGCTTGGTTGTGGACAGTAGCAGTTGCAGCGCGCCTCAGTGGAAATACGATGATCTGAAGGTACAGAGTCTACGCGATGCGATATTCGTGTATATACACAAGCTTCGTTTTAGCCTGATCCCAAGTATGTATCTTTTTGCTTTGTTCTTTTTCAGTCATGGATATGGCTGCAGAAGGCAATTCATCCAGAATTGGATTATGATCTCTGCCTCAAGAAGAAATGGGTGAGTGAAAGAATAATAGAGTATAATTAGCATGTTCTAGAAAACAAAACATAATCGTGATGCAAATGGAACAAATCGTACGACTGCAGAAGACAGACACCCTTCTTTCCAAGTTTCTTTTCATTGTTTTTCCTTAAGAAGCGGCTTGCTGATTGATTTCAAATTTCCTAGTAATGCGCGGATCCAGGAAATGGTGTAATGTATTTGCCATTTTTGATGAGTTTCTTCGAGCTTGAGGATTTGAACTTGCGTGCATGCAGCTCCCGCGCAAGATGGCGCCATGGAGCGGCATCTCGCTCAAGAAGTGGGTAAAGGAGCGGAAGCAGAAGCGCAAGGAGGAGGCGCGCCTGCACAAGGCCGAGGTCCACGCCGCGGTGTCCGTCGCCGGAGTCGCGGCCGTGCTCGCCGCCATCGCAGCGGAGAACTCCGCCCCGGCGCAGGGATCGGCGGCGATGAGGGAGACGGCGGTGGCGTCCGCGGCAGCGTTCGTCGCGGCGCAGTGCGCGAAGGTGGCCGAGGCCGCGGGCGCCACGCGGGACCAGGTCGCCGCGGCCGTCAACTCCGCCGCGGCCGCCACGGACGCCAGCAACATCATCACGCTCACCGCGGCCGCGGCCACCTGTAAGCCTCAACCACCGTTCTTCGACGACGTCTTGAGCCACCAAGAATTTCTTCGTCTCAAAATCATTTCTTTGTGTGTCGGACAGCGCTGCGAGGCGCCGCGGCGCTGCGAGGAAGGCGCGGTGGCGGCGGCCATGGTCAGGACGAGAGGGCGGACCAGGCGGGCTCGGCGGTGTGGCAGGATGACCTCGACTTCGACTTCAACTACGCGAGGTCCAAAGCGGCGCTGGCCAAGGGTGACGAGATGTTCGTCGCGATGCCGGACGGTAAGCCAACGTCGCATGTCCATGTCAAATCGTGCCTCCAATCTCGTGTCAAACTGAAGACCTGAACTTTCCCTCGCCGTGCAGGGAAGTGGAAGCTGCACACGGTGTCCGCAGCCTCGAACAAGAACGGCAAGGTCGTCCTGCGGATCAAGAAGATGAACCTGGTCATGGCGTTCTCCAACGCGAAAGAAAGTGAGCAGCAGCAAGGCACCCACCACCTCAATTCCCTTCTCTTCTTCAGACAAACTAACAGACGAGCTACGCGTTCATGGCGTGTGCTATCACGCGCGAACAAACAGGTGTTATCCACGACGTGAGCCCGTGCGCCCCGGAGAAGCCGAGCCGCGAGGAGGACGCGACGTACCCGATCGAGGTCTCGACGAGCAAGGGCAAGGTGGAGCTCCGCGCCGACGACTACGCCGTGTACAAGAGGTGGGTCACGGCGGTGAACCACATGCTCATCGCGTCCACCGTCATCACCAGGCACGAGCCCCCGCCCCGTCGGAGCTGACCGGCCGACGTCGACACCAACGCGGCCGGCCGAAAGTAACAACACGAACTACGGCGTCCGTGTTGATATATAAGACTTGCACTCGTGTATCGACGCTTTTCAGCAGATGAACAGTCCAAACTTCAGTTCAGACATACTACTATATTTCAGTTTCAGTCTTTCAGAGCTTGTGTTTCAGGTTTAATCCCCTCTCGACTGTAACGAAATTAGCCGGTCGCTTCACGGTGCACAGTTAATCTGGGTCTCGCAGTATTATGCCATGGAACATTTTTGTTAAGTGCTAACATGGGGGTGAACATTGCACTTCTGTGTAGCCTATGTATACATGTGTACATGACATATTGACATGTACACATAAACAGTGCATCGATCCAACCGACGGCGAAAGGGCACCGCTCTACTCTACGGAGGATACTTCTGCAGGATCTATCTCCACGTGAGGACTATCCATCACTGTCCGATAAAAACGGGGATGGACAGCGTAAAAGTTGAGAGAACGATAGGATAGTACGTATGTCCAATACGATGCTTTTGCATCGGACACTTTCGTTGCCAGAATGGCCCCCTTACTCATTCATTGTCGTGCACCACTGTTCAGATGCGGAGCATTTTTCTGTCATAGGCTATAATCGAACTCACACCCACAGCAGTACTACAATAGTCTTCTTCCTCTCGCACATTCCTTCTCTCTCTCTTCCAAAATTTTCTACTTCCACACACATCCTCTCCTACTCATCGTTCCCATGTCCTCCAAGCTTCCTCTTCCTCCCTTCTCTCTCTCTCTCTCTCTCTCTCTCTCTCCTCCGGGCTAGCAAGATCAGGGAGTCGCGGTGGTACACTGAATGGCACCCAGAGGAGTCGGTGCAGTGGACAGCTTGGAGAGGGTTAGCGGCGTGTTGGGCAATGAGGTGGTTGTGTTGGCCAGTGAGGCAACAGTCCTGCCTCGCGTGCTGCTAGATCAAGGCCCACCAGAGATGCCCTCATCATAAGGCCTAGTGTGTCGTCTTCCTTGTACCCATTCGAGCCAGGGATGGAGTGGACGAGCTCCTTCCTTGAGGAGGTGTTCTGGCAATGTGCTAGAGGAGCTGGGGTGTTGGATCTGTACAAAAATCGGAGGGATCTGATGAAGGGCTGGCAATGAGCTACCAGGCTGGCCTTGGCCTCGCCCAGATGTGGTCTTATGAGCGACGAGGCTCCGAGTTAGCCACCTCCTCTCCCTTTGGTAATCTCAGTCATTAAAGCTATGGGCATGGCCTACTCCTCCGTTAGGCTTTTGTTGTAGACATGTTCTCGAATTATTACAAATCTTTTTTATTGATTGTTGTATGAACTGTTGTATATTATTGCAATGTGGTTTATCAAATGTTGTTATAAAAAGTATTTGTTGCAAATGCATTTTTTATTTGTTGTACAAGAGTAATTTTTTGTTATATTTATGTTTTTTATTTGTTGCAATTGAGTTTTTGATTTGTTACACCCGAGTACATTAATTTTTCTCTACATTTCCTAATGTTATTCTGCATTTTGTTGCATGGGTATGTGTTTGCGACAGACTTACTATTTAATTGTTGCGTCTCACCAATTTTTGTTGCGTTAGATCTAATGGCTGAGATTGATCCTTTTAATTTAGATCCGATGATGAAAATGAGCGTACCATAGGAAGCTTTTCTATAGTACATCCAGCTGCTAGCACGGCGCTACAAGTTCTCTGGTACCGCTCGCTAGTTGCCTATCCGGCACTGAAGACTAGCTAAGCCAAGCCCGAGCTCTCATCCCAGGGTTTCTGTTACACAATCATCCAATGAGTACAAGCTGAAGAAGAGAACAAAAATGGAGTATCGCAGCATGCAGAGAGTAAATGCAATTATGCCAGGAGGAGCAGGAGGCAGGTAGAACAAGCCGAGCCCATGTCGCCGATTTAACGTAGGGCATTGAAGGAGCTCAGGGCCTCGCATCTCATGGCTCGATCGCTTCACTGAATTTAGCTACCAACGCCGAGTTGGTGTATCTGCTGCAGGTAAGCCTTAGCGTCTGCATCTGCTGCCAAACTAGGGAAACTCTTCGCCATCATCACGCACACCGGCCGGCTCGATCACAAGCCTGACACGCACGAGATGGATCACAATGATCTCTGTTTCTGTGAGTGTCTGTGGGGGTAGCCAAGTTGGCTCATCCGGTGTCACAGGACATATGGTCCAATTTTTTTAGCAAATATCAATAGCACATATGTGAACTCCCAGACTAAACTCGGTGCACCCGGTTTATTTCTTGAAGACCAACGAAGGGAGCACTAGTAGCCCAAATTTCTAATAGCTAGCAGCAGTCCACAAGAAGCCTCTGTTGTTCCTCAGCCTATAAGGCAACTACAGCAAGCCGAGTCAATCCTTGAGCTAGCCCAAGAGGGAGAGCTGCAACAGGACACGATGTCTATCTGATTGATCCTTAGCGCGTCATCTCGCAACAGCTCTCGACGCCTATTTACCTCGTATGGTCGGCCAGGAGATATGCACCACGTCCTCCACACAGCTGCACCCAGCTAGGCAGCAACCGATCATTGGAGAAAGGGACACATCGGTGCCACTGGGCATCCTCACCTGCCATCTCGCCGTGGTGCTCCTGGTCCCTGTTGCCTCGCACCCTTGCGAACCGAAGGAAGTTTAGGCATACCCGATCAGTATATATTTTGCTCTAAATTTCTCTCAATTCTTCCAATTTGTTTCAAGAACATGGGCTAAATTTGTGAGTTAGGGTTTCAATGTGATGAATGTTGATTGATTTTTGTCAAATTGTAGGGTCAAGATTTATGGGTTCAATTTAGATTTTTGGAATACCAGCCTAGCTCATTGCAAATTGGAGATAAAATTATAGTATTTGACTACAATGTCAAGTAAATAAGCCATTGGACATATTTTTCTATTATACTTAAAATATTAAATATACAAATGTCTAATTGATCTTTTCAATTAATTGATGATGATTTCATAAATGATAGACTTATTTGATATGTGAAGAAACAAAAATTAAAGAAAGTTGCTAATGATATTGTGGTTCATCCTTTATGAATATGAAAGAACATAAATACTAAAAGGTATTGTATTTACTTATATTTGATTATTCTACTATTTTTTACTTGAAAACTTTAAGTAATTTGTATTTTATAGTCCATTGAGGTCGCATGATGTATTTACCAATGCAAACCAACTTTTATTTGTGATTTCACTCTTAGTATCTTCAGTTTGCTGCAACTAACAAATATTATTATCGGATTTATTTATTTTGGCAAGCATTTCTATCTCTAGTTCTTTATCATCATACACTGATATCAGTTATATTAAAGTATTGATTCTAAAAGTTGCCAAACATATTATCATGTAGTACAATATCATTTAAAAATCATATATATATATATATATATATATATATATATATATATATATATATATATATATATATATATATATATATATATATATATATGGTAAAATAGTAAACTTCAATTATTTTTATTATAGTTTCGTCCCTGTGTCTGTGTGTATGGAACGAAGAGCTGCGATGCTGATGCGCCCCCATGGCTAAGCAGTGCTCTGGTTTCTAAGTCTCTGATACGGCCCCTTGATGAGCGACCAACCATGGATACGGCTGAATTCAGCTGGTGTGAGTTGATCTTACGAGTCGCGCGGTGATACGCCGGTGGAGTTTTCAGCGTCAGTTTAGAGCCAACGGAAGCTTTAAACTCCCCTAAATACGCATCGCATGCATCAAATTAACTCCTTCGCTGCAGCGTTCATAAAGCCATGTTTCATCCTTTCGGCTATCACCGTCTTGGGCTCGGGCACCCGCGCTTTCCCGCCCTTTTGCACTCGCCATTTATGACTCCCATCTTCACTCTTCACAGCCCCATCCTTCTTCAGCCATATAAGGGCTTCTCCTCCCTAGCCCTCTTCTTCCCAGGACTCAACCATACCTCAGCTCTTCACCTCTGGCATTGCAATGCCAAACCCAAACACCCCTCGCTCTCTCCATGCCAACCCAGGCTTCTTGGCTGGCCATTGTCCAATGCTCTCCTCCATGATCAGGTTCCTTACCTGGTTCAAGAAGGGGACGTCGAAGCCTTGTATCCACCGTGCGCCGCGCTGATCTACGACCGGCTTTATCCTCTCTGAGCTCATCATCGTCTACCCCCGCCCACCATGTACCTTCGCCGACCACTGCACTGCCATTCAAGGAAGCCTTGCTATGGTCCAAGGAGAGTCTATTCTTGACCTTGCAAGGCTTTACCTTACAAGACACCCTTCTACACGTTGTCTTCGCCACTCACACCCCTACCAGCCCTCTCCTCCCTCGTCTTCCCTTCTATCCCTCTTGAGCTTGTAGCATCAGACAAGTAGATTTTACATGTGACGCTGTTATCTTTGCTTTGCCTGGTAAAAGAGTTGAGCTTGTTGCGTTTTGTGTTTTGCTCTTCAATCATCTACTTTTTGTCTTTGTTCTTCTTTCTCTAGTAGTTGTTTGTTTGCCTCGGCAAGACTAGCTAGACAAGATCTTTACTTGTTCCCTGTAAGCCTGAGATTGTAATGTGCAACTCCTATGCTGTGCTACTCTTTTGGGGAAGGACGCTATGAACACAAGCTTCCCTCTATAGATGAACCAAAGCAATCGCCTTCAGGAATGAAATCTATCTCTGCAGTTGCAGCTTGTGAGAAAGGAAGGATGCAGGTTAATTAGCAGAAAGTGCAGCAAAACATCAAACTTTCACATAAAAGTTAACGCAATCTTTGTTGGGCATATTTGCACGCATGTATGCACAGTAGCGTTCTTACTATGTTCTGTATCATCTGACTGAACATTGCTATGGCCACAACGATACAGGACGAACACTGGTGTGCCTCAGGTCATTCAGAAGTCAGAACCCACATTAACTAACAAATAGGTCTAGTTCTCAGATTGCATCGATCACTATTTGCTGAACCCAAGGGGAAGATATGATTATATGACAAAAACTAGCGTAACCAAGGCCTCGTTTGGCACAGCTCTAGCTCCGAGATCTATGTTAGATCTGTAGTTTGTTGACTAAATTAAAGTGATTTAAATATTTTTATTTAATATATAATATAAATGAAATGAGTCATGTAAATGCACTTAACATGCCTGCAACTCTAGATCCAGGATTTCCTAGAGCTACAGATGACCAGCTCTAGGAAATCTACAGATTTCCTAGAGTTAGAGCTCTGCCAAACGGGGCCCAAATTTGACCCAGTTTACCCCGGTAAACAGAAAATCAAGTCCTGCCTTCATCGCATGCAATGCAAGCCGATATCTTTTGGGAACATCTATCTGATGAATATTCACTCCATATTAATACGAATGGACAAGTCCCATGTAAGAAAAAGTTTTATTCTACTTATTAGCCCCTTTTGCCATCCAAAGTGAACATTACTCAGATTCCACGACATGATGATAGATATTTAGGCAATGAACAACAATGCTTCAGTTTAAAATATATTTGAATAAACACATGTGAATAAACAGGTTTGAATAACCACGCTCAATTATTAGTGCAACATAAAGAAAAGCATCACATGCTATTTTGCAGCGACTGCTGGAAGAATACAAGACAGAAGCATAAATTCAAACCAGAAGATAACAGTGGCACTGGTGAAAGGCTGAAAGCAGTAAACTGGTCTGAGAGACTCTCAAACAGAAGATTTAGAGGGGCCCTGCAAATGTCCCATTCTCCCTCTGCTCATTCCACTTCTCAACCTGATTCAGTCAGACATGAAAAGCTGATGATACTGAAGAAAACAAGCTACGTATTGGCTGTATTGCTCCTGTTAACAGTAAAAGTTACCCTTAATGCATTTGCAAAGGAGTTAAAGAGGTTAATATGATCCAGCACTCCAATGAAACATTAAAGGATATAGGAATAGATGAACTGCTGGGAGTTAAATGTAAAATACAAAATTGAATTTGAACCCTCAAAAGGCTTCAAGAAACTGTCGATTGAAAACAAAATAGTTTATTGAGCAGCTACCAATAGGCCCCAAGAAAAAAGATACATTAGCATAAGAGCTGTATGATAAATCAACTCTTTCATAGTTTCTGATATGGAAGCAATATAAGGTTCTCTATGTGCCTTGTTTTTCTTTTACAATGTTATGCAATACAGTCATTTCATCAATGTTGATCATCTTGCCTGATGCATCAATTGTAACTCTCAAGCAGGAAATTCTTCTGCAGCATATTCAGATGAATAATTTCAATGAAGTTACTTCATTGGCAAGAAAAATATTGGCTTTACTCTTGCCAAATCATAGTGATTATACATTAGCAGATCACAGCTGCAGTCTGCAAACTGCTGATCAACAGGAGCATATTACTACTACTGAAGCATCCAGCTGACTTAGAAATTTTAATAGTACAAACCAAATATAGCAAAGAAAAACACCATGTGCTACTTTCTACTTCTACCAAATGATACGCTGACACAACAGAAACAGCAAACTTCATGTTTTATGACCTAATAATTCATATTATAGATGGCTTTTAAATCAAGAAGCAATATTCTGGATTTAGATTTAGTGATAATTCAGAATACATTTCTTACTTCTGGCAAGTTCATGCGTCTGTGCCAAAAACTAAGGTCACCCAGTTCATAATCAAGCTTTCTGATATTATACCTTTGCAGTTGAAAATATGAATAGTAATGGTGGCTGTCGTATAGCATAGTCACAGGCAGAAAAAGCACTCACCCATTCTCCTGGGCAAAGAGACCGGTAGTACTTGGCAAATTTCTCACAATCAGCAGCTGCTTCCCCTTTGGCATTCACACACCTGGTTTCATGAAAGTTCGAAGAGTAAAGAATTGTACTAGCATATTTTGCACATGTAAAATTATTGCACCTGATATACCTGTGGTACTCAACATAGCGTGTGAAACAGTGCCTAGTTTGGTTTGTTGTAGGAAAGCGGAAGTCAGCAGGTGCTGTTTTCAACTCAATCTGGAAAACAAGCAAAATATGATCCGGTAAGAGTGGAACAGCGCAATAGAAGCCAACCAATGTGAGACCAAATCTTGGGGAACAATTACAGAATATGAAAAAAAGTGAAAAACAGGTATCCATCAAACAATAACTACGATGATAAAATTTTCAAGAAGTGAAGCATGGATAAGACGTGCAAGCAGGATAGCTCATTTCACTTAACAATAACATACACACTATAACCTAAGGGCAATGACACCTTGATGGCTTGATAAGAGTTGGGAAACCGGTAACGAGTTTTTCTCTTTGCATAAGGTGAGGAAGTCTTGCGGCCGGTCAGCATAACAAGATGAACTGTACAAGCCGCATTGGCTAATTTTCCAACAGATAACTAACCCAATCACCCAATGCATCTTCCCAACTCTCTCTAGCGGTCTAGCCCACATATCAACATCAGACTTTAAGCCAATATATCACGCAGTTCTGAGTTCTTGCAGTCTAATATGTCATGCAGATTGACACCCTACAATGGTACATCCGATGTCCATCACACCTGACATGAAGAATTCAAACTCCACCAAAAATTTACCACTGATGCTGGACGCATCAGCATTGCACGACCAAACAGTGTTAACGATTCACCGCGCAATCCTTCTAGCGATCTAGCCCTACCTACACACAAAATTCAGTAATTTTCCAACACAACAGCACGCGAATCGCACGAGGGGGGGGGGGGGGGGGGGCAAACAAACCCCACCGAATCACCCACAACGAACAGGGCAGGGCAGGCAGAGAGAGAGCCACCAACACAGGCAGGAATATAAGGACCTAGGGCTCAGAAACAACACAGCTATCAAACTACGATTCACATCACGCGCGGATATCACACATGGATCAGATCCACATCACGAGGGAGGAGCCAACTCTAAGCGCGCGATCGACGAACCAACGAGAGCGACCGGGAGAGGGAGGGTTCTAGAAGGTTCTCTCACCTCGGCCATCGCGTGGGTTGGATGGAGGCCGGAGACCGGAGGGGAGGAAGGAATCGCGGCGTCGCAGAGCGGAGGGTCGAGCGGAATGGGGACGACAAAGGAGAGCCTTGGGCCCGGTCAAGGTGGAGGCATAATATTCGGATCTGGCCCGTAAGAGTTTACTGGCCCGTAGGATGGGCTTGTAATATGGGCCTGTGGATGCCCAGTTTTCCAGCCGAGTGCCCAACCAAGGAGAAGGGAGGGTTTGGCACAGAGTCACACGTTGAGGCATTGCATCCCACATCCTACACACCAATACGGCGTTTCGTGGTAATTCACAGTTGTGATTCTTAGTGACCGCAGCCACAGGAGAGAGTACAAAATAGTTCCTACTCGTCGGCTAATATTCAGAATTATTTTTCAAGTTACATATGCTCAGTGAACAGTGATAAACTGCGTTGCCCCCTTCGTGCTGGTCTAATTAACAGCTGCCGAGCATCCGTAATGCTACGCAGGCACCTGAACATGCCACACCACATGCAATCCAAAGCGCGCTCACACGTGAGCATGGAGGTGGATTTCGCCCTGCATGCGCCTCATGCCAGGCGCCCGGATCGGCACAAACACCGTACGAATCGTCTCTGCATGGGTCCAAATCGCACATGCGGCCCCCGCAGCAATGCTAGCGAGGCCCGACGGTCCTGTACCTGTTGGGTTAGAAACAACTCGACGAATTACTATCGATCTACGAAATAAATGCAGGATACTTAACACTTTGGATCACATAGAGGAGATCGGTGTTTAGACAAGTTCGGGGCTTCTCACAAAAGAATAACAACTCTTCCTGTATTATTGTGTTTGATAAAAATGAGATGTCTAAGATTACAAGCAAGTAATGTCTTGTAATCCCCCTTCTGTCATCCGACGTCCTCCTTAAATATCAATGAAAGGATGGTAGTTGGAGCATAAAAAGACGCCTCATTGGTTCCGATCATCCGCATGTGTATAATGGTTATTGTTAGTAAAACATTCTTCTGATGCGGTTGTCAGGTAGCTATTATCACAGGCAAAGAGCGAGGATGTGCAGTTATCTTAAAGAGACAAAGGTACACGTTTCCATAGTAAGTTATGGTAAACTTGGCCCCGATCGGAGATTTGGGCCCACGTATCTGATTGTAGTTATCTCTGACGAGGGGTAATCGATGCTCGGAGCAATCTGAACATATTCTCCCCAATCAGGGATATTCACGGATGTTGTTTGACTAAGTATTATCCCGACAGCTATCGTGGATAATAAGTAATTTAATATGGATTACTTAATCCTCGTTAGCGGCTGACAAAAAAATAATGTGCCCGTCCCCGGGCGTCGATGCTCTTGTGCACCATGTGCTGCTAATTTTTGTTAGTCTGATATTTCACTTCAACTGATTGATTCAGTAGGGGAGGGCCTACTGTTCCTCTGATAGACGAACTAGAAATGCAGCATCTCCCTTCCCCACGAGCTCTTCTAGAGTACAAGATCACACATTGGAAGAAGCATTTTTAGACTTGTACCTATCACTCCAAGCTCAGGTTAAACTCTTCAGAGTTCAGATAAGCAAAGCTCTCTTCTCCTGTGCAGGCGAGTGCGAGCGAGACAGCGCCGCATTTCCCATTTTGATCTCGCTCCTCGCCTTCCATCTCTCACCGACCGGGAGTGGCGGCAACCTCCTGCGGTTGAGCGGTCAGAATCGCGCCCCAAATCCGAATCTATCGAGGCAGGCTCACCTCACGTCGGCGGGTTATATTCTCTCGAAATAGTAGGCCCGCGCATGCGAAAGCGACGGCACAACCTTCTCACTCTGTTCATAGGCTGTGGATCCGAGCTCTGAAGAGCCATTTGGAGTTTTGAACCCTCTGATTCTCGATAAGCTCGTCGTGTGAGCCTGTGTGACCTGCCAATGCATGCAGTACCAGCAGTCTCACTCTTCAACTCATCCTCTCAGGTGTGACAACTCACGACTGAAACTTTTTCTGTAGAGTTTTTTACATGTCATCAGCTTGGAAGAAATTCTGGTATGCTTTATCTCGTCAGGAATAGAATGCTACCATCCAGTCAGGCCACAGAAAAACGGGTTAGTTCACCTGAAACGAGCGCTCACACCAAATCAAGATGCTTACTCCTGTAACTTGACTATTTTTTCTTGAAAACGAAATAACTTACCTGACCCAAGTTCCAGGAAAGCATATACCGGTCAAAGAAACACATGTTGTGTGTTGCTCGTTCTGGTCAGACCTCCAATCCACGAAGGAACTCTGTTTTTCATTTCCTCGCGCTTAAAAATTTAGCTAAAATATTCAGCGTCCATTTAATATCTCAGAGAAATCGCTGTGCATCTTGCCGTATCCGCCGGAAACAAAATTTTTGACCAACTTGTTCCAGAATCGACAAAAACAGTGACAACGAACCAAGAAAAATAGAAATACTGGCAACATCAGGAGCAGGTCAATATCCTATGTTATCCACAGTTCGTACTAAATAGCGTTTTCTTGCCCTGCTTAGCCGGCTAATCCCGTCAAAGCTTCACCTAACCCGCGCAACAAATTTCTCCACGCTTTGTATCTTCTCGTTTGTTCATTTCACCCGGGCTCAACCTTCAAAACCCCATCATGATTTTATGGCAGCGAGCTGGGGCCTGGGGAGAGGAAGAAAATAAGCAAAAAGACAGGAATGTACAGTCCTTTGCAAGGAAAAGGAAGAGCAGAGACAAGCATATCTAGCCGTGCAGAGGAGGAAGCGCACAGGGCCAAGTGGTGAAAGGAATCATGGACCACATCACTGCCAGACAGGTTAAAAAATATTGAAGATATTGCCAGCTTATCTATCTACCCCATCCGTCCTCCTTGGTACTGGTCCCATCTCAGAATAAATTCTACGATCTTTTTTTTTTTTTGAAACTATAAATTCTACGATCTGGAGAGGAAACAAGAGAGGAAAAGATCGCATTTCTATGAGCCGTGTGGAACCACGCAGGAAACCCAATCTCTGGGGCGAATAGGCGATAAATATTCTTGTGATCACGCGCCTTGCAATTTCACCTCCACACGAATTTGAGTGGTTTTTGGACGATACGACTGTGATGAGTTTTTGTGTCCGCGCTATGCGGATAGTGCTGTGATCTTGCCGGTTTATTTATGGGATTTTTTACAATACATTATACTATTAGTAAAAAAATGGTAGTAGAAATAAAATCTGATTGTTGATTTGTGAGGATATTATAATCTTTTATTTGTCATGTTAAAGTACCATAAAAGAGTTCTTTTTTGCATTATCAGAAGAATAGATCAATGGACCGCTAATTCATTGAGATCTTACGATGAGCATGGCATAGAGCTTCTCGAGCGTGACAAGCTCAGTGAGTTTGATGTAGATGTCCAATCTTGTCCGGATTGCCATGACCTGGACAACGGATGGAACAATCAGTCAGTCATGTTGATCTATCAAATTCTTAGAACTGAATTTGGTAAGAACAAGTCCATAAATGAATTACTGCGTACCTCAACTTTGGTTCCATTGAGAGCGCCTGCGTGGAGGGGTAGAACTCGACGATGTAGTCTCAGACGGAGAGGAGGCAGTCCATCTCCCTCCTCCACATCGTCTTCTCCCCTGCCAGTAGTGGCCCCAGCTTGTGGCAGCTCCCGAACATCCTTGCTGCAACAAGAACCAAGATCAAAAGGGAAAAAAGACATTGCCATTCAGATAACTAGTAAACATGGCTTCGTCCCGTGCGTACCGTAGAGGTTGATGATGGCATTGGAGATGGACATGGCAGTGCAGACGCCCTTGTCGCTGCTGAACATGTCCTTGCCGAGCAAAAGCTTCGAGAACCTCTCCTTCACTAGCTTCAGCTATGCATATCCCAAGCCAAATAGCACATGTAATACCACTAAAATTGCAAAGTGAAGAAAAGTGAGAAATGGAACAATCCAAGGGAGAATAAAAGAAATAAAGTAGAGTTTTTGCCGTCAGACCCATCGGCTTTAGAATGCCGAATAATGGTAGCGTTCTTAGAGGTTCCAAGACCGTCCGGGGGCCGATCGGCACCTCTCACAATTGTGGGCTTCATCATTCGGCAGAAAATTTAACTAACGACCACTTTTACCGACTTACCTGCCGTAGTAGAAAAGCCAACAGTGCGAGTCCACCCGTTGGACCAAAAAGTCCTAAAAACCCTCAGTGAATTGAGAGTTATGTAGAGAGAAGGGGAAGGGCGGTCTTGGTAATGCACAATGCAGCGGAGGGAGGAGCCAACCAGAGCTCCTTCTTAAGCCCAAGCCATCAGTATGCACAGTGCACCACCCGCATTTTCATCTCCCAGCCAAAGCCACAAAGCCTCATTCCCATTTCTTTTTCCTAGCCAAGAGTTCATTCAGAGAGCAAAATCAGCAAGAGGACCAATAGCTTTCCTCTACTCAACCAAGCACAGAGCAAGCCGAGCTCATCCAAGTCCCAAGACCTAAATCCACAGCCACCGCAGAGAGGAGGTGAGGGAGAGAGAAGTGGAGGAGAGGAGCCTGGGGACTTCGGGAAGACCGACGGCGTGAGGGTGGAGTCCACGGCAACCGTAAGCCGCCTGGGACCACCGGAGCCATGCCGAACCAAATTGGGACAAGGAGGAGGCGAGAAGGGCCAACGGAAACGCGTGGAGAGCGCTGTCGCCACCACGGCCATCGTCATCGCCTTCTCATCCCCATCCAACCCGAGCCAAGTAAGCTTTGCCTTCCCCAACCATGCGTATTGAAGAGTAAAGTAAACAAATATAGAAGGAAGATCGAAACTATAAGAGTAGGGAGGAAGAGTAGCAAACCGTCCCTGTAGTAGGGGAGTTGGTCAGCCGGCTGCACTCCGTGGCCGATGAGCTCAAACCCGTAGGGAGCGGCTGAAGCCAGGGCGACGACTGACGGTCGGTGTGGCACAGGCATCCGAGCCTTGAGGGTGGCGGCATGGCCGGAGGCTGAGGTCGGAGGCGCACACGGCCGTGGCTGGAGCCAAGGGCGATAGCCAAAGGTCATGCCGACCGGGAGGCGACGTACGAGCCTTGGCATCAGCAGCCAGGCCGGAGGAGGGGCGTCAACGTGTAGGCATCTAGGGGCGACGGTGAGCTCCGGGCTGACGAACTATGGCCGCCGAGCCAGAAGGAAGTGGCGGTACCGGAGGGCAGGGGCCCGAGCCATGGTGTCGACGGTTGGGCTGGAGCAGGCTGATGGCAGATCGGGGCCCAAGCATCCGCGTATGGGATCGTGGAGGGTGCTGGCGGCGCAGCAGCCGGGCTGACAGAAGGGAGGTGGAAGGCGACACAGTAGGGGAGGGGCGGAGGAGCTAATCGGCGCCGACTTGCCGGCCGGCGGCCGGAGGCAGGCGGCACACCCCGATAGGGGATTTGAGGAAAAGTCAAATCTACTAGAGAGAGAGAGAGAGTGAAAGAGCTAAAGAGGTTAGGAAAGGATGAGGCCTTCCGGCCGAGGAAAAAAAAGAAAGATTGTTCGATGGAGAGAGAAAAGGTAGGGAAAAAAGAGAAAGGAAGAAAAATAAGAGAGGAGAAAAAGAAAAGAAAAAAAATAGGGGTTTGGCACCTGCGCGACGGGTCCTTAACCCTAGGTATTTTATGTCAGAGTCGGGATATGCACGTAAAGTTGTCGCTGCTCGCTTAAGCACTATTTTTGATATGATGTGTTGAGTCGGGTTGATGTTTGTATAGGTGGAGGTTCCGGGTTGGAGCTGTCCACGCATCGTCTCCGAGACTAACCAGGCAAGTGCATGATAAAGCGGTAAATTTGGGTAATATTTGATGATAGATGAATGATGGTGCATTGCTTACCGTGTTATGGTAAGTTAACTATTTCTGGATGCAGGATGAGGAATGATGAATGACGATTGTTGAGATATGACATGTTGATATGCATAAATGGAGAACTTGCATTGCATGCATGTTATGAAAAGAGATAGCATTGTGGTATCATTGGTCTATTTTATGTGGACGCTCCACGGGAGTGGAGATTGAGGTCCCCGTATGAAAATGATGGGCTACTGTAGTCCCCGTATGAAAAAGGATGGGGATACCGGTATAGGCTATAGAGATGAGAGAGAAGTGCATGTGCATATGAAATTGCATTATGACAGAGAACATGTGCAAAAATGCATAATGATTGGTTGATGTGAAATTAAAGAGATTAAATGGAAACAAGTGGTTCTTGGAACTGTGATGGTTATGGACTGATACGTGAACCTGTTATTTACTGTTCTGTTTTGTACTTGCTGAGTCTTTGGACTCACCCTTACTTTGTTGTTTTTTAGGTGACCGTTGAGGACGTCATGCACGGGTGGGAGTAGCACATGAATAATTTCACGAATCAGCAGCACTCCTTGCACCACCTTTTGTCAGTATATTTTAGGCTCTACTTGTATGTTGGAGTAATCACTAAAAATGTTATGATGTATCTGATCGCTGCTTTTAGAACAAACTTTAGAGTTTGTTTAAAATGGTTAGCATTTGAAAAAAATGGTTGTATTATGCAATGGTGGTAGCATTCCGGGCCAAGAGGATGGGCGGAGTGTTACAGCACATTCACTAGAGTTGGCAAGAATTAATCAAGAATACGTTTGCGCATTAACGATCTATCTGTAATGGAATTGGTGTCGTGTTGTACGTACCATCGTCAATGGAGCGCCGGTCGAGCACGTCGGGGCTTCATGCTGAGCCGGCTAAGCGAGGCGGGGACCGAGGAGCGACGTCCGATCAGCTTGGACACGACACCGTCTCAAATGGGGTCACTGTGGTCAACACTGTGCTCCGAGAAGGGCGACATGTTGGAGATGGTGCGGCTCAAGTTGACCGTGTTGAGGCTTAGCACGGTCGATGACGAGCAACACTCGCCGTCATTGAAGGCGGCTGTGGTGGTGCCAAGGACGGCGGTGGTAGGTGGCACAGATAGACCGTTGTTTACAATTTTTACCCTTTTAAAGATTCTACTGCTAGTATTGTAGGTAGTAGTATAACCGAATTCTAATTAACCTGAACTATTGGATTTCAAAGATTAGACGACTCATATTCATTTTAAGGTACCATGAAACCATGAAAGAGCTCTATTTATGGCCACCATGGCTATGCAGTACACAAAAGTGTAAGAGAGGTCGGAGAGCGAATTGGTTTTCGGCGCTATTTTTTGCAGGAAGACTCAATCCCCGCTCGTTTCAGCGATAGCTTCTGACTTTTGCTTTTAATTCGCTATTCCTTAGTTTCGTATTTTTTCTAGTTTTTTTGGCTTTTTACCTTTTCTTTTTACTATATTCCTTCGTATTGTCCGTGATGGACTAACATGTTTTTTTTATTACTTTTTTTAAAATTTAATTACATCAAATAAGTTATCTAGTTACATGAAAAATAACTCAACCACATTAAAAAAAAATCATAATCTGTCTTTAATCTGAGCAGGCCCTCAGAAAAGGCATAAGACTGGCGTAGGCGCGTAGCAGCGTAGCAGCCTAGCAGGTCCTTTTTTCCTTCGCTTTTCAGGACGTCTGGGAAGGCGGAGTGCCTTGCATGGTCGATGGTCACACTTGAACGGAGTAAGGACGCGGTGGTCTTTCGTCAGCGGAAGACGTACAATCATGACCCGTAATGTATTATGTATGGAAGTACTGTGCGGCTCGTAATCCTTACGGGATTATACCCCGCGGAATGCCCGCGCCGAGGGCCTGCCCACGTCGCCCTGTCCGCGCGCTCCGGCCGGCGCGTGGCGGAGGATTTCCGGCACGGCCGGGGGAGGCAATTCCCTTGGGTTTTCCGGAAATTACGTAGAGGTTCTTTTTCCTCGCGAAAAGGTCCCTGGTGGTTTTTTTACGACGCTTTTTTTTTCTGAAAACACCCCTCCAATTTGCAGGATAGCGCCCCACGGTTTTCTAAATTGCGTACGGGTCCTCGTTTCGTTACATACGGGTCCTCGATTTTTTACAAAAAAGCCCTTCAGCTTTTTCGAAAATACGCATGTGCCCTCGATTTTTTAAAAAAACTCCTCGCGGATCATCGCCTCTTTTACTTCGGTACCTATAAGGCTAATCTGTTAGTACAAAATGTCATGTTCTTGGCATTGGAGCATTCGTAGCCTAAACTTCCTCCAACCGATCAACTAGAGGCTGTGAGTGTATGTAAGTTCACTCATTGACCTACCACTGTTCGTGAAACGGAAAAAATGTAAAGGTGTGTTTATATTAGTTACGACTGATGATTTTTTTACTAAAATAAATAGTAGTAAATGGAAGAAGTATCTTTAAAAAGAGAGCACTGGAGCAAGAGAAGTGTGGGTGCGTGATTCATCTGTGACCCTTACCTTATTCTGGCGCGAGATGGAAGGGAGAGAAGTGAAGAAGCCACTTCAGCAAGCCAGGTATTCATATTAACTTTTGACTTATCGTAGAAACTAATATAAACAGGTACTAAGCTCAATAATAGTCTTGAAAAAGAAAGCAACAGAGAAGCTGTTTACATAAATGACACTATAGCCATTTTTAAAATTTAGCTTTCAAACATCTGTTTTTATAAATCTAACCCCTTTTTAGATCTATCGAGCTCTGGAGTTACCTACCGAGCTAGAGGAGCTCGGCAGATACCTGCCGAGCCACAATAGCTCAGCAGCACCTGCTGTCGAGCAATCCCTCCATGGCAGCAAATGGTGGTTGGGGATTAGCGCTAATTAAAACTCATAACTAGTGTTAAGTAAATACAATTAATACTAATTAAATCATACACTATCTAATTGAAGTGGCCGGTCGGCAATCTGTCGAGCTTGGTAGGTGTAAAAAGAGAGCTAGATTAGTAAAAATGGATGTTGATGAATAAATTTGAAAAAAAATACTAGGGATACAAACAATTTGTAGTGTAGCCGCCGGACCTTACGTCCCCCATCTCTCCACGCTGCCATCCTCGAAGCTTCCCAGGCCTACCACACCGAGTCAGCCACCACCTGGGCCCCGATTCCAGCTCCGACAGGTGGGTCCGACCTGTCATCCGGACACTCACTGGAAACAATCGGAACCTCAAAGAAGCTCCCTCAAAAGGCAGATTTCTCTCCCTAGAACCGGTCCACCATGGCCCAGGCCCTCACAGCCGCGAATCCCACGCGGGGCGGGGCCCACCGTACGCCAACCGGTCCACGCTCCTCCACGCGGGCCGGGTCTAGCGGGGTGGTCCGTTCCTTAGCTGTCACGGAAAACCCGGCTCCGATAAGGGGCGCTATAAATACCGGGCCAAATCAGGTCTTCATTTCTCAGCCGCATGCTTCTTGCACAGAAGAAACCCACGAGCACAGAAGTAATCGGCGACCTCTCGCCGACCTCCCCGAGCCGCATTCCTCCCTCCCCGACCTCTCGCCGCAGCCGCCGTCGCCGCCTCTCTCTTGCACAGAAGAAATCCACGAGCTCTTCGAGCGAGCGAGAGAGATTTTTGCAAATCTTGGTTCGAGATCTGTGTCGAGGGGGGGGTTCGTGAGAGCGGAATCTGACCACGCGGGCGCGCTCGGGATTTTGGGGGTTCCATACATCGCTTCGTGGAGCTGTAAGTTTCTTCGGTAAATCCCCTCTTTACTTGGGCTGCAGTAGCATGTAGATTTGTGATCTGTAGGACACGTTATGTGCGGTGATTGCAATTTTGTCGATTTTGTGATCTTGATACGCGTAAGAAAATTAATCTTGCGAGTAGGATGAGTAGGATTACGTGACTCAGGCGTAATTTCTTCTAGGCTGACGAGTTTGTTCGTGGTTACCGTTTTACTGGAAAGATTAAACGCTATAACGGTGTTATCTTACTAATATTCAGTACATTTTTGGGGGGAAAGGTGCATAGAATGGAAATCTAAATTCAGGCGAGAACACAAGTGATTTGTCAAAGGATGACATTGAGGTCCGTAGGAATTGAATAAGATTAGATTTTGGGACCATTGAGTGGCTGGTGGTTGATATAAATAATTTAGGCACATCTGCTCATAGTTGGAATTGGTTATATGATTCTGTATCTGACTATCTGTTAATGTTTGGGAATTCTGTTACGATTGCTACTTTAAATCATCTCATAATTTTTCTTGTTACATAAATAATCGATGTTCTTGTGTAGCTTTATATATGTTCTACCAAAAAAAACATGCATTAGCCTTTCTGAACAATGAACGTTTGTTTGAATGTGTTGTGTTACTCCTTTCTCCTTGTGCAGTAAGTTGATGTACTAATGGAGTCAAAGGGTGGCAAGAAGAAGTCTAGCAGTAGTCGTTCCTTGATGTACGAAGCACCCCTCGGCTACAGCATTGAGGACGTTCGACCTGCCGGAGGTGTCAAGAAGTTCCAGTCTGCCGCTTACTCCAACGTAAGGATCAAGCACAAAGATTTACTCCATTCCACCATCGAATTTAGATATGTTGCTAACCAAGTCAATTGTTTCCTTCTCTTGCAGTGCGCGAAGAAGCCATCCTGATAGCCCTTTTCGGCTTCCCCATCCTAGTAGTTTAGGATTTCTCTGCATTTCCATTCTGACTTCTTGCCTCTGACCAATCTCTCTGGCTAGCTGCTTCCGATAATCGACCAGTTCTCTAGTCTTGCTCTCTGCACTCCGACCTCCTCCATCTCCGGCACTGTGTTCTGACTCACCTGCTCCAATGGCTGTCCCTTCTGTTGCTGACCCTCCCCCGGTTTCGGCAATCGGGTTTGAGGGCTATGAGAAGCGCCTTGAGATAACCTTCTCAGAGGCGCCTGTTTTTGTTGACCCTCATGGTCGAGGCTTGCGCGCCCTCTCCAGGGCCCAGATTGACTCTGTTCTGGATCTTGCACGGTGCACCATTGTGTCCGAGCTCTCCAACAAGGACTTCGACTCCTACGTCCTTTCCGAGTCGAGCCTCTTTATCTATCCTCATAAGCTTGTGATCAAGACCTGTGGGACTACCATGCTCCTGCTCACCATTCCAAGGATTCTTGAACTTGCTGAAGAGCTATCTATGCCACTTGCTGCTGTGAAGTACTCTCGTGGGATGTTCATCTTCCCTAGCGCACAGCCTGCTCCCCACAGGAGCTTCTCTGAGGAGGTTGCTGTCCTAAACCGCTACTTTGGCGGCCTGAAATCTGGTGGCAATGCTTATGTGATTGGAGATCCAGCGAAGCCTGGCCAGAAGTGGCACATCTACTATGCCACTCAGCACCCTGAGCAGCCTATGGCTACGCTTGAGATGTGCATGACTGGTCTGGACAAGAAGAAAGCTTCTGTCTTTTTCAAGACGTCTGCTGATGGCCACACCACATGCGCTAAGGAAATGACAAAGCTCTCGGGTATCTCTGACATTATCCCGGAGATGGAGATCTGCGACTTTGACTTCGAACCCTGCGGCTACTCCATGAATGCAATCCATGGCTCTGCACACTCAACCATTCATGTGACCCCTGAGGATGGCTTCAGCTATGCCAGCTACGAGGTTATGGGCATCGACGCTTCTGCTCTCGCTTATTGTGACCTCGTCAAGAGGGTCCTCAGGTGCTTTGGCCCTTCAGAGTTCTCTGTTGCTGTTACCATCTTTGGCGGCCGCGGCCATGCCGGGACGTGGGGAAAGAAGCTCGATGCTGAGGCTTATGACTGCAACAACATGGTAGAGCAGGAGTTTCCCTGCGGTGGCCTCCTCATTTACCAGAGCTTTGCCGCGACCGACGACGTTGCAGTTGCTGTTGGGTCGCCCAAATCTGTCCTGCACTGCTTCGAGGGCAAGAATGTGGAGAACCCTGCTCTCGCGAAGGACGGCAAGCTGGCTAATCTTCTCTCCTGGGGGGAGGATGCGTTGGAGGAGGAGGACGGAGTGTTTGATGAGTAAGACGACGGGGTTCTGGTGATGATTCGCTGTTGAGTTTCGTCCGTGGAAATTTGTTCTGATTTGTTGTGGTTGTCGTTTGGTTATTCTGTGAAGCAGCCAGCCAGGCTATTATTAGTACTATCGTTTGTAAGCATGTGTTCTGACGATGCCGCGACACATGCTTTAATTAAAGTCTTAATAATTTAGAAGCTCTAGGTGGTCAGCTGCGTCTACCACAATGAGCGTATGTTGGGAGAAATGTTGTCAAAACATATGAATAAGTAATTGTTGTTGTGACAAATTTCTTCGCCTTCACTACTGATTTCTGTTTGTTCATATATTGGTAAAAGTAAAGAGGATGAAAATAGTCACGCTGCTACCACCGGTGTCCTCTCCTAAAAGTGTGTGCCAATCAGGCCAGGATTCCTGCAAGCCTGCTTGTGGTTGGGGACACATTTCTGACTTTCTGTTCGTCGCTGTTGGCTACCTCCAATTTCAGGAAGTCGCTGTCGATGTCGGCCCCGCTGGCTCAGGTTTATTTTGGCTTTTTGCTTATTTAAACCATAGGTTATTTATGCCATAATAGTTTCTAATTTTAGCATATTTTGGTTTTTTGCTTATTTTTAGTCAAAAGAGTACGCTTTTATCTTTACAGCGTCCGTAAAAATCGAAGCGGCATGCTTAATTGGCTGCTAGATGCAAAGCTTTGCTCCATTCGTCTTGGCATCCACCATTGGCTTCGCTGCATCTACTGCACATGTTTACGCCTTGGTTATTGTACTTGTCTTGTGATGCCCATCATCAGCCCATGGGCCTCGTCCAATAATTCGAGATGGCATCTAGGTCCCGTGAGTTGGCTGTTGGATGGAGGCAATGAACCTTATTGGCTCGTTCAGACGGGGAGCACCCTGTTCCTGCATGCGCGACCTGCCACTGATAATGGGCGCGAGAGCGACTTGCTCCGGATCCAGAATGATGCTTGCCTAGGCGGGTGCGTCCCACTCGCTTTAGATGTCTCCGCTGCGAACAGACGATAGCGCGATGTGCTGCAGCGACATGCGTCGCTAAACTCCCCCCTGCGCCGCTCTGTCGTTGTCTCGTTTGCGCCGAGTCGCCGACCCATCGAGAGCTAAATTTAAGCAGCCTTCTTGTGTTCTTCGGTTGATTCTGTTGGCGTCAGTAGAGGTCCTCGGATCTCTCCATCATCATGCGATGCGAGAAGCATCTCCCAACGCAAAACAAATACGTACGTGGCAGTTTCGTTTCTGCTACATACTCTCTAGGCGAGACACGTGCGTAACGTGCCCCCTGTTCACTGCTCGGTGCTTTGTGGTTGTGGCCGCCACTGGGAATTGGGACGGTGATCTCATATTCTCAAAGTTTCTCTGATGCTTTACTTGGCTGCCACGATATGCTGCATCTGGAAGAGAGCTCGTGCCACATTTTTGGGGAATATGTTCTTCCGGGCGCTGCCACGCCGACCGTCCATATCTCCTCCCAACCGCAGAGAGAGAGAGAGAGAGAGAGAGAGAGAGAGAGAGAGAGAGTACAAGCGTATAAATTCCCTCCTCTTTGGCTGCAGTTTTGTGGATCGATTCCTGAACCTGACTCGGTCTGAACTGCATTGGCGAGTACGAAAAAAAAGTATTATGAAGATTTGTTCAGGAAAAAATATGCTTCGCTTCAGCGACAGCCATCCGTCCCTTGCCAAAACCGAGGGAATCTCCCACGCCTACATTCTTCTGGACGAGCGCAAGTGTCCTGACCTCCTACTACACGTTGGATTGCGTGCTTGCTTTGTGTTCTCTCCATGCCTCGTGCGATCTGCGACTACGATTGTTCTTCCACCATGTTCCTGTCGCGTGTCGCGTCTCGATGAGATGCATCTGAGATTGGCCGCCGGCGAGTGGCTTGCTCACTAGACGTACGCGAGGAGACATCAGGAGGACGGCCACTGACGAAATTTTTATCCGAATAATTTATTTTTTTATTTAAAATTGTAGAAATATATCTGCGGTAACATTTTTTACACAAATATACTTCAGTTATCCAACGGAGGGCGACTGAAACCAATCATCTAATTGCCAGGCGACAGAGTTCCAGTCGCCCGACCAAGGGGCGACTGCATGTGGAATTACCCACCCAGAGGACGAGTGCAAACTGCCCCTGTGAATTTTGTAGATTATAACTGGAAAATAATCTGCTGGATTTGTAATAAAATTTTATGGTTGTATGTTGTAGGTGCGTAAAAAAATTACGAATTTTTTAAGAACGATTGACCTTAGAACGATCGGTAAATGATACTGTAATGTTACTGGGAATTCGTATACGGAGGAAAACTGATATATTAATATTGTTAGATGACTTGCTATATGAATAATTGAATGCGAAAAGACGAGGAAATAAGTTTGTCTGAATTTAAATAGACTTCATAATACAGTTAGAAGTAATATGGCGCATACTTTTTGATTACAAGCATAACATATAGCATCATGTGCGACGAACCCACACAACTGCTCGTAGGACCTACTGTGTGGACCGGAGCTAATTTTCCTTCCTTACCAGCTCGACGTTGAACTTTTCGGCGGCCTCTTTTGCCTTGGTCGCCATTTCTCTCTTTCTCTCACGCTCCCTCTCGCGACCCTCCTGCTCCTTACGCATGCACTCATCGAGATGAGCTTTCGTCTCGCGTTGTATACGAAGGGTTTGCTCGTTCTTGCGGCGCTCCTTCTCCTGGATCTCCGATGACCTTGCGACATTCCACTCATCGAAGTCGAGGGCCCACCGGTCCTCTGGGTGGATCTCAAGATCGATCCATTTGCAGTAGCCACATTGGGGTTCCGGGGACTATGAATACATGGGAGAGGTTGTTAGTGTGTACTGTGAAGGAGAAAAGGTAGGGAAAAACGGTGCACCTGATCCTTACCGGCTGCCGATAGGTTGCGGTGTCTAGACGGCGGTTGGGGTAGTCACTGGAGTAGTTTGCACAACCCTAGTAACACATAACTAGGCTGAGACGGTGTTTAGATTTGAAGAATTTGCACGTGTCCTGGCTCCAACAAAGAGGGGCGTCTCCCCCTCGGGTGGGAGTTGCGGCGAATGCTCGGTACGAACGTTCGGGATGGGATTGTTGCTACGGGGTGCATCATTGCGGGGAGCTGATCTCGTAGCACGCTGGGCTTGTTCTGCCCGGGCTGCAGCAGCCCTTACTTTCTCATCGCAGGAGGCAGTTGACCATGCTAGGTCGCAGGTCTCTTCCTATTATTTCATCATCTTGCCCATTGCTTCTTCTGCCTTTTGTCCATCCCGGTGTGGTGAAGGAAGCGCCGGTGTAGTGTGGGGTTTGGTTGCGAAGTGTTCTCTGAGAAATCTGCTCGACCTCTTTTATAGGGTCCCTTGTTGCCCTGTCGGTACATGAAGGTCTCTGTGTAGTCCTGTCACTGCGCAAAGCTACCAAGTGTGAAAAGCTAGTAAAGCTGGGCTATGTGGTCCTGTTGCTACGGAAAGCTGGCATGTGCGGTCATGTCGCTGCACAAAGCTAGCACGTTCGGTCTTCTCACTGCGCAAAGATCGGCCGTGTTGTCATGTCATGTCACTGCGGAAAGCTAGACCGTGTGGTCTTGTCACTGCGGAAAGCTGGCACGTGCGGTCATGTCGCTGCGCAAAACTAGCTCGTTCGGTCTTCTCACTGCGCAAAGTTGGGCCATGCTATCATGTCGCTGCGGAAAGCTAACCCGTGTGATCATGTCGCTGCGGAAAGCTGTCCCGCGCGGTCATGTCGCTGCGCAAAGTTGGTCCGCGCAGTCATGTCGCTGCGTAAAGCTGGCCCGTGCGGTCATGTCATTGCGCAAAGCTGGCCATGTGGTCTTATCGCTGCGCAAAGCTGGCCTGGCGGTGTACGAGGCCGTCCCCAGGCAGACCCCGCCATCATGTCATGTCACTGAGGAAAGCTGGCCTGTGCGGTTTTGTCGCTACGAAAAGCTGGACCATGCGGTCATGTCGCTGCGCAAAGCTGGCGTGCACGATCTTCTCACCGCGCAAAGCTAGCCCATGCGGTTATGTAACTGCGAAAAGCTGGGCCGTCATGTTATGTCACTGAACAAAGCTAGCCCGCAGTTATGCTATAAAATGAATGGACGAGGTATTGCTGGTCGGAACAAGTAAGCCACCATAACGGACGCCGAGGAGTCAGTCAAATATAGGTCACCAAAGGAGGACCTTCCGCTCGAAAGGAAGGAGGACTTCAGCGCTACGTACCGATTGTCAAATATACGTGCTCAACCAGTGTGGCTGAAATGCAAACACATGCAGGACGCAGTGGTGCAGGTGGCAGAAGGCCATACAGACGGCGGTCGACGTTTCTTTCGATGCCCATACTCCGGGGTACAAGTTCGTACTCGTCTATTTTTTGTACAACTAATAGAGTTTCAATGTTAACGTTCATTTGTAGCAGATGGATAAATGTGACTTTGTGCGATGGATTGATTCTCCCCATGAACAATATATTTTGATGTACGTGCATACGTTGTGGGAGCGAATCTTTGATTTGGAGGCATGGATTGATAGTTTTGAAGAGCAGAACGATGACCTCCGTCAGCAGGTGGAGCGCGAGAGGAGCAACGAGGAGGTCACCAACATAGTGAGTTCGTACGACCCAACATGCTGCTGTGTGAACCCTAGTTGTATATATGCTTGCCACTACAACAACGGCCAGCCACGTCCGAGGCGGCCCCCTCTAGTCTCGTTCCACCTATAGGCAACGATGTGTATGGTTGTACCGGTGTACTCAGGACTGTTGTTCGAAATAATTTTCAATGTTGTTAAGTATGTAATTGAATGGTTCGTGCGTCGCCGTGGTTGGTGTACTCAGGACTGTTGTTCGAAATAATTTTCAATGTTGTTAAGCATGTAATTGAATGGTTCGTGCGTCGCCGCGGTTGCCATCAACGAAGTTTACTATTCGTTTGGTGCGCGCGTTGAGAAAGTAAGGAAAAGTAGAAGTAAGCTCACCACAGTATTTTTAGGGTGAAGTAGAAGGCGAAAATTTTGCATTTTTAGGGTGCACAAGTTTTTTTAGACTAGAAGGTCCATGGTGGTTTTTGTTGCTCCCAGAAATTGTGCCTTGTAAGCCAAGGTTGTACTGTATACTCCGTTGGGAGTAAGCTTCCATGTGATTGTGTCCTCTGACCCTTCATGCAGGTTCAACACAAAGATGTGCCCCCAAATCACAATATCACAATAAGCTTGTGTATGTACAGAGGTGTAAGGTCAACTGCCCAATTCAGGTCGTGTAGCCAGTTGCTCCTCGTTAACGCAGCTCTCAGGGTGTGATTTTTCCTCCTAGAGGTCCTGAAGATAGTCGGCGCAATATCACACAACCTCCAGAACCCGCCTTCGCCCCATCTCCAATTGTTATGGCGGTAACCACGGCAAAGAGTTATTTTTCAAATGGCCGATGGGAAGTACTTGGAATCAAATGGCTGAGGGTGCCAAATTATTTTCAGAAATTGATCATTGCTAGAAGATCCTGGCACAGCCCGTTCTTTATGGAAGTTTTTCTGATTGCAGCCTGGTGCATATGGAAGGAGCGAAATGCTCTGATCTTTGAAGGAAGGCCCCCAAACTTGGCACAATGGAAGTCTGCTTTTGCTGATGAGATCATTCTTCACTTGCATAGAGTCAAGCCTGATTTGCATGAAGATATAAGAGCTTGGTTGTCCAGCATTGTTTAGCACAGTTCAGTTTTGTTCGTTTTGTTTCTTTCCTTTTGTGTTCTTTCTTCTTCCTTTTTCTAGGAAAGTGTGTGCCGTAGTGTGGGTGAGTTTTCTCAGCTCCTTGCTGATCTTGTAATCTGTTGAACCTTGCTGGGGGGTTTTTGCCCCACAGTTTTAATTAAAAAAAAACCACGGCAAAGAGTTCCCAATCTAGATCATCGTATGGGGTTTCCATTCCTTGCCAAGGCTTGGTATGGGCGCCATTCATGCCAAAGCCATCTAAGCCTTAGGGTCTTGGCGAAGCACTCTAGATCATGGATTCCAAGGCCCCCCAGGTGTGTGGGTCTGCATATTTTATCCTAGTTGATCTTACATTTGCCCCCTGTTAGCTATTCAGAATTGGCCCAAAGGAAGCGCCTTGTCCGCCTGTTTAGGGTTTTGATCACACTTTTTTGGTGCCTTGATGGTTGCAAGGAAGTAGGTCAACTGGGCCATCCATACGGATTTCATAGGAGTCTTTCTCCCCGTCAGTGTTAGCAACTTGCCACGCCATCCTGCCAAGCGGCTCGCGTACTTGTCATTGAGTTTTTGGAAGTCCACCCGGCGAAGCCTTCTGATTGCGAGTGGTAAGCCAAGGTAGTTCAATGGGAAGGATGCATGCTGAGTCGGCAGGTCATGCAACACTTCATGCATGTCAATGTGTTCGTAGCTGATTGGTGTGACTTGACTTTTCTGGAGGTTGGTGTGTAGCCATGTCGTGTCACCAAAGCTATGTAAGATTAGGACTAATGTGCAGACATCTTCTTGCTTTGGCACTAGGAAGATGGCGGCATCATCTGTGTATAGGGAGGTTCTAAGGGTGGCTGCACGACCACCTAGAGGGTGCAAGAGGCAGAGATCCATTGTGATGTTGAGGATCCTTTGCAGTGGGTCTATCGCTATGATAAAGAGGAGAGGAGATAATGGATCACCCTATTGTAAGCATCTACGGTGATGTATGTTGTCCCTAGGGACGCCATTAAGGACCCGAGAGGTGGCGGTGGACACTAGGCATGAGACCCAGCCTCTCCATCGAGATGGGAGCCCTCTTTTTTTTCCAAAAGGGCTAGGAGGTATTTCCACCGGACCAAGTCAAAGGCTTTCGCAATATCAAGCTTCAGGGGAAATGATGGGGTTATGTTTCGATGGTATCTTCGGGCCAGGTTTTGTACATATGGAAAATTGTCTTGGATGCATCTACTTTTGATGAAGGCGGTCTGGCTCGGGGAGATAAGCATGTTCATGGAAGGCGCGAGCCACAATGCCATGATTTTGGCGATAATTTTGGAGACATTGTGTATGAGACTGATGGATTTGAAATCCCCTACAGATTGGGCTACATCCTTCTTTAGCACCAGAATCAAACATCATGTGTTTGTTTAAGGGAAGTTATTTGTTCTCAAATTGTAGAATGTCTGTATGGCAGCCATGAAGTCACTCTTCATGATGTCCCAACATACACTGCAAAAGTTTCTATTGAAATTGTTATGTCCTAGAGCTTGGTCTGGCGACAGTTCCAATATCTCCCCATGCACTTCCTGCTCAGTGAAAGGAAGAGCTAAGGTGTGCAAATCAAAACACGATAGTTGGAGGGCATCCCAGTTGAAGTAAGTGGCTGCAGGCAAGTTCTGTCCCATGACTTAGGTGAAAGTGGGCGGACAACATGTTTGCTTTGTCCTCATGGGAGATGACTCATCCCTGGTCCGTCATGAGCCGCTGGATGATGTTCTTCCATGTGTGGTAGTTTACTCTGAAATGGAATAATTTTGTATTTGTATCTCCCTCTCTAAACCAAGTGATATGTGATGCCTACTTCTTTCGTGATTTTTCAACGACCGCCTGTCCCATCACCCTTAGGCGCGTTCGAAGCTCTCTTCCATCGCCAAAACCCGATTGTCTTGCACAATGTCTAGGCAGAGGATGATCTCTTGGGCCATGTGAAGTTGGAGCTTCATCTTCGAGAATAGTCTGTTGCTCCAAGTTCTGGGTCTTTTCGCCATGTTCTCCAGTTTGTTGTTCAACCTCAGGATTGAGTCTAAGCTTAGAGTTGGTTCCCCTAGGCGTGTTGGACTACTTGGAGGAGGTGTGGAAACTAAGTCTAGAAGTTTTCAAAACGAAAGTTTTTTGGTGGTCGTGGCCTACTTGCATTGGAAAGGAGAAAGGGGCAACAATTTGAGAGGGATGTAGACAAGGCGTGCAACGCACTGTAGTGCATTCTTTGGAGAGACCATATATTTGTTGCACTCCTAGGCAAAGCTTTGTCAAGCTGTTGACATGACACGATTTGTTTCAGACTCTTGAGTTGTTTTGCTTATGTTTGCCCATCGCTAATTTTCTGTACTACTGTCTGAATATTATGTCCTCAGTTTCATAGTTTCATTAACATACTACGTACATGTTCCTCCTCTGACTCCGAGATCAATGTATGTTGCTCCTATATGATAATAGCGTGCAGTAACATTTGAGCATGTTCTCCAAAGAATTTTTTGTGGTAAGAACTGATTTGGATAAGAAGGCAAAAGTGTCATTACAAACAAAACGTACAAAAACGAACACTTGACTTCTGGTCAACCTGAGCACTAGCAAAGCAGAAAGTGCCCTGTTTATTATCTGTCAGGTATCCAATTAGACAATTTTTACAAAGGGAAGAAAAGTTTCAGATATGGGGCTAGTAGTGCACCATCTCTTATACATCTTTGTCCCTGTAGACTAAGAACGCACTGGTCTTGCAGTAGCTGGATGCCAGTGCCTTCCCGGCGGAGGTTGGCAGCGAGAAAGCGCATTGTGAGATCCCTAAAGTCTCGCCTTCGCTGAAGCTTTTCCTGCAGGAGGCGAATGGTAGGGGGCGATATCAGGAGATAAAAGCACAAGTCTTTCAAGCAGCTTGCAGAGCACACTGGAAAACAATTAGAAACACTGACAAATAAACCAGGAACCTTTGCAGTGTGATGTCCGTTTCAAATAGTTTAGCAATATTTTCCACAATCTAGTAAAATTTATCTTTGTGTAAACCGACATTGCATGCTATATCAAGGTACGTTTGAGGAATGCAAAACATCAAAAGGATGCTGACTCTGTATGAAACAACGCAAAATGTGGAAACAAGCTTAGAGAGCATACCTTGCAGCATCCATTAGTTGTGACCCTATTCGCTTTCTTCTGCGTGATGGCACAACCCAGATGGCTCGAAACCCACAGAGCGCGGGAACAGCTTCCTCTTCACAGATTATAGCACCAGGATCCCGGTACTCTTCTTTGTTCTTGTCAGAATGATTGTGCCGTTTTAATACTTCCCTCTTAAAACCGATTCTCCCAAACTCTAATGTATGGTTTATTTTCCCTGATTCAATTTTATTAACCGGCAAATTGCTGCAGTTTTCCGCTGTGGAGCTTGGGATGACTTTGTGTGCTGTTCTTATTGGTTCAGTGACTAGGCACCCCACAATCCTCTGACCAGATATGAACAGATAAGCCTATGCAACAAAGATGATTTTACTACCCAGTAAGACAAATATAATGCATCGATACTGTCATATGGGAGTTAAGGCTATGTAAGTTACCTTGCAAAGCTTATGAAGGAGCCGACCTTCCCCAAATCCCAGCTCCTTCTCCAACACTTTGATCACCTCTTGGACCTGACATATTTACATGACATTACATGGTTTGCATCATAAGTCCATGCAATTTGCATCTGCATTTCTAGTGTAAATGTAGGTTGGCTGTGAAACGGCTCATTTTAGCAGTCAGCACAGGCGCATACAGATTGCGGCTATCAGCAAACTACTATTTACATCTGCATTTCTTCAGAAAGAGGCGTATATTTGAACATAACGAAGTTTGTCAAAATACCTTGCTGTTAGGCGCACAAGAATTTTCGCCTGTTGCGAGAAGTATCCGGCCCCCACCCTCAGGCCTTGCAACCACAGTTTCGTTGCGCCAACCCTGCAACTCGTCTGTTAGAAACTCTTCACAGGAACACAAGAATCAAGGACAAGAAGATTGCAATTCACAGAACAACCGGAGTGATATGATACCTTGAACGGGACACCCTCGAAGTAACTCTTGTGGTACGCCTTGTGAACCTTCTCGTCGTCGTCGTTCCCGCGGGCGTACATCATGCCGCAGACCGAGCACATGTGGAGGAGAAAATTGGACTGCCCGAGCTCCAGGTGGAACTGCGCATAGTTCCTCTTCTTGTTGAGGACCTTGCCGTCCCCCGCCCGGCTCTTGGGCCTCTTTGCCTCCGTCGCGCCACTTCCTTCCCTGTGCGCTTCATCGCCATTATCCAAAATCCACAGACAATGGATCTGTCAGTTTGCAAACATGAATCTAGAACCCGCGAATTTCGGGCGGAATGATTCAAGATTTAGTCTACAGAATTATTGGAAGCGCCAACCCTCATCTAAACTTGAGATGAATGAGGGCAAAATCACAAACCAAAACTTTCGAATTCGAGGGTGTCAATGTGTTCGTTCTTCGCATTATTTGACGATATCATGTAGCAATTCAACACTAGACTCCAAGCATAATCAGTTTCAAGGGGAGGAGGAGGAGAAGAACCTGTTCGAATCGGGCCCGGGGCCCTGCCGCTTGAAGAACGCGCTGATCTTGCGCTGCATCGCCTTCTTGCGTTCTCTAAAATTTTCGTTCTCCCCTCTCTCCTTTTGTCGCCAAGAAGAACGAGGGGGGGGGGGGGGGGGGGGGAAGACGCGGCGGCGGCCGGCAGGAGGGGGAAGACGCGGCGGCGGCGAGCGAGGCAGCGCTTGGTGGGTTAGGGAAGGACGAGGCGGATCGACGGTGGAGATGAGGCCGTGAGGCTGCGGTCAGAGGGGATCGGACGGGCAGGAATTGAGAAGGCCGTCGCGCGGGTTTCTGAACTGCAGATCTGGGATCTTGGCGCCAAAACGACCGCCGAAAATGGTACGCGCACATAATAATTCAGCAAAGAAATATGGGCCCGTTGTTTTCAGTTTCTAGAAGGTGCTTTTTAATTTTTTATAATAATTAGTTTTTAAATAAAATATCTTTTTAAGATAGGGTCTACTAATTAATTGTAGTACATATTATACCGACTTCATTTATATCGGTAAAACCTCACGTGATTTTTTGTTACTCTGTAATCTCTCGCACGAATAGCCTAAGAACCACAAACCGCAGCCAAAAGCAATAAGCTTTAGCGCAAAAAAAAAAAAGAACAGACCCATAGATGTTGTATGTATGCATGTCTGTGGTTGTGTTTTTTTGTCGTAGCTTATAACTTTTAATTTATATCTTTTAAATTCTGACTGTTAAGAGAGAGTACGAAGAAATAGAGATAATCGCATACGATTTTGGCCAGTATATCTAAAATCGGTACAGTGTCCACTACAATTAACTTATAGATTATATATAGAAAAAACGTACCGTTTGAAAACTAGTTACTATAGCCAAAAACCATAAGCATGAAGACCAAAAGATCTCAACATGTATCCAACTATCTGAATTCTCAAGGAAATATAATTCATGATACAGATTTAAGTGATTGATTGTTAAGTTCGAAATACAGGGATCATGTAGCAATTAGGTAGCAACGAATTATCCATTCTCACTGGATTCCACGAATTTCAGGAAGAGATCATGTGCTCCAAAGTCCAAACGACGCCTTAGTGCTAAGAAAATTTTATCAAAGAAACCAATTTGCGTACCAATTCGTGTACATTAAAGGGGCTAATTAAACTATTTTCACTACATAAAATACATTTGAAAAATACTATAGAGAGAAACGAACCGGCTGTAGGAGATGGACCTGAGCTTGATGTCATTTAGGGCCGGGCTTGGGCACCAAAATGGAAGGGCAAAAAGTGCCTGGGCCTGGCCTGGTTCAAGCCTAAAGGGCTGTTAGTACCTGAAATAAACCAGGCCTTTTGTTGACCGGCAATGTTCTTTTCTTGAAGAAAATGGCTTACAAGTTTATGACAAACATAGCTATTGTACCTTGCTGCCTTCTCGCAAAGCTTTATAATAGCACCAGTCTATTTCATTCGATCTACCAACCTAAGCCCTAACTTGGCTCAATAATAAGGTAGTTGGAGTGTCTCGGCAAGGTTCGTACCGACCTTTGAGCTACAAGCCAATAATTTTTCGGGCCGGCCAACTTTCTGATGTTAGGTCCCTAATGGGTTGATATTGGCTTTTGTTTTTAGTTTCTGTTTGAAGAAACTAAAAGCTAATATAAATATCTGGTTTCTCAAAGTGACTTTTTTTATTCCTCTCCCAGTGAGATTAACACAGGGGTCACGGACGTATCACGCACACTCGCGCATACATTTCTTCCTTACTTTTCCCACCTCTCATATCTTTCTTCTAAAAGACACTTTTTTCACCCTTTCCACCATTTTCGTCATCACTTCCGTGTGAGAGCGACCATCACTCGTGGTAGGGACGGGATGATCAGGCACAAGGAGACCTATAGTTTCACACATGCGGTTTTATGCATGGGCTGTTTGACGTGGAGGTAGCTCGAAGGTTGTGCTCCTTCAAAATGTACGGCCCTAGGAACACAACTGTTGCACACTCCGTCTCTACCAAAGAAAGAACTGCACTATATTCTAGCGCCGAGGATCAACCCTGAGGATGTACGAAGCAAAGTGCAAAAAAACCTTATCAGGACCCGTGGGCATTGCCAATGTCGTTAGTGAAGGACGGACGCCATCACTCCGAGCGGACCCTATTCGCACGTCCCATCAGCAAGCCAGTAGGGACAGACAGATCATGCAGAAATCTTCTGCGCGGTCTCACATAGTCAGCCGAAGTGCGACCATGTGAAGCCTCCCGGTGCGTGTCTCATCATCCGGTCGAGCTTCACGCGCGGTGAGGAGATGAAGTCCATGATTCACTCCGTCCAACGAAGGCCGCTATCGTGCACGATCTTGTGGTAGAACCACCTCCGGAGCCAGTGCGAGTCCCACTTCGTCTGGGTGGAATTCGAAGGAAAGTCCTTCGAGCAGGCGCCCCGAAGCTAAAAGTTGACGTTGCACATGTTATAATACTGCCCATCGCCCAAGTGCTTTGGTTGGCATCGTGCATCGTGTAGGTTGGTGAAGACTGGCACACTAGGAATTATGCCCTCCGAATGGGCTGCCCAGGAAAAGGCTGTGAGCCAAATGATGGCATTCGACGTAATCTATGAAGCTCAAGTTCGTATAGTCGGAGGAGATCGTCTATGAAGCACGTCATGAGGATGCGAAGGCCGGCGTCAAACTAGGCCGCAAAAACCACCGTCTTGCCCTCCCATGGCTACGAGTCGACCTCATCGCCGGCAGGGAGGCGAACAAGCTCACGAGAGGACACCTTGTCGTCGCGCACGAGTGTATCGAGCAGCTCATCTATCGCAATTAGCTGATCGAGGGTGTTCACGCACACGCTGTAGACCTTCTCCGATGCCTTCCATCGCTTGCTAGCGGCTGGCTCGGACCGCTCATCTTCACCACCATGACTACTTGAGGCAGTCGACGCGCCATGCGATCGCTGTGGTCACTTCCACAACCCATCTTGAACAGAAAGAGGGTGACAACGAAAATATGAACGGTGAGAGCATGACGAGGAAGAGGAGACAGCGAGCAAAGCGGATACAGATGGCGGCAGCCAAGCATAAGAAAGAAGAAGGAAATGATCGAAACCAAAGCGTAGCAATGCTTAAGTATTGATGGGACACACAACATTAATGGCAACAGAGTAGGCGCACCTTTTCAGGGGACATACGTGTCCCCGTAACCAACACAGCAACCCATGCCACATGGCCAACGAGCAAACAACCACCACGCATACGACATGAGTTGCGTCAAAGAAGCGACAATCAAGATAATGTGATAGAATTTGGCGGGCAATTGATCGGTGAGTCAAAAGGACGGAAGGGGCCAATAAGCAAGTACCATGGCTTTAGCCTACCGTAATGAAGACATTTACCATGAGATGCTATTGTTAGAGGAGTAGCTCCCACCATGACCCAATCGACCCACTGTGTCAAAAGGTCTGCTAAAGCATATAAACTGTATGGCAAGCCTACAAGACCTAGGACAGGGGAAAAACATGTTTACCCTCATTATTATAGACCCAATTCAGGTATTTGTGTAAACAACCACATCATATCTATAAATACGTTCCTTACACATGAGGAGAGATGATTCATTTTCTAGAGAAAGGACTACATCTTAGACATAATATACACATATTTTATATTCACTTTCTATTGTGAGTTTTAGGCTTCGGACAACTCCTTTATAACCTCTTTGTAACCTTTATTATTTATTATTTGATCTGTAACCACAACACTAATAATTAACCCAAAATGGTAAACCATTTTCTTTTACCAAATTGCCAAGGAAAATGGTATGTTACGGGTGCAACATACACCTTTCCCTTTTACGGAAAAGCGAAGGGACATGCACCAGTGATGCACCGACTTTATTGCTTTCTTAATAAATGATTTTATTGCCAGCAAAGCAAATGTGAGTCAGCATAGCAAATGTATCATCTGGCTTATTTTCAGCATTTATTTTGCTTTTGATTCCAGTATTTTTAGTGATTATTATTTTTTAGATTAATAAGACGGAGCTAAAAAACCTCCCTATCATTTGTTGTTAGTGAGTGATTGCTTCATTATCAGTATCAGTTACCTTTAGCAAGATCAAATGAGAAGATTAACCATTTCATTACTTCTCTTCGTCTGCCTCTTCTGTTCTCGGATGAAACGAGTTTTCTCTGATGAAGTCACCCCTTCCAAAAATTCCCTTTTTTTTATGTCTGCAAAACACCTGGATTTCCCGAGGACACGAGCATTTCTTTACTACTACTAAGTAGTAAAACAGGTTGCAAGTTGAAGTCAGACTTCGAGCTCGGATACCCATCGAACACTTCGCCTCGTGCTCAGCTTGCCAAGAAAAATTTTATGCATCTCGTCAACCTCTCCCGGCAGTTAGCAATCGCCGCAACTTGCATTTTTGCTGTGCGGATTCCGGTGGCTTCTCCGTAGATCCCCAAGAAACGCCGGAAGAAATCGCTCTTCACGCGCTGCTCAAATGGATCCCCAAGAGGACGGGGCACTTAAAGAAGCCGCCGGCGCCGGCGCCAGCAGTGACCACTACGACGGCAGCGGTGGCGGCGATGGCGAATGTGGCATCGCCTCCCCCTGCAGCTGGGTTCAGCTAATGTTCCGGGAGCTGCACTGGAGCTTCGTGTTCGCCGTCATCGCCGTCTACGGGGCCTGCCAGGGCGTGGGCAACGCCGTCGGAGGAGTCGCCGCAGGGTACTACTGGAAGGACGTGCAGCGCGTGCAGCCGTCCGCGGCCCAGTTCTACCAGGGGGTCACCGACGCGCCGTGGGTCGTCAAGCCCCTCTGGGGCCTGCTCACCGATGTCGTCCCCGTCGCCGGCTACCGCCGCCGCCCGTACTTCGTTCTTGCAGGTGAAAGATAGGCTGATAGGGCCTTTCTTGATTTCCATCACATAAACAGGGTGCCTTGATGCTTGTTATGGTCAGTATCGTGATGCCTCTCGGTTTTGAGATAATGTAGGTGTGATTGGCTTGTCGTCTATGCTTGTGCTTTCTCTGCACCGCCAGTTGGGGATCATGCCGGCAATTTTGGTGCTGACGGCGCAGAGCACAGGCGCGGCGATAGCCGACGTGACGGTGGACGCCCTGGTTGTGCAGAACAGCATAACACACCCGCCCCTTGCTTCAGACATGCAAAGCCTGTGTGGGTTTAGCTCCTCAGTTGGGGCTTTGATTGGATTCTCCATCAGCGGCCTTCTTGTCCACTCAATGGGCTCTCAGGTTCGATTTCCTGATAGACTATTGTATAAATTCTTGTTCCTCACAAAGTGCAATATGTGAATTCGAATGTTCTCGCCGAATGATATGCCTTGTTTTTGTTGTTGAAAGGGGGCTCTTGGCATGTTAAGCATCCCCTCTGCACTGGTGTTGTCAGCGGGGATTCTGCTGAAGGAGAGCCTTGCTACAGATTTCGATCACAAGAAGGTCAGATAAAGCACCCAACTTATTTGTTTGAGTTAAATTGCTGAGTGCAGTCATGCACAGTAACGCCACTTAATGACTTAGCTGAATTCAGGTTCATAAGAAGTTATACAGAGCAATTCAGTCCATGGGGGCAACACTGAAGTGCCCCGAGGTCTGGCGGCCATGTGTATATATGTATGTTTCTCTCAATCTAAGCCTGGATATTCAGGGGGGAATGTTCTACTGGTACACCGACCCACTCGCTGGACCAGGATTTTCGGAGGTATGCACATATCCTGGATATCATCAATTCACTACAGACTTCTAAAAGCCAGAAAATACATGCCATCAATGATTAAATCCGTATAGGGAGGTATTGTTGCAGACAACTTCATTATGGTGCGCTGCTAAGCATCTGATGCCACTCTGATTATCTAGTAAAGAGCTTAGGAAAGACAGCAAGATGCCACTTTGATGCAAGTTACTTTTGTAGTTTCTTTAAGTAGATGAATATGAGATTTTGTATTATCTGCTTATAGCTAGAGCAATATAAATTCATATTTGATGAATGAGCTCGTCAAAATGGCCTGCCAATTTGCCAAATGTTCCAAGAAAGCAGTCTCAAGCTGATCTTAACCCTTTATCATGTATACTCGATGTGCTTGTCTGTTGTAAAATTTTGCATGTGCATGCTATATAGGTTCTTTCGAAACTTATTATTTGCTTTTACCTGTTCCATTAAGGGTTTCCTGTCAATAGAACTTACAGAACATTTGCATTGGTACAGGGGCTTATCGGTCTCATCTTTTCAATCGGTTCAGTTGGTTCACTGCTTGGAGTTTTACTATACCAAAGCGCTTTAAAGGACTATAATTTCCGCAGCATGCTTTTATGGAGTCAAGTGCTGTCAAGTCTGGCAGGAATGCTCGATCTTGTACTAGTGACCCGACTAAACACGAAAATTGGCATACCAGATTACGTCTTTGCGGTGATTGATAACAGTGTTTCCCAAATGGTTGGTAGACTCAAATGGCTACCGCTTCTCGTACTTTGCTCCAAGCTCTGTCCTCCTGGAATTGAAGGAACTTTTTATGCACTACTCATGTCTATACAAAATGCTGGGTTTCTTATGTCTGCTTGGTGGGGTGGCCTGCTGCTGCACATGCTGAATGTGACTCGAACAGAGTTCAGTAACCTTTGGGTTGCTGTCTTGATTAGAAACTTATCAAGGCTGCTTCCGTTGATGTTACTATTTCTTGTTCCTCAAAGTGATCAGAATTCGACACTCCTTCCTGCGGAGATGCTTGAAGACAGCGAATCTACAGAAACTGTGAAAGCACGATCAGACACTGTTGAATTCTCCATCCTTGTTGCAGATAATTCTAGCCGTCATCCTTCCAATGTGATTGTTGAAAATGAAAGAATCAAAGTGCTTGATTCTGGAGCGGATGATAATATAGAGCTGATCCCACTCATGAACAAGACCACAGAGACAGCAGTTGACTGACCAGCTCATGAACAGCAGACTTGGTTCATGATTCATTTAATGTCATTGACATTGTGATTCTACTCTTCGTCTCTTCGGTAGCTGACTGACAATATGATGTTTGTTAGTTTGTACCGTTTTGACCGTTTGTTTATCTGTATTTTCTATAGGTAAAAAGGAGCTGAGCAGTAGGTGAAACGACAATTTCCTTTTTTTCCCCTACTTTTATAGAGAGAACAATACAACACCATTTGATTTGTATGGACAGTAAGCAGTTCCTTTTTTTATTCATTGGTTTTTCCCATTCTCTTCAATTGAGTCAAAAGCAATTATCTTCTTTCCTTGTCTAATACAAGAGCTCTCCCTGATTGGCATATCCTTTTCCTGCAACTTTTGCGGAGATTTACTTGATGATGTTTGCATTTTGAGGAGAGTTATGCTTTGTAGGATTTGAAATAGTATAACAAAACACTTTATGATGCTTGAAGCTTGAACCAGTTTCTCATGTTCTATATTTTTTATCACACGGTTTTTCCTGTCTACAAATCACCTATATGCCCCAGGGCGCACCATTTTTAACCTAAAGCTTTAAAATAAGACTAATGAAGTCAAACACTGAGCTCAGCTCAGGGAACTCATCGAGCACTTCTCCTTCTGTTTGTCAAGAAATTCTAACATCTGTGCATCCTCTCTCAGCAAGCAATGGCTGTAATGTTCATTCTTTCTGTGTAAATCATGATGGCTTCTAAATAGATTCCCAAGAAACCCCACAAGGAATCACTCTTCACCCTGTGCTCAAATGGAGCCCCAAGAAGGATCCCCATCGAGATCACGAGGCCTCCCCAGATCCCAGGAACGGCAGCCCCGACGGCACTGGCGAGCGTAGCATTGCCACCTCCCCCTGCGGCTAGCTCGGGAGGCTGTCCCAAGAGTTGTACTGGAGCTTCGTGCTCGCCATCGCCGCCGTCTACGGCGCTTGCCATGGAGTCGGCACCGCTTTCGCCGACGTCGCCACCGGGTACTACCAGGGCGTGCAGCGCGTGTAGCCGTCAGCGTCGCAGTTCTACCAGGGCGTCGCCAACGCGCCCTGGATTGTCAAGCCCCTATGGGGCCTCCTCACCGACGTCGTCCCCGTCGCCGGCTGCCCCGCCGCCCGTACCTCGTTCTTGCAGGTGTAAAATATTGGAGCTTTCTTGATTCCATCACATGGTCAATGCTTCAACCAATGCTTTCTATGGTCAATGTCGTTGTAAATTTGTAAAACATTTTTCTCTAGACGTACTGTAGGTGTTATGGGCGTGTCGTCTATGCTTACGCTTGCTCCGGCACTGGTGGCGCTGACAACGCAGACCGTAGGCGCCGGGATAGCCGACGTAGCGGTGGACGCCATGATTGCGCAGAACAGCATAACTCACCCTCCTCTCGCCGCCGGCATGCAAAGCTTGTGCGGGTTTAGCTCCTCCGTTGGGGCATTGCTAGGGCTCTCCATCAGCGGCCTTCTTGTCCACGCAATGGGCTCGCAGGTCTGAAAATTTCCAGAGAGAAGATTGTTGGGATACGAGATAGGCATTAGCGTAAATTAAAATTTTCTACTATGTAAATCTGAAAGTTATATAAGTAAAAGATCATAGTTCATTACAAGTAGACACGTAGTACAACGTAAGAATGGTTGAAGCAGCTCAGTTCAATATAGTGCGCACCTATGTAATGGAAATAGTCGATTGTCCTCGAGCGGTAGCTGATCCTCACGAACCAACCATCTCCTCCTTGTGATCATCACGATCAATCGCAGCAGTTCCACTACTGAAGTCCACACATCCAGGGATGGACACCGTGCGTCAGTGTGCTAGCACCAGCGTACACGGTAGGGTCTGTGAGATGTGGCGGCTAAGGTTTCAATGGGTAGGGATGGAAATAGATCGAATACGAATTGAATAGTCTCAAATACAAATACAAATTCATATTTTTAAAATGAATGCGGATACCGATACGAATTTGTATTTTTAAAACGAATACAAATATGAATTCGAACATTCTCGAATACGAATATAATCGAATGTCATAATTAATATGAATTCGAATAGAATATGTACTTAATTCGCTCAAATATGAATATCCTAAAATTTTTGTAACAAATCTCAGTAAAACAAAATTATATAATATGACTACACGTCTACACGAGATAGCAGTGTAGCGCATAGAGTTGAAAATTATGCAAAGTAATTTTCACTTTGCTTGTGAATCTTTGTTCATCAGAAAATTACTTCCTACAATCATCACAACAAAGATTAACCGGGATGGAAACATATCGAATACAAATCAAATAGTCTTGAATACGAATGCGAATACAAATATTTTCAATTACGGATATGAACATTTTCCAATACGAATACGAACATTCTCGAATACGGATTTTGCTTACCACATTCGAGTTTCTCGGATACGAATATCGGATAAAATGGGCCTTTACCGTTTCCCATCCCTATCAGTGGGTGTGTTAATTGCACACAACCCCAGCCCATACACCCCTTTATATAGAGACTTCGACTGGATCAATATCAACACGAGTAGAGATCGTATCTTACTCACAAAGTCTTTGATCGAATCCTTATGCAATATGCGTTGATATCATATCTCACTCGAAGTCTATTATCTGGACCCTTACTGTTTCAACCCGTTAAGTGTGTGATCTAGTAGCTTCATGTATACTTCGTTGTAACTGTAAGATTGAGGAGGTTTACTAGAGGGGACTGGTGAATAGTCATTTCTAAATATTTCAATTACATTAATTCTAGTTAAGCTATTTGGTTAAAACCAAGAATATAATATGGAAGCTTAAATCAAATTGGTTTTAGCACAAACAAAGCCTTGATCAACTAGGTACACCTAAGTGCACCAATAACCTAAGCCTATATCAAAGATTTGCAATCCTACGATGACAACCAATAAATTTAATTCTATGAATATAAATTGCTCGAAAGTAAATTGAGCATAAGAAAACAAACCACAATTGACACTATTCCTTTTTACCGTGGCGTTCGGACTTACCGGTCTCCCCTAGTCCACGTTGAGGTTAGCCCAAATAAATTAGACCGGCTCCATGAATTAAGCCAAAACACTTCAATCCACTAGTGGTAGCTCTTTCCCGCTCTAGGTAGGTGAGCTCCAACCTTTACAATTTTGTCAGGTATTTTCACAACCTTATTTGAGAAGATCACCGCGCACGACGCCTCCAACACCGTCTAGTAGTCAGCAAACTCTAAGAGTAATAAGTCAAGCCCCTCGCCTGACTTTCACCACATGCAACGAACGCACAAGCTCAAAAGGACACTAAGTCCAACTCTAGATGCAACACATGCACTCTAGATTACTCTCCTTGCTCACAAGATGCAACACATGCACAATTAAGAGAAAGACCTCACACTAGCTCAAGGGAATAGAAATGAGTCAAGCAACTACATCTTCAACTGACCACAATGGGGTATTTATACCCCACACAAGAAAACTAGCCGTTGGATCTAAATCCCTAAAAAATCAGTATTATCGGAAGTACCGACGGCAAAACTATGGTACTTCCACTCCCCTCGCAATGGTCAAAAAAACTAGCCATTAGAAGCAAAGGACCAGTCGAATCTGGTAGTTCTGCTGTACAATTTTCGGTAGTTTCGATCATCATAAGTACTGCTCCCACATACGGAACTATCGCTCTCGCGGGGAGGAGAAAATCACCACACAAGTGCCTCTTTGGAAAAAATATACCGCCACACAAGCTGGATGTTCTGCAGATCGAAAGTACCACTCACACAGCCGATATTTTCGCTCATTGATCGGACTGCTCATACAGAGCCGATCAAACCGCTCACACAGAGCTTGTCAGAAGTTTCGGTCGTCGACTACACAGGTCTCCAACCATATTGTCCGGATTGACCACACAGGTCTCCAACTTTGATGGTCCACGACCACGCTAGTCTTTGACCACATTGTCCGAATCGAGTACACATGTTTTCGACCATGTTGGTCTACGACCACATTGATTTCGATCACTCAGATCTCAACCATATCGATATTCGACCACATTGGTCTCTGATCACTATATCGATCTTTGACCACGTTGTCTTAATCACGTCAGTTCGACCATGTCAATTTTGACAACACAGGTCTTGACCATGTCGGTTTTGACCACGCTGGTTTCGATCACACAGATCTCGACCACGTCGGTTTCAACTACACTGGTTTCGACCACATAAGTCTCGACCACATTGGTTTCAACCATGTTGGTTTTAACTACACAGATCTCGACCACGATGGTTTTGAACACGCTGGTTTTGATCACACAGGTCTCGACCACGCTGATTTCGACCACATAGGTCTCGACCACGTCGGTTTCAACCACGCTAGTTTTGATCACACAAATCTCGACCACGTCGATCCGACCACGCTGGTCTTCAATAATACAGATCTCGACCACGTCAGATTCGACCACACTGGTTTCGATCACACATATCTCAATTCCTTCCCTAAAGATAACGCACGACTTATTAGGAACAAGAAAGGGTCAACTTCTCATCAAGTCCAATTCGGCAGAAGAGCTGGATGGAACCAGGGAGGAAGATTGCTCACTCGCAGAGTAGGGGGAAGTGAAGGCGATTAAGGGTTACCAGGAAACACGAATGCCGGTCTCCTTGCAACAGCGGGTAGAGGTGTCCGCCGCGTCCGCCGGGTTTTGGAAGATGGTGGGTGAAAGCGGCATGGGCAGGTTGGGCAGCGGTGGCTTAGGAACAACGCGGAGGGAGGGAGGCGAAGGGTGCGTGAGTTTTACAATTCACCGTCAATCGAAATAGGAGAGAAATCCTTTCAAAGAAAAAAGCGAAAGGAGAAAAAGGAGAGGGGAAGTTTTTGGCTGGAAATAAATAACTTTAGAAAAATAACTTTTAAAAAAAGAGAGTAAATAGTGTAAAAAGTAAGAAAAAGATATATGTGTAAGAAAAAAAATAAAAGATGTGATACGTCTGTGATACCTAACTTATCCTCAAAATAAAACAAGAGCAAGGGTAAAGAAGCCAAGTATTCACACAAACAACACTAGAAATAGAAGAAAATACGAAAGGTCTTAAGCAATAACCCGACTAATTGGGTAAAATTCGGAGAACACCGTAACCACCAAATGCTAATCGCTTGAGATGAAATGGCAGCATCAAGCAGAATACCATGTGCAGACATTTCGTTATCATCGTATCCTTCCTCTGCTGTCAGAATGAATATTCAGGGAAATAACACATGCATCACGCAGACAACGAGGCAATGCTTGGCCATGGAGAAGCAAAAAAATGTTATACGATAGGTATAGGCTGAAGCAATCTTAGATCTCAAATTTTGACTCCTACAATAACACAAAATATATTGTAACCAGCAGAATACTCCAAAACCATACATTGTTACATAATGCGTAGGCACAGAAAAGAACTAATAACATTAAGGGGACAAAAATATCACATTAAGCCTTGTTCATCTCAGGCTCCAGCGAACTAAGCCGACACCAGAGAGCAAAATCCATGGCTTCTTTCTTTCCTTGGTTGTCGAAACAATAGTAAACACTCATCTGACCTCGCAAAAATATACAGCTCAAAACTGGCTGTTGCTCACATCTCCAGCACGAGTTCCTCAGGGGTGAAACACCTACACTATAGAGAATACACGATGCTGTTTTGCCTAGATACAGCATCTAAAAGGTTGATAGGCCAAAGCAGCCAAGAGCTATTATTTCAAAAGGCTGTTGCAGGCGTCGATTACAGCAGCATGTGAGCTCAAGATAGCCTGACCTGCTGGTTTTGTTTCCAGGGTTTGCGTGACGGCGTTAAAAATTGCTTTACGGAAGAAGGTATCCTCCATTTTCTTTAGAATCTCCTCAACGGCTTCAAAGCTCAAGCCACACGACAAAATCAGACGAGCAACAACTTCACCAAATTGTGCTGGAGCTTTAGGAAGGTCAATACCGATATCCTCTAGCAGGGACCCGTATAGCAAGCATCCGGTTTCCAGGTCTTCAGTCTTGAAAATTTTCTTGGTGTACAAATGCTCCAGAAGCCTAACAAGCGGATCAACAAAACTGGTACCTTTATCCAGAGCAAGATTGATAGCTTCTTCAACAACCTCAGGGTAGTAATCAGGACACTGCAACTCCTCAATACATTGTTGAGCTTCATCCAACATACGTATATCCAAATACTCCTCAAGAAGGGCTACTGTCTTCTTCTGAAGCTCAGTGGGGATCACCTTGGGAGAACTGGCTGGTTTGTCAGGGACAGGTGCAGCAGCTGGAGCTGCACTTAATGGTTTTGGAAATGCTGTAGTTTGAGCTGGTGAATGAATAGGACCAGCCGTAACGCTGGAAGGGTGAGATGGTGGACCACCAGTGCCCAGAAGTGCACTCTTGCCGATTAGTGCTCCACTGCCTTGAGGAAGAAGCCTGGGGTTGATAGATGATGGCTTATTGAGCAACAGACTCTGGTTGCGAAGTGGGTCGCCTCTTGGCATTGATTTAGAACGTGGAACTTCCCAGTTATCATTATCTAACCCAGGCATCCCAGGCATCTTTCTTGATCCAGGCATCCCAGGCATCATCCCTCCTGTTCCTGGTCGGTTCACTGGAAAACCTCCAGGCGAATGGGGACCACCTGGTGCATTACGGCCATTCCTAATGATCGCTGTTGCCCCTGGACGTAATCCTAGATTCTTTTCAGCCTCAATGTGAATTTCACTGATTGTCTTGGCCTTAATCTGAAGATCACAAACAACATAAAGCTCAGAATGATTGAATGTACAAATCCAGCTGGATAGCAATCGCTGTAAGAACAGAAAACTAAAAGTGGAAAAATAATGTTGAAGCTATGCGTAGTGACCAGTTTAAGTATTGAGATCAGAAGCAATATTTGGTACCAAGCATTACACCCTTCAGTATAATAGAAGTGGTGGATTAATTTAACATGATGACTATAAACATGTGCAATCTCCTATTTATGTGTCAAGTTGGGGTGTACAAAGCAAAATGCATGACTCACTAATTTTCAAAAATACATTTCTAGGCACTCCAAACATGCATTCTTGTTCTTCTAGCCAGCTCACCGTTAAGAGCTTAAAATCTTTCCTACAAAGTGATATGCCTCTTCTAGTATTATGGCACTAAAGTGTGATAAGCCACTATCCAGTGGTAGTGGTTAAGACTTAAAGGCTGATATACTGCAAAGTAATAGCAGTACACAAGTAAAATCAGTCCATTATTATCATTATGAAAGACACGCCATGTAGAGTAGCTAATTCATAGAGTTGAGTGATTTTATTTACCTCCTCACGTCGAGGCACCCAGTTGTTCGAACGGAGGTCAAGCACATTGCGGACCATGAACCTCAAACGTGGTGCCAACTGAGGGTTTTTTGTTAGCTCCTTCATCTGGTTGAAGTAGTTATCATTAATTCGGCGAGATTTTGGGTTCTCATCAAGCTGTTTACCGATCGTATTGAAGAACTGACAGATGGCCTCGACATTTTCCTCTTCAGGGCAAACCTTTTTATCAGGCTCGGGCCCCAATAGTTCCTACATATGGAAAATGGATTAGGCAATTTTTTTCATTGAATAATATTTGTACTACCAATTCCCTGATGTTACCTGAACAATGTGATGAACTATCTTCTCAGGTACCATCTTTTGCTTGAGTAGCTCACCAATTAGACGGATATTACCAAGCGTTCTAAGTTTGACACTCCTTTCTTTCTCCCTTCTGTCCATCTCTTGATCAGGGCCAGTCAATTTTGCGATATCAGCCCTTAGGCTGTCGGCGCCTTCAAAGGCTTCCTGACAATTGTTCAACAGCACACGTTTGAATTTAATCTCTTTACCACCTGGTTCTTCAGGAGGAAATGATGGGAGGTTGTCATTGAGATCACAACAAAGTTGGGCATACATCGGACAGAAGGTGGGCTCAAAAACAGCCTTCTCAAATATGAGAGAGATAACATCCTGAATCAAAAGCAGATAATGGATTAATCACCAGGAAACTGTCAAGAGAATAGAAGCTATGGAACAGACAGCTGGAAATAATCAAACCTTCAAAATATCAGCAGTAGTAATTCCAGCATCCATCAGTTGGCCCTTGAGCAGATCAAATTTCTCTGGTGTCAGTTTGTTTAATATACTGCACAAGCAAGAGCAAATAAACAGCATGAAAAGGCAAGACAAGAACTGGGACAGTTTTACTTTGTAAACAAGAAAAAAAACAACCCCTTCAAAATGAACAAACAAGCAAAAAAACATTATTATTATATTACCCTTTCACTGTTTTCAGGACTCTATCTTTCTCGGAAAGATTGCCTCTTCGGGCTGACCAAGGTACCTCAGCCTTGATAAGAGCAGGAGTGGGGCCAACCTGAAATTTTGAAAGCACAGTCATGTGAAATAATAATATGAAGAAAAAAGTATCTGCATACAAAATAGAAAATAGCAGATATCATATGCATACAGCGAAACATTTTACATTCAAGTCTAGAAAATAAAACAATACAGCATTACAACAAATGAAATTGAATGCATACAGCAAATTGCTAGGGACATATGCCTCATTGTTGAATGTTAACAATGTTCTATACCGAATAATCTTGTTACCTTTTTTGCTTTTAATCCCACAACTTCTACATGTAGTTTGCATTTCAACAGTCATTGCCAGAATGATGTGTTTACAATTGCATAGCATGATATTTAATGAAGCAACTTGTATAATAGGACAACCGAAACATGTCTAAACTATGCCGTTGAGTTGGATCGATGATCCCAACATTGACAGAATGACAGGTCAGCAAAACCAAGTTGCTCCACTATAATTTGATGAAAAGAGTTACATCACACATAAGCATTGATTAACCGAGGCAAATGGGTACTGAAACAGAATCAGTGGCGACCACAAAACAAAATAAGAAGTGATCCATAGTAACCACGATTAGCACAGGAAGAAGCAGGAGCTTAATCAAATTACAAGCAAATAATGTGAGAGGTTAAATGGAGCAACAAAAGTAATCAGAGTTACTGATGCTCCATATCTTGAAGGTACCTGAGCTTTTGAAGCAAACTGATCTTGCCTGTTAACTTGCTCTTGCTGCCTACCACTTGAAGCATATGCTTCTTTTGCTTCACCCATGTTGTCCCAAGACTTCTCTTCATTAACTGCAGGAGGTTGAACTGTGCGTGCACGCCAGTCACGGTTATCTGTCTCAGCATACCGATTGTGTGTCTGTGTTTGTGTCTGCACTTGCACCTGCATAACAAAAAAACTACCATAAGGATGCCATATTCCAAATGTGCAAAAAGAATAGCATTTTAATAATTTTAGCAAAACGGTGTCATGAAGACCATTTGGCAAGTCTGAGGAGTGTTAGTATACAGAAGGTAAAAACAAGTGAATTATGATGCCAATGGGACATAATGAAGAGCTCACATTAGAATCATTGCGAACCCAGCTCTGATCGTCACCGTGAAGCTCTGCATCAATCTCTTGCTTAATTCTCAAGATGTCATCAGGTACCTGAGCAATCTGTGAGGAAGTGGAATTATAATCAATGCATGCAAATTAAATAACATGTCTGCATTGTCAGGAAGAATTTTAGACTTGTACTCAATATAATGTATGCCCTGTTGAATTATTAACCTAGTCACCGTGAATTTTAGACATGTTTAGGTCACACGTGCACATAAAATTATTAACCTAGTCATTGAAGTTCACTTAACAGGACTGTAGCACACTTACCTCGAATAAGGAAAGATAGCACATCCCTATCAAAACCCATCTTACACGTAAATGAAAAGGTGCTCTATATAGCCTTTCACTTTCCACCCTCTTAAAACAGAACCATCCAAATTGGGAAGAAATTAGGCTGCCCAAAATTCAATCCTCTTTTCTCTCATTCAAATTAAAACAAGTTACAAAAGCTGCTACTGATCAGAGACTCAGAGAAGTTTAGCCAGCTTGAAATTTTTATGACACTTCCAATTGACGGCAACAGGTGCAGTTTCACTATTACCTCTTGTGAATGCCTCTACTTCAACCTTGTGCATTACTCCCCTCTGTTCATAAATGAATGTTGCTTTGGACATATCACGGTCTCCAAGATATAACTTTCGCAGTGACAGTTAATTTTCCCAGTCATATGCTAGCAAAACATAGATTATGAAAGTATTTCTAGCAGCAAATTTATTGGAATCATTTTCATGTGGCCAATGTAGACATTTTTATGTTAATTGTGGCCAAAGTGGGTTAAGTTTGACTGCACACATACCACAGTGACATACAATAGTAAACAGAGAGTACTTATTTCACTGCCTATGTACTGTTTTTGCCATAGCCCAAAGTATCCTAGAATACTCAATTGAAATTTCTGCTCTAATGTATCTCAAATCTGCTAGGTCACATGTTATGGTTCTTAACTCTTGATTGTAAGGGTGCAAACGCAGGGATAGATCTTCAGTTTCCCGGCTCGGCAGTCCCTGCCTCACCGTGATTGAAACTGGCTTGGATTTGGGGAAAATAGAACTCTTTATTCTTCTTGCCTGCCTTGCTAAACCGCTGGAGGCTAATATATAACAGCTGCCGACTAGAAGACTCCTATTCGATTACAAAATTTTTATTGCTATTCGGACTGGCTTGCAGGTTCCTGCCGCCTGCTATAGTGATTGCCCCAATAAGAATCCCTAACATCTCCCTCCCCCCAAGAAACAACTCGTCCTCGAGCTGATAGTCCGGATAGTGACTCTTGAAATCTGCGAGAGGCATCCATGAAGCTTCGGAAGGAGGCTGGTCAACCCAATGCACTAGAATCTCCCATCTGTCCTTGTAAAGCCAATAAGAAACAATCTTTGAAGGAGTGGGTCTCACACGGCCATTAAGGATGGTTGGAAGAGCTGGAGGAGATGATGGAGAACCCACAAACTTCTTCAAGAAAGCCACGTGAAAAACATCATGGATACGAGCCGTCAGAGAAAGCTGAAGCTTGTAAGCAACTGGACCAATGTGAGCCATGATTTGATAAGGATAGTAGTATTTGGGCGAAAGTTTGGAAAATCTGGATGTGATGCCAGTAACTTGACTGTGATGAAGCTTGAGCAAAACCCACTGACCAACTTCCAATTCCACTTCTCGATGATGCTTATCATAAAATTCTTCATACGCTGCTGGGTTTGCAATAAACGCTCTTGAATTTCAGCCAGGAAGTCATCCCGAGAGCGCAAAGTAGTGTCCACTGCAGGATTTGGGCATATCCTTCACTGTACGGCACAACGGCAGGAGGAGGCCGCCCATACACAACTTGAAACGGTGAAGATCTTAAAGCCGAATGATAGGAAGTGTTGTAACAGAATTCTGCCCACGAAAGCCAATGGACCCATTGGCGCGGCCGATCCCCACTGAAGCAACGGAGGTGCATTTCAATTGTGCGATTGACCACCTCACTTTGACTGTCGGATTGTGGATGAAAAGTGGATGTCATGTCTAGAGATACCCCTGCCAACATAAACAGCTCCTTCCAAAAGTTGCTAGTGAAGATCATGTCGCGAACACTGACAATAGACTCAGAGAACCTATGGAGACGAACAATGGCGTCGAAGAAAGTATTAGCCACCGAATGAGCTGTGTAAGGGTGAGCCCATGGCACGAAATTTGAGAATCTGTCCACCACTGTTAAGATAACTGATTTTCCATGGACACGAGGGAATTCATCGATATGTGTGACCAAATCTGAGAGGTAACCAGCAGGGGCTGGAGTAACCCGGTGGGGTGAAGATGATCCACTTTATTGTGTTGACAAACCGCACAACAGTTCACCTGATCACGAACCAAGTTTTTAAGGTGAGGAATATAAAAATCCTTACGAAATCCCGTGCAGCGACTTTTGAATTCCCTCATGACCCATAGCATGGGCCAGTGTTCAAAAAGGCGGCCTGGGCGGCCGCCTAGGCGCCGCATAGGCGCTGGGCGGCAGGGTGCCGCCCGGCCTTGGCCCCTAGTCGGGTGGCTGGGCGGCGAGGCGGTCCAAGGCGGGGGCAGGCGGCCTAGGCGCGGCGAAGAGGCGGCGCGGAGGGAGCGGCGGGGATGGAGAAAAAACTTACCGCACACGAGGCCGTCGACTCGCCGGACTCCCCGCGCCAGATCCCGCCGCCGCCGCTCCCGTGGCCGCCGGTGAGGGAGACATCAGGTGGCGGGGGAGGCGTGCGGAGCGGGGGACGCCGAAGTGGCGGCGGGGATGGGGCGGTGCGGAGGGAGCGGCGGGGGGATGGGGCGGCGCGGAGGGCGCGCGGAGGGAGCGGCAGAGGGGATGGGACGGCGCGGAGGGAGCCGCGCGGAAACTGAGGATTGATCCATGGAGACCCCTACTAGTGCAGATATGACATGTCCCAAGTAGGAAACTGAGGATGTACCAAAAGAACATTTGGATTTCTTGAGGAATACATGATTCTAGCGCAGAAATGAGAAGATTGCTCGTAAATGGCACAAGTGCTCCGACCAAGAAGAGTTGTAGACCAATATGTCATCAAAGAAGACCAAGGCGAATTTCCAAAGATATGGTTTGAGGATAGCATTCATGACTACCTGAAATGTAGCTGGAGCTGTAGAAAGGCCAAAGGGTAAGACCAAGTATTCAAAGAGCCCTTGGTGAGTCCGGAAAGCTATCACATGAATATCATCCGAGTGCATTCGTATATGGTGATAGCCCGACCATAAGTACAGCTTGGTAAAGAATGTGGCACCTTTTAATTCATCGAAAAGTTCATCCACTACTGGGATGGAAAATTGATCATTAATGGTCTAGGCATTAAGGGCCCTATAATCCATACGAAGATGCCATGAATCATCCCTTTTTTGACCAAAATTACCGGCAAACTGTACGGGGAGGTACTAGGACGGATAATCCCTTGGGCTAACATCTCCGCACACTGACGTTTGATCTCGTCCTTGTGATGATGAGGGTAGCGATATGGGCGGTCAACCACTGATTTGGAACCTGGCAGCAGGTGAATTCTGTGGTCGTGTAGCCGCTGTGGTAGTAATCCCGACGAAGTTTTGAATATATCTTCAAAGTGACAGCAGAGCCAGCAATAAGGAGTTAGTAGGCTCATCCATGGTGAGAAGCCGAGCTGCTGGTCTGGTAGGTATGCCCACAAGATTGACCTGATGCCCCCTGTGCCAAAAAGACATTGAAAAGGTAGAGAAGTCCCACAAAATCAGTCCCAAGGTTTGTTGCCATTGGACGCCCAGAATTATGTTGAAGCCATGTAGGGATAAGGCGTAGAAGGTAATGGAGAATGCTTCTTGATCAATGGTGAGTGGCAAGGATTGGCAGATGCAAGGGCACGACAGTTTCTCATCGTTTGCTACAGCCATTGTATGCCAGCTGGGCCCTGAAGAGGGATAGTTGCTAATTGGGCTGCCTCCACATTGATGAAATTGTGTGCGGAGCCGGAATCCACTAATGCACACAACTGGTGGTGATTGATTTGGACTGTGAGCTGCATGGTGTTGCCGGCTGAGATTCCTGTTAGAGCATGAAGAGAAATCTAAGGGGTAGAATCTGCACTGCTGCAGCTGGGTCATCGTCTTCCTCCAAGATTTCTAACCAATATAAATGTTTTGCAATGGTGGCCTCGGGTAAATTGGTCATCACAGTTAAAACAAAATCCCTTCTGACGGCGCTCTGCCATCTCCACTGGTGCCAGGCGTCGGAAGGTTCGTTGAGATGGTGTAGAGGATGGTGGTGGCAGAGCGAGGACTTCTAGCGGTTTGGACAACAGAGGGGTTGTACGCTGTGCTGCAGGGTGCAACGCTCCGGATGGCGATGATTAAACAGGTGCCAGCCGAAATAACATCCCCACATTGTATAATAGTTTGTAATGACGTTCCGATGCCTTGGCTACGCTGACTACAGTGTCTAAAGAGGAGGGACTCTGGAGCTCAACATCGGACTTGATTAAGTCACCCAAACTGGCCAAGAACAATCCCACTTCATGCTCTGGAGAAAGGTTGTCAGCACGACAAAGAACTTTATAGAATTCTTAAGCGTATTCCTCGACGGACCCTATCTAACGAAGAAGAGCCAATTCGAAAACTAGGTTAGATCTAAAAGGTGGACCAAAACGCAACTTACAGGAGTTTTGAAATCGAGGCCATGTGGGAATCCCTTCCCTGCATTCCAACTTGTAGTACCATTGTTGAGCAATGCCGGTCATATGATAGGTAGCAAGCCAAACGTTTTCTTCCTCAAGGATGCGATGGCCGTGAAAGAATTGATCACAGCGAGAAAGCCACTCCAGAGGGTCGGAAGTGCCATCAAACATTGGGAAGTCAACTTTATAGAACCAACTTGGATGAGGAGCTTCGGCATGATCAGTTGAGGGGGGGGGGGGGGGGCGCCTAGCAAAAGATGTTGATGAGTTGCTAAGTGAAGCTGTTCATGGGCTGAAGATTGTTCCTCTTGGCCCTTCAACACCTTGTCGAGTAACTCCTTCAATTCGCACAGTTCTGTGGCAATCGAATCGTCGGCCATGGAAGCTAATACCAATTTGTTATGGTTCTTGGGTGGATTCTTTTGGGCTGATGGTTTATAGCTTAAATATTTGAATTCTGGCCGTTCGCGAGAGGTAGCACGTATAGGAAAATAGTCACATGTGATTTTGGATAATACAACTGAACTCAGTACACTTTTTACTACAATCTTCCTATTGACCCCGCTTTGAAAAATGCACCGTTTAAAATCTACAAGCATAAGCCGGCTGAAAGTTGAAAAGAACGCACCCCTTAACTCTTGATCTGAGATTGTAAGGGTGTAAAGGCAGGGATAGATCTTCAGTTTCCCGGCTCGGCAGTCCCTACCTCACCGTGATTGAAACTGGCTTAAGAGAATTAGGGATTTGGGGAAATAGAACTCTTTATTCTTCTTGCCTGCCTTGCTAAACCGCAGGAGGCTAATATATAACAGCTGCCGACTAGAAGACTCCTATTCGGTTACCAAATCTTATCTAATACCTTCCTAATTAAACCCCCTTACAGAATCCGAATAGGATTCTTATTGCTATTCGGACTAGTTTGCAGGTTTCTGCCGCCTACTATAGTGATTGCCCCAATAAGAATCCCTAACATCACACTACAGACACTTTTCACCAAAACCAGAAAATGGGGATACACTAAGCAGAACACATCCAAGAAGATATTTACAGCAAATATTCCATGTAGAAACTGACTTTATATGAAGTATCAAATCACAAATACCTCATGCAGCTTGAGAAGTTGATCTCTTGTATAACGAATACGCTCACGTGTCTCAAAATGTGAATCACCAATCTGGACCAATATACCAGCTATGTCAGCATAGAAAAATATAAGTCTATAAATCAAATTAAACTTAAAGAGTAGACTACAATATGGGTAAAAATTTGAGAATTTGAACCCAATCAATTCAAAATAATTAGAACAATAAAATAAACAATACAAACAACTGCCAAGTTTGGAATCAATTGTTTTGAGTGTTCTAAAAGGCGGCCGCCTAGCCTGCATAGGCACTAGTTGACACCCTCCCACCTCGCCCACCTAACCAATTTATCCCGCTTAGGCCACCACCTAGGCCCGCCTAATCGGTGATTAGGCGCTGGTCTACCACTCAATTAGTGCCTAGCGCCTTGGTGAACACTACCTGTTTGGTCCAGCTAGGCATGTAATACTTATATGATGTTGACTATTAAAACATAGTTGTATATGCAAGTAGCAGCATAACCAGCAAAGCCAGGTTCAGTTCACTACTTATGCACAGCCCATCGTATCCCACGAACCATACACAAGCGCAAGTGAAGAAATGAAAGCTGAAATCCACCCGCAAGCACACACCACGCACCGGAATCCGCTAAAAATCCCAGCGTTAGTCTACTGAAACACCCAACTTTGATCAGTACGAGCACAATCACATCCCAGTTACGAGTAGCAATCCCTTGTTACGCATTAACCTCTTAAAACATCGTTAAACAGTGCGATTGACTGCTAAATCTCCCCAAATGGAATAACCAAACAGCATCACCGCACCAATGCACGCTCCTCCCAGATTAGCGCAGCCCCTAATCCCGAGATCTGATCTTCTCCCCCGGATCTCCCCCTCCCACCCCGCCGCGAAGCCAATCGAATCCCCATCAAACAGTAACACCCCCCCCCCCCCCCGGGCAGATCGGGCGCGGCAAGCTCTCTCACCTTGGAGACGCCGGAGGGGCGGAGGAAGTCGCCGGAGCCGGAGGTGGCGGCGGCGAAGGCGGGCGAGAAGAGGCGGCCGGCTCGCGGGCCGCCGCCGCCGCCGCCAGGGCGCAAGCTGATCACCTGCTGATCCGACTGCATTCTTCCGGTGTGCGAATCCGAGCAACAAACCGCGCTAGCTCGATCGAGCGACCCGAGGGAAAATCGCGGAGAAATCGAAACTTTTTTTCCTCTTGGGCTCCGTTTGCGACCCGAGGGAGGGAGGCGTGGGCAACGGGAGGCGGTGGGGTTTTATCTCGGCAACTTTAGGGCTGTGGGGCAAGCCATCGTGATTTCTGCGGCTGGTGAAGGACAGTTTCGTACTTTTCATACGTGCGTTTCGGCAGACGTGGGTTGATCGGGGCCCACCGTCGGTGTGTCCTGGCGCTTGACGGTGGGGATGATTACGGTTTTGGGCAGGGGAGGTTGGGTTATTTACGACTGCGGTATCCGGGTTCAGCTATGAGCCTATGATGGACATGTGACCTGAGATGGGTATCTGTATTCGCATGCAAATACAAATGAATAGAATGCGTACGATATTAGTATTTGATCTATGGGGTTTGTATGTCATATCATGTGCCTGTGCTTAGGTATGTGATATGCCAATATGCTTGAGCAGCGATTATGTATATATCCAAGTTTTTCAAATAAATTCGTGTTCAAAATATCCCACCTCATGTTATGGGATGATACATGGGTCCATGTATATTGCATTTTGGCTTTATTTTTGTTTTAATTTATGAATAGTAATTGCTTGTAGAAAGTCAGTCACTCACGTGCAATTTGGTCGATATAAATGATATCACTATAGTGTATACTATAATCAACTAGTAAATCTCATCTTAAAAAGACACTCCGTTTAAAAATTAACCACTATAGAAATATACCGTTAGCTGAATTCGGATTTTATACCATGCATGTGTAGCACGTAGACGCAATCCGTATATTCTTGTATCTTTTCTTCTTTTTTGTATCCAATCCGTTTGGAAATGCTGGTGAGGCCTTAGGTCTTGTTTATATTAGTTTCTAAAAGTTGTTTTTCTGTATTATCTAACTTTTAAGTGGAATATCTTTTTAAGACGAAGTCTATTAGTTGATTGTAGTGTATGCTACAGTAACTTCATTTATATTGGCTAAAATTACATACGAGTGCATCTTTACAAATTTATCTATAAGTTATTACTTTTTATAAACTAAAGCAAAAGCCTATATACTGACAATGTGCCCCCAGATGTGTATTAGGCCAACTGATGGTCAACAGCCTACGAGATTTGAGTTGTTCGTGTACTGGGCTGGGCCTACCACACATATCGACTCTTCTTTACCGGCCTATGAGAATAGAAAATAAAAAAAGGCAAGCCCACCAGCCGTACCGGCGAGCGCGCCCAAAAGCGCAAAGCTGAAGGATGACTTGCCTGCTGATTTTGTTGGACCCATCGAAAGCATCGACATGATCTCAGCTTTACCATCCAGATCAAGAGAAAAACATGTTCTCCCGATTAGAAGAACAAGGCTTAACCCATCCGCATTGTCATTTTCGCTTAGGGCAAGGCCCACCATCTCTACCCCACCACTTCCTCTCGGGCCAACTGGAAACAACATTACAAGATCTAGAGGTGGTCAAATGGGTTAGGCTAATCGTGTCAGACCGAAACATAATACTATTGGCCCAACTTAGGTACGACACAGCCCATGACTAAACAGGTTGTGCCGGTCTAACCCGACGTGGCATACTGTGTTTGGATCATAACCTCAGTCTAGTGGGCCAGCCTAGTATGACACATACAGTATCGTGCCATGTTAAGCATGACCTAGGCAGGGGTGAGCACGGCACGGCCCCATAGGCCCGACAGAATGGCTCCTCGCCCCTCCCTTTTCCCCTCTTCGCCTCCTCACTGGCTCCATCCCTAGCAAGCTGGCCTCCTCGCCAACTCGCATCCTTTCTCCCTAGGCTGGTTGCCGCCTCCTCAGTTGAGTCATCTCCTCCATCCCTTCTCTCCCTTCGGTGAGCCTCCCTTCCCACCACGTCCTCTCACGGCTAGCGCTACTGGCTCCCCTCTCTCCCTCTCACTGGCATTGCATTAGCGATGATGACGCAAGTGCCAAGTGTAAGATCGAGGAGGCCGACTAGAAGGGGGTGAATAGGCGGTCTAAAAATTATCTTCAAATTAATACTAACAATTAAAGAGCTTTTCTATTTGCCTAAACCAAGTAAACAATGCGGAAGCCTAAATCAATTTGGTTTAGCTCAAATAACACCTAAGACAAGCAACTTCGCCTAAGTGCACCAATAATACTACCTAGGTCAAAGTTTACAATCCTAGGTTTACAAGCAATCAAAATAATGCTAAGTAAGTAAATTGCTTGAATATAAAAAGAGCACAAGAAAGCAAATTACAAATGACACGTTCTTTTTTTTAACGTGGTGTTCGGAGACTTGCCGGTCTCCCCTAGTCCACGTTGAGGTAAGCCCGAACAAATCGGACCGGCTCCACGAATTAAGCCTTCCACCTCAAATCACTAGTGATAGCTCTTTCCCGCTCCGGGTAGGTGAGCTTCAACCTTCACAACTTCGCCGGGTCTTCTCACAATCTTCTTTGAGAAGATCACCGCGCACGACGCCTCCCACGCCGTCTAGGAGTCGGCAAACTCCAAGAGTAATAAGTCAAGTCCCTCACTTGACTCTCACCATGTGCAACGAATGCACAAGCTCAATCTGGACACAAAGTCCTCCTCTAGATGCAACACATGCACTCTAGAACACCTCTCCTCTCTCACAAAGTGCAACACATGCACAATTGAGTGGAGAGCCTCACACTAGCTCAAAAGAGTCAAATGGAGTCCCGAAAACCTTATCCTAACCGGCCACAAGGGAGTATTTATAGCCCACACTTAGAAACTAGCCGTTGGAGTCAAAAACAAGATTTTGCGGAACTACCGCCGTTATAGGAGCGGTACTACCACTCCCCATCATAACGGCTAGAAAAATAGCCGTTAGTCAGTCATTTACGGAACTACCGCAGTTATAAAATGCGGTACTACCGTTCTGCGGTAGTTCCGGAAAGTCGGCGCGGTACTTCCGCTCCCGGTTTTTCAGCATAGACAACACTCAGAAAAACGGTCATAACTTTTGACTCCGATGTCGGAATTGAGTGATCTTGGACTCTATGGAAAGCTTATTCAGAGGGTTACACAACCATCTATTTGCATGATCTCAAACACATTAGATCAATGCAAAAATCAAAAGAGATCCAAAAGAGTCACTCCCATGGTCTATGTCCAAAGGAAATAGTAACAAACAATCTTAGACCATGCCAAAGAATAATGCATGATCTCCAACTTTTGCAAAACACATTTACAAACTTAGATCATGTCACAAGGAGTAGGTACATGGACTTCAACCTTTTGCAAAACACATTTGCAAAGTATAGTCACATGTTACAAGGATTCACCACATGAGCTTCACCCATTTGCAAAACACATTCGCAAATACAAGCCTCATGCCAAGATGAGTTAGAGCAAGTGAAATTTGAGCTATCAACACATGATGAGACTCAAACTACTAGACATGACCCCTCTTAATAGTACGGCAACCTAAACTAGCAATCCGGTCTTCTAACCAAACACCAAGACCGGTAAAAGACTAGGAACACATCCTTAGCCCTATCTAGTCATACATTTGCCTTGAGTCATCGTCTCGATATGCATCAACTCATGATGTATCCTTTTTATCAACTCCATCAACACATGATGGCCTTCCTTGACTTGATAATCAACACATGATTATCATCTCATATATCAACTCATGATGCGTCTTTTTCTTTGATGGCCTTCAACACATGAAGCCATCTTCTTCTCGATCTTGACTTGATGATCTTCAACCCATGAAGTCATCCCTAATTATCCTCATTTGTGGAATCTAACCAATTCATCCAACTCATGAAAAATATTAGTCCTACAATGTGATTGTCATTAATTACCAAAACTCACCATTAACTCATAATGGAGGGACTAGATTCTCAAATTTTCCCTTTTGGTAATTGATGACAATCTCAACAAATAATGATATAATAAAATGAATATAAAATCATTTGAATTCAAAGTGCGGTACTACCGCTGTTGTAACTTCCGGTACTACCGCTCTACGGTAGTTCCGTAAAGTCGGCGCGGTACTACCGCTTGAGCCGGAACCAAACTTGGCGCTCTCTGGAAAAAAGGCTCCGCTCTACCTCCGGAGCTTCTGGGCTCCGGAACTACCAGACTCCAGACAACAGAACTACCGCACCTAAATCGCCAGTACTTCCGATCCCTGAAATCTCAAATTGCATCCTGAGGGTGCTCTCTGGAAAAAAGACTCCGCTCGAGATCCGGAGCTTCCGGTCGCCGGTACTACTGCTCCTAGGCGCGGAACTACCGCTCTCCGGTAGTTCCGACGTTCAAATCTGCAGTACTACCGCTCTTCCAGACAGAGCACAGTTTTAGTTTTAAATCTGATTTTTGATGAATGCATACTTCTAATTTGATCCCAATGTATGTATAAAAGGAAATATGGACTACTAATGAAACTCCAAATCATAGAGAGAGAGAGCTCCCCCTAAATGTGTGCATACAAGTCTATATGAAGAAAAACATATACACATATTCATTTGAACTATTTGAAGAGTTCAATTTATATTTTGGATCTAAGGAATGCATTAGCATGTGAGAAAGTAATTTTGAATGCATACCTATTTGATTTCACATTTTCATCCAAATGAGATTAAAATATAATATACTTGAACAAACATATTAGTCTCATATATACATTTGTCATTATCACCAAAACATTATAAAGGTATTTGTCATTAACATCAAAATCTCATAATGACATTTGTCATTAACACCAAAACCAACTTCAACGAAGCTTGATCTTTCACCAAGGAACGCACGGTGATGACAGCAACGGACATGTGTGCTAAATGGACCATATTTGACATGCCATGCTACACATGCCACAATCGACACGACCTAGTCACCTCATTGGGTCATGCTTGGGTTCAAGGCTAAACTGGAGTGGGCACGAGAAGGCGCAGAAACAGGCGGGAGAGGTCGGCAGTGGCAAAAGATCAGAGCAATGGCGACAAAAATCGGCGGAGGAGATATTTTCGGACAGGAACAGTAACTGGGCAATTCTCCTCCGTTCAAGCTTGTGCTGACAAGGATTGGGGTGGATTGTGTTAAGATTAGTGTGGTTTAGGGCTAGGAAGCAAAGGAAATCAAATCCAACTCAAATTAAATTTTGATTTGCAAAATCGGTTTTGTTTCAACCTACCCTCCTTAAAAGGGATCTCATCCTCAAGATCAACTCGAGCCAAGGAGTAGGTTGGGAAATTCTCGCTGTAAGTTTGACTCCTTTTCCCATGTTACCTCATCTTTCATGTGGTTTTGCCACTGAATCTTATGAAATCTGATATTTTTATTTCTCAACTGCCTTTCTGAAGTTTCCAAGATCTGAATTGGTTCCTCGTAATATGATAGGTCATCTTGAAGTCTATGCCATCTATTGGCACTTGCTCTGTTGGCTGACATAGACATTTCCGTAGTTGTGACCAGGGCCGTTTCTGTCATCTTGGAGGCCCTAGGGCATGATAAAAGTGAGATCCTTCATTCTAATATAAATATGTAACAATACATTTTATATCAGTTGTAAAAGGTAAAGTTCAATATAGTAACCATTAGACAGTACGTCACAAAATACAAAATGCAAAGTACTCATTGTCGACAAAATGCATGTATACATACTAACATACATGGGCTAGGGGCCCCAAGTTGTATGTAACAATAGTGATAAATATGGAATTTATTCAATAGAAATATCATAAATCTTCTATCAGATCAACGTACACACATGCCACAACCATTGGGGAAACAAAGTTTCTTCTAATCTATCATGCAGACTTTTTATTCAATATTTTTTAAAGGGTGCTACTAATAATTGAATTCCTGATTTGGTTTCAAAATTTTCATAATTAACCCACGGTAACATAGAGTATTTACCTACATATGTACTGCAAGCCACTACATGTAACATGATAGCAAGTAACACACTGCATTAGTTGCATTAGCATAATCAACACCTTGACCCAGAATCATCGCCATAGGTCTCAAGATAGTTCTAAACTTATAATATGTTAAACTCAATTCAAAATTTTCACCAGCACAAGCATGCGGACAACCTACTTTTGGTAAATTTGGATAACACCATTTAATTATCACATTTGTTATCCATAAATGAACTTTATAAGTAGCATAAAAAACAATGATTTGGAGGAGAACTTACAAGAACATTACGAAAGTAAGAGACAAGTGTGAGACTTAATACATCATAATCAGATGGCAATCAGATGGCCGCTCCATTAAGTAGACTGCAGGTGAAATCATTCTTTACCAACTCAATTTTGTGTGCCTTCACAATAGCACCTATAATAAATTTGCATTACTTTTTCAATACAATAAATTTACAGAATTTGAGTTACTTTCGGTACAATGCACTCTAATGCAATTGTTCTTATCGATAACATTCCTCTACATCTCGTTCTCAAAAACAATTACGGATCATTACTCACTACCATCCTAAATAACCTCAAAGATACAATCAAAATGTCATCTAGTACGAACTATTGGGCATAAAAAAGACAATAAGCCCCAAACCTATACGCGGCTACACGAAGCTCTAAAGCAAACATCATATCAAATTGCACGATCATGAAGGGATTAGAATTCTGGATCCACAAAATCATGCAGCAAAGGGCACCTCTCCACAACATTGACTTTCTCCAAGCCATATATCGACGAGTTTGTGGTCTATCCCTAATTCCGTATAGCAAATCGAGAAACACAATAGCACCCAAAAAATCTACTGATAAATCAGAGGGGACAAGATCTCAACTAAAATCTATAGTGAAGTACACATCTGATAAATTGAGAAATTCTTAAGGAGCCCGTAGGTTAAAAGAAATCAAAGAGATAATCTTTTGGCTGGGGATACCTAGCTGAGGTTGACGAGGTGGATGAAGCTGGCGGAGTGGTCGAGGTCGTCGCCGAGGAGGCAACTGGTACACTCAAGCTCCGCCCACTCATTGGTCGTGCTAATTCAGTCACCGGCTTCACCATTGCGGCTATTGATACTTCGCTAGGAATGTTCAGGACATATGTTATCTCCACCACCTTTGCATGCGTGAATCGGAATGCGGGGCCCCCACTGCACGGTGGCCACCCCATCCTGCCCCTCTCCTCTGACTCCGACCATCGCTCCTTCTCCGGTGGTGCTGCGGCTACGAGGAGGAAGATTAAGACACTATCTTCTTTGTGGATCAAACAACAAAGAAACCAACGAGCTCACAAGGTAGGCAAAGCATACTGACCTGAAGGTATGGAGGTCGTCGCCCACGAACGCACCACCGACACCGTCCATGTTGGCCAGTGTAGCCCTGAGCGACTGGATGTCGTAGTCTACGTCAGAGGCAGGTTTCGTGCGTCGGTGCCCATAGCATTGGGGGGCGTAGTTGTCAAGAAGACATGGCGGCGGCCATGCTCTTGGACCATAAGATCAATGCGATTAAGGGAGGTGGCCCCGCTGTCGCTAGAGAAAGGCAAAGTGGGGGAGTTGTAGGAAAGGGTCCGTTCACCCGTCCCCATCCATGGCATGGCCACATCCTGTCCTCCCCACCCACAACACTACTGGATCCAGCTGTCCCTGGCCATGGCGCGGAGGAGATGTGGTAGGAGGAGGTGGGTGAATCCGTTCATCCCCGTCCATGACACCGATGTATCCTACCCTCCCAGTCCATGGCTGGGTCCATGAAGGCATTACGAACATGGTGCATATGCTGGATTTGGCACTCCTGAAGCGCCTTGATGTAGTTCGAGTCGAGGCAATCAAGCACGGTGATCTCCTCATCTAGCTTGTCCTCCACCGCCTTGGGCACCGACAACACTTGCTTCTTCAACATCTGCAATCGCCGGGACATGCTGTCTAGGAGAGAGAGGGAGGGGAGTGGGGGAAGCAAGCAGAGCAGCAAGAGTGGCGTAAAGTGGGAAGGACAAGTGTGGGTTACTTGGCTGATGATGGACTCGTGCATGGCGGTGGTGGGAGGAGAGAGGTCGAGATCATAGTAGAGATTGGGGAGGAGAGAGATTGAGATCGGAGTGGCGATCGAGAAGGAGGAGATGCTCAAGTGGCGCGAGAAAGGGCGAAGCCTAGAGAAATGCACGAGGTAGGGAAAGTGGAGGGGGTGGTTAGATTGTGAGAGAGACAGGAGGGAGGGAGGCGGATGGTCTAGATCAATCGGATAGCTACAGAGAGGGGAGTGGAGAACGCACCAATGACCACTAACTTGTGTTTTTAAGGAGTAGATATTTGCTCTCACAAAGACACAACACTCTTGTGCCCTGTGAGCGGTGAGGAGAGTGATGGGTTCCACCGGTGCCGCCATGCTCTTTTATTGCATTGCGCTATCCATGGTCGCCATTGGGTATGCCAAGTCCGATAGCTCAAGTTTCATATCTAGTAATACAGAACTTGCAACAGGAAAATGGGTTATGTTACATTCATGTTTTTTCAAAAATAAAATCCTAGAACTGGATTTTGGAACCGGCCATAAGCTATAATGTACATGCTCCCCCTCTTCTGTTACCTTCATTTCAGGCCCCATTCTTTTTGTCTTCTCAGCTGATTTTTGTTTTTTTTTGCGTCTTTTAGCAATAACTATTTATTAGATTAATAAGCTGCAACCAAAATTGAGCGGTGATCGACCACCTCATTGTCTGCCCTACATAACGACGCCATCGCCGTCGCGCAAGTTGGTTGGACTTCCATTGGCTACAGGTAATACGCTAGAGAATGCAGATTATATGTGTTATCTTTAGTCCTATTTACAGATGACATAGAGGTGTATTATAGACTATCATTGTCTATGCTCTTAGTATGAACCAGCAATCCTAACAGTCACTTCTTAAGGTCGTGCGCCGTGGGCGCGTTTTTCTCCTAGCGAGCTACGCCGACCGACGATGTTCGTTGTTGTCGTCGCGCAAATTGATATGGTTTGGCTTTGCCGGCCGAGCCATGCATCCGCGCGCGGCCGTGGCTCGTTATCGCCTCAGTTGGTAAGCATGCAGCCCTTGCCAAACGTCCACGTCGGCCACCAACAGCGATACACAGTTGCAACCGCGCGATCGATGGAGATCCATGGGTGACACTGGGATCGTTGAAATTGCCTGAGATGCGACGACAGGTTTGCCTTGGCTAAAATGGCTCGGTTGATCGTCCAGATAGCATCAGAACAGGCGACCGTGTGCAGCGCGGACTTTCACGTAGCTGCCCATAGCTAGTTGGGAATCCACTTGATCTATTTGAACTGGTTTTAAATTTCAACATCCAACATGCAATCTTCCTAATAATCATGCCTCCAAAGTCCAAACTAAAACCACGCTAATAAAATACATGGCAACTCGATCCTTCTCAACTAGTTCACTTATCCAATGACGAAGCTACTCAAATTCATGGCAACGGTTACTTGATTGGAACATGGTGGCGAATTTCCTCGTTGGATAATGTTCGTGCACCAGCATGCACTCGACAACGTCCAACGTGGTCAGCATCACCTCATCGTGACTCCATCGATCGATCGATCAACCGCGCATCCAGATTATTTTAACACTTCGTTGACAGATGCAATCCTACATAAAGCAATAGCTGTGTAGCCCACCGCATCGAAGCGGCATCAACGAATGTCTAGTATCAATTCAGTTACAGTCTTGAACTGTGGTAGGATGAAGTTATTTATACTTTCCACTTTTCTCTCTCTAAACCAATCAAAATCACAAGCACATCAAACAAAACAAGAAAGACTCAAGAGTTGCACAACGTTTGATGTATTACTTACTTGAAAAGATAGGTTTTACAGTCACTCCACCTTGAAGGATAAAGAGTACTCAAGGTACTCACTCTCCAACCCTAACCCTAAACCTAGAAAAGAAAGCACAAAAAATGGGTTAGATGGTTAGCCTTACATATCTCCATCCCAACCTCCTTTCATATGTGGGCAACCAGTCACCTACACTCCTTAATGGATCCTATCAACTATTACAACGGGGGAACCCGTTAACCCCACACACATGGGTTTTACTCTCACAAATTCACTTATGCAAGTTTTTCAAAGTGCATAAGTGTGCATCCGCTAAATCGATCCAACCAGCTCCACCTTGACCTAAACCGCTCTCCGATGCATCGCCCATGCGCCGCAGTTTTGATCAAAATAATTTTCGGTATTTTGGTCAAACTATCAAAATACCCTTCCTTAACCGGTCATCATCAACCACTGCAAGCAATCGTCATGCTTATCACATGTAGGTGCACCACTAGCTTGCCATGCGCCGCCAAGTCTCTTCTGTCCCTGTTCCACATGGCGTCATCCCGCCGTTCAAACTCGCCTTCAACATTTCCCGTCTTTCTCGTGCCATGCTTAAGCTCACCGTCTCACCCGGTATTCTCGGTCGTTCTAGGTCTCAACTCCTCTATGAGCATAGCCCTGATCCTTGCCGTTGACCACAGTTGACTCTAAACGACCCTGCATATCCAAAGACAAAGAAACTGTTTTCAGGCATAAGTTTTTCATAATTTGACCTACATTAGCCGAGACATGCATCATACACCCTTAATCCAATGACTCAGGTCAGCCCAACTTAATCCATGACTCAATTCCCCAAAACCCTATTTTTCTGGGAAGATCAGAAGTACCGTACTTATTATACCAGTACTTCTGCTCTATGGTGCTACCACTCCCCAAAGCGGTGCTTTCACACATTGAAAACCTCACCTGGACCTCTCTGGAAAAAACGTACTGCAACTCAACCCAGTACTTCCACCGAGCGGTACTACTGCACTTATGTCTGTGGTACTTCCACAAAGTGGAACCACCACACTAATACCTGCAGTACTCCCGATTTTCCTAACACTTTCAGAAAACAGTCCAAATCAATTACAATCTTTGCAAACCCAATTGACCACTCCACAAACATTTCAATGGTTCATCACAATAGTATTATGGGCCTTCTTGCATGGTCCTTTATGCCTTTTTGCATCTTTGCAATGTGAGACTGATAGGCAAGTTCAACAACAATCTTTGGCTCGCTTCTATCACAGGGTTAAGTAAACAGAAGCTTCCACTCCATAGTCTAGGTGCTATCTCTGTCTGTTTGTGTGAACTTGGATGAACTAAGTTAGAGCATGTTCATATTGTCTTCTATTTCTGGCTTTTGCTTCTAGAAACCGAAGCCAATATAAATGTCTTAGTTTCTATAAACCGTTTCTATCAGTCACTACTATTCATTAGCCACTATAATATGCGCTTTCACATATTGTAACGTACTTCGTATTTATTATATCACAATTCCATAAGTCGCATAGCGGTCTAAATGTTGTAGTGACTCTCGTTGCTCCGTCTTTCTTATATAATGCACTACTATTCATTAGTCACTACTATTTATCAGCCATTTTTATCACCACTACTATTCATCGGCCACTGTTATTCATCAGCGTAGCCAAAAGCCATCAACAGAATTCACTGCGAACATAGTGTTGTTATTCGCGGCATACAGGTGATTGTGCAGGGATGGGGTACATTAACCTGTCTACTTTTTCTCCACTACACACGGAAGAAGGATTCTTAATTCTTGGATGAAATCAGTGACTGGTTTTTGAAGTTAAATTGTTGTCACGAGAGAATGGCATCTTGATGGTTAATGACTACTTTACTTGGAACTTTCTATCAATCATCGTAACAGCGGTCCAAAGCAACAATTAGAAATTAATAAGTCTCCACTATCTTGATTCTTCAAAACTTTCCTTGCGATTCAACAAATCTTCTTCGATTCTCGAAAAGCAAACCTTCTTCTACAAACATGTCTTTGCATTGGACCTTGACAAACTCAGGTAAAAACACCAGCGAGCACTGTCATTTCTTGTGTGGCCACCACCACTGTTAACGTTATTATCATGAGCCAGCATCTCAAACCCACTGTTTCAAATTATCTACAACAAAAGCTTTAAAGCCAACCAATCCAACCGTTTATCTGTAAAGATGGGCCCACATACTCCATATCATCATTTTGAAATTTGAATTGTCTGCCTGTTAGCTATATTTATGTAACTCTATTTCTCCCTTACCGCCATTGCCACAACCTCCATCTTTGATGACTAAGCTCGACAGTGGCCACCTCTCCGCGCTGCACCATGGAGTCGTTGCTGGTCAAATCTGAGCGGCGACATCAGGATCTAGCTATCTAGGCTATGCTCACCAGTGTTGTGTGAATAGCACCGTGGCCACATCCTCACATCTAGTGGTTGGATCCAAGTTGTTGTTGTCCATGTTAGTCATCATCATGTTTGTTAGTCATGTTGCCTGAAACAACCTTAAAATTCAAAAGATTTGAATTCTTTTTAGATTTTTGCTTGAATTCCAACTTCTTACCCAATTTAGCAATCTCCCTTGAAAATCCGCCTTCCCCTTTTGCCTTCCCACCTTCTTCTTCTGCTAGCACCCTGCGGCAAAGCCGCCTCCCTAGCGCCTCACTGTGTCGCCGCTCCACGCGCCCTCACATCGTCGCCTCCGATTGCGGCCACGCCGCTTCCTCCCGTTCACACCCGCCCTGCCAACTCCTGGTGTCGCGGTCCCACCAGCCAGTCACCCATCCTCTACTCCCTCTCCTCGCTTGGTGTGCCCAGTTGACTGGCGCCCTCTCCCACCGCAACTTGCTACCGCTTCTCGGCCGACGTGAACGCTCAAGTTGTACCAGCTACATCATGCTTGCCAACTCCTGCAGACGCCATACGCCACCTCGCTTGCGCCTTCACTCCCTCGGCAGAGCTTTGCTCTCCCTTCCCTTTACACGTGCCAGAGCCCTACCACTGCTCCCACCTCCTCACATTGTCTTTCAAGCTTAACTGCCTTTTGTAGAGAGCTCTGCGCCACTTCCAGACACCCACCAGAACCGCTCAATTGAGCTCTTGCTCACCGCAACACCGCCGATGACCACCCTTGACCCTGGTGAGCCCTACACCCAATCTTCTTCGTCTCTCGATTAAAATTCAATAGCATTCACTAATAGGATCTTCTTTGCCTCCTGAACACTCTGGTGAACTCACTTGGATGTGAGCATTTCCTGAGACCTTTGGGGGCGGAAGCTACCGCCGACCTAAAAGCCTCTCTCGTGGACAACTTAGATGAGCAATCCTCTACCCAAATCAGTACCACTACCGAGAAGCCTATGCCCCACAGATGGCTAAACCACCCTCAATCTCGCCAGAGAATCACCGAGAAACCCTAATACCACCGTAGAGCTCCAAACCTTCTCTCCTACTACCAGCCACCACCCCTTATGCTACCGCCTCCCAAAGACCCAAAATGAACTCCCTGAGCTCCAAGGAACCCAATCATGCCGCTCGCCTTTGCTGGAGAGCATTGCCAATGCCGCTTCGCCTGAGCTGTCGCTCCTCTGTTTTCCACCGCTGAGAGGAGGTCAGAGGTTGAAGACGACCTCGGCGCGACGTGGTTGCATTGTGGTCATTCGCACACCGTGGCCGTTTAGATCGAACACGCCTTATGACCACGACCATGGTTTATACGATCACGCTCACGACCACGACTTATGACCACGCTCAAGACCACGCCTTACGACCAGGACCACGCCTTATGATCACGATCACGGCTTACAACCACAATCACGGCTTCTACGACTACGCTCACGACCAGACCAGTACACAGTTTGAGTCATGCGCTCCTCGACCGCACCACTGCACACGTCGCACATGCGTAGTCCGGTGCTCGGAGAGGGGGCTACAAATAGAATTACGGTGATTCAAGAGGCTAAATTTGGTATTCGCATGATAAACTGTGCTAAATCTTATATGTCTATGTCTATTAAATATTTTTGTTCCGTAAGTGGTTTTTAAAAATTAAGAAGAAGGGCTTTTGCATCTTTCTGTCTGGAGTCTGGTTCGGCAGTTGGACTTTCTGGTTCGGCAGTTGGACTTACCTGACACTGCGAAAACGCTATCTGTACTCTGACGTACTGTTCGACACAACCACACTACACAGAGGCCAGAAGGCTGGAGCGTCCAGGCTTTTTTTACCGTCCATCCCACCAACCACCCCACCTATGTGTCCCCCTCCCCTCCCCTTCCCTCTCCCGCCCGTCCCTATCGCTTCCAGTCCCCGTCCCACCAACCCCCACCCCACTCGTCGCCTCCTCCAAAACACAACACCGAAAAAGCGAGGAAAAGGGTAGCGACGCACGCCTAGTTGAGCAAGTCACAGGAACTATGCAGCTTTGAGCTCTCCGCCCGCCTATAAAAGCCGCCCCACCCCCCACTCTCCCACCAGCTGCTCTCCACCAAGAGCTGCTGCTGTTACCCGACCGTTCGCTGAATTCTTCCCGAATTTTGCGAATTTCGCGCCTCAGATCTGATCTTCCGCGCCTCGAACGCCTTCCAAGGTTGGTCTCTGCTCTGTTTCTACCGGTTTGTGGCTTCTGTTTTGGTGTTTTGGGGTGCTGACGAGGTGCTCGGTGGAATGCGGCGGCGGCGGCGGCGGCGGTAGATGGCGGTCACGGTGAGGCGGTCGACGATGGTGCGGCCGGCGGGGGAGACGCCGCGGCGGCGGCTGTGGAACTCTAACCTCGACCTCGTGGTGCCGCGCTTCCACACGCCCAGCGTCTACTTCTATCGCCGCCCCGAGGGGGCGGGCGCGCCACCGGAGGGGTTCTTCGACGGCGAACGGATGCGGCGCGCGCTGGCGGAGGCGCTCGTGCCGTTCTACCCGATGGCCGGCCGCCTCGCGCGCGACGAGGACGGGAGGGTCGAGATCGACTGCAACGGGGAGGGGGTGCTCTTCGTCGAGGCCGACGCGCCCGACGCCGCCGTCGACGACTTCGGCGACTTCGCGCCCACCATGGAGCTCAAGCGCCTCATCCCGGCCGTCGACTACACCGACGACATCTCCTCCTTCCCGCTTCTTGTGCTCCAGGTGAGCTCAATGCCACAATTTCTAGTAGCGGTTACAATTAGGCCTCAGCCCTTAGGGCGATAACGAAAGAGGTTAGTGGGTAGCTTCCTGGATGAGGAACGCAACAATGCTTTACGAGCTGCACACGGCAACCAAATTTGGCTTAACTAGGTACCTGATTGGATAGCTGGGAATCTTGTTTGGTTGTTGACTTGATCCTCTGGTTTGTGTTACTGACCTTAGCGCATCTGTAGTATATATAACCCAAGGGGCTTTAAGGTGGGTCCCATCTAAACCTTAAGGCTGACTCCATAGTGTATATAACCCAAGGGACCTTAAGACGGTCCCACTTGGCAGATAAAGAAAAATTGTATTTTAATGCTTGTGGCCAGGTCTTTAGCTTAAGAACCAGCCTTAAGCCTTTTTTGCTTATAGCCTGCTTAAGGTCACCCCTGTAATGTATAAGGTTGACCTTAAGGTGGCTTAAGACCCTATATTTTCATACACTACAGATGCCCTTATGGCATATACAGTGTTACAGGCAGCTACTATCTATAGTATTATTTTATGTCATCTGTAGACAACACTAAATGCATATTCTATAATAGGTTGTTTGTAAGTTATCTATAAAATATAAACAACATTGATATAATGGCACGTAAACTGTCTATAGTAGGCTATTCCTTCGTGTTTCGGCCATTTATAGAATTACAGTCGACTTCTTTCTCTCTCCTCTTTCTCTTTCATCTATCTCAGCAAAATTCCTATGTGGCACCTCTTATAGATAGCTTATGTCATCTTATTATACATGCCCTTAGTGGTGGACTCCCTCATCCTGTTTTAGGTTGGCCTTCTGAGGTGTACGACTCGTATAGTTGTACTCCGGCAGTCAGGTCTATTTTTGGTTGGATGGGTATGCCTGATCCGAATATTCGGTTAGAATTGCTAACGAATTGCCAACATAGTCATTCATAAGTGTCAATATACATTGAAATAAACTGAGTGCTTCACCTTGACCAGGTTGAAGCCAAGTCTCGACAATTTGATTTGTCAGGAAGTGATTGTATTTTATAGATTCGAAGTCTGTTATTTGTCTACATTTTCTTGTACCGGCTAAAATTAACGACAACATTCACTAGGTAGCACCTTAGCAGACAATATAAGGCAAACATTTCAACCACGTGAATACAGTACTATCCAACTTGAGAAATTATGGTAGAGGGGCACTTTCTTAATTAGGGCTATATTTGTGACGTACAGATATTTGAAATCTAGGAGCATGCCTACCTTGCTGTTTTCTAACGAGAGTTGTGCACTTGTGTTTTACCATGCAAGTCTTTGTAGAATACATGCCAATGGCTGATGACTAGTATATATAGCTATATGCAGAAACTTTCAAGTGACTCATATTTAGTGCTTTAAATATTCTACTCTTTTCGTGCCGGAAGTAACAAGCAGACCACTAATCATGCCACAAATATATTGGAACAATCTCGGTACTAGTATTGGCTATTAGGGTTTACGGCTCTCATTTGGGGTTGACTGGTCAAGCTCTAAGTTCCAAAGTGTCAATCATCTGTCCCATGATCTGGACATGAATGGACTTAATTGAGTGCGATATTGACATGTTTGATTGTTAGGCTTGAACTAATTTGATAGCTTTGTTCTGCCTGTTTGGACTCCTTGCCCTTTAGAACCCTTGTGAGTTGTTCTTCCTTTGATAGGGGACATAATTCAGGTTGCACTTTCAATTCTGTCCTAAATGAAATAGATCTGACCCACACACCATTTCTGGACACTTTCAATTCTGGTGGTCCTTCGTCACCTGTCATTTCATGCTGGAATAAAAGATTGGATAATGGATAGGTTGAATCATCACCGTTACATGGAACTTGAATTTGTAAAGGAAAATAGTACTGCACAGTGCGAAGTGATAATAGGAAAAAAAATGTTACTTTGCTTTTCAGTTCTATTGGAACATGGAGAGTCACTTATGAGCTAAACCTTTATCTGGAGAATTGAATATCCTAATAATTTATGCACAAGCTAAAAGATTTTCTTTACAACTGAAATTGTTCGCATGGTACCTTACAGAACATAAAACTAAACCAAAATTTACCAGGTTACGAAATCCTACTTTGTGCTGAGCTTGCAATTTCTTTATTCACTGGTATGTCGGCAACCATATGCTGAATAATTTTGCTTGGGATTTACACTGCATGTTGGTTGGTATGAAAATGATAGCCTAACTGGAGCATGTTCCATGTGATAACTTTTTGTGAAGACCTTTTTGTTTATAATAACCCAATGTTTGTGCATCTCATTTTCTTTCATTTTTTAGAAGTTTTCTTAGCTTCTTTATTGGCTCTAGTCGTCATTATAGATGCATGCATAATTAAGTGGCAGGCTGACTTCATTTATGCTGCGCATGCGTCAACTAAATGTTTATCCATATTGGTTAGGCAAGGCCTTAGGTACTTTTGTGAAATTGGTTGCTACAATCTCTAGTTAGGCTGTCATAAATATCAAAAGTAATAAAGGAACTGCATTCTCTTCAATCATAACTACTCCGTTTCCGTTTTTAAAAAAAACCATTATGCCAAAAATTAGTTATATACAGGTCATCGCTTTTTAACAGTTGCCAACCTCCCAGAGAAAGACCATTAGTCCAAATATGACTACCAGTTATTGTTGAGCTAATAAAGGAACTTGTCCCAACCATTGTTCTTTAAAAACGCTAGTCAGGCGGTGGGGGGGCGTCTAGTTGCTGACTAGGTGAGCTAGGTGGCTGCCTAGGCGGGAAAAATGGGTGAGACGGTCAAGGCAGAAGGGTGGCGCGCAGCGCCTAGGCGGCCACCTTTTAGAACAGTAGTCCCAACTCCCAATAGTTATGGTTGGTGCTATTAGTTTCCCAGCATATCTTATACCCATGTACAAGGGAGCAAACTGTTGATAGGAGGCATATTAATTGTGAGCTTTTGGTTATACAAATACTGTCCAGTAGTGCATCTCACACACACCTGAAGCTAACACGAGTGCACGACAATTACCATGTGAAATTTGGCCCGGAGCTCTTTTCTGCCACCTCTCTTCACCCCATTACACCATCTTTTTTATTCCCTGATGTTAATGCCTATCATTAGTTAGAATACATGCCTAGTAGGAACTCCTTATGATCAAAAGGAAAAAGTTTGGTATGAGGGTGACCCTATGTTAGCTGAGGAATATTACATCCTGAGTTAGACAAGCCATTTGCAACTTAGGCTTCTCTGTCAGTTGGCAATATAATGACTCAGAGGTGTGGAAATGCTTCTTTTGGATTGCTTGCCACAATGCTTATCATTTGTTTGGTTCATACCCCTTTGTTAGCGTGCATCAGAGGCTTGCAAATTTTCAAACAAACAGTGCTGTGCACTCAGCTAATTTGTGTGCCTGTCTGATTTCGTACTAGAATAGTTTGCCATATTATCTTGAGATTCATGGCCTGGATTAGTCATGTGATTGTGTTAATAGTCAGATGCAATTGTTATTAATGACCTCATTGTGTAGCTGATTATAATAGACAAACTCAAACCAACATGTACACTGATTCACCAGTCTCATACCTCCTGCAAATCGCATGTGTGCCCACAACAGATTGTGATCTAATATTCATGCATGCTATGCTAACCAGTTATTACCATCATATTGTGTTGCAATAGATATTTAATCATCAGTGCATCAATGACATGATGAAGTATGTTGGGGTTCATAATTAGGCTCAAACAACTTTGCCTCGACATTTATTACTTACAACTTTGCGTGCCTGCATGGCACTTCATGTTCATTGACGATTAGACATACTAGATGAGTTATGAGGCTGGGGCTAGTTTTTTGGTCATCACCTGTGTGTCTCGAACTCTTAGTTGGATTTGCAATTGATTTACATAACGAAAGTATGATTAGGCACCAGGAGCTTTGCAGCTGGTGTCAAGGCACATTTTGATGGTAGAACCAGAAATATAGAATTTGATAGGGGAGTTGAGATTTGCAATTCCTTTACATAACAAAAGTATGGTTAGGACTCACAAATTAGAGTTCATGTGTGTATGGCTGCAGTTAAGACTTTTGATAATAATGCTTATGTCTTACATCTTAATAATTTGAAATCCAGTCAAAGCTCCTGTTATACGTGCTTAAGGATGGTATGGAATTGGATTTCAGTTCAAATATACAACTATATCTTATAGAATTGTTAAAGAAGGAAATTGTATCATTGATTTTGTTGTTCCATGGTTACTTCGAAATACCCAGGTTATTCATGCCTATAGTTGAAGCAACTTTCTGATTCATTAATGTCCTATGTCATATGTTGTCTTAGTGGCTTATCTCAGCCATGTAGTAATTGGTAGAACGGTAGCTGCAGCTGGAAATATGCATTATGTTAATCATAGTAAGAAAGGAAGGTATGAAACATGCCAAGAGGCTAACTCCTTGATTTTGATTTTTACTCCAGGTAACCTACTTCAAGTGTGGAGGCGTCTCCCTTGGTGTTGGCATGCAACACCATGTCGCGGATGGCATGTCTGGCTTGCACTTCATTAACTCATGGTCTGACCTCTGCCGTGGATCTCAAATTGCGGTCATGCCCTTCATCGATCGCGCTCTCCTCTGTGCCTGTGATCCACCGACTCCATCTTACCCACATGTTGAGTACCAGCCTGCCCCAGCCATGCTGTCCTCCATGCCCCAGGCTCGCACTGCGAAGACTATGCCGCCTCCCACTGCTGTGGACATCTTCAAGCTCACCCGCTCAGACCTTGGCCGCCTGCGCTCGCAGCTCCCCACAGGTGAAGGTGTGCCATGGTTCAGCACGTATGCAGTGCTAGCTGCGCATGTTTGGCGATGTGTCTCCATTGCACGCGGCCTGCCTCCTGAACAGCCCACCAAGCTGTATTGTGCCACTGATGGGCGACAACGTCTGCAGCCTCCACTTCCAGATGGTTACTTCGGCAATGTCATCTTCACCGCCACCCCACTTGCTGAGGCAGGCAAGGTGACCAGCGGGCTGGCTGATGGAGCAGCGGTCATCCAGGGGGCGTTAGATAGGATGGACGATGACTACTGCCGCTCAGCATTGGACTACCTTGAGCTGCAACCGGATTTATCAGCACTGGTCCGTGGAGCGCACACTTTCCGGTGCCCTAACCTCGGACTCACCAGCTGGGTGCGCCTGCCAATCCATGACGCTGATTTCGGATGGGGCCGGCCGGTGTTTATGGGTCCTGGTGGCATCGCGTATGAGGGGTTAGCGTTCGTCCTCCCGAGCGCGAACAAGGACGGCAGCCTGTCCATCGCCATCTCGTTGCAGGCTGAGCACATGGAGAAGTTTCAGAAGCTGATCTTCGAGGTGTAAACAGACTGCATTACTTATGTCAAGAGGAGTTATAGGGGCAAGAAGCTTTAGGTTGTGCCGAGCTTCTCCGGGTTAATATTCCTGAAGTTTCAAGTGAACACAGTGGCTGTGTTGTTGCTCTTGTTGAGTGAATCCATCGGCCAGCCACTCTTTTAATACCTTCAGTTGGAGGGCTATTTTGGACAGCATCTAGTTGGAACTATCAGTAATGATTTTTTTTCCTTTTTACTGTTTTGGAGAAATCAAGTATGAGGAAAGGGGATTGTTCACTGCCTTCAGCATCAAATGCTCACTTGCTTTAACTTCAGTTCATTTTGGCAATGCGCAAGAATGTACAGTGCAAGACTAGCCTGTTTTGAGCTGCAAGTGAATGAACACTGGATGTATCATGTAAGATTGATTGGAATTTTCTTGCCTCCGTCGCAAAGCTGCATTCCTGTTGTCTTAGGCGTCGCCCATAACGGGTTCATGCCTCCTTTTTTCATACTTAGAAAGAGCCATGATCTGGAGGAGACTCTCCGGGACTGACTACGCAGTTGTGCATGCAGCCGGAGGAGGAAGAACCAGACGGAGAAGAAGATGCGATCCATTTGGGTTTTGGGTTGTCGATTGGCGGCAAAGCCGTCGCGGACTCGCCCGCCTCATGCGGGCTCGTTTCCTTAGGCAAGAAGCGTTGCGCCCCGAGGAGAGAGGACACGTGTCCTGTAACTGCAGCTCACACCCGTTCCGTTTAAATGCTAGGGCTGGCATGCGACTGACATGTGGGCACCACGGACTCTGGGGTGACCCATTTCCACTGCACTGCACTCCAGCCGTTCAAAACTCCGAAACACGAAACCCGAGGCCACGGCCGAGGGCGTCCTCCTCGCCGCCTCCGCTCCACCCTCCCCGCCTTCCTCTTCCACGATCAGGCGGCGTCCGCGACCGCCTACGCCGTCCGTCTAGGCCGCGTGGTTCCGCAGCCGCTGCCCACCCGCCGCCGCGACGCGAGCGGTCGAGCGTTCCGTGGATGATGGCGCGCGCGGCCACGTGCGGTGCGCGGGCTCCGCCGCGCCTCGACCATTGGCCTGCCTCCGCCGCCGCGCCACCAGCGTTGGCTTGACGCGGGCGTGGCCGCACCGTGCCGCTGCCACAACGGCTGTCCGGGCGCCGCCGCGTATCGGAGGCGTTGGCCCACCGGACGCCTCGCCTCCGTCGCTGCCTCGCCTTGGCCATGCCGTGATGCTGCCACGCCATGTCCATCGCCCGGCCGGGTGTGCTGCGCCGCCATGGCGCCCTGTGTTGTGATCGCTAGCCGCGGCCACGGCGCGCGCCCCGTGTGCGCGTTCTGAGTTGGTTGGCGCCCGTGTGCTTGCCCAAACGCCGCCGCGCCGCCCCCCGAGTGTACGATAGTGCGAAATTGGTGAGGGTGCCATGTACTCCAACATCACAAATCAAATGAATTTGAGAGAATTTTTTTCCAGCTTCTGTTTTAGTAATTCGTTGGCCTGGTTGTGCTACCTGCTTGATGGGAATTTTGCAGGTACACTATGTGCTACTTGTGCCACTCTTCGTAACAACAACAGGTGCTATATCATGAGCAGCTTCTAACCTTTTGCTATGCCAATTTCCGCTTGCTACATTATCTATCTAGTGTTATTGCTCGTAGATTTAGGCGAGGTTGATCATCAGAATCGCTCTTATCAAGTTAGATATGAATCGATAATCATGTAGTACATCTGGTTAGCACCACAGAGTATGTTGAGAAGAAGCAATCAAGAACTAGAGATAATCACAAGATTTGACCTGGTTATAGAATATTATCCAGAAAAAAAATCTAAAGAAAAGGGAAAAAAACCCACCCAACTCTACAGAGCTTGTGAGTAATGTGGTACAGCTAGCACAGTGAAAAGAACGCCCGGGTACAGGCTGGTAAAACAGATAGGCGTACTACTCCATTTGTCTCTCCTCCTTTGATGCTTAATTGCGGGTTTAATCCACTAGTCATTAGTTGTTAATTGTACTGTCGTCAGAATCCTAACCTGAGTTTAACACTTTGCCTTGCTTTGGATTCCGATTTTATACCAACAAACTTCCTAATTAGGCCAGGTTAATCACCCCCCCGCGCACGAGCCGAGACACGCAGAGCGAGCCGATCCCCCGCGCGGCTCGGTCGCCCGGTCGAAGCAAGGTGCGAGGCGTGGACTTGGTGGTGGCGCTTGCTATAAGGCCCCCCCCTTCCTTGCATGGACGCCACTTTTGCTTGTAAAGAAAGTCCAGCGGAAAGGTGAGATCTCCCTTCCCTCCTCTCTCTCCTCTCCGGTCTCCACTTCTGCTCCTCCTCTCCGCTCTTAGTTTTGTTCGTCTCCTTCCCCCAGAACCCCCCGTAAGATCCCCCCCCCCCCCACCTTTTACACCTCTTGTTCGATCTCATCTTGCTCGGTCTCGCGCGTCCGTGTGTTTTTAATGCAGCAGCTGTTCTTCTCCGTGTTCTTGCTGTTGTTCTTGTCGGGTAGTGCTACGTGCTGAGGCCTTGGGTCTCCGGAGCTTTGTAAGATTTCAGCCCTCCCCGTTCTTACCGTGCGTTCTTGCGTGCTTTTTTGTTCTTGATGTTTTTCTGTTGCCGATCTTGCTGGTGCTGGTGGTTTTCTTGGAGGTGGAGGGAGGCTAAACGAGCACCGGCGACTCCATGGTGATCTCTGTTCGCCTCTCTTCTCGGAGCTCGGCGGTCTTGTCCTTTCCCACCGTCCGTTTCTTAATGCCTGGCCTCCTCTTGTTGTTCTTGGTGCCAACGATGTGGAATGTTTGTCGAGTGCTAGTGATCTTACTGTTCGAGAGTTCGTCTCTCTTCTTGAGGCCCATCGGCCTCCAAAACTTTCGCGAGATTTTTACCGCTCTTCGATCTTCTCTGGTGTTCTTGCGTCCCCTTTCCGCCTTCTTCCTGCTGTTGCTGTTGTTGCTTTTGCTCTAGTTGGTGGTTTTCTTGAAGCAGGAAGAGGAGGCTAACGAGCACGCGCGACTCCATGGTGATCTCTGTTCACTTCTCTCCTCGGAAGTCGGCGGTCTTGTTCTTCGGACCATCCGTTTCTTGGTGCTACTGATGTGTACCGCAACACGAGGATAGCTGTTTCGTGACTTCGTCTCCGTTGCTTGATTTTTTTTTTGAACTTTGTTTTCTGTTTCGGAATGTTTAAGAGATCGCCGTTTCTTCACGTGGGTGTAGGGTTTTAGAACATATGGGTTTGTACCATCCTTTTCTTATTCCTCCTGTCGTTAATTGTTGCTGCTGCTGTTCTTGATGCTAATGTGTGAGCGATAACTAGATGGTCTCCGCCCGTCTCTCTTATTACCTGTTTCTTGCTTTAATTTCTGTTTTGATATGTTAAATCACCGTTTCTTCTTTGTTTCATTTTTTATGTAGCTTTGCTCGATGATAGCTGTTCGTTCTTGTTGTAGTGTGGTAATGTACGCTGCAAACTAATTTTTGATTCCCTTTTGCGGTTTTGATATGTCGTAGAGGTTGCCATTCCTTGATGTGGGTTCCTTCTTCCTGACCGAGTGATTGTTTTTTGCAATACTGAACGGTGTTCTCTTGTTTATTACCATTTTCTTGTTTGATACCACTTCCCGGGACGTTGTGCACTGTCACATTGTTAAGTAATTCGTTCCTGGCAAACTTATCTATAGGGCATCCTTGAATCATCCTAGAAATTGAATTTTTGGTCCACCGAGAATTTCCCCGTTTCCTTATTCTAGTTGTTGAAAGCTGTTGTGCACTGAAGCTCGATAATATATGTTTATCCTTCTTTTCGGAATTAATGTTTAAAATTGCCTTTCTGGGTTTTGATATGTTGAAGATGTTGTCAGATTGACTGGTTCGTTCTTGCAGATGATCGCACTCTTGTCTACTACCTTTTTTTTGTTCGTTTTCACTTCACTCGTACAGAATGCCCTGATAAATGGCCTGTTGTTTGCAAACATATAAAAGTAGTCCTTGAAATTCACATAAGTTGATCGTCTTATCTCACTTTGAAATTTGATAATTGTGATTTGGGTTTTGTGAAGCTTCTATGTATTTTGTTACGGTAAAGTCTTAGTTCACCTTAGGTTTAACCTTCGTGATAGATTTTAGGTGAAAAACATGGCATAAATGCATCCTGAAGATTGCTACTTCCAAATTATTTAAACATCCTGGAATGCATTCAGGGGCCCATGTTTCCAAGCCTCAGTTACACCCTGTCATAGAAATGCTTTCATTGGATCATTTCAAAACCATCTTTGTTGGTTCCTCATTAATGTAAAGCATAGGGCCAAAAGAATGGCAAGTTACGCTTTGAGCTTTGCAAACAGTGGTATATCTATCTTTTTTCTTTTCTACAATGTAGTTCCTATTCTACATACAATAGCAGTATAGCACGATGGTGCCACTGAACCTTCTTATTTGTATTTCATCAATGCTTTCTGGTATTTATGCGACCTGTAACTCAATGTCAGTTTGTTCATTTCCTCTAATTTTCTTGATACAGATTTTAGGATATTTTCTTCATATTGTTATGTTTCAGGAAAGCAAACTCCACTATGAGTGCATTTGAGAGCATACGGGATGTGACATCAAAGCGTACTAACAGGGGAGGGAATGGCAGACTTGAGTATGCCGTGTCAGATATGAAAGGACACCGTCCAAATATGGAAGATGCAGTGAGTAATCTTCAAGTCTTTTATAGGATCTATGGGTGGATAGTTCTACGAAATACGTGATTGACTTGCAAGTAATTTGTGTGAAATATTAAAGCATAATTTGTAGCCTTCTTATTCTCCAGCATGCAACTTTGGAAGATCTTGATGTTTGCACTGCTACATCATTCTTTGCTGTTTATGATGGCCATGGAGGTTTGATCTTCAATCTCGTCCTCTTATGAACAATAAAAGTCAAATCTATGATACCGATTGAAGGGATATTCATACTGTCATTCATAACATTCTTTTGATATATAAGCTTCAGTACACTCAAGAGTTCTGTTGATCCATCCTTTTTTGTAATAGGTAGCATTTACCACAATAGTTATGTATGATGACCATCTGAGTTATTTATTTTCTGTTTCAGGACCTGCTGTAGCACAATATTGTGCGACACACTTTCATCTTGAGGTTCTCAACCATCCAGAGTTTTGTAGTAATCTGCCTAATGCAGTGGGGAGCACATTTTTCAGGTTATTTTCTCGCTAATTAATTGATGCACTCTATTTTTTGACCATAGTTACACCTGTTGCACATACAAATATGAAATATGTAATCGATGTTCCCACTTAATTGTTGCAGAATGGATGAGTTGCTGAGAGAACAGGAGGCACGGGAGGAATTAACTGAGTGTAGTGGTAAGGACTATTATGAACAACCTGACAAGGCCTCTTTCCTCAATTGTTTTTGTGTGAAGGTAATATCTCAATTATTTGTATGTAGAAAAATGTAAAATTCAGAAAATTTATTATTTACTTAAGCTTGGTTTTGTTTCCAGAGACCTTCCTATCATGGGCCAATAGATGAAGGATGTACCGCATGTGTGGCTCTCATTAGAGGCAGGCAGATCATTGTTGGAAATGCTGGTGATTCTCGTTGTGTACTCTCAAGGAATGGTCAGGTGCGGTGACTTTCTTGTCAAGTGTCTGGCTGGTACATAATCAGAATGCTATCTTGTCATAATAGATGCATTCTAATGGTGCCTAAGTTTATTTACATTGTATTCAAAGGCTATTGCTTTATCCACCGATCACAAACCAAACGTTCCAAATGAAGTCCAGAGAATACAAAACGCTGGATGTTCCATAAGGTATTCTAGAGGTGCCTATCGTATTGATGATGGAATCGCCGTCTCAAGAGCGATAGGTATAGTTTTATCTGATTTTTTGGTTGGCTGTGGGGCTATACAATCTATCACATTGCAATTGATGTTTTGCTTCCTTACATTTCAGGTGATATGAAGTTCAAGAAGAATAAAGGTCTGTCTCCTCAACTACAAGCGCTGACTTGTTCTCCCGAAATTCGCTTTGTAAGTGTAACAAGTTGTGTTAACGAAGTGTAAGTTTGTCCCACTTAATATTGTTTGATGAAAAATGACCCATTTTTCTGTTAGGAAAACATATGTGATGATACTGAGTTTCTTGCTATAGCATGTGATGGAATCTGGTAAGTCCTCAGCTAAAAAACAACGGAAGCAATTGCTCTATTATGCTTTGCTCCCGTGTCCATGATTTCATGCAGAATATATGTACTCCAAATGACAGTTATCTTTCACACACTTGTTTCTTGAAAGATAGAGTGGTCTTTACCCAGAAAGGGGTCTGTTGATTTTGGTTCAGTTAAATTTGATTTGCTTTGGATTGTTCATCACCATGTCTATTTCATTTCTGTATGGTTTCTCAAACTAGTGGATTTAAGTCATTTCCTGAGTTCAATGTGATGGCCTCAGAGTCAGAGAGGTCGTAGTTACAGAACAGTGGAATGTCTGCCAATTCCTGTGTGTGCTAGTACTTTTTAATGTCCAGATAATTATTAACTTCATGACGTGAATATCTGATGGTTAGAAATGATCATAAAATATATGTGATTTATCTTTTAAGAAATTGAAGAACCTGGATATTACCATTTTGGCCCTGCATATCGTTGGCGGTTAATGGAACATACCTGGTGAAGTGGTGATAAGAATTGTGCCCAGCCTGACCAGTACTCATTGACGTAATTAATTTTTCTCCAGTTCTTTGCTCTAAATTTACACACCTCTCTCTCTCTTTTTTCTTTTGTAGGGATGTCTTGTCAAGCCAGGAGTTGGTTGATTTTGTAGGCATGTGCATGAGATCTGTGAGTATCCCAAAGCATGTCTGGCTATCTGCTTGTCTTGACTGCGATCCGTTAAAAAGAAATCTTGCTCTTGCTACCTGATGAATAAAAAATTGGGGTGCATAGTATGTTTCTAGAAATGGCTTCATACTGAGAGCATGAAGTATGTGCAGCATATCTTGTCTTGAATGTAGTAGTGACATGTAATATATAATATCCTCTACATGGTATGGTGCTTGGCCTAGTTAATTGGTTATCTGACTGATTGGCATTTCAAGTCTACATTCGAAGAGCGTAGCATGTTTTGCATCTTGTTCATTTGCTTATTAGATTTGTTATTCCCGTTGCGTTGACATATGCTGTGACCAACGCAGGAGATGAATTTGGGGTCCGTGTGTGAGGCCCTTCTTGATCACTGCCTAGCAAGACCAGGGGCATTGGACAACATGACCGTCATACTGGTTCGTTTCAATCACGCAGAGCGCCCGCTCGCCACCATGAAGGAGCCCGCCGCCGACGAGTCCACTGGTGACGAAGGCCGCATCAAGGGCAAAGCCGTCTTCGAAGTTGGCGCTTCCTCCCGCCCCAGAAGCAATGAGTTTTGAATCTTAACCGCAGAGTCTTGAATTCTTTCGCTGCGTAGGATGATTCCATATGAGTAGTTTGCGTACTTCGTAGTTCGTACTGAGGAGACGTGATTTGGCTTGTTTTCGTTTGACTTGAGGATGATGCTTAATTGGCTAGTACTCTTTTTAAATGCCAACTGCCTTAAGAACTTCTATATGCTGCCTGTATATGACTTGAGGATGATGAAGCATGCATGCATGCTATGCTATGCTAGCTAGCATTAGGCATATACATGTTGACATGTTGTGCATTTTGCATTCCGCTTACCGTATTGTGCAAAGGTTATACATTGTGTTCACGTACGCACTGCATTCAGAATATTATGGCGTGTGCTTCAATTTAAGTCCATGCATGATAGCTGGGACATGGGAGTGCGGTTCCTCCTAGATGGGTCTGGGCGTGTCATTCATCATCGTAGCTAGCATTCAATTCAGAAAAAGATCACCGGCTATTGCTTCAGAAAAGCAGGGCAGCTGTTCTTGCAGACGAATTATATGGAGTATAGGCGCTAAGGCTGGTTCATCAACCGCTTAGCTTGTTATAGTAACTAGTAAATGTGTATATTCTTGTGCGAACTATTTGACTATAATCTAGAGGAAATGCCGCTCATTTCTTCTCATTAGTAGCATGAACTATCATCGCAATACGAATCATCATCGTTCCTATTCTCATGCCATAGGAAGATACTGAAAATGAAGTTCCAACCGACAGTGTGTTGCAGATGATGTTGTTGTGGCTACAGAAGATAATGTTGCAGAAGATGATGCAGTGAGCACAGAAGACAAAGTTGCCTTTGTTACCATCACTTCTCTGATCTCTGCAATCAAGGGAGCATCGCTTAACAACGATGAAGCAATAGTTGCTGTTAGTAAGGATGAGCAGAACTCTCTTACAAACAAAATAGCTACTTTAACTGCAGAGTTGATGACTGAACGGGATCATATATACATTTCGAATAAGTGCTGAGTTTGATAATTTCAGGTAAAGAACCGGAAGTGACAGTGTACTAAAAAAAGGAAGTGGAAATGAGAAGCTTTCTTTGATGACAAATGTGCAAGGTCAAGTCATAGATAGCTCTTTTGCCTGTCCTTGACAACTTTGAAAGAGCAAAGACACAAGGAAATATGGAAACAGAGCGAGAAGAGAAAATAAATAGCTACCAGATCATGATCATCAACAACAATTTTATTGAGATGCTAAATTCATTGGGTGTCAAAGATATTGAAACTGTTGGCGGGTCATTTGACCCTATGGTAATCAGTACTAGCAAAGTAGCAAGGCAAGAACTGAGATACAGGGATGTTAAAATTCAGCATCCTTTAGACCTGTAGTTACATTTCATATCAAATTTTGCACCTTCTAAGATTTGGTCCTAAGTTTCTTAATACGTGTGTGTGTGTATTAATACATACTCATACCTTAAGAAGCATATGCTTGTTTCGCAACATTCACTAAGAAAAAATAGGAAATATCCTTGCTCCTTTGTCTGGTCCATAGCATAGGCCGTTTGTAACACCCCGGCCCCTCTCTGAGCCCAAAGTATTACCACCTACTCTATGATGATATCAACTCTAACTTTTGCCGCTGATCTTGCGAAGTAGTTCCTCTATTTAGATATCAACCAAATGATAAAAGTCGATACACTTGACACTAAGCGTAGCAGAGGTATAAATTTGCTAATTACCGAAAAAGGTACTTTGACTATTCAAGGCTAAATATGTCAACTATAGATGATACGTGAATTACTGTTGCACGCGAAACAGTTGTGCTACTCTCGCCCATACATGTCACCTTCAATAGATATCTAAAAACAACAATAAAGCAAGAGTGAGTCCGAAGACTCAGTAAGCACACGATAAAACAGTGGGGTTGGTACAGTAATCATTAAATCATGTTTATGAACTATAACCCAGAATCTCTGAATTTCTTCCCTGTCTCCTATTCGTTTCCTGCAAATGCAATACGATACGATACACAGCTTATGCTGGTATAGTGGAGTTGCTTGCTTCATCCCTGGGATGTCTACCGAAGTAGGTCTTGATTTCCCCACTGTCGTAGGTCCTTCGTATGAGTGCAATGCATAATACGCCTCTGTATGCCGCTTATACCGGTATAGTGGAGTTGCTTCACCCATCAGTGAAACCCCTCTGCTTTCTTTCCTGGAGGTGCCTACCGAAGTAGGTCCTGATATTCCTACTGCGTGAGATACCTACCGTCGTAAGGCTTTCATGATGCTCATGGTGCAATGCAAACATAACATTCTTCAAATGTTGATATTCAATCATAAGCATCTCTCATCGTAGTATAATCAACAGTTAAGTCGGGATATCATTTCATAATATGGCATAAAACAAATATCAGGCATTCATCACAATTCACTATTCTACCATGCACTTGCCTAATTGTTCCCATAGACGATACGTGGAACCTCTACCTGAAAGCATCACCCGAACTCTCAACTCAACATTGCAATTCACACAAGCATGCAAACAGCATCGGTTCTACACGTATAGACAACCAACAACGTCCCTACACGCAAACCCGATACCGACAATCGCTCTCACCGGACACATCTCCTATGCCCCGGTGCCCAAACGACCATAATTTTAGGAATCGCGCCATCTACACTTGCTATTAAATCTTATTTACACACACTTAATCTTTTTCTCCTCTTTTCTTTTGCTTTTGCTTTTTCTCTTTTGACCCGGATGGCTCCCCTTACTTCTCCCCATTTCTTCTCTCCCTTGGCTCTTCCTCACCTCACGCCCGATCTGGATCGGCCCTCGGCACCGCGCCTCCGACTCCTCGATGCTGCACCACCTTGGCCTCTCCTGGCCCTAGCACCTCCGCCTTCGGCTCCGCCTTGTGTCTCCTATCGGTGTCTCCACCGCTGGTCTTGACCTGGCACTCGGCCCCAACCAGCTCACTACCCCTAGTGCATTCTCCGACCATCAGACCCATGGCTTAAGGCTCGGACCTGGCTCCTCTACGCATTGCCGCTCTGCTAGTGCCACTGTCTCCCCCTACACCGACTCCTTGGCCCAACTTCGGCTCCTCGCGCCACCGGCTCCAATCAGCTTGTCGTTCCACCCCTGGTGCATCGCTCGGCTCCGACTGCGCTCTTGGCTCCGGCCGGTCCGTCGTGGTTGCTCGCTTCCCACGGCTTCTCCTCACTAGAACCCTCCGCGGCACCCCTCTTCCTCTTGGGTTCGACTTCGACTTCTACCAACATCGCTGACGATTCTCGCCTACGGTAAACTTTCTTCCCCTCTACTCCTTTCCCTTCTGCGCACTTACTCTGTGGTGCCTAGATGCTACTCTAATGTTGCTTCACCATTAGGTTGATTGCTTGTTGACTATGGTTTATGCATGATTAAATCCTACGAAATTGATCCTATCACTAACATTGGATGGCGGGCTACCTTTGCTGGTTGATGATTGGATTGCTTTGGGCAAAGATGGTGACTAGTGCTCAGCGTTTGCTTCCCTAGTCGCTTGTGTGCCGACTGGCTATGGCGATGACCTTCTCCGCCCACGGCTTGCTGGCCTATGATTTGGCTCCCTGTCACCTTCTTGCTTCTGGTTAGCTCGTCCTGATGCTGGCGTTGTAGTGACTGATGCTCTGTGGCTGTGGAGTTTAAGGGTTTGGGAATGGGACTGGAGGAAGGAAATGGCTTACTGGTGCCATGGTATTTCTTCTCTCTTCTCTTCTACTCGGTTAGCTGCATGTGATCTTTTGCTTGCGGTCGTGCTCTCTAGATGGGTCGTGCTATCCCTTTACTGTAGCGTTGTGGTGGCCGATTGATATCTTAGGGAATTGGGATATTTGGCTGGTTGCCATGTCTCTGAGAATAACTCAGGTTTGTTTATGCCAAATGATGACCCTCCGATTGTGAGAGGTGCCGACAGGCCCTCGGACGATCAGGTATATCTGTGAACGAACTGCCTTGCTCGAAATTACCTTCCAGGTCTCTGACGGCAATCTCTTTCTCTTCCTTTAATTTGCTTAATTTCACTTGTTATTTTGTTCGGTCTTTTTCGGCATCTTAATACTAACCGACTTACAAATAACGTGGCAGTGCGGTGCTTGCTCAAAGGTTGATTCTCATCCTACTGCATGAAATGATATACATGTAACTTCATTTTTTTCTAAATTTTGATGTACCAAAGAGAATATGTATCAAACCGAATTTAACTTCTATTCTCTTTTGATCTGAATGTAACTGAGAGTGTCATAAATGATTTCTCTCCCTTGTAAACTGTGAATTTGTTTCATTCTTCGCTTTCCTTTTCATTTTCTCTCCCATGGGTATCACACCGTTGAGTTAGAAAATGAGGTACCAGTCACCTGTCAGCATTCAGCTTTACAAATTCTTCCATCTTTGCCCTCTTCGCAGCTTTCACGAGGAAACCATGCGTGAAGAATCAGCTCACTATGAGGTAGGCATAAGGGCACTCCCAATGCAGACACTACCATGGTTTATATGTCTATTTATTACCCTTCTATTTATTGAACTTTGCTGATGTGGCAGTATATTTATTGAAGAAAGAGAGACAAAGAGCAAGAAATCGTTTCTAAAGAAGAAACGGTGTCTTCGCTTCAATCGAAGCTGAAGAAACCACGCCCGTGCGCGTTGGGAAGTCCTCCATGGTTTCCATCCAGGCTCTCAGATCTCGTGCGCCTTCCCCTTCCCTCCCCATCGCCGCCGCCCTGATCCCTTCCCGCGCGCTCCCGCGTCCTCCTCGTGCGCGCCCCTGACCCCGCTCCCGCGTCCTCCTCGCACGCGCCCCCGACCCCGCTCCCGCGCACGGCCCAGCCCTTTCCCGCACGCGCTCTCTGCGGCGGCGTTCCCGCGCGCGGCCCCATCCCATCGCGGGCGCGCTCTCCGCGGAGCATCTACGCGCAGCTCCGTCCCCTCCCGCGTCGGCTGCAGAAAAGGGCGGGACTCTCCTTCCTCTTCACGCCTGATCCAGTAGTTGACTCCAAATCGAGGTACGCCCCCAACTCCCATGACCTAGCCTCCCCAACTGATCTCCTCCCCCAACAAACTTTAACCCAAATTCATACCCCAATCTCTGAATCAGGGGATGAATCCTGTGACCTGTGCTCCGGCCGTCGTTGCTTCTGCAACTCGTAGTCTTCCCGCTGGCTGTAGTGCTGCAACAGCAGGTGCTGGTGTTCCTGTCGGTCATGCTCCTTCAATCGGTGCTTCTCCCGTTGGTGGATGGTGGCCAACGTCATCTCCTAGCGAAGGGTAAGTCGTCAGAGCTGTGGTTCTGTGGATTATAGATTGTTCATCTGCATCGTAGTCATAGTAGCTCGTCATTGTAGATTTTAGTCACAGCTTCTTTGTTAATTAATTTCTTGGTTAATCAGGCTGACATATGTACTGCTAGTGTTTCTGCTAGTGCTCCTGCCTTATAGCCAACATATGTTTGCAGGTTATACCCACCAGGAGGGTTCACAAATTATCTGCAGTCAAATCCATTTGCTAACCATCCTAATGGAAATAATATTCCAGAAAATTCCCACTTTGTTGGTGCTGTAATGAGTCAGTCTTCAATATCTCCAATTGACATGGGTGCTAAAGAAACTCCCTCTCCAGCACACAACGATGCAGTGGATGATGTAGATGCACAAGGAACTGAAACTATCAACGTCGATGAGGATGACACCCTCCAGGATGTTAGAACCGACAAGCGTTTGAACTGGTCGGTTGATGAAGATATTAGATTGGTAAGTTGTCTTTCTTACTTTTTGAACTTGAGAGCTATGTCCATGTATGCCCATTGAAATTATTTTGCTTTGTTGTTTTTGTAATTGTAGGCTAGCGCTTGGTTGCACAATTCAAAGGACCCAGTCGATGGAACTGGCAGGAAGGCAGAGCAGTATTGGGCAGATGTTACTGAAACATACAACAACACCACAGAAGGTTGCCGTAAGAGGAACCGAAACCAACTGAAAATCCGTTGGGAACATGTTAAGAAACCATTAAGTGATTTCCATGGATGTTGGGTAAAAACCAGTAGAGTGTGGCAAAGTGGGATGAGCGACGACCAGTTGACGGATAAAGCATTAGAGGTATATGCCGGTCAAAATAATGGTAAGGCCTTCACTCTGCTGCATATGTGGAAGGTAGTACGTCGTGATAGGAAGTGGTCACCATATCTGAGTAGGTTAAACAATGAAAAGGAAAACAGTGCAAAGGCTAACCTAGCTCAAGTGGCGAATTTGGAAGTTAATGGAGAAAAGCGACCTATGGGACATAAGAGAGCCAAAAATGAACGAAATGGCAAAAGGAAGGCAATTGATGCTTTCTCTGATTTCAGTGAAAAACTTGAGAAGTTCATTGAAGTAAGCAGCAAGAATAGGACAGACAGAGAGAAGACGACTGAAGTTCAGCAAGTCTTGGCTGATAAGAAGATTGAAGCAGCTAAGCTTAATCATGAAGCAGCTCATGAACAAACTAAATGTAAAATGCTAGACACTTATACACAGCTGACGCTTGCGCCTACTGATTAGCTTACTGCAGATGCTTTGGCTGAGAGAAACAAAGCACTGGAGAGCCAGACTTGCTTTGTTTTCCTAAGGTATGAGATTGGTTAATCCTCCTTCAGTTTGCATCGATCCTTCTGATCTGTACTCCATGGATGACTATCTTCAAGAGCAAGAAATTATAGATGATTTAGGTGATCATCTAGTAGCTGAAATGCAGTCCCTTGCTGATGTTTTACAAGGTGGAAGAACTCAGCGTGGTCCCAGGCGATATGTGGACAGACCTCGTGAACAAGCCAGCCAACAACTAATGGATGGCTCAATATTATCTAAATATTATTATCTATTTATTTTACAATTCGTATCTAGGTTTCTATTGCTATTGTAATGGATGACTCATGGCTAAACTTTCATCGAAGTATGTCTTACATGTCGCTTTTGATGTTGGATGATATCTGTTGATGACCTGTTGACGGGTATGTTTTTTGAACGTCATGTATCCTTTTGTATGCTTCTGGTGATATACGGCTGTATACTCCTGTATGCTTCTGTATGCATCCTGGTGAGTAAACAGAACGTGGTGTTCAATTGCCGGTGAGCATCCTGTATGCGTCTAGAACGTGATATTGATGATGCATTGTTGTTGAGATGTGTAGGGTGGATCACATGATAATATGCCACAGCTGATCAGCTATCTTTGTGTTGCATATTAAATTTCTTTATCTATAGAAACTACTATTAGAAACTATGCATTGGGGAGGATGGTTTCTTGTTGTGAGGTCTTTGAGGTATAGAAACTATGGGTAGTTTCTGCATTGGGAGTGCCCTAACCCTTCAAGAATTCGGCAAGGGCTCCAATCTCGGGGAGGGTAAGAGACTATTACACCTGGCAATGGTCAAGGTGTCATCAGGGTCAGGCCCTGCATTGCAATTTGCAAGGAGTGAAGATGATGAAGTCCCTAAAAATTTGCAAGTTGAAGACAGCGAAGAGCGCGATGATGGTGCAACGTAAGGCGCGGGAAGAGTGGGCGGCCAAACGGCGGAACGGAACTGGCAAGCGCGCGCGCGCGCCGCGGGAAGTGGGCTTGATTTGCCGCGCGGGCTCCGTGATCCCTATGTCCGCGGCCGCGCGCGGAGCCGATCGGCGGCGCTCCACGCGGATTGCGGCCTATCAGCCCTGTAGACGCCCTCGGCCCGTGGGGAATTGGGGCTTCGTGTGTCCCGGCACGGAGGCCCAGCGGCACACGCAGGCAACGCTGCGTCTGCGTGCGCTACGAAACGCTGCCCAGAGGCACAGCACAGGCACCACGTCTGGAAAACGGACCCACCGTCGGTTTGCCACGACTCACGACGCTTTATTCGACTCCGATACACGAGTTGAGAAGAACGCGCCGGTGGCAATTTTGATGTCTAATCAGGAAACATAACGGGATTGCCGCTTCCGAGAGAGTGAGTGTGACTCGCAAATCCAATGCCGACATAGCTTCTCGGGACGTGCTGGAGTTTAGACATACGACGAGAGCTTTTCTATGGTATGCTCTTCTCTGTCATCAGATCCAACTTAGAAGGATGAATCTATGCCATCTAATCCGATGTAACAAAAACTGATGAGACGCAGCAATTATTTAGTAAATCTGTAACAAATCCTTGTCCTAATTGCAACAAAAAACCTTGTGCAATAAATTTATAGCCCAACTACAATAAAAATTCTCCGTGCTACAATATTTAAGAAGACTCATTGCAACAAATAAAAACACTCAATACAACAATTTTAAAAACTTGTTGCAACAAAACAAGATAAAGCTTGCAACAAACATAATGAAATAGGATGTCTCTGCACCTTCTCACATCAATACTTCACTACCTAACCTTTTTGTCGTCCGACGCACCTTGTCTCCTCTGGTCTCACTCAGTCTTATGAGATTCGACGAGCTCTGCCACCTCCTCTAGACTCGGTCCTACCAGATCCAATAAGCTCCACCGCCTCCTCAGGAGAGGACGATGATAGGGCAAAAGTAGACATTGAGCATGGTGGGAGTTCGCCAGTGATGAATGCTCGACCGGAGCTTTATTGGTCTGACGGATCGAGGGAGGGAGGGAAGGGGTGTGAGGCCACCGAGGAGAAAGCTGCTATAGGGATGAGGAATGGATGGTTGCCGCGTCGTGGCCTTGTGGATAAGATTAAGGCGTCCGATTATACATGCAGCCATTATACATCAAGAGTCAAGAGTAACATTATGCTTAGCGAAGGGCCTCGGTGGCTCATTACTAATATGTGACGTACAAGGGTAACATTTCACCACACTCAGTCAAGAGTCAAAGCACAAGCCAGTCATAGGGTAACATCAATGCCGATTAACAACACCAACCCAAAATGGCAAAACCAAACTTGGTGTCGTATCGCAGTGAATGAAATTCTAAACAGCGCAATACACACTACAATGCAGAAAACTACCACAAAGTGAAGCAAAATTTTGGACCTGCAACGATAGATTAATAGGCTCATAAAATAACAGTATAAGCATATTTAAAGCTCAAAATATGTCACTTGGATATCAAAACTCATGAAAGTGTGCAGCAACATATTGGTAATGAGCCACTGAGGCCCTTCGCTAAGCAATAGCAACAGAACTCCAATCACTTTAAACCCTGGACACAAATGCCTGCTACAGTACCCTCTAATTTAGATGATGCCAATCTTGTTGGCCACATCGAGCGCATCGTAGTCCGGTGTCAGCTTCACGTAAGCCTTCTTCTTCCCATCAGGCCTGCAAGACACAGAATTAATCACTTAGCTACACAACACAGCAAATCAAGCCGTGCAACGAAGAAACATGGAAGCAAAATGCTAACCTGATCAGGGTGTTGACTTTCTTTGCCTGAATGTCGTACATCTTCTTGACGGCAGCCTTTATCTTCTTCTTGTCTGCCTTGAGGTCAACAATGAAGACCAGAGTGTTGTTGTCTTCAATTTTCTTCATTGCAGATTCAGTGGTAAGGGGATACTTAAGAATTTGGTACTGATCAAGCTTGTTCCTTCCAGGCGTACTGATTCTTGGGTACTTTGGGTCCCTAGCCTTCTTCAGGGTCTTGGGGCGATGAAATGTCACAGAAGTGCGGATCTTCTTGGCTGACTTCTTGATTGCCCCAGACTTCACAGCCTTGGCAACCTTCAAGGCTTGGCTCTTGACATCGCCCTTCTTGGCAGGAGCAGCTGGTCACGATTGGATAAAATAATTGGCACATGCATCCTATACTTAGCCAGTAAACCATACTTGAAAAGCCAGATTGAAGTAGGTTCATGAATTCTCACGAGATGATTCACAACAGTATTGAGTCAAGTTTCCAGCACATTGTAAACAATAAAGTGTGTAGTATATTGATAACAATATGCAGAGCATAGTACAGGAGTTCCCTTCCATTTGCAAAAGAAATGTTAGCATCGCAATTTGCCTATTCTATACTTGTTTAAGAACAAACATAAATAGGCCAGCAAGCAGGAGTGTAGATCATTGCGTTAAATTCATAATACCGGGACCTTATTTAATTCAGGAGTGAGACCAATATATTACGACGCAAAGCAAATAAGAACTATTGAATGATCCCCAATCTAAAACAATTGACATGCGGGCATCAACCTTCTCAATCAAAAATAGGCGCAAGCAGAATCTTGCAATATTATATTTGTACCTTTAGGAGCCATTGGAGCTTCTCAGGACAGCCTCTTAAACTGTACGCAAAAAGAGAGCAGTGATCTCAGGTGGGCGGAGAAACAACAGATTGAGAAAAATGTCACGAGGAATTGAAATAAAGCAGGTGCTACAGTGTTAATCGAGAAAGCCTCAGAACTCAGCATAGAAGGCGCACGGTGCTATTAGCCGAGTAAATATAAAGATAAGCCATTTGACAACAGTTCCCACTACCATTTCAACAAATCCAGGAGAAACAGTAACAGCAACAACTAGAAACCTAGGCACTAATCCAATTTCTCGTGAACCCTTGGCGCAGATAAAATTCTTCATGACGAAATCATGTAATCACCATCCACCGAAGCTCATATACCCAACTGATTAAGAACCCATGCATCCAAGAGCCACCTTAAAGCTAATCAAGCATATACTTCAAAGTCCAAATCAACCATAATGAGCACATATAAAACATAAACATCTTCCCTATATATCTTTAGTGCTAAAGGATCAGGCTACTAATCTATAACAGGATGACCTAGAAAACCTTCAGATTAAAAAAAATCAGCTACTACCACGAGCTACGAATGGCGACATGAACAATACAAGAGATGGAGCAACACTCGCAAGTATTGAGCGGATCCGGCCTCGCTCACGGATGAAGACTCAAGAGGACGCACGAGCTCGACGCCGGCTACCCAGCGAAGAAATGCGCTCGAAGGGGAAGCGAGGGAACGCGGAGCATGAGCCCGACGGTGGAGGAGGGGCGAGAGATGGGAGGTGGCGGCGAGCAGCTTACCTTACCTCTCCCGGGCGGGCGCGGAGCGGAGCGAAGCGAAGACGGCTGGAACCCTAGTTGCCTCGCGGGCGGGATCTTATATAGTGGACGCGAGCGACTCCCCTGGGGCACGGGTGGAATGGGCCTCAAGGCACATCGCGACGCCGTGCCGGCCTAATAACTTATGTTGAATCACCGATATCTTACGGCCAAGCAAATTCGTGATCGGCTGGCCCGGCTGGATTTTTTTTGTGACCCGGCTGGTTTTGCCGGGTGAGTGTTAAGAGCCTTGAGCGTCCGACCGATCGACGATAACTCGTATCGGTTTCCGAACCGAACCGAACTCGTCTGTGGTCGCGAGTGTACATATGCGATACGAGGGCGTTGCCAGTTGCCACGCCTCACCACGTTAAGTAAGCAGTTCACCCACCGCGATGAACGGCAGCTGACGGTGGCGGACCGCGGGCACAGCAAGGGGTACAGGCGGCTCGTCAGAAGGAGCGAGCTGCAGGTGTCGCCGTGCGTTCACGACGACAGCATCGTCGTCAGGTGCACCCTGGTCGCCAGCGGGAAGCCAATGAGTTTACTTCCTCGGAGGAGCGCACCCGACGACGTCGTCGACGTCAAGAAGCCAGAGTCTGGCCCTTCTCCACCCGGCACCTCGGGCGCGGCTTCTGTCTGCTGGCCGAGTTCTCCAGGCACAAGGCGGCCCTCACGCTCGGGCAGTGCGTGCGCTCCCGGGAGTTTAGCGTCGGCAGGTGCAACTGGTTCATCAACATGTACCCGAACTGTTACATTATGATAACCCTTTTTATATATAGTAATTCTCGGATCGGATCAAAATTTATGAAATACGACATGAAAGTGCACTGTATCAAAAACGAAAAATATGAATCTCATAGAGATAACAAAAATAACAACATTGAAGCATCCTGTAGGACCGGTGCTGGCAATTAGATGATGGTGAATGATTCCCGAAATTTTTCCACTTTCGGTATTCAAATATTTACTCAATAACTATAATGGTCACTAGTGTAGATTACATCACTTAGACTTGGCACAACGAAGCAAAAACCCGAGCCAACACAAATCGGCAAACTTCAACTTGAGGCCAGTCTAACTGAAGGCAAATGATCGGTCTAACCACTTCCTAGTTCCCCATGTGAAAACCTCTTGAGGCAAAAACTCAAATCTCAAGAACTTTCACAAATCTCATCTAAATACTCCCAAATTTTGTATGAGAATTGCTCAAGCCATCAGGAAAATAAACCAATAAAAAATCATAAGGTTTTTGGACTCAAGTCTACTGAATTGAAGATAATCGAATCTAGGTCACAAAAACAACTAAATCCCTAAATCTCAAAGCTCATGAGAAAGTCATAAGGACTTTCATATCTATTCTCACATGTCCTACCAAGGTGAATCAAGCAGGGGATTAAGCTAGAATAATCAGCAACAAAAGATCACAGATCAAACTCAAGAACAACCAAAGTTAAGTAAGAACACAAATAAGAACATGATTGAGATAAAATTTTGATTGATTCACCACAGCACCACTCTTCTCCTCTCTCAAGTTTTCCCTCTTCAAATAGGGAAGGAGACAAAGATGGAAGAGAAACCCTAAACCTAGAATCCTTGATCTATCCACTTCCTCTCCTCCCCACTAAATAACCAGCATACACGCTCCTAATGGGTCTAACCCATTAAGAAAACCGAGGAAACCTGTCAACCCCAACTGACATGGGTTTTACACACTCATACACGCTTTTTAAAGTGTTTACAATACTCAACCCACTAACAACTTAGGGATTGATCTACTTGCAATTCCAATTCTTTTTGAACTAAACCGCTTCTCTCTCGCGCCTCCTCGCACCACGGTTTTCTTAAAGCCACCAACTCTGGTATTTGACCAACTAGTAAAATACCCCCGACAAAGCTTTTGGGCACTTTCCCTTGACTCTGTCATTGCCTTCACCTCAAAGCATCTCCGTACACTTTAACACGTTGCCCGTAGTGCCATATGACTAGCCATCATATCGTCACACATTCGGTCTCCTCTAAATCGTCTCTATATGCATCGATCTCATCACGTGGTGCACCATGTGCATCAACTCGCCCCGTCGTGATCTTTGTATTATCTATGCTCCCGTTTGAATCACTTTGCCTCCCGTTTGACCACTCTGAGCCTCAGCTCCCCTGTCTAGTCCCGGTCTATTGCCGCCAACCGCTACGTCCTCCAACCCACATGCACAACCAAAGATCAAGCAACCATTACGAACTCAAGTTCCATACACTTGGCTTATGTTAGTCAAACCAATGCACCATGTAGTGAAATACAACCATGATCCAAGACCTAAGATCAATCCACCCAAATTTGCCCAATTTCTCATAATTCCAAAACCCTGCCGGTTTGACTGACACCACCATTCCTGTCAAACCACACTGATTTGATCGCCATGGTGTGGCCATTCAGACCACCACCATCTCCTGGCTAAGTACTCAACTAGACACTTTCTGGAAATTTCGGGAAAACTCTATCAAATTTTGCCTCACAACTCTGTTTTTAATGAAACCTAGTGCAAAATCATCACTAAACTATCCTCTACATTAGTTTAATCTAGGAACACCAAAATTCCACAAAACAATTATAGGCCAGTCTGACCGCTCTTGCTAAGACAATCAAACTGCCACATGCCTAGCAATCTGACTGGCTCCCTAAATCAATCAGACCACCCTTGTCCAGTGGTCTAACTGGCCCTCCAAATCAGTCAGACCACCCACTGCTAGAAATACAAAAAATGGGTGATCTTTTGTACAACCTAAATTTAACTCAACAAATCAACTAATCGTTCATCACAATTGACAAGTGATATCTCATATGGTCTCTCATAACAACGATAAGAGAGAAAAGATTTAGTGAAGCCGACCACAAATTCCTCAAGTGCAACCTCAAAAGAGTAGAAGAGATTATCGCTCTCTCACAACCATCTCAAATCTTTTAGGACCCTTGAATCCTTGCTCTATAAGAATCTAGTGCTAAAGAATAACCTGGCATCTAATCCTTTCATGCACATATACCTTTGGATGAGTGAATTCTTTGCTTTATTATTTGGTTGTTGGGTTCTCTATGACCACCCCTATAGCTTTATATAGTCCCCTAGCCTTCCTCTAAAGTGGAATATGAATTCTAATCCTATTAGGATACATCTAGGACTACTTATAGCACATCTTTCTAAATCCTAAAATACTAGTATATGAGTCATTGTACTCAACAATCTCCACATTGACTTTTATCCGTTGAAGTCACTATGCTCGTCCACAAACTCGCTCTAAGTCAGCTTCGTATTTTTTGTTTTTTCTCCCACCTTTAGGAGTGCCCCACCACAAAACTCATGCACATCACCGCAATGTGTGTGTCATTGTCTGGACTAGCTTGCGTAGACCCTTCACTTGAGAGCTCTTTTATTGTGTAGTTTGATTAAGGAGGTGTTACTTCATCTTTCCATGCCATAGGATTGTACTGCCTCTAAGCTCCACCCACTCGCCAGTACCACGTGGTTGGTCCCACCACATCTCTCTTCTTCCAACAGCTCACACCTTCACCTTTATGTCTACTAGATGTTGCAATCATCTTTGCAGCTCCACACATAACTGTAGATGAGATCTGAGTGCTTACCGTTGACCACATGGTTTTCTTCTCCTACCAAGGATTTTGATCAGACCTCCCATTGGTTGCCCTTCTTTTAGGTGCACCTATCAATCGATATCCTCGTTTGCTCTAGATACCATATACAATTATTCCAAATCCTCCCATAATTTCTTTCAACGAATTCTCCTTGATCACCGAGTACTTTAGCTTATCGGAGAGACATGGATGAATTGTATTGATAGCCTTCCGCTTTATCACCTTCCAATCTTCATCAGACATCTTTTCTGGTTTGTTAACTTCAAGAGCATCGATTAGCTCCTACTGGACAAGGACGTACTTCACCACATATTGCCACACACTGAAGTTTCCTCCGTCGTTAAATTTCTCTAGTTGATTCCACATCGTTGATAAATATCTTGATTTTGTGCCACCTGACACTTTATTGACCTTCTCATAAATCAGATTAATCTGACCCTGGCTCTGATACTACTTGTTACACGCTGATACTCCTTATGCAAGCAACCCTTAGATCAGATCAAATTTTGTGAGATACAACACGAGAGTGTCGGTATCAAGAATGAAGAAGATGAATCTCATAGAGAGAACCAAAATAACGATATTGAAGTAATCACAATGAGAGAGAAAAGATTTGACGAAGCCAGTCATAAATTCCTTAAGCACAACATCAAAATAGTAGAAGGGATTATTGCTTTCTTACAACCCTCTCGAATCTTTTAGGACTATCAGATTCTTACCCTATACAAGAATCTAGTGCTAAAGAATAATTATAATATCCCGAATTAAGAAAAAAGAGAGAGAAGGGAGAAGTTTGAGCCAGCTATAGAGGGGAGGCAGGGCTGCTGCCCTAGCCAAGCCGTCGCCTCGCTAGCACTGCCGCCACCTAGCCATTGCCGCCTTCTCCACCATGCCGCTCCACCCGCCCCACCCCCTACTGCTATGCTTGGTGCTTGCTCCCCACCTCCTCCTACCGCTCCGCCTGCCCACCTCCTTCGATGCTTCGCACGTGCCTGCTCTACCCCCTCACTCCCTTCTCCGCCAGCGCGCTCTCGGCCCCCACTCCCTCCTCCACCAGCCACCTTCTTGGCTCCTCCACCATCGTCACCCACCAGATCCGCCGCCGGTCGCCCTAGCCCCCCTCCACCTTCGAGCTGGGCTCCCGCACCACTGGGCCTAATGGGCAGTGCTGTGCTCACCCGTGCTTAGGCCATGCTCACCTGATGTCGCAACCTAAGCATGGCATGACACATCACGTTGGGCCGAGCCAGCACAACCCATTTAGTCTTGGACCATGTTGTGTCTGGCCGGGTTAACAATACCTTGCTTTGGACCATTATGTTTAGACCAACACGTTTAGTCACCTCTATGTGTGTGTGAGAGAGAGAGGAAACAATATATACGTGCGGTCCTGCAGTATATGGAATCTGTGTTGAGCTACGATTTTCTTGTGCAGCATGATTGATGTTATCCGTTGTAAATTTGTCACATTGTTAAGGATTTTCTGATGCGGTTAATAAGCCTTTCTTCGCGGTTCTCTGTTGAATATATTTCAGTTTTCCAGGATATACTTCATTGTATTTGTGTGTGTGACACTCTTGACCAGTTTGATTTGTTTTTTTAAGAAAGATCATTTGATTTATATTAATAATAAAAATAGAAAGTATCCACTTTTTACATTGAAGATCCTTAATCGGTAAACAACATATTATCATCAAATCCTTAAATTAATGAATATGGTAATTTCTTTATCTTCCTCATCGCAAACTTTTGATCCTCGTGACTGTGATGTGATTGTGGATGATCACGACAACACGGAGTAGATTGTCAAATGTCAATGATTTTTCATAGGTGTGGGTTTGATTTGAATTCTAAAGTACAATTACGATGATAAGGCTGCATAGAAAATACAAAGTCAAAGAGTACTTCATGGAACTTCTGAATACGCAATGATATGCAGCATGAGGTACCTACATGGTATTACCATCAAGAGCACCATACCTGGCAAGGAAGCTAGAATAATATATGCTAATCTAGGCATGGCAATGGCACCCTAAGCGTATGCGGTATGCCCAATTGAAAAGGCTCATTGGATTGGTCGCCGTCCTATGGATGGATGGTGGTATGTGATACCATAGCATGAGCATCACGCTAGGTTTACATAGCTTCAAGATTGTAGAAGTCAACCAAGACTGAAGCATGTCCAGGTATGATCATGCCCTGTTATGAGCCAATGCTTCAGCCATTGAATTTTGCTTTTATGCTTTCATTTCGATAAGAGTAGTACAAATTTTAAAATATATGAAGGGGTAAGTAATATTCATCTACTATTTATCATACTTGAAAAACATAAAAACACCTCATGTTTTGTTTCGCCTTCATGTTTGTTTGGCTTGCCGTTCTTTGGTTATGATTACGATGGTTGATATTGGTTTCTCTGGGAATTGGGTATGTTTATAAACACAGCATGACCTGTTGCAAAGCTTGGAGCATTTTGGACTGGGAATTTCTCAGTGAGATCAATATCAGCAAATCCCTTTCAAATGTTTCGTGGAAATCATCGTAGATTTCCCTGTTCCTCAACAGTCATCATCCCTCCCACGCAATAATCAATGATTAGAGTAATCCTCATACGATTAAGCATTAGTATTTTTTTCTGACAGGGACCGACGGTTAGTGCAAAGAAAATCAGCCTTCGTGCTTATGATTTTTAGTTTATATTATAATAACTAGTTTTTAAATGATATATCTTTTCAAGATGGAGTTTAAAAGTCGATTATAATAGATATTGTACCGACTTTAGCTATACCGATCAAAATTACACGTAACTGTCTCTCTGTACTCTTTCTTATGAATAACCAGAATTCAAAAGTCATAAACCATGGCCCAAAAGAAACAACGTATACATATAATACTAACAACTAGTGATAAATTTTGGGTATCCACACACGTGCGAATCCAACAGCAGCAAACACACCACACCAGTGTAATAATGAGACCCCCCACACACACGAAAAAATTTACTGTATAACGGTGACATAAGTGAGTTTGTGTAACGAGCCAATTAGAGTGCGGAACGTGGTAAGAAAACATTGTAGTACTACTGTAGCATGTTTTAAAAAACTTTTACTGAAATTTAAAAATAAATTTTCTATACAAGCTACAGTACTACATTATTTACATGCCACGTATCATCATCCAATTGACTCGTGGCACAATTCAGGCTGTGTCATCGTGACACGGTAAAATTTCTTCACATGAAAAAATTTACTGTATAACGGCGACATAAGTGAGTTTGTGTAATGAGCCAATTAGAATGTGAAACGTGGCAAGAGAACATTGTAGCACTACTATAGCGCGTATTAAAAAACTTTTACTGAAATTTGTAAATAATTTTTCTGTACGAGCTACAGTACTACAATATTTACATGTCATATATCATCACCCAATTGACTCGAAACACAATTCAATCAGTGCCACCGTGAGACGGTAAAATTTCTCCACACACTCTCCCCGATGGCCTGTTTGTTTCAGCTGTAGATTCTGAGAAGTAGCTGGTGAGTATCCAGCTAGTCAGAATCTGGAGAAGCTGGATAACCCAGCTTCTGGCTACTAGTTTATTTTCTGGATTCTGTAGCTTCTGGCTACTTAGAATCTGGATGAAAATCTGGATTGTTTGGAGAGCTGTAGATTTTGGGAGTAGCTGCAGCTGCCAGAAGCTGAAACAAACAGGCCCACCCCTTGACCCGTCACTGCCGCCCCTTGACACGTGCCGCACCAACCGAACCCGACCGCCATGGACCACGACCTCAAGGCGCGCCTCCTCGTCCCGTCCCGCGCCGCGTCGGCGGTGGCGAACGGGCCCCCCCTAGGCGGAGGAGGAGGGTGCGGCGTGGCCATCGACGTCCACGGCCTGAAGAGGCGCGGCGGCGGGCGGCGCTCGTGGGTGCGCGTGGACGCGGCGACGGGCGCGTCCGAGGCGGTGGAGGTCGCCAAGCCGGCGCTCATGCGGCGGCTCGACCTGCCTGCGCGCGACCTCCGCCTCCTCGACCCGCTCTTCGTCTACCCCTCGGCCATCCTTGGCCGCGAGTGCGCCATCGTCTGCAACCTCGAGCGGTTACGGTGCATCATCACCGCCGACGAGGCGCTCGTCCTGCGTGACCCCAATGCCGCCGGTGGGGCCGCGGCGGAGGAGGCCGTGCGGAGGTACGTCGGCGAGCTGCAGCGCCGCCTCGTGGACCGCGCCGACGACCTGCCGTTCGAGTTCATCGCCCTGGAGGTCGCGCTCGAAGCCGCCTGCTCCTTCCTCGACTCGCAGGTACCACATCGTACTATCTCGTCTTTTAAGTTATATTCTTCTTGTCTCAAGTCTCAACCAATGCTATTAGTCGTCCTACTGTTGCGGTGTATTTACAATTTTACTTTGCACGGTGAACTCGATTGGTTTCAGTCTTTCAGACCTTTCAGAGTATCTGACGAGTGATGACTGTTTTCCCTCAATTGTTACTTTGTTGATTCTTGCATTGGGCAAGCATTTGATTTGAGGTAAAAAAAAGCACGGCATTACAAAGTCTTACATTTCCTTTGTTTGATCAGTACTCTCAGGCTAGTCATGTCCTATCTTGTACTAACCATCCACAATATATGACGGAAAGAATCGAAGAATAGATTTCTTTTTAGCTTTGTACTAGTTGGTAATGGTGAATTAAGCTTTGGGTTAGATCATCCACTGTCCAGAAAGTTCAGCATGCCAATTATCAATGATCAAGTGAGGTTATATATCACTTTCAGCAAAATGGTAATGTCTTGCCCGTATCACCACCAAATATCAACGAAAATGAAGCCATGCATCAGTGCATCACTGATTTGGTAATCACTTGGCAAATCCTGTAACAAACGATTTAATGTCTGCACTTTCAATTTGTTTTTTATGGATAATGATTTGGTATCTAATTGGAGAATCGAAAATGTTTGCGAATTTGGTCAGGCTGTTGAATTAGAGGTGGAAGCTTATCCATTACTAGATGAGTTGACAGCAAAAATCAGTACCCTTAACTTGGAACGTGCCCGGCGCCTAAAGAGCAAACTGGTTGCATTGATTAGGAGGGTCCAAAAGGTGAGTGGACTGTTGTCATTGTACTTTTGTTTACTGCATTCATTACAGAGTTTTTGCAATAATCGATCCGTGTTTCCACGATTAAGGTCAGGGACGAGATAGATCAGCTGATGGACGACGATGGTGATATGGCTGAAATGTACCTCACAGAGAAGAAGAGGAGGATGGAATCATCTTTGTTAGATGAGCAGGCTCTTCAGGGAATTGGCAGTAATGTGTTTGGTCCATCTCTCTCTGCCCCAGTTTCGTCACCCCCAGCATCTCGAAGGCTTGAGAAGGAATTAAGTTTTGCCAGAAGTAGGCATGACAGCTTCAAGAGCTCAGGCAGCAGTCAGACTCAGTACAGCATAGAAGAACTGGAAATGTTGTTGGAGGCTTACTTTGTGGTCATTGACTACACTCTCAGCAAATTAACTTCGGTATAAAGCCTGCATTGTAATTATGTTAGCCTCTTTTCTTTTTTCCTTTTAAGAACTACATCAGCTGACAACTTTGCTATTTGTATTCATTTTTCCAGCTGAAAGAATATATTGATGATACAGAGGATCTCATCAACATCCAGCTGGTATAGTCCCTAATTTCTTCCTCCATAATAAATTAAACTTGACCGTTACTTAGATTTCAGATAACAAGTCAAGCTCAGAACATAATTAGCTTGTTGCTCACCCAAAGCTGCAAATTTTATTTCTTCTGTTTTTGCACTAAAGCAAGCAAATAATATGCCTCTTACCTTGTGTTATCAATGAGATTGATACACAGCTTCTCTGTGGCACATTTCTGTACAGTCAATACTATGTCCATCCACTTTCACATACCTTTTAGCTTCTTTTTTAAACTCCACATACCTTTTAGTTATTACAACACACAATCAGGATTGTATGACAACACATAAATAATTGTTTCTCTCAAATGGAAGGTTAACTTAAAAATGTTAAATAGCGTTAGTAAGCAAGGTTGAATGCTTGTATTTTAGAGGACAACATGATAATATAGGTAAAATAGCTATGTAAATTTAAGAAACGTGTCACATAGTTCATTTAGCTGAAGTAGTTGTAACATGTTTACTCACATGAGGTTCATGCTGGGATAGATGAGGAAGTAAATTGACTGTAAGTAGTCTCTTATGTCAGAAGCTTACAACAGGCTGTTGGAGCAAATGGTTAACTAACTGAGGCCTTCAACTAAAAAACCTTCCATGTTGCTTTATTTATTTGCCGTATATTGCAGGTATTTGTATAGCCATTTTTTTTCTTTTGGCCACCCTTTTCTTTAGATTTTTTTTGAAACAACCAACTTTTTATTAATACTACAAAATAAATAGTCAAAAAATTTACAAAAATAATACTCTATTGCCAAATGAATTAGCGACAGGTTGAGAAGGCGCCTTCTGCTGCCATTTCAAATGGGGACAAGGTTATGTCGCCAACTCATTTGGCAACAAAGACCTATCAGCCAATTGAACGATGTTGGCCAACTAAATCAACGGCAAGGCTCCTGTCGGCCAATTGACCAGTTGCCAAATGAATTGGCAATAGGCTAATATTGAAAGTTTTGTCACCAATTCAATTGGCGACATGCCCTATTGCCAAGTGAATTGGCAACAGGAGCTGCCACATTAGCCTGTCGCCAATTCACATAAACCTGTCGCTAAATGATCTAGTGACATGTGATTATTTCTGTAAATTCTTTTTTGACTATTTATTTTTGTAATAATAATAATAAATGTATTATTTTTAAAAAATTCCTTTTCTTTATGAAGTAGGACAAACAATAGCCATTTAATATACAATGTAGACAAACCTAGTGGATATAGTCACTGTTAGAAATAATCTTGACTTCGAATTCGAGACGTAGTAGAGTCCATCTCCGTGTATAACTCAAGTTGAAGTTATACCCAACTTGAAGTCCGAATATGTATACTAGTAGAAGAGTATTAGCCTATATATTGAGAAGACTTGTAACCAGTTAAAAAGGGGAAGTAAGTAAGAGAAATTCAGAAATTCTCCTGTGTTCTCTCAGTTTACTTGCGATGTGTGCGTTTTCTCCTGGAACAAAATTAACAAGTAGTATCAGAGCCTAGGTGAGAACCGAGTCGTTGAAAAAACCGTCTCGGCGATTATGTTTCGCGCTTGTCTCGCGCGGCGCATATCGGGGCACACAGATACGAAAAGCATCGACAAGACACAGGACAGTTCATGCGTGCTTCTTTGTGCAAGACGTCAGGAGGGTCACGTGACGCACGCAATCATACACGTCGTGCAACACACAACGGCATCCATCGGCACCTGCGCCAAGGGAAAAGAAAAACTTCTGCAGGAAAACTCAGCAGAGAAAAGTGAATCCAAGATTGTATTGTTTTTTTCAATCTCCAAGTCAAAGCAGCAGGTAGGAAAGAGAAATTTTTTGGGAGCCAGCGCCCAGAGAACAAAAGTTAACAAGTGCTCAGCAAACTGTCGACTGCTACTTCGATCTGCTCTGGATTTTTTCTTTGCGCGTGAGAAAGCAGCCACGTAGAAACCGAATCGAACCGGTGACTGTATCCGAGGCGAACTCAAGCTCCCAGCACTGGAAAAAAAGTAGACGTGACTGCTATATTGCATCGTTGGTCCAAGCGATAGAAGCTCCGTTTTTGTTACCGAGATTAAAGCACAGAAAAATCCTCGGTGTCCTTCTCCGAGCCGGACGTAGCTAGACGTAGCAATAAAAGAAAGCCACGCGGAGAGCTCGGTCCAAGCGGCTTCAGGTTCTTTTCTTCCGTCAGTGAGAAGAAAAATCTAGGACAGCAACAGATGTAGGTTGCACCTGGAAGATTCGAAGGAAAAGAAAAAAGCGTTTCTTCGGTCCTTCGGTCTCTGTGAGAAACACAGAGCGGATCCAAGATAGCAAGAAAAGTCACCAAGAGAAAAAGAAAAAAACAGCACACATTTTTTCTCTCCGTTCCCTCGGTCCAAGAGCCATTTCAAAGTAGCCCGAGTTCTTGATCCGTGCTCAAGATCATATCGCGTTCTCCGGGAAGTGGTGTCACCGGTGACGAAGCATCATCCAGTACGATGGCGAAGGAGAGTTCCGCTGTCTCGCTGCATTATCCAATGCTCAAGACGAGCAATTATGCAGTATGGGCAATCAAGATGAAGGTGTATATGAAGACTCAAAGAGTATAGGACGCAATCGAGAACGGCAACGTCGATGTGCGCAAGGATCAGATGGCATTGGCGGCCATCTATCAGGGTATCCCAAAGGAGACGCTTTTCCTACTGGTCGAAAAGGAGACGGCCAAAGCCACGTGAGAGGTGTTGAAGACGATGCATCTTGGCGTAGATTGTGTGAAGGAAGCAAAGGTATAAACTCTCAAGACCAAGTTCGAGGTGCTGTGTATGAAGAAAACGGAGTCAATCAATGACTTCGCCGTCTGGTTGACGATCATCGTCAACAAGATACGAGCCCTTGGCGAGAAGATGGAAGAGTTGTATGTAGTGAATAAATTTCTTCATGCTGTTCCCTCACAGTTTCTCCCAATTTCTTCGGTCATAGAGCAATTTAGAGACCTAAAGACAATGACCATGGAGGAGGTCATCGGTTGTCTTAAGGTGTATGAGGAACGCATCTGCGACAATAATAACAACAGCGACGGACAGGTCTTGTTGACCCGTGTTGAGTGAGAGATCTGGTCATCGAAGCATGAAGGCAAGAACACTTCCAATGGTGGTGGCCAAGGCCGTCAGAATCGAAAGTTTGATAAGGCAAAAGTGAGGTGTTATAATTGTAATGATTATAGGCAATTTGCTTCAGAATACCACAAGCCGAGGGTGAAGAAAGCGTTTCTTGCTGAAGCGATCAGCGATGATGAATCAACAGTACTCTGATGAAGAGTTGAGTCAAGGACGTTGATAAGATGTGTCACCGTTCAAACTCAAGTAAGGTAAAAAGAAATAAGAACATTGATGAGATGTGTCACCGTTCTGTATTAAGTATGAGTTTAGTAAGTCGTAGTTGTGACCGACTGCCTCAATATTTTAGAATCTTTGCATCCGATTGAACCCGTACCAGTTGAGTTGAGTTTCTACATGTAACATGCATGTAGAACGCTTCATGTGGAGGCGTGGCTGGTAGTTCATAATGCATTGAGACTAAAACTAGAGTATGTCAAGTCAAGATTAAGGAGGAGATTGTTAGAAATAATCTTGATTTCGAGTCCAAGGCGTAGTAGAGTCCGTCTCCGTGTGTAACTCAAGTTGAAGTTGTGTCCAACTTGAAGTTCGAATACGTATAATAGTAGAATAGTATTATCCTATATATTAAGAAGACTTGTAACCAGTTAAAAAGGGGGAGCAAGTAAGAAAATAGAGAAATTCAAAAATTTTCCTGTATTCTCTCAGTTTATTTGCGATGTGTGCGTTTTCTCTTGGAACAAAGTTAACAGTCACTAATACTCTAGCATGATGAGATGCTAATTTTAGTTGCACAATCCAATTCTGATGCAGTGGATTTACCTTTGCACAAAACATTTTTTGTCTAATGAAGGGGAGAAAGGGAAAGAGTAAAGTGAATGGCCTACCTTTGCTGAACATCATAACAGATGTGGAACCCAGCAATAACTTTCTATGTTAACATGCTGATCTATGTCTATCATGTTACAGTAGCTGGTGTTGGCCAACATATTACAGGCATCATGCCTGTCATATTTTTTTTTGTAAAGGTTAGATGTGTTAATGGTTTTATATTATCTCGGATACCAGTAATGTCGAATTGTTGTTAGTTTCAGTAAGCGAGAAAAATGAATGTTCTCTCGGCCTGTTTCATTACTCTCTGTTTCCCAATCTGGACCAAAAAAAAAATGCTTTCACGATCATTGCGGATGCTTTTCTTGCAGGATAATGTCCGGAACCAACTGATCCAATACGAGCTGCTGCTGTCCACTGCTACATTTGTGGTGGCCATCTTCGGAGTCGTCTCGGGAATTTTCGGCATGAACTTTGAGGGGGTCACCTTGTTTAAGGTGCCACATGCCTTTGAGTGGACGCTTGTCATAACAGGTGTATGCGGCGTAGTCATATTCTGCTGCTTCATCTGGTACTTCAAGAAGAGAAGGTTTTTCCCCTTGTAAATGGATTTCACTGCTCAGCTGTTTCCTTTCCCCCCCTTGTTACAGCCGTCTATTGCAATGTGCAGAAAGCAGCAGTGGAAATTGGTATTTTTTTTCAGCTTTGCTAGAGCATACATTTTCTTTCCTACTGTTTCAGTAGAGAGATCTGGATTATGTCGTGATGGAGCTGCATTAGCTTCACGTCTGGACCGTCTCGTACACACCTTTGTTGTTGTTTAGGCATGTGACACACTGACACTGTTCCCCCTAACGCAGGAAAAAGGGTGGTACGTGCCAGTCTTGTTCTCTCAAGAAAGTAGCCGTATGATTCGGCCTCCAAGCTGCTACACGATGAGCATCGCCTTGTGTTTTTCTCAGTGAGTCAGTGGTACTCAACTCGCCTTGTCTTCACGTCGGAGATGGCAACGCCGACCGATGCCACGCGTAGCAGTGCTGGAATGGCAGTACTGCTACTGCTAGTAGCACATGCGTATCCAGCATTCCAGCAAGAATGAAATGGCCTGAACCAATGTATGCCACATTTTCATGGATGCATCTGATCTGGGACCTGCATGCATGCAGTGGCAGCAGCGATTGCTGTCTCTCTCTCTCTCTCTCTCTCTCTCTCTCTGTGTGTGTGTGTGTGTGTGTGTGTGTGTGTGTGTGATTGCTGCGATCCAAACCTCTGCTGTGAAACAAACGTGCCTTTTATTCGGTCCCATGGAATCGCTTTTCTTTCGTGCGAAAATTGCAATGTATATTCGGCCGAGGCCAACAACAGAGCCCACAAGCGGACAGGCTGTGTTCATGCATGGGCCCTCTGTACGGTGCTGCCGCTGGTGGTCTCGTTGTGGGCCGGTGCATCAAGCTCTCCAGACCCTCAGCTCCCGTCTGAACAAGCGGGGAGTTGTGGTTGGTGCACGGACACCGGGTGCGCCCACCGTTCCAGGCTGGTCTGTCCGGTTCGACCTACAGGTAAAGGTGTCCGGTGGCTGTTTGGCCCGTAATCCAGACAACGCAGGCGGGTTCAGGCTCGAGGGCACGCGCGTGTTGGGAACGCGTGGGTTCCAAATGAATTCTACAGGATTTTTTTTTTGTGAAAAACACTGCAATAATTGGTTTTTGCTGTAAAACTCCTGCATTCTAAATGGGTCCTGATCTAATACCTGGTGAACAGTCTCTTAGTGTGTGTGTGTGTGTGTGTGTTCATAGAATTCTGCATTATGTATAATACCCGGTGATGATTGTGGGAGCAAGTAGTGCATAAATCTTGAAGCAGTGCACATGGCAGTGGAATAGCCGGTGGTTTCCAGATATAACCATTACGGTGCTTTCAAATTTGTGCTTCGCTTTGGAGAGAAGTACGTCTCGAATCACGAAGATATTAACTTCAATACACCCTCTAAAGAATAGATGGTTTCTTTTCGGTTGCTACTTATAATTTTTGATCCTAATGTGATCGTTTGTGTGATAAATCGAATACCGATAAACTGATAAGCTGTTTAAAAAGAGATATCCCGATAAGCCGCTTTAAAACAACGACGAAAAAATCATTCTATTTATTTGTTTGAGAGAAACCATAAATCATAAGTTGAAAATAATTTACCTAAACTATGGACCAATCTTACTGAGAACAAAAAGGTTTGGCAAGATGTGGTAGTAAACCAAACATGTCCATAAACACCACAAATCTGTGCCAACAACACTCCAACCAAATAATATAATAGTGAACAATCCTGATTTTATGTCAGACCCGGATTTTTCAATCCGAATCTACTGTGTTTTACTGCACTAATCCCTGGATCAGTAGTTAGTGCACACGGGTACATAGCTGGATCATGTCATACATCGCATAGTAATATTACAGAAGTTGAAATACACCACATCGGGTGACAGTTTACAAAAGGCCGCTTTGCCAAATATCATCATTACAGTCATACAGCGGAAACAGTAGCAAAAGTAAGCCCAAATCCACAGGCAAGCGACTGGAAGGGTAATGTGTGCAATATATATTACCGGGATTCCGGAATATACGTGCACACAAAGCCATCTGGTCTACTTGTCCATGGCTAGCAAAACAAAGCCTACGTCCTAGTCTCCTTCGTTGGATCTTCCTTCAGTGGCAGGGGTGTCTTCGTAAGCATAGTGATCCTGCGATCCTGTTTCTGTATTGTGTCGCAAAAGCGAGCATGAGCACTCCGACCCCGTGCTCCGCGAGTCAACACACAGTATGCAATAGATAGTATGCAAGTCTTAACAAGGGAAGGTTCAGGTTATTTTGTTTTGCCAAAACTGCATTGAAATATTATACTAAAAATCCTATGACCTGGCAGATTTTAAATGACTTAGTATGATGCCTAGAGCTAAATTTAATATTGACACAAATTCCATCCACCGTTACATGGAATCTGCACCATATAACATTCTTCAGTGTTATAGCCACTTACCGTACCACTGGGACGACACCCAGGAAAACTCAAATTAGGGCGATCCTTTGCCCTACCAGTTCCCATTCCCATTTTCAAACATTTTGAAACAGAACTATATCTAGTTAAGCTCCCATGTCCGCCCTTGACCGTGGGCACGGCTATTCGAATAGTTTTGACTCTGCAGAGTTTGTACACTTTCACCACAAGAGACAATCAACTCGTTGCCCCACACGATTCCTTAGACGTGTGGTTGAGCCGACCATCACAGTGACTTTTCAAAGTATCTAGTCCTTTCTCTCATCCCACTATATGGGCTTCTCCCATTTGCGATGGGTCCCATCTAATTGCACGGGATGTTTCTCACTGCTACTAGCGTACGGGCTCCCCTCCCCTCTGCGCTAGTACGACTGAGAAACTTCACCCTACCTGGTGTCCCTTCAGGCCCCCTTGCCATAGCATAACCCCATCAATCCACTACCAGTGAGATGAGTCCGGTATTTCGATAAGTCTACTTAGCCAAGTTGTACTTTACAGACTTGTGGTTGTACGGTTTTACACGGATTGACATGACAAGATTCAGTCCTTAGTGGTATCTGGGCGGTTCTACCACAAACCACACTCTCGTGCACACCTGCACCACACCCCCGAACCATCCGCCCAGATAATTAAGCAATTCGAGGTTTTTGGGAATATAAAATAACTATATCCAACATACACCAGTCATTACCACCATGACTACCCAAATAATTTTTCTCAGGATTAAAAGTGATGCTTGGGCGCTCTCGCGCCCATGATTATCTAAGCAGTACTAAGCATGGCATATATTTAGGGACTTATTTTCGAAAAGTTACTATTAAAATTTTTCTATGGCGACAAGGTTCACACATTCAAATATTCCAAAGAAGGTGTAATATTAATCAAGCAACAATGGGCATATAACTAAGATCTTAAGTTAAACATGGATTTGCATATAAAATAACAGCATACAATTTGATAATTTAAACAAAAATAATTTGCAGAAAATGTAGGTTCAACATGATCAAAGTATTGACTCGCCTTGGTCACAGGGGGTGTTTTCTGGATCGTCTGAAGCTTCTAGTGCTGTGGCCTCTGCCTCCTCCTCTTGAGCCTCGTAAGCTATTTTTAACGTGCGCGAAAATTTGGATAAAAAGGAAAAAGACAATCAACAAACCAGCAAACATTTACCAAAAGACCTAAATAACTTCAATACCAAATTCTAGTTTCATTTGTTTTGGTGCTATAGTAATCTCATTTTGAATAGCTAAGTTTGATCATACTCATTTTAATATGCTGCATTTGTAATTAGATTTGGATGTCATGACCTATATTATTGATAATATCTTACAGCCTATCTTGTTAATGTTTGATTTCTATACCCTTCAATTTATGGGGCATTATTTCATGTGACATTCTCCTCTAGTCACACTATTACTAAATCCTCTCTTTTGACAAGAAGCTAGAGCAACTATTCATGCCACATCTATATCTAAGTGCTACCTTCTAACATTTGATATATATATCCATATTCAAGAGTCCCTAAATACCCTTAGTGGCAATCTATAAAGATTAATACACAAGGTCTAAATACAAGATCTTTACTATTTCATGTGCCATTTTAAATTATGTGTAAACATCCATTCTAGTTATTTGCTAAAGATTTGAACAGAGACATTTATTATATATGCTCATATGTGCACACATGGATAGGTGTATATCTATAATTATCCATGACATTTTATGACTCATGTTTTCTATCCATCTCTGCCACTGAACTATCATACATCCTCACGGTTGGCTGGGTCACTGGCGCACAGTAAAAAGGGCAAAAATAATTTCCCAAAAAAATAACCCACCCGGCGCGGCGGAGAAGGGATCGAACGCGCGCGGCCTGGGTGCGATTTTTAGCACGGACGCTGCTAGCCAGGAGAACTTCTCAAGTGTTGCTTACTTATACAGGGGGCTATTACCTCTTAAGGTGTGCAGTAGTAGAGGCCGGGGCAGAAGAGTTCGGGACTGAGGATGGGCGGCGGTGCGGTCGTCGGCGTGGAGGGGCCGGGGAGGCTCGGGTGGCGGGCGAAATGGAGTCCTTGCGTCCTCGTGAAGATGATGGAGTTGGCGGCGACGGTCGGGAGTCACCGGAGTAGGGCCGGCGGCGTGCAGTGGCGGCGGCCCAGGGAAGAGGTCGACGCCGGCGTCGTGCAGGCCGGGAGGGGCTCGGCCGAGGGTAGGATCAACTTCGGTGGAATCCTAGGAAGGTGTGGGAGGGAGCAATTGGACGGAGGTGGCGGGATACGGCGGCGCGCCCGCTCGCCGGAGTTTGGGAAGAATGGGGGTGCGGCGGCGATTTGGGAGGTGAAATTCCAATTCCTCTCTCCGGAAGGAAGTAGGTAAGGGGAAAAGTCCGCAGAAGCTCTCGGTGGCCCTTATAGCCGCACGAGGAGGGCTGCCCTCGGAGCTTGCCCGCGCGGTTGCATTGGAGGGCGCCGAGATCGATGGTGGCAGGGCAGGGAAATCTTCGCGGGGAGGATTTGGCATGATGGCAAGGGCGACGCGCGCGCTGAAGCAGGAGGTTGAGCCGCGAGCAAGAGGGGATGGCTCGGCAGAACGGGGAAGAAAAAGAGAATGGTGGCAGAGCGAGAAGAAAAAGAGAGCGGGCAGGGTCATGGCGCGGCAGGACCAATGGGCGGAGGCAACGTCGCCATCGTTTCCGAGGTGAGGCGGAGGAAAGGAGGTGCGGAGGAAGGGGCGACGTGGAAGCTGCTCTGCCGCGCAATGTAAAGAGAAGGGAGGAAGAAGAGAAACAGCACTGGGCGCTCGTTCGGGCAGAAAGAGTGGGGAGGCGGCCGTGCTGAGGAGAATGGGGGAGCGGGAGTTGGGCTGGGCGCTGGCCCGGTCTGGATCCCCCCTTCTCTATTTTTTTTATTTTTTTATTTTTACTACTATTATCAACACTTGTACATGGATGTATACACATATACTTAGGGATGTATTTGGTGGTAAATATACATTCTTTTTATTCCCTCTTTCCTGGTTTATTTGTTGGGTACATTTATGAATATATATATACATACATGTACATATATATGTTCATAAATGTTGACCTTCCTAATTGCTTGCTCCTTGCTATTCCTACCCTTATCTTTGTAGATGACATTTTATGCTTAATTAAAATTCTCTCCTTATATTTTATGGATCATCTTTTCAGATTCTTAATTTAGATTTTTAAATCTCTACTATTCAAGCACATATGTTTCTTTTTGGATCCTTTTAACTCTTAAATCCTTTTACCCAATTTTAAGAAAACATTCTAACTCCAAAGGTAAATGGAAATATATTGCAACATTAATTCAAAAGCTTTACATAATTCTGATTTAATTTCCAGGATGTTACATTTTATGCGTATGCACGATGGACGAATGGCGCGCACACCAGTGTTAGTTCAATCAAAGTAGCATCATCACAGGCCGAGGCAGGGAAAGCGGCATGGGAGTCACACGTCTTCACAAAACAATTAAAAACTCTCTCTCTCTCTCTCTTTGCTCATTACTATCTCAAAGCATTTTCTTCTCTCTCTCTCTCTGCTCGTTACATTGGGTTTTTAAGGGAAGAGACACACTTTGGTTGTGCAATCCAAGGGTAGTAGAGTGGTATAGAGGTGGTACCGGTGCAGATCAGTGTGCCATGGGCGAGCGATGATAGATTCACATCAGTAAGTTCTACATTTTGGGGGGGGGGGGGGATTTGTGGTGCTTTTATTGGGAATTTTTATGAGATCTCATTATAGTTTTCTCTGTGCGAACGGATTTGTTGCTTTTAGGGGGATTGAAGCTCAACGGAAGAGAGTGACAGGAAGGTGGCGGTGGTAGGGGATCAGCACATCATGGGGAACGGTGATGGATTTTCTTGATTGTAAGTTGAGGATTTTTTTCGAGGGTTTTTTCTTTATAAGATATTTGCATTGCTTTTTTGCTTTCAAAAGTATCTTAAGTTTGCTCTTAGAATTATGCTAATTTGCTCTTAAACTTATCATAAATTTGCTTTTGAATTTTATGTTAATTTTCTCTTAGAATTATATTGAATTTACTTCCGAAATTATCTTGAATTTGCTCCCAGAATTACGCTAATTTGTTCTAAGATTTATTTTAAGTTTGCTCTATAAATTAGTTTGATTTGCTCTTAAACTTATAATGATTTACTCAAAATATTATCCTAAATTTGCTTTGAAATTTATAGCTATTTACTAGCAAGATTATGTTGATTTTTTAAATTATCTTAAATTTCATTGCTTATCGTCCAATTATATGACACGGTGCGTAAAAAAGATGTTTTTTCTTTATCACAAGAGGCGTTGAACAGAAAATAAATAATAGTGAAAATACATTGATCTGATGTGTGCGCGCATGGGTCAACTAGGATGCACGGTCGGACTTGAGCCACGTCCGTGTAAATAGACTCCAGGCCCCCTTCCCCCTTCTCTCTCAAAAGTTCAAACCAATACGCGCAGCACACACAAGCACCAAGACCAAAATACCTCGCTAAAGCAAATATTGCTAAACACCTGGCGCACAAAATAAAAAGAAAGCAAAAATGCTTTTTTATTATTATTTTTAAACCTATTATCAGGCTTTTGGTATTCTATCTTTACTACTTAAAAATATGAGTTAGTGGTCGTTGGTGCATTCTCCTTCCTCTCTTCTCAACCGTCCGATTTGAACACTAAATCTTGATTATCTATCTAACATCCCTCCCCTCCCTCTCACATCTAACTGCCCTTCCTCTCCACTTTCACTAGCAGTTACCATCTCCCACCCTCCCCTCCAATGGCTAACAGAGCGAGTTTGGGCTAGGAATGCCATCTTCTTCATGGCGCGGGGGACATCCGCCACTGTACTTGTCGCATGCCACAATCACTCTGAAGGGTAGGTGCTCATATTTCAAACGTCTATTAAGTAGTTGGGGTGCTATTGGTTCCACCTTTCAAATCGCTTGTAGTCTATACCTACAAGGCATCCATTTTTAGAGCCTATTTGAAATGAAAAGGAAAATTTTTCCACTTAGCTAGGTATGATCTTATATTCAGATTCTTCAAAAGAGTGGAGGAAAGGAAATTTTCTGCAAGATTTTTAGGGGTGATTCGTAAAATCCAAATATGTAGCTTTTTAGGGAGATGAGTTTTTTTACAAAACTCCTTCAAAATGCTTGATCAACCATGCATAGTTCCTCAAACATAAAATTAGAACACTAAGAAACGTAATAAAATAGTTGTCAAGTATGAGAGAATTAAAGGGTAATAGGGGACTAATGTATATTTAGCCATGTAAGATGCTGGATAGGTACAACCTGATGCCAACCAAAAGCTGATTGGTATGCATGTTTCTGTTTGTTTTTGACTATTCGTAACCATAATGCTGGGAATAGGAGGTCTTCTTTGAACCTTTGGAAAACTGGGCTTGCTTCTATCCCCCCCCAACTTGGTTAGCTTTTGTTGTTGCAAACGATCTACATGATTAGGAGAAGAATGGAGTTCCATAGCCTTACTCAGAAAATATGGGGTGTTTATGCATATGCCTTCCACATACACTATAGGTTGGGTTGCACAAGCTGAACATTGAGTCTTGTGTGCAGTGTAAATGTCTGACGATGATCGAGTGTGCTCAATATACTAGAGGAGCGTGGAGTTAGGCAAGCATTCATACCACAAGCATGTGGTTTTATGTTAGAATTATAAGGCTAGAGTGCACATGCAATGGCATTCCTACATGAAGCCATTGCCCCTCCACCATACAAAAATTTGCCAAGTAACCATTATTTGCAGAATTGCACAGGCCCCTTTGAGGGCTCTAGATCTGACAGTGGAGCTCATCATAAAGAAATTTCCAAATCCATGAGTTTATTATTGATGGTTGCCCTCTTCGTTTGGGATCGATATCAGTTGCTAAAGAATATACTGTTTGAACGTAGGGCAAAGGACGATTCAATCTTTATATTTGGTTGATGAACTTAACTACTCTATCCGGTCACAAATATATGTCGTTTTGGACATCAATACGGTTTCCAAAACACAACTTTAGCCACATAATTCTATTGTAATAATACTGGCTAAATGTTCGTACGTTGCTACGGATTTTAAAATTTTATCATACTACAAGTTTTAAAACTCACAAGTGGTAAAGTTTTTTAAAATATGCATACAAACATGTTTTAAAAATTTTAAAATCTATAGCAATGTATGGGTATTCAGCTAGTATCTAGATAATATTAGAGAGTTATTTCACTGGTTTGATTTACATACCTCAGTCATGTTATTTGTTAGGACCCTTGAGTCCACCACCCAACCCTTGAGTCCACCACCCACCAATACCAGCGGCAGTAAATTTTGAGCTGCTGCCTGCTTGGACTCCTCACTCGACCTCCCCCTCCCCCTCCCCCTCCCCCTAGGGTTTCGTCTCAGCTCGCGCGCCGCGTCGCCATTACTAGGGTTCCGAGGAGGGTTCTACTCCTCGGGGAGCCTGAATCGGGCCTCGACGGAGCTGTTTCTTCGCGTCCCAGCGATGCTTGCGAGGTTTAGTGATTAAGCTTTTTTCGCTCAGGGTGGGAGGGTTTTGTAATTTCTGAGGGTTTGGATCGATGCCTCTGAGCTGTTTCTCGGCAATGCCGGGGAGGTTGGGCTCCGATTACTAGGGTTTTGTTCGTGGATTTGCGGAGAGAGTTGGGGATCGTTTGAAATGCGCGAGCTATCTGCAATCCAGTGCTTGCTTTGCCCAAATTTGGTGTTGCCGTTGCAATGCCTCGTCGATTTGGTCTCGTTTTAAGCTTGTGAGGGTGAGGAGGGGGTTTTCTTTTCGGAGGTTGCGAGAAGCTGGTGTTTCGGTTGCAATGTCCGGGGCTAACGCGAGGGGGCGGCTGTCGCCGGCTTCCGGTGGTGGAGATCCCGAGCCGCGGTCTGCGGGGAGCAGGACGCGGTCCGTATCTGCTACCCGGGGTCGGAAAGCCTCGCCGAGGCCTGGAAGGGATGTAGCAGCAGCTGCAACAGCGGAGGAGAAGAAGCCGGCTGCGGTGCCCACATTGCTGCCCTCACTCAGCGCGCCGGCAGGGACGCGCCGGCAGGAGCTGCTACTGCGCTCAGGGCTGTCCCTTGACGCATCATGCTCATCGGATGCCTCGACAGACTCATTCTGCAGCCGGGCATCCACAGGGCGGATTGGGAGGCCGGCATTTGGGGCAAGGAAGAAGAAGGCCGTCTCTCAGACTGATCATAAGGTTGTTTCCATGCTGGAAAGGGAGGTTGGATCGGCTTCTCCAAGTGATGTGGCTGGTCTGAAGAGGAGGTGCGCGTGGGTGACAGCTAATACTGGTGCGTCTTTTTGTTTGCTTGCATTTTTGAGCCACTGCTCCCTTGAACATATAAACCTGCAATTGGTCTAGTGTAATGGTTCACAGTACTGCTGTCAGGGGTGTGGGCCTTGGGGGCCCAAGGCCTAGTCAGTTTATTATTAGAAATTATAGATTAGATTCTATTTGAGTTAGAGATTAGTTTCCCTTGTTAGAGATATAATTAGAGATATGATATGAGTTTCCATATTATTAGAGATAGGATTGGAATTAGATTCGATCTGTTAGGGGGAGCCCATCTATATAAGGGGGCTACCGCATGCCATTGTAATCAAGTAGAGAATTATCATAGTCTTCCTCATCTAGTCTCTCTCCCTCTCGTTCTACGCCGACGCCATCCGGCTATCTCCTTGGTGGTGTTTACCCCGGTTCATGACAACTGCAGTAGTGGTTCTGTTGTAGGAAGAGAGGGTAATATGTATCAGGTCTAAATTTCAGAACAAAAGGTCTATTGCTCACGAGTTAGAAACGCTAAATCCTAAATGGTGCAAACCGGGGACCACGATTTGTACTGTTTGTTTATGGTTGGAGCATTTTTCATTCCACATGTTGTTTTTGTGTTGTTACATTGCAATCATTACGTTATTTTACCATTAAGTAGTTACTTAGCTGTCACAACAAGGAGGTAGATTGCTAAAAGCCTGCCACTCAGGCGATAAGTAGTTAGTTAGCTATCACCACAAAGAGGTAGATTGCTAAAAGCCTGCCACTCAGGCAATAAAGGTTGCTCAGTAGATTAGTACACTTGTTTATTTTCAAGTGTCAAATGGCTTTGGTGTGAATGCTTGCATACAGGATTGGAGGTAGAAATATTTGAAGTTAAACAATTTTGAATACATGAAATGGATATTACCAGATGACACTAGACAAGAATAGAATCATGCATTATGATTTTTATCGCACTGAAACTTTAGGCTAGAAAAGCTCAACACAATGGTGATTGAACGAAGGATATTTCTAGTTTTACTTACTGAAACCACATATAAGCAGATATAAGATGATGCACGATGAAAGGATGGCCATACATTTAGAAATATGAGAGAATGTTTCATGATGCAGGACTAATATTGTTGGTCATGTTATATATAGACTTATTGCCAGTCTTGACTGAATAAAGAAGGCGAAAATGAGAAGACGGCATGTCCTTCCTAGCAATCTAGGGACTTTTTTTGTGTGCATGTGTCTGTTTTTGTGACATACTATATTCTGAGAAGTTCACAGCTGTGATGTCCATATCTTTTGAGTATAGTGGCTAGCTTTCCAATACACATTACTTGCATGTGGGCCACTCCTTTTGTTTACTAATACAGTGATGCACAGAGCCACAGACTAATTCATCAAGTTTTACAGAGTACAAAAATGGATTATATCATTGAGTAGCTTCACATACCTGCAAACTAATTTCAGAAATCGGAAGAAGCAGCTTACAAATTGTTTCTTTGACCTTGAGAAGGTTTCATTCCTAGCCTACCTTAACTTGTTTGGGACAAAAGGCTTTGTTGTTATTGGAAGAAGCAGCTTACATATTTCCAAAATGGGATGTGATTAAGTTCGTAGTTGGAGGAATCATTTTCACATGTTTGCCAATTTATAAAATGTAATTAAAGTAGACAGAACTGGTTCCTTTTCTTTTCTTCTTTTTGCTTCAAGAATGTGGGTTTCATTATTAATGACTTAGTAATAATAAATTTATTTTGTTACATGAGCCATCCCTTAACATTTCCAAAGTGCAAACTGAAATCAAGTGCAGGAGCATCCTAAATTCTGAAACCTTAACTTTGAATATGTATGATGTTCCTGAGCACATCATTTGATTGTTAATGGTCATTACTTATCTGGACATCTTTTTTTCTTTGTAAACTCTGGACCTATATGCTTCTTACCTGATAATTCAATGCATAAGATCATGCTGCTTGTACCAGTAATCTAGTTTTTAGTTAGAGAATCGGTCTTATATGAAAGCTGTTGTCCTATCTTATTGCTTGAGATTGCATCACTTGCTTCTTGTAATCCATGGTGCATCCCCCCCACCCCACCCCACCCAACAAAAAAAATCTTATTATCTTCTATGTAGTCGACAGTTGATTTAATCACATTCACTTACAAGTGCAGATCCCTGTTATGCTGCATTTCATGACGAAGAATGGGGAGTTCCAGTTCATGATGACAAGTATGCAAATATAAACCTTGATATAATATCGTTTCATTTGTGCCTCTGGAAAATCTAAAAAAAGGGTACTGTTTTATTTTTCTTAAAAGAATCAAGTGTCAACTTCTCTATATTAATTACAGGAAGTTGTTCGAGTTGCTGGTGCTCTCAGGTGCATTAGCTGAACTTACCTGGCCAATAATTCTGAACAAGAGACCTATATTCAGGTAGCTCTTTGCACTTTTGATGTAGTTGGACCTTTACTATTGGCATTTGGCAACCCTAGTAACATCTTCAAGTATGCCTCACAGGGAGGTTTTCATGGATTTTGACCCAGTATTGGTCTCTAAATTAAGTGAGAAGAAGATTATTGTACCAGGAAGTCCTAGCAGCTCCTTGTTATCAGAACAGAAACTGCGTGCTGTTATCGAGAATGCACGCCAAATACTGAAGGTTGGCCCTTCACTCTCATAAATAATTTTTGGCATGATAACATCATAGTCTCGAATTTAGATGCTGCTTTGGGATAAGAACAAGTGAAATGTGATACGACTTTTGATAAACAACCTTGCCTGTATTTAACTCTTCCCAAGATTTGGTAACTCCATTTCAAACAAAATCTTTAACATTTCTTATTGACGATTTAACAACCTTTTCAGTTTCCTGCATGCTTTTACTGAAAAATGCTGCATAGGACCTTTACCGGAAGATATTCCTAAACTATATGTTTTCTTATCTGAACCTGTGCTTAATTGCTTATCATTGCAGATTTTAGAGGAGTTTGGATCATTTGATAAGTATTGTTGGAGTTTTGTGAACCACAAACCTATTTTGAGCAGATTCAGGTATCCCCGCCAGGTACCTGTCAAAACATCTAAAGCAGACGCGATAAGCAAAGATTTGGTTCGAAGAGGTTTCCGTAGTGTAGGCCCAACAGTTGTGTACACCTTTATGCAAGTTTCTGGCATGACCAATGACCACCTTATCTCCTGCTACCGATTTGCTGAATGCGCTGCCGCTGCTACCGGTGCTAACGTTACTGATGGCAGTGAAGCAGATTCAGGCGGTAGCAATCATACCACAGAACAGAAGATGAACGGAACCAATGGACTAGCTGCTGATATGGAACTGTCCAGAACGATAGATGAACTCAACATCTCATAGCGATTAGGAGGAATGCTCAAGTGAAAAGCTTCTGTGTATTTTGTGTATCGTAGGGTAGTTGTGATTCGGTGTTGTTTTTTTCCCTTTTAGTTTTGCCACCCTTAAATGTAGCGTAGAACAATTTTAGTTCTCAGCATGTCAAGACAATTGAACGCCAGCATGTAATGATGTATATTCTTTGTGATGCAAATGCACTTGTTTTCCACAATCTCTAGTGAAGCTGGCATGTCGAGTTCACCGTTGCTTTCTGTCATTAGATGACCCGTCTGGGAATCGTTGTTAACCTGTATTATATCCGTATGTTTTCCCTTGTACCAGCATGTACATTGTATACGAGACCGAGGATTCTTCTCCTGTAACGAAACTATGAAACAAACACGTACTTGGTTAGAGGCTTGTCTGGGGGAATGCTAGCCTCGGCGGCAACACGAGTCCAGGGAGAATAGGCCAGGAACACGTAGCAGCTCTCCTCGAATGAGTGTCGGATGTTCTCCTGGCCATTTCATGCACATCGCCCCGGTAGAACTATGTCAGTATTCTATAATGTCCATGAAAGCTAGTTACCAATATCACCTCTGTTATGATCTCTATCTGCTCTACTGTATCATCTGCAACTGAACAAGAAGCGCGAATAACGGGAGAGAGAATTGGTAACTAGCTTCTTAGTATTCCACAGAAGAACAAACCATCGTATAGATGTCTCAACTCTCAGCATCTGTAAGTGGATTGAATTGTCGAAGGGTGCATATAGATATAGTGGCAGCGGCATATTCATTTCCAAACAAATATGAACGGCTTGTACAGTGCATTTTAGCATTCCAGAGCAAATAGGATCCAGTCCACAGTGAGAAGCTGCACTGCGCCGGATGAGCAGGGCAACCCTCCTGGGTATACTTGAACTTGAGTTCCCTCACGTACGATACATTCGAGATTAGAACCGACCAAATGGATTATGAATAGAAGGGTTTTGCAAATACTCGTCCACGGATACATTGCCTACCTACTTCAAATCCTAATCTGGACAGATTCTTCTTATAGAAAGCCTAACCCAGACAGATAGGGCGATACATTTGAGTATTCCACTGACTGCATCTTCAGCGTGCGCAAGCAGAAGAAAAAAAAACACCACATACATACATACATACATACATACATACATACATACATACATACATACATACATACATACATACATACATACATACATACATACATACATACAGGAAAATGAATCTATACTCCTGAGAGTACGTACTTCTAATAGTATAGAATCATCTTGGAAGTACATACTCCCACTTCCAATATACCACTTAACGTGTTATATTTATTGATTATTCTCGGTATACTTAAATACTAATTTTAAGATACTCCAATACGATTTGGTTAAAAAAATTTCATCGAAATCATTTATTTTTTTGGTATATACTCTTTTTTATATATAAAAAAGAGTATATACATACGTTATACTATGAAAAGTAAATTTTGATGAAATTTTTCGTACAACTCACTTTTGAGTATTTTATAATTATTATTAGAGTATACTTAAAATGATAAAAAAGATATAATAGTATTATAAGCAGTATATAAGAAAAGAAAAACTACATAATGCTATAGCGTTTTTCTTCAAACCAACGGTATAGTTTATGCCCATATGATCAATCTCATATGTACATTTAACCGTCTTACTTTTCTATCCACTTGACAGGCTTTATCCTTATCCCTTCAAACTCATTCTCCACCTCTCATCTTGGTCTTCCCATTGAGGTCACTACTACAGAAAAGGTCATCACAGATCACAGACGGTTTTGTGAACCGTCTGAATTTATGGGTCAATGATAATACGAGGTCATCACAGACGGTTTTCGAACCGTCTGTGTTGCAAATATCACAGACGGTTTTTAGTTAAAAACCGTCTGTGATATATAGTTATCACATACGGTTCTAAATTTAGAACCGTCTGTGATATGTAAATATCACCGACGGTTCTTAACTAAAAACCGTCTGTGATATTTATAAATCACAGACGGTTTTTAACTTCACAGACGGTTTTTAGTTAAAAACCGCCTGTGATATTCCCTAAACCTATTTCTGTTTATTGGCTAGCTTCAGGAAATACTAGCCATGCCCTCTGAAACAAGCAGATCAACATGTACATGTATACATCCAATTCACATCTCAATTCATTTCACAAACATAAAATATCCGTTTTTATTAAGATTACAGCCTACCATTACAATATCCCAAACAACGTGCAGGTTACACAACAAGAACAGAGAAAAAGAGCAAATATCCTCTATGCCTTCTCGCCCCTGATGCAACGCATGAGTTGGATGTCTTTGACGCCCACCATCGTCAGCGTTGATTGAGCGTCTGCATGGTTGGCACGAGTTAGTTACTTATGCGGTGTCTTGCCTCCCGTAGACTTGTGCGTCGTCTGCAAGGAGGAGGAGGACAGCAAGGAGGAGAAGAACATACAGTAAGGAGGAGAAGAACATACAGCAATGAGGAGAAGAATATACAGCAAGGAGGAGAAGAACATACAGCAAAGAAGAGGAGAACATACAGTAAGGAGGAGGACGACAAGGAGGAGGAGGAGAACAGCAAGGAGGCTGGGTTTTGGTTATATTTATAGGGGAGGGAGAGGCGGGATTTCGAAATTTTTTGGCGCGGGGATCCGTGGGGTGAGGATTGGTGGATTTCTATTAGCTAAGATTGGGTTGAGCAGGATCGACTGGCCCAGCTGTCAGATTATCATAGACGGTTCTACATATAGAACCGTCTGTGATGAATGAATATCACAGACGGTTCTACATATAGAACCGTCTGTGAATTAGAGCACACAATTTTATATACCGATGCAATATAAACAACTAGTCTGAAAAGATAAAATAGCAAAGTTCTATATGACTTATATATACTCATTTGAAAGGTTTCGACGAGATCTACAACTTTTCAGTTGAAGCAAAATCCAAATTCCAAAAGGAAGATCAAGAAAAAGGGCAAAAACAGAAACAAAAAATTTACGACGCAGATTTAGGTCTAAAGATGGCCGATTTTCGGGGTCTTGGAGGTTGTGCTAGTCATTTTTTTGGATTGGGCTCGTCGTTAGCTTTCCAACGAGTACAAGAACGTCAAAAACGGACACCGTATGCAAAAGTTATGCCCGTTTTACTGAAGGTGTGTCAAAATTGAATCATACTCGGACTCAAGCGGGAAAATATGAAATTTTGAGGGATTGCAAAGCGGGAAACATATCTCAAACGGTTTTTATTATAAAACCGTCTGTGATAATCTGGAATATCACAGACAGGTTTATAATAAAAACCGTCTGTGATATTCAAGTATCACAGACGGTTTAGCGGTAAGAACCGTCTATAATACTCCTTTTTCCCACCACAAACACCACAGACGGCCTCCAAATTAAAACCGTCTGTGATTTGGCGTCTAATATTAGGCTTTCTGTAGTAGCATTCTCTCTCTCTCCACTCAGCCATGACTCTCTCTCTCTCTCACCAACGTCGGTGCAGCTCAGCGACATGGCTCACGGCCGATGGAGGACAACATGGCGCGACTCATGACAAGGCGGAGGACGGCATGGTGTGGCTCATGGCAAGGCTGAGGATGGCACAATGTGGTTCGTGATGAGGCATAAGACTGCGGCAGCTCGACGGTCTGCCCAGTTGCACACACACGCCATGTAGGGCATGGTGGGATGCGAGCCCAAGGCCCGATGACGAGAACATCCATGCGCAGAGGCAAGACATGGTTATGCGGATGAAAATAGGAGACAACGGTGGCAAGCAGGCCATCGACGGAGGCTGGTATTGAAACTTGCTTGGTTTTTGAAACTTTTTTTCTAGACCTTGCTGAAGACTTGTGAAGACTTTTCTAAGACTTGTTGAAACATTTTAAAACTTCTCAAAATGTCTTCAAACTATTTCTGAAACTTCTTGAAATGTGTTGAAACTTACATGAATTTTTTTGGAATGCACTAAAAACTGCTCGAAATCTGAAACCTCCTTTAAGACTCTTTGTGAAACACATTGAAACCTAATTTAATCTTGTTTTGAAATGCTTGCTGAAACATTTTGAAATGTGTTCAAACTTGCATGAAAATTTGTTCAATTTTTGAAAAAACTTTTTAAAACCTGTTGAAACTTTAAACCTTTTAAAACTTCTTGAAACGTTCTAAAATTTTCTATGAAATACGTTGAAATCTACTTGAAACATTCTAAAACTTTTTTATGAAACGTGTCGAAACCTACTTAAAACTTTAAACCCGAAAATATAAAACATCATGAAACTTTTTTATTGAATCTTATTGAAACTTGTCAAGCTTGTTGTAACTTCTTGAAACTTTTTGATTGAAATTTGATGAAACTTCTTGAAACTCTTTGGTTGAAACTTGATGAAATCTATTGAACTTGCTAAAACTTCTTTGAAACTCTTCAGTTGAAACTTGATGAAACCTGTTGAAACTTGCTAAAACTTTTTTGAAACTCTTCAGTTGAAACTTGATGAAACTTGTTGAAACTTGCTGAAATTTCTTAGAACCCTTGGTTGAAACTTGATAAAATCTGTCGAAACTTGAAGATTGAGTTTCAAAATCTGAAATTTGTTGGAACTTGTTCTTGAAATTTTTTGGAATCTTTTAGAAACTTCTATAAATACGTAAAACTCGCTAGAACTCAAATATTTTAAAAATATTTTTGATATAACTTTATAAAACTTATTGAAACTTACTGTAGTGTGTGTTGAAACCCATAAAACTTTGCTATACTTTCAATGGTATACCATTAACTAACTACACTTGTATGAGAAGTGGGAGTAGGCCCGTGTGGAGGCGAACTGGGTTGGCCCGCACGGCTAGCTGGCCATGCTAGCTCGTGAACAAACAATAGCAGTGAAGCCTACCATGCCGGACCGTGAGAAATGTGGATCAAGCTGATACCGTTTCGGGCTGCCCTTGGGCACCACACCGTGTGCCACGCCGTCATGCTATTCCGCGCGGCACCACAGACGTGCACCGCGCGCAGGTGGGACATTGGTACATGGGGCACCATGAGCAGTCGCTCCATGTCGTTGCAAGGCGCCCGCTGCTCCGTGTGCCTATGTGCGCCTATCGTGCTAGATGGGCACCTATGTATGCCACAGTGCCAACCACGCGGAGGTTTTAGGCCTCCTGGGATGTCGCACAGTTTGTCAGCACCGGCGTGTTAACCAAGTGCCTGAAACACGAGTTTTCTCGATTGGCACGGCGTCGCTGCCTCCCCCTCCCTTGTCAAAACAGACCAACCGGGTTTACTCCCTAGGCCACAGATCCAAACGGGTTGAACACAACTAAGCCCACGGAGAAACACACTTAGAAGTGGTATTGGACCTTCTGCCTCAAAAGACTAGTTCAATAGGTAAGATCTCCCTCATAACTTATAAGTTGTGCTTTTTTCTTTTTCACAAACAATGTGGGACTATTCCCAACATTCTCCCCTCACATATTGGTTGTGTATTTCTGCAATCATGAGGTCCAAGGAGATGTACATGCAGGCTGGCTGTAAATAGATACAAACTGGCTGTACATGCAGGCCACTCACCCACGACTCCCTGTGATCCGGTTTTGCCGGCCACACTCCCTACGACTCGCGCACTACCCGCTAGACTCGGTCTCACTGAGACCAACTCAAATGCTTACGACCACACACATAGGCTTCAAGTCCTTTGAGCGCGGCACTTCGACCACACAGGTCCTTCGTGTACCGACCGCTTCAGTAGGCCTCAAACTACTACAGTGATCACATGACCATAATAGTCATGACTACTACAGTGATCATACGACCATGATAGTTACGACTGCTACAGTGATTATATGCCCATGACAGTTACAACTGCTACTGTGATCATATGATCATGACTTTACAATACTTTTACGACTGCTACAGTACTCCTCCGAGTATGACGTCTGCAGTACACCTTCGAGTATGCGCGTCTACAGTACTCCTCCGAGTATGACGTCTTCAGTACGCACGAATACGGCCGCTACGACTGATTCTTTGACCACGGCCACTTCAACCACATTCACGACTACTAGTTCGACCACGCCTTACCTGTAGCTTCGACCACGCCGCCACAACTCCTACACTAACTCACAACACGAATACTCGATACACACTCCTATAATACTCGTAACAACACACAGAAACCGGTCGAAACGACCACACAGACTTCTACAAGTACTTGACGCATGCATGAGTACTCGAGACACAAAACACATGTGTAACAAGATTAACTCAACATCGCCGGCCTTGCGGTTCGTTGCCATCTTTCTGGTTCAGGCGTGCGGACGCAGCGCGATCGAATTCGAGAGCCTTAGCAGCCCGTCGGCAGCGGCACAGTACGGCATGCCCATTTTGATAAATGGGCGCTATGTCTCTGATCTTCTATCTACCACTGCCCGAGATCTTCTCCGACCATGTACTATTCTAGGGCCATCTCAGAAACAGTAAAATTTCCATAGCAGCGCAGTTTCTATAGGTGGAAACTCGGCCGAAATTTACACCCGCGCAGTGGAAGTGTAAGAAAACTGTAGTCACAGCACGACTTGATCACCACTAAAAATCATATAACACGAGATCAATGGACGAGGAAGAACCTGAATAAATGAGTAAAACGACTCCAAAAATTAATCTTTCCGAGTATAAAAACCCCCCAATACCCCGCGGGTTTCCTGGACGCGCGCGAGGCCACGTCGCCCCCAGCGCTCGGCCGGCCGGCGCGTGGCGACGGCTTTTGCGTACGGCCGGCCGAGGCACTTTCCTCCGACTTTTCAGTAATTACGTAAAGGTCCTTTTTCCTCGCGAAAACGTCACTGCAAGTTTTTTTCCTTAAAAAAATTTTTTGCGTGGCGCCCCGCGGGTTCCCAAAATTACGTATAGGCTCTTATTTACTTACGTACAAGTCCTTACCGGCCCTCAATTTTTTAAAAAAACCCTTTGATTTTCCTGAAATTACGCATCTGCCTTTGATTTTTTTTACGAAACTCCCTGCGAATTATCGTCCCTTTCACTTCGGCCCACACGGTGGCTGGCGTGGCGTGGCGCCACGCCTACATAGCTAGTATATATAAGGGCCGGATGATGACAGCCGTGCGCACGGCCGAACGCTTTCTTGTTGGAGGGCAATTTAGAGTTTTAGATATGATGATATATGCAAACATACGATTACATTCGAACCATGAATTATCAAAAAAAAAAAAAAGATCCATCAACAAAATATTGGATTCAGATAGTCAGGCAAATAAGTGTGACCAAATAGTACGCATCACATGTTCAACTTCTAAGCCCTTCAGAGCGACACTTTTTGAACCTGAATCTATCCAACAGCTTGATCACCTTGTTGATTGAACTTGAACGACATAACCGATAAAGATTCACCACCTTCATGGATGTTGTTTTCATATTGACATTCTCCGTGTTGTGCAGTAACAGCAAAGCATTCGTTGCTAGCAAGTGAAACCATCTGACCTTTCTTCCTTGAATCTCAAATGAAGCCACACATGACATCAGCAGCGGCTGCACTCCATGGGATCAATACATTCCAGAGGACTAGGCCATTTAGCGCTCCCTGATTTACCACCCAAAAAAAAAAAACTGAGAGTACTGAACGACTTACTTCCAAATACATCAAACCTTTAGATTTTCTTGTGCTGAATTTATGAGTTCAATATCCAGAACTTACAGACGTTGTAAAGCTAGCCACTCTCCCATATTGATTAAGAAAAATAAAATAAAACAAGAAATGAAAAGATGCTAGGAAACCTGGATATCTGAACAGGAACACATATATATAAAGCAACATTCCAATCGAAAATGATTCTTGGAAGATAAGGGCTGTTCAATTAGTTTAACTCCTAAGATGCATTTAGTTCTCGTTGATACTTAAGCCACCAAAACCACCTTTTAACCAAAACCTGACATGGAGTGGTAGTGGCCTTCTTTCATTTCGGCGTCAACATCTAAAAGTGCATAACAATAACCGAATGAACATGAACATGATCTTGTTTTCCCAATAAGAAAACCCGCTATTGTTTATTAACTAGTGCCAAGTTTAAAACTGCTATTGTTCTATTATAAATTGATGGGATACAATTTAGAGTGGATTTATTTATCATATACCCTCCCCTTAGATAGAAATTCAGGATTTACCCTCCTGGCCCACATGTCAGTGACTTATGATGACCCTATATGTCATTGAGGTGGGAGGGGTAAATCCTGAATTCCCAAAATAAAGGAAGGGTATATGATTAACTTTCCCATTTAGAGTTCTGACAAACAGCATACTTTTTCTTGGATTAGTATCCACGGTGCATTTCAACATGTACCTTTTTACCGATCTTCAACCATCTAATCAGAAATCAAAGCTCGAGAATAATGAAGCAAGAAAAAAAAATCAAAATTTTCTGCCAAGGTCATACTGAACAATTTCTCGATCCCATGCCTTCATCTCAACTGATTGATTTCTGATCAGACGGCCGAGTATGGACAAAAGATACATCCATTTCATTTGAACTAAAGTAGAGGCCCAAATCCCCTACTTGTCCTGAACCTTTGACATAGAGCTAATTAAAAGGCCATGAACCTTCAAAACAATATATAGCTAGAAACACTAAACCTCATTTAGTAAAAATCATAAAGTAATACACAGTGCAAAAACTTCATAATGCATTACTTCAATCTCATTACTTGCAATCACGTTTCCAATTTTACCCCATAATATTCCTTACCCACATGCATGTTGATTAAATTCTAGTTTAATTACTTGACATGTGTGTGTATGCATCTGATATGCATATCGATAGTAGTCTTATTAACTTGGATACATGATTCTATCAAGATGCACGCATAAGAACCAATACGTGTAGTGAGACTCAAAAGTGCATTATTTCCTATGGTATTAATTCACATTGTAAAATACTAAAGCAGAGGATACCCTTGACTCGTTTTCATGATCACATGTGTGGGCATATCGAAGACATAGCATTAGCATATTCCTGCACGCACCTATACACAATTAATACATCAATTCATGATGCCCTCAAAGTGATAACACTGAATAAAATAATATTAGGTTGTATTAATTCTTTTACCCTCCACTTTATCTAAACGTAAGGGCACATAAAATCCCCTGGATTCCTCCTATGTAATAAACATGCTGCCCTAAATTAAGATTGACAGAGCTAGCTAGCTGCTATGTATTGTTTAGCCCAAATTAACAATATAACCACATATTTAAGTCACACTAACCATGTCCCTGTACCATTCATACTTCCAACATTTCCGATATATACACTTTCTTACAACATTTCATTATTTACAATATATTATTAAACTTAAGACCAATTGATAGGATTTGTTAGGCATTGCAATGGCTTTTCAAAAACACTTAATATTTTTATACTTTAATTTGGATATAACAGTTAGGTGAAAGCAACTTTTTTGGAGGCATAATAGCAAAATCTACTATAATTAGTAAAGGCTACGCAGCGCACAAAGCACAGCAACTGCAAACTAGCTCTAAGTAAACCTAGGGACACCAATGCAACCAAGAGGTAATGCATAACGTTGTGGTGGTTAAGGCCATGGGTTTAAGTACCCACTCTCTTTCTTAAAATCGAAGATACACAGTTCATTAATTGTCCGAAGATACACAGTTCATTAATTGTCCGAAGATACACAGTCCCTTGTTTGTATTCTCTCTTTTTTTCACTTTATGTACAACCTCAAACGAGTGTGTCACAGACATTTTCAATGGCTTTTGTTAGTGTTACATGATGATACACTACTACAAAAAGAGTTATCACAGACGGTTCGGAACAGTCATCACAAATGGTTTTTGAACCGTTTGTATTTATGTGTCAGTGATAATCAAAGGTTATCACAGACGGTTTATGAGCCGTCTGTGATAATGAGCCGTCTGTGATAAAGACAACATATGCGGTTTGTAACTAAAACCGTCTATGAAGAACACTATCACAGATGCTCGAACCAAAAACCGTCTGTGATACTCACACATCACAGACGGTTATAGTTACCAACCGTCTATGATTAGTGAGTATCACAGTTGGTTGGTATGTAGAACTGTCTATGATAGTCCTTCATAGACGGTTTATAGCACAAACCATCTGTGATAATTCATTCTATATACCTAAAATTTTTTCTATTTTTTGGCTAGCCTAAATAAATAATGTTACCTATGCTCTTTGAAAATAAGCAAATACAGTGGTAAACATAACATCACATTCTATTTCCATTAAGATTAGAATTCACCATTATAACATAAGAAGATAACGAATTCAATTTTTTAACACGGTAATAATATATAAGAAGCAGAGATCCTACCAGACAGTAGAAGCTGGATGCATCGGATGGCAGCCGGATATCACCGGCAATGGAGCGGCAGCGGTAGCGCCACCTTTGTGGCATGACAGCGAGACTACACAAGACACTCTTACGACACTTACGACAAGAGTGTGTTGTAAAATCAACCGTGGTGTCACAATAAAGGCACTAGCTCACGGCGGTAGTCGGCGTTGTCAAGCAACAAGCTGGGTGCATCGGATGACGGTAGAACCACCTTTGTGGCACGACAGTGAGACTCCATAAGACACTCTTACGACAAGAATGTGTTATGCAGTCGACCGTAGTGTCATAATGGAGGCGCTAGCTCACGGTGGTAGTCGGCGTCGTCGAGGGGAGGATATAGGAAGCTAGTTAGTGGATGAACTCACGTGTGACTGCCGGTGGAAAGGTAGATGGGGAGTAATTAATAAGGGCCTAGCGGTGGGAGGAACCGGTGCCTGCCATTCGATGTGAAGAGAATGGACGGGTGAAACCGAAATCCTAAGGGATACACTACAGATCGGCGACGTCTCATTATCAGAGATGGTTTGTTATACGAATCGTCTGTGATAATGCACATAGCAGAGACGGTTCGTATAACAAACCATTTCTGATAAGTCAAATATTAGAGACGGTTTGGTATACGAACCGTTTGTGATAACGCTTAAATATACGTGCCTTAATCTATCTCTTCTAAACTGTCCTCTCCCTCATCTTCTTCACCGAATTTCTCAATAATGGCATCTAATATTATTTTGATCTCCTTCCTCTCATCTATCTATCATGAGTTGTTCGGCCGCAATTACACAGGCAGTCAACAATTTACGTCTAGAGCAGCTCCTCCGCTCACGCCCTGCTCTTCATCCTCAACTCACTTCCATCCGTCAGCTGGACCTCATCATCCTCCGTCGATGGAGGTGTCTCATTGCCACTTAGGAAAGGAAAACCGCCCTCAGCCTCGTTCTTCTCTACAATGTGCACAAAGCGGAAGAAGCTCTTGCGGCGGTGGAGAGACACATGGATAACATTGCCGATCAAGCATAAGTGACCAATTCTGAAGAAGCTTATCATAGTATCCTCTTTGAGATTATAGGCCATGCTAATGATTTGCCCAAGCTAAAGGAGGAAGTGGAAAGGGCAAGGACAATCTTCACAGCATTTGAGAACTTAGCGACTAATCCTCCAACTCCAAAAGTTGAAGAAGAAGAAGCATGTGAAGCCTAGAAGACTAAGATATGGGAATCTTTTTTTTGAAAGTTTTGTAGTAAATTTGCCTTGAATTTGTCTCTCGTCTTAGTAGCTTCTGTAGTTCATACGACAAAGGACAAAACACAGACGGTTATAAATACAAACCGTCTGTGATAGTTTTATAGACAGTTCTAATTAAAAACCGAATGTGATAATATGTATATCGCAAATGACTTTTAAACCTAATCGTCTGTGATAGTTTTAGAGATGGTTTTAGCCATGAACCGTTTGTAATAATTAAAGTATAGACAGCTCCACATGAACAGTCTGTGGTAAGGCATCCAGTATAGCTTGTTTTGTAGTAGTGATATCTAGTAGTGGCTACGAATGTTGATAATAACCTGTAAGATTCAATTCAATATTGTAGGGACCCAGATTTTATAATCCGGATTCCTTTGTGATTCCACTGCACTATTCCCTGGATCAGTAGATAGTGATCATAGTTTACAGTTCTGAATATCAAATTTCATATCATGCGAAGGCATAAATATAATAGTAAACTTACTCATAGGCCGATTAAGCTGAAATTATTAAATTACAGCATCGGAAGAACGAAGCACACAGGTGGGACCTTCAGGGCATGCTCACAGGCAGCCAACTGGAGGTTCGCGACCTAGCCCTTAACATCTTCATCTTCTTTGTCATCATGTCCAATTGTGTTGCTGAGGCGTAGTGATCGGACTCCTGACTCTGGATTTGTTGTGAAAGCGAGTGTGAGCACAACCACCGTGCTCCGCGAGCCAATACACAGAATACAAATAAATAGTATGCATGACTTATCAAAGGAGAGGCTCGGGTTATTTTATTTGCCAAAAATCGCTTTTAGTAGCATTATTATTATTTAAACATAGTGTTATTGTTCGCTATCTAAGACTCCAAACAGCGAATATCATCAGTTATACAATTCACCAATCAATTGCTGCATAAATCCCCAAACAGCGAGTATCATCATTTATATAATCCACCAAGAATATTATTCATCAGGTCTACAATTCACTAGTATACATCCACCAAGATTATCATTGATCAAATTTATACTCCAAGAATTGTTATCATACGTCCAAATTTCCAAAAATTCAATTGACTCATATAGTAGTCGATTCTATTAATCCCAATATTGTCAACATCTTTCTAGAATTAATATTAGTTATCAGTGATGTAATCCAACAATTACCTTTGCACTCCCTAATTCTCCAAAAATCATTTAAATCATCTATCTTGTATATATATCCATTTAGTCTCCACCAACTTATTTCTCCCAGAATCCACTCTATCGTTTCCTATTTATGATCGACATGGATCCACCAATACCTTTATGTGTATACTACAACCATCCATCTCCATTACTCATGACCCTGTTTATTCCTTCCATATTTTATTTTGTAAGATTAGAAGTGTCATTATTTGAAATATAATACAAAGAAATTTCCTGAGACCTAGCAGTTTTGAACAAAAACATAATGTGTAAAGGAATGCAATAATAATACTGATCCAGATTCCATCCACCATTACATAGCATCCGCACAATATGCTTACATTTCAGCGTTATAACCGCTTACATTACCACTGGGACGACACCCAGGACAACTCAAATCAGGGCTTTCCACTGCCCTTCACTTTTTCAATCCCATCCATAAAGCATTTTGAAATAAAACTATATCTGGTTAAGTTCCCATGTCCGCCCTTGACCGTGGGCACGGCTATTCGAATAGTTTTGACTCTGCAGAGTTTGTACACTTTACCCACAAGAAACAGTTCACTCGTTGCCCCACACGATTCCTTAGCCATGCGGTTGAGCAAACCATCACAGTAACCGTTCAAAGTATCTCGCCCCTTCCATCATCTCACCCTATGGGTTGCTCCCATTTGCGGTGGGACCCATTCGTTGTGCGGGATATTCCCCTCCTATGCGCCTAGCAGCTGGCTACCCATACTACTAGCGTATCGCAAGAGAACTTCTCCCGCAAGCCTGCCACCTAGGCCGCCACTTGCGGGAGTCCCATCAAGCCTGCCACCCAGGCCGCCACTTGCACTACTGCCATGATGATGACTTCCAGGGTCCGGTAAATTTACTAAGCCAAATTGTACTTTACAGACTTGTGGATGTACTTGTTTTACACAGAAGATCATGACAAGATTCAGTCCTTAGGGGTATCTGGGTGGATCTACCACTACCCACTTTGTGCTTCCACTGCACCACATACACACACTCGAACCATCCGCCCAGATATTTAAGCAAGTTGGGGTTTTTGGGGACATAAAATAATCATACCAACATATACCAGTCATTTCCACCATGACTTCCCAAACCAGTTTCTCATGATTAAAAATGATAATGATGCTTGGGTATTTTAGCGCCCTGAGTATCTAAGCAGTACTAAGCATGGCGACAAGGTATTTAAGCACGGACTTATTTTTGAAAAGTTACCATTAAAATTTTACTAAGGCGACAAGGTTCACATATTCAAGTATTCCAAAGGAGGTGTAATATTATTCAAGGCAAACAATGGGCATATAACTAGAATCTTGAATTAACCATGTATTTGCATATAAAATAACAGCATGCAATTTGATAATTTAAATAAAAGTAATTTGCAAAAAATGTAGGATCAATATGATCAAAGTATTGACTCGCCTGGCACAGTTTACCGCGGACTTGAGCTCACACGATGCTTTCTCTTAAGCTTTTGGGTCTCTACCTTCACTTCGGCTTGATCCCGCTTGATCTACTGAATCTTCACGACTCCCAATTTCTAATTACGTGACAAACGATTGAATCCAAATAAAAACAAGTAACTCAAAAGATCCAAATAAACTCAATTGAGTATTATAATGAGTTAATGGGTGTTTCGAGTGATTTGAGGCATGGCCGGTAGTAAAAAAATGATGACTCGATCTTTTATTAACAGTTTCTTTTATTATTTTTATATTTATCAAGGAGGTTCCATGAATTAGGATGGACCTATGAGTAGGTATCATTTTAGGTGACCCTAATTACTCGAGTTAATGGCTAAATGTTTACTTTAGAGTGTATAGGTCTATGAGATTATTTTGGTATTTGAGGGCCTAGGGCTACTGTATTTTAGCACCTGTATATTATTATGACCTTTTAATTTGAGTGCTCTCTGAAAACTACTGATACTGATATTTTATCCTTTTACAAGTCGAGCCTGCTATACATGTGTACATTTTGTCATCATTATTAACTAAAGCTACCATTTAAGGTTTTAGGATTAGCAGTATATTAGTGATAGCATTTATATATTTTAGTGGGGTCTACGGTGAACGCAAAACTTGTATTATTGTATTTACTAGTAAGCCGCATACATGTCACCTGCATTTCGCTAACCACTTATTTACGTATAGGTGCTTATATACATTCATTTAGAAAGTCTCTGCACTTTAGTTGTTATTTGGCTTAGATTATTCATTATTTAACAATAAAAGTTTATCCTAGTTGCTAGGGTTAAAGACAATATTTTATGGCCTAACTTTGCGAATGGTTAAATTCTGCATCATTCTCTAATGTGCAAGGATTCCGGATTTATTGTGTAGTAACTTTTATTTGTTAGGGTATCATTCCATGTGAGCATTTACCAACATTATAATCCCATTGATTCTTTTAATTGGTAAAGATTTACCCTAATTACTCAATTTATTAACATGCCTTTGGTTAATGGCTTTAGAACAATTATTCATAGCACATTAGTCACTAACATATGATATTTGATACATGATTTTATATTTGATAGTTCATTTGTATCCTAATAAAGTTTTGCAATTTTTATAAATTATTTCCGGATTTTTGTTTGCCTTTTTCCTCCACTGGATGTGCTAGCAAAAATATTTAAAACCTACATCTAATATTGTGGCCAGAAGGATTCGAACCCGGGCCTCAGTATCGAACTCACGCGCTGCTAGCCAGTTGCTCTCGGGATGTTACCTGACGGAGGAAACGAAGGAATGCAATTGAGCCGAGCGTGCAGAGCTGAAGCAGAGGAAACTCGGGGGCAGCCATGGCCGGAGGCATCGCCGGCGAGGGGTAGTCGGAGGGAGGTGGGCGTCGGTAAAAATGGGTTCCTTGAGTGCAGGGGAAGTCGGTGGGGGTGTCGGCGGGGTCCGAGGTGCCTCGGAGCGGGCCGGCAGCGTGCGGCGGCGAGCTTGGGGGGTGCTCGGCGCCAGTGAGGTGGAGGAAGGGAGAGGCTCCGGCGGCGATGGGAGGGAATCTGTGGCACCGAGAAATCTCTCCCACCGCAAGGAATTGAAGGGAGACGGCGGCGGTGGAGGCGCGCTTGGCCGGCGGTGAAGAAGAAGCCGATTCCGGCGAGCTCAGGCGCGGGGCTTCGATTCCGTGAGAGGAGAGGATGTGGGGGATGAGATGAGGCGAATGGAGGTGCTCCCTCGCTTTTAAAGGCCACGGCCGACCGGGCGACGTGCGAGCAGTGACGGCGGAGGCGGCAAGGTATGGGCGTCGGTATGGGGCGCGACGTGCGCGGAGGCGTGTGAGGTGCAGAGCGAGTCGGGGCAGAGGGAAGTAGGGGCAGCGACAGGCGTGCGCTGGGCTGCCAACCGTGTCGGCCGGCTTTTGCCGATGCAGATGAGAGGAGGGAGGGGGCCCCGGGTGCGCACGGGAAAGAAGGAAAAGGGAGAAGGGAGGAGGAAGGAGGCGCAAGCTGCGGGGTCCAGCTGGGCCAGGCTGACTTCATCTTTTTTTTTCTAGCATATATTTTGCTTACATGTATACATATAATTCTTTTTATATATTTTTGTGGGTGGTTTTATTCATTTTTGCTAGCTCAAATAAATTTTCATATTCACACCTCCTCATTACTGAATTAATCCTTGCATGTGTACAATTTTGCACCTATATTTATATGTATTTTAAATAATATTCATTTGAACCTATATTCCCCTATATTACTAATTATGTTATCATTTCCAAAATTAGACTCTGTATTTTAATTCATATTTCGCCCTCATTATACTGGATTATCTTTTCATATTCGTATTTAAAATTTTAATCCTCTATTATTTGAACATGTTTGTTTCTTTCTTGAACTTTTTAACTTTTTGGAATCTCAACCAAATTTCAGATAAGACCATAAAATCCAAATTCCAATAGAATATATTGCAAAAATAATTTAAGAAATTCATATTTTCAAATTCAGATTTTTCAGGATGTTACAAATATCCCCACGCTCTATCACATACAAATTTATGGTTCAATATGATAATTGGGGATCAAATCACTATGCGAGTTTGTTGGGGGAGGGTCCCCGTGCCACCTTGAAGCTACGACACCTGTTTGAGGGTCTACCTCGAACTAAGTCCCAAGTCAACCTCGGTGGGGTTCACAAGACCAACCCCGGGTGAGATACATAAGATCAACCCCGGACGAGGTACATAAGACCGACCCAGGGGGAAGGGGTCCAAGGCCAACCCAGCTGAGATATGCAAGACTAACCCTAGGTGAGGGACACAAGGCCGACCTTGAGCGAGGGACATGAGACCAACCTCGGAAGGGTCTGGGGCCGACTCCAGAGTCCCGGACACGGCGGGGTTCGCGCGAAGCAAATGACGTAGATGCCCCTAGAATAAACTAGGCCATAGGGCAAACTTGTAACTTCACTCGCCTTTCTCTCTCCCTCTATAAATAGGACCCCTTATAATGGAAAATTTATGTTTTTGCCACCCTTATGAGGTGAGGGGCAACAGATTTGCCACCCTGGCCCGTTGTCAGTGACTCAGGCGGTCCCACATGTAAGTGACAGAGGTAATTGGCCAATCTTAAGAGTGGCAAAAACATGAATCTCCCCCTTATAATAGGAGAGGGGGAGGTCGTTGGTAACCCTAGACGATCATATTTAATACATTTGGGTCATTTTTGTAACTACTACAGAGAATGTCATACTGAACGCCTCGTCATAAACGATTCTCTGAATCCGTCAATGTTGCAATTATCACACGGTTTTACATGCATGACTATTTATGTTAGTAGCGATGGATAGAACTATCTATGATACATAATTATCACAGATGATTCTTATTAATAACCGTCTACGAATTATCACATACGGTTCTAATAAAGAACCATCTATGAAATCTCTCATTATCACAGATGGTTCTTATTAAGAACCATGTGTGAATTATCACAGATGGTTATAATAAATAACCATCTATGAAGTCTCTCATTATCACAGACGATTCTAATAAATAACCGTTTGTGATATTTTCTTCTATAAAAATGACCCTAGTAGGGTTGTGCCGCACGCCTCTCCGTCTCCTCGTCCTCGCTCCGCCGCCACCACCACCACAAAGCTTGACACCTTTGTCCTCTGCTTCCTCACCTGATGTGGCTGCTCCATTGCCTCTCCTCCCGAACGTATGGATCCCAAATTCCACTTTTTTTTTACCTCGTGTGTGTTAGATCCGTCCATATCTTTTAATGTGTGTTGGAACTAAAGTTCAATGTGTTCATGAACTTCTCTCCTCCCCGTCGCCTCTCTTCCTTAAGGCATGGATCCCAAATCCCACTTCTTTACCTCATATGTGTTAGATCCATCTATATCTGTTAATGTGTGTTGGAACTAAAGTTCATTGTGTTCATGAACTTCTCTCCTATAATGCTTAGTTGCTCCTTCTGCATATATGCATAATTAACTTTTTGTGATGATAAGTGAGATAGTAAGATATTACTCAGGTATATATGCTTTTTTGCTAGAGAAAATAGGAATCTCTTTATTTAAAACAAGAGTGATCAAACTAAATGCATCACTTTTGCCTTGGCTGGACATCGCTTCACCTCGACGGTGTTTGCTCAACTAGGGGCTTCCCATAGATCAACGAACTCACCTCGGTGAGCTCTAACATGTCTCGATGGCCTAGCCTCAGCGTGGTTCACTTCGGCCTCGACGGCTTCGCCTCGATGGTGTCTCCTCTACCAGGGGCTCCCCTATCTCGATGGATCCACCTCGGCAATCTCCAACACACCTCAATGGCTTGGCCTCAGCATAACTCAGCCTCAATGACTTCGCCTCAGCCGGGCCTCCCTTCGCCTTAACGGCACGTCCTCAACTTGGAGCTTCCCTTAGCTCGATGGATCTGCCTCGGTGATCTCCAATACGCCTCGATGGCTTGGCCTCGACAAGGTTCAACTCAGCTTCAACGGCTTCACCTTAGCTAAGCTCTGCTTTGCCTTGACGGCGCCTCCCCAACTAGGGGCTCCCCTAGCTTGATGGACTGGCCTCGGCCATCTCCAACACGCCTTGATGGCTTGGCCTCAACGTAGTTCAACTTGGCCTCAACAGCTTCACCTCGGTTGGGCTCCACTTCACCTCGACGGCATTCTTTGACTAGGGGCTCCCCCTAGCTCGATGGATCCAACTCGACGATCTTCAACATGCCTCGATGGCTTGGCCTTGATGTGGTTCAACTTGGCCTCAACGATATCTCCTCGACTAGGGGCTCCCCCTAGCTCGATGAATCTGCCTCGGTAATCTCCAACACGCATTGATGGCTTAGCCTCAGTGTGGTTCAACTCGGTCTTGATGGCTTCACCTCGGTTGGACTTCGCTAAGCCTCGATGGCATCTCCTCGACTAGGGACTCTCCCTAGTTTGATGGACTCATCTTGGCAGGCTCCAACACACCTCGATGGTTTGGTCTCGGTGTGGATCACTTCAGCCTCGATGGCTTTTGACTTGGCTGGACTTCACTTCATCTTGATGGTGTCTCCTCGACTAAGGACTCCCCCTAGTTTGACGAACTCACCTCGGCGAGCTCTAACATGCCTCAATAGCTTGGCCTCAGTGTGGTTCACTCCGGTCTCGATGGCTTTTGCCTCGGTTGGACTTTGCTTCACCTAGACAATGTCTCCTTGACTAGGGGCTCCCCCTAGTTCAACGGACTCACATCGGTGAACCCTAACACGCCTCGATATCTTGGTCTTAGTGTGGTTCACTTTGGCCTCGATCGCTTCTGCCTTAGTCAGACTTCGCTTTGCCTCGAAGGTGTCTCCTTGACTAGGGGCTCCCCCTAGCTGGACCCACCTTGGCAATCTCCAACATGCCTCAACGGCTTGGCCTCGGTGTGGTTCACCTCAACCGGGCTCTTCTTTACCTCGACGGTGTTTCCTCAACTAGATCTTTGCCTCGAAGGTGTCTCCTTGACTAGGGGCTCCCCCTAGCTGGACCCACCTTGGCAATCTCCAACATGCCTCAATGGCTTGGCCTCGGTGTGGTTCACCTCAACCGGGCTTTGCTTTACCTCGACGGTGTTTCCTCAACTAGAGGCTCCCCTAGCTTGATGAATCCGTCTCAATAATGTCCAATACACCTTGATGGCTTGGCCTCAACATGGTTCAACTCGACCTCGATAGCTTTGCCTCGACGACATCTCGTTGACTAAGGGCTCCCCTATCTCGATGGATCCGCCTTGGCGATCTCCAACATGTTTTGATGGCTTGGCCTTGGTGTGGTTCAACTCGACCTCGATGGCTTCACCTCGATCAGACTTCACTAAGCCTCAATAGCGTCTCCTCAACAGACCTCGATGGCTTGGCTTCAGTGTGGTTCACTTTGGCCTCCATAGCTTTTGCCTTGGCTGGAGTTTGCTTCATTTTGACAGCGCCTCCTTGGCTAAGGGCTCCCCTAGTTCGATGAACTCACCTCGGCGAACCCCAACATGACTCGATGGCTTGGCCTTAGTGTGGTGTACTCCGGCCTCGATGGCTTTTGCCTTGGCTAGACTTCACTTTGCCTTGATGACATCTCCTGAACTAGAGGCTCCTCTACTTTGATGGGCTCACATCGATGAACCCCAACACGCCTCGATGGCTTGGCCTCGGCGTGGCTTACTCTGGCCTTGATCGCTTTTGCCTCAACCAGACTTCGCTTCACCTTGATGGTGTCTCCTTGACTAGGGCCCCCTAGTTTGGCGGACTCACCTAGGTGAACCCCAACACGCCTTGATGGGTTGGCCTCGGTGTGGTTCACTTCAGTCTCGTTGGCTTTGGCCTCAATCGGACCTCACTTTGCCTTGATGGCATCACCACAACAAGGAGCTCCCACTGGTTCAACGAACTCATGTCAACGAGCTCCAGCACGCCTCGATCGCTTAGCCTCGATGTGGTTCACTTTGGTCTCGACAGATTTTGTCTCAGTCAAACTTTGCTTTGCCTTAATGACGTCTCCTCGACTAGAGGCTCCCCCTAGTTTGATGGACTCACCTCGGTGAACCCTAACACGCCTCAATGGCTTGGCCTCAGTATGGTTCACTTCGACCTCGATGGCTTTTGCCCCCATTGGACTTTGCTTTACCTTGATGACATGTCCTTGACTAGGGCCCCCCTAACTTGATGAATTCACCTCTGTGAACTCCAGCACGTCTCAATGGCTTGACCTCGGTGTGGGCATGCCCACTCTCTGGGGTCAGGTCAACTCTTCACTGACCTATGCCCACCCTCTCGGGTCGACTCTTCACTAACTTACGCCCACTCTCTGGGGTCAGGTCGATGATTGTCACCTTCTGGGGTCGACTCTTCACCGACTTATGCCCACCCTCCAGGGTCGGGTCGACAATTGTGTAAGTTCAAGCTCTATTAAATTAGTTTTAGTGATAATGACAAATCTAATTATAAGACTAATTTATTTATTAATTATGATATTGCTTAGTCTCATTTGGATGAGAAGGTGAAAATCATAAAAGGTATGCATTCGACATCACATTCATCTTAGTGCATTCCTTAAATCCAAAATATAGGTTGAACTTCACAAATAGTCAAACATAAATATATGCACATCTCTTTATTATATACTCTAGTATGCACACATTTAGGGGAGTTCACTATATATCTTGAAATTTCATTAGTATTGATCCACGTTCACCTTTCCATATATTAAAGATCTTTACTTTGAAATATATCCCTTGAGTATATATAGCTTGTGTAGTTCATATATACTCAGGATCGGATTGTCATCCAATTTCTTCATTATGTATTGTTGGTTAGATGATTAATGACAACTGAATAAATAAGCTTTGCTTAAAAAGCTTATCTTAGAGTATTCAAGTGTTGTGTACATGTTGTATACTTGAATTCAATTTCTATCTCATTATTTGTTGAGATTATCATGGATTACCAAAAAGGGAATATTATAGAATCTAGTCCCTCCATTATGAGTTAATGGTGAAGTTTTGGTAATTTGTGGACTAGCATTTTTCATGAGTTGGATGAATAGGTTAGGTTCCACAAATAAGGGTGACTTGGGATGACTTCATGTGTTGAAGATCATTAAGTGAAGGATGCATCATGAGTTGATGCATGTCCAAGAGAAGATAATCATGTGTTGACCACAAGTCAAGTGAAGAACCATCATGCGTTGGTGGAATTGAAGTAAATGATGCATCATGAATTGATGCATGTCCAGACTATGACTCAAGGCAAATGTATGGCTAGCTAGGGCTAAGAATGTGTTTCTAATCTTTTACCGGTCTTGGTGTTTAGTTGGAAGACCAGATTGCGAGTATAGGTTACCGTACTATTAAGAGGGGTCATGTCTAGTAAATTGAGTCTCATCATGGTTTGATAGCTTAACCTCACTTGCTTTAGCTCTCCTTAGCATGATGCTTATATTTGTGAATATGTTTTGTAAATAGTTGAAGCTCACGTATTGAATCCTTGTAACACGGAACTATACATTGCGAATGTGTTTTACAAGTGTTTGAAGTCCATGTTTCCTATTTCTTGTAGTATGAGGCTTATATTTGCAAATGTATTTTGCAAATGGTTGAAGCTCATATTTAATCCTTGTGTCATGATCCCAAAAGTGTGCAAATGTGTTTAGCAACTTGCTGAAAATTATGTTTGATCCTTGTATGCATGATACTAAAGTTTATAAATGTGTTTTGCAAAATTTGTTGAAGTATCTATAATTTTCAGGACAATCAGAACTGCCGCAATGTATTCTGTGGTACTACCACTGGACAAAACTACCGGCAATGTAATCACGAAACTACCCCATGCGTTGGTGGTCGTACCAAGGTGGTCAAAGACCAGAGTGGTCGTACCAAGGTGGTTGGAGACCAGAGTGGTCGAGCCAAAGAGGTCGAAGAGTAGTGTGGTCGAACCAAGGTGGTCAAAGACCTATGTTGTCGAGGACCAAGGTGGTCAAACCAACATGGTCGAAGATCAATGTGGTCAAGAGACATCGTAGCCAAACTAGCATAGTTGGAACCATCTAGTTGAGATCTGTGTGATCGAAACTAGCATGGTCAAACCGATGTGGTCGGAACCAACGTGGTCGAGATCTGTATGATCGAGACCAGTGTGGTCGAAACCAACATGGTCGAATTGACATGATTGATACAATGTGGTCAAAGATCGACGTGGTAGTCGAACATCTATGTGATCAAAGATCGACATGGTCGAAACCTTTGTGGTCAAAACCAATGTGGTCAGAGACCAACGTGGTCAAAGATAACCATAGTCGGAGACCTATGTGGTTGATCCGAACAATGTGGTCAGAGACTAGCGTGGTCAGAAACCTAAGTGGTCGAATCATCCGACGTGGTCGAGGACCAGGGTAGTCAACGGTTGAAAGTTCTAGCTCTGTGTGAGCGTACGACCAGCGAGCGGTACTACTGGCTCTATGTGAGCGGTACTTCTGATTTGCAGAACGACCGGCTTGTGTAGGGGTACATTTTTTCCAGAGAAACACCTTCGTGGAGTCTTCTCATTCCCGAAGAAATTGGTAGTTCTGCTTGTGTGGCGCGGTACTTCCAATGATTGGCAGCACTAAACTTTAGTTGTCGGAACTACCAAAATTGTCTATAACGGCTAGTTTTCTGACCGTTATTGAGGAAAGCGAAAGTACCAGTCGTAAGCCTATGGTACTTTCGAAAATCCTGTTTTCTTGGGTGTTTTGCTTCCAATGGCTAGTTTTTGTGGTATGAGTATATATACCCCTAGTGGCCCATTAGAGTGAGACTTTTAGCACTCTATTTCACTTCTTTGAGCTAGTGTGAGATCCTCCACTCAATTGTGCATGTGTTGCACCTTGTGAGCAAGGAGGAAGGCTCTAGATTGCATGTGTTGCACATTGTGAGCAAGGAGGAAGGCTCTAGATTGCATGTGTTGCATCTAGAGGTGGATTTAGTCTCCACTCAAACTTGTGTATTTGTTGCACATGATGAGAGTCATGTGAGGGACTTGACTTATTACTCTTAGAAGTTGCTGACTACTAGACGGCGTTGGAGGCATCGTGCGTGGTGATCTTCTCAAAGAAGGTTATGAGAAGACCTGACAATGAGTGGGAAAAATCTATCACTAGTGGATTTGAGGTGATTGGCTTAATTCGTGGAGCTGATCCAATTCATTTGGGCTTACCTCAATATGGACTAGGAGAGACTGGTAAGTCTCCAAACACCACGATAAAAAGCAACTGTATCTTTTCTGGTTTGCTTTGTTGTGATCAATTTACATTCAAAGAATTGAATTAATTACTTGTCTTCTTAGGATTGCAAACCTTGTCATAGTCTTAATTTGTTGGTACACTTAAGTGAACATAATTATTTTAGGCGTTGTTTGTGCTAAACCAATTTAAGTTAAGCTTCTGAATTATATACTTGGTTTAGACAAATAGAATTTGATAATAATTGAAAGAGAATTTTTAGACCGCCTATTCACCCTCCTCTAGTCGGTCTCCTCAATCTTACAGATTATCACTCTCTAAGTCGACTTTTCATCGACTTACGCCCACCCTCCAGGGTCAGGTCGATGATTCTCGCCCTCCAGGGTTGACTCTTCACCAACTTACACCCACCCTCCGAGGAAACACTCCCCCTTGAGGTCGAGCCTACGACAACTCATCCTCCAAGGTCGAGTCGCTTAACACTTCTTCCCCTCTAGGGTCAAGCTATTTTTCCTCCTCTAGAGTCGGGGTTGAGTTTATGACAACTCGCTCTTTGGGGTCGACTCGTCTACTTCTCTCCCTCCAGAGTCGAGGTCGAGCTTATGTCAACTTACCCTCTGGGGCTGAGTCGCCTACTTCTCCCCCTCTAGGTTCGAGCTACTTCTCTCTTGTAGGGTTGCGCTACTTCTCCCCCTCTGGAGTTGGGTCAAGCTTGTGACAACTCACCCTCTAGGGTCAAGTCGCCTACTTCTCCCCCTCTGGGGTTGAGCTACTTCTCTCCTCTAGGGTTGAGCTACTTCTCCCCCACTGGAGTTGGGGTCGAGCTTATGACAACTCAACCTCCGAGGTCGAGTCGCCTACTTCTCCACATCTAGAGTCAAGGTTGAGCTTGCAACAACTCATTGTCCGGGGTCGAGTCGCCTACTTCTCCCCTTCTAGGGTCGAGCTTTCTCTTCCTTTAGGGTCGAGCTTACACCCCTTCTAGGGTCATGCTTGCGAGAACTCACCCTTCAGCGGTCGGATCACCTAACATTCCACCTTGGGGCCAAGCTGCTTGTGAACTTCGTCCTGAGCGCTAGTTTTTTTTATGGGAGACAGTGACATTCGTGCCTTCCCAATGAAGTGCCGTTCATGAGCTTCATCTTGAGCGCCAAGTTTTTTCCAATGGAAGACATCCATGTTCGTCTCTCCCCAAGCTGTGTTGTTTGTGAGCTTTGTCCTAAGCGCCAAGCTTTTTTTGATGGGAGACAAATACGTTCACGCCTCCCCAAGCGAAGTGCTACTCGCTAGCTTCGTCCTGAGGGCCAAGTTTTTCCCGATGGGAGATGACGACGTTCACGCCTCCCCAAGCAAAGTGCTGCTCATGAGCTTCATCCCGAGCGCTAAACTTTTTTCAATGGAAGATGGTGACGTTCGTGCCTCCCAAAGTGAAGTGTCACTTGTGAGCTTCGTCCTGAGCTCCAAGTTTTTTCAGATGGAAGACCATGATGTTTGCGCCTCTCCAAGCAAAGTGCCGCTCATGAGATTCATCCCGAGCGCCATGTTTTTCCTAACAGGAAACGACGACATTCATGCCTCTCTAAGTGAAGTGCCGCTCGTGAGCTTCGTCCTGACTACCAAGCTTTTCCCGATGGGAGAAGATGATGTTTGCACCTCCCCAATCGAAGTACTGCTCGTGAACTTTGTCCCAAGCACCAAATTTTTTCCGATGGGAGACGGCAACATTCACGCCTCCCCAAGCGAAGTGTTGCTCGTGAGCTTTGTCCTAAGCACCAGTTTTTCTAGTGGGAGACTGGATAGTAAACTTTGAAGTACCCTCAGTCGGATGCAGAGACTGCCGAGGGTGCGGAGGGACTCAAGAAGAAGCATACAAATGACCCAAGTGTATTTAATATGAGTGTACAAGGTTACCAGTGGCCCTCCCTTTCCCATTACAAGGGGTCCTATTTATAGAGGGAGAGAGGAAGGCAAGCGAAGTTAAAAGTTTGCTCTTAGGCCTAGTGTATCCACATCATTTGCCCCAATGGGCCCTGTCACTTCTGGGACTCCGGGGTTGGCCCCAGACCTCGCCCAAGGTTGCATTCAGACTCTTCCGGGGTTGATCTCATGTCCCTCGACCGGGGTCGACCTTGTGTCCCTTGCCCGGGGTTGTCCCCGGTCCCCTCTGAGGTTGGTGTTGCATACCACGCCCGAGGTTGGCTCCTGACCCCTCCGGGGTTGGTCTTGCATATCTCGCCCAGAGTTGGCCCCAGACCCCCCCTAGGGTCAGTCTTGCATACCTCGCTCGAGGTTCGTCTCGGACCCCTATGGGGTCGGTCTTGTGTACCTCTCCCAAGGTTGGCCCTAGACCCCTTTGGGATCGATCTTGTGAACCTCACAGAGGTTGACTTGGGGTCGACCCTCCAACGGATGCCATCACTCTAAGGTGTTCGTGGGCTCGATGTGGCATGGGGACCATCCCCAACAAGGTTTATCTTATCACTATGCATAGTGGGATGGAATCACTGTGCAAGTTTATCTTATTCTAAGTTTATTGTGTTAAGATTGAACCTAATAAAACTAGGCACCATATTTATGGAGCGCATCACTAGGCACTAGATATGAGGCTTGTGAAAAGAACTTACTCTTACAAATAACTAGGATCATGTATACAACTATACATGCGCTCAAGAAGTTGAAGCTAGAAACCAGCACCCCGTACATGCATGCAAGATCCATGCATCCATGTTAATTTGATGATATAGTTATGGAAGACAATGGACATGAATAGAGATCTCAGATTTTTCATCTATAAGGTGTGGTTTACCTACTCGTAAGATTTCAAGGGGTCAAGTAATATAACTGGTGCTTCTAAAACCCTTCATCATACCAATAAGCTATTAGTGATATGCCATAGAGACAATCATAGAGATGATTATATCACTTCTATATTTATAATCTTTTAAATAAATGTTATTTTGTTCTTTGAATAATTATCATTCATAAAGATTAGCAAGTACTTGTTAGTGAAGTCTTTATTTGTTATATGGTATCATTCTAAAAGGATTCCTGGTCAAAACACAGGTAACTTATAGACCAGCACATTATTGATTAATGATCATATTTTATCGGTCATAGATATGAGGATATCAAATCAATAATGTGGACATATGTTAGAAAACATAGTGTTAGATTAACCCACCATGAGACACTATTGAGATTATTATGATTTATGTGTTATCAGTTGGTCTCAAGCAATAATGATGTATAATCCTTGTACCTGAGATCATCATAGTTTTCTAGAAATGTAATAGTGCACTTAGGGGTTGTCAAACGCGACTATATAGTTGGGTAGTTATAAAGGTAGTTTTCGGGTATACTATGAAACATGCGAAGGAAAGTGAGATTTGTCCCTCCTACATAACAGAAGATATATCACTAGGCTCCTCGATGTGGTCGGACAAAGAAAGTGTGTTGCCATATCACGAGTGGTCGAAGAGTCGACTATATGAAATTATTCATCACTAGATCGAAAAAATATTGAACAGTCTATGGATGACACATTTTTCACTTGGAGTTCGATCGGATATCATGAGGCAAAAGAAGAGTACATAAGCAGTTTGATAGGTCCAACGGGATGCGTACTGGTACTATGCGTATTACTGACTGGTCGTGACCTGGTCGGACATATCACAGGCTGGTCTAAGAACTGGTTGTATAGGGATACGATCTGGTCCTAAGGAGTTATGAGCTGATCATGAGTGACTAGGACTTAGTTACAGATTATATTACATAAGGTTCATCCAGATTGATCTTTGTGTATATGTGGGGATCGATATATCCTGCTAGTGACCGCTATCGACTAGTGATTGAAAATGAGTTTTTGAGTTACAACCAAGTGTACATGAACCTATAGTGTCACGTACTTAACAAGTTGGAACATAAAGGGTCCAGATAATAGACTTTGAGTGCGATATGATCTCTATTCGTATTGGATAAGGATCCGCCCGGAGACTCTCCGAGTTGGATACGAGCTCTAATCGTATCGGATGAGGATCTAATAGGAGGCTATATATTGAGAGAGGTGTAGGGCTGAGGAATGTATGAAAAAACCGAGAATCTGAGGAGATCCCGAAACCCTAGCCATCATATCTTGAAACCCCTGTTATGAGCACTGGTACTAGCACACTAGAGCAAGGCATTTCATCCCTAGATGTGTGGACTTGGTAGAGGCACTGTTGCGACTGCAACACTAATCGAGATGATCACAAGGAGGAAACGATTGGCTTGTGAAGATCTACTATTGTTGGTGAACGATCGACCACTTCCACTATATCGACGTGTGCTACATTGAACCGGGCTGCTTTAACTCTTCTTCCGCTACACTACGCATCTAGTGGTAACGATCTATGATCTCTTACACGCATGGCTTCTTGGTTTATGTAGTAGAAAGTTTAATTTACGCTAGTGTAGCCTTCCAGTATCCCAATATAAGCCATGCATGAAGGTAAGCTGGTAGTTTAAAAATACCACTTGCTATATATAGACAATATAAACATAAAGCATGCAATATTGCAACTTAGTTAAGGTCGAAGTTAGTGTGTTTTACCATACAAATCAACAACAACTTGGCTCATTCTTAAAAAAAAAGCATGCGCACACCTCAAGCATTTCTACCGAGAAACCAGGTCTAGCATATGAAGAACTTGCTATCCCGTGTGTTATATATATCATCATGCGTGACTTTGCACAGGAAACTCCTCCAAACTTAAGAGAGGAAATTCCCCTAGCCTATACCAACAAATGGATCAATAATTATGCAAAGGTGTGCATTGCACCTTAAGGATTAGTTCTGCAACCAGACTAGACAGAAAACTTGGACTATAATCCCAATATTTTAACTTTCCTCTAAAAAAACAGTGAAAACAGTCTGCTAAACCTAAATTTTCAGACTTCTATCTTCAAGAGTACATCTCAATTGACCAGAATTAATGCATGATTTATGAATAGTTACTTTTGAGTAACAGTCTTGTCGAGTTTCGTCATCTTTACAGGAACCCAGACGCAAGTCAAACATGTGGGGGCGAGGGATTCTGAGGATATGTACGAGCACCATGAATGGAACAGTGGCTCAACAGTATCCTACATATCTAGAGACATTAGGAGACAATGTATCGTTGCACCATTACTCCTACTTTTAATACCGGCGATGTGACGCGTTAATTCTGAAGAACAGGAAGGACAGCCGACAGCGGAAGATAGCTGACCTGATGATAAGGGAAATGGCAGCAGATCTGTACATGTCGCCGTACTGTGCTCTCCTCTATCAAAACTCCAAGTTCCTGCCTCTTCCTCTCTACCTGTGAACTCTCGTGCTTAATTCAACTGTACCCTGCAAAACAGCAGAGGGAAAAAAATGGAAGAAGGGAAAGAGGAAGGAGTAAATAGATCCGGTCAACCCATGGATCGATCCGTTACATCCAGTAGATTCCTGCGATGATGACTAGCACTATAAATTCGCGTGTTCCGAGATCCATCGATGGCACAATAAATATGCATTTCCTTCCAAGAAGGGAGCAGAAAAGGTACCCCTAATCGAATAGGCTCCTCGGAAAAGATGAACGGAGGCCAGGGAGGGAAAACCAGGACCAAGTACAGGCACTAGCTAGCGAGCTGCCCAACTCCAATTCCCCATTCCGATCCATCAAATCAAACAGTGGCATGCTAAGATGAATGAAAGATCGCTCATCCGCTTGTGAAATGTGAAAGAACACGGTGCTGCTAGAACGTGAGGTACAGGATCCATGTGCGCGCGCGCGCGCGCGCCAGTACGAGGGGATTGGGCACGGCGGAGGAGGGCCGCCGGGGGCTCAGAGAAAGCCGGAAAGCCAGGGAGCTGGATGACAGACAGAGCGGTGAGCACGCGGCCGCGACGGCACATCCGCCGGTGCCGTTCCGCCCGGCCGTGTGCTCACTCTCTTCTGTCACCGCGCGCGCCCCCGGCCGGCACCATCCTGCTCGCCGTCGCCGCTTCATTTATCCCCACGCCCACTACATAATAACTCACGCCGCGCGGGACGGCCGAAACGACGGGCTCATGAGCTAGCTAGAAAACACGCAAAAAAGAAGGGTATTAATCTCGGCGAGGGGCCGACGAGGAGGTGTGTACCGGCCGTGCGGACGGATTGATAACCCGGGGGAGGTGTGGGCCAGGACACCGGGCGTGACTCGATCCGGACGGCCGGGACGTACGTGAGACTTTAGGGTTTCCTGCCCTCGGCCGCGGCGCGCGCGCTGGCTGCCATGCCATGAGGTGGAAGCTACGGTGAGGTAGCTTAGCTAGCTCGGCATCGCTGTCTGGCGTCTCCCTCGTCCCACCCACCACAGCCAGGCTGGCTGCGCCGGCCGGTTTTACTAATCTGCTCCAAAATTGGGGGATTAGCTAGCTAGCTGGTGGGGTTGCTGCAAGGGATAAGGGGTATTAAAATGGAGGGCGAGTAGGGGCTTGACACGGAGCACATGCCCTTCGCAGCAGTGAGCTTCTATTGTTGGAGAGAGAGGGTGGCTTAAGCTTGCGGGGCATACGTGGACGCCTGGTGTCCAGGGAATCACATCCAACTTCCCTGTAAATTTCCACTACTATACTCCATTTGATGTCGGTTGCCCCTTGGCCGTGCAAATCGATGGAGATTTTCGTTGGTAAAATTAAGCTTGAGAGTAGTACGTAGTAGCAACAGCAAGTTTTAGAGCTAGCCTGCACGTTCGATCGAGTATGCGTGTTATTGTGCATGCGCAAATAAAGTTGTGTTGAAACATTAACATAATTTTGATTACTATTTTTTATTATAATATTATTTTTATATCTTCAATATATATTGAAAAAGATATCGACGACTAAAATTTAGAAAGTTGATTACATATACCCAAAATAACATTTTTTTTACCAGAGGAGCACAATTTTTGAGGAACTTGTAGTTCGATCTATAGAATCCTGCTGGTTACTACCGGGGGAGCCAACGGGTGGCTTCGTTAGGTTTCAACCTACCCTGAAACCCCCCTCCCCCAATAGGCCGGCCCAAGATAGAAAATGAGTTCATCCACACCACCCTAGGCCACAGGCACACAACAGAGAGGCACACGCATCACGCACGGGAGACGAGAGGCACCAGAGAGCACATGCACATGCATATGGCGGTGCGACATTTGAGGCTAGCAAATTTGGGCGACGATTGAGGCGTCAAGCAAATCTCGGCGTGGCGGCACCGGCGACGGTCGAGCTACAGAGGCGCTTGGGCCAACAAGGAGCTGGCGTTGGCGACTAAGGCGAGGAGGAGGCAATCAAGAGGAGCCACTGGCTAGGGAGGCGACAGGCGAGCAACTAAGCAAGAGACTAAGAGAGGAGGGGGCAAGGGGAGGGCAAGGTAGCGATTGGATTCGCCAATTCAGAGAATTGCCTGACTGGCGACTGCAAGTGGGCACTTGGTCACTTGGGGAGGGCAAGGGAATGTCTAACATGTTTCATCAATCTTTGCAGGTAGACCGACTGCACCGTATCGTGTCTAAGGGTGGTGCCGCACTGCGCAGCGGACAGTCGAGCATGATCGAATGAGCGCTGAGGTCCATTCGTAACATATATGAGGATGCCAAATATGCACTAGGGCCTATCGACCCGTCTAGCCTCGGTCGTTCCTGGTCTGCACAACGCACTGTTTAGGTTTGACAATTTCATATTTTGTTGCAATCTACAAGATGGCATTTTTCGTTGTTCTTTATACATGTCATCTTCATGCAGGACGTTCACGCTGACACTGCTCTACTCTTGTCTTCGTTGCAGAGGAAGCCCAACCCCATACCTCCCTCGCCAGGGGAGAGGGATGAGGGACCCGACCCCAGACCTCCCTCGCCGGGGGAGAAGGACGAGGGATGACTCTACTTCTATCCTTGTCACAGAAATAACTCGACACACGAGACACCCCAGGTAGCAACATCGACTCCCCTGTCGAAGACTACGGGGTGCACTACGGCACGTACGCAACCGTGACGAGTGGTACGATCAGACATACGACAGCTAAACGGTCCACTAGTACGGTGCGGACTACGCGGCATCATGCTTCACTGCAGCGGATTACCATGGACCAGAGTACCTGGGATGTTCATCATCTGTGCAACACGGGACACTGGTGCTTACAATTACCGGGTTTCATTGAAGTTGTACCTTACGTTGGGCTAACGAAATGTACTTCCCTCCACATGATGCCAACAATTAGGCGGAGGACTGGGTGCAGCAGATGTTCATCGCTCAAGAGATTAGGCCCAGTCAATTATCTGGTGCATTAGTTTCCACTCTGCCACCATTGCAATACAACCTGCACAACATACGAGGGCAAGCTAACCTTCCCTTAGGACCAACTTCGCCGCCAGATGAAGTGGGCAACAGGCAACCCTTGACCTAGAACTGCATTCAGTGCCAGCTCTTCAGTCTGAGCAGGTTAAACTTAATTATGTACTCATTAATATTTTGTCCCCATTGTAGCAGTTTTAAATGGAATTTGTCCATAAATGTAGTACGAAAAGCACATGTTTTGTAGCAATCTTAAATCAAAGCATGTTTTTTACTAGTTTATACGGATATACACCTAGTTACAAAAATACTAAATTTACCACGTGATGCTGCCAAGTCGATGCTGTAACCGAGCGCCCCGACCACCAAGCCTCCCCTGGCTCCCTGCCCACTCACCTGCCTGGCCAGCTGCCGAATTGTGGCAGCTCGGCAGCAACCTACCAAGCAGGAGTAGCTCGGCAGACTACTGTTAAGCACTGGCAGCTCGGCAGCACCTAGGCCAGCCTCACCTATCGTGCCTGGCCGTCTCCTGCTACGCCCGCCCACCTTGCCACGCGTCACCGCTCTTGCCGAGATTCTCACATGCGGCAAGTGACACATATTATCTGCAATGCCTTCCAAGCTTGAGGAGAAAACTATTTTTTTTAAAAAACGAATGTTTGGAGCCAAAATTCAAAATATACATAGCTACAGTGCCAAGTAACAGTTCGGGAATTTGCAACATTGGTGGCCCTGCATTGATTTGACTGTACCACGCGATGCACGTTCCGATCGGTGCCGAAGCCGAGGCTACAAAAACAACCGATTAGAGCAACTTCAAGAGAAGAGCTAAATCATTTTCTAAAGGTAAATTTGGCTATTATTGGAGAAAAAATGTCTCCAATAGACTCTGTAAATGACTCTCCAAATTTAGTAGCTCTCCATCCCTCTTCCTTCGCTCTCTATTTTTGGATAGCCTACCTCGCTCACCATCCAGCCTCTTGGCGCGGTCGGCGTATCCTTCCCGCACGCTGCGCCCCAATCCCGCGCGTACGCGACCCACCGCACGCCCTCTAGTTTAGATAGCCTGTTGGAGTAGTCTTGTTTTTTTTGGGTGAGATTCATTTTAGAGAATAGCTAAATCACTAAATTTAGATACTTCTTTTGGCTAATCTTTTGGAGTTGCTCTTAGCGGCATGCCTCCCGCATGGATTTGTGTATCTGGAGCACGCCTGCTGCTATCCAAACCCCAAGCTAAAGCATGGGTTTTTTTAAAACTTAAACTTAATTTATATTTATACTGTCTATAGTAACTAACTTTTTAACTACGTATTTTTAAAACGGAATTAATATAAAAATTATAGTAAAAAATATACCGAGTTTAGTTATACCAGCTAAAATTTTATGCGACTATTTTATTCTACGTATTGTCTTTCTTACACAATTACAATTTAAATATTTAAGACATAAAGTCATAAGGACCCATTCTGTGCGAAAGTGTACGAAAGTACGAAGCTCAAGATGAAACACCGATAAATGTACTAGTACTCGACAAAATAGCATAGGCCATGGCGTCCGGTACAAGCACCGAAATAGTACCAGCGGTCCCGTAACAAAAGTATATTTCCCTGATTAATTGGCTTATCTGATTAGAAATGGGTTTTGCCGTAATAAAATTGTACAAGTATGGTTTAAGGTTTCCTAAGAGACTCGAAAAGGTAAGCCGCCCTAGTAATGCTGGCGTGGAGGAACAAGATTTAGGATTTTTTTTTCTGTGACTTGTGGTTTTTGTCTGTGGTTTGTGCCTTTTAGGCTGTTCGTGTGAGGGATTACGGAGTAATAGAAACTCAAATGCGATTTTTGCTGATATAAATGAAGTCAGTACAGTATGTATTACAATTAATTAGTTGATTTTATCTTAAAAAATAATCTATTAAAAAGTTAGTTACTACAGAGAAGTTGAAAAAACAGTTTTTAAAAACTAAAAAGAGTAGGATCTTATGATGCTACATGCCTACACAATGTATCTAAGAAGGGAGGATACCCATTCTGTGCGAAAGTGTACGAAAGTACGAAGCTCAAGATGAAAACACTGGTAAATGTACTAGTACTCGACAAAATAGCATAGGCCATGGCGTCCGGTACAAGCTCAGAAGAAATAGTACCAGCGGTCCCGTACCAAAAGTATATTTCCCTGAGTAATTGGCTTATCTGATTAGAAATGGGTTTTGCCGTAATAAAATTGTACAAGTATGGTTTAAGGTTTCCTAAGAGACTCGAGAAGGTAAGCCCTAGTAATGCTGGCGTGGAGGAACAAGATTTAGGACCTGTTTTTTATTTTTTTGCTGCGGTTTGTGTTTTTTGGCTATGACTTGTGCTTTTTAGGCTATTCGTGCGAGGGATTACGGAGTAATAGAAACTCACATGCCGTTTTTGCCGATATAAATGAAGTCAGTACAGTATGTATTACAATTAACTAGTTGACTCTATCTTGAAAAAAATACTCCGTTAAAAAGTTAGTTACTATAGAAAAGCTGAAAAAAACAGTTTTTAGAAGCTAAAAAGAACAGTATCTTATACTGCTACATACCTACACTGAATAAATAGAGCCTAGATGGCCAGACCACCCCCACCTGTCATGCGTCCCCTTCTCTATAGTGGGCTAGTGGCATCGGAGGATTCTACTTACAGCCGGGCTCTCCCACTTGTCTGGCATTCGCACCCTCTACTACCACTTCTATCTTCTATGATCCGTTGTCACCAACGCGTCCTGCACCGCGACACGCGGCGAAGGACTCTCCAACTGAATCCTACACCCCGCTTCAATTGGCTTAGGGCTTAAGCTCCTAATTGTGACTTTTAACTTAATTATAATTAAAATTATATTATAGTAACTATCAGTTTTTCTGATAAAAAAATAAAGAAAAAATGTAAAAAAACGCTATGTCGTGACGGACAATGCAAAAAAATAAGAGGAAAAAAGAAAAATGTGAAAATACAAAAAATCCTAAAAAGCTAAAATAAATCAAAATTAAAAGATGATATATTTCAAATATCTTCTGCCTATGGCTTTATAGAGATATTGATAGATAAAATTTAGAGAGTAAAACATCATTTTCTCTCTCTTTTTTTCCGGGTCAAGATAGTAAGTACTAAGCATACGGTCAATGCTGCGAGTACACGAATTAACTTGATTGTAGCAAAAGTAGAGCCTCACAGGCCCTGCTAGCTACTGGAGCAAACTGCAGACACGGACGCAAATTAAAGCTAGCGTGCGTTGCGAAGTAGTATATATCTTCCCGTCATGTGGCGCTAGCTATCGCGCTAGTACGACACGTCCCGGCCAATTGGCTGACCGCTGGCATGCATTTATCCTCGCACGCACGGAGGCGTCAACAACTTGGCACGCTAGCTAGCTAGCTAGCTCTGTGGTCCATTTTTCTTCGTTTAAGCTGTGACCAAATTATGTAACCGAGAAACGATAGTATCGAGCTAAAATTAATAGATCAAAGCGCTCCGTGCGTGGTCCCTTTGCTTAATTTGAACATATATATACGCTCCATGCAGACACTTTCCCATCTTTAATTCTAAACAGTACATGGGCATGCATGCATGCGCTGATGCACACAACACTATACAGTGCAGAGCCATGTGTCGGCATGTACGGCGTCATGCACGCCACCACTGGCTAAGAGTAGCATACTGTCCGGAGATGCATTAGGACCTGTGATTTCGATCACCGAATTGATGCGCGCGTCTAATGATATCGTACGTCCGGCATCTTTTGATTCTTTTCCTTTCAATTTGGGGCCGGGCCGCGCGTGCGTGTTCCTTAAATTTCGGTGCGTGATTGGTCTACTCCACTCGCGCGCGTATGGGAGTGTTTTGTCTTAAAGATTGATGATTTATAACTGTGTAGCTCATAGTTTTTAATAGTAGCATGAACTTTCATACGAATAAACTGAATATCGCTAATTCGATAAATTATTTTTAAAAATATTATTCTGATAAATCACCTCATTTATTTATTGAAGAAAGTTATAGGTATTGCTCGTATTGTCTTCTAAAAGTTACTTTTCTATAGTAAATATTTTTTTTGTGAAACCTAGCTTTCAAGAGTGTCTTTTCAAGACAAGGGCCACTAGTCGATTATAGTACACTATAATAAATTTATTTATATTGACCAAAATGATACACGCAAGTTTCTTTATAAATTATTACTATTTATAAGCTAAAGTTAAGAACCAAACCTAAAAACAATATAAACGGATGCATAAGCCTTGCATGGCTGCGCGGCGCGGCGCGGCAGGCATGCCTATGCATGTGTATATTCTGCTTACGACATTATCACATGACCAAACGTGTGTGCGCGCTTCAGATCTGCGCCCGCGCGCCCGGCCAGCCGACCGGACCGGGTAGAAGTATTGGCGTACGTCTGTATGATGTCTGTCTGACAGACTGGACGCCATGCCGATGCCGTCACATGTATATTCGCTGCTGCTACTGCCGGTGGTGGCTACCCAACGGATCTCCAAGTAGAAACCACGACCCTGTTTAATTTCGGAAGGCCGAATGCATGGCTCCCCAGTAGTTTCTCTCGGACTCGTAGGCCTGTTCATTGTGCTGTGTTTAATGGTTTTCGGTTTTAGTTGATGATTTTTGAGATGATGGAGACATCAATGTGAATAGCATATACGATTTTGAACTCAGAAAACTGTTTAGAGAAAGTAGGTTCGAGAAACCACTTGAAGAAGCCATCTTTTATGTTTTAACTTCCAGAGAAACCAAAACCAAATACCATAAAAAACCAAAAATAACAAGACCACAGTACACTACTAGAAAACGGATCATCCCTCACGGGCTTTAATTTTCCTGACGGGCCCGCATAGGACGTGAAGGATAACAATTTTTTGTGACGGGCCCACGTATCACCGTCACAAAAATACATTTTCCTATCGGGCTCATTAAGCCGCAAAAAAAACACTATTTTTGTGACGGTATTAAGTGAACCGTGAGGATAATTGAAGAAAGCCTGTGAGGTTAATTATTCAGCCCGCCCGCGCCTAAACAATTCGTCCAGCGCGCCGACTGAAAACCCTAGCTGCTACTTTTCCCCAATTTTTTTTTCCGCCGCGCGCCCCCATCCCCTCGCCCGCGCGCCTCCTCCGCCCCATCCGCTCGCCCGCCTCCTCCGATCCGCCGGCCGCATCCCCCCGCGCGCCTCCTCCGCTCCCTCCGCTCCATCCGCTCGCCCACCTCCTCCGATCCGCCAGCCGCATCCCCCCGCGCGCCTCTTCTGGCCGCATCCCCTCGCCCGCCTCCTCCGATCCGCCAGCCCCATCCCCTGGCCCGCCTCCTCCGCCCCATCCCCACGCCCACCTCCTCCGATCCGCCGGCCCCATCCACTCGCCCACCTCCTCCGCCCCATCCCCTCGCCCACCTCCTCCGATCCGCCCCATCCCCTCGCCCCGCCGCCCCCGGTCCGCCCCGCCTCCCCAGGTCCGCCCCGCCGCCCCGACACCCCAGCTCCGGGCCGCCACCCCAAATCCGCCCTCCCCCCGATGGCCTAGCTCCGACTCGCCGTCCCGCCGCCCCAAATCCGCCCCGCATTTATCTTTTCAATGTTGCAGTGAGTTTTTGATTTGGATCCTCCATCGATTGTTGATTTGGGTTTGTATTTTGCCGCAGATGAGACGGCATATAGTTGCAGTGGCAAGGCATCAGGTCATCTTTATGGATCGGCTTTCTTCTTGATGGCCATTGGTATTTTGCGCTGGTATGTCTTGTATTGTATTCTCCGATGCCTCATATTCTCATCGCACACTGCACTCCAGAATTGCATGGTTGTAATAACGTCTTCCTGCTCCATTCTTGCGAAATGTCAATCGGTTGTTTGATCAACTTAGTGTAGAAATGACTCATCTTTAAATATTTTGGGTATGAAATTTAGGGTATTTTGATTCGTTTAGTGGCAGCGGTGGAGCTCAAAATCAAGCCGTGTCATGGATTAGTTCGTTTCATGATATGGATTAGTTGTTTGCTGATGTCATGAATTGGGCGCCTTGAGCTTTTGTTTGTGTTTTGTGGAGAGGTTAGATTACAAGATGTATGTAGGTTAATGTTCGCGGCAACCCATAAAATAGTACATTTTAACTGTAATAATAGTTGGCTGTAGAAGGAAAGTTATGCTTAATTGTAGTTTTGCTAAGCTGCAATAATGTAGAACAGTAAGTCATCACCCAACTGTGATTTATTGTTACCACATTTTATATGTTTGGCATTTTATCTTTTTCCAGAGGTGGAATCAAATCTCCGTGGTCTCGAAGGAAAAAGAAAATGAGCACTTTCTTGTTTGACTATTCGGGATTGATTTTTGAACTAAGGTCTTGGAAACAAAGAACATTTGGGCAATTCATTAAAACATTGGCTAACTAGACTCCTTTTGTATGTGCTAGCAATTCTTATGATTTAATCCCCTAGAATACCAGGAAGACAATCTTACATGAGGTATACATGCCTCACTTCTCTCCAGCTTCTCCTTGATGGTGTGTTGATCCATCCTCTACATGTTCTGTACGATTACACTGAACAAATCACCAGCAACATCATAGTAGATATTGTAATGAGGCAGCAATGCTGATGAAAAACAGGCACAATCTAGACCCTCTGGCATAGCTCGTAATTCAACTTCAATAGTAGAACGTAACACGCTGTTACATCTTGCTTTTTCTTTTATCTTGCATCGCTTGGTGACCTTGCTCTGTTTGAATCGCTATTGAAAATGTTCCTTTTTGTACGTCCGTGATATCCGCTTATATTATCCGCTTCCGATCTGTAACCGATTTCGAATCCGGGGAAAAAATATGGGTTAGGATACGGTTTAAGCAATATCCGTTCGAATCCGATCCGATTGCACCCCTAGCGTAGACAACTTGAAGTGGGCGAAATATTTGTCCCTTAAGAAATGATGGAGTGTTATATATATATATATATATATATATATATATATATATATATATATATATATATATATATATATATATATATATATATATATATATATATATATATATATATATATATATATATATATATATATATATATATATATATATATATATATATATATATATATGACAACTTTATAGTGGAGATATTTCATCATTTACCATTGTCCAGCATTGATACAAGAACAATAGCATAATATTTGACATGTTGGAGGCATAATTTCCGATTGTAATGTCAAAATAGTTCAATGACACGAACCAAGCTTGTTCCCAACAACAAATAGCCCATTTGTTAGTTCAAAGTTTAAAAATATACTACAAATAAATGTTTGTGACTTATATCCTTGGAAGGTATAGTAGTAGGGTCTCTAAGATATGTATGTATGCTATGCAAGTATGCATGCATATGCATAGCCTCTCTTTGTGTTATAAATATGCCATGTATATATACATACATGTATGGAGTTGCGGTAAAGTGAGGTATTAAAGATAGGTGGGGAGGGAAGGGGAAGATATGTAAGGTGCAGTCAGTGGCCAAATCCTATGGCTAGGTCTTCTTGTTCATTCTGATGATGATCACTTCACAACCTTTTTGATTTACTAACTCCCCTTCCCTAGCTCTTCTTTACTCTTTGATCTCTTGCCCTAGTACTGTCAGATATGTCTCCATATCCATTTATCTCAGCATGTAAGTTTATAACTCTGTAACTTGTCTCCAACATATCAAGGATTTGCCGTTATATTGATATAATCTGCTACCATATATTGCGGTTAAGCATGATGTTTTTATTCATAGCTTTCATGGCAAAGTATTCACCTGTATTTAGCATCTCCACCAAGTGCACACTATAATTCGGAGTATGGTAATTTAACTTGTTGTAGTTATGTTTTTACTACAATGTTCCTTATGTGTTATGTCTTCCTTCAATGGTGCAATCCACTGCTGGAAGCACATTTTTACCACTCGATGGAAGCAAATGGGCTGCTGCTGCTGCAATCGGCTGCTGCTGCTATGTGATTTTCAGTGATTTCTTATAGTTCTTTTGACTAGCTGAACTTGAATGTAATGGAAATAGACTTTTGTATGTGGTACTTGATTTTAGATGTCTTTTGGATGGATGAACCAATCTGGAGGTGAAGTTTATGAATTGGATGCTTGTGTATGAATTAATCTATGGATTGTTTATGAAAACCCAACTTTTTATATATTTGTTTAATTATGTTTCTTGATTGATGCAAGGATGGTGTTATGACTAATTTGATTATATGATGCACGGATGTGTAAGATTTAGATATCAATGCTTATCTTGTAAGTTATTAATGCTTATCTTGTAAATGCTAATTCATTATGGCTGAAAAAATATGTTCTAACTAGAATGCAAAATTTTCTGCTATAGGAAATCAATTTTGCTCACGGTTCAAACCGTCAGCCTATATTTTCTTGACAGTACAATAAACAGTTAATGAAATATATTTTCCTGACGGGAAACATTTCGCCCGTGAGTAAAATTTATTTTTCTCACGGGAATTGTACCGTCAGATTAACTTATTTCCCTCACGGGTAACATTTCGCCCGTGAGTGAAATTTATTTTTCTCACGGGAATTGTACCGTCAGGTTAAATTATTTCCCTCACGGGTAAAACCGTCAGGTTATATATCCCTGACGGGTTTCCGTCAGCCAAATTTAATTTTCCTTTCCAGCCAGCCCTGAGGGATTTTGCCTGACGGGAACCCGTCAGGGATATATAACCTGACGGTTTTCTTGATTTTCCTGACGGTTTTGAACCGTGAGGGATGCTCTGTTTTCTAGTAGTGATAATACATATGTCTCGCGCTCTCGCTGTGCTCCTAAGAAAATGGTGCTTGTCAAAGGGTGATCTATAAGGCTTCTAGCTTAAACTTTTTGCACACTACTATAAAAAGACTAATATTAAACGTCACATCATATATGGTTCCTCAAAATCGCATGTATTAAATACAATCACATATGGTTTTAGTTTAGAGACCATTTGTGTTGTTGTCAACCCTAAAAACCATCTGTGAAGAGAAAATATCACAGACGGTTTGTGGTGAAAACCATCTGTGAAGTATTACAGCTGTCTATGATGTTACCAAATATCACATACGGTTTTTTATTTTAACCGTCTGTGATACTTGACAAGCGGTTTGTATTAAAAATCATCTGTGATAATTAAGTCATCACAGACAGTTTGTATAAAAAAATCATCTGTGATAATTCCACTATATTAATTGTACACAGACCCATCAACCCTCTATCTTAAATTCCAGATCTACGCTGTTGCTTTGAGCTGGAGGTAGGACTTTGAGGCTATTTGGTGAAATATGGCTATTTGACAAGAGTAATTATGGATCTACTAATGTTTTGACTACCTATGGTTAGTAATTTATTCCTAATTACTTTATAATTTAGATTTATAACTTTTGGTGAAAAGAAAATTGAAGATGGTTGATCTAGCTAGCTTGATGTAAAGAGAAGATTATTTTACATCTAGCATGATTTAGGGTTTAGTCAATTCATAGTCTATTTGTACTTAATTCAATTTAATTAATTATTATTGCTATATATAGCTACTTAATTTAGGTCGTACATATATAGTAGAGTAATTAATTAATTACTCTACTATATATGTGTGCGTACTTCTTGATGTCTAAAGTCATAAAAGAAAATGGAGAGTTCTATGATGTAGAATGAATTTCATTGGGATAAGATTGAGCCTAATTGTTTGTGTGTATTTATATTTCATTTCTGTTAATTGATTTGTGAAATGGGTGTTCTTATTTTTTAAATGAATGAATGTGAATTGGATGTATATATATTATATTGATATTGCTTCACTACTACAAAAGAGGCTGTACTGGACGCTACATTACAGACGGTTTATACGGAACCATCTGTGATTAAACTTTCACAGACGGTTTATACTCGCAACCGTCTGTGATATTTTCACAGACGGTTATTAACACGAACCGTCTGTGATAATTGAAACATCACAGACGGTTTATATTAAGAACCGTCTGTGATAATTTGGACAACACAGACGGTTCGTGTTAATAACCGTCCCTAAAAATCACATGTCACCAATAATTGGCGAATACCCAGGATTTCTATCTCGACCGTCCGTTCTCTCCACATCGAATGGCAGGCAGCAGTTTCACCCACTACTCAGCCCTTATTAATAACCCCATCGACCTTTCCAGTGGTACTAGTCACGCGTGAGTTCATCCACTAGCTAGCTTCCCCTCCGCTGTGAGCTAGCGCCTCCGTCATGGCACAGCGGGCGGCTGGACAACACACTCTTGCCGTAAATGTCGTAAGTGTGTCTTGTTCAGACGCACCGTTGTGCCATGAAGGGTTCGTTAGCTTGTTATTCTGTAATAGATCGATCTGAATGTGTTGTTGTGCTTCTTTCATGCATCTCCCCTCCGCTATGAGCTAGCGCCTCCATCGCGGCACGGCGGGTGGTTGGACAACACACTCTTGCTGTAAGTGTCGTAAGTGTGTCTTGTTCAACCGCACCGTCGTGCCATGAAGGGCTCGTTAGCTTGTTATCCTGTAATAGATCTGAATGTGTTGTTATGCTTGTGTCTGTATTTCTTGTTCCTCCACAACGCCGACTACTACCAACACACTCTTGCCGTAAGTGTGTCTTGTTCAGCAAATCACAGACGGTTTTGTAAAACCGTCTGTAATGTAAACTATTACAGACGGTTTTAATTTGAAGGTCGTCTGTGGTATTTGTGGCGGGAAAAAGAGTATCACAGACGGTTCTTATTGCTGAACCATCTGTGATAATGGAATATCACAGACGGTTTTTAATTAAAAACCGTCTGTGTTGTGTCGACTATCACAGCCGGTTATTGTTAAGAACCGTCTGGGAATGTTCACAGACGGTTTTTCACAAGAACCGGCTGTGATGTCCCTTTGTCTGTCATATTCTAGATCAGAGGTTAATATATAAGTACACATTGCTTCTAATAACTTAACTACAGAACTACTGAGACAAGAGATCACAAATTAAAGGCAAATTTATTAATTTCAATTAGAGGCAAATTTATTACAAAAGTCGCACAGGTAAAGAGTTTTCCAGATTGTATTCTTTTGGGCTTCGTAAGCTTCTTCTTCAACTTGGGGACTTGGAGGATCAGCCGCTAAATTCTCGAACGCCGTTAAGATTGCCCTTGTCCTCAGCACTTCCTCATGCAGCCTGGGCAAATGATCAGCAGCATCCATAATGTCGTAGAGGATAGCATGAAAAGATTCCTCAGAATCTGCCGTTTCTGCTTGATCGGCAAGGCTATCCATCAGTCTCTGCAATGCGTGTAGAGTTTCTTCCGCATTGCGCACATTGTGGAGAAGAACCAGGGTGAGGGCTGTTTCCCTTTCTTGAGCGGCAGCGAGACGCCTCCGTCGACGGCGGAGGATCAGGTCAAGCTGACGGATGCAAGAAAGTCGGGGAAGGAGAGCAGGGCGGGTGCGGAGAAGCTGCTCCAGATGCAATTTGCTGGCCGCCTGTGTAAGGTTCCGGCCAAACAATTCGTGATGAACAGATGAGAGGAAGGAGATGATCACAAGAACAGTAGTAGAAGCCATGTTGTATTGTATATTGTATTGTACGTACGTAGAAGAGACCTGGATTAGGCGCGCATATTTAACCTTTAGCACAGACGGTTCGTATACCCAAACATTAATGATATAGACACTTCGTATACCCAAACGTTAACTAGACGATCGAAACACGAAGCGTTCTGGCATCGAAACACGCGCGAAGCGTTCTGGTATGAAGCTTATGACAGACGGTTTATACGGGTAACCGTCTGTGATATTGTCACAGTCGGTTATTAACACGAACCGTCTGTGATAATTGAGACATCACAGACGGTTCGTATTAAGAACCGTCTGTGAAGTTTCACAGACGGTTCTTAATTCAAACCGTCTGTGATAATCTTGCCAACACAGACGGTTCGTGTAACAAACCGTCTGTGATAATCACAGGTCACCAATAATTGTTGACCAATAATTGGTGTATACCCAGGATTTCGATCTCGACCGTCCATTCTCTCCACATGGAATGGCAGGCAGCAGTTCCTCCCACTACTCAGCCCTTATTAATAACCCCATCTACCTTTCCAGCGGTACTAGTCACGCGTGAGTTCATCCACTATCTAGCTTCCTTCATGCATCTCCCCTCCGCTATGAGCTAGCGCCTCCGTCGCGGCACGGCGGGCGGCTGGACAACACACTCTTACCGTAAGTGTCGTATGTGTGTCTTTGTTCAGACGCACCGTCGTGCCATGAAGGGTTCGTTAGCTGTAATAGATTTGAATGTGTTGTTGTGCTTGCCTCTGTATTTGATTGTTTTCAGAGGGTATGGGTAACATTATTTTATTTGCTTGCTTGCCTCTGTATTTGCATGTTCCTCGACGATGCCGACTACTGCCGAGATGTGATGTCCACTCCAACAATCCTTCTTTTTCCTGCAAAATTCAAGGCAATTTTATTACAAAAGTTCAAATAAAAGACATTCCCAGATTCTTCGGTGAGCAGCCGACATAGCCGACTTCTTCGGTGAGCGACTATCCATCTGCCTCTTTCCACTCCTTTTCTTCATCTCTGGTCTCTGGATCACGTACGCCAGTAGCGATGATTCAGTAGTAGATGAATCGTCGCTACTGGCGTACGTGATACAGAGACCAGAGATGTAGAAAAGGAGTGGGAAGAAGCAGATGGATAGTCGCTCACCGAAGAAGTCGGCTATGTCGGCTGCTCAACGAAGAATCTGGAAATATCTTTTCTTTGCACTATTGTAATAAAATTGCTTTGAATTTTGTCGGAAAAGATGAACTGTTTCATCAGGGCATGACTGCCAACTCGAAGCATATATAGCATAGCATTCGAGGCACATCCGAGGCTTGCAGCTGTGTCTTGAGGAATGCCAAGAGCTGACCTTCAGATGTGGCAGCCACATCTGAAGACCAGCTCTTGGCATTCCTCAGGACACAGCAGCAGGCCTCGGATGTGCCTCGAATGTTATGCTATATATGCTTCGAGTTGGCAGTCATGCGCCTGACGAAACAGTTCATCCGTAACTATCACAGACGGTTTGTAGTGTAAACCGTCTGTGAAGAACTATCACAGACGGTTCTATACACGAACTGTCTGTTATACGCATAAATCATAGACGGTTGATATTTCGAACCGTCTGTGATATTATGTACATCACAGACGGTTAATATTAATAACTGTCGGTGATACTTCACAGACGGGTATTAATACGAACCGTCTGTGATATATAATTTTCACAGACCGTTTTTAGTTGGAACCGTCTGTGATATTCTGCGTAGTATTAATTACTTGGCGTACTTGCTTGAAGGATGTCGACACCGATCTGTCTTCATTGCGCTGCATCGGTGGAGCAAGGCGGCCGGCTTTAGGGAGTTGGGGGTGAAAAAATATCACCGTCTTCTTATTGATCTGATCAGAGGTTAGCATACTCAATTACTTAACATTCTTAGTGATCTGATCAGAGATTAGTATTCAATTACTTAACATTCTTAGTGATCTGATCAGAGGTTAGTAGCAGAGGTAATAATCATTTTTGACACCCATTTGGCACTTGTGTAGCGTAGATGGACCGAAGCTGGATGTATATTGAGAACCGTGTGAGTGAAGAGTACATTACTGGCGTGTCTGCCTTTAGAAGGGCGACCGAGCTAGATATGTTGAAGAAGGGGATGAAATATATGTATTGCCCATGTATTGATTGTGATAATCTCAAGATGTTTAGCAACTCAGCGCAGATTGAAGCTCACTTGATTCGAAGGGGTTTCAGAAAAGGGTACAAATGTTGGACCAGTCACGGTGAAGAGAATAGTACACAAGAAGATAGTTATGACATAGCCGAGAGAGACAACGATATGCCAGTTGTGGACTGTTCTTTCGATCATGAGGATAGGTCGCAGGATGACAATCTGGATCAGATGTTACGTGATGCAGAAGGGAACTATAGTGAGAGAGAGTTTGGTAAATTCGAGGGCTTGATGGAGGACTCCGAGAAACCTTTGTTCCCGGGCTGCAAGCCGCAATACACGAGGTTGTCATCAGTTCTAGAACTGCTAAAATTGAAGGCAAGCAATGGTTGGTCCGACAAGAGTTTCACGGCATTATTAGGTCTCCTAGTGGACATGCTTCCAACGGGAAATGTGTTGCCGAGAACCACCTACCAAGCCAAGAAGATTCTTTGTCCATTAGGAATGGAAGTAGAAAAAATACATGCATGTCGGAATGATTGTATCCTGTACCGTAAAGAGTATGCTAGCTTACATGTTTGTCCGGTGTGCAAAGCATCCCGATACAAGCGTAAAAATGACTCTGATGATGGGAAGGGCATCGAGGTGAAGCAAGGACCTCCTGCTAAGGTGATGTGGTATCTTCCTGTAATCCCCCGTTTGAAGCGTTTATTTGCAAACCGCAAGGATGCAAGATTGATGCGTTGGCACTGCGAGCAGCGTAAGAAAGACGGAATGATAAGACATGTTGCTGATTCTGCCCAGTGGAGGAACATCCATAGGATGTTTGTAGATTTCGGTGTGGAACCGAGAAATATAAGGTTTGGGTTGAGTACAGATGGAATGAATCCTTTTGGTAACATGAGCAGCCGACATAGCACCTGGCCCGTGACTCTGTGCATGTACAACCTTCCTCCTTGGCTGTGTATGAAGCGGAAATATATTTTGATGTCAGTACTTATCCAAGGGCCGAAGCAACCTGGCAACGATATTGATGTGTTCCTAGCCCCATTGGTGGAAGATCTTGCAATACTGTGGAATGAAGGGGTACATGTATGGGATGCGGACAAACGAGAGAACTTCACTCTACGGGCCATGTTGTTCTGCACCATTAATGATTTTCCTGCCCTTGGTAACCTGTCAGGGTTGAGTATAAAAGGAGCCAAAGCGTGTCCGCACTGCTTAGATTATACCGAGAGTGTGTGGTTGAACAACTCGCGAAAAACTGTGTACATGCGTCACCGTAGGTTCCTTCCAAAGTATCACCCATACCGCAAGATGAAGAAACAATTTGACGGAAAAAAAGGATGACTCAGTACCAAGACCTTTTAGCGGGAAAGAGATGTATGATATGGTCAAGGATATAAATGTTGTGTTTGGAAAGGGACGTAAATTGAGGAAGAACATGTGGAAAAAGAGGTCAATATTTTAGGACTTGCCTTATTGGGAGCACTTAGAAGTTCGCAATTGCATCGATGTCATGCACGTAGAGAAGAATGTATGTGACAGTTTGATTGGTCTCTTACTGAACATTCCTGACAAAACAAAGGATGGTGTTAACGCAAGGCGTGACTTGGTCGCTATGAACATCAGAACCGAGTTAGCACCGATAGAGACCGATAAAGGCCGGACCTACCTTCCCCCAGCATGTTACACTCTGTCTAAGTCCGAGAGAACTGAATTGTGCCAGTCCTTAAATGGTGTGAAAGTTCCATCCGGTCACTCGACAAGCATGAAGAAACTTGTTTCCATGGAACATTTAAAATTGATTGGCATGAAGTCTCACGACTGTCATGTGCTAATGACTCAAATGCTACCTGTTGCAATTAGAAGTATTTTGCCGAACAAGGTTCGAGTGACAATCATAAGGCTATGCTATTTCTTCAACGCAATTGCTCAAAGGTCATTGATCCGGATGGACTAGATGCTCTGCAAACCGAGGTGGTGACAACTCTATGTCATCTAGAGATGTATTTCCCTCCATCATTTTTTGATATCATGGTCCATCTCATTGTCCACCTTGTGAAAGAGATAAAAATATGTGGCCCCGTATTTCTACGTCATATGTACCCTTTCGAGAGGTACATGGGAATTCTGAAGTCCTATGTACGCAATCGATCTCGACCGGAGGGTAGCATCATCGAAGGTTATACAACAGAAGAGGTCATTGAATTCTGCATCGGCTACATGGCTCAGGTAGAGCCGATAGGTGTACCTCTATCTCGTCACGAGGGGAGGCTAGAGGGTATTGGGACTATTGGGAGGAAAGCAATAACTCCGGATCAACATACGTATGCTCAAGCCCATTTCATGGTTTTACAACACATAACTGAAGTGACCCCATATATTGAAGAGCACAAGGACATGCTACGTCAGGAGAATGCAGGCCAGTCAGAAGTTTGGATCACGAGACAACACAACCGTCAGTTCAACGAATGGTTCAAGACGCAATTGACTAGGAGGTCGTCAAGTGAAACACTACAATGGTTGGAAAAAAGGCCAAAATTTACAATTGTGACATGGCAAGCATACGACATTAATGGCTACACATTTTATACAACAGATCAAGATAGAAAGAGCACAGTGCAGAACTCAGGTGTCCGCATAGATGCCTATGATGCGCACGGTAGTACCGCTGGCCCAAGCTCGTACTACGGGTTTGTAGAGGAGATTTGGGAGCTTGATTACATAATTTTCAAAATTCCTCTATTTCGGTGCTGTTGGGTCCAACTTCCACGGGGTGTAAAGGTTGACAAGTACGGCGTCACTACCCTTGACCTCGAATGTGTAGGATACAAAGACGAACCATTCGTACTCGCGAGGCAAGTTGTTCAAGTATTTTATATAACCGACCCGGCAAATAAGAAGCGCCATGTAGTTCTTCAGGGAAAAAGAAGGATTGTCGGGGTTGAGAATGTTGTGGATTAGGAAGAGTACAATCAATTTGATGATTTGCCTCCATTCGGACACGGCATCAGGCTCGAGGAAGAACAAGGCGATGAAGCAAGCTATATGCGTGTCGATCATTGTGAAGGGCTTTATTTAAAATGATATAGCCAAAGTGTAATAAATGATATTGGTTATGCTTGTGTTTTTCATAAATGTATCTATGTTATATAGCCAAAGTGATATTGGTTATTCCATTGTAATTGTAAAATGACTAAGGAACTAAGAAATAGTTATATTTATGGTTATGCTTGCATTTTTCATAAATGTATCTATGTTCCATATTGTAATTGTAAAATGACATAGGAACCTAGCTAGCTGCGGGTATTTATAGTGAACTATCACATGCGGTTTATCAAAAGAAACCGTCTGTGATAATGTCATATCACAGACGGTTATATTGATAGAACCGTCTGTGATAGCTCATCTTTAAATACCCGCAGCTAGGTCTGCGGAGTCCGCTCTGGCGCAGTCTCTTGTCTCCACCCTGCAGCGCCCCTGCTAGCTAGGTTTTGCTCCCTCCCACCGCCGCTCCCTCCCGACGCCGCCGTTCCCTCCCGACGCCGCTCCCTCCCGACGCCGCCGGTCCCTCCCGACGCCGCCGGTCCCTCCCGTCGCCGCTCCCTCCCGACGCCGTCGTTCCCTCCCGACGCCGCTCCCTCCAGTTAGTTAATCGTTAGAACTTTGTCAAAGGGCATAAAGCAAGTGACACACTCCAGTGTATCTTGTTCAATGAACTTGATGCACTGGTTTGTGTCACTTGATTCATAGAACTTTGACAAGCTGGGTCCATAGCTCACTTCAGTTAGTTTTTTCTTAGAAGAGAGATGTCGTCCGCACAGTCTTCGTCATTGTCATCTGGGTCTCACGCTCCCAAGACTGCGAAATCTAAACGTGGCCGAGGAGTATCGAAAAGGCCAGAGGGCCGAATGACCATCTCGGTGGTCTCTCCGAATGGGGTCCTCTGGAACCGACGAAAGCAGCGTCATCATTTCGGACTACCTGCGGGATAATTGGAAGGCAACGGGTCCCCATCACCATAGCAAGCTGGAAAGATTTGACAAAGGATCACAAAAATCAGCTATGGGAGGAACTTACAAATTCGTTCGAGATCCCAGCAGAAGCACATGGACTCGTGCAACGGCAGGCGCTCCTCGCGATGGAAAAAGCATGGAAGAATTTTAAGAGCACTCTTGTGACAAAATACGTGGCCGAGGATGTCACGCCCTTCACGAAGTATCCTTTCGTGTCGCCGGAAACATGGGAGGCCTTTGTGCAGATGAAGACGACGACCGAATTTGTACAACAAAGTGCGGCGCACAAGGATCTCCAGTCACAAAACACGCACCCTCACAGACTCGGCACTGCTGGGTACGCGGGTAAAATCCCGCAATGGAGGATGTAGGATGAGGTCGCAATGCGATCGGAGGCCTCTCCGCCATTTGCCGGGATCGCAAACGAGCGCGCTCGAAACTGGTTAAGAGCGAGGTCATCAACCACATCTTCGGGTGTCTCTTTCAAAAACCCCGCAGATGAGGAAGTGTCCCAACGCATGGTAAAATATGTTAAACAACATAGTTGTTAACACCTCTTGAAATTCATGGGTTCAAAAATAACATGATTAATTGCCTCTTGCAGCAATCATTGACTACCGAATCTTCTCGTGGCTCCTTTGAAGATTATAGGGAGATAGATTTACTATCACAGGCCTTGGGAAACAAGGAGCACCTAGGTCGCACACGAGGCATGGGGGTTTATGTACCTTGGAGGCACGGATTTCCAGATTACTCTGACACATATAGGAGTAGGAAGAGATCCAAGGCGTACCGCGGTGAACAAATAAAACAGGAGCTTCGGGCTCAACTTGAGGAACAACTATTTGCCTCACTTCAAGAGCAGACTGCCTCACTTCGAGGAGAGATAGATTCGTTGCGGGAAGAACTGAGACAAGTCCGCAACCAATCGCAACCCACTCCTAGTACTGCGGTACGCAGTCCCCCTCAACGTCGCAGTAGCTGCGCGTCCACACCAATTTCTGAACATAGCGACGACCACTTACGTATTGATGACATTCAGGTATTGTACCTCTTTAGAATGGTACATAGATCTCTCTGGTGGACGCCTTAACTCATCTCTTGTATCGTTATGTAGGAGCCCATCCCTTGCAGCCTCAGAGTCAGGCTTGTTGGCTCTATTCCCGTTGACGCTGGGCGCGGCATGGTGTATCCATTGCTGCCAGGGACGCTGGTGCACGGTGTACAAGTAGACACCGGTTTCATAAAGGTCCAGGTGGACATGATTAATGATATTTTTAAGTCCGTCCCTCTTGAGATGCCCCCAAACGAAGAGATTAAGACATTAGGGGATGCTGTCCACACATTCATTCAGTGGCCCAAGAGGGACATCGTCCTCGACATGTCCGTGCCACAATCTTCACATCCAGTGGCCCAAGAGGGACGTCGCCCTGGACCTGGCACATCGGCTCCGGTGACTCCACCTCCACCTCCAAATCCAGTAAAGTCTGTTGCATCGGCTCCCGCCGAGACGCCACCGAGAACATATCATAAGCGAGGTTCCAAGGCCTCCAAGGCTCATGCGAAGAAAATTAAGCCGGGTCCCGTGCCATGAAAGTTTATTCTAGGAGTGTCGTTGGTGCCCGATTCACAATTACGCCAGCTTGGTATGATTTGCAATACATTGTGTTGGACCGAAATGGCGACAGAGGGGGGTGAATGTCGGCTTTTAAAAATCACCCCCAACTCGTATCTTCTTCTCCAATAGCTATGGGAGCTATGAAGGTAGAAGACCAGTGCTCACAAGATACCCCAGCAGCAGGAAAAACACAAATACAGAGACCAGCAAGCGAGAAAAATCAAATCGGGAAAATTCTGGCCTCAAGCGGTAGTACCGCTTGGTCAAGCGGTAGTACCGCTGAGCGGTAGTACCGCTGGTCAGAGCGGTAGTACCTTTAAGCGGTAGTACCGCTCCCCGAGCGGTAGTACCTCTCGAGAAAAACAGCAAACAGGAAATTCAGAAAATTGAGAGATTCGCACCGATTCTTGGATTCTTGGCTTGAGAAACTTTGAGGATAGCTAGGGAATACTCCCAGAAGACTAAGCCAAGAACCAATAACAAGAAATCCACTCCAAGAATCAAGAATTTCAGATTTGGGTAAAAATCTGAATTCTTGCACGACCCGAGCCAAAAATCAAATTGCTCCCAAACGGTTGATCCTTTGGCTATGAAATTTTGAGGATAGCTATAAGATAGCCTCTGGATCCTCCATGCCAAATTTCAGGCCATTACAACAAGGGGAACACTGAGAGCACCAAAACCCTAGAAATGCAAAGCTTGAACAGGGGAGGTCAAAAAGGCAAAACTGAGATTAAAACCTTGTCTCTGGGATTTTAATTGATCAAATGATCTTGAAGCACTATCCCATCATGGAGCAACCCATTTTACACCTCCACAGCAAGCAAGAACTCGAAAATCAAAATCTCAAGAAATCCACCAAAAGAGCATCGAAGGAAGAACAGAGAGCACGGGAATAAAACTTCAGATTTTCATTGCTTGAATCACAGCGAATACAGGCGAGACCCGATACCCCGTCTTGATACAAAGGAAGGATTACAATCTCTCAACTCATCCTCTCCCTCACCTCAACTCAAGAACACACACACACATCCATGGAGGGAGGAAGAACACACACTCTGTTCTACCACCTAGAACACATCGTAGGGGACAGAGGGAGCACCAAACCCTGCCTCTCCAACCACTAAAGACTAAAGAAGAAACCAACTCCTAAAGCCTCTTTTGACTAGAGCTAACCCTAATTCCACCCAAATGCTCAAGGAGGGCATGCAGCCCCTCCTCTCCTTTTATAGCGCTTGGCTAACGGGTCTCCGCCCCGTTACGCCCGCTACGTCCAACGGAGCCCGCTCCCGCTTGTGCAGCCTTGCGAAATTCCCGTTTCGCCCCTCCTGCACCTTCCGGGAAGCTTCCGCGCTCCTTGTCGCCCACGACTCGCAACCACATCGAATCTCCGCCGTCTTCGACACATCCGACCGTTCTGACCTCAACGCCACCTGTGTCTAGTCCGGTCACCTCGTGTCTCACCACGACTCCGCCTCGACGTCCTCGAGTCCTTGCCGTTGCCCGTCGTGTCCACCACCGGTAGCTCCAGCTCTGGTTCCTCGTCTCCCGACTCGCAACCACCTCACCAGCCTCGATCATCCTCAGCGTACCCGACCGTCTGGACCTCAACACCTCTTGTGTCTAGTCCCGGTCCTTCCACGCGTCACCATGACCTAGCTCCGAAGTCCTGCAGTCACACAGACAAGAAAACACGTCACATAGCACCGCTCGACACATGAAAGCGTAGACAACATCACTTACCATTGCCGAAGTCCAAACCTGTCAAAACATTAGAATATGCATCCTAAACCCAAATGACCAGATTTGACCAAAGTCCGACCGAGCCCGATTGCGCCATGCAACGACTCGACTCCGAACCACTCAAACCAAACTCGACTGACCTAAACCTTTGTCAATTACTCATCACTCTCATGGAGCATGACCACATGGTCTCTCAATCTCCCCCTTGATGAGTATATTGACAAACTCAGAAAAAGCATGAAGTTGAGTTTGAGTTTAAAGAATCCAACATGGTTCACAGAATTAAATGAAGCTAATGACCATGTCGACAGAAGGAACACTAGAGCAACAACTGAAATAGCAAATTGATCTCCAAAGCTCTAAACTGTTCCCAACAGACTTTTTCTTCTCTATTCTCCCCCTTTTGGCAATAAACGCATCAAGATGCAATAGAGGGAATATGATATGATGGATGAATATGGCTGAAGTTTGTTTATTTAAGCATTTAGAGCCATGAGAATTATCCATAATGACCATAATGTAATACACCAAGCCATAACTCAATAAAACGCTATCTAGATCATGACAACATATATGTAAGCCAGCTAGAGCACATAGATGACAATCTGAAATGTAATGTATTTTAGCGAGCAAGTCAAGTCATCAATGAGCAAAGTCTAACTAGAGATATCCAAGGATGATGCAGGCCATGTCAATAAGCTAAGCGGAACAAGGAAGCTAACATTGAGTCCAAATAGAGTGCTATAAGCTCAAGATTGAAACTTTGGTTAAAGTACTTGGTTCTTTTTGAAGCTTAAGCAAATGGAGCACAAAAGACATATTTTCTTTTGAAATTCATGGTTGTTGCCAACCAGATTTTTGTTTTATCATGTGCTAGGTCTCAAGCCTTATGCGACTACTCCAAGCCATGAGCTTAAGAAGATAGTCTAGGTCATCCAAAACTCCCCCTAAGTTCATGCCAAGTGCAATGGCAAGCCGTCTCATAGGAGAGAATTGGTGAGATCAGTTTTTTCGCACAAAACAGATCTTTTTGCTTTTTAACATATTGTACTAACTCATGCATCATCAAGAGACTAAACAGCTCAATCTAAGGCTCAATATAGATTCAACGCTCTACTCAGCCTATTTGACATGACATGAATCATAAAGGGATAGCTCAAGAAAGACTAAACTCAAATGCTAGCATGACAAGTTTAATTTAAGTTGATCAATTTTACTTAACTTATCATAGCAAACGCTAGTCTACACATATGAAGTCATGATAAATTTAGCAAGCTAAGCACAAGTCATGGCAAGGTGTAAAGCACTGAAGCATGTCATAACAGGATAATAATCAAGGCTCAATGCAGATTGATTATAATGCTAGAAAGCTGAAAATGCAAGAAAGACCAGCTCCCCCTCAACATTAGATGCAACTCTTAGTTCAAGTTGAGTTATGTCACAATTAAGCTCCAGAAGCTCCCAATTGAACTCCCCCTGAACCAAAGCAGTAAGATCGAGAAGCTGGGAAAGAAAACAGCAACCAGGCAGTCCTTAAAGCATAGAAAAGATATAGAGGCAACTATGGCTCAGACTGACTCTCATCTACCCCATATGACTCTAGAACTATTAGACCGGTAATCTACCTCACTAGGGAGCAAACACGTACCCTGTCTACCCAAGGGTGGCCCGACCCTTGCTAGAACCTAGAAGCATTGAGTGGGCTCAACCTAGTGAGATAAGAAATAGCTAATCCTGGAAGCACAAGATAAGAGTAAGAAGTCTAAGCAACTCGGCAAGAGAAGCACTCTAACCTATGCTGGAAGGACTAAACCCAAATGCACCCCGAGTGCAATGCAACAGAAAAGAGACAGAAGCATAATCAAATTAGTAAAGCAGTAAAGCACAAAGCTCCCCCTCACTACAGTCCAGAAAAAGAAGGTTCTAACTTAAGGAGGTGATTCCCAAACACACCCTATCCACATGGTCTCTAGTCTGTAACCTCATACCATGGAGCAAAAGCACACTATGTCAAAGCACAAGACTCTAGTGGCCAAGAAGAAAGTTCAAACTAGGAAGAAGAGAATCCTAGAGAACCACAGCTCAAACTAGGTAATAAATAATCCTAGAGAACCATTTGGAAGAGATGTGTGAAAGAGACATCATCACCTAGAGTTGGCTCCTATCTAACCAATCGGACCCTTCCTACCACTAAACAAAAGTACTATGCAACGCCAAGTGGTGGGAAGCAAAATGCTAAAGATCACAAAGTAGCATACCTCTCTCACGGCCGCTCGGTGAGGAATCATGATTGCAGACCTGATCAAGTATGAATGTTGCTTTGGCCGAGGTTGAGTACGAGTCCAGGACGTGGTCGTTGATGAGTCCAGACCTCGGTCGAGTGGTCAAAAAGGTTGTACCAGTCTCCTTTGCATTCACAGCCTGCAGGTTAAGCACATGGACGACCGATGTCCTAGTACTGGGGTAAATGATATACAACATGGAACCAGTACTGTGACAAATGACAACAATAGTAGCAACACAAGTACTAATGACACAGAACACATGAGAATATACACCCACACAAGCTCAATCTAGCCCTCATCAAAAGCATCTAGAACACCAAGCCTAGAGCCACCCAATACTAGAAGAAGCTTGTGACCTATCCACAGTTCTCATGAAATCTAAGTAAAAGTACCATCTAAAGCTACCAAGATGTCATACAGTTTATCTCATGCCACAAATGAATAAGACCAAGGTATACATGCATCTCAATGAATTACAACCATACACATAGCAGGTGACAAGTGAAAGTCACAAAAGCATATGCTAGCATGGATAGAAGCATGTATACATAAATATGAGAAGCAAGAAAGCATGAATAAACATATCATCATGACATGGAGGAACTATCCAGGATATGATCAAGCTCAAAAATGTCCATACACAAACATACATCATGTAGGCATACGTCATGACAAACCAAAATCATGAAAAGTATGCTAACATGTCTAAATAATGATGAATGGACATAAGGAGCAAGATGTGAACATTAAACCATGATAGATACTACAAAGCACAAGGTCATGACAATACTTGACTTCTAATACGCATAAACTACTCAGCTCATAAAGTCAAGTCAAAGCTTAAGCATCCAATCAATTAACATATATATCATGATACAAAGATACCTAAGCAGCATACACACATAAACATGTCAAGAAGACATCAAGAGTAAATCATGCCAACATGGTACAAATGAGCACAAGAACACGCACAACATGCCAATTATGACTAACACTTGAATATAAGGGCATGAGGGTATAGAATTGCTCACAAAGTAGGTGGAGACGCAACCGGTGAAAGCATATGCCTCTTGAAGGCCATGAAGTGGAGAACCAATGAATGTTCTAGTCACGTGATGAAGCAGAAGACTAAAACCCAATCAATCCCATGTTCTCCAACCAGCGTCTGGATACCTACAAATGACAAGACCAAAGTGCCCAAGTCTTGGATCCCGAAGGGTTAGTAGACAAGTACTTGGGAATTCAAGACTTGACACACAGTCACTCATACTCGAAGTATGCAAGTCTACATGATGCAGTTGATGGTCCATGCAAGAAACTAGATCCAATAGGCACACCGCAAAAGGACAACTCGAGTCCCAACTCTGAAAAAGCGGTGAAGACCTAACAAGAAAGCACCAAGAAGAGAACCAACAAAAACACCAAAGAAACTCACAACTTCTCCTCGCCGTAGATGCACACCTCGTTTGGATGAACGAGGTCTATCATCTGAGAAACGGCGGAAAAATCTCCTCGAGACAGCACGTGGACAAAAACTAAAACACACGAAACAGGTCCACGATGCCAATAAGCCAATGATGTCCATCCTTCTCAAGATTAACGACCCTAGCTCTAGACCTAGCATAAAGATTTTCTAACTTCAGAAATGCAACACTGAGCTGGTCATATGAGAGATGTACCTCATCGGAGTCAGAGCAGAGGTCGTCGTCGCTGAAGTCGCCCTCAAGGGCCATGGAGCATGTGCCGATGAAGTCGTCACCATCCTTCCCATTGAAGATAGGGGCATAGTGGAGTACTTGTCTGTCGCCATGGCTCTTAGAGACCGGTTAAGATCTATGGGAAAGAGCTAACCGGCTCTGATACCAATTGTTGGACCGAAATGGCGACAGAGGGGGGGTGAATGTCGGCTTTTAAAAATCACCCCCAACTCGTATCTTCTTCTCCAATAGCTATGGGAGCTATGAAGGTAGAAGACCAGTGCTCACAAGATACCCCAGCAGCAGGAAAAACACAAATACAGAGACCAGCAAGCGAGAAAAATCAAATCGGGAAAATTCTGGCCTCAAGCGGTAGTACCGCTTGGTCAAGCGGTAGTACCGCTGAGCGGTAGTACCGCTGGTCAGAGCGGTAGTACCTTTAAGCGGTAGTACCGCTCCCCGAGCGGTAGTACCTCTCGAGAAAAACAGCAAACAGGAAATTCAGAAAATTGAGAGATTCGCACCGATTCTTGGATTCTTGGCTTGAGAAACTTTGAGGATAGCTAGGGAATACTCCCAGAAGACTAAGCCAAGAACCAATAACAAGAAATCCACTCCAAGAATCAAGAATTTCAGATTTGGGTAAAAATCTGAATTCTTGCACGACCCGAGCCAAAAATCAAATTGCTCCCAAACGGTTGATCCTTTGGCTATGAAATTTTGAGGATAGCTATAAGATAGCCTCTGGATCCTCCATGCCAAATTTCAGGCCATTACAACAAGGGGAACACTGAGAGCACCAAAACCCTAGAAATGCAAAGCTTGAACAGGGGAGGTCAAAAAGGCAAAACTGAGATTAAAACCTTGTCTCTGGGATTTTAATTGATCAAATGATCTTGAAGCACTATCCCATCATGGAGCAACCCATTTTACACCTCCACAGCAAGCAAGAACTCGAAAATCAAAATCTCAAGAAATCCACCAAAAGAGCATCGAAGGAAGAACAGAGAGCACGGGAATAAAACTTCAGATTTTCATTGCTTGAATCACAGCGAATACAGGCGAGACCCGATACCCCGTCTTGATACAAAGGAAGGATTACAATCTCTCAACTCATCCTCTCCCTCACCTCAACTCAAGAACACACACACACATCCATGGAGGGAGGAAGAACACACACTCTGTTCTACCACCTAGAACACATCGTAGGGGACAGAGGGAGCACCAAACCCTGCCTCTCCAACCACTAAAGACTAAAGAAGAAACCAACTCCTAAAGCCTCTTTTGACTAGAGCTAACCCTAATTCCACCCAAATGCTCAAGGAGGGCATGCAGCCCCTCCTCTCCTTTTATAGCGCTTGGCTAACGGGTCTCCGCCCCGTTACGCCCGCTACGTCCAACGGAGCCCGCTCCCGCTTGTGCAGCCTTGCGAAATTCCCGTTTCGCCCCTCCTGCACCTTCCGGGAAGCTTCCGCGCTCCTTGTCGCCCACGACTCGCAACCACATCGAATCTCCGCCGTCTTCGACACATCCGACCGTTCTGACCTCAACGCCACCTGTGTCTAGTCCGGTCACCTCGTGTCTCACCACGACTCCGCCTCGACGTCCTCGAGTCCTTGCCGTTGCCCGTCGTGTCCACCACCGGTAGCTCCAGCTCTGGTTCCTCGTCTCCCGACTCGCAACCACCTCACCAGCCTCGATCATCCTCAGCGTACCCGACCGTCTGGACCTCAACACCTCTTGTGTCTAGTCCCGGTCCTTCCACGCGTCACCATGACCTAGCTCCGAAGTCCTGCAGTCACACAGACAAGAAAACACGTCACATAGCACCGCTCGACACATGAAAGCGTAGACAACATCACTTACCATTGCCGAAGTCCAAACCTGTCAAAACATTAGAATATGCATCCTAAACCCAAATGACCAGATTTGACCAAAGTCCGACCGAGCCCGATTGCGCCATGCAACGACTCGACTCCGAACCACTCAAACCAAACTCGACTGACCTAAACCTTTGTCAATTACTCATCACTCTCATGGAGCATGACCACATGGTCTCTCAATCTCCCCCTTGATGAGTATATTGACAAACTCAGAAAAAGCATGAAGTTGAGTTTGAGTTTAAAGAATCCAACATGGTTCACAGAATTAAATGAAGCTAATGACCATGTCGACAGAAGGAACACTAGAGCAACAACTGAAATAGCAAATTGATCTCCAAAGCTCTAAACTGTTCCCAACAGACTTTTTCTTCTCTATTCTCCCCCTTTTGGCAATAAACGCATCAAGATGCAATAGAGGGAATATGATATGATGGATGAATATGGCTGAAGTTTGTTTATTTAAGCATTTAGAGCCATGAGAATTATCCATAATGACCATAATGTAATACACCAAGCCATAACTCAATAAAACGCTATCTAGATCATGACAACATATATGTAAGCCAGCTAGAGCACATAGATGACAATCTGAAATGTAATGTATTTTAGCGAGCAAGTCAAGTCATCAATGAGCAAAGTCTAACTAGAGATATCCAAGGATGATGCAGGCCATGTCAATAAGCTAAGCGGAACAAGGAAGCTAACATTGAGTCCAAATAGAGTGCTATAAGCTCAAGATTGAAACTTTGGTTAAAGTACTTGGTTCTTTTTGAAGCTTAAGCAAATGGAGCACAAAAGACATATTTTCTTTTGAAATTCATGGTTGTTGCCAACCAGATTTTTGTTTTATCATGTGCTAGGTCTCAAGCCTTATGCGACTACTCCAAGCCATGAGCTTAAGAAGATAGTCTAGGTCATCCAAAACTCCCCCTAAGTTCATGCCAAGTGCAATGGCAAGCCGTCTCATAGGAGAGAATTGGTGAGATCAGTTTTTTCGCACAAAACAGATCTTTTTGCTTTTTAACATATTGTACTAACTCATGCATCATCAAGAGACTAAACAGCTCAATCTAAGGCTCAATATAGATTCAACGCTCTACTCAGCCTATTTGACATGGCATGAATCATAAAGGGATAGCTCAAGAAAGACTAAACTCAAATGCTAGCATGACAAGTTTAATTTAAGTTGATCAATTTTACTTAACTTATCATAGCAAACGCTAGTCTACACATATGAAGTCATGATAAATTTAGCAAGCTAAGCACAAGTCATGGCAAGGTGTAAAGCACTGAAGCATGTCATAACAGGATAATAATCAAGGCTCAATGCAGATTGATTATAATGCTAGAAAGCTGAAAATGCAAGAAAGACCAGCTCCCCCTCAACATTAGATGCAACTCTTAGTTCAAGTTGAGTTATGTCACAATTAAGCTCCAGAAGCTCCCAATTGAACTCCCCCTGAACCAAAGCAGTAAGATCGAGAAGCTGGGAAAGAAAACAGCAACCAGGCAGTCCTTAAAGCATAGAAAAGATATAGAGGCAACTATGGCTCAGACTGACTCTCATCTACCCCATATGACTCTAGAACTATTAGACCGGTAATCTACCTCACTAGGGAGCAAACACGTACCCTGTCTACCCAAGGGTGGCCCGACCCTTGCTAGAACCTAGAAGCATTGAGTGGGCTCAACCTAGTGAGATAAGAAATAGCTAATCCTGGAAGCACAAGATAAGAGTAAGAAGTCTAAGCAACTCGGCAAGAGAAGCACTCTAACCTATGCTGGAAGGACTAAACCCAAATGCACCCCGAGTGCAATGCAACAGAAAAGAGACAGAAGCATAATCAAATTAGTAAAGCAGTAAAGCACAAAGCTCCCCCTCACTACAGTCCAGAAAAAGAAGGTTCTAACTTAAGGAGGTGATTCCCAAACACACCCTATCCACATGGTCTCTAGTCTGTAACCTCATACCATGGAGCAAAAGCACACTATGTCAAAGCACAAGACTCTAGTGGCCAAGAAGAAAGTTCAAACTAGGAAGAAGAGAATCCTAGAGAACCACAGCTCAAACTAGGTAGTAAATAATCCTAGAGAACCATTTGGAAGAGATGTGTGAAAGAGACATCATCACCTAGAGTTGGCTCCTATCTAACCAATCGGACCCTTCCTACCACTAAACAAAAGTACTATGCAACGCCAAGTGGTGGGAAGCAAAATGCTAAAGATCACAAAGTAGCATACCTCTCTCACGGCCGCTCAGTGAGGAATCATGATTGCAGACCTGATCAAGTATGAATGTTGCTTTGGCCGAGGTTGAGTACGAGTCCAGGACGTGGTCGTTGATGAGTCCAGACCTCGGTCGAGTGGTCAAAAAGGTTGTACCAGTCTCCTTTGCATTCACAGCCTGCAGGTTAAGCACATGGACGACCGATGTCCTAGTACTGGGGTAAATGATATACAACATGGAACCAGTACTGTGACAAATGACAACAATAGTAGCAACACAAGTACTAATGACACAGAACACATGAGAATATACACCCACACAAGCTCAATCTAGCCCTCATCAAAAGCATCTAGAACACCAAGCCTAGAGCCACCCAATACTAGAAGAAGCTTGTGACCTATCCACAGTTCTCATGAAATCTAAGTAAAAGTACCATCTAAAGCTACCAAGATGTCATACAGTTTATCTCATACCACAAATGAATAAGACCAAGGTATACATGCATCTCAATGAATTACAACCATACACATAGCAGGTGACAAGTGAAAGTCACAAAAGCATATGCTAGCATGGATAGAAGCATGTATACATAAATATGAGAAGCAAGAAAGCATGAATAAACATATCATCATGACATGGAGGAACTATCCAGGATATGATCAAGCTCAAAAATGTCCATACACAAACATACATCATGTAGGCATACGTCATGACAAACCAAAATCATGAAAAGTATGCTAACATGTCTAAATAATGATGAATGGACATAAGGAGCAAGATGTGAACATTAAACCATGATAGATACTACAAAGCACAAGGTCATGACAATACTTGACTTCTAATACGCATAAACTACTCAGCTCATAAAGTCAAGTCAAAGCTTAAGCATCCAATCAATTAACATATATATCATGATACAAAGATACCTAAGCAGCATACACACATAAACATGTCAAGAAGACATCAAGAGTAAATCATGCCAACATGGTACAAATGAGCACAAGAACACGCACAACATGCCAATTATGACTAACACTTGAATATAAGGGCATGAGGGTATAGAATTGCTCACAAAGTAGGTGGAGACGCAACCGGTGAAAGCATATGCCTCTTGAAGGCCATGAAGTGGAGAACCAATGAATGTTCTAGTCACGTGATGAAGCAGAAGACTAAAACCCAATCAATCCCATGTTCTCCAACCAGCGTCTGGATACCTACAAATGACAAGACCAAAGTGCCCAAGTCTTGGATCCCGAAGGGTTAGTAGACAAGTACTTGGGAATTCAAGACTTGACACACAGTCACTCATACTCGAAGTATGCAAGTCTACATGATGCAGTTGATGGTCCATGCAAGAAACTAGATCCAATAGGCACACCGCAAAAGGACAACTCGAGTCCCAACTCTGAAAAAGCGGTGAAGACCTAACAAGAAAGCACCAAGAAGAGAACCAACAAAAACACCAAAGAAACTCACAACTTCTCCTCGCCGTAGATGCACACCTCGTTTGGATGAACGAGGTCTATCATCTGAGAAACGGCGGAAAAATCTCCTCGAGACAGCACGTGGACAAAAACTAAAACACACGAAACAGGTCCACGATGCCAATAAGCCAATGATGTCCATCCTTCTCAAGATTAACGACCCTAGCTCTAGACCTAGCATAAAGATTTTCTAACTTCAGAAATGCAACACTGAGCTGGTCATATGAGAGATGTACCTCATCGGAGTCAGAGCAGAGGTCGTCGTCGCTGAAGTCGCCCTCAAGGGCCATGGAGCATGTGCCGATGAAGTCGTCACCATCCTTCCCATTGAAGATAGGGGCATAGTGGAGTACTTGTCTGTCGCCATGGCTCTTAGAGACCGGTTAAGATCTATGGGAAAGAGCTAACCGGCTCTGATACCAATTGTTGGACCGAAATGGCGACAGAGGGGGGGTGAATGTCGGCTTTTAAAAATCACCCCCAACTCGTATCTTCTTCTCCAATAGCTATGGGAGCTATGAAGGTAGAAGACCAGTGCTCACAAGATACCCCAGCAGCAGGAAAAACACAAATACAGAGACCAGCAAGCGAGAAAAATCAAATCGGGAAAATTCTGGCCTCAAGCGGTAGTACCGCTTGGTCAAGCGGTAGTACCGCTGAGCGGTAGTACCGCTGGTCAGAGCGGTAGTACCTTTAAGCGGTAGTACCGCTCCCCGAGCGGTAGTACCTCTCGAGAAAAACAGCAAACAGGAAATTCAGAAAATTGAGAGATTCGCACCGATTCTTGGATTCTTGGCTTGAGAAACTTTGAGGATAGCTAGGGAATACTCCCAGAAGACTAAGCCAAGAACCAATAACAAGAAATCCACTCCAAGAATCAAGAATTTCAGATTTGGGTAAAAATCTGAATTCTTGCACGACCCGAGCCAAAAATCAAATTGCACCCAAACGGTTGATCCTTTGGCTATGAAATTTTGAGGATAGCTATAAGATAGCCTCTGGATCCTCCATGCCAAATTTCAGGCCATTACAACAAGGGGAACACTGAGAGCACCAAAACCCTAGAAATGCAAAGCTTGAACAGGGGAGGTCAAAAAGGCAAAACTGAGATTAAAACCTTGTCTCTGGGATTTTAATTGATCAAATGATCTTGAAGCACTATCCCATCATGGAGCAACCCATTTTACACCTCCACAGCAAGCAAGAACTCGAAAATCAAAATCTCAAGAAATCCACCAAAAGAGCATCGAAGGAAGAACAGAGAGCACGGGAATAAAACTTCAGATTTTCATTGCTTGAATCACAGCGAATACAGGCGAGACCCGATACCCCGTCTTGATACAAAGGAAGGATTACAATCTCTCAACTCATCCTCTCCCTCACCTCAACTCAAGAACACACACACACATCCATGGAGGGAGGAAGAACACACACTCTGTTCTACCACCTAGAACACATCGTAGGGGACAGAGGGAGCACCAAACCCTGCCTCTCCAACCACTAAAGACTAAAGAAGAAACCAACTCCTAAAGCCTCTTTTGACTAGAGCTAACCCTAATTCCACCCAAATGCTCAAGGAGGGCATGCAGCCCCTCCTCTCCTTTTATAGCGCTTGGCTAACGGGTCTCCGCCCCGTTACGCCCGCTACGTCCAACGGAGCCCGCTCCCGCTTGTGCAGCCTTGCGAAATTCCCGTTTCGCCCCTCCTGCACCTTCCGGGAAGCTTCCGCGCTCCTTGTCGCCCACGACTCGCAACCACATCGAATCTCCGCCGTCTTCGACACATCCGACCGTTCTGACCTCAACGCCACCTGTGTCTAGTCCGGTCACCTCGTGTCTCACCACGACTCCGCCTCGACGTCCTCGAGTCCTTGCCGTTGCCCGTCGTGTCCACCACCGGTAGCTCCAGCTCTGGTTCCTCGTCTCCCGACTCGCAACCACCTCACCAGCCTCGATCATCCTCAGCGTACCCGACCGTCTGGACCTCAACACCTCTTGTGTCTAGTCCCGGTCCTTCCACGCGTCACCATGACCTAGCTCCGAAGTCCTGCAGTCACACAGACAAGAAAACACGTCACATAGCACCACTCGACACATGAAAGCGTAGACAACATCACTTACCATTGCCGAAGTCCAAACCTGTCAAAACATTAGAATATGCATCCTAAACCCAAATGACCAGATTTGACCAAAGTCCGACCGAGCCCGATTGCGCCACGCAATGACTCGACTCCGAACCACTCAAACCAAACTCGACTGACCTAAACCTTTGTCAATTACTCATCACTCTCATGGAGCATGACCACATGGTCTCTCACATTGCATGCCTGGTACATGGAGAAGTCCAACATGAAGCCAAATCGGCAGAGTGCATTCACTGTGAAATATAACGAGACGCATTTCCTCCATGACTTGGGCTACATCGTCGTGACATTCGAAGATTTATTCTTACTATTCAATCTCGACGAACTCGACGCCTCACTTCTACGATGCTGGACACTGTAAGTGTACTGTACAATGAAGTTCTACATTCACGTTATACAGATAAATGTCATTACTCTTTCTTTATGTATAGATACATGATCCAACAAGCCCGGAAATTGCGACGACCGGTGGGTTTCCTCGACCCTCACTTGGTCTCCGAGCAATCTATCAACGCAGATGCATCCTTCGTGGAAGGTTACATAACGAGGGGATTGATTGCTCACACCGACAAGGAGTACGTCATGGTACCCTTCAACCAAGGGTAAGTGCTTCACTAGTTGCCACACATATGTTTCATTTGTACTTTACATGCAGCATGAACTTAGGATTAATCACTATGGCGACACATATGACTAGGAATCACTGGATTTTGATTGTGATTGTACCAAAGTGGAGCAAGGTAATATACCTTGATTCCCTCCTTAGGAGCAACCACGACTTCAGTCGTGTGCAAGAAGTACTTAACAGGTAAACTCATTTCCTCCATACATAACTCTATTGTAATATTTCTTTTGTTTGCCACGGCCGAGGCTAAGTTTTTTGAATCACGTAGGGCGTTTGCCGAATATGTTGCCCAAGGAGGAACACACGACAAATCCAGTGACACGCTACGACACAACACGCGATTTCCGGTACCCGCTACAACACAACAATCCTATATCATACTTTGTAATAATGCCTCTAGAATTGACAATACCGATGTATATAATTCTATTTTTGCAGTGCCACCAGCAGCTACAGGGCAACGTATGTGGATTCTACGTTTGCCGCCATATGATGGAAATCATGGGTACTAAGATCAATGATCCAGAGGTTTGTCAGGTCCTTCCAATAATTATTATTTTCTGATTATATTACACACACATGCTAATTAATGACTTAACATTGCTCCTAGCGACAGCGGGTGAACTTCGACGGAAGTGCATATGATCTTGACAATCTCGTCGATATTCGTGCAATCATCTCCCAATTCTTGCTAGCAGAGGTCATAAATAAGAGGGGAGAGTTCCACGCCGGCGATGGTGATAATTAGATGTTAAAACATTGGATTCAACTGTACAAATCAAACAATTCCTTCAATTGAATTCATTTGTCAGATTTTGTGTAACAATTTTCATTCTATATATGTGATATTGTGATATTGTTACATTCATCTGTGTATCAAATTTTGTTGTAATTTACTATGAGTTGCAATTAACTTATATCTGTCATTTATCTGTAATCTGCTTGCTTTCAGAGGGCATGGCTAGCATATCCTGAGGCTAGCCAAGAAACAGCATATAAAATGGATGATGCACTTGGTATCACAGACGGTTCGTTGTTAAAAACCGTTTGTGATACCATATCACAGATGGTTTCAAAGAGTGCCGTCTGTGGTGTGACTGATATCACAGACGGCTTTTACTACTGACCGTCTGTGATATACACAATATCACAGACGGTTAGTAATACAAACCGTCTGTGATATTGTGATGTCACAGACGGTCTTGATTACTAACCGTCTGTGATAGGCGAGTATCACAGACGGTTTTTTATAAACAACCGTCGGTGATACTCGTATATCACAAACGGTTAGTAATCAAGACCGTCTGTGATATACACAATATCACAGACGGTTAGTACTACAAACCGTCTGTGATATTGTGTATATCACAGACGGTCTTGATTACTAACCGTCTGTGATAGACGAGTATCACCGACGGTTGTTTATAGAAAACGTCTGTGATACTCGCCTATCACAGACGGTTAGTAATCAAGACCGTCTGTAATGTTTTTATCACAGACGGCTCGGGAACCGTCTGTGATAACCACCAACTATCACTGACACCTAAACACTGACGGTTCAGGAACCGTCTGTGATGACGGTTCCGAACCGTCAGTGATAGAGCTGTCTGTAGCAGTGCTTGTTTCAAAGGGCATAGCTAGCATTTACTTAGGATAGCTAACAAACATAAATAGATTTAGGAACAGGAAAGAATATCACAAACGATTATTTACTCGTAACCGTTTGTAATAGTTGACTATCACAGACGGTTTGTAATAGAAACTGTCTGTGATATATAGTTTATCATAGCCAATTTGTACTAGAAACTGTATATGATATATGGCACTATTTGGGTTATTTTTACATTGTAGCTACTCTTAATTTTTTTCAGTATAATTAAATTTTAAAAAATAAAAAGAAAAGAGAAATGGTATGTCATCATAGAAAATGGAAAGGAATAAGAAAAAATAGAAAAAATGAAATTAAGAAGTTGAAATTGAAATGGCCTGCCATCATGTCAAGATATGATTGTGCTATGCTGAATTTACAGCGGCGCCCCGGGTGGGGGGTGGGGGGGGGGTTGGTTTGGGGAGTGGAGAGAGCTAATTGCGCCCTTGTTCTTATGTCCAAACGCATGGGTCGGAGTCAGGCCTATTTATTGTCATTGGGCTCAATTCGATTAGTCTGGGCTTCAATTTTAGTTGGGCCTAGCTACTACCTCTGACCGGCTCCAGGAGCCCACCTCATCCTGCTGAGTTCCACAGTGCTGCTAGCTAACGTCCGCGAGAGGAATTTGTCACCATCATTTCCAAGATCTCTTGCTTTTATTCGATGTATGATGTAGGTAAATTAATCAGCACATGTCATGTCTTTGGCCCATCACCACTCACTCCCCAGAAGTGGAACGCAAGCTAAGCAGATGACGAGCCAGGCAGACACCATGATCGACATCGACCGAGCAGATAAAACCTTCCAGGCGTGGGATGGCCCCTTGATGATAGATGAGCGACAGAAATGGAGCAGCAGGCTCCATCTGTCCACTCGGTTCCATTTCATTGTCTCTCGCGCTGCATCTGCAATTCTGCACGACGATCGACTCGGCGACTGATGCAGCACACCACACACTAGTACTCACCAATTCTAGCGTGCGCGCCTCCGTTGATTCAGAGTTAAGACTTGTATCGATGTATGGAGCTCACACGGATGGGTATCCGTATTATGGTGCTCTTGTGCGCCGCAGTATGCGCTTTGCATCTGAAGTATCGCCACGTTGCTAGATCTAGACGGATTTGGTCCCAGCTCCCATTGGTATATGAGTGCATGATATGGTTTGGTCCCAGCTTCATTCAAGTACCGGCAAAAATTCAAGCAAGCTTCAGCTCAAGCAAAGTTTTCGTACAGTAGTTTGATACTTCAATTCTGATGCTGATGCTATAACCAGCCTCTCAAATAGATCGCTCCTAAGCTAAGCAACACACATACCTGGCGTTAAATATGTTTACGTATTTTATTACTGACAAAAGCTTGCTCACAATCTGCAGCTTTTGTACTCTGGTTGTCTGGAACTCTGGATAACAGCCAGCTTTCAGATCTCTGCAGAACAGCCTGCTTCTGCCACAAAATAAAGTTGATATGTATCAATAATTTCCATCATAACACTACCATGCCAATGCCATACATCTTTCTCGGTAGGCTTTACGTCAAGTATATACATACAAAACAAATCCATGAGGTAGGGCTCCGACCTGTCCTGTGCCTTCCCTTGCAAGTTGATGTATAGAACAAGAAGTTGGACTAGATATGCTAGTACTACCAACTCCAATAAAGCAAAAGCTCACCAACTTACTCCTCCATTGGCTTGGCCCAGTCTGATTCGTAGTAGACAGCAGTCGCTCACTGATGGATGAAGCTGCCTCACATTGGGATGGGAGCACCAGTGGCAATCTTGCTGCTACTGGCAGAGCAAGGACTGCATCTAAACTTCTAGAACAGAGCAGAAAACAGGTTGTACATAATAAGTTGTTTATCTGGATTTGGTTTCTAACTTCTTTCAAGAAAGGAAGCTAGCAATTTCCTAGGGAAACAATTTTCAAAATAGATGAATAGATCTGTGGAATATAGAGGGCCCCAAGCAACATTCTGGAAGATGGACAAACAACAGAGCCAAATATGTCCTTCAGTCACTAAAATAAAAAGGCAGGCCTCCTGAGCTGAGCTCAGCTGGGTTTGACAGTATGGGACGTTCCCACTAAGTGCACAAGAAGAGATCTTTCGGTGCTTAAACATTCAGATGCTTAGATGAGAATCAATGTATAATGATTTTGACAGAACAACATCTGACACTGAGAACAGATGCACATCTGTTCTTCAGTGCATTTCTATTCACAATGCCTCCCATGTATCCTCTGTGAATAACATGTCGAGGAGCAGAAAGGCAAGAAAAATTCAGTACCAGCTGCCTAAAGACAATTAATGCCTTGTATTAACTAGAAATGCCCTCGAGTCTACAATTCTTCTTGTCTGTGTCAGAAACGAAGAATTTAGGTACACTCCAATCCTTCAGATCAGCACTTACAGAGTTACAGCGTTCTATTCAGTTGCAGAAACCATTCTTGAGTATTTCTTTCTTTCTTCTATTTAGTGAGCACTTGCAAGATGCAAGAGCATAAATAGAAAGGTACAAATGAAGTCACAAACAAACTCAGCAGAGCAGACTACACTCCACTGATGATCAGATGATCGGCGGCGGCAGCGTCTCCCAGACGTCGAACACGTTCTCCTCGTTGTGCAGGGCGAAGAGCCGATCGCCTCCGATGGAGAAATCGCAGATGGCGCCGCCGTAGCTCCGCCTCAGCGTCGACGTCAGCACGTACTCTGGGCCACTGAACACCGAGATGCTGTCGTTCATTGACGAGAAGAGCTGCCCGCCGTGCGTGGCGAGCTTCGGGTAGCAGCTCTCCTCGCCGGGCACCTTCCAGCTCATGAGCTTGCTCCGGGAGCTCCACCGCACGGAGCCGGTGTTGCTCCTGAGGTCGAGGAACCCGAGGTCGTCATACTGGTTGATCACGCAGACCGACCGCTCGTCCTCCATAGCGATGGCGTGGAGCACGCGCTTGTCCTCGAGCGACGCGGCCGTGCCAGCGTCGGACCACGACCATACCACGTCCTTGTCCCGGAAATCCAGCAGGCCGATGAAACAGTTGTCCGTCTTGGGGAACAGCGTGGCCACCATGAGCGCGTTGGTGGCGTCCAGCCATTGGAGCTTGTCGGCGTCGCCGAAAGCGAAGCCCGGCGGCTCGTAGAAGAAGTCGGCCTGGTCGCCGGTGGCGCGGTCCCAGACGCCGATGCCGTACTCGTTGAGCCGGCCCTTGCAGCTGGCGAAAATCCTCGAGTCCTGGTCGAACGCCAGCGCGCCGGCGGTGAAGGACTTGGCCTGGCGGTCGTGCGCGACGCGGAAGCGGTGGCGGAGGTCCCCGGAGACGGCGGAGAACGCGGCCATGCCGCCGTCGCACTTGCCGAGCCGCTCGCGCGCGGCGATCAGGAGCGTGTCGGCGTCGAGGTAGGCGACGTCGTTGACCTGCGAATGGTCGAGCGACACCGGGCGGCGTTCGTCGAGCATCCAGTTGTAGACGTGCACGGCGCCCCCGTGCGCGACGCAGCACCCGCCGTCGGGCGCAGCCCGGATGGCCGTGCCGTCCCCGGGCGCGCGCCCCGGGACGGACGCCGCGAGGCGGAGCCGGTCGCCGTCGAACGCGCCCCAGCGCGCGGCGCGGACGTGGTCGAGGAGGCCGTAGTAGAGCGCCTCCCGGTAGAGCAGCTTCTCGGGGAGATGCGGCGGGACGTGGAGGCTGCCCGTGCGCAGCAAATCGAGCAGCACCGCGAAGCACGCCGGGTTACGGTCAATGAAGTACTCGGGCACGCCTCCTCCTCCTCCGCCGCCGCCGCCGGAGGGGGCCACGTTCCAGGAGGAGTCGAGCAGCGCGCCGAGCATGGAGTCGCGGCCGGCGTTGGCGAGCGTGGTGGTGGTCGTCTCGAACACCTGCCCGCCCACGTTGAACCGCACGCGCCCGCCCCCCAGCCTCGCCGCCATCGGCGCCAGGAATCTATCACCACACCACACCATCCATCCCCCGCGCGGCGCAGGAATCTCTCCCTCCAATCAACCTTGCATGGCCGAGATCCGGATGGTGATTCGGCTCTGAATTGGGTGGCGATTCGGCTCTGAATCGGGGGGTTGGGTTGGGGAAGGTGAGACGCGGATTGGGTTAGTTATGTATGTATCGTGTATGTACGCTTAAGCATAACCCGTGTCCTGAGCATCCAATAGTCAATCAATGTAACTAGCAAGCAAAAATGACACAAATAATTAGCAACAGCAGAAGCAATAAATAATGAATAAACATATGAGATAAAACAACGATCTTCTTTATCAATATAACTTGATGTATAAAATAGATAGCTTTTCCCTATATTTATAGTCAATTAGCCTAAAGAGTCTTTTTGCCATATGCCCACATCTCTTCTTGAAGACGAAGTCAAAAACGTGGAAGCCACTAGGGTTAGCCGGTTATACAACACTCCCTCTTAGACGGATACCGCGATATGCACATAACCCGTTAAAAACTTCTTCCAAAGATCTAATGGAAAAAGAATAGAGAAAAGAGTGCATTGTATATGCAAGATGTATTATATTAGTTGTCTTGTTAAAAACCTTTATAACAAAACTTCTAGTGAAAACTAACTAAAGGAAAAGATTACAACGTTTTGATCTCCAAGATCATATTTAGGGTGGGATCTTTCCGGCTGTGGCTGATATCTTATGGATGCGACTGGTGGCTATTGGCCTTAGCGCAAGCGCTTATGCGAACATACCGAATGCCGACAAGCCACTTCGAAAAGGCTGTCTCGGTAAACCGCTTCGAAAATATTGCAGAAAAGTCATCTCATTTGTTTGTTCTGGGAAGCCATAAGCTGAAAAAAAAGGGAGTCTTAATCTTCAAAATTAAAGAATATGTATTGATCTTCAGGACCTAATACATATGGGTTTCATATTCAGGGAAGTGCTTCCACTAAATTTTGCATATCTCTAAGTCACCTCATTTCAATACCACAACATATCTTTCAAAGCTAGATGTTGCCAGGAATTTAATAAATTTGTAGGAATTTCACAAGACTTAGCATATAGTATCTTCACTTCATCTTTCTTCTTGGAGTTCATGAGCAAAGCATTTAGGAGTAATATACTTCATGAGATTACTCTTAGCGTAACCTATTTTGATTTGTGCAACACATGCAACACTATCTTCATGGATAATTGTGGGGGTCTAGATAGTGTTCATGCCACATGACTGATGGATATGGCTAATCATTCGTCTGAGCCAAACACATTCACATGAGGTTTCATACAAAGCAATAATCTCTGAGTGATTCGTAGAGGTAGCTATAGTGATTTGTTTCGCTAAGCTCCACGAGACAGCTGTTCTACCATAGAGAAATACAAATCTAGTCCAGGATATAGCTTTATGGGGATCAAAAATATATCCAGCATCTGTATATCCCACCATGGTCAAGTCTTGATTCTTCTGGTAAAACAATCCAAGATATTGAGTTCCTTAGAGATATCAGAGTATTGTCTTAATGCTAGTCCAATATCTTCTAGTTGAAGCAACACTGAATCTTGCTAATAGGTTAACTACAAATACGATATCAGACCTAGTGCAATTTACAAGATACATCAGTGCTCCTATGGTGCTTAAGTATGGAACCTCATGTCCTAACAATTCCTCATTTTCCTCGCTTAGTCTAAATGAGTCTTTCTCTATTTAGAGATATCAAGTTAGCATGGGGATTCTCAATGGATATGATTTATCCATGTTGAATTTCTCTAATACCTTTTTGGTATAGGAAGACTGATGTACTAATATTCCTATAGGAAAATGCTCTAACTGCAAGTCTAAACAAACATAGTCTTACCTGAATCTTACATCTCAAACTCTGTCTGAAGGTAAGAGCTAGCTTGATACGGGGTCGCCTGACCTTCTCGACATAGGATCAAGATACTCACGTGTAGCCTCTCAAATCGTAGTGATCCTTCATTGCCAATGCAAGAATAAACGCTTTTTGATTCGTAAGATCACACGCACCGGATTTCATGATCACTAAGCGAAGTCCTATCGCGCTCCTAATTCCCAGCAGAAAGGTTGAACGATCTCAATTTACAAAAACTCTCAATTTTTCTATTGAAATTGATTAGCTAACAAAAACTCAAAACCAAGCAAAAGTCCCTCCAGAATTATCTAGTCACCTCATTATCTAGTTGTGGTCTGTCCCTGTTCGACTGGTTTCTATCCCCCTCTATTTATACGGTGGCTATACCTAATACTAATACATCCATGCATGGCTTGTGCTATTGGTCGAACAGTACATGGCTTGGCCAATAGACCGACACAAACCCATAGTCAGTCTTAGACCCAAATAGAGTTTGGACTCTCCTCACATTGTGTTTAGGGATCTCTAGCAACTAAGATACATGGCCAAACTGTGTTCGGTTTTAGGCTGAACTCAGTGGCACACAAGGCTTAAGGCTTCCCTTCTTTGGCTTGGATCTTGCACCTTGAGCCTGACCGCATGGCTTGTTTGGTGTTTCTTTCCTTCACTGCATGGGCTGCCTTCAAGTCCGCATGCTCCTTGACTTTCCTTCTCTCTTGTTGCATGGGCTGCTGGACACTTTGTCCTCTCCTCAGTTTCACTCCAGGTTGCATAAGCTTTTACTCCTTGCTTGCAACTGAATAAATTTGATCCATTTGGTTTTCCTCAATGATTTTGGCCGCAGACTCCATCTCCTCCCTCGTGGTTCCAAAGTCTTCACGACGTTCAAACCTAAGAATACATAAAGAGCTTGTATGAGGTAGAATATTATATCAATACAAAAAAATTATTAAGAAAGAAATTCACCTATTTATTTAAAAACTTTGTTCTCACCATGTCTAATGACCCATAGAGTTATGCGGTTACTACATCCATCAACTATATTTTTATATTCATATTCAGTGCCATTATGTCGGACCCCGGAGCAACAACTCATAGATTCTCTGTGTAAATCGTACTAGTCCAGAAATAACTAGTGCACACAGTGGTAATAGAAATACGTATCAAGCACAATGACAAAAAAGAGTACGACCTTATGGCCAAAGTTTACATCCACAGCCTATAGGCCAAATTTAAATAATAGCAATGGAGGAAAAAAACACTGAAGCAGAAGAAGCCCACTAAGCTTGCCTACAGGCAAACGATAATAAAACACAGCTTACTCGTACAAATCTTCATCATAATTGAAGCTGTCCTCCTCTAAGATGAGATAGCAAGGGTAAGTACAAACTTATACTCTGCAAGTCACACGGGAGAATGTAATATAATAGTAAAGGCAACAAAAGAAGGCATATAGAGTTTTTTTAGTATAAAATAGTATTTAAGAAAATACAGTAAATAGATTGGAAATTGCCGAATTTAATAGAGTAAGTAAAGACAGCAATTTAAGCAAAATAATGTGTTGGAGCAGGCGCCGATCTGACACCAACCTAACCACCGGCGTCCCACCTGGACTATCTTTTCTAAAAGATCTCATGTGGATTCCATCAATCCATAAGCCTTTTTATAAACAATTTTAAAAAATAAAGTCTAATCCGTGAAGAACTTTATTCAACATGCCCATGACCATGGGCACGGCTATCTAGTATAGTTTATACACACTGCAGAAGTGGTACAAGTTTACCCATAAGATATGATCAACTTATATTACTACACGATTATCACACTTTCTTAGGTGTATGGTGAAGAGATCGTGACAAGGCCTTTACAATGCAAAGTTGTTAACCTGGCCATGTCTCCACTAAGATTTCACCCCAATAAGGAATCCACCAGATCAGGACCCCCTCTTATATTGTGTAAGACTTCTCACGGCCTACGCCATACACACATTCAACCTATAGCAAGACTCAAATTGAGACCCGCAAATTAGTCAGCCAGTACTATCCTATACCATGCTTGTGATAGTAGGATAGGGCTTTGTAGCAGTTGTTCGCAAACCGGTCCATAATTGACTTAGACACCTTCCACATACCCATTGTACCTGGCATCAACATTGTGTCACCGAATAATAACATGTGCTAGCAAGCACCCACTACCTAACCATTTGCCTAAGTTTAAACCAAGTTTTATATTTTGTTTTAAAATATTTCATACACTTTCTTGACTCACCAAAGTCAATAATACATTTGAAAAGCTCATCATTTTATATGAAATATTTTTCCTAAGCCTAAAATTATATCTATGCAGGTTTAAACATTTGCTACAAAATTCTCTAGCTAATACTAGTGTATAAACTAAAGATTTATTCTAAGGTGACAAGGTATACATTGATCAATGTCAAAGGAGGTAATAACAAATAGGTATTAACTAAATTTAAAACTAGAATTGGAATACAATGCATAAAAACTAAGCAAGTAATGTAACTTAAAATAAGATAATTTTATTTACAAACTGGGATTAACATGATCAAGATATGTAACTTGCCTTGCTCCGTGGATTGGTGCGAACCGTTGTTGAAGAATTCCTCGGAATTGTTGCAGTCTACACGTGAAAATACCCAAGCAAACTCAAATAAAATTCAAATAAACTCTAAATATTAAAAACAAGGGTATAAATGGATAGATTGAAATTTTTGATGAATTTTGAAATTTGAATGGGTTCAATCGGAATTAGTATGAAGAATTACAAGCTTCTGGAAGTGTGTTTGTTGTGCTCGTAGCTACAGTGGTCCTAGACTGCTGTAGTCGAAAGCGACTGCGATCATGTACTACTGTGGTCATGGGATGGCGTGGTCATGGACTATAGTGGTCAGAGCTATAGTAACCAGTCGAAAGCTATGTGTGGTTGAAAGCTACATTAACCAATCAAAGGCTATGGATGGTCGAAAGCTACAGTAGTCGATCGAAAGGCTCTATGTCTAATGCGCAAGATTACCACAATTTAGTCTAGCAAGATTTTAAAGTAATTCAAACCTACACAATACTAGTATGTCTAGTGCGCTACAAGTATAAGTCTCTACAAGTATATCTTTAGTACAAATAAATATGTTAATCACAATAATCATAATATGCCAAAAATACAAGAGCAGAATGAAGAGACAAAGAAATAACTAATTGACACATGATAATTTACCGTGGTGTTCAGAAACTTGTCGGTTCCCCTAATCCACGTTGAGGAAAGCCCAAGCAACTTGGACCGGCTCCACGAATTAAGCCTCAGCTCCTTAATCCACTAGTGGTTATCCTTCCTTCGCTCTGGAGATGGTGGACACTAAACCACTCACAAGTCTGTGCCGGTCTTCTTCCCAACCTTCTTAAAGAAGTCACCGCGCAAGTTCCCGCCAAGCCGCCTAGGTGCCAGCAAGTACCAAGAGTAACAAATCACAGTTTTGCTTGACGGCGATCAAGTGCAAAAAGGATCAATCTAAGATGTATGCATTTAATTTTGGCTCAACCACCTCAAATGAATGCACAATTTGAAATTGAGGTGTAGAGTGAATGCTCAATGCTCAACGATTTTCAATAGAGTCTCTTACATCTATCTTTGAGCTGGTGGGACAGTATTTATACTCCCACCAACCAAAAGTAGATGTTATAAGGCAATCCCTGAAAAAATCAGAGCAAGCGAGAGTACTGCCATTCATCGGCCGATACTACCACACCTGTTCTGACACAACAGTAACGGTTATTTTTGAGCTTTTGAACTAGCCGTTGAAAGTCGATGCGGTACTAGCGCCGTTGCATTCATGGTAGTTCTGATATTCGGAAGTTCCAAAATTTCAGCGTCGTACTTATGTTTGCTTTGAGGTCAAAAGTTGGCGCTCTCTAGAAAAAATGTACCGCCCGGATTTTCGAAGCTTCCATGATCCGGAAGTACCGTTCAAGTGTTGCGGTAAGTTTTGCCGTTGAAACTTCAGTACTTCCATTTTTTGAAGAGACAAAGTGATTCCAAGGGTGCTCTCTGGAAAAACGTACCGCTCGTTTTAATGGAACTTCCGGAAAACAAAAGTACCACCATTTACACTCCGATACTTTCGATTATCCAGACAGAGCACATATTGGTTATCAATTTTAGTTTTAAGAGAATGCATGATCCCAGATTGATCCAAACGGCACAAAAATATGCTATCAAGTTACTAGCCATGATCCCTCTTAATAGTACGACGTTTATCTTATAATCCGGTCTTTTACTCTTTCTCCTAAGACCGTTAAAAAACAAAAGGGATACTAGTCTACTTATACCTTTGTCTTGAGCCACATTGATCTTCATGTTGACCCTTAGCATGCATCTCACAATCATTATAGAGACTAAACCTTTTTAACACTCAATAAACATATTAGTTTCATATTCAAATAATGTCATTAATTACCAAAATTATTTTTAGGGGCCTAGATGCTTTCACCATGATGCACCCCCTCCTCTCCAGGCTCTTGGAGATCATTGTCGACCCTGTAGATATCTCTGCTGCCTGCGCAGCCACAACGCCCACACCACACATATCCCTCCATGGCCTTCTCCCTCCCACTCGTCGCTCCACTCGCCATTGTCGTCGCTGGTGCTGGATGCAAGTGAGACGAGGGCAATCGTCATCTCCTCGTCATCGTGGTCGCCTTCCCGTAGCTGTAGCGCCCGGGGGCCTCCTCACCCGGGATCCGGTCACGGTCGCCATCACCTGGGGGGATGTGGGCGCGTTTGGATCTGGGAGCGATAGGGAGTGGGAGCGATGGGAGCGACGAGTGCTGAGGACGGTGAGTGGAAACGAACAGTTATCCCTGGGTGGCCTTGTTTGATCATTTCAACTGCAACAATCCAACTAGCATCTACAAAGAATATTCGGTCGAGTTGGCTCAAGTCATCCAAGATGACTCTATCCAGTCCACCAATCAAACACGATGATCTACATAAAAGATAGATGGGATCATCACATCTACCTTCTATCTAGATAACCAAACACACCAGAAATGAAGGGAATGGAGGGAGGAGGTGAGTGGGGGAGGGGACGGGACGGGGTGGCGACCGAGATGAGATGAGATGGTTGTGTATTGCTTTGACATCACGACAACGTCTGAACGGTAGAAGTCTCCGGTTTCCAGGGGATTCGTGTATTTTGCTTGTTCGGGACCGATCCGAGGAAATGAATGTGTTGTGGTTACAGACCAAATAGAGAGAGTGTGTAGTGGTCGAGAGTTGAGTAAATGAATGGCTTCTCCCCCCTCCCCGTGGCCTATGCCACACATATATATCGAAATGGGGAGTGATTGTACAGTTATACCCTTACACATGAGTATTCCCTTCGGGGGCACTTATGTCATTACACATGTCCTATTTCGGACCTAACAGGCCTACTGGGCTTAGGTGGGGGCCACCCCTACAACAAGAGCCTCTCATGGTGAAGGGCTTCACAGGTCGAAGTCATGCCGCTGAGTCCTTTGGCCCCCTCCGTCCCATCGGCCTGTGATGCTTGATGACTTGGATAGTTCGCACGTCCGCTCGTGCTTGCGCGAGGGCTGTCTTCGGGTCCCGAAGCTGGCGCGGCCTCGAGGCCGAATGCATCGGGCAGGCCGAAGGCTTCGACGGGGCCGAGGTCCGGGCGTGCCCTACTTCGCGCTCCGGATATTTGTGGGCACGAGGCGAACTTGGCCTGCTGCCCCGGGCAGCCGAGTCTCGGGGAATGCTCCACATGGTGCAGGGCCAGCGTGGGGAGACGGTTACGTGGCCTGGGAGTGCGCTTTAATGACGCCTGGAATCGCGCCGGCCCCTGTCAGGGGCAGGCTGTCGCAGCCGCTCCGTCTGCCCTGCACTGGGTGAGGGCGTGCGTCCGGCTGTAATTGGAGCGTCGTGGGATGTCAGCGTTCCCACGACCACGGCCGTTCGCCTCTTCCCCAGGGAAAGTGGCCACACGGCGGGAATGCATCGGCGCATTACGCGCTGGTCGCCCACCTATCGCTGCCTGCTGTGGTTGCCAGCGGTTGCTCTGCCCGATCGTGGGTAGCCGAACCGCTGTAATTCTGCCGCTCGATCTTCTACCTATGGGGGAGATGGGGGGCTTTATAAGTCGCCATGTGGGCATGCAGTCGTTCCCCTTGGCCGCTTGCTTGCTTGTGCGTTCCTTCCTGTTTTCCCTGCGCATCGTGCTGCTACTCTCGCATCCGTGCTTGCCCGTTGCCGCAGTAGGAATGGCTGCGCGCGACAACCTCCCAGCTAACATGGGTGCCACCCTTGACGATCCTACGCGTCGCCTTAGCGAGAGCGCCTCGTCGAGCCAGCGCTGCCTGACGCCCCCACCGGCGGAGTACCGCCTGGCTCCGCGCGACAAGAAGCAAACCCACCATTGCTGGGATGCCGTGAAGAGGTCCAAGGGTCGCTGCTCCCGTGTGCTGGGGCAGAGCCGCGTCACGGAGGAGACCCTCCAAACCCTTCTTCGGGAGAAGAAGCTGGAGGAACGTGCCGGGCTCGCTTGCCCGGGCCTGACGAAATGGAGCCGACCCCGGGAGAGTCGGAGGCGATCGCCTTCGTGGCGTTCTTCGATGCCGGGCTCCGAATCCCGGCGACATACTTTGTTCGCGAAGTGCTGCGAGCGCATGGGTTGGAGCTGGCGCAGCTGACTCCAGCCGCGATCGTTCGGTTAGCCATCTTTGCTTGGGCGATGCGGACGGAGGGTACCCGTCCCAGCGCCGAGTTGTTCGCCACCCTGCATGACGCCCGGTGCCAGCCGAAGAAAGTGGAAGGGGGGCTTACTCGAACTTCGGCAGCGTGGACTTCGCGCTGAGGCCAAAGTGCTCGCACTTGTTTCCTGCATTGGCTTCGCGGGAAAAGTGGGGGTCCGGTTGGACATGGCGGTGGTTCTACTACCTCGTGACGAGCACGAGCGGCCTCCGAAGCCGGGGAGAGCCGATATCATTCGACCGTTGTCCAAACGTGACGCTTCGGCCCAGCGACGAGCAACAGGCGCGAAGACTTGCTGGGGTCGCACTCCGGTTCAACATGCGTGACCTCGCCGAGGAATTCACCATGTACGGGATTTCCCCGCTTTCTTGTAATTGGAAGTACGATCGGTGGGGGCTCGACCGGAAGGACGGCATCCATCCGGGGGTGTCTTCGCTCCATAGGCCCTCCGCGCCCTGTAAGTATCCTTGCCATTGGCCGAATACCCGTTGGTTGGTTGCAAACCCTGACGTATGATATTCCGCTTGCGCATGCAGTACGCCGGGTGGAAGATGCGGAACGCGTCGTGGTTGCAGTTCTTGGACCGTACACGGCGAAGGAGCACAAGGCCCGTGAGTCCGCAACTTCCTTGGTGAATCGCCGTTCCGGAGATTCCCGTTCCGGAGCGCCCGGTGCCTGCGGAATCGCCGAGCGGTGCAATGGCGATGGCGCCATCCCCTCGATGCGAGGTCCAATCGGAGACCATCGCCTTCAGCCCGTCGTGCCGCCGATCGAGAGCAGAAGGATGGGGGGAGAGGCGGGCGCTGAACTCGGATCGACCGGTTCGGGGAAGCACGTCACTCCCGACGAGGCCTTATATGGTGGCGAGGTGACGGGCGCACGCCTCGTTGTCCTTGAAGATGACGCCTCGTCACCTCCAGCGGCAACTGCAGCGTTGTCTGTGACGACGGCTTCCGCGGCCGCCCAGGTAACCATGGAGGCTTCGCCTGCACTCCGAAGGCGAAAAGGCCTCGGGTGCAGTCACCGCCATCTTCGAGGGGCCTGGTCAGCGTGGCAGACCCAGTGACTGAGGTCCTGACATCTAGCGGGGATGCTCCTGAGGCCGGGGGGGTTGTCGCTCCTCAGGCCAGCGAGGTGATCATGACCCAGGTGGAGGCCGCGGTAGAGGGTACTGGAGGTAGGTGTAGCTCGTTTTCCTCCCGCGACTTCGCGAAACTCTTCCCGATTTGCTCGCTTATTCCGTCGACATCAGGCGAGACAAGGTCTCCTAGACGAGGACAAGAATCGAGCAATGGGGGTGCCCGCGATGTCACCGGCCTGGTTGAGCAGGGGGCTATGCGCGCCCCAACTGGTCCCGAAGGCGCTGAGACGGAGGCTATAGGGCTTGGCGTCTCCGACTTCGTCCCTCGGTGGGAGACGCTTCGTGCCCGGAGCGAGGTGGCTGAGTATGCTGGCAGCCACCTGGATCGACAGGCGCTGCAGTCCTGCGGGGGCGACCTTTTGGAGCTCGCGCTGGGTGCCTCGGAAATGAGGGTAACATTCTTTGTCCTTGCTGCATATCCTTTGCTTATCTGATGGATGACCTTTGTTGTTACACTCGTGCAGACGCTTGCAATTAGCAAGGCCCTCGAGGAGACCCGCGCGCGCGAGCAGAGGGCATTGAAGGACCAGCTGCGCGCCGCGGACGACGCCAACGCCGCCAAGGACGAGTACATTCGAGTGCTGATGGCGGAGCAGGACGAGGCTATTGACGACGCGCAGTTGGTGGGCGCGAACACGAAGAGCGCGGCAGTGGCCGCATAATGCGCGATGGAGGAGGCTCAACGCGCTGCGACGGAGGAGCAGACCGCCCTTCTTCAGTGGATCTTCGCACTAGAGGCGAAGAAGGAACAGCTTACTGCCTCCGTTGCTGAGAAGACGTTATCCTGGGACAACGCGTGTGCCTCTGCGTGGAGTGCGATGGAGTCTTTGGAGCGGGCCCTCCGGGGGCTTTCCGTGCACGTGGAGGACGCCACCCATAGCCGCCAAGACCTGATGGAGACGCTTGGGCGAATCAAGGAGGGCTCAGGCGTCGCCCTTCCCGGCGCCAAGGCTTTCGGCACCCACTGCGGCTACATGAGTGCCGGCCTTGCCCTCGCCTTGCTGCACGCCGGTGGGTGTGAGCATGTCAATGAGCTGGCGAACCCTCAGCTCGACCTGCCTACCCGACCCGGGGTGATATCTGATGTCGTTCGCGCCGCCTAGCCCGCCACCCGAAACTTCCATGACCGGATTTGGAAGTACATCGGGGAGGGCGCCGCCACGGTTGCTTTACGGTGGCGTGCTTCGCTAGCTTGAAGAGGTCCCTCGGCGCAGCGAAGGCGGTGCGGGCACTCGTCACGGTGAAGATGGTGCGAACTCATAGGAATAGGTCGAGGTTTTGGCACGTTCCGCGTCGTGCGCATGTCTGCCTCTGTAATGCAACTATCTTGGGCTAAGCGACAACTCTCCCGCACCCTTTTTGTTATGTAATATGTTATGAGCTGAGGGGCCACGCGCCTATTCGAAGTAGATGCGCGAGCGTTCCGTCTCATATCTTTCGAAGTGGTGCTGATGCAACGACCACGCCTTACTTATACTCCGGGGAGTATGCCTTGGGGCAACGCCCATGCGTGCGCGGTGTTCGCGTCTTGTTTATACTCCGTGGAGTGCGCAGGGATAGCATCCGCGTCTTTTTTTATACTCCGTGGAGTGCGTGGGATCGACATCCACGTCTTATTTAGACTCCGAAGAGTATGCACTGGGGCAACACCGATGCGTGCGCAGTGTTCGCGTCTTGTTTATACTCCGTAAAGTGCGCAAGGACAGCATCCGCGTATTTTTTTTATACTCCGTGGAGTGCGTGGGATCGACGTCCACATATTATTTAGACTCTGAAGAGTACGCACTGGGGCAACGCCGATGCGTGCGTGGTGTTCACGTCTTGTTTATACTCCATAGAGTGCGCAGGGACAGCATCCGCGTCTTTTTTTCTATACTCCGAAGAGTGCGTGCGGAGGCGGACCTCGACGCTACGTCTTATTTAGAGTCCGTGGACTGCGCGCGGAGGCAAGCCTCCGCACGTTGCGGGCGGTGAAATTGCGTGCGGAGGCGAACCTCAACGCTACGTCTTATTTATACTCCGTAGAGTGCGTGCGAAGGCGGACCTCAACGCTACGTCTTATTTAGAGTCCGTAGACTGCGCACGGAGGCTCGCCTCCGCACGTTGCGGGCGGTGAAATTGCGTGCGGAGGCGAATCTCAACGCTACGTCTTATTTATACTCCGTAGAGTGCGTGCGGAGGCGGACCTCAACGCTACGTCTTATTTAGAGTCCGTAGACTGCGCGCGGAGGCGTCCCCCCACGCGTCTTTATTTGTGCTCATGCACAGTGCACACGAAGGTGATCCTTCGCGCGCTTTTCGTATGAAAACGGGAGAATTTGCATGAACGATGCACTTTATTAAATTTTCGTTTGCGCGGGTGAGCGATTACAGGGGTTAAGGCACTAACCGCTAGCCGCTTGCGTCCACCGAAGCTGTGGAAGGCCCTTGCTCTTGTGTGCTTGACTTAGGTGTAATACCGTCGTAGCTTGTCCGCATTCCACGTGTGGCGGAGCGTGTGCCCTTCCAAGGTGGCTAAGCGATACGCTCCCTTCTGCAGGGCCTCCGCGACGATGTACGGGCCTTCCCACTTGGACTCGAGCTTGCCTACCGTCTCCGCATGGAGTGCCATCTTAAGGACGAGGTCTCCCGGTCTGAATTCGCGCGGGTACAGCGAACGATCGCGACGGCGCACCATCTGTCGCGCGTATTTTATGACGTGCTGTGTTGCGCTTGCCCGGTCTCCGTCAAGGAGATCCACGGACAATTGGCGTTCCTCGTCTGGTGCTTGGACGAGGACCCGCCGCGAGCCAGCATTTATGTCTTCAGGTGTGACCGCCTCGTCACCGAAAAGGAGCTTGATAGGCGTGAACCCCGTTGGGCGCGTGACCGTTGTGCGAAGGGACCAGAGGACGTTGTGGAGCTCGCCCGGCCACTTCCCCTTTGGTAACCCGACGAGGCACTTCTTGATTGCGGCGGAGATGGCGCCGTTTGCCCGCTCCACCGCCCCGTTGGACTGTGGGTGTCCGACCGAGGCGAACCGGAGGGTGATGCCCATGTTGCCGCAGAATTCTTTGAATGGGGCTGCATCGAATTGCAGACCGTTGTCGACGGTGCTCCCTGGGCACGCCGAATCGACATATGATGTTCTGCTAGAGGAAGCGCAGCAGAGCTGCCGAGGTAATCTTGGCCAGAGCTACCGCCTCCGGCCACCTGGAGAAGTACTCCAGAGCAACCGCGACGAATCGCAGGTCTCCTGGGGCCCTGGGAAGCGGTCCCACGACATCGATGCCCCACCGCGCCAGTGGCCATACCGGGGGTATGGATGGAGGCTTGTCGGGGGCCTATGGATAACCCTTCCCATCCATTGGCAACCTTGACAACCGCGCACGAGATCCTGGGCATCCGCGACAGCTGTTGGCCAATAAAAACCCTGCCTGAATGCCTTGCCCACCAGAGACCTTGGTTGGAGGTGCGAGCCACAGAGACCAGCATGAATTTCTGCGAGGAGGCGCTTTCCTTCTTCGCGCGGGAGGCACCGCAGGAGCGGTGCGCAAACCCCCTTCTTGTAAAGCGCCCCGTCGAGCACCTGGAAGGACCTAGCGCGGTGTTGCAAACGCCAGAGCTCGGAGGCGTCATCCGGTTCCGCGATGCCCTGCAGAAAAGCGAAAAGGGGTTCCCGCCAGTCACCCTGCTGGGTGATCTGGTGGACGAGGGCCGCATCCCGATTATCCTACGCTATGGCCGCCGCTGGCAGGGTTTCGTAAAATGCCCCTTCGGGAATGGGGAGCTGCTGACTGGCGGCTTTGGCCAGGGCGTCAGCTTGCTCATTGTCTGCTCGAGGGATGGCCTTCACCGTGACACCCAAAAAGTGACATTCCTTCGCTCGTACGGCTGCTAGGTACTTGGCTAGCTCCGGGTCCTTGGCCTGATATGACTTGTCCACATGGCCCGCCACTAACCGGGAATCAGTGCGGACGAGGACTCGCCTTGCTCCCATCACTTTGAGCTTCCCGAGGCCGAAGAGCAACACCTCGTATTCGGTCGTGTTGTTCGTAGCCGGAAACGCTAGGCGTGCCGAGTACAACAGGCGCTGCCCCTGTGGGGTGGTGATAATGGTGCCCACCCCTGCGCCCGCAACACCATACGCTCCGTCGGTGTTAAGCGTCCACACCGGGTCTTCGACCTGGAGGGCGGGCTGAGCTGGAGGGGTCCATTCCGCGAGGAAGTCCGCCAGAACTTGAGACTTGATCGCCGTTCGAGAGGCGTACGTTAGGGAGAACGGGGCCAGCTCTGCCGCCCATTTACCAATTCGCCCCGTGGACTCCTTGTTGTGCAGCATCTCTGCTAGAGGGAACGATGATGGCACCGTTATAGGGTGCGCCAGGAAGTAATGCCGGAGTTTTCTTGAGGCCATGACCAGCGCGTAGGCAAGCTTCTCGAGCTTGGTATATCGCGTCTTTGCGCCCTGGAGGGCTTCGGAGACAAAGTACACTGGCCACTGGAGCGCGCCCTCTTCAAGGACGAGGACGGCGCTGACCGCCGTTGCCGAGGCGGCGAGGTAGAATAGGAGGGGAGCCTCTGGTGCTGGGGCCACAAGAGTGGGAAGGGTTGCGAGGTGTTTCTTGAGGTCGTCGAAGGCCTTTGCGCAGTCGTCGTCCCAATGAAACCCATCGCAACCGCGGAGAGTCTTGAAAAATGGTAAGCCCCTCTCCGCCGCTCTGGAGAGGAAACGGCTCAAGGCCGCCATGCGGCCTGCCAGCCTCTGGACCTCCCGCGTCGTCTTGGGAGGTTCCATGCCCAGGATAGTGTCAACCTTGTCGGGGTTCGCTTGGATGCCTCGCCCAGATACGAGGAAGCCCAAGAGCTTGTCCGCCTGTACACCGAAGACACATTTGTCCGGATTGAGCTTAATGCCCGCCTTCCGGAGGTTGTCAAAAGTCTCCTGAAGATCCCGGCCGTGGGAGGCGAGTTGTCTGGTTTTCACTACCACGTCGTCCACGTAGGCCTTCACATTTCTCCCTAGCTGGACAGCCAGGGCCAGCGCGACGAGGCGGGTGAAGGTTGCGCCCGCGTTGTTCAAGCCGAAGGGCATCCTTACGAAGCAAAAGGTCCCCACCGGCGTAATGAAGCTGGTTTTCTCCTCATCGTCCTTGGCCATGTAGACCTGGTGGTAGCCGGAGTAGGCGTCCAAGAAGCTCATGTGCTCGCATCCGGCGGTAGCATCGACCAGTTGATCTATGCGTGGTAGAGGGTAATCGTCCTTTGGGCATGCCTTGTTGAGGGCGGTGAAGTCGATGCACATGCGCCAGGCGCCGCTGGCCTTTTTAACCAACACCGGATTGGCGAGCCAGTCCGGATGTTGAACCTCGCGGATAACCCCCGCTCGAAGGAGCTTCGCCACCTCCACCTTGGCCGCTTGCTGCCGGTCCGTGGACATACGGCGAAGTTTCTGCTTGACGGGCTTGGCGTCAGGGCGGATCGCGAGGTTATGCTCGATGAGGGCGTGGTCCACTCCTTTGATATCTTTCGGGGACCATGCGAAGACATCTATGTTGGCCTGGAGGACTTGGAGCAAGTCTTGCTCTACTTCCGGAGGGAGGCCCTCGCCTATGGATACGAACTGCCCCTCCATCTGAAGCGGCACCCTCTTCACCCCGCCCTCCGGGTGGGGCTTAGGTGTCCATCCCAGAGCGGATGGCGTGTCCGCCTGGTATTTGTCGGTGAGGGCGTGCACCTTGCGGTGCATGCGTCCAGCTTCGGTTTCGATGCTCCGAGCCATATCCTGATCGCCGAAGATGGTGATAACGCCCCGCCGTCCTAGGAGCTTCATGCATAGGAATGCGTAGTGTGGGACGACATCTTCGGTCCTGGCGTTGTCGGCCTGGCACAAGGAGACTTGGAGGTGAACCTGACCTAGAGCCTTCAGAGGCTGCCCTCCGAGGCCCTGAAGGGGGGCTTCCGAAGCTTTTAATAGACTCCGAGGTATTCCCATACGATCAAGGGCCTCCGCGAACAAAATGTTGGCGGAGCTCCCTCCGTCAATGAGGATGCGCCTGACGTCGCAACCTGCAATGTCGGCCCGGATGACCAAGGGATCTTGATGGGAGAATTCTACGCCCTGGGCATCGGCTGACGTGAAGGTGGTGCTGCAATGGGACACCCGCCGAGGCAGTTGTGCCGAGGAAGTGCTCAACGAAGAGCCTCCATCGATGACATTAATGCCACGGCATTGGGTCTCTCCGGGGGACCCAGCACGGGAGGGACCGCCTTGCCTATGCTGTACGCGGGCTGTTACGGGGGTCAATGTCTTCGAGGCCCGTACATGGGCCACCGCCTGCTGTAATGCCGCAACTTTGGTGCATGTCCGCGTGAAGTGGCCCCCGTAGCCGTGTACCTCGCACCATCTACCGTATTCTAGGATTTCCTGCTCCGCACGCGGCTTCGCATCGCCGCCTCCTTTGCGTCCCCCTGCAACGCGCGAGGTTGACGCGGCCTCCCGGGGAATGCCCTGCGCAGCCAGGATATGGTGAGCCTTTTGGGGTCTCCACCGGTTACGCCGGGGCTTACGCCTGTCGTCTGGTGAGGTTTGGTGCACCCCATCGTCGACGGGCTCACGAGTGTCACTTGCGGACACTTGCTTGTGTTCCGTCTTCGGGTTGTCTCTTGCGCTGCTTTTTTGTGACAAGCCCTCCGCTTGCCCGGCGTCGGAGCCGTTGCCGCTGCGCCTCCGTACGTCCTCTTCGGCTCGGGCGTACGCTTCCACTTTGTCGAAGAGCTCTGCCTCCGACTTGAGTGGCTTCCGCGCGTTATATTCAGCGAGTGGTCCCGGGCGGAGACCTTGTGTTGCTGCGTTGATGACGGTTGTTTCGTTGACGTCCTTGACCTGGTAGCGCACCTTCGCGAAGCGCTTGAAGTAATCCCGGAGCCTTTCGTCAGGTTTTTGCTTGACTGCGAAGAGCTGGTCCGCATCGACACGCTCGACGTAGTTTCCCTGGAAGTTGTTGTAGAGTTGGCCGCGGATCTGTTCCCACGCGTAGATGGACTGTGGTTCAATGGAAAAGAACCAGGACAGCGCCACGCCTTGTAGCGCGAGAGGGAGTCCTCTTGCCTTCGTGGTGTCGTCTCTGCCAGCGGCTTCGATAGCGGTCTCGTACACGCGCACGAAGCCTCGCGGGTCGGAGTCGCCCTTGTAGGCCTCGATGACGCTCGGGAACTTGAAGCCTTCGGGCCAAGCCGCCTGTTGTAGGCTCGCGGAGAGCGGGGACTCCGGATCTATTCGCCGCGATGGGACACGGCTAGACGTAGGGGGTTCGGATGCCACCGCCGGGGGGGTGTTGGCTCCGAGCCTCTTGCATGTCCCGCACAGCTCCGCGGAGGTCTGTTAGCTCCCGCTGAAACGCGCTAAGAGCCGCCAGCAGGGCGGCCTCCACCACAGGCGTGGCTAGGGCCATCGGTGCGCTTGGCGGCGCTACCGGCCCGGCGGTGATCACGGCCTGCGCGCCCAGGCTGCCCGCCGCGTTGTCGCGGAGGACTCTGGAGCCGACGACAAGGTTCGCGTCGCCGCTGGGGCCGTTCACCGCTTCTGCCCCGGGTGGAAAAACGGATGCGCCTGTGTTGCCATCGCCGGGGTTGGTCGTCGGGGCGATGCTGGTGGGGTCGGTCGTCGCGTCGGTGGCGGGGTCGGGCGTTGCGTCGGTGGCGGGGTTCGTGGTCGCACCTGCACCACCGCTCGTACCTGCGGCTGCTAAAGCCGAAGCCCCAATGTTGACGCGAGACCTCGCCGCTTCCGCCTTCTTCTTCGCCGCCGACGGTGAAGCCTTCCTTGGTGCCATCCTCCTTCAGATCTAGAGGCTTGTTCTTGTCGTCCCCACGGACGTCGCCAACTGTTGTGGTTACAGACCAAACAGAGAGAGTGTGTAGTGGTGGAGAGTTGAGTAAATGAATGGCTTCACCCCCCCCCCCCCCTCCCCGTGGCCTATGCCACACATATATATCCAAATGGGGAGTGCTTGTACAGTTATACCCTTACACATGAGTATTCCCTTCGGGGGCACTTATGTCATTACACATGTCCTATTTCGGACCTAACAGGCCTACTGGGCTTAGGTGGGGCCACCCCTACAACAGAATGCTATGCTCAACCTACAAAAAAACTACTAGTTTTTCAATTTATAAACTTGCCTCACAGTTTATAGCCAATGATTTTTTACAAAAAAAATGAGGACTCGTCCTTGTTAGACCGGCGCACGTTTGACGTACAAGAATAGCACATACTCAACGTGAGCATTAGTTAGAAGCAACAACCCAAATGATAATAACTACTGACTAGCCAACGTGAGCATTAATTATAATTAGCACTAATTAATCAATATATTTCATGATTAGCACTGTTAACGCTAATTAAGTATAATTAACACTAATTAATTGCTGTTGCGGCCGACTTACGTTCTGCCGAGTTAGGAGGGAGCCCTGCAAGTCAATGATAGAGCTAAATTTGTATAAAAAAACAGATGTCCAAAGGTGGTGATCGGTTCAGCTGAAAAGCTCGTGGCTTATGGCTGAAAACACTGTAGCTGGCTGAAAAAAGCATTGTAGTTGACAGAGGTTTATTTAGTATAATTAAATTTAAAAAATTTAAAAATAAAAAATATGTTAGCCCATTACGTATAATACAAATAAATACGGGAAAAAAAGAATTGGCAAAAAAGCTCAACAAAAAGTCAAAAGTTCAGAAAAAGACGAAACTTATGAATAGTGAAAAATAAACGCCGAAGCCGAGTTGATGTGCCAACAGCTCTCCCTATTGACCCAAAAGTCCTGCAAATCACCTCAAAGACACAAAAAGTCCGCAACAACACACGCGGCCCCACATTTTTGCACGCCGCCAACTGACGTGCGAATCCCACGCATCTCGTGACCCCACATGTCCGTAGCTCCAACAGCTGTTCGATAATTCAGCGTTTAGCTCGCTGATCCGACCGGAAGAGTCGGCTCGCTCCCTCCAATGATCGCGTCGCTACGGCCGAATCTTTCTGCCTCATCCTGCGCAGTTTTTAATCTTTTTGTTGACCTCTTTCCCCCCGTTTCGTGCTCCTGTTTAAGGTAGGCTTGTCGGGATCGTGGCTGGAAGTGGCACGGCGAGCCGGCGACCAGGCACGTTTGTTGTTTATGGCTGTTGGGGCTTCATTTTGGTGCAGATTCTAGTGGAATGGGCGTCTTTGAACGGAAGTCATTGGGATTCCGGTGCACGCCAGTGTGAAAATTCGAGCTGCCCAAGAGGATCTTGGACATCTGCGCATTTCCAATGTTATAAAACAGCAGTACTTTTATATGTATGCACATAGATATATACATACATATATGTATATGTATGTATATATATGTGTATAAGTCTGTTCTTTTATATTATAATTTATAACTTTTGATTATGTCTTATCAGTCTAATAAATAATAACTGGTAACAAAAATAAATACTAAAAATCGACTGAAGAACAAAAAAAAATAGACCATACGTTACTAGCATTATACAAACGGATTAACACGACATGGTCAAAGTCCTTACAAGGCCACTTCGAAGTTTGAACACCTCGTGGTGCCACGGTCAGCTCACCGTTGCCAGGACGCGCACGACAATCGGTCATGGTGTACCAGCAGCCCCATCCAACACAGAATACAGAAAACCAAACCAGTATAGAGATGCTCGCAGAACAGTTCGTGAACAGAGATCCCTAAAACAAAACCGCATCCATGTCTAAAACAATAACTGTTGAAACAACAGCTGAATAAAAGGCCAAATCCTCAGCAAGTAAGAACAACGAAGCAATCTTTCAGAAAAACAAATAAATAGATAATTCGTAACGGGTTGGATACCTGAACAGATCGCAGTACGAAAAATCGTAACAGGATAGATACACACACGAGCTCGATCCAACATGTTTTTTTTTTGGGGGGGGGGGGGGCATGAATGCAGAGGGGCACGGAAACGGCGATGCTATGAACTAGGCCTCCTTTCTTTCTTCATTCATACTTGTTACAAAATTCACTTCTCAAATAACCTCGGCAATACGAGTAACCCAGCTACACTACAATCTAATAAAATGGCTTGAACCACAGCAAGCAGGAAATTCATTACTGCTAGAGGCTTCACCAAAAGGTAAAAGGTAACGACCAACATTACAACAACTATGGAGTGCTACAACTACTACCTGGTTCATGATGGTCAATCAACAGAGGACTCAGCAGGCAACCGGCCAAGACAGAAACCATACATGGCAGACTGCCTCATGCCACCACCTTGAGAGTTGAGGCTGAAAGGGTGGAATATCCCTAAGAGCTGCACAGTTAAGAGCAATTAGTTACGGGTCTTTCTTCTGCGCTTCTTTCCGGTAGAAGTTTTAGCAGACCCCTGCTCTTCCTCTTCAGATGACTCGTCTTCTTTCTTCCTTGCCTTTCTTTTGGTTGAAAGACCATTTGTCTTGGATCCATCAACAGCTTTGGGAGTGCTTGCATCTTTTGGATTCGATTCACTGGATTTAGTCTCATCTTTTGAATCCTTGTGTTTGCTGCCAGCCTCATCTTTTGATTTCCTGCCACTTTTAGTGATACCTGCCTCATCCTTGTTGCTTGCCTTGAGCAGATCATCCTTTGTCTTGGCGGTGGATCGAGACAATCTTCCACCTTCATTTTTAAGACTACTGCCAGTTTTAGGCGTCTCGTCAGCATCCATTTCCACACTTTTCCCCTTCAATCTGGCTGGAGTCACAGGGCTATCATTATTTGCCATACTATTGCTGGAGCGCACACCTTTTGGACGCCCTCTCTTCTTAGGAAGATCGCTACCATCAATGCTGCGCTGTTTGTCACTGTGCAGGGAACAAAGTAACAATTTCGCATAAGCTGTGGCATGTAGGCTGCATCAAGATGGCATATCCATATGACCGTATCAAACACTTACCTGTCAGGTGTTTCTGTCTTTCCTTCCTTTGTTTGCTGACCCGAACTTCTTTTACCTCTTGTGCCACGTGGCCTGGTTGAAATGAGCAGTAACTCAAAATTGAATAAACAACATCTTTTGCATAAGAATAAGAGCAATGATGAACAATAATGGAGTATCAGGTAACATTGGCATAATACAGTTTTTTTTGGGTGGGGGGGGGGGGGGGGCGCAGAAACAAAAGAACCAATGGTTGATCAATAGATTCATAAAGTATGTCTACAGATGTAGAAAAACAAGGCAACAATATGAACAAATCAACTTTATGCTTTCAGTTTGGAAGTCTCTGCTAAATAGAAGTGGTAGTACAAAACCAGAATATCGTAGATCAATAATCAGTTTTGTTTATCATGAAGAGGCATGCTAGAAACATAAAATCAGAGATAATGAAGGCACAGGCATCAGCCAAATAAGCACATCTAAGGGTCAACCTAAACCTTACTGATAAAGACAAATATTGGTGCTCCGGAAAATCAAGCTTGTGCATGCTGCAGCACCTTATTTTGAGTTCACTAGCCCAGTTAGTGCAATAAGCTACTCCAAGAATCTTGAATACATGTCAGTTCTTACATATGAGATGGGAGAGACTACAGTTGTATAGTAATGACCATCCAAATTATATTCATTGTTTTAAGCTCCGAGCCTCTGACATAACTAAAATTGCCATCTAAACATCAAACATATAGAAGGTGCAAAGTAAAATATTTTGCTTACATATCAGATGCTGCATCAGGATTGCTGCTTTGCTCCTGCAGGATGGCGGATGAATCAGAAAGGAACAAAAGAGGATAATAACAGCATCAGGCTTTGCTCCTGCAGGATAGTAGATGGACATACCCCAACAAGGAATTCCCATTTTTCATCCGTAAGCAGTAGTTGTTCAACATCACCATCATCATACACAATCTGTTGGCAAAACCAAAAAAACAAAGGAATTCAACAATGAAATCAACGTAAAAGAAAACGCAAGAATCTATCATTAGTAGAACTTTGGAAAGCCCAAAGGAATAAGTGGAGCAGGCAGATCCGTCTACTGAATGCGCACCCTGTGCTTTTTTGAAGAAGCATCAAATGACTTCACAACACCATCATAGAACCTGCAAAGCAAGAAACAGCTTTAAAACTAACCAAACAAGAGGCGAACATTTTTTATTATTTAACCCCTTTTTAATTTATTTTATTAATAACCCCTCCTCAACTTTATTTCCAAATCTGACCCTTTTTGCCACGTCACTATCCGTGGTGTGGTAAACAAAACTGCCATGCCACGACATAAGTCCAGCGTCGAGCCAAAAAAAGATTGTTTTGCCACGCACCACCAATGGAGTGGTAGGGTTTGCCCGCGCTAGGATCGATGGTGTGGCAGCTAGTATTTGCCATGCCACGGGCCGTGGCGTGGCCAAATGGGTCAAATTTGGAAATAAAGTTAGGGAGGAGTTATTAAAAAAAATATTTTTCAAAAAATGATTATTTGATAAAAAAAACAAAAGAGGCCAGCATAACTCATGGAGCAAATGGCATATTATACATAATTAGCAAACTTAAAATATAGGTGTATAGCCCCACCCAGAAGGAATTATTTGCTTACATATTATTCAAAAACAAGTCGAATGAGAAACTGCCATGCAGATTTAGAAGCATTGAAAAATAGCAATGCGTAATGTAACCAAAAATGTTGTCAGCAAAAGCATGTGCCATCTTCATCTCAATCAAGGACTTCCTTTTAGAAACAATGTTTGTAAATATTAAGCATAAACAATGAAGAATTGGGCCCTAAAGATAGTACAAATTAACAATGTTAAGAGCACCCCTACACCTAAAAAACACATATGATGGTCATAGGACTCACTTTTTGTCATCAGGCCACCATACTTTTATTCTTGAGCCCACAAGGCTTCCATCAAGAGCTTTGCTCTTCTTTGACTGAGGGACCTGCCAAAAGCATGGAAAAAGCTTTGACAACTGAAAGACGAATCAGGTTGCAACAAGACTATTCACCATCAGTAATCAAGTATGCATACCTCTTCAGCTTCCTGCACATGTTTCCTTTTTGACCCCCCACTGTCCCCTGGTTGGCCTTTGGTTTTACCCGCCTTGGTCAAAGATTTAGGAGAGACAATTTCCTGCATTACGATAAAATAGTCATTGGGGAAGACCAAATAAGATTATCATAACATGCACAAAAATTTCAATACAATCCCATTAGAATTAATACTTGGTAATGCAACTGAAGCTCTATGAATTTTCACTTTAACTAGAACATACTTTGTGACAGAATGACATTACCAATCAGAAATACATAGCATTATGTTAAAAGGAATACAGGCAAAGAAGTTCAAAAACATGATAACCATCAACCAAAGGCAACAGAAGTTATACATTAGAAAATGACAAAAAAAAAAGTTACAGGTTCCACTGTTTGTAAATAACACCTTTCCTCCCAACCACCTTAGAATAGTAAAATCACGTAAATACAAATCCATAAATAGGCAAAACAGAAATCCAATGGCTGATGACACCCATGCATGACTGATGTGCAAAGCAAACAGCTCAACACATCTACTGGTAGCAAGACAAACCTTCAAACTGAGATCCTCATCAGTGTCTTCATCGGAGAGAGTGTCTTCTTTCTGCAGCTTCAAACTGGCCTTTTGTTGTTTCTTTGAAGATTCTCCTTCACTGGTCTTTCTTGATGAAGAATTGATATCATCTTTAGCCAGTCGTCTTGTAGCTCTTCCTCCAGAATTACTAACTAAACCAACTTTGTTAGATTCTAGACCTGATCCTTGGCTCTTTCCAACAGGCTTCTTCTCCTGTGACTTTGCTGCAGGAGGCCGGCCTCGCTTTGGTTTAACTACAACAGGTGTACTATCAACAGGTTTCGATGTGTCACCAGCAGCTCTATTGCCAGACTCTGATGGCAGCTTATTATCACCATCATTTGTCTCTGGGGATAACTCCCCAGATGCCACAAGACCCTCATTGTCGTTAACAACCTTAGAACATTCAGGCACCTCAGACTCAGTGGAAGACTCAAGCTTGAGACTTTTCTTTGAATTAAGATCAGATGGCTTTTCAGGCTCAGTGTTGACTGGTTCTGGTACTTCTTTGTCACCGGATATCAATTCATCAGAAACTTTTGCCTGCTTATCATCAGAAGACAGTTGAGGCTTCTGTTCAGAAGAAGCTGGCCCATTTGGAGACTTGACATTGTCGACTGGAGCACCACCATTGCTCAACGCAGTTGTGGGAGTACTGTTTGGAGGAGTACCACTACCATCTTGTCCAGGGCAATTACCATCTTGCTCTAACTTTGAAGATTCCTGAAAAATAATAAATGTACAGTTATGATATCTATCTTACTTTCTATAAATCTAGATAGTAACAATCCATAGCAGCATACTTAAGGTGACCAAGACAATTCTGTGTCAGCTACTTGCATAGTTAGAATTTAATAGTCAGCACGGCTGAAATATACTATACATCTATCAAAGCAACCACTCTGGCTATTGGCTAATATGATCTCATTTTGAGACAATGTGCACTACAAACAATTGTGGATCACGTTACTGACACTACCAGAAACCAATTCATGCATCATGCTATTGGCACTAGAAACCAAAAGTCTAACATATTATCAAAAATATTCACAATGCACAACGTATCACTGAACAACGCCAAGGAATTTAGTACTGACACAGTGACACTACCAGAAACCACTCTGGCTATTAGCTAATATGATCTCATTTTGAGACAATGTGCACTACAAACAATTGTGGATCACACTACTAACACTACCAGAAACCAATTCATGCATCATGCTATTGACACTAGAAACCAAAAATGTCTTACATATTATCAAAAATATTCTCAATGCACAACATATCACCGAACAACGCCAAGGAATTTAGTACATCACAAAACTGTTGTTTGAAAATCCACATGCAAACCTATTTTGGTCGATATAATTCTGACTCCAAAGGTAAAATTCCAGGGTTCAAAATTCTGTTTTGCACCATCGCCTTTTGCCAGGATGACCTGGTCATTTAAATTAAAATACAGTAGTTCCTACACAAAATTGCCAACGAAATTCCTGTCAAAACAGTTTGTCCCATGTCCCTCTCCTACCAGTATCTAGATAGCAGACACCTGTTCTATTACCTCCAGCGAGAAACAAGTATGACAGTTTCCAATATCAAATTAATTCAATTCATCTAGTAAGATTAAATAGTTGCACACCTGGATGCCTACCCTTAATCAAAAAATAAAGTACATAGAAGCAGCCTTGCTCATTTGAAGTTTTGAACACACTTCTAAAAACATTGAGTGTCCCATGAAAAAATGAACTAATCCTTCAACAATAACAACAAAGCCTTTTGTCCCAAACAAGTTAGGGTAAGTTAGGAATGAAACCTCCTCAAGGTCAAAGAAACGAATGATCACAAGATGAAAAAATGAACTAACCCTACGATAAACAAATTTCCAAAATATATGTGTCAATCTCTAAATAGGAGTTGTAATTTGTTTGTAGTTAAACTGACCATTTCCTTTCCAGAATCATCAACATTGTTGTCTCCTCCAGCATCTGAAGAATCTTGGAGCAATGATGTAACGACTTCGCTATACTCATTTAAAGGAGTGCCCTGAAGTAACTGAATAAACGCTGGCTTTAACTTTTTGGAACATAGACCTATTACCTTCTCTGCAAGTCCAAAAGATTCTGGAAGAGTTTTCTGGAAAGACAAATTGAAAAAGTTTAGTGAAGATGGTAAGAACTATATTGTTAATGCGAACAGTTGTATGTATGAAATTACTTGTTTGTCCTTTTTAACATTCTGAAGCAGGCAGGATGCCAAATCTGGATGGACAGGCTCACTCTCCTCAATTACAAACATCATTATAGTCTCCATAGAGGCGATGACATTTTCTTGATGTGTTGGGCTGAAATAAATTAAAAAAGGAAATGAGTTAGGTGAGAAACAAAAATGCACTCTACAAATTAACATAACATACACAGAAAGCACCCATGCACACGCATATGGAGGGAACATACACAGCAAAACACACATGCACACACAAATAGAGGGATTCTTGAAGTAACAATCTGTTGTGACTTACTGAGTTATCATCTCAAAGCAAAATTTTAAATTCATCAACAATACAACTGAGGAACTGTATCAACTTGCAGCAACTCAAATCATCATTCACGCCACGCTTTGTATATTACCATGTTAGAGAGAAAAATGTAACAGGTTCCTAAGAAACAAATGGAGAACAAGCAAGGAATAAAGAACATCTGATGGTGGGGTGTATCACTATTTTTTGTGCACTGGGCTCAACTGGTCCTCAGTAACTCAGTTTCTCAAAAGAATGATAAATAGAAGCTAAAAGTGAAATTAGAAGGATGAAACTTTGAAACTACTTAGTAAGCAGATACAATCACTAATTGTATTACCAAAAATACAAGCTATTAACAGCGCTATATCTGCGAAAATGTTGTTCTGAGAGGGTAGTAGAAGATCAAGTGTGAATGCTTTTCAGTGGTAGGGCCAGTATGACCAATCAGCTTGGCAATTTCAAGTCAAAACTGAAACATTATTACACCCAATGCCATAGACAAGCCATAGTGGTACTCATACATCATATTCCCCTGAAAAGTAGTATAGTTTACAACCATAACCATGCCATATGAGTGACGCCGTCATTCATAGGGCATCTTTCAAAGCCAAGGCCACAACTACATTATCTCCTCTCCCTAATCCACTTGACAGAACCCCAAAGGCCCAAAAAACTTGTTGGCACATTCAACGTATAGAGAAAATTTGAAACAAGAAAAAACAGAGAAAGAAGTTTCATACCTTATGGTTCTGAAGAAATGGTGAAATGCGTCCCGTATCAGGTCATCACAGTCAAGATCTAGCATCAAGACACAAGACCGGACCTTTGCAACGGTTTCAAGCATCGAGACCCTCCTTGCAAAAGAGGTGCTTTTCGTATCATCCAGCTTACCAAAAGCCTCCACCACTCTAGCAAACACATCCTGAAACCAGGCAAGTAACAAGGGTCAATACTCAGTACACAGACGCCGCCACTTCATCCTGAGAATAATACTCACCCTCATCACATCATCATCATAGGGGGCCTCTGGTGCGGTGATCCTTGTAACCTCCGTCAAGCACGAGACAACAGCAAGCTTCACATCAGGGTCGGTGTGATCCAGCAGCTCTTTCTTAATCAAAGCACTCATTGTGGGACGAAGAGTGCTGTACATTCTCTCGGGAGGCGACTGGTCCACCCTGGACAACCAGGTGTCTGTTTCCTGCATAAACGAAATAGCAATTCTGAGTTTCTAACCGATTAAAAGAGCAGCCCTTCTATGTGGAAACAAGCCAAACGAGTAGCTGGCTAGGCTTAGACTTCATCTACAGCCTAACGGTAAATTCTAGCGCGCCAAACTCCACCTTTGAGACAACCTAATCGGAACCGCGCAATCGATAGACGAATACGAGAACGACGATAATAACGAGAGCAAAAGCCGGGGTTCGATGGGGGCGCTCACCTCGATCAATCTGAGCAGCTCGTCGCCGGCGTCCGGGAGCGAGCCAAAGCGGGCGCCGATGTCGCGCATCCGCCGCTCGACCTCCATCTGCATCTTTGCGCGGCGCCCGACGTCGTTAGCGGGACCTACGGGGGAGCGGTGGGAAGATCTAGGATCTAGCCGGGGGGATGTGCCTAGGGTTTCGCGCGGGGCGGGGGAGGGGGGGGGGCACTGGAGTGGAGCGGAGAATGTTTTGTTTTAGGCGACAGAGATGGTCGCGGTGGCGGTGCGATGAGGACGAGATTTCAGCACCCCCCACCCCCCGGGGCATTTCTCTCCGTTCCTCGCTTTTCTAACTTAACGCTGCGATTCGTGCTGCCACGGGCTTGCGCTAGATTGGGTTGGGCCTGGGCCTGGGCAAAAGGCTGACTGTTTGTAAGGGTACCGACTACCGAGGTCTTCTCCGATAAGTATAGTAAATATCTGCGAAAGATAGAGATGAGAGAGAGGGTGCCCGTTTGGCAGAGCTCTAGCTCTAGAAAATCTGTAGATTTTCTAGAGCTGGTCATCTGTAGCTCTAAGAAATCCTGGATCTAGAGTTGCAGGCATGTTAAGTGCATTTACATAACTCATTTTATTTATATTATATATTAAATAAAAATATTTAAATCACTTTAATTTAGTCAACAAACTACAGATCCAGCATAGATCTCGGAGCTAGAGCTGTGCCAAACGGGGCCGAAAAGGGTAGAGATGAGAAATTTTGGCGGAGGGTACTGTTTTTAAAAGGGTTCTTTCGCGTGCATTTTTCAGGAATGTTTGTAAGAGGTACACGAGAGAGAGGATTGGGACACCTAGCAAAAGAGCCCTTTATAAACCTAGCAAACACAATTCTTTCTCCCTTCTCCAAGCCTACGGAAGCACTTAGGGCATGTTTGGTTGCCTGCATGCGGGGTGGCTCGCACCCGCGCATGCAGGGAGATGGTGTTTGGTTGGCTGCGGAGAGGAGAGAGCCTGCACGAGCGGATGCAAAAAAACAACTGGAGCCAGGCTGAGGAGGAACGCGGCTGAGGAGCTTCCCTCCTCAGCCTGGCCACGCTCATGTAGCCTGCATCAGCTCATCCGCCAACCAAACAGACCCTTATGTAATATGCGCTTGAAATAGCATTCTATAACCCTGGCCATCACAATTCTGGAATATCCACACGAAATAATCATTTATAAACCCTAGTTGCCACCAAAATTTCCCATCCCTACCCTATGAAACCCTAGCCACCTTCTTCTTTATCATCCCTATCTTTCGTAAACATTTATAGCATACTTGTAAGAAAAACTTCAACACCACTATGGATGGGTTCTTTTGAGCTGTGATTTTTAGCTTTTAGTTTAGTTTTTCGAATTATGACTATTTACAAGAGAGAGCACGAAGAGAGAGATACTCGCGTGCAATTTTTGTCTATATAGATGAAGTCAGAACAGTGTCTACTACTAATCGACTTGTAAACTCTTTCTTGAAAAAACACTCCATTTGAAAGCTCGTTTACTGTAGAAAACCAAACCATAAGTCCAAAAAAACACTACCTATAAATAGCTTGCCTTAGCCTAACCCCAGCCAAACATGAGAAATCCAACTTCAACATCAGGAATTGAAGTAAAGAGCGCACAAAATTGAAAAGAGAAATCTTGTTCACTACAATTCTCATTCCTACCCACAAGAAATAGAAATAGTGTTATAAGAACGATGTATAGCATCTGCCATATCCACAATATATGTGTTACATCAACATTGTGTCTTTTAGTTTTTTTCAATGTAGTAGTACCAACTTAATAAAAAGCAGCACAAATATCAATGAGAAATACTTGGTGCTAAAATAACAACCTAACCAGGGGCTAACCTCCCCTGGTGGCAATTTTATACATAGTAAAAATAGAGAGAAAGAGAGAGATTAACAAATCTAACGAGAAGCTAGCTCTCCTTGATAGAAAGGTTAACAACAGGCATGAAATTAAAGAAGACGAGGAGAAGGAGAAGTGAAAATCATAAAATTAAAGAATAGCTAATCAATCAATCAAAAAAGAAAGGAAGTGAAATAATATATGTAAATCATAAAATTAAAGAGGATGAGGAGTAGTGAAAATCATAAAATTAAAGAAGAGATAATCAATTAAAGAAAAAAGAAGAAAGAAAGTGAAATATATATGAACCTTCTTGAATCCGGGGATGACGTTGGAGAGCTCAATAAACCTCTGGTTGATCTTCTTCCTCCGCCGCCGCTCCATGATAATGTGATCCTGCATGCTCCCCGAAGGCACAGCCGCCGAGCCCCCCGCCGTGAAAAATGATAAGAACATTGGATAGAGTGTGGGAAAAGATGCCACCTTTTGTTTCTATTGTCTCGTGATTCAAACTAGCTTAATTCTGGTATGTTTCATATGATCTAAATTTTCATTGTCATTCATAATTTTCTATTGTATCAATAATTTTGATATATTTTATATATAGGTGACTTATCGCTACTACGCACTCATGGCGCTTTCTATTATCGAGATACATACTTTCTATTTCTCTATTTTTCAGCGTCGCAGCCTACCTTTTTTCATGAGTCCAACAAAGCCTTTGTTTGTGATGCTTTTTTTACATGCTTTTCTTTGGGTAAGATTTATATTTCCCTTGATGTAGTCTTTGATGAGCAATAATTTCCATTTATTGATGAAAAATCACCAACATCGGATCAACCATTACTTGAACAAAATTTGATCTTTCCTCCCGTGGCGTTCGCAAATTTTCCTCCAGTTGTGGGACATATGGATGGTAGGGAGACTAATATGGATATTGGTATACTTGGTTCAAATGTTATTGTGCAATCTGACCAGCTATCCAGCCGAATTTATCATTTCCCTCTATGCGGGCTATAGGTGACTTATTCACCACAAATCCAAGTGATGACTCTAGGTGGGAGAGTACGGGCGCAGTCCCTAGGGTGATTCGGTGGGTGCTACTGTCAGCGTGAGTCCCACGAAGGATCCTACGGCCTCACACATGACAAATGCACTTGATTCTTCACTTGCTCCACGTATCCTTGGCACGACTGTGGAACTCAGCACAGCTTCGTCTCTACCACCTCATCCCATGCAAATAAGGCTACAGAAGAACATTCACTTGCCAAAGATTCGTACCAATGGCACAATGCAATATGGTGCCTACCGACGCACATTTCTTGTTATGACCAGACCAGCAACCCTTGATGATGCTCTTTGTGACAAAAATTGGAAGGAGGTAATGGATGCTAAATATCATATACTCTTAAAAAACAAGGCATGACACTTGGTATCATCTCAATTTAGTTGCAATATCGTTGGCTGCAAGTGAGTATTTAAAATGAAGAAGAAAGGTAATGGTTTTTATTGAACGCTATAAAGTTAGGTTGGTTACAAAAGGGTTCAGACAATGGTATGTGATTGATTATGAAGATACGTTCATCCCAAATGTGAAACCCACTTAATTCGTCTTATTCTATCATTAGCAGTGTCACGCGAATGGTTGCTTCATCAATTGAGAATGTGTTTTTGCATGAAATTCTAGAAGAGGATGTGTTCATGCGACAACCACCGGGTTATGAGGATCTATAGTTTTCGCATCATGTGTGCAAATTAGATTAAACTCTTTTGTGGGTTGAAACAATCGCCTTGTGTATAGTATTCTCTACTCAGTTCTTATTTACACGAACTTGGTTTTGTTCCTTCCCGAGCTGACATGTCCCTATTCATTTATAATCATGGTAGTGTGGTCAGTGGTCACATACATTCTGGTTTATGTTGATGACATCATTGTCACTAGTTTATCTCATCAGGTTATTCACACCTTGATCCAGAAATTTTAGTCAGAGTTTACTCCCAAGGATCTTGGTGATCTTTATTACTTCTTGGACATTCAAGTATATCGATCAGGGGAGGATCTCATCCTTACTCATACCAAATATTCCATCGACCTTCTACAATGGGCCGGTATGACAGTATGCAAGCCAGTAACTTCTCCAATGTTGACAACTGAAAAATTGTCAAAATTTGATGGAAGAGAATTATCAGCTACAGGTGCATCACGATACAGGAGTATAATAGGTGCTTTACAATATCTAACACTAACATGACCAGATATATCATATGTGGTCAACAAGGTGTATCAATTTCTACATATGCCAACGAACATCATTGGACAACGGTGAAAATAATTTTATGGTATGTACAACACATAGTGAGTGTCGAACTCCGTATTCACATGTTTGCTTCTGGTTTGGTTAGTGCATTATCTGATGCAGATTAGGCTGGAATCAGCAGATGACAGAAGGTTAAGCAGTGATTTTATGGTTTTCTTTGGTTCCAATCTCATATCATGGAATTCAAGAAAGCAAACCATAGTGGTGAAATCCAGTTCCAAGGCAGAGTACAAGGCTCTTGCAAATGCCACAGCAGAAATCATCTGAATGCAATTATTATTATGAGAACTTGGAATTTATCAATCACAAGAGCCTGTCCTATAGTGTGATGATCTTAAAGTCATATATCTTTATGCTAATCCTGTGTTTCATGCCAGGACTAAATATATTGAGGTGGATTTTCATTTTATCTGAAAACAAGTGGCAAAAAAGGCGTTGAAGATTCGATTCATATCAACATGAGATCAATTGGACGATGGTCTCACCAAACCAATTAGAATACAGCAAATGAAGATTCTATGACACAATCGCAATCTCACTGGTTGTGATTGAAGGGGAATGTTAAATAAATTAGGATAGTTGTGTTTTCATTCTTGTTTAGTATTCCTGTGTTCCAATTTATGTTTAATATTCCCATTAGAGCTAATATTTTCACTAGAGATAGCGTTTAGTATTCATACGTGAAAGTGTTTCCACTCATGTACTTATATAAATAGATGATCAATAAAAAGTAAATGTGTGTCGGTTGTAAACTTAACCCAGATTCCATCGTACATATATTGATATTACGAGAGGGTTTGTGCTGCTATCTTTAGTGATGAGGCGACGGGGTCCCGATCTTCCGATAGGATGATAACTATCGATTTTGGTGGAGATGACTCTTGCGATCCGACTACAACCGTACGAGACGTCACTTGCGCCTTAGCAATCGCTGAACCACACCCAAGTCGTTATCAACCGTGCCAAGAACGCGGTTGACCTGACCACGAAGGTCAATTCCTGCATGCAATCGAAGAACAAGCAAGAACAAGGCTAGTGAGCAACCTGAATTTGCTAGATATAAAAGTCGCACAAGGATAGTTGAGGTTCTGTAACACGAATCTGTTGGTCTAGCCGACACAAGAGAACGTGGAGTTTGCATAAGGGGCTAAACTGATCTAAACAAAACCTAAGTCCTAGAAACGGAGGCGGCGGCTCCTATATAGTGAAAACAACCAGGGGAGGCGTCCCAAAGGGTACACCCTAGGGTTACAAGGCCCATGAGCCCAAGTGGAGGTGGCGCAGCACCCTTTTGACTCGGACTCAGAAACCTACGTGAATTGTTTTGATGATTCCGGCCGGCTCGGATGGAATTTTAAGATGAGGTTGGATCCATTGGAAAGTAGACTTGATAATCTTTCCATGAAGTACAAGAACGTCCCAAACGGAGTCCGTATGTGGAAGTTATGTCCGTTTAAACTTGCACCATTGCAGCAGTCCGAATCCGATTCCAGTACGTGACTAACATGGACTCTTTTGACGATTGCGGCCGGCTCGGATAGAATTTGAAAATGAGGTTAGATCCGTTGGAAAGTAGACTTCATAAGCTTTCCATGAAGTACAAGAACGTCCCAAACGGAGTTCGTATGAGGAAGTTATGCCCGTTTGAACTTGGTACCATCGCAGCTGTCCGAGTCTGATTCCAAAACGTGTCCAACTCGAATTCGTGCTTGACTTGGTCCCAAAGTGACGTGGTGACCTCCATTATTCCTTCCATGCATGTCCAGGACTCCATGTCCCTTTCCTTCATCCTTTCTCAAGTTCTTAAGCACAATTAAATCACTTGCATTAGGTAGCGGTCTATTCTTAGTAACATATGAAGGCTGAAGAAACGAATTCACCTTTAGTTCAATCTTGATATTGGGCGCTATTGTCGTATGTGTTTGTGGCGTGGTCACATCATCCTCCCCTTCTTGATAGAAAAACCGTCCTCGGTTTTAGCATATGTGTAGCCTCACGTATTGCATGATCTTCATCATAAATGTCGGTACATAATAACAAACGCAACAAACTCTCATTATGTAATATCATAAGTTCTTTGTCAAACAAAGTGAAACCTCTTTGAAACGAGCTCACCTTATAATTTAAGTGATGCGTAGGAGCTCTTGTAATTGGAACAACAAGCATAGCAAATATGGTTGTATCCATAGGGGTCGTGTCCTCATCATCCTCCCCTTCTTGAAAACAAAGCCGTCCTCGGCTTTTGATAAACTGAAAGTATGGTAACAAAGAAGCCAAGGTGTATGCATGGTATATGTATATGTCATCCGTTTTAACAGTTCTTCGTTGTTGCACAATTAATGTTATAACACAGCAGCAATCATAAAAGCTCATTGTATTATTAACCCAAAAGTAATGATATATGTTAATGAACAAATCAAAATTTCTCACACAGTAATTATCGCAACTTGTTTTGCAAATGTAAGTGAAGCATTTATGCAATTCAAATCTTTGAAGTTGTAAACTTGTTGTGGTGGCACATATAGGCAAAGCTACAACTTTTGGAATCAAACAAAGTTTATCCATATAATCAGATTTCAATTGAGCAATAGCAAATTCATCTTGTAAGGGTGAAAATATTTGCAAGTTCTTCCATACATCAATTTCACTATTCAGATTGCCAATGTTAGATGGTTTAATAAGAGAAGAACACATAGGCATTGAATGATCACTAAATTTTATTTTTCTTTCATAATGAACAAGATTGAGCATACAAAAGTTGTTGTTCAAAACAACAAGCTGCAATTCATCCATGTGGTCACAAGTTATGCATATTCGATATACAAGAAATTGATTTCCTACACCATAATCTCCAATCAAATTAAACTTATACCCAGGGGTGTAGGCACTAAACAAGAATTTCGAACATGCAAGTTCAGAAACTTTCTCCATAGCACAATCCAAACTAACGGCCTCATTAAGCTTGATATAGCACAATGCATCAGCAGGGGATATTCTATCAAATACTTCCTTATGTGTAATTAATTCGACATGCGCAAAATTATGAGAATTTAGATCAGCACATGGTTCGTTCAAGTCAACACAAGGAATATCAAAAGATTGCACTACAGCAGGTATATACTCACAAGGTTGATCTATGTCTTGTTGTAGCACCAAATCAGTACATTTGTCATCATCGTCCTCATCAGACACTGTAGGTACCTCAAACTTCTCCTCTAATGGCATAAGATGCACCAGATTATCCTTCACCTCTTCAAGTATCTCGGTGGTATCTGTAGATGGAGTAGGAGCCAAAACAATATCAACATTTTTAGTTACCTCGGATTGCACCTCGCTTGTGACCGTGGGTGCTGGAGGTACAAAACGATGTCGCAATTTCTTTTTCATCTCCTCCCATGTGTATATATAATGGAACTCGAGATTCGACCACCAATGTTGAACATCACCAATCAGCGCCGTCCTTGCCATGCTCATTTTCTCATAAGGATCAAGATCTTGTTTTTCAAAGTAGTTATCCATCATAGTAACCCACAAGAAGTAGTCCGACGACGTACTCTCAGCGGTGAGTGGCAAGATATATACTGGTAATTGTTTCCCTTCGAGTTCAAATCTGCCCGCGATGACATCATAATCTACCAATTTTCTCAAGCCTGTCATTGTTAGTAGAAAACAAGGAAACAAATCACAAGTAAACGTTCCTATCAACTACTAGGATATGAAGGCATCAAATCAAGTCACGCATCTCTCAAGCTCTTACCAAATTCTTACAAGTTCTTACTAAAGCAAACAGGTGGTGCAACCGGTGGCTGGTTCATGATAAATCTAACTCAAGTGATGAGTAAAGCGATTGCAAGGTACAGCGAGACCTGTTCGGTTAGTAGAAAAGTGGAGCTTGGATAGGCTATGTATTTTGTAGCAAAGGAAAACAATCAATTAATTTCAAAAATTGCACAGAATTGAATTATAGTTCGTATCTAGCACTTAGCCTATGTTGCTGATCAAACAAGGATAGGAGAAGGCCAAAACAAGTGTGTAACAATGTATAGGAGTGATGAGCACAAGATAATTCAATAGAATGCAATCTGGAATTGAAAAGCACAAGGATTGACCTAATTCTGAGAAAGCAGATTTCTGCCCACTGGACAGCACGTCGATATTTTGGCCGTAACTTTTTGTCAATTGCCTTTTTTTCAATGATTCTTTTTTTTGTGTTTTCTGATGGCTTTTTCTACAACTTTTGTTTTGGGGCCATATTCTAGAAACTGACAGATAAAATCGCACAAAAATCACAAGCGCAGACTGTTACAGATTCAGTCCGGAAATTTGGGACAACTTGCACCGCAGATATCTTTTAACTGCCGTAATGGAATGAAGCGAAATTTTAGGAGCAGTTAGATAAGGAATCTATGAGTCTAGTGGCGGTGGTTTCACTCAAAAAAGATATCGGAAACAAAAGATATAACGTTTTTGGTGGCGGCTGCACAAGAGGGAGTCTTCAAGCTGAAATTGGAAATTAGGGTTTGATGTGATTTTGATGGTTTTGGACGTGGGGATTTTTTTTGGGAGTTTTATGGACCAAAAATATGACCAGCAACAAGAAAATGCTAAGACGAACACAAACTCAATTTAGCAAACCAAAATTAACAGATCTAAAAGCACAACGAGGTTTGGACAGCGGAGATTAACTCTTTTTGTGGGGCAATTTTTCTGGACTATGGGAAACAAAAATCAATCTACTAAATAGGGATACAAGAAATTCCTACCGGTCAACTGAAGCTCTGATACCAACTGATGAGGCGACGGGGTCCCGATCTTCCGATAGGATGATAACTATCGATTTTGGTGGAGATGACTCTTGCGATCCGACTACAACCGTACGAGACGTCACTTGCGCCTTAGCAATCGCTGAACCACACCCAAGTCGTTATCAACCGTGCCAAGAACGCGGTTGACCTGACCACGAAGGTCAATTCCTGCATGCAATCGAAGAACAAGCAAGAACAAGGATAGTGAGCAACCTGAATTTGCTAGATATAAAAGTCGCACAAGGATAGTTGAGGTTCTGTAACACGAATCTGTTGGTCTAGCCGACACAAGAGAACGTGGAGTTTGCATAAGGGGCTAAACTGATCTAAACAAAACCTAAGTCCTAGAAACGGAGGCGGCGGCTCCTATATAGTGAAAACAACCAGGGGAGGCGTCCCAAAGGGTACACCCTAGGGTTACAAGGCCCATGAGCCCAAGTGGAGGTGGCGCAGCACCCTTTTGACTCGGACTCAGAAACCTACGTGAATTGTTTTGATGATTCCGGCCGGCTCGGATGGAATTTTAAGATGAGGTTGGATCCATTGGAAAGTAGACTTGATAATCTTTCCATGAAGTACAAGAACGTCCCAAACGGAGTCCGTATGTGGAAGTTATGTCCGTTTAAACTTGCACCATTGCAGCAGTCCGAATCCGATTCCAGTACGTGACCAACATGGACTCTTTTGACGATTGCGGCCGGCTCGGATAGAATTTGAAAATGAGGTTGGATCCGTTGGAAAGTAGACTTCATAAGCTTTCCATGAAGTACAAGAACGTTCCAAACGGAGTCCGTATGAGGAAGTTATGCCCGTTTGAACTTGGTACCATCGCAGCAGTCCGAGTCTGATTCCAAAACGTGTCCAACTCGAATTCGTGCTTGACTTGGTCCCAAAGTGACGTGGTGACCTCCATTATTCCTTCCATGCATGTCCAGGACTCCATGTCCCTTTCCTTCATCCTTTCTCAAGTTCCTAAGCACAATTAAATCACTTGCATTAGGTAGCGGTCTATTCTTAGTAACATATGAAGGCTGAAGAAACGAATTCACATTTAGTTCAATCTTGATATTGGGCGCTATTGTCGTATGTGTTTGTGGCGTGGTCACATCATCCTCCCCTTCTTGATAGAAAAACCGTCCTCGGTTTTAGCATATGTGTAACCTCACGTATTGCATGATCTTCATCATAAATGTCGGTACATAATAACAAACGCAACAAACTCTCATTATGTAATATCATAAGTTCTTTGTCAAACAAAGTGAAACCTCTTTGAAACGAGCTCACCTTATAATTTAAGTGATGCGTAGGAGCTCTTGTAATTGGAACAACAAGCATAGCAAATATGGTTGTATCCATAGGGGTCGTGTCCTCATCATTTAGCTATGGATATCCATAAGGTAGATAAATTGCTTATTATTTAGCTTAAAAATATCTCATTATATTTAGAAATATATGTAATTTATCTGCAAAATTGCAAAAGTACCTATTTCGTACAGAGGCCCATAGTCTAAACCGGCTTCGACTACAATTGTCAAAAGTTCAGACTTAATTGATTTTTCGAGTGTGAGACCGGTGTGAGAAAGAGATCAACCTAATTAAGGGCCTGTTTGTTTCAGCTTCTGGTAGCTGCAGCTACTCCCAGAATCTGCAGCTCTCCCAAACAGTCCAGATTTTCATCCAGATTCTAAGTAGCCAGAAGCTACAGAATCCAGAAAATGAACTAGTAACCAGAAGCTGGGGTTACCCAGCTTCTCCAGATTCTGACTAGCTGGATACTCACCAGCTACTTCTCAGAATCTACAGCTGAAACAAACAGGCCCTAACCTGCACGATCTATCTGTTGATTCTAGACAAACTACTAGGATGTAACTGTACTCCTCTAATTTAACGTATGTCTTAGGGGGTGTTTGGGACTGCTCCACAAACTCCACCGTGGAGCAGCTTCACAAAAAACTGGAGTTTGTGAAGTACCTCTTTAGGTGCTCTCACAACTCCTCCTTTTTTCCTCGAACAGGGTGCGTGGAGCTGAAACCGTTTGGCTAAAAAACATGGAGCGGAGCTGAAAAACGTGGAGCAGAGCGGTCCCAAATACCCCTTCAACAAATAAACGGTACGGACGCTCCACCGCCGTTTTGAAGCGCTTTCGGTTGGATCGCACAGCACTCGTAGGTCGTAGCCCATAAGCTTAACCGGCAGCCCGTCGCCACCACTCTTCTTCCACACTGCGCCGCTCCACGCCCCGCCTTGCCTCGAAATGGATCCCGCGCCGGCGACCCCTCGCTGGAACCTGGAGCGCCCGTACCTCACCGGCCGCTTCCACCAGGTACGATCTTTCTCCTCCCCCTACCGCCCTACCTGGCCGCATTGCCGCCCCTCGCCTCACCTCCCTCGCACTCTGGCAGGAGGCCAAGGCGGCTGCGGCGGCGCAGGCGCCCGGATCCAAGCCTTCCACCCTAGACTTCTTCAGGTACGGCTGGTGGCTAAGTTTGCGTGATTTGGATGCTTGCCTCGTGGTTTTGTTGCCCCGGGGGTGGTTTCTGATGCCTGGAGTTGGTTTGAATCTGCAGCCGCGGCGCTGGCGGCGGCGCCGGGAGTGTCATCGGATCATACGCCGTTTCTGTGCAGGTAATCGTAATTGGGGTTTCGAGGTTGTTCAACCGGCGGGATTTAGTTGGAATTGACTTGTTTTTTTATGAACTGGGACTAGGGTTTAGGTTCCGGTTTTGGGCTTTGGATTCGAGTTAAGTGGTTTGGGTAATTAGGAAGGATTTTATGTGTTTGTTACTTTCTACTATTGTAAATAGTTGTCGATCGTAGTTTGAATTTGTAGCTGCGGTTCTGCGAATGCTCTTGGAGTTGAGCAAATTATGTGTCTCTTTTGATAGCGTAATGATGCTTAGTTAGGCGTTAATTTTGATGGTTCGTGTTTTCAGTGAGAGTGGGATCAGAAATCGTATGAGGTAGTTTATGTTCAAATGGTTGAATGTGGATGTGAATTTGCATGTGGAGCCCAAGGGTTGATTGGTGGTGCTTTGCAGAATAGTGCGCTAAATATGATGTACTCATCGCGATCATGATAGCATTTTCGCTGTTACTAAAAATAGCTTGGACCTTTCATAAGGTGTTCACCCATCCTTGCAGGGGGGGGGGGGATTTCTTTTTTCATACTTGTTTTTCGGCACAGATGTGTCCGTGTATCGTTGTAATCTAACTTCCTCCCAATCTTAATGGAGTAGTGTAGCTCTCTTGCGGCCACTTAAAAAAATGGAGCTTTCACAAAACGACTGTAAATTGTAAGAATTTTATTTTATGTAGCTGCTCTAATTGAAATGCAGGAGCTTTTGGTTATTGATGATTTGCTATCGGCTCTGGTGGGTATTGAGGGACGATACATTTCGATTAAGAGAGTACGTGGAAAGGAGGGCTATGTAATCTTCCAGATTGATTCTTCAATGGACCTTGCACTCCAGGTAAGCCCTGACAGTGTGCACATTCAACTGGACCATTAAAAGAATTGATGTGCTTGGCACTTAACTGATCATGCTCTTGCAGGAATTGACCCGCCGAATTTTCCCTCTATGTGAGGATTTTGTGTTGGTTAGCCAGTTTGTGGAGTCCAGGTCACATTTCAAGAATGGTTTGGTCAACCATGCTCTAGCTGCAGCGCTAAGGGCATTCCTCCTGGTACGATCCCTTTCTTGAGATTTTTTTTTGACTTTGCCATGTGTACAAGCTTTCTTCTGTTTGAATAGGTGGAAAATAGAATATAGTAGTGACTGTATTATGTGCTCAAGTGCTCAATTGTTGTATTCTGACATGGAAAACATTTGCATGAATTGTACTTATATTGGTGTTGATATAATCCCATCAATTAACATTGAACTTATCACTTTGTTCTTGAGAAAGGTCTGTGCCACTAGTGGTGCTTACATGTGAATTTGACACAAAAGTCATGAAGTTTTTTTAAATTATCAGGATTATCAGGCGATGGTTGCTCAACTGGAACACCAATTCCGTCTTGGAAGGCTCTCTGTTCAAGGATTATGGTTTTTTTGTCAGGTGAGTTTTCTTTATCCACATTTATGATTCACCCCAAGTTGATTACTGTTTTAAGCACTGAAAGTCCTGTGTGCTCTTTGTTAGAGGATGATGAGTTCATTAAATGCACTGGCTGTTGTAGTCGAGAAGGCTATCTCCAATAATACCAGTGGTTCTGCGACACTTAATCTACTTCAAAGCCAGGTACTTTGCAGAAAGAGGTTATGCCCACCTGAAATACACGCTTTTCCTTCTGCCTCTCTCTCCCTCCCTCTCTCGGGTGGGATGAGTATTTTGTGTATGATCAGGTTATGACCTATCACTATCATTCTCCGAGTCCAATAACTAATTATCCAGCATCAATACAAGGGTCTAGTGAATATGAACCTTGTTTTGTTGGCCCTGTAAATCTAAGCCAAATGAACCTGTTCAGCTCCTCTTATTGGTAGAACAATTTTATTTTATAGAGCTGATCTCTTAATGCTCAGGTTGTCCATAGCTTGTCCATTTTGGTTCACGTAATTAGCTATTTCAAACATGTAATGCAATTATCATATCTTTTGACTTAGGCAAAGGCGATGGCTGGCGATAGTGCTGTTCGGTCCTTACTGGAGAAGATGACCGAATGTGCAAGTGCAGCATACCTCAGGATGTTAGAAAGGTTCATGCTTGTTCATAACTTCTTTTCTGGTTCATGTTTAGGAAATAGGCACATAGTGAAGTGCTTGTTATTTACCGGCTCTTAACATTTGAGTTGAAGTCAATCCACATTTTGTAATTGCTAGTTTGTCTTATTTAGCGTCTTCATGTTGAGACTCGTTTAGGAAAAAAAATAGTTAGATTGCTTGCTGTGCTTCTGTAATTTCAGCTTCTAATTATCTTCATTTTTAGGTGGGTGTATGAGGGTGTTATAGATGACCCTTATGGTGAATTCTTCATTGCTGAAAACAAATCTCTGCAGAAGGTAGCTATTGACTTAAATTTTTTTGGGCCAGATGTCTAATGTTCTATGTATTTTCATTAAGCTTAAAATGCTGTGCATCTTTTCTTCTTAAGTTAACCAGATGCTTGCTTTCTTTCGCCTTTTTTCATTTTGGTAGGAAAGCCTCACTCAGGATTATGATGCCAAATATTGGCAGCAAAGGTACAGCCTAAAAGATGGCATACCTAGCTTCCTTACTAATGTCGCTGCCACAATTCTGACGACAGGAAAGTATCTTAATGTTATGAGAGAATGTGGGCACAATGTTCAGGTATGCATGATTATTTTCTGAGGTTCAATCATTAAATGTTATGTTATATATATGTGTGACAAGAATGTGCTTGCCTTGAACATTTTATTTAGGTTTCCTTGTCAGAAAATTCTAAGCTGATGAGCTTTGGTTCAAACCACCAATATCTTGAATGCATCAAATCTGCTTATGATTTTGCAAGCGGTGAGCTCTTGGCTCTGATGAAAGATAAGGTAATCTTTGTTCATTGTAAACTTACTATCACATTTCGTTATCTTCTAAGCTCAGTTGCTAATTTCATTTTATTTATTGTGTAGTACGATCTCATTGGGAAACTGCGATCCCTGAAGCGCTATCTACTGCTTGACCAAGTACGCAGAAAAGCATGGAGAACATTTACTCTTTAAAAATTTGTGTTATTACTCCATTTATTCCATATCAATACTTACAGCTGACATATATCTATGCTTGCTTGGGTTTTATGCTTTTGCATATATGTATAGCAAGTCAATTAAAATAAAGAAATCACATTCTCTATGCATTCTGCTGTCTGAATGCGTTAACAGTGAGAATGAATGCCACTTGATTATAAACATCCGTATTTATTTTCCTTGCACTAGTTCTCTAATTTGTTCTCTAGTTTTGCAGGGTGACTTTTTGGTTCATTTTATGGATATTGCTCGGGAGGAGCTTACAAAGAAACCAGAAGAAATATCTGTTGAAAAGCTTCAGGTCTCCTCTTGTGCAATGTTGTCTGTTTGTTTCTTGATACGGGGAAAATTGTTTTTTTGGCAGCTCTGTCATGATAAGCTGACCCTTTTTGGTTTTGTTATTCTATTTTTGTTTGTTGTACATGGCAGTCTCTTGTTGACATTGCTTTGCGAAGTACAGCAGCTGCTTCAGATCCGAGTCATGAAGAGTTGACTTGTTGCGTGGTAAATATATTATTGATGTCTTGTCAAACTGTACTGTATTTGTTGATTATCATATTTCTTTACACCTATTGTTAAACAGGAAAGAAGTTCCCTCCTTAAGAAACTGACCACCCTGAAAGACTTGGATTGTGCTTACCCTTCAGACAAGCATGCTGCAGCTGATGTTGATCAGCCCATGCCATTAAGTATCACTGGCTTGGAAACCATTTGCCTTGGCTACAAGGTTTTATTTGTAGTTTGTTTTAAAATTTTCTCACTGTGTTTATCTTGTGATAGTGGAATGATATATATCTGATCTATATTGCAGGTTCAATGGCCACTATCTCTTGTAATTTCAAGGAAGGCTTTAACAAAATACCAATTGATCTTTCGGCTGTTGTTCCACTGCAAGCATGTTAGTCGCCAACTATGTACGGCATGGCAAATTCAACAAGTATGAAAGGACCTTTTTTATCCTATTAAATCAGTTTATTTTTTTACTCACATTGACTGATGTAGAACTCTCAAACAGGGGTTCCGTTCTTTCAAGATTCTAGGAACACCAATTCTACGGTCATCAATTCTTTGTCGTAGCATGCTCAAGTTTGTAAATAGCTTTCTACATTATCTAACTTTTGAGGTAAACCATCCATACCACCATACTAACTGTTATGTAAGGTTGGAATACGCTAAATTATTCTTTTGTGCCCTCAGGTTCTTGAACCAAACTGGCATTTGATGTATGATCGCCTTCAAACTGCAAGGAGCATAGATGAGGTTTTAACCAAGTTCTTATGTTGAAGTTAATTGCGCTGCTAAGAGCACAGAGTACATTACCGTTGTTGTTAATGATGCTTGCAGGTCATCCAAATCCATGATTTCTTCCTCCAGAAGTGTCTAAAAGAATGCTTGCTATTGTTGCCTGAGCTCCTTGTGGTTTGTCTTCTTGCTCTTTTCTTAAAACTAAAATAAAATATACGTCAAAAGGCTGCTGTACTTCCTTTTTGTTGAGTTCCATACATTTAAAAAACTAAACCAGTGCATCAGTAACTTTTAACTCTTTTTCTTCCTTTTAAATTGCACTCTTTTACTTTATAGTTTTTGGATTGTCCCCTTTCTCTCTGCCAGGATATATAACTTTTAACTTACTGCGTGCTTTATCTCTTGTTGGAATAAGCTGTATATCAGTAGCAAGGATACTCCTGTACTGTGTAAAGCAGTTATATTAAAAAGAAATGCCTCAGGGTTTTCAATCAAGTTTGAACTCCAAATTAGTCAACTATTGAACTGGTGGAGTGAAACCTTGTGTGGCAAACAATAGTTGGGACTTGGGAGAGTATTATCTATTGAATCTCAACGGTCATATTTGTTTTCATGGTCTTGTACATTTGAAAACTGAAAACCAAGAATTGACTAAGGAAATAGGCAGGTCTTAGTTGATGAGCTCATGTAGTATTGACTAAGTTAGGAACTAGGCAGGTTTTAATTGATGAGCTGATCTAGCCTCTCTTTACTGGTAGAGAATGAAGGCTCTCTGTGTATCCTAGCTTGAATATTGTTAAGTTTCTCCGTGTGACTAGTGGGTTTTATCCCCTTCTTAGCCCTCTATTCGAAACAAGACATTCCAAAATTCAAGCTTTAACTCATATAACATTAAAAATTGTAGAAGAATGAATGCTTATTATCCATTTATTTGTCATGTGCAGAAAGTTGAGAGGCTGAAAGTTTTATGCCTCCATTATGCCACTTCCATCCAGCTCTTGATACCATCCATCGATGTTGCTAATCCTGAGAATACATCAAAATCTGGAATGTCAAGGTCAAGAATAAAGAGATCACAAAACAGAGAACAGCAACTGAAACTAGCATCAGAGAATGTTATAATGTCAGAGTCAATCCTGTATGTATCTCATATTTCAATCAATTTGCAAAGTGTTAAGATCAGTGTATCAGTTCAGTATCATATAATACCATCTCGGTCTGTTTGCTGCAGGAAATTCGAAGCAGAATTCAATTCAGAGCTTCAAAGTCTTGTTCCTACACTGAGTAACAGTTCACAGGCAGAACCATACCTGACCCATCTTGCGCAGTGCATTCTTGGTGTAGGAATTGATCAATGAGTTATTTCATGTGTAGCATGTTCAATGGACTTCAGATAGTTGCAAAGTTTGCATGTGTCTGTAGCATGTTCAATGGACTTCAGATAGTTGCAAGGTTTGCATGTGTGTGTGTAATTCAGCAGTGTGGCATTGCTCGTCCCCGTCAAGGCTGTAGGCTGATGTATGTTCTTGTGATTGAATCGAATTTTTGTATATTATGGTTCCACGAGGTGGATGCCATGGTGGTGTGGGCCCGTGTGCCTGTTTGATTATTTTGATATGTTTACCAGTTATGATTCAGCATTATCATGCTGTGTATCTTAGCTTCAACTGAGATTGGACCAAACTGACTGGCCATTAACACCGTGATACTTGGGGGAAGGATTTCTTGCGTAGCCAAGCACCAAACTGAGGATTTACACTTACTAGTCATTTGCTCGTGCGTTGCAATAAAATTTATTAGATATATAAAGAATTATGATGAAAGAGGACTACTCTGATCAATTGAAATGTAGAGAGTGGTGAGAAGTTGAGAATATGACGATTAGAGAAGAAGGGATGTACAACCATCAATTCATTCTTTTATAATAATAATAATTAACACCAAATCATCGTGCCCAGAACCTAGAAGAGGGGTAGGACACCGTGAGAACTTATCAGAGGCACACGTTCTATGTGCTTCCCAAAGAGCACCTATTAAAAACCACCGTGCATGCATGCACGATCAATTGCCAATGAGCGACTTGAGCACTGTACGTGGCGTCGCGAGGGGTGTCCGGTCAGCTCTCCGGCAGGGGGTCGTCCTGCGCAGCTTGGTCACGTCGTACCCTTCCTCCTTAGCCTTCTCCACCAGCCGGCCGTACACCGCTTCGTCCATGCGCGTCTTCCTGCACAGAATCTGCAAGATGAAAGACATTCTTAGATCATTAACTCAACACCATCGCCAATTCACCATGTATGCTAGTCAAGTTGCTCACCCAGAGATACTTCTCCGTGGCTCCCCGACGTACTGGTAGTCGCCGTTGACGTAGAGCACCCAGTAGTCGCCGACGACGGGGAGGAACGGCAGGATGCAGGGCCTGACTGTCAGATCCCGGGAGGAATCCGACTGCGGGGTTGAAATTCCAGGGATGAATCTCCGATCGGGAAGTGGAGAAAAGGGGAAAGTAGAGACGCCAGGAACTTCTTTTCTACGCTACAGCTACGAACTAACAGATATGTGGGCAAATAGCATATGTTTCATTCCACCGCAACAGAACTGAGTATATGGGTACAGACCATAAGTGAGCTTAGCGCTAACTGCGGTTACAGCCGGCGATTACAACTAGTTAAACCCCGCTTACTCTAAATAAAGAAGCTCATTAATTAACTAAAACAAGCATTAGCTGGACCAATGTAAACCGTTGATCTCTCAGCGCCAGATCTTTGGTAATCCTGACCGTAGGATGTTGCCCACAGGAATCTACGAAGCGGTATCTTGTAGGAAATAAGAAACGTAGCACTTCCTTCAGGTATTTCCAGGTTCTGACATTCCTTCCCCCTCAAGATAATACTTGTCCTCAAGTATTTTGATCAGAAAATCAGGAACAATCACCTTGTCAACAGCTTCAAACTTCCCAGTTCTTGCAAGGGCGACCTGGCTAGATGAGACATCAATAGAAGCTGACTCAACATTCCTCTTCTTTGCCTTTGCGCTATGCTCTTGAGCATCATGTGATTGTATGACTCTTTTACTGGAATGACCATCATCTTCTAGCATATTATTCCTGTCCTCGGCCAGACTGCGCTTGCTACTGTTGTCAGTGCTTGCCTCTGTCAAAAGCAATGATTCTGCCCTGTTTGATGTATCCCCAAAACTCCTAGCAGCATTTACAGTATGTTCTATTGAATCCCCCTGGTTGATAATATTTTGAGCTTCCCATAGGTGAGCTCGACACGGCTCAGCACTGGAATGTGTACATTTCAGGCATGCAATAAAGGCACTCTTCAAAGCATAGAATGCACCTGGGACTTGCACTTTAATAATGGAACTGGCTGGATCCAAAGAAAGTAAAACTGGCAGTATGCTTCCATAAAAGGAATGCCTTCTTTGGTCGATAGCTGAGAGACTACCAACGAAGACAATGATCATTGAAGTGCTGAGTGATTTTACCTTAAGAGATTTAAGCTGTTCTAGCCACAATCCCAAGCTCTGGCTGGCATCCATAGCTAAGTCTCCAACATTAAGCAGAGGGTGACCTCCCCGTAACCATGCTACATTGAATCCCATATCTTCTGTAACTTCGCTTGGTGGATCTGATGAGATATTAGGATCCGGGGTGTACATAAGAACTGCTTTCTCGACAAACTTAACAACCAGTAACCTGACTCCTTCATTGCTGCTATGCTGGGACGCCATGAGAGACACCACTGATTTAAGCTTGAGCAGCCATTCCCATGATATGTTTAGTGAATCCACAATCCCCTCACTTAAGAACAGACCCTGAATAACTAGCTGTTCTAGTACTGTGGCAAATAAGTTTGTTCCTGTTTTAACAGCTTGCCTCGCAACTGCAGGTGTCTCATCATTCAAAAGACCCAGTAAACAAGGTATCATATCGGGTAGATACGACATGTGCTTTGTCCCAACCTCACCCATCATTTCGGCTTCACTGGCTCCTCCAATATTTAGAACAGTAACACCTCCAGAAAGCTTTGCCAATCTCTCCTGTAACTTTTCCTTATCATAATCAGAAGTGCTTTGCTCAATTGCAGATCTAGCCTGGTCTGCCCTCTCTTTAATGGACTTCTTGTCTTCAGCTCTATCAAGAATAACAGTATCATTCTTAGATACAGTCACCCTTTTGTATGAATCCAGCATCTGAGGCTCAAAATTCTCAAGGTTCATTCCAAGTTTCTGCAACATAGGCCACAACTTATCCTTCTGATCATTCATGCAGGTCTTGATGATTTGCTTGATTGGCTCATAGCAGAATTGGACAAATCCTCTCTTACAAGTAGCAGAACCAGTGTGCTGGATGGTCCAGTTCTTTGTGGTTGGATCAAAGTAGTTCTCACTCCAAGGCCTCATCTGCTCATCACTCTCCACAGAATTTTCATATTGATCATTCTGAACTTGCGCATCAAGTTGAGTAGGCGATGGAACCATTTGAGTTTCTGACACCTTTATGTGGTCTTGACATAACCTCTTTGCAATAAGAATACCAAGATCATATATAGCATGCAGAGTCTTAGTCTTATTTAAATCAACCACCTCTTCAGAACATTTGACACTTCTGAATATAGATACTATTGTTGTGAAGCCCTCCTTTTCCATGCCAATCTTCCCTCTGATAGTTCCATTCTTTATGGATGCAATCAATTCAATAAGCTTCAAAGGTGTTAATTTAATTTCATCTATGGAAAGTTTTTCATTTATCAGATAAGCAGCAAGGACTTTTCCAAGATGAGATCTGATACCCTTCCAAGGAGGCTTCCATACCGTATTGAAACTTTCTATACCATAAGGTGCCACAGCCTCAACAAGTGCAGTGATTGTCTGCACTTTTGGGTTCTCATCACTCAGACCATGCTCAAAGATCTCCACTAGGGACTTCAGATGAGGCAGATCAGTACAGCCCATAAGAATTGCAGTCTGTTGTACAACCTTGATATCAGTGTGCCGAACCTGCCAGGACTTCTTACTCTGACAGACAGTCTTCAAGAATGACAGAAGGGCAGAGGTATCCAAAGCAGAAGCCATCACACTAAATGCCCAAGCAATAGTATTCCTCACATATTCATCAATGTTATCAAGGCCTAGTCTCATGGCAGCACTCATAGTAGCAAGCCCAGTTACTTTGCTAAGATTTGATATGATCTCCCGGCCCTCAACACGAGCATAGTAATCCTCATTCATAATTGGCCATATTTTTATCAGCTCTTCGAATTTGTCAATGTAATATAAGAAACTATGATTATATAGCTTCACTGAGTAAAATTTCTCTATTACTTCATACTCGCAATGTTGAGCAAAACGATCACAATTCATTGTACAGAAGCCAGGCCACGGTGGGAGGGTCCAAAGCAATCTAGTACCTCTGAACCCTCTGTCCTGTCGATCAAATGACTTTTCTACCACAAGCCCGACAACATTTGATGAATTTGTGAACAGCAAGTGTTCTCCTTGAATTGTTGATCCATTTAAACCTAAGGCCTTCAGTGCACTCTCAATTTCATCTCCCTCAATCAAACAGTTGATCAGATTGTGCTGTACAATTGTCTTCACAACATCATCCTTGTTGATTTTATCTTCTTCTCCAAATTCATTTACTCCTTTCTTTTCTTCAGCATTTTCTTTCTTTGCTTCATCGCCCTCGGCTTCAAACATCTTGCTGTTATCTTCCTCAGGTCCTCTGACTACTACCCAGTCTTTACCAGGTCTATCCCCCATCTCTTCTGTCTTAACATTGGTCTCGACAGGTTGAGACGGTGCTTCAGTTGGGTCATTGGACTTGGTTTTGGCATATGACCCTTTCAGAGCTGGTTCATCCTTTTGAATCTCATCAACCTCATTAGAATCTGCATTCTTGCCCATTGCGGATAAAGCATCTTTCTCACTGCCATTGCCAGAATTGAGATTCCACTGTATAGCCTGGTATTGAAACGGGGATTGATTTCGAATTTCCCTAGGATACTGAGGACATTGCCTTGCCAACTCAGGGCCATGACTAGGGTTAAAGTTGTTCAAATTGGGGAAAACAAGACAGGCAGGCGGCAACTGATTTTGACTCCAACCACTAGGAACTGCGGAACAACCAGTAGAAGGAGGATTGAAATTACCTTCTGGTGCTCCCATCCCTTGCTTCCCTTGAGTACTCATAGGAGTAATCCGCCTCAGCTCCACACTTCTTCTGGCCTTCTCATTCTCCCATTCGGCCGATGGAACCAGATCCGGTAAATCTTTTGGCTCCTCTGATGGCCGCCAGTTGGATGCCGAAGCTATTCTCCAGACCGCCGTGGGATCGGTCGCCACTGCCTCGTACCTCACCATCGACTTCGTCATGTTCCCCAGATCGAAACTAGGGTTAGGGATTTTACCCGGAGTGGAGCCCGGAACCTTCACCCCGCCCCGATCCGATCCGCCGCCAGCTGGGCCCGAGACAGCTAGCGCGAGCTCTGCCGGTCCACGCCGCCGCCGCAAATCGGAGGAATCCGGGATTTGCCGAGGAAGATAAGGCTCCAGCGCCGATTCGGATTGGAAGCGACTGGGGATTTTACAGGCCGAAGACCCCAACCCAATCACTCCCATCTCTTGTCGATATGGTCCGCCGCCATAGCCCGATAAGGAAGAAGACGAGGACGCGATCGATCGGGATGGCCATGGATGCCGCGCCGATGCTGATGAGGGAATATACCATCCAACCGAATCGCTCCAAACCATTTGTTGCCGAGGATCGAAGAGCTCTGATACCATTTTGTCAGATCCCGGGAGGAATCCGACTGCGGGGTTGAAATTCCAGGGATGAATCTCCGATCGGGAAGTGGAGAAAAGGGGAAAGTAGAGACGCCAGGAACTTCTTTTCTACGCTACAGCTACGAACTAACAGATATGTGGGCAAATAGCATATGTTTCATTCCACCGCAACAGAACTGAGTATATGGGTACAGACCATAAGTGAGCTTAGCGCTAACTGCGGTTACAGCCGGCGATTACAACTAGTTAAACCCCGCTTACTCTAAATAAAGAAGCTCATTAATTAACTAAAACAAGCATTAGCTGGACCAATGTAAACCGTTGATCTCTCAGCGCCAGATCTTTGGTAATCCTGACCGTAGGATGTTGCCCACAGGAACCCACGAAGCGGTATCTTGTAGGAAATAAGAAACGTAGCACTTCCTTCAGGTATTTCCAGGTTCTGACATTCCTTCCCCCTCAAGATAATACATGCAGGCAACCAAACCCTGCATGTGCTCATGCAGCTGCATGAGCGTGGCCAGGCTGAGTAGAGAAGGTCCTCAACCGCGTTTCTCCTCAGCCTGGCTCCAGTTGATTTTTTGCATTCGCTCGTGCAGGCTCTCACCCCGATGCAGGCAACCAAACACCATCTCCCTGCATGCGCTGGTGCGAGCCACCCCGATGCAGGCAACCAAACAGCCCCTATATGAATGACAAAGATTGGTATCATCTCTCGCAGCTAGTTTGCTTCCTTGGAGTTGGTTCGCAGTTTTCGCACCTATGGCCTTGTTCTTTAAATTAAAAACTGATGATTTTTGGTTTTTGTTATAGTACCTAATTTTTAAGCAGAGTATTTTTTAAGACGGGATCTACAAATTAAACGATCTACACGTTAAAAGCCCAACATCTGTACCAGCCAAAATCGTAAGTGAGTATATATCTCTCCATAATCTATACCGTAAACAACCAAAATTTAAAAATTTCAACTAAAAACCATAAACTGCAGTCAAAAAGATCAGACCCTATGTATTGGCTCGACTGTCGATTCACCGATCAGGCAATCTTGGTCTTAATTAGCGTCTCAAAAAAATTCTCAGCACAAGGAGTATGTTGAGAACCACCAATAATCGAGTCTGCGTGTACCGACGAATGCAGCAGGCAGCCGTAACGAAGAAAGCCGCCTTGCTACCTAACGCTCCTGGACTCGTCCACGGGATAAATGTTGTTGGGTCCATTTCTACACGGACCGGCACGCTAGTGGCAAATTCACTCCCAATGCCAGCATAACAAATTGCAAGGAGCACATGCACGTCAAAGAAAAGAGTACTACGACATACTAAGCTTCAAATCCGTTTCTAAAATTCCCTTGAGCCATGCCGTGGTTACGAACCGAAATCTCCTCCTGAGTTAGCATGTGTGACATAATGGCAATCACATGTTATTTCTTTATACCATCATATTATTAGTTTGTTTTGGGGGAAAATCCGTAAAGTTTGGACCTACCTGCACCGTTCCGTGCCACCGGCACGGCTGACGCGGCATTCGCTAGTAACGCTTTGTTTATTTCGACTTAAGTTTTTAATTTTTGATTTATTTTTTTATTATTCATAAGTTTCGGTTTTTTCTGAACTTTTGACTTTGTTTTGGAATTTTTTGTAATTTTAATTAACTATAATATAATTTTTACAATAAAATACTATTTTTCAGCGTGGGCTAAATCACAGGAATTCCGCGTCGTCTGGCAGGAGCGGGGGAGTTCCACTTGTGTTGTACCAACCATTTTGCGCACCGAGCCGCACGCAGTTAGCTCAGTTCCCACTCCCCTCCTCGCGCCCACTGCGCGTTGCCAATCACCACCCCAACCCCACCACCACCAGCACGCTCCAAAACAAGGCGAAATCACGCACGCTCGCGCAGTCGCACACCGCGCGGACGACGGGACGAAAGAATCCGGCAGGCACGAGCGCGCCGCTCCACGCTACCCGTGAGCGCAGTCACATTTACCCGGTGAGCGATGGCAGGCGGGGGGCGCCGCGCGGCGGCGGCGGCGTGCGGGCGGTGGTGCCTGGTGATCCTGGCCGTGGCATCCGCGCTGGGCGTCTCCGGCCCCGCCTTCTACTGGCGCTACAAGAAGGGCTTCTCCTCCGGCTCCACCTCCTCTTCTGCCGCTGCCGCCGCGTCCTCCCCCTCGTGCCCGCCCTGCAGCTGCGACTGCCCGCCGCCCCTCTCCCTCCAGTCCATCGCCCCCGGTGAGCGTCCAATTCTGTTCCTCTTATCAGATCTTTCTACTGTCGTCGTCCGATCTGCGCCGACGCGTATCCTAGGGATAATTCATTAGACGAGAACTCGGTCTTTGGGTTGCAACTAGTGTTATAGCAGATGAATGCCGCTGCTTATGACTGTGCATAGTACCAGTGCCACCTATAGGTGAACTGAATTATGTACTAATAGGCAAAGTAAACTGCTTTATATGTTCTACCTAGAACGCTTTTAATTGGATTGTGGCCATCATAACTGACAGGATTTTGCATTTTCCTTCCTTTTCAGGGCTTGTCAACTTCTCAATTTCAGGTTTGGGATCTTCCTTCTTAGTCCCTTTAATTGAGGTTCATCGCCCAGTCTTCTCATCGTAATTAATCGAGTACTAGTGTAATGCCCGTGCGTTATTACGGATAAAAAAACATGTGAGCCTGCACGTCAAGCTGATGTCACTGGGTCTGGTCTACGATTTCGGCTCTGCCGCGGCACCTAGTTGAGCTCCGCCTCCAGCTCCACTGGAGAGCTTGGCTTACACCATGCTTTCGGCTCTGAACACCCAGCCAGCATCGGCGTTGTCATGTTGCCCACGACCAAATTAGACCATGTTGGGACTGGTATAGGTGACCTTTCTCGACAGTGATAAACAGGATGACCTAGCGACAACAACATCTATTGCGGCCTTATTGGTTGATGGCGACTGAAAAGCTTAACATTATTTGTTGGTGGCAATTTGAAAGCTGAGAGATATGAGGAATGGGTGGGGAGACCTATAGAAAGGAATTTGTGGGAGGGAGAGGATGTTGCGATAAGTAATTTGTTTGCTATGGGGTGACTTTTTAGAGATTTCTTAGGGATAGAAGAGAGATGTGAGGGGATGTGGGACGGGGTGGAAAACGCATCACTTAGACTCACCAACTCATTCTTTTAGTAGTAGAGATAGTACAAACATTAGTATAAAGTATAATTTCCCTCTAGGGCCGGTGTATTCTCTTTTTCTTGAATGAATGGCAGAGCTCATGCTCTTAGTTTTAAAAAGTATAAAGTATAATAAGATATAATATATTATAGATTTCCATACCCTTGTGAGATTTAGTTGATACAAGTGCTTGCCATTAATCTAGACAATCCTGATCAAACAAAAAACGAGGGAGTATATCTGTTCTGCAGGGGCCGCTGTCAATATTAGATTGTATTACAGGTTTAGCTTAAAAAAAAGTTCCTTAGAAGCATTTTTCATATTCATTGGTCTAATATGAAAGAATTGTGATGAAAAAGCCATTAGTCGCTTGTTCTAGATGTGTGAATTTACTTTCCAAAGTTGACATGATTATCTTGTAGTTGTAAATTTGCAGCCCTTATTATTTTAAAAAAATGCACAATAAAACTAAAAATACAACTGTCAGAATAAACAAGGGGAAAAAGTAATAACCAAAGTAACAATTACATTCTCCTTTACTAAAGGAGAGAAAACACATCTCAAAAAGAAAAGAGAGAACAAAACAAGACAGAACACATATAGAGAGAGGAAAACTAATCTGAGAGGGGAATCACAGAGCAAACCAGACCTGACTTACTTTACCACGTGGCTCAGTCATCCGGCACAAGGCTGCCTCTGTCTCTATGTCGAGCTGTGAACTTGCTTTTTATTCGGCCCTCTGTGGCTCCACCCCGGCCCTCCGCTTAGGCTCCTCCCCGACAATGTGTCTTCCTCCTGCCACGCGCCGAGAAGCAAACACCCTTTATCTCCAGTCTTCCGCGGTTGTGTCTCTTCGATCAGGCGCCAGCATGCTACCTCCAAGGCCGTGTCCCGGATCTGATTGGCATCTGTATGCTGTACAAGGTTATGCTGAGTGTTTGCGTGGTGGTGCCTAGTGTGTGGAGGAAGATGACGGCTAGCTCATGTTGCGCTCGGGAACGCCACCTCGCCGCTCTATAGTCTCGTGCAAAGATAGACGAGAGGCGCAAAGATGATAGGCGAGAGGCGCAAAGATACACAATAGGGAAATCAGGGAATCTTCTTGTTCTGTTGGTCAAAGAGCGAAAATCTGGGAGAGATTGACGGAGTGTGGCCTAGAGAGTAGTCGTGCATGGGAGAGGGACCACCTGTTGGCGCCGAACATATGGTGAGGAGAGGGGAGAGGAGGGGCAGATGAACCACCACCACCAACTCTCTCTTTTAAATAGTAAAGATAATGGTTATCTGATGGAAGAATGATAGCACTTGGGTGAAGTTTTCGTCATGATATTTTCTAGACAGAATAATTCAGTCTGCAACTTTAGATTTTTCAGGAGTTTTTTCTCCTTTCAGACAAAATTTGGATGTCTGGGGTGATTTACGTGCCTGTTATATTACTAGTGTCATTCTTCACTTTTCTGTTGCTAAAATTGTTCAAATAAATTGGTGCCTGTGACAGTGAAATATTACATGGTGACCCAAAAGTAAGTATACTCTTTATAAAATGTTACAGAAACTTTTTCATCCTTTATCCCCACATTGTTTTGTATCGAGACTTGCTGTCTTAAACTACTAAGTATCAGGCTGGTCAGATAGCATGTTGCAATTTCTGAAAGCTTGGCTTTAATATAGAGGCATGAAACCTCAGAGATTTGTATAAGAATATGCTCTATTGATTAACTTACTGTAGATTTGTCAAAAGCATATTACCATCATTGAGAAAAGGGTGTGTTTTTCATTATGTTTGCTCAGAATTCTGTTGTCTTCATGGTATTTGCTATACCTGAACAATGTACAACAAAAGAAAGCTAATGATGCTGTAGTGATTAGTATATGTTGTCATGTATCATATTCACAAAAGCTCAGGACCAAAATAGTACTTGCTTTCACACATACCAACCAGATTTTGGCTTGTCCAGTAATACATCAACATTTTGCAACCAAATATGGATTACTTCCTGCTGTTTCCAGAAAGGGGGGATGACTCCCCTTCACTAATTTGTCATGCCGTGCAGCTTACTGAGTTTCGACAAAGCGTACATTTTCCTCAATACTTATTTGCCAACCACTTCAGTAACTAACACTGTCATGTTTCACCTCCACATAGTGCTTTCACCTACATAATTCTCCTCATTTGGATGGCACATATGCTCTATGGGATAGTACAAACTTTTCCCATGTTGTTGCACAAGTAGTCGTCTCGTCATATCGTCATATCAATATTCTTGTCGTCCAGAGCCGGAACTAGTGTTTTGAATTTCCTTTCTCACATGGTTGCATTGATTTCATTCTACCTTTGTTACTGTTGTTATCAAGATATCATGTTGACTGGAAAAAACATTTGAATCGAAATACGCAGATTGTGGTAAAAATGACCCGGAACTCAACAAAGAGATGGAGAAGCACTTTGTTGATCTCCTTAATGAGGAACTCAAGCTGCAGCAGATTGTAGCTGAGGAGCACATCCATCACATGAATGTCACTCTTGTCGAAGCAAAAAGACAGGCTACCCAATACCAACGGGAGGCAGAGAAGTGTAATGCAGCCACAGAGGCATGCGAGGAAGCTAGGGAGCGGTCTGAGGCAGCAATTTCAAAGGAGAAGAAACTGACAGCACTGTGGGAACGACGAGCTCGCCAATTGGGTTGGCAGGAGTCTCGAGTCACAACCGTATGATAGCTTGACAAGTCGCTGTAATTTCTCTTCTAGAGGTAAAATTATTTTTGGTAGCTGCATGGGTTACATCTTGCAGCCAAACCGAGCAGAGTTAATTGTACGGTTCCACTTGTAATGTTTACCTATGTATTATCAGTTGTCTCATGAAGCATAGTTACTCTAGACAATGTAGCTTCCTTATAAATGTAAGTACTATACATTGTCTCAATATTCAAATTTTGTGTTAACATATATTGAAGACATTCAATTCAGTGTTGTGGTTGTGGATCAGAAGGCAATAATATGTTCTGGTATGGACGAAATTTACACATTTGAATTCTTGCCTCTTTATCTTTGGTTTATGTTCTCGGACCATTTCTTTTTTGCGAGGACGGAACATTATATTTTCATGGTGTACTCCACCAAAAGAATGCACATATCTTAGAGTTAGTGCTTAGTAATGGTTGTATTGGTAAAAAAATCTTTAAAAATATGCACAAATCAGCAAAGTAGATTCAGTACTAGGGAAAACAACGAGCTGAAATCAAATGCTACATGTAACTGTTGCTACATTATCCTACACGCTTCTGTGTTTTCATCATCGAAATAATGGAGGTCCCATCGTACTGGCCTCTGAAACTCATGGCCTAGAACAGCCTCTTGGCCCGGCACCGGATCACCGTAAGGAACATAAACATCGTATTCCTGTTTCTCTTCCTCATTTTCATCGGGAACCAAGATTTCCACCTTCTTTCCGGTCTTCTTCTTGATCTTTTTCAGCAACTTTTCAGAGTCGAAATCGCCTGTCACTGTAACCTTATTTTCATCCCTGTCCACCTCCACCGTCTCGACTCCTGCAGATGATCAAACGCTACTTACCAGTAATATGGAGAGGCGTCCAAGTAAGTGTTTTGGTAAATTTTATTTACCTTTGATTTTCTTGACGGTGCGGCGTACTAATCTTTCACAGGCGTCGCAATGCATGTACACTCTCAGCTCTATTGAGATGAACTGCACAAGAAAAGAAGCAGGTAATGTCAACGAGGAGAAAAGATCATGTAAAATGGCACGTTCAATGGAGTAAATACGAATGTAGAATTCTGCAACTTCATTAGGATGCTTACATTCGTAAATGTAGTATATTCTTCCTCCATGATGCCTACTGAAACTTGGAAAAATGCGATGTGAAAAAGCGCCCTTGAAATACAGAACATGTAGGTGTGAATCGACACTCAGATGGACAGTGTGAATCGACACTCAGAGGGACAGAAACAGCATCTGTTCTTTTGGTTTCAAACCAGGATTACGACAAGCACATAATGTTTTTTCTAAAGAAACAAAGAAATCACCAGGCGCGTTGCTTGCAGATTAACCGGAACGGCATGCAGTCAATTACAGCCAACTTCTGATCAAAGCTTCCGTGGAATGTTGTTGTTTGAAGCCTTATAACGCATTGCTCGTCATGCAAAGTTTCCTGACCTGGTTGTTCTATTCATGTCGATTGCGCGCCTCCTTCTGGCACCAGGGCGGTCTCAAAACCGGCTAATCGCTGTAATATCAAAAGGAAACGCAAGAGGCAACTAGAAAAGCATAGCTCATTAAGATGAAACGGAAAAGACAAGCTGTTCTTGCCCATGGCAATAGGGAGGAGAAACTCCACCCACGAATAGCCTTTGGAAGGCAAGGTCGATCCTGTTTGGGAAATTGCATTGACCGCTGGGTCGTGCCGACGATGACTGGCTTATTTTTAAGGGGAGGAGAGGAGGCGGCGGGAAAACGTGTTTCATGCCCGGCCGTAGCCTAAATCTTGTTGGGAGCAACCTGGATAAGCACGTCCAAATTAAACGGAGGATATGCTATTGTCGGATGATGAATAACTAAAAACAGAGAGCAAGAGGGAACAAAGTTGCAGAGCTCGAGTGGAGAGAGTGTTTTGGTGTAATTTTCGTGTTCATTTTCTTTTCCGCAACTGTGACTCTCACACAACTCGATTTTTTACAGACTCATTTACATACTCGACAAACTGAGGTCGTGTACTCCGGTCTCAACTACCTCATCGCCTGCTCATACCGGGTAGTTCGCCAACCAAGGTGTGGCCTGCGTCATCCACGACCATCCGTGCCGATGCCTGCTATAGTTGCCACCAACTGCTACAGTGATCGCCGACTGCTACAGTGATTGGCCGCACGACCACGACCATTGGTTTCGACCATGGACACGCAGGAGCCACAACCGCGATGCCTATGAACACGATGCCTACGACTACGACGCTTACAACCATGACGCTAGTCATTATGACCACACACAACGTGGTCGTAACTGACTACGCACAACGTGATCGTAACCGACCACATAGACACCGGTCGTTACGACTACATAGAGACTCGGTTGTTACGATCACATAAAACCAGTCGTAACCAACCTTACAGAGAACCGGTCGTAACGACCACACATAGACACTGGTCGTAACCAACCACATAGGGGACTACCGCCCAGCCAGATTTATACGACAACACTCACCCCCCAAAACCTGACTCGGGCTTGTGAGACCTCTGACGCTGATCAGCTCACGCATATCCCCAACTTGATTCTGGGAAGGGCCTTGGTGAGGATGTCGACTCATTGGTCCTCTATGCTGATATGCTCCACTCTAATTTGTCCCTACTCCACACATTCTTTGATGAAGTGAAATCGAGTATCAATATGCTTACTTCTTCCGTGGAATACCGTGTTTTTCATGAGCGTGATCGCCAACTTTTTGTCCATGAGCAATGTCACTGGCTCGGGCTTCCTCCCGGTGATCTCACTTAGCAAATTTCTGAGCCAAGTCACTTGACAAGCTACGCTTGTTGCCACCATGAACTCCGCTTCGCACGAAGAGAATGCGACTGTCCTCTGTTTCTGTGAGCTCCATGCGATCAGGCTTCTGGAGTGGTAAAAAGTGAAACCATGCTCTTCCTGTCTTCTATATCTCCAACGAGGTCACTGTCACTATAGCTTGTCAAGGGTCCTTCACCTCCTTGCATATACTCCAGGGCGGAGTTGATGGTGCCCTTCATATATCTCAGAACCTGTTTGACCACCTACAGGTGCGACTCTTTGGAAGTTTGTATAAATCTACTCAATATGCCCACTGAGTAACTCAGATCCAGTCATGTGTGTGTGTGTGTGAGATACCTCAAACGCCCTATTATGTGATGGAAGTCTGTAGCATCCACTGGCACTCCGCCCTCATCTTTGCTCAAATGCAATTTTGGTTCCATCAGAACCTTCGCCGAATTGCATCCCCACATACCGGCCACTTGCAGCACATTCTTGGCATACGCTGACTGCTTCATAGTAATATGCAGTCTCTTCTGATCTACCTCTATTCCCAGATAGCATGAGAGGAGTCCAAGATAACTCATCTCATATTCTTTCATCATTTGATGCTTGAAAGACTGTATCTAATTTTTGCTTGTACCGGTAACAATCAGATCATCTACATATACTCCCACCATCAACAGCTCAGAGCCAATGCTTCTTTTGTAGAGAGCCTGGTCTTGGGGGCAATCTGAAAACCGAGTTTCTTCAGAGTACTATCCAATCGGATGTTCCATGCCCTTGGAGCTTGTCACAAACTGTAGAGTGCCTTGGACAATGTGTGCACAAGGTGCTCCTGATTCTCAATGGAGAAGCCCTTGGTTTGCTTCACATAAACCTCCTCTTGGAGTCTCCTGTTCATAAATGCTGACTTGACATCAAGATGATGAACCTCCCAACTCTCTTGAGCTGTTAGTGCCAATTTTATGTTTATGATTATTTGAAGAAAAGTGATACAATTTTTGGCTAAGAGAAAAACCAAGTTTTTTCAAACTCTTAATATAACAAATTATTTTGATTATATGAGGACTGACCGTACTTTCTTCGGCTAACTTACACACAAATAATGTTTTAGAGGTATTATACCTTTCATCCCTTATCTGGTTCTCAAACATAACTTTAAGACCCACAATTATATTGTAGACATCCGTATTCTTATATTGCTTCTGAAGTTCAGAGTTCATGGTGGCAAACATGAGACAAATAATTTCAAGTGAGTTATTGCAATGTTTCTCATACTCATTTTTCAGCATGAATAGCATCTTCAACTGGTTCATCAGGAAATGGAATCTCTAAAATATATTCCTTCTTTTCTTACTTGAGAACAATTCTCAAGTTACGACACCAACCAATAAAGTTTATTCCACTTAGTTTTTCTTTTTCAAGAATAGATCGTAAATTAAAACTATGTGTGGAGGAAGTAGATGGTGTTATAATCTACAACATAAAAATATGCAAAAAAAATTTAGCACTATATTTATGTAAAATCTTCCATTAAATAATTTAACAAAAGATATTCCCACTATATATTTAAAACCATGTTCCCTCTAATTACATATAGTAAGTTAAGATCTATATTTTACCAAGTTCTAGTGAGCTTTGGTATCATTGCTTGAAACCTAGTGATGTATGTAAGCAACTTCATGCTAATTACATCACATTTAACTTTTGTTTTGTTGCGTGACATCTATATGTCCCGGCCTCAACACTATGCTCCTAGGCCTGAAATTATTTGATAGTCTAATCAAGTTAAATCAATATTGCATATGAAGTGTCCAACACTTGTCCTATCTTATTAAGATAATTAATGGCATCATATTTTGGTAGACCTATTAGTTAACGATAAAAAATTGATAGGTGCAACAATTAGAAGGGCATCAAATTTTACTTAATTTTTCTAGAAAGATATTATTCTATCATGTTAAAAACACTAAAGATAATAATAACATATATAACAAGAACATAAAAACATTTACAGTTAAATTATGTTAAACTGTGAGATAGTATGTCCCTTAGCACGGTAATCTCTACCATCATACTATTTGTCGACCAAACCATCAACACTTGATCTCATCATATTTATGTACTTAATTATTCCTTATAATAGTTAATAATAAATTATATATAAAAATATAAGTATCACAGGTCCACACGCACGCTGACATGTCCTCGATATCGAAATATGCCCCCCGCACGCCGAGCTGTCGTAGATTCCACGTCTCTAGGCTTGTTCTTTACCTCAAAAGCGCTTTTGATTTTTGCTACAGTACCTAACTTTTAAACGGAGTATTTTCTCAAGATATGGTCTACAAGTTAAACGATCTACACATTAAAAACCCAACATCTGTACCAGCCAAAATCGCAAGTGAGTATCTGTCTCTCCGTAATCTGTACCGTAAATAGCCAAATTTTAAAAATTTCAATCAAAAATCATAAGCCGCAGCCGAAAAGACCTATGACTATAAGTTCAAGCGGGGATCGCGCATCCAAATCCAAAACGGTGCACCGGAGCCCGGAGCGGCGGATTTCAGTGGTGTCAGTGGCCGATCCAATTGGGCCCGGCCTAAGAACGCCAACTCGAATCGGCCCAGACGCGAGTTAAGATCGAAGGATCAAATCAGAGAGCGGCCGATGCGAGTGAGATCGAAGGTTCAAGTCAGAGAGCACCCTCAGTCCTCACGGCGCAAACATCTCCTTCTCCTCCACCACCCCACCCCCGCGACCCACCCGACCGACTCCTCCTCCGTCAGATCTGCTAGACTGCTACGCGCGACCCGGGCGAGCGGCGAGCGCTGGTCATGGAGCCCGGCCTGAGCATCGAGTCCGGGTCGGCCATCCGCGTGGCGGTGCTGCCGGTGGGCGGGCCGATCCCGCCGCAGTGCCTGCGCGACTACGCGGCGTTGGTGGCGCGCCACGCGCGCGTCGACCTCGCCTCGCTGCGGCCCTACTACTCGGAGCACCAGAAGAGCCCGTTCGCGCGCCAGCCCTGGGACACCGGCTGCCTCCGCCTCAAGTTCGTGCTCGGGGGGTGCGTGCCCTCGCCGTGGGAGGACTTCCAGTCCTCCCGCAAGGTGCTCGCCGTTGTCGGCATCTGCCACCTCCCCTCCTCCCCCGACCTCGACCGCGTCGCCGCGGACTTCGTCGACGCCGCCCGCTCCTACCAATCCGCGCTTGCCAACCGCTGCTTCGCCTTCTGCCCCACGGACGCGCAGGTACTACGCGATCGCATCTCTTCCAAGTCTCCGGATCACGCGCTTGTATTGATGCGCTCAGCTCAGCATCGGCGGATCCAGCGTCTGGGTCATCTCGTTTTGTAATTGCTCTACAAAGTGTACCTATGGGCTGTGACAATGGCGTGTGCATTTGGTTAGAGGACTAGAGCTTAGTTGCCTCCAAGTGTTCCCAAGGTGTGCTGAACTGTTACTTGGATGAGATCTGAGTGGTCTAGCTTAAGTCTTCATTAGGCAAACCACACTGAAATTTAATACACTAATCATAGCTCGAGGGCTGAAACTGCAGCTGCGGCTCTTTTGATGATAATTGGTGTGGTCGTCTAGGTTTGGACTTTACTGTTTGCTTTAGTTGTGTGTTAGGCTATCCTTTGTGCTCACTTCACTTGCTTTGCATGTCACGAACTTGGCATGATGAGCGGAGAAGGTAATTGTGTTGAATTGGAAGCCAGAGTTCCAGGCCCCTTCCGGCGACCAGGAGGAGCAGTCTTGGTGGAAATGCGACGGGAAGATATGGCGCAGGGGAAGAACGCCGGAAACAGGGGAAGACAAAGTCGGTAGGATAGCTAAGAAAGTTGATCTTTTCTTGTCCTTTGAATTACAATCTCTGACCTTTATATAACGTACAGACCAATCTTCCTTGACTCAACTTCCTAAGCTGAATTGGTAACAAACCCTAACTCTTAATATCATATCTATTACTACCCTGAACTCTAATTACCGAACCGGAACCACTATAGTCATCAGGCGTTGTCTTTTGTCTCTCGGTTGCCAACTAGAAGTCCTTTTGGTGTGCGCTTGGAATATGTCTTGCCCCACATGACATCTCCCTGCCCTTCAAGGAATAGCTTGTCCTCAAGCTGTGGTGGTGGCTATGGCTGCAGCCCTAGGAAACCCCAAGTTGATGATATACTGTGACGTTTACTGGTGATCTTGAAGACCGTGACCTCCACGTACAGGTGCATCAATACTGATGGCATCTGTGATCGCCACGTCAGGTGCGGGGGCAACCACAGTAGTGTTGTGGTAGGCTTCCATGATGCGGTTGCCGTGACAGGCTTCGGTAGGGCCATGGTGGCATTCGGCAACACTGTGATAGGATATGACACGGTCACGGCGGGTGTCGGTTGTACTGCAGCCGGTCGAGGCAGCTACATGGTTGCCGCGGCAAGCTTCGGCAGCAACACGACTGTCGCAGTAGGACGTGGCAGGGTTGCGGCAGGTGTCAGCAGAAACACGGCTGCCACGGCATGTTCTGGTGGCGCCGTGGCGGTTGCTGGGAATAGCGCCATTGCCGTCTCTTGTTATGCCTTCTTCTGATTCATAATCTTCTCTAAGGTGGTATGCATATTGAGAAAGATGTCCGCCATCTTCTTGTCAATGTTGGCCATCTTGTTGGCGTTACATTTTATCGTGGCCAACGATTCGGCAACAGGAACCATGGTAGCAGAAGTCGTGGGAAGGGATCGATTGCTCTGATACCAAGTCATCACGAACTCGGCGTGACGAACGGAGAAGGTAATTGTGTTGAATTGGAAGCCGAGTTCTAGGCCCCTTCCGGCAACCAGGAGGAGCCGTCTTGGCGAAAACGCGATGGGAAGATACAACGCAGAGGAAGAACACTGGAAACAGGGGAAGACAGTTGGTAGGATAGCTAAGAAAGTTGATCTTTTCTTGTCCTTTGAATTATAATCTCCGACCTATATAACGTACAGACCAATCTTTCTTGACTCAACTTCCTAAGCTGAATTGGTAACAAACTCTGACTCTTAATATTATATCTATTACTACCTTGATCTCTAATTGCCGAATCAGAACCACTATAGTCATCAGGCGTTGTCTTTTGTCTCTCGGTTGCCGACTAGAAGTCCTTTTGGTGTACGCTTGATATATGTTTTGCCCCACATGACAGCATGCTACTAGTATTTCTACACCCAATGAGTGTGAACTTATATACTCACGTGGTGCATAATTCAATTGAAATTGTCAAACAATGCTGAACGTTGTGCTGATATTCTTGTGTCATGGAAGGAAGGTAATGGTTTACATTATAAACAAATTCTATACAGTGTTGTTGTGCTGATAACTTCGAATTGTTGTTATGTTTAATTAAACCTTTATTGGTCATAACAATGTTGTCATGCCTGCCTTCTAAATTTGTCTTGTTTGATCACTTCTTGTTCTAATGTAAATATTGTTTGCATTGTTGTTTTTCGTAGTTGGTGGAGAAAAAGAGGGACGATATTCTTATGTTCCCTCCTTCTGATCAGCAGTCACTGGAACTTCATATGCTTACAATGATCCAAGATCTTGCTGCTTCATTGCTGATGGAGTTTGAGAAATGGGTCTTACGTGCAGAATCCACAGGAACTATTCTAAAGACACCTTTGGACTCGCAATCCAGTCTTGGCTCAGAGGAGGTTCATACTCTAGGTGTTCCGAGTATTTTGACCAGTGTATGTTGATGATGTAAATGGCCCAATACTCTATTGCTTATATAAGACAATATACTTCTATATTTTCTAGGTGATTAAGGCTAAAAAAAGAAGGCTGGGCCGTGCACAAAAGATAATCGGAGATTATTGCTTATTGGCTGGATCACCTGCTGATGCTAATGCACATTACACCACATCAATAGAGCTTGCAAGATTGACAGGGGATGTTTTCTGGCATGCTGGAGCCCTTGAGGGTAGTGTCTGCGCGTTAGTGGTGAGCATTGACACCAACCCATCGAGCTTTGGGATTGAAAGCATTCTGGTTGTGTTCAATTTTGTTCAGATTACTGGCATGCCAGTAGTGCCTTTGACGCTGCCTCTATTATATCTTATTGGCAGTGTTACTCGCAGGTTGCAACCTTTCTATGACAGTTTAAGGTGATTATTTTATGCTTGTAAGCAGGTTGATAGGATGGGCCAAAGTGATCCTGTTTTGGAAGATGAAGTGAAGTTTCGTTATTACACCATTATCCAGCTATACAGAAGAGCAACCTTACAAGATAATGCTCAAAGGTATTGAATTTGGTGTGCTATCTTTCTCAATTTCTATATGCGAACAGCATGCCCTTCCGTCACATATGATATGACAATATCCTGCCTTTAGATTTTGTTCCATGATTGTTACATTCTACATGAAATAAACCCCTTTTGTTCCTTGTGAGTTACATATGAAAGAATTGAAGTGTTCTCATTGGTCTTTATGAGCTACTGATATGCTGAAGGATTCATATCAATTCCCAGAACTGTTGTTCATTTATTTCATAAGTGCATCGCTATATTGCTTCCTTTCGTGCTCTTGAGTGTGTTTTCCCTCTGTTCTATATCCTTCCCTCTTTTTTTTCCTCATTTAAGTTGAGCATCCTCTTTACTAGTATTCCATCAACACTGAAAACTGGTTAGAGGATTGCATGTTATACTGAGCTATTTACTTGGTGGATTTACTTAATGCACTAACATTGCATCTATACTTCTTTTTTTGCAGAGTTTCACCTGTGAGCTTTGAGCTTGAAGCTGCATTGAAGCTGGCAAGATATTTGTGCAGGTGAGCCTCCCTCATGTTCTATACTCCTATGAGTAGGAGTCTTGCATAGCCAGTTTTGTCGTGCTCTGTTAGCAGCGAATTCTTTAGAATGTGCAGCTGAATAACTTTGTTGGTACCTGGTAGTTTCTTATACTTAGGTAATACATAATTATTTGACTAAAAGAAAGTAAGAAACTAGTGTGACCTTTGGAATGAGGTAAGAGGTTGCATCAAAGTGTACTCTGTTTAGGGTAAAGTTGTTCATTGACATTTTATTTATTTATTTATCAGACGGGAACTCGCCAAGGAGGTGTCAGATTTATTAATGGGCGCTGCAGATGGTGCCAAGGCTCTGATTGATGCCAGTGACCGATTGGTACTATATATTGAAATAGCAAGACTTTTTGGTACTCTTGGGTATAATCGCAAGGCAGCATTTTTTTCAAGACAAGTTGCACAGTTATACCTTCAGCAGGACAATGCATATGCTGCTATGAGTGCTATGCAGGTTCTAACCATGACTACAAATGCATACCATGTTCAAAGCAGGAAGACTAGCAAAAAGGATCATGCTTCTCCCAAGGTGAGTTTGTTACATACTTGCAGCACACTGATAATTAATTCATCATTCTTAATTATGTTTACTATATTGTGTATTTGTATGCTCCCAACTTTTCCAACGAAACTTTCTTTTTTATTTCTTGGGTGCTGTTTTACTCTTAGCGGAATCATGTCAACCTCAAAACTGCCACTTCCTTTCTGATGGAAATATGATGGAAGTAAACTGTACATTGTCAGTCAAGAGTTGATGTCTATCCTTTTATTCATTTTTACCCCTTCTTTTGGTTGAGGTGGAGATCTGAGTAGGATAAATGGGGTTGACGAGAATACAAGTCGCATTTAGCATCTTAGGATGAGAATCACCTTGATTAGGAAAAATATGTGAATTGTAAAACTAATGCTAGCAAGTATTAGTAGACAGACCTGGCTTTCCTGATGAGCATGGAGTTGAATGCTTGGACTCTCACCCAAAGGGTGCATATTTTTATTTATAGGTGCAGTAGATCATAATTCAGATGTCCTTATCATAACCACATGATCATAAGGACCGAACATATTTATTATCCTAATATTTTGAGATAATTTTTTGTTTTATATGTGTTGGTAACACTATATTACTAAATATTGTTGAATTTATAGTAGCATTGGTAATCCTTATTTGTTTAGGAACTTGGTGCTTGCAATACTGATGTTGGAAAAGGGCACCCTCAGTTTATAGTGTCGTTGTTTGAGTCACAATGGAGTACCCTTCAAATGGTCGTTCTGAGAGAGATATTGATGTCTTCAATCCGCGCTGCGGATCCCCTCTCGTCGTGGAGTGCTGCAGCTCGTCTTCTTCGATCATTTTACCCACTCATCACCCCAGCTGGTCAGAGTGGCCTGGCAAGCTCACTTGCAAATTCCGCTGATAGGCTTCCATCGGGTACCCGTTGTGCAGATCCTTGTCTTCCTTTTATCAGGCATGTTATTTACCATTATTCTGTTAATTACCATGTTTAGGAGAAATGAGAATAAATTCTATATGAAATAGCCGTTAAGTCAGAAAAAAGCTCCTGATATAACCTGTATCTTTACTTGTTTTCCAAGAATTTATTTTTCCGAAAAAAGCTCCTGATATAATCTGTATCATTACTTGTTTTCCAAGGATTTATTTTATTCTTTCTCCTTGCTTTTCCAGGTTGCATTCTTTCCCACTTCACCCTTCACAAAGAGATATAGTAAAGCGCAACCCACATAAAAAAGAGTGGTGGACCAGTGGGGGTCCTTCAGGGCCTTTTATTTATACACCTTTCACCAAGGGAGGAACATCTGGGACTAGCAAACAAGAGATAAATTGGATTGTGGGAGAGCCAGTTCAAATTATGGTAGAGTTAGCAAACCCCTGCAGCTTTGACCTAGTTGTTGAGAGCATTTATCTCTCTGTTCATTCTGGAAATTTTGATGCCTTTCCAGTTCGTGTTAATCTTCCACCAAATACTTCCAAATTGGTTCTGTTATCTGGAATTCCAACACAAGTCGGACAAGTATCAATTCCTGGGTGCATTGTTCACTGTTTTGGTGTTATTACAGAACACCTATTCAAAGAGGTTGACTGTTTGCTCCTTGGAGCTGCACAAGGGCTTGTTCTTTCTGATCCTTTCAGATGCTGTGGCTCTAGCAAGTTTAAGAGTGTTAACTTTCCTAACATTTCTGTTGTTCCTCCTCTGCCTTTATTAGTTGCGAATGTTGTGGGTGGAGATGGTTCTATTCTTCTATATGAAGGTGAAATTCGTGATGTTTTAATAACACTGACAAATGCTGGAAATGTGCCAGTTGAAGAAGCAAATATTGCATTATCAGGGAAGAACCAGGATTCTGTTATTTCTATTGCTCATAGCACATGGAAATCTGCACTTCCTATAAAACCAGGTGGAGAAGTGACATTTGCAGTGACACTAAAAGCCTGGCATCTTAGCTTGGCAGATTTGGAAGCAGATGGCAGCAGATCTCCTGCAAATTCGAGAAGGGTAGGAAGGGAAGGAATCAATCCTTTCTTGGATATTCACTATGCTGGTGGGTCGTAGGTGTCTAACTCTTCTATGTTCTTCATCATCCTTTTAATATTCAGCTTCTTTGATTATCTATAATCCTATATGTGAAATCAAAGTTACTCAAATAAACATATTCCCATCTAGATGCATTTGTACTACACTTTTCTTTATCCATCTTAGATTCAAATATGGCAGCAAAATACCATAGGAATTACCTACTCGAAATCACTATGGCTGGATTTAAACAAGTAGCTTAATGTCATAGTTATCATGTGTAAAAGCCATAGTCACTTATTAAGGGTGAGTAATCTTGAGTCAACTTGATGTAGAGGGTAAAATGGTGAAAATACCTAAATCTATAGTTATTAATCTACCTATTGCAATTAGACACTTGCAACTTTTTTAATTTCTCATGCGGTGAACTATGTCTCTCTATTCGTGTTATACTGTTATTATTATTATGTGATTATGTCTGAAGCATAGATATCAATAGTCCTTTTGAATGTTACTGTGACTGCTCTCTCTGCTTCAATGTTGTTTACCTGGTGCTAATATGTGATGTTGCTTAATCATCTCGGTTTCCTGGGGTTCCTGTCTGCTTTGAAATGGCCATCCTGTTTACACTCTAGCCTGTCCTAGTAAATATCTGACCAACTCGGCGATACTCTTGTGAACTTATATAAATGAAATGTGGAGAAGATTTGTCTTTCACGACCTGCTCCACACATCCTTTGTAATGTATGCAGACATATTGCTGTTAAATGGTTCAAGGACTAATTTTCTACTTTCTGTCACTTCAGGTCCTTCAACAAACCCAGAGAATGGTGAGGTTTCTCTTCCACCTGGAAGACGCCTGGTTGTTCCATTAAATATCTGTGTTGTACAGGGCATGCGCCTTGTAAGAGCACGCCTGTTGTCCATGCAAATACCTGCCCGGTTTAGTGAAGCACACTTAAGACCTGTTAATGGCAAAGATAATATAAGCAATGAAAGTGATTTGGTGCATAATGACATTAGCTTATTGAAGATTGATCCCTATAAAGGAAGTTGGGGGCTCCGCCTTCTGGAACTTGAGCTTTTCAATCCTACGGATGTTGTTTTTGATGTTGATGTTTCTGTCCATTTGGATGGCACAAATGCAGAGCAAAAATTACTTCCAGAAGATAATACTGCTGATGCGGCTTGTCACAAAACTAGAATTGATCGTGACTATTCTGCCAGAGTTCTCATACGTCTTGAGCACTTCAAATTACCTGTTCTTGATGCTTCCTTCTTCGTAAAGGAAAATGGAAGTGATGAACCTCTTGGATCCAAAGCAGCCACCATAGCTGAAAAGAATGCCAAGGCAGAGTTAAATGCCTCTATCAACAACTTGATTTCAAAAATAAAAGTGAAGTGGCATTCTGGGAGAAATAGCTCAGGTGAGCTGAATATTAAAGATGCTATTCAGGCGGCACTACAAGCGTCTATAATGGACATACTGTTGCCTGATCCCTTGACATTTAGCTTCAGACTTTCTAAGGATGAAACTGTAGCCAAAACTGATTCTTTGAAGGAGTCTGGCAAACCTGGTGATGATTCCAGTCATTCTACTGATGAGAATGTTGGTCAATCTACTGTTGAGAATGTTTTGAGGTGTAAAGATCCTATATCTGCTCATGAAATGACCCATATGGAAGTTCAAATTCGCAACAACACAAAGGAAATTATTCGGATGAACCTCAGTATTTCATGCAAAGATGTTGCAGGAGAGAATTGCTTCGATGAAAATAGTGCAACCGTTATCTGGGCAGGTAATTCAGTTATCTGTATAATAATGAACATTCCTTCCTTGCCATCCTTGTCTGTTTTGAGGTCCCCCCCCCCCCCCCCGGGCAGCAATATCAATGCTAAGCAACTCGTAGTGCAGAGCATAATGGTGAAAGATCACAATAATTTACATTATGCGTAGTTTCCTGAGCACCGACCAGTTAATGTTTTGGAGCTTGTCCTTTCACTGCCCCTCATTTGTCCATCATCTCAGCTACGCTGATCCTTCTGAAAATGCGTTTTTGATTCTGTAGTGTTCCAAACTGGGCAAGAAGAACTTCATGGTTACGCTGATCCTTCATTGCACTACTCTGACAAGTTCCTTTTTCTATGTAGGTGTTCTTAGTGACATACATCTGGAGGTTCCACCATTGCAGGAGGTAGTACACCCTTTTTCCGTCTACTTCCTAGTACCAGGAGACTACTCGCTGCAAGCTTCTTCTGTTATAATTGATGCCACGGATGTTCTTCGTGCTCGGGCGAAGGCAGAGTCGCCAGATGAACCTATTCTATGCCGTGGATCTCCGTTCCATATCCGTGTAGTTGGTACAGCTTAGGCAAACGCTCTTTGGATTAGTTTAGAGACCTCAATTTCTACCGTGACATGTGCAGCTGTGAAAAAAATCTAGTACGAGAGCATGCTCCCTCCTATCCACATGTGATTTGTTAGCCGCTTGAAGGTTTCCTTGTAACACAGTTGTGTTGTGTACAGTGTAAAAGCATAGTGAATATTGTTTCGAACAGTTGTGACATTGCACGTTAATGATTTCAGCATCTTGATTTGAAAATGTGCATGTCTTACATATCTTTTACTTACCATTTTCCATGAATGTACCTTTATAGCATTAAGAGGAAAATGATGAGGATTTGATGCTATTACAAGCTGCAAACCCTGCCCCTCGCTCACGTAGTCGGAGTGAGCAGACTCGTCAGTATACGTGATCACCACGCCTATCCTGGAATCTTGCAGCTGCGGTACTGACGTACGTAGTCCCAATGGATTTAGAGCTCGCTTAGTTCGGTTGAAAAAATATAGTTTATGGTTAAAATTACACTATAACCGACTAAAATTACATTGTAACTGAGAATGGTTTATTTGGTATAATTAAAATAAAAAATAAAAAACAAGTTAGTCTATTACGGACAATGCAAATGAATACATAAAAAAAGAACGGTAAAAAAGCTCAAAAAAGCCACAAAAAAGACAAATTTAGAAATAATAAAAAATAAGCCAGAAACTTAAGCCGAAATGAGCAGGTCCTTAGGCATAGCATGGCACAAACAATAAACATACCGTACCGGTCCAGGCCGATTGGACATGTCGTGCTTGGGTTGGCATGTCGGTATAGTGGCCCGATCTAGCATGGTATGTATAATAACTCTCTAGTGGTAGTACAATAAAATTGCTTGTGGTTGATAGTAAAATTATTTGTATTAGGATTAGTGCATTCTTCTAAGTACAGACGAGTGACGTGGTGGTAAAATTACTTATGACTGGCAGTAAAATTACTCGTGATTGGCAGTAAAACTACTTACAACTTCACTATTATCAGTAAAATTACTTACGACTGATAATAAAATCAACGAACTATCAGTGATCCGATTGGCTAAGTATGACCGGACTAGCCCGGCACAACTTGACTTTCCTCCGTGTCATAATTGGGTAGAAAAGTAAGCACATGAGCCAGCATGACACTATATAATAACTTATTTCGATCAGCTATGCTAAGTCTAATCTGACTGTGCCCTGTACAGTGCCGTACCAGACGGCTCGATTGGCCAGCACTGTTCATCTGTACGCTGTTGTTTTTGGAGTTCGCAAGCTTAGACAGCTGGTGCATGCGCGCGCTAAGGGCATGTCCAATGGTGATTTATGAGCTAGCTCTAAACATATTATTTCATATTTTAATAGAAGAGAGAGAAGCTAGCTCTTGATCAAGAGCTAGTCTCATACACACATTCCAAGATTATATGAGGATGTCATGTGGGACTATTCATGTTATGAGCTATGTGCTAAAAGTTAATATCATTGGAGAAGTTATCTTAGAGCTAGTAACTAACTCATACCATTGTACATGCCTAAGTTGCCCATCAAGTAGTTCGCGTGAAAGCCTCGAACATAGCAGTTGCCGATTGTTCCTTCAGAACCACTGTTGGTGCGTGATAGCTGCACTGTTGGTTATCAGCCGCCTCTCCCCGATATGGTATGGTATCACCGATCCGCTCGTTCTTTTGACTGGAGGCGCGGCGCTTCCACCCTAGCGGTCTGCTGCTCCCACCCGCCGACCACTCACTGAGCGTCACACACTTCCTCACTTGCATGGATGAAGTTAAGACGACTGGCTCACCACCACAAAGCAGAGATGACTTCACAGTGCATTTTTACCGTGGTAGATAACCAGGCAAGTCAAGTCGTGATCTCATGATCGATGAAACATTTCAACCAATTGGAGTCGCAAGTTTTTCTGATAATTCTTCACCTCGGCAAGCATACTACAGATTATATGCTGTGGTTGAAATGTAAAGGAAGACTTCAGAACACAGATACACATGAAGACTTCAGAATTTTCAAGATTGGAGCTTGGGAAGTAACTCGAGTCAAATCCCTTGTACAGAAGGTCGACACGGAAAAGGCGACGTGGCACCAAAATCTCATGATCAAGCTTTCAGAACCCTGGATGCCTCCTCATCAAGAACTTAAGCAGCAGTGAAAGCCTTCTTCCCTGCTCCACTCTTTGATCCCGCCGGAATGACTTTCAGCACATTGAACCTCACGGTCTTAGACAGTGGCCTGAAATCAAAACAATAGATGATTAATTTTAATAGATTTCCAGAGAGGAAGCTCATGGAATAAATGTATCTGGGATAACAATGGACATTTCATGTTCAAACAGTTAGAATTTGCCAAATTCACTGAGACACATGGAAAATTCACAGGCCAAAGTGCATTTCCAAAATTCAACAAATTCTGCTACATAACATGGGTAATCCCTTATAAAAGCTGATCACTGAAAAATTTTAACACAAGTTTTACCTGCACTGGCCAATGATCACATGATCTCCTTCCTTCACACGGAAGCATGGTGACATGTGAGCAGGGATGTTGGAGTGCCTCTTCTCATACCTACATAAGCACCAAAGAAATAGTTATTGTGAATGAACCAAGATGAAGACGTTTAAAAATTCAAGCCAACAATGGAGGTTAGCTTACCTCTGGTACTTCTTGACAAAGTGAAGGTAATTCCTGCGAACAATGATAGTCCTGTTCATTTTAGCACTGTGGCATGTTCCAGCTATGATGCGACCCCTAATTGACACGGTACCAGTGAATGGGCATTTCTTGTCAATGTAGGTTCCTGCAACAAGCAAATTAAAGATATGATATGTAAAACTAAAGTTGGTTTGACAGAGGAACTCTAGACCAATGTTTTCTAAGAAACAAGATTAGAATGATCATCAACACTCTTAGCTAAACACAGATTTAGGAACTACAAAAATACTAATGAAGAAAGACATTAAAACTCCAGATGCAATGCATACATCAATGAATCCTTCAGATGTTACAACGGAGTATATGAAAAGAATTCATGTCCATCAGAAAGTAGAGCACTTCTCAAGGAGCATCAAACATCAAAGGAAGAATTAAACAGCATTAAGCTCTCAAAGAATGGCGAAGTGAAAACTCTCACACGGCCACTGTGAATGTTTAGAAACAAGCCTTCATTTTTGACATCATTGCCATATGATTGTATGAGCAAGCACATCTACAAATTCATATTTAACTACTGCTGAAACTAGTCGATATACAACTTGACCACCCAGATTGGACAAAAAAAAAATACAGATACTGAATTGTGTCCCCAAGCTTTAAGGCCTTGACCTGATAACTGATGACACATGTTTTTGGCACAACCATAATCTAAAAGGGCAACTAATGGAAAAGGGGCATTCTGAAATAATGCAAATCGTGCTATCACCCCCTATCGGAAGTGTCTACAATTAGAAGCAGTAGAATAAGTCAAGTATTGAAAACCTAATGCAAGGAACTGTAACAAACTGGCTAAGTTACCTCCTTACAAGCTAACATGTTTAAAAGGTCCAAATCACTAGCAATAAGGGTTGAGCAAGAAAGAATCCACACCTTCAATGGCTTCCCTGGGAGTCTTGAACCCAAGGCCGATGTTCTTCCAGAACCTATTCCCACCCTTGCCAGGCTTCTTCCCCTTCGTGGTCTTCTTAGGACTGGACCCCAAAACAAATCATGAGCCACATCAGAAATACAAGAAACAGACAGGCAACTACACATAAAAGCACTTGCTCTCACCAGAGAAACACCTTAGGCTGCTTCAAGAAAGCCCTCTCTGTCTGCAAAAACAATTATGCAAAGAGTTTAATTCTGATACTAACCAACAAAGCAACAGATCCATCTACCAATCTATACAGTTCCATCAACGCTACCGCTTCAAGGCATCAAATTCTGGAAACTAACCAACGTTTCAACTAATGCAGAATGGTGTAATCCTAAGCATCCGTGGACAAAACCGAGTCATGTCGGGCCAACATGCCAGATGAGATTGCTGGGTTCCGATCAGAAGAACAAGACTGGCTCCCTCTAAATCAGAGCGCTAAGAAGCACCCAGTCTAAACTACAAGACTGTACGTGCTAGACCTGCCACAACTTTACCGAATGACACGAGATCTACCATGCATGTCAAGGGGTAAAAAAAGCAGACAGCTCGTTCGAGAGTGGAAGCGAGGCGGGGTTTGGAAGGGTTCTCACCTGCTCCGCCATGGTTGCCGCGCGAAGGAGGTGCCGGTGCCGGTGGAGAGACGCAGTGACCCGAAGCGGCGGCGGCAGGAGCTGCGGAGAAGCAGTGCCCGAGGCTTAAAACCCTAGCTTCCCTCTGCTTGATAAACGTATGCGGAGTCCGAGGTGGCCTTGACCAAGATGGGCTTTTGTGAATTCCGGCCTTGTGTTGCTATCTCCTGAGTAAAGGTTAACATGGGCCGTAGTGACGTCGTAGATGGGCTGGGCTTTGAAAGACTATCGATGCAGACAGGTTGTTGCAACTCAGCGTATCATTCCAAAGTGATGTAGAGGGTGGACTCGATTCTGTACTAGCAGTGGCGGCTAGGAGAGGTGGCCCAGCATAGTGACATCACTGACAAATACTGTCAGCTTATCTGAATTAGGCTTTGTTTAGGGTTTGTTTGGAAGAGCTCCACCACTGAAAACGTGGATCTGAAGCAGCAGCTCCACCATGGAGCAGCTCCACCGTAGATCTGGGATCCCACCATTGAGTGTTTGGCTTGTACAGCAGCTCCAGATCCACGAAATTGAGGTTTTGGTGGGAATGGTCACTTTTGTGTGTAACCAGTGGCATTGGTGGGTAATTACCACCCAACTCCACGGTGGAGCACCCCTTGAGGAGCTCCATGAAATCCATGTATCTGTCAGATCTAGGATTTTGGTGAATCCAGATTTCGCGGAGCTGGAGCGTTTGGGTAAAATTTCGTGGAGTGGAGCTGTTTTTCGTGGATCTGGAGCTGGTGGAGCTCTCCCAAACAGGCCCTTAGGAGGTCTATTTTTGACCAGAATCTATGTAGATGGGTTAGAATTTTAGTTCATATTTTTAGCTCATCTATGTGGATAATTTTCTAAGGGGGGGTAGGGCACCACGGGGAATTTTCCCATTGGGGCTGAGGGCCAATCTCCCCCACGGGGAATGGGGCTAGCCCACTACACTAGCGGGGCGGGGATAGGGTTGCCCTCCCTCCATGGGTCTTGGTAAAAATAATTTTTTATATAATGGATAATTTTTTAATATGAAAGATTGGATTTTTTTCCTTGTATACTTGAATTTAAACTTAAGTCTATATGTTAGAACATATTTTAAAGCTATATTTAAAAATATATACCTAAATAATTATAAAATAATAAATAAAATCATATTATTATTTTATGTAATTTAGCTTTTTTAATACTATACGGATTAAGTGATGTCAGATCCCTACGAGAACCGAGGATAGAGGGACAATCTCCCCCTTTAACTTAACAGGGCCGGGCGTGCGGGGCAAGGCCGTGTGGCCTCCTTGATCCCTGGCCCTTTGCCACCTCTAATTAGAATTGTGATGTAGTCTTCCGGACTGGATAAGAAAGAATTGACAGCAAGCCTCCTGTCGAGAGGAGCAAGAGTTCTCGGCGTCATCTGATCCTTGGCGAACGGTTTGATCTGCCCAAGAGTGTAGCTAATCTTTGGCGTCTGATCAAGTTGTGAGTGGATGGAACTGATCCAAGCATTCGTCGATAACCTAATCGAACAGCCTCTGAAGCATCCCTATCCCTCTCGTCTCTTTGTTCAAGTGTCGCATCGTGCATCTGGTGCGGCATGTGGCACAGTTAGTGCAGATGAAGATTCCTCCGCTCACATAAGCCAGAGAACCAAGAAAAAAAAAAGCGTGCGGCAATCGTGCCGGTGGAGCATACGTACTCACCCTGAGAGCCCGAATCAACAAGATTCAAAGCGAAGTTGGGATCGGCTTTTGCCGTCCCAGGTGCCCGCCACTTTGGAACTGCTACTAAGCTCTGCTCTATATGTATTCTTCTCGCACACTTCCGTAAGTCGAAGACAAAAGGACACCCCCCCCCCCCCCCCCCCCCCCCCCCGCGGCTGGCTACTCGAAAGCTGGACGGCAAGGCAAGAAGCAGGAAAAGGCTGGCCGCGCGCGTGCCGGATCGCTTCGAAGGCCAGTTATTCCCCGGCAGCATCATGGTTGCGCCACAGATGAGAGCGGCCTGCCTGTGAGCCTGTCGCCGCTGCCTGCCTTTCGAGCTGCTCCATAGTCACCGGGCACTATATATGCGTGCTGGTACAGGGCCTGTTTTTTAAATAGCCTTTTCAATTAACACAAGAGATAATTATAGAGATGGATAAAGAATGACGTATTACTGCGTGAGAAGAAAAGTTTTATAACCACTCCATCTTAAATGATAGAGAGCACACCACAACACTCTTCTTTCAAACCCTCAATCTAACACTTGTGAATACTTGATTTCAAGAGATGAAGGTTAGATGGTAAACTATAAGTCTCGGTTCCAATCCATTAAATAGATGGAGTAGCCAGCCACATTTAATATTTAGTAGATACTATCCACTTAACACAATGGAAAAAAAACCCAATAACCTCACACAAGGGTTTTAACTCACTCACTATATTTATGCATATTTTCAATGCGCATAAGTTTGAATCAGCTAAGTCCTTAGCCTTGATCCATCTTGATCTACCCAGCTTCTTCTTAACCTGAACTGCTTTTCCAAGCGTTGTGATTTTGTTTCAAGGTAGTTTTCGATATTTTGGCCAAACAACCAAAATACCCTTTCTTGACCCGCTCATCTTCTTCCATTGCAAGCAATCGTCATACTTGCTACGCGTCAACGAGTCTATTTCGTTCCGGTTTCAGCGGACCATGCTTCACGTAGACCAACTAAACCACATGGCGCACCCTGCTGTTCGAACTTTTCTTTGATATTTCCGGCCTTTCTCAAGACATGCTTAGCTCACCATCTCACCCAGCATTCTTGATCGTTCTGGGCCTCTGCTTCTCCATGAGTATAGCCCCAATTCTCGCCGTTGACTATGGTTGAGTCCAAGCAACCCTGTACATCCAAAAATAAAGAAATTATTTTTAGGCACAAGTTCTTCATAACTTAACCCACGTTAGTAGTAACATTTCACCTTAATATGGTGAAAAGAAATCATAAGATTAAGACAATCACGACAAAATATTAACGCTCTATTTTAGTGTGATTTTGCATAAAAACTCTAAATTATACTCTAGATATGCATTTTTACCAATCTTTCTCCCTTTCTGACAGTGGCATCAACAAGATGTATGGAAGAAGATAGAGCATGAGTGAAATAAAATAGCTGCAATTTATTCATTTTTAGTATAAGAAGCCATGAAAATTATCCAAAGTAATTTTAGAAGTATTACATCTAGGCATATTTTGTGAAGAAACTACTTAGAACATGACAAATCATATATAGCAAAACTAAAGCCAAATAAACAACAATTTGACATTAAATAGATTTTTAGCATGTCAAGTTGTTTAAGATCATAGTTTAGCTAAAGATATCTAAAAATGAGCCAAGCCATGTCAATAACATAAATGAAACCAAGAAGCTACAATTGAGTAAATTTAGATTGTTTCAAGTTCCATATTGAATTATTTTATTCAAACACTTGGAATTGGGCAGAATTATCATATTTAGCACTTGCTAAAATTTATTGTTGGTTTTATCTTAGCAAAGCAAGTCCTAGACTAGGAGCCATCTACAACTGCCTCATAAGTTTCAACTATTTTTTTTTTATTTTTTTGGCTTTCTTAGCTATGTACTAGACCTCAAGCTGTGTTACAACATGCCAGGCAATAAGCTTAAAGGAGTGATTTAGGTCATTCAAAATTTCCTCTGAGTTCATGTCTAGTATAATGGCAAGCAGTCTTATGAGAAATATTTGATGAGATCAGTTTTTCGCACAAGATATATATATATATATATATATATATATATATATATATATATATATATATATATATATATATATATATATATATATATATATATATTATTTTTCTAGCTTAGTTCAAGATGAAGAGTCAATACTAACTTATGCTTCAACAAAAAAACTAGCATAACTTAATTTAAAGCTCAATTTAGGTTCATGACTTAACTTAGCCTATTTGACATGTTATGAATCATAAGAGAATCACTGGAGCACAGCTAGTTACAAGGTCTAATATAGCCAAAGATTTGTTGGCTACAGAGGTACGACAGAAGCTGTGCTTTCCACAAGAGATTGTTCTCTTGTGTAAACTTGACAATGATGAAGTGGGCAAAGGAAGGTGTTGGTAGAATGCCTAAAGGGGATGAAAGGAACCACGTAGAAACACTGCGGAGCTTGATCAGAGTTTTTATATGCATTATTGTATGGACTATAGTACAAGACACACAACAGATAATGTTGTATGGTTACAGGAGATACAGTACAATTTCAACAACTAACAACTATTAATAGATACACATTGGCCATGTTCTTCTAGGCTGCACCGATGGTTTTTATCTGTGGTTAATAGTTTTGTTTGTGCTTTTTGAGACGGTAGCAGACAGTAGAGACATCGACGCGGACAACGCACATGGTTTTGGGTTTTGAAAGCTGTTTGGAGAATCTGCTTTAACAGGCAACCTTGTTTATTTCAAGTTTTGGAGAAGCCAAAAGCCAGACCCCGTTCTTTTTGGTTTCTTAGCTAGCTTTTGGATTAAGCTTCTTTCAGCAATCACTATTTATTATATTAATAAGTCGTAACCTAAAAGAGCATGCCTTTATTATATATTAACAAAGAGATCTATGTTGGGATACGGGGTAAGCTATATTAGTGCAAATTAAAAATTCTACCGCATAAATCAGAAAGCCATGCGAGTAAGAGATTATAGATCGTTACCACTAAACACACAGTAAAATTGAAGAAGAGTTGAAGTAGTCGATCTCCATGAGCCAACTGTCTCCTCCCCGTGATTGTTCCGATCAGCACCACAATCAAAGCAACGCCTCTATCGAAATTCACATATTTAGGGAGGAATGTCGTGTGTCGGTGTGCTAGCACTAGCATGCACGACAGAGTCTGTGAGAGGTGACGACTAGGGTTTCAGTAGGTATCTACGAGATCCATCACTCAACCCCACACTTCTCTTAATATAGCCCCTTAGTGGAATCCTACGTTAGGGCCCAACAAGATGTGAAGTCCACTTGGCTCATTAGTAACATATCCAATCCGAACCGATGTGTTCTAACCCGTTAAGTATGTTTATTTGGCCATAGCTCGAAAACTTTTTTTCGGTCCATAAGTCGGTAGTGGTCTCTAGTAGGATATATTGACCCCCAAATATGCATAAATATCATATTGGATGAACCTATATAGTGATTATGTACCGATCTCTTTGCCTCACGATACTAATTAAACTCAAGGCGAGAAGCATGGATTACTTAGTTGTGATTGACTCCTTAATCACATTCGGCATTGCCATGCACTTAATTAATCCAACTACATCGAGTGGGCTAGAGATATCTCTCCTATTATATAGGAGGGGCAAATTTTATCTTAATCACTTACATTTCACCGCATGTTTCATAGTAAACCTGAAAGCTACTTTTATGAGCACCTAATTACAGAGTAGTATTTGGTAATATCTAAATAAACTATTATATATGTAGAAAACTATGACGATTTTAGCTCTATGAATCCTATATGCATTATGTATGAGACCAACTGATGATATTTAAGAATATAACAATTACTGCAGTATTTTATGGTAGGTCAATCCAACACCATACTCTCTAATATATGCCCATATTATTGATTTATATCTCTATATCCATAATCCATGAAATATAATCAGCAATCAATACATGTGCTGATCTATACGTCACAATTGTCCCACACAATGATATAACATTGGTGATAATTTAGAATAACACCAAAATATGAACAAAAAATTCCATAAATAAGTTACATACTTGTTGATCAATACAAAAGATATTTATTAAAAAATATTATTTAAAAACTATTAATATAAAAACGATACAATCATCTACCAATTGTTCCCCATTGTCAGCAATTCGCCGCTGATTGCCTGATAGATCGGATAGAATTTGGTACGTGGCCTGATGACCATCGAAGCCACATGTCCTCCTCAAATCATTGGCCATGTTTGCCTCCCTGCCAGATACGTGCATATCTGTATCGATCGCCTAGCTAGAACAAATCAAAACGGCCTCTATGTCCTCGAAGGGCCGTTTGATCGATCGCCGAATTTGTTTACGGATTGCGTTTGCATGTGCGAACAAGACGACAAACCCTCACCGATCTACATCGAATCATCAGTCGCATGTATTCAGGGAGGTAGCTAACGAACTAACAAGCTAGCCAGTATGCATCTCTTTCTTTCTTTTTTTCTTGCCAGCTACTGCTTAGAGGGTGATCGGTTGGGCTTCAGCTTTTAACTTCTGGCTTATTTTTCACTATTTATACATTTCGTCTTTTTCTGAACTTTTGGGTTTTTGTTGAGCTTTTTTGCCGGTTCTTTTTTGTCCTGTATTTGTTTGTATTATATGTAATGGGCTAACATATTTTTTATATTCTTTTAACTTTTTCAAATTTAATTATGCTAAATAAGTCTCTGTCAACTACAGTGTTTTTTTCAGCTAGCTACAGTACTTTTCAGCCATAAGCCACCAAAAATAAGCCCAAATGATCAGCAGTGTTGCTGCGAACTGGAAAGCGATCGAGGTGTGTGATTCTGCGTTCACAATGCTAATAATTAAGGTGGTGCGGGGATATCAGTCCCAGATTGTTCTAATTAGATTATATTCCAAACATGTTCTGACTCTGTCTTTTAGAAGTTGACTTTTGAATGATTTCTTCAAGTGGTTTCGCTGTTTGTACGAGTTTATACGGAAATTGTTTTGAATAAAGTAACTTCTCAATATAAATGTCTTTTACTTTTTGAATCACTCTTACAATCAATCAAAAACCACAACACTTATGAACAAGTCGTTCGTCTCGTTTGATCGTGTCAGCAGAACAACTGCAGAGACAATTTTCTGCACTGGAAAGGAACGACGTATGTACAGACTTTATGTTCTTGCGTTGCATGCCTGTTGAGTGTTCGAGCAAAGGCAGGCAAAAGAGGGGTCTACACGCGCGGGCAGAGACGCTCGTCAGATTGCAACTTTGCAATTATGTTGTACTCCCACGTGCTAGACCATGGCAGAGAAAAATAGCTGAAAAACATATCAGGAATTCAAAGTAGGAAGACAGCACTAAATTTGGCTGACTTCTGGAGCCTATGCCGCTATTCTTTTTTTTCCAACTCGTATGATCATTGTAGTGTTACTGTATGGTGTGATTAGAGAGAGGGTAAATGATTGTCTTCGCTTTTTAAAATTTCTATATAGTCGATGACGAATTCGATCGCTCGAAAGGACACTTATTGCTCAGCTTTGCTCGCAATCGGATGCTTCGTACAAACAACAATCATCAGAAATTACGAACCAGATTGATTCAAAATGTTATTTATTGCTGAATTTTTGTGGAGTTACAAAGTGCCTTCACAAGCACCCCTAAAAACCCTACCACAAAAAGCTTCGCAAAGCCACGGCCAAAACACTTGGCCTTTCACTGCTTTTATATGCTAGAGCCTTAAACCGTGTTTGACTCAAACATGAACACGAAATCCTATTTTTTCCTCAAATCAAGAGATCTGAAACCCTTCCTAATATGTGTTTTACCAAATCTCTAATCGCTCCCGTTACAGACTCCTTTTATAACGTTTCCAATCTCACCACATTATGAAGCCTCTAGGAATGAACCTCCCGTAGCTCCATCTCACATCATCAACCTCTGTGTAGAAGCTTCTAGGACCACATCTCCACGCCTCACCACCTTTGATCTCCATGTACTTCAGCGTTAGCCTGACCATTTCGTGTGATATTCTCAACCGTTTGGACCTCAAATCTCCCCATCTTAGTCCCAGTCCTCCTCATCACCGACTATGATCGCCTCCATGCCATCCTGCACATGCAAAGACCGAAGAAACGTTTCCCGACACAAGTTCTCCACAACTTGACCGTCATTAGCACACACACTCACACCCCCTTGTCCATCCATAGACAAGAACAAAACCATCCACGAACATTAACCAGGTCATTTACGACCATCAATTCTATTGCTTTCTACAAATCAGTCTTAGATCACTCAATACGACCGCTAGCTCAACAAGTACTAAAAAACAACAAGTATTCGGGAATTACCATCGCTCTGCTCCAAACACTCAGGAATACTACGCATCGCTACCGACCAAAACCATCAAGACCGAGCGCCAAGTATATGACTACCGATCATCAACCAATCACCGCACCATCGATCACCGAGCACTGAGTATCATCGACAACTGCTACAACCAGATCAGTCAACCACTGACCCAACATGAGTACTCAAGGTACTCGAAGATCACAGGAATTAAAGCACTCATATAGACCATGAAGTTTACGAGTACTGACCGTGAAGCCTACAACAACTAATTGCAAAGTATTCGACTAAACCCGAAAACAACAACAGCATAGCGCAAAGTCTACAACCATCGACTGCAAAGCCTTCGACTATCGATCAGAAGAATCTCCAACTACCGAGTATCGAGTACCGACCAGTAAAATTTATGACTATCGAGTACTGACCAGTGAAGTATACGACTATCGAGAACCGACCAGTAAAGTATACGACTATCGACTAGTTACTATAGCTACGATTATAGGCAAGGTACTGTAGCTACGACCATCAACAAGATACTATAACTTACCACCTTAGATCAGGTATGGTCATTCTGCTATAGTCGATGTTCTATGGTTGAAGCCGGACGTCGTCGAAGTAGAACATGGTTGTAGTCGAACGTGGTCGTAGTCGAACATGGTCGTAAACGACTCTGAGTCATAACCAACGTGGTCGAAGTCTGGCATGGTTGAAATCTGCCATGATCGAAAGCCGCCGCGGTCGAAGTCTATCGTGGTCGTTCAGCCGTGCGATCCTCTAATGCCACTCGAGTGCCGTCCGATGTTCCGATGCATTCGAAAGCCTTCCGATGCTCTAGAGCTACTCTAATACCGTCCGATACTCCATTACTATTTGAAAGCTATCTGATGCCACTCGGACTGATCGGACTGGATCGAAACTACTCAGAGCAACCAAAACCACTCAAAGCCGTCCGATGCTCCAGAGCTACTCGAATACCGTCCGATGCACTCGGATTTGATCGGACTAGTCCAAAACTACTCAGAGCAACCAAAAACAATTGGAGAAGATGAAAATCACTCAGAGCAGACTGAAATCAATTGAACTTGAAACCTTCGACCGCGATCGACCAAAGCTTTCACAAACGTAAAATTCAAAGCAATTCAAATATCAATTATTTATCATCATTTTATTTACAACCATCCACATGATCTAACTGTTATTGACCAACATTTCAAGAGGCTCTCTTTGCGATATGCAACATGATTCGATTAGACGAGGGCAAAAGTGCTACATATGCATGAACGCTGTATTAGTCATTGATGCTTCTAGGGGAGACAATGCATGGTGAACCTGCAAAGAAGAAGAATTTTGTTTTGCTGAACCTGCAATTGGTGAACCTGCTTATTTATGGGATTTTGTTCATGCGCATAACAGTTTGAAGCTTAAAATTGCCCTTTAATGCTTCTAGGGGAGACAATGCATGGATCACCAGCACAACTCAAATCAGCCATGCATCATCTGCAAAGGAGCATCACACTATGATTCAAAGCTCAAAATCGAGAGCAGATGCTACAATGAACTTTCCCGTCTTTTCTTGATCGATCACCAGTCCATTTCGAGTTTCGACCATAATTTATGTACCATAATATATTGCCAGGCCAATACGAAAGCGCGGTTCCTTGTCATCTGGAGCCTAATGGAATCCTAATAGGGGAGTGTCTAGTCTCTGATTAATGATAGATATGAGCATCATGCAAGTGTCATCGTCTCATCGAGTCTGCTTACCTGTAATATCTCTTAATAAATTAAAATCGTTTACTATATATTAAGGACCAGAGCACTAAAGTCCTATGTGACTCTATCACTGGACATCGTAATAGCAGCGGAAATGGTAGGTCCAGACTTTCGATCCGGATGTTAGCTTCGGATGCTCGATTACAATATATTTCATGTATGTTTGTGATATTTTTATCTATGTTTTTCTTGTAATATTTTTCATTTCGTATATGAAACATGGACTTTTGTATCACATATTTTTATTGCATTCAGTGATTAAAAATATTATATATATTATCTAAGAATATTGCATCAGAGCGTACGATACGAATACTCACATCGTTCTTTCTTTTTTATTGCATATATAGTTGATAAATATTGCAGATATGGGCTAAAAATATTGTTGATGGGAATACTCACATTATTTTTCATTTTTTACTACAAACATGAATAAAAAAATATTGCTAAGATGGCTAAAAAATATTACAGTCTAGCGTCGGACGTTCCGGCCGTAGTATTACCCTAATAGTAGTGTAATCTAATGGAGAACTGCATAAATTAATTAATAAACCTTGCATGTGCAGCACGCGCACACACGTAGACAAATAATTGAGAAATGTCCCATCAAAGAGGAGACATGTGGAGTATATTTTCTCTCTTTTCGTATTAAAGCAGGCATATTCTGCAAAGGGCGTTGGATCTTTTTTGGTGCAATTATAAGTAGCTAAAAATATCCTACATCCTTTGTGTCAACAGCCTATTTTGTACATTGGGATCATATTGTAAACTAAAAATCAAGTATAACCCTGGGGGGCCTAAGTATAAAAGAGCAGAGTCAAGAATTATGTTGAGAATATCTATGGTTTATCTATACTAAACAATTAGCAATTGATAATCGTGTCGAATTGAAATTTGCATTTGTAAAAATTTGTATTCAGAACTACCTGTCAGGGGCGGTTTGATCACTCTGCAGAGGTGGTTAGACCGACTCAGGGAATTTGCTAGGGGGTGGTTTGACCGGCATGGGTCAAGCGGTTAGACGGGCCCTGCAGGCTTTTAACATTTGGACACCGAACTCTTGCGTAGAAGTGTCTTGAGATGTCTTTGCACTAGGTATCGCTTCAAATGGATTTCTGAGTAGTTGAAACTAGATAGCAAAATTGCAAATTTCCAGATAGGGTGTTTCTGGTGCTTTGTCCTGGCGGTCTGACTGGCATGAGGCAAATGATTAGACTAGGCCAGTGGTCTGATTGGTCATCCAATGGTGGCCAGATCGGCCATAACTATTCTTAGTTGAGAGGGGTTCTTGATTTTATGCGAATTGGTTATGGGTTGAGTTTTGAGGTTCTAGGTCATTGCATTCATGTTGCATGATGCATATTTAGACTAACGTTGAATCAAGTTATGAAAAACGTGTGACTGAAAATGATTTTTTTGGTCTTTGATGTGTAGGGTGCTTGGAGGCGGGCATGGTCGATGATATGGACATGGACTAGGCTCGAGGATGAGTTGAGGTATGGTTAAGAAAGCCGGGTAAGATAGTTGGGCTCAAGGAAGACATAGGAAAAACAATAGATGTTGAAGTTAAGGTTCGAGAAACGGTTTATCGAATGGTGCGGTCGGTACAAGTGAGGCGTGGTCAAAGAAACTGGCATAGAGAAACTTGTCAATGCGTGATCCATTGGTAAACCTATACGTTGTAAGCATGGAGATTGCTTGCAAAGGAGGACATGATCATGAACTAGGCTCTAGGAAGAGGTGGGTTCACGGTCAAAGCGATGGTGCTTTGACGGGAAGCCAAAATAACATAAATGATGAAGGGACTAAAACCGCAGCACTTAGAGGGCGTTTGGAGAGCGGTTTAGGTCAAAGAGGCACTAAGAAGGCTAGTGGATGGAAGCTTATTCCTTAGTAGGTTTAAGCTTATGCACTTTGGGAAGCGTGCATAAGCCATGTGTTAAGTGTAAAACTCGGTGTGTGAGAGGTTAACGGATTTTCTCGGTTGTGCTAATGGATAGTATCTATTAGGATTACATGTAGGCTGCTTGCTCCATCTATTTGAGGGAGGTTGGTGACTAGGGTAGGCAAGGCAAAGAAAAAAAGCAACCAACCATCTTATTCTAGGGTTTGAGAGAGGCTTCCTTAGAGTGGAGACTTATCTATGTGTGTGCTTTTCAAAGAGAGAGCTTTATCCTCCATGGTAGAGTGAATGTAAATCAAAGATCTACAAGGTGCAATATATCAATTTTGTTTATTCTACATTGTGTGTTTTTGATCTTGTTGATTTCGTACTTGTTTTGGTTGGTGTTTTTGTTTCTCTCTTCTCTCTTAGTCTTGTTGTGTTCTAAGAATGAATAAGTGATGGAGATGCCTTATAAGGATCATATCCCATCTATCTAGGGTCCAACTATAGCAAAATCATGAAAGGTTGCCTAATTTGGTTCGATTTGGAACCCTTTTAGTGAAATCGCGTTCCTAAGTTTTTGGTCACGAATATTTAGGTGACCTAGTTTGTTGTCATATGTGAGAATATATCTGGAGTCATCTTGGCCTTATTAAACCCACACGTGCAAGTTATATCTTAAATCGTTGAGTTTTGTCCAGTTTTAATGCAATCTTGCTTTTTTGACTGAAAGGTTTGAATTTTAGCCAAGATCTATGCGATCCTTGGATGAATTAGGTTCATGAGATCCTTGGCAAAGTGTGTGCAAACTCTCAAGTCATTTAGATTTATTTTGGGGATTGTGTCATTCTGGGTTTTGGCTTGAGCTAATTTCTGGGTCTGGATCAGGAGTGCGGTCAAACCGACGATCGATCAGACCGGTTTACCAGGCGGTCAGACCGCCAGCTCCTGCCGGGCTAACCGTTCTCTCTATAATGGTCTGATCGGTCTTGAGGAGTTGAACCCCATTTCACTTTCGTGCATTGGTGAGTTCTTTGTTGGTGGATTAATATAATTTTTATATAGCTTTTAGTAACTAGTGGAGTAAATGTTTGGAATACTATGTAAGCTACTAAAACACACACAAAAGAAAAACACCTCTTGGCCAAAAACAAAATTCGAGTGGCGCTTGGCCATCCTTCGGTCGTAATAGGCTAAGACGGACACTCGTAGACGAGGCGACAAGAAGCGAGCAAAGCAGCACAACATTTCAGTTCGTTTGGAACACTGGATTTCCACGAGAATTTCATACAAAATATTTCTTGCTTTTCGTATTAACGCAGGCATATTCTGCAAAGGGCATTGGATCTCTTTCCTTGCCGCTAGAATCAAGCAAAAATGTCCTATCCTTCTGTCCACAGCTTATAGCGTCGTCAACTCGTCATGTTTAGGAGCTTACAATAGTAAACACTCCCTTCTTGTAAATTGTGATCATCATCTTGTAAATAAAAATCAAGTACAAAATGTATACAACATCTCACTTTCTGCGTCAGATTTCAATTATCACGCAAACTGTTCGTACATTGCCAGCTCAGAGGGGAATCATCTCATGGTATTGATTGTGCTGTCGTTATTTCTCCCTCATGGAGATGGAATGAAATAGTCATACGATGCGGATAGATCTCATATATACGTTCTAATGAAAATGTCAAAAATAAGGATACACCTTTCTCAATCAAAATTGAGAGTTGAGAACAAAGAAACTACACGCATACTAGAGCAGCGAGATGTTGGATGAATTCTTTTGGGTTGTAATTTATAGTTTTTAGTTTAAATTTCTGAATTCTGACTATTCGCAAAAGAGTTCGGAGAGAGACATTTGTGTATAATTTTGACCGATATAGATGAATTCAGTGTAGTGTCTATTATAATTGATTTGTAGACTCTATCTTAAAAAGATATACCATTTAAAAATAATTACTATAATATAAATCATAAATAGCAAATTCAAAAGAGCCCGGCCATTAACGGTGGTCCATTTACATCATCAACATGGTGATAGCACAAGGATGGTACATCATTTACGATGTGCGCAATTTTCTTTTCGGTGGAAGTAAAGATGACACAAACATGCATCCACTTAAAACAGGAGGAGAAACCGAAGGGCAGAACTCGCAGCGCTAAGATGTACTGTGCACATCTAGCTAACTGGCCACTTGTCAGCTTCCGGCGGCGTCCATCCGAAGTTCCGACCACCAAACGAACAAATCACACAAAAAAGGCACCTCTTGGGCAGAAATAAAATTTGAGTGGCGCCTGGCCATCCCTAAGTGTGAAACGTAATATGGCAGGTTTTAAGTGGTGTTGATGATGACTTATTTGATATAATTAAATTTAAATATAGAAAAACGAATTAACCCAGTATATATAATATAAATAAGTACAAGAAAAAAGAACCGATAAAAAAACTAAAAAATTCAAAACGAGTGGAGCTAAGTACATCACTAAGCGCTGTACACCGCGGATGCCCTAAAGCAAATAAACACAATCTTCCTCTCTTATATATGACCCCACCGGCCACGTTGGCTAAGCTCCCCCTACTGCATCCATCAGGCAAAGGCACGGCCTCTCCCCCAGGCTCCGCGTGTAAAATTTTTGTTTTTTAGTCCAAAATTTAAAAGTTTTTTTACATATGGACCCCTGGAGAAAAGATTTGCAAAAATGGACCCCAAGCACGGCGCCAACTCACATGGCGCCCAGGGTACACGACACGGCGCCATATTCTTTGGCGCCGTAAATGGACACGTAGAATCCACGGTGGCACAACACGGCGCCAACGCACATGGCGCCGTAACATTCATGAACGGCGCTAATGTTCGTGGCGCCGTTTACTGGGACTTAACACCAAGCGCAGCCTCCGGCCCCCACCACCCCTCAGTGCTCTGTTCGAACAGACCGAACAGAGAGCAACCTCCGCCGTCGCCCCTCTCTCCCCTCCCCAAATACATCCCAATCCAACGTATTTTCTTGCGATTTTGCTTCCAAACCGAGAAAGCAAGGTGAGCTCCCTCTCCTCCTTTGATTTGTTGCAGTAGATATGGATTATCTGAGGTACATTTCGTAGGGCAAAAGTTGAAACCCTAGATGAAATTAGTTGAATTTGGCTTGGTTTTAGGTTCGATTCGCAATAGATTTGCGTAATGTATTAGCAATAATGTGTATAGATCCGTTTTTAGGGTTGAAATTAGTTGGATTAGGGTTTGATTTGGGTAACTAGTTAACCTAGGGTTAGAAACGAGAAAAATTATAAATCTTATTCATTTCGCATTTTAGGTTGTCATGGGCTTCACTCGTTTGCCACCTCCATCCGGTGTTCCCGTGCCGATGTGTTATTGCGGCGATCCTTGCAAAGTGGAAAGGTCGGATGATCCGGATACATATAGGCAGAGGTACTGGATGTGCGCCAACTGGGCGTTCGATCCGCCACGTGCCGCCGTTGTCCTCGGCAAGATGGTATGTTGTATTGTCGATTCATCGAATTGGTATTAATTCTGTTGGTTTAACGAATGCGTACATTTGCAGGAGCCTCCACCGCTTTGTGATTTTGAGCAGTGGATCGACACTGCGATCGCTGAGGATGACAAAAAATATCTTGACGCCAATAAGAAGTGGGATGAAGAACGAAAGGAGAGGTGGGAAAGGGAGAAGAAACAGGAGGAAGCCGCGAGGGAACACCGTGAGGAGGAGCGTAGGAGGGCCGCGGCAAAGCGCAAGGGAGAAAGACAGAAGAAGCTAGAGAGAGCGCGGCGTGCCAAGGCAGCCCTTGAGCAGTACCCTGATGCTCAGAGAAAGGGGAAGTGGCCTCGATGCACTCAGTAGTTTGATGTATGCGGACGTATATATTTTCTGAAAATTTATAAACTATGTATGTGGACTATGTATGTATGTGGACATATGCACTCAGTATGTTATTTTGGTTTGGGCTGTGCTTATTCATTTGGTGAATGTCAATTAGTATTATTTGTGTGGATGCGGATGGAACGAAACAACTAGACCGAGCTTGCAGTTTTAATGCAAGTGCAGTACTCACGGCGCCAAACACCCTGGCGCCGTATGTTCGTAGCACGGCGCCCAACACTCTGGCGTCGAGGTATTGAAATACAGCGCGCAAAACTTTGGCGCCACATCCCGGCGCCAAAGTTACTGGCGCAGTTTTTCAATAACTTGGCGCCAGAGTGTTTGGCGCCGTGCTACGAAAACCTACAGAAAAAACAGCAAAGAGCTGTCTGTTTCTGCATATACAAAACACATGCACATATACAAAATACATACATTCACATATAAAACACATACGCATAACTGCATAAAGTCTAGATGCATACATTTTACATATATATGTATATCTCAAATCATACATACATACATATATGCACACATACATCGTCATGCACACATATAAAATACACATACACATACACACAACTCTCATCATCATGGGTTGGAGGACGCAGTATGTGAATCATCGTGAGCTTGCCGCGGTGCTCTCTGTCGTAGAACTCGTCCACCAGCCGGTACCTCGCTATCCTGTGCATTCAAAATTACGTTAGTGATAAAAATAACAAAATATCTAAAAATTATACTCTCTAGACCTAACGATGCTAACCTGAGTGGAACGACGTTGACACGTCCGTGAATTGTGACCCAATAGACTACACATACCGCAGTGTGTCTCCTGTGGGTCCTCAACGAAGGGATTTGCCCTACCCCTCTTGGTGCGACCAGGTATCCAATCCATGTCCATCTTGTACCTTGACCGCTTCCTGCTGCCCCTCTTGTGCCAACGTAACCCCGCGTCCGCTATGTACCTGGGACCCGAGTAAAGTGGCCACTCGCTTTCATCACGATATGGCTCAAACCGTGGGGCCCATGTCCTCACCAACGTATCCACGCTGAATAGTCTCGGGATTTTGGTCTCAACATCGACATTCCGGGCCCTACATGCGGTCACCATGTGGGAGCATGGAAAATGGAACTTGTCGGGAACACCGCATGTGCATGTGAAGGATGTAATCACGACCTTATGCTTTCGGGCCTCTCGGAGCTCTCCATTCTCGGTTGTCCCTCCACCCTCAACAACCTCATACTTGCCCGTCACATGGTCAAAACAGTGGTACTCCTGTTCATTGGCTTGCATATTCGCTTTGGTAATGAAGCCGTGAGGACGAGGTGGCCAACGTGTATGTTCCTTTAACATGTCTGAGGCTTCCCGGTGCCGGTTGACAAACCATGCAACACACTTGTAGAAAGTGAACGCCGCAATTGCGGTAACTGGCAATCCACGTGCCCCCTTAAGCAGCCCGTTGAAGCATTCTGCCATGTTGCTAGTCATGAACCCATACCTCCTTCCCAATGGGTCATGAGCCCTTGACCATTTGTGCACATCCCTCATTAAACCCCTTATCCAATCACGACCCTCGGCATTAGTTTTCGTTTTCAACTCCTCTAACTTCTCATCGAACAGCTTTACCTCCCTCTGGCGACATACCTTCTTGAAAAGTGCAAAGTTGGCCTTCACCCCATCTTTTTTGAACAAGTTCTCTGCAAGGTGCCTTGTGCACCAACGATGATGTACATGTAAATGTCCTGATATCACTTCCTTAACGGCGCTCAAGATCCCAGCGTGCCTGTCAGACAACACACATACCTCCCTCCCCGGGCCAACCACATGGATCCGTACAAGCCGTAGAAACCAAGCCCAGCTAGATTTGTCCTCCTTCTCCACCAAAGCAAAAGCCAACGGCACAAGCGAGTTGTCCACATCACAGCCAATAGAAATCAACAACGTTCCCTCATACTTGCCCAACAGGAACGTCCCATCAATTGACAGAACAGGCCTACAATGTTTGAAAGCCTCGACACACTGACCAAAGCACCAGAATGCTCGAAAAAAAATCTGTCTTCCATTAACCCATACATCGGGCTTAGGCACGTACTCATACCGCATTCCTGCATTGGCCGCTTCATTGCGTTCAACATGGCCGGCAAACGCTCATACGCCTCCTCCCAATCACCATAAATCAACTTCAAAGCACGTTGTTGCGCCCTCCATGCTTTCCCATACTTGATTGTGTAGTGCCACTTTAGTTTAACGGCCTCTATCACTGCTGCCACGCGCATCGTCGGCATGTGCTTTATCATGGGGTACAGGCGGGTTGCAATGAACCGAGAAGTCAACTGACGATGTTTCTAGCTGGGCTCGGAAGACCCACAACTGTGCGGTCCATCCACAGTTGTAATCTTAAACCTCTCCGTACCCTTCACCTTCCTGGCACAGACTTTCCATGCACACCCTGTGCTCTCACATTTGATGGTGTACCGACGTTTGGCGTATGAGTTCTTAATCCGGTATGGACGGTTGTGCACGATCGAGTACTCTTTCAACCACATCTTCAATGCCGACATATCCTCAAAGACATGACCCTTCTGAATTATGATACTAGCCCCAGGCCTATGTACGTCCCTCTGCATTTGCCCTCCATCCGCGACAGCCCTATGTGCGTTGCTCAGGTCATTATAATCGGACACTAGTGGATCACGGCCAGGAAACATTCTTCTCAACATCTCAATTTCGCTAGACGTCAAACCTGTGACTGGTCTGTCATCATCTGAGTCCACAGCCCTCGCATCCTCATAATCAGCCTCGTCTCCTGCAAGCTATACATCCACCCTGTTAGATGCTACACAAACCATGGGTTCCTCAAACACTGTCTCCTCGTCGAATCCACCAACAAAGCGGTCATCGACATCCTTAGAGTCAGCTTCTACCTGAGTCAATGGAACCTCACATACTTGAGCCGAGGATACAACTTGCACCTCGACCTCTTCATGATCTGGTGACCCAACCAACGGTGAGTCATTGGGATCCAATGCAGCCCTAGGAGGCGATTGATCTCTCACCACTCTCTGCACAAACAAGTCAGGTGCTCTGACCTCTGAGTCCAAAACAATGGCCACATAGTTATCCCATTCACCGTCGCTGCCAATCGAAACCAATCTCTTTATACGCGGCCCCTTTGACGACCCAACATCAATCAATCCTTGCATAACGACATCACCATGCTCATCTGTCCATCCCAACCTCTCTTTCAAGCGATAAATGACCTCACCATACGACGGACGTGAAGTAAATAGCAATGTGGTCTCTTCCATGCCCTCCAAATCAACACCCCCATTGTCATTTCTCTTCACAGTACCACCATGGTGCAAAGTCACAACCTTATCCATCTATAGCACAACAAACAAACATATCTCAGTCATTACGTACAATAATCAAACCCTAGAAACGGACCTATCCACATTATTGCTAATACATTACGCATATCTATTGCGAATCGAACCTAAAACCGAGCCAAATCCAACTAATTTCATCTAGGGTTTCAACTTTTGCCCTACGAAATGTACCCCAAATAATCCATATCTACTGCAACAAATCAAAGGAGGAGAGGGAGCTCACCTTGCTTGCTCGGTTTGGAAGCAAAATCGCGAAGAAAATCGATGGATTGGGGTGGATTTTGAGGGGGGAGAGAGGGGCGGCGGCGGAGGCTGCTCTCTGCTTGCTCGGTCTATTCAAACAGAGGAGTGGAGTGAGGGGACCGGGAGCTGTGCTCGGTGTTAAGTCCCAGTAAACGGCGCCACGAACGTTAGCGCCGTTCATGAATGTTACGCCGCCATGTGCGTTGGCGCCGTGTTGTGCCACCGTGGATCCTACGTGTCCATTTACGGCGCCAAAGAATATGGCGCCGTGTCGTGTACCCTGGGCGCCATGTGAGTTGGCACCGTGCTAGGGGTCCATTTTTACAAATCTTTTCTCCAGGAATCTATATGTAAAACTTTTTTAAATTTTGGACTAAAAAGCAAAAATTTTACGCTCCGCGGCAGCCAGACACCCCCGACCGGCCACATCATCACACCGCCGTAGACACACGCAGTCGCAGATATATACACGCATACACATACCCGGTGGTAGTGCGCTGAGCTGAGCTTACTAGCAGGCAGCTGCTGCTAGCTAGGCGAAGAGGAGGAGACGCGCCATGGCGGGGGGAGGAGGGAGCGGGGTGCCAGGGAAGGTGAAGGCTGGGAGCCGGCCACCGTGGGTGGGGCTGGCGGCGGCTGTGTGGGTGCAGGTGGCAGCGGGGAGCGCCTACGTCTTCCCGCTCTACTCGGACGCCGTCAAGGAGGCGCTGGGGTACAACCAGAAGGCGCTGACCTTGCTCGGCGTCGCCAACGACGTCGGCGAGAACGTCGGGCTCGTCCCGGGGGTGCTCGCCAACCACCTCCCACCCTGGCTCATCCTCGTCATCGGCTCCGCCTGCGCCTTCCTCGGCTTCGGCACGCTCTGGCTCGCCGTCACCAAGACCGTCGCCATGCCCTACTGGGTGGTACGCTCGCCTCCCCACTTCCCACTTCCTCTCCTCTCTCGCTCGCTCGTTTGCATCCACACGTCACACGGGTGCTTCGGTTTGTCTTGCGTGTTCTCCTGGGCTATTTGCCTTGTTTTGCTTGATTTGAGCGATTCATTGGGGGGTGGAGTCTCGACTCCCGAGTGATGATTATGACTAGTGAGCAGATGAGCTAATTGGGGCTAAAATTTTATTGAGAGCTCTTCAAATTCTAGTTTTTATCTTTTCAATTCGAATCTTATCATTTTTGGGGTGTAATTTGTGGAGCATGTGTGATGTGCCTTTGTTGATTGAACAAATGCCTCGGTGATGACTGGAGGAATCTGCGGAATTTATCAAGATAGCTTATGCTCTTTTGTTTCAAGTAAGTAAATCATTGTGTTCACATGCGCATGTTTTTTTAGTTGTATGATTGACGTTAACGCCGGTAGATGTTTTTCTTTTTCAAATCGGCGTGAAGTCCATAGGGTCAGATGACTAGCCGTTATGTCTTTACGTATTCAGTGTTGAATGCTATTCATGGCAGTGGTCTCAAACAATTGAATAAAGGCAGCAACGGCTGAGGCGTTTCAACCATAGCGTGCGGACCGAGTACATTCTCAGGAGTAATGACCAGGTTAATGGTCAGCATTGAGTGCGTGCGTTTTTGCATGAGAAAGTTAGAGATTGTGGGATGGCACGATCGGTGAACTTCCATGCAGTCTATAAATAGCAGAAGCTAGAACAATGTAAAATGAGTCATAGAGATTGATTCCAAGAAACATAGCCCAAGAAAATTGCCCCAAACTTGTGTTCTTGTGCACTCTGTTCAACTTCTTCTACTCTGCTTTGTTTGTGCTTGTCGGAATTCACTATGCTGAGAAGAAAATTGGGTGTGTGATCCTGTGTCTTGCCAACATTCAGACTTTTCAAACTGTCTCTACATGTATTAATCTTATCACTTGACAAACTACATGCACCAACTCGCTTCTCTATAATCCTTATCTTCTTTGTGCAACCGCTTAAGCCACATAGCCTCACCTCGACCTACACAACCACTCTTGACCTCAGTTCCCCTGTCTAGTCCCAGTCCATTACCGCCGACCACTACGTCCTCTAAGTCACTTGCACATCTAAAGATCAAGTAATCATATCGAGCACAAATTCTATACACTTGACTCATGTTAGTCAAAACACAACCATGCACCAGCATCTCGTGCACACTCTCAATCCACTCAACACACCTCACTGGTCTCACACAGGGGCGGAGGCACATGGGCCGGAGGGGGTTCCCAGGAACCCGGTTTCAAAACAAAATTTAGTTATTACTAGTAAATATTCACCCTTTGTGCACCCCCTTTGGCCCAATATGGTGTACCCCTAGCTCAAAAAACACCCTCACTCGCCCTGTCCAACCCATTCGTTTTGAAGTGGTGCACCCCCCTCCATTTTGCTCTAGCTCCGCCACTGGTCTCACACCTAGCCGACCAGCTAGTCTTCGGCCAAGTCGACCAGCTAGTCACTCCAAGCCACTTGACCAGTTGCAGCTAGCTAACCAGCTCCTTGGCGGACCGGCTGGTCTTGCCACGGCCACCCAACTAGCTCTACACTCCAGCCGACTAGCTCCCTAACCGATCGGCTAGTCTCTCCACGGCTACCTGACCAGCTGCAGCTAACCGATTAGCTCTACACTCCTGCCAACTAACTCTACAACCAACCAGCTCCACATGACCAACGACCAGAGCCAGCCAATGACACGAAATCAAAATCAAACTTCAACTCCGAAGCATATCAAAGTCAAATATTTATCACACATATGAGATGACCTCTACATGGTCTCACACAATTGATATAAGAAAGATGAGAGTGGTATTGCTTGGTGATGGTGCTTCAGCCATATTGGCAGCACAATACAATGACATTACAAGGCAGCGGTAGTGATGTGGCGATTGATGCTTGAGCTATGGTGGGCTGGCGGCTGACCCTTACACACCTGCGGGGCCATCAAACCTGATTGATTCATTGTCTGGCTATTGAGCCACTATGGTTAGGCTCGTCGAGTGTGATGGTTGCTTAACTTGCTGGTAGCCTCAATGGCCATCCAACCGTGGTAGCAATGCCCGGATGACACTCAATTGGTGGTTGTGACCACAGGAAGGTTAATGCTGAAGAGAGTATGTCTGAAATATTTTCATGTGGAACCTTTTACCACTAGAAAAACACATTGACATTGTAAAAGCATGCCAAATAAGAACAGTGATGTAGGATCGTCAACGGCAATCAGAGGGGGGGTGAATGATTGCGGCGCACAATAGATATATTTTTTTTACCTGTTACACTGCAGCAAGCTTACACACGAAAACAATAATATATATAGATATATTTTCGGAGCTACTGTAGCAATAGAAAAAAATTGAAACCTTGATGAACCTAGTTGTGAGATCAACCAGCACAGCCAAAAAAAAATTATGCATGCATGCAGCACTTGATCTCTCTAAAAAAAACAAGCTGCTGCAACTTACAGGAACTAGCCACTTTTCAATCTCAAAAGCCACGTCCACAATGCACCATGCTTGCAGCCATCCGCACTAATTAGTATCCCTAATTACTTCCCTCTAATGATCTTCGTCCGGCCGGCCGCTAATTAATGGCAAGCCTCCAATGCAATCACGAGAGAAATAAAGGTCATACCAGCATGCAGATCGAAACTCACGTGTGCAAAACGATCGCTTTTTCTAGCGATGCCAGCGCACTAGAAAACAGCAAAACGAGAGGTCGAGATGTCGCCGATTTGGACTTCCGGATGAACAGATCAAAACACGCCGCCGCACAACCTTTTCTCGATCAACTCCATGCATGAAGAAAAGCTTCACAAATCTATTCAAAAGCCACGGCCTGCCATCATATCAAAAGACTTGACCGAGCCACACAACTATCCATCGACTCCTCACCTATATATCCATCCGCCTGACCGCAATAGCCACGGTCTCCGTATTTGTATTTTCTACGGCCGACCGTTTCCTATTCAAACTCTATTTGAAACCCTAAAACAACTCGTCCAACTAACCCTGGGCCTTTTTACCTCAATCAGATTTTTTGGCCCACTAATTTTCAAGGGACCCGAAACCCTTCCTAACACGGGTTTTCACACTCTGACTTTTTAACTCATCGCGTGTCGAAGCCTCCAGGACCGCACCTCCTGTATCTTCTCCACGCGTCATCCACCTTTGATCTCCATATGCTCCAGCGTGAGCCCGACCACCTCGTGACATCCTCGACCGTCCGGACCTCAGATTTCCCCCTCCTAGTCCCGGTCTTCCTCGTCACCGACCATGACCGTCTCCACGCCCAACCTGCACATGCAAAGACCAAAGAACGTTTTTCCCGGCACAAGTTCTCACCAACTTGACCGATATTAGTCCACGCACACACGCACACGCCTCGAATAAAAATACTAAGTCATGTTGTCAATTATTCATCATCATAAAAATCCTAAACCTAGCCACACGGTCTTACAATCTCCCCCTTGATGAATACATTGACAACACCATAAGATAGCATGATGAATTTGCTTCAAATAGATATAAGCGAAGTACTGAAGCCGAAAAAGCATTTCAAGCCACAAATCTCAAATTTCTCCCCCTCAACACAAGAGAGCAAATTTCTCCGATGTCTCACAAATCACACCAAATCTCTCCCCCTTTGGCAATGTAATCATCAAGAACTTTCAAAGAAGAACTATTCTAAAAAGAAGCAATGAGAATAAAAATCTAGAAGCTTTGTAGATTATCCAAGTCACTTTGAATTGATTTAAGAATTTAACCAAGCCATAATTTTTCAATGGAGCTATCTAGATCATATAAAGTCATATATCATATAGCAATATCAAAACAAAGTTTTCAACATGATTACGTGATTTATATCAATGACAGGCATCTCAACAACGACTAGACCAGTTATAAAGAGCACAATGAGATATAACAACAAAATGTCAAAGCCTAAAAGTGAAGCAAATCTTTAATCTAGACGAGCTAGTAGTCTCATATAGCAACCTATTGCTCCACATTCAATTCTTACGCATGTGGCATGCTTGTAGCATACTTCTTTTCATAATTGCTTTACTTCTTGTAAATGGTGGCATGCTTGAAGCATACTTCTTTTCATTTTGTGCACTTTTTGTGCCTTTTTTTGTTTACCATGGCATGCTTGAAGCATACATCTTTTCAAATATTTCTTCATGGCATGCTTGAAGCATACATCTTTTCAAATATCTCTTTTCTATTTTTTTTATAACATGCCAAATTGAATGATCATAAAAAGATTGCAATATGAAACATGTGAGCCTCATAGCCTTGAATTAAAATAAGACTCACAATTAAGCTAAACCTTTTTGATGAACATCGCAAAGTACTATTTGTAATCAATCTAGTCAAAATATTCTGCCATGTCATATTTTAGTTCAAGTGTAACAAATTAATTATAACTAGTCATGATCAAAGCTACACAGCATATGAATAAATATGATAAAGAGAGCTCCACAACTCATTTAAATTTGATGGCTTGGACTTGATAATTTAATTGACAAGTAAAATAAACAAAGCTTCCTAAATTCTTAAACATCAAACTCCCCCTCAAAATAATCCCATAGGATGCAACACGCCCAACCCACTTCGCAAAAGAGCAAAATAAGAGAAAATCAAGTGGTTTGAAAGAATATCATCAACATGAGAATCCAACTCAATAGGGTGTAAGACAACATCACCTTTTCCACATGGTCTCTCAAGAAGTGAAATCTCTTGCAAACCATCAAAAAAGTGAAGAACCATCAAGTGTTCCAATCAAGCGATGATGAAAAAAATCGGAACCCAATTTAGCTTATGTTCTCTATCCTTGTCAGCTGTTCTTACATGACAGGAAACATCGGTCTCGCAGTACTGGAGTTAGTGAAATAAGATCTAGGAATCCAGTACTGAGACACACGAACTGGAGCAACAAAGTTAGAACCAAAATCATGTGCATGTGAATGATCGGAATGCCGAAAAGAACGTGAATTATTTGAATTAAATCCCAATCTAGCATGTGAAGAAAATTTAAAGCCATCATAAAAGTTCTCTAAAAACATAGCTTTCGCATTTGATCTAGGAGCAAAAGACAATGCACGTTTTTGTCTTAAAGCATTCAACCTTTCCTTCCTTTCTTTCTTAGCCCGCCTAAAACAAAATTCATGCAAGTGTCCATCTCTTCCACAGTAGGTGCAATGAAATTTAACATAATCAGAACTCTTTTGAGATGATGAGCTAGCACCTATATTATTGTTTGATGAACTTTGCACAAAGCCAGCAGATTTAAACGCAGTTTGTTTTGGTTCAGATTTTACTTCAATCATTCCAGGTTCAAGAACCTTAACAACCTTAGGAGGATTATTTTTGGCATGCTCAACAAAATTAAATCCTAGACCACGATTTTTCACACTTGTTTTTGACTTGTCTAGAATCATATTCAGATTTTTCTTGCCAAAAGAGAATCTCTCTAAAGTGTCCTTAAGATACTCATTTTCCTTAGCCAAAGTGGAACAAGCAGTGCATTTAACAGGTTCATTCGCAAAATTCTTGGAAGCACTAGATTGAGCAAATCTTTCTTTTTCAACGAAATCATTCAATTGCCTAGTCAAAGCATCAATTTCAATATTTAACTTAGGACAATTTGAGCAAGACATGTTCTCGTGATAAAGCATTTGTTGAATAGATTCTTGAGATGAATTAAGTCTAGCTTCTAGCAATTCACAATTAGAGCAAGCTTTAGATTGAGCATTTAAAGTACTTAACTCTAAACATGTAGAAGAATTAGATTTGAGCTTTTCAATTTCATCATTAGCAAATTTTAATTTTTCATCACAAGAAACATGTATCAATTTTAATTCATCAAATTTGTCAGTTATATCTCTAAGTTGAACCAAATTTGTTGCACTAATAGATCTAACAGTCTCCAACTCAGAATGTAAAACTTGGCAAGACTCACATGATTCATCATCAGGAATTAAAACTCTAAGTCTATTAATTTCAGAATTTAGACTTTCAACAACACAATTATTTTCTTTCAATTTCTGTTTCGTCTTTTTTAATTCAATAGCAAGTTTAATCAAACCATCTTCAAGCTCATCATATGAAGGTCTTACCTCATCGGGATCACTATCGCCATCACTGTTGTTGACTGCCATGAAGCACATGCCCGTGAAGTCATCGTTCTTCTTCTTCTTGCCTTTAGCATCATCATCGTCGTGGTCATCGTCGTTGCAGCTCTCATATTCCACATCACTCAAATCAAGATGCTCAATAGCCGATATGATCTTTTCAGCAAGCTTGCGACGAAAATTGCCACCCTTGGTGTTGTTGTTCTTGGATGGCCGACGACGATAATTCTTCTCTTCCTTTACCACCTTTCCCTTGAGCTTGGGACAATCCATCTTAATGTGGCCTGGCTCACCACACTCAAAGCATCTGATCGGACCTGACACGCCACCTCGCTTCCTCATCCTCACATTGTTGAGTGCCTTGTATGCTCGTGAGGAGATCAAAACCAAATCCTCTTCAGGAAGCTCCTCGAACTGTTCCTCTGAAAAAAAAGACAAGGCAGACAAAGAAACACAAGACAAAGCACTTGACGAAGCAGCCTGCACGGGGTTAGTCACAAGTGCTAAAGATGAAGATTTATTACTCTTAGATGGCAAAGCTTCCATCTCATAGGTTTTCAATCTAGAATATAGATCATCCATGGTTAAAGTATCTAGATCGACAGTTTGATTAATAGTTGTAATAACCATCAACCACTCAGAACCTAAAGATCTCAAAATTTTAGTTGCATTATCTTCATCAGCAGGAATAACACCAACACCGCGCAGATCACTCAATATTTTCTCAAACCGAGCAAAGAGATCATCAATGGATTCACTAGGTTTCATAGCAAAATCGGAATATTCTTTTTGATAAAGATTTTTACGCACCTTCTTGATTTTAGTGGTTCCTTCATGATAATCGCAAAGAGTTTTCCAAATTAAATGGGCAGAATTAATATGAGCTACGCGATCAAATTCTTTACGAGAAATTCCTTGGAACAACAAATTACGAGCTTGAGCATTTAAATTAACATCTGCTTTATTTAAATCAGTAACAACAGCAGGAACCTCATATGGTGTAGAAACTTTATTCCAAACATCACTACCTTGAGCCTCAATATAAGCTTGCATCCGACACTTCCAAAAAGTAAAATCAGTACCATCTAGCATGGGGGGACGATTCACATACCTCTCTGACGCCATAGCAACCTTGCTCTGATACCACTTGTAGGATCGTCAACGGCAATCAGAGGGGGGGTGAATGATTGCGGCGCACAATAGATATATTTTTTTTACCTGTTACACTGCAGCAAGCTTACACACGAAAACAATAATATATATAGATATATTTTCGGAGCTACTGTAGCAATAGAAAAAAATTGAAACCTTGATGAACCTAGTTGTGAGATCAACCAGCACAGCCAAAAAAAAATTATGCATGCATGCAGCACTTGATCTCTCTAAAAAAAAACAAGCTGCTGCAACTTACAGGAACTAGCCACTTTTCAATCTCAAAAGCCACGTCCACAATGCACCATGCTTGCAGCCATCCGCACTAATTAGTATCCCTAATTACTTCCCTCTAATGATCTTCGTCCGGCCGGCCGCTAATTAATGGCAAGCCTCCAATGCAATCACGAGAGAAATAAAGGTCATACCAGCATGCAGATCGAAACTCACGTGTGCAAAACGATCGCTTTTTCTAGCGATGCCAGCGCACTAGAAAACAGCAAAACGAGAGGTCGAGATGTCGCCGATTTGGACTTCCGGATGAACAGATCAAAACACGCCGCCGCACAACCTTTTCTCGATCAACTCCATGCATGAAGAAAAGCTTCACAAATCTATTCAAAAGCCACGGCCTGCCATCATATCAAAAGACTTGACCGAGCCACACAACTATCCATCGACTCCTCACCTATATATCCATCCGCCTGACCGCAATAGCCACGGTCTCCGTATTTGTATTTTCTACGGCCGACCGTTTCCTATTCAAACTCTATTTGAAACCCTAAAACAACTCGTCCAACTAACCCTGGGCCTTTTTACCTCAATCAGATTTTTTGGCCCACTAATTTTCAAGGGACCCGAAACCCTTCCTAACACGGGTTTTCACACTCTGACTTTTTAACTCATCGCGTGTCGAAGCCTCCAGGACCGCACCTCCTGTATCTTCTCCACGCGTCATCCACCTTTGATCTCCATATGCTCCAGCGTGAGCCCGACCACCTCGTGACATCCTCGACCGTCCGGACCTCAGATTTCCCCCTCCTAGTCCCGGTCTTCCTCGTCACCGACCATGACCGTCTCCACGCCCAACCTGCACATGCAAAGACCAAAGAACGTTTTTCCCGGCACAAGTTCTCACCAACTTGACCGATATTAGTCCACGCACACACGCACACGCCTCGAATAAAAATACTAAGCCATGTTGTCAATTATTCATCATCATAAAAATCCTAAACCTAGCCACACGGTCTTACAAGTGAAGTTTGAGCATCCTTACCTGTGTGCATTTACTGATTACTATGTTCTGGGGTAGGCATGTAGCTGACTTTTTGTGCATGTTTCTTGCTTCCCTGTGACCCTGAATTCCTAAAAGTATCAGAATTTGTTCATGTTGTGCTGATTAACGTTTGCATACTTTCAGGCAGATATTAGACGAACTTTCCTGTTTGTGTTAGAAAGATGTATGTTTCTTTTAACTAAGATTTAACTAACTGTATCAAGATATTGGTGTTACGAAGAGTAATTATTTCAGATGTTATAAATTTTTTTGGCCAAATGATCTGGAAATTCATAGTCAACTTTTGATATTGCTGAAGTTCACCAAAACCATTCAAACACCAGTCAATTTGCTATTATTATGTCTACATGTTCAAAATATCAGCCAACAAAATGACCTTCTTTGAACAAAATGAAGCCCCTTTTTGTTTCATGATCCTCCATTTAGCCTCCTGATGTTTCAACAATTTACTCCATTCATGAAGCAATTCATAAACTGTGTAGTTCCTCCCAAGAGAATACAATTAGCAAGGTGCTGCTATCTTATTTTGAATGTTGGGAGAAATTGCATGCATGCTAATATTTCGAATTTCAGTTGACCCAGAATTTGGACATATTATATTTGAACCTTAATATCTTTTAATTGTTTCTAGACTAGTAAATCAGACCAGCAAGACATACCCATGCCTATCCTCATGGAAATCTCTGATACAGAAAGTAAAGTACAAGCACTCTTAAAAGGCAAAATTGGTTCTACACCATCAAAATTTATCATAATGCGGCGAGTGAGTGAATGCTCATTACATGACGTGTTGCTACAATTTTTCCCATTTGGCTAAATATTTTGAAGCATCAAATTTACTCTTCATATAAGTTGTCTTGTAACTTGGTAGCTTGATGGATAATCCATATGTGATTATTTATACATCTTCTTGTATCTCGAACTTTCAGCTTAGTCTTTTAAACCTTGAATATTTTATGGATGTTATTGCAGTTGTGCATAGCTTTATGTATTGGCACAAACAGCAGTGCATGGTTGGGCACTGCTGCGCTTGTGACCAACATGAGGAACTTTCCTCTCAGTCGAGGAACTGTTGCTGGTCTCATCAAGGGTTATGTTGCTGTTAGTGCTGCTGTCTACACGGAAACATTTAATGGAATGCTTCAGAATTCACCCACAAACCTCTTGCTATTGCTTGCTTTGGGGATCCCCACCGCATGTATTGTGGTGATGTGTTTTGTTAGGCCTTGCACTCCATCGCTGGACGAGGACAATGCAACAGAACACAGCCATTTCATGTTAACACAAATTTCTAGTGTGGTTCTCGGTGTATATCTTTTGGTAGCTACAATACTTGGCGATACATTAAAACTAAGTGACACTATTACCTACCTTTTGTTTGGTATAATGATACTTTTACTCCTTGCTCCACTTGCAATACCAATAAAGATGACACTTTATCCAAACAAACCAAAAAGGGAAAAGGCTAGCAAGCTTGCTCCATCTTATTCAACTGATAGTTTGTCTGGTCCGGATCAAGAGTATTTAGAACCACTTCTGGGTAGCACTTTGACAACACTTGTTACATGCACCAATGATTATGATGAGGCTACCGATGTGGATCTTCTGTTGGCTGAGGGTGAGGGAGCAGTGAATTTGAAAAAGAAAAGAGGGCCAAGAAGGGGGGATGATTTCACATTCCATGAAGCCTTAGTTAAAGCAGATTTCTGGCTACTGTTCATTGTATACTTTTGTGGAGTTGGCACTGGTGTCACTGTTCTGAACAACCTAGCTCAGATTGGAATGGCTGCTGGTGCTGATAACACAAGTATTTTGTTGTGCCTCTTCGGCTTCTGCAACTTTGCTGGGCGTATCCTTGGTGGATCTGTCTCTGAATATTTTGTAAGGTCAGCTCCCAAACTGGTTTGCAGCAACTTTATTCATATCATTTACTAACAATGCATCACTAAGACTGCATAGCAGCTAATGTAAGCTGAAGCAGTAAGGTTTCTTTACCTGCGTACTGTGATATACTGATATTACTCCATGTCAAGTCACTATTACTCGATCACTTCTACTAACTCCTGATGATCCACTCAGACACTCTGGTCGTTGATCTATATCAGTTATTTCGCATCTGTTTTGAACACTCATTTATCCACACTTCTTTGTATTCTTTTATTTACTGGAACGATCCAAAATAATTTACGAGTTGAAACTTCTGAAAAAATGATTAAAACCTGATGGCAGGTCAAGAATGCTTCCTCGTCCTTTTTGGATGACGTGCACACAAATAATCATGGTGATTACCTTCCTCCTCTTTGCGACTGGTCTTCATAGCTTGATTTATGTTTCAACTACATTCCTGGGGATATGTTACGGGGTCCAATTTGCCGTCATGATACCAACCGTCTCAGAGCTTTTTGGGCTGAAGGACTTCGGGTTGATGTACAACTTCATGCTGTTGGTGAATCCCCTCGGCGCATTCTTTTTCTCAGCCCTTCTTGCCGGCTATATCTATGATAAGGAGGCAGCAAAGCAGCACCCGGGCGTACTGGAACCTTCAAACTGCTTTGGGCCTGACTGTTTCAGGCTTACCTTCTATATTTGTGCCATCGTTTGTTGCTGCGGAACCCTAATCAGTGTACTTTTCATAGCGAGGATAAAGCCGGTTTATCAGATGCTCTACGCCAGCGGATCGTTCAGACATCCTCGGAGTCAACAGCAACTGCATTGATGGATGTCATATACGATAGCATCAAGAGATAAACCTTGAAGTTCGAGTATGAGAACAAAAATGTTTTGGAGGAAATTACCAGCTTGTTGTCTGTAGTTTGCCTTCTTATCGCATCATATTCCAGTGTTGTATTGGTCTACGGTTGCTTGATTCATCCCGGCTGTATGGGGGTTACTTTGATTTCATCTGTTCCTGTTCTGTAAAGCTTTCCAGCCTAGTAGTTACTAGCATACAGCCGGCCGTCGATGCTACAATCGGACGAAAAACTTGGGGCGCGTATATTTGGCAGTTCTTGTACATCAGGAAGTTAGAGCATGTTGTACAATGAAATATATCTTCTGCATTCCATGCCCTATACTCCAAATACCAAGAGCGCCATGAGGTTATGTATTCTATCCTCCATCTTCTGGACTCTGAAGTCTGAAGAGGTGTCCCAAATTGCAGTTACCAAGTAATATAGTAACGTGAAATTCCATGAATATCTTCATTTTCACTTAATGTTAATCTGGGAGGCTGCTAGAACCCTGAAAGCCCTCTCATAATTCCCTTCAATTCAAAAAAAATGGACATGACTTACCTTCATTTTTCACCTATGATAGTCTGGAAAACATGATGTGCGTCAGTGCGTGGGAATTTCCTTCGACTAGAGAATGATAGTCAAAAGCTGGCGGACGAAAGTCACGTGCTAGCCTGATGTACCAGCTCTTTTCAAGAGCAATTTGGTGTACTTCACTCGGTGCATGACATATTGACATGTTGAATGCTAGATGGATGCATGACATTTTAATTAGAAATCACCGCATTATGGCCGGAATTGGGTTGGAACTTGTAACAGGCGGGCGTGCACAGTATCAGATCTTAATCACTTGTGCGTTCAGAATACTCGAATTGTAGGACTTGCACTTTTGCCTAAATATTGCCATGGGGCTCTTGTAAGGATAACCTTCAAAATTTATAGACATGATTTATATCTCAATAATCATGGTGCAATGTCATAGGTATTTGCAACCTGATTCATCGTTTGCATGTTATTAATTTCTAAGTAGCAGTTACTCAATTTACTTGATGATGATTATGCTTGTGGTGGCTTTGACAGGTACATCTTTTTTGTGACACTACTCAGCATGCCTGAGTCAAACTTCTGTGCGGCCTTCAAAATGTTTGACGTTGACCACAGTGGGTGAGTCTATTTCTACTACTGCACTTGATCTTAGTAATATGCTCCTGCTGTAAGAATGATATGCATCCGCTATGCAGCTGTTCTTTAATTAATTAACCTGTTACCATTCTGTTTGCCTGTAAAACAAATCATTGAACATATTTTTTTGATAGGGCAAGAGAAAAAACCAGTAGTTTGTGTTTATGTATCAAGTCTAGTGGCTTCAGTTCAGCATTCTTTTTGTAATCATGTATACATGTTTTGTTTATGGAAGCTGCTAAAGGTATGTTTTCCCCTTTTGTTCTCTTGGATTTATGCATAAACAAGGGTACATTTGAATATTGTCTTGTTTGTGCTATGTTGTTGTTTACCTGTGACCATTCACGTGCAGTTAATTTCTCTTGTTGTCCAGAAAATACCTGCTCTTTATGAGCATGTTCAGTCATCTGACTTGTTAGTTGACGGTAAAGAAGGGTATGAACATACACACGGCCAGCTTCTTCTTTGTTATTTTGTTGTCCTTATCTGTTACTTGTCATTTCCAGGGAGATCGACAAAGAAGAGTTCAAGAAAGTAATGGCACTGATGCGGTCCTGTAACAGACAAGGAGCTACCTTGATTACTTCTTTGGTAATGACGGGAATGAACCTCTACACTTTGAGAAGTTTACAATTTTTTTGATGGAATTGCATGATGAGGTGATTCGCTTCTTCCATTCTTTCCTTTTGTATAAGACAGTCTACGGCTCTACGCGACTTCTCATGAATGCATATCCGATGACTTGTTCACAAAGCTTGTCATATGACTTAACCTAAAAGGAAAATGCACTTACATTATGAACCAAGAATTTCCTTTTTCACCGCACAGATATTCCTGCATGTGAATGCAAAACACAAACAGCATTTCATATATTACCACAGGGACGAGGGGCTCTTCCCCTTCCCAGCGACTCTTCCCCTTCCCAGCGCCAACTCCCACCCTTCCTCTCTCCTCCGCCTTGCCGCCGCTGGAGCACGCCGCCGGAGACTTGTGCGGGTGCTAGGAAGGCGGCGGCGGGGCTCTCTCGCCTGGATTTGGACGGCGGCGTCTAGATCTGGGCGTTGGTTTCGGGGCGGCTGGGCTCCTGTGGAGGTTGCTGGTGGAGGTCGAGCGGCGGGAGCGGCGGCCGGGGCTGGCCGTTCGGCATCAGCGACGGGTGCTCCCTTCCCGGGCTTCATCCTCACCTGCGACCGGGGTGCCAGGGTAGAGAGCCGTGAGACTAGGTCTCCAGGGGTCATCGAGGGCGTCGCCTTCCCGGCGGTGCTCATTCCGAGCCAACCACCCCCGGGAATCCTCGTTCCTTTCGGCCTTTGCGGTCGGAGAGGGCGTCCCGGGTGGAGCCGCTGGTGCGGCCGGCGGGGGCTGTGCTGCTGCGGGGGTTCCCGGTGCGGTCGGCGGCGGTCTTCGACCCCCGCGGCTGCTCATCGGCGACGGCACCCTCCAAGGCCTGGAGATCCCCCTCGCCAACTCCGCGGTGCGCGTCATGAAAGCGCCGGCGCCGTGAACCTCACCTATGACGGGTCCGCCGACGGCATCGGCACGTGGGGCGGCCTGATCGGCGCCGGCCCGTATGTCGTCTCGGAGCGGCGCAACCAGCGGTGCTGAGGCTCGGCGCGGTGCGGGCAGCTGGATCCTGGCTTGGGTCTACGGCTGGAGGCGGTGGAGGAGGTTGGCGAGAGGGAAGTGGGGTCGGAGGAGTTCACGGCGGCCAGCAGCGTCGAGGAGGCGGAGGCCGGTGGCGGCTCGGCGGTTCCCGTAGGCGCCGAGCGGTGGCAACAGAGCAATCGGGCGGTGAGGGTGGGCGCGCTGGAGAGGGTCGTTCGGTGGGTGGAGGCTGATCGGCGCTGGTGGCAAAGTCCGGGAGGTGGCAGGAGTGGTGGCTGCTGGGTTGTCCAGGCTTTCTTGGCGCGTCGTTGCTCGAGCGGGAAGTGGCTTGTGGTGGGTTCAATTGATGGCTATGCCATGGCCTTGAGGCGTGCAGAACCCCAGTGTGCTGGTGGTGGTCTTTTTTGTGTGTGGGTGTGCGTGGTTTGCTGTGGTTGTGCTGGCGAAAGCCTTGCCGGTGTTCCTGCCGGTCTCAACAACTATGACGTCTATGGACGCCATTTTCCTTCCTGAAGGGTTGTCATGGCACTCCATAGCCATCATGTAATCTGTTCTCCAGGTGAAAGCCTTGTCTCAGTGAGGCGGGCGACGTCGGTGACCCTAGTCGCCTCTTTGTAGACGTCGCTTCAGAGATTCATCTTCACACAGGATAGACTGGAGTTTGGGTGGCTCAATTGGAGAAGGTTAGGGGCTTGGTTGAAAGCAAGGACGGTGAAGAAGTTCTGAAGCTTAGTCTTTCTAGCTTTTTCATAGTCCTTTAGATCTCTGTCTTGCTGTTGTGTACTCCTCAGTGTTGAGGATTTGGGCCTAAGAGCTCGTGTAACTTTTGGCTGTGTATATCCCTTGTGGATATAGAGGCCGGATTTTATATCCTTTATCTAAAAAATATATTACCACAGGGGCTGCCGCGCATTCCCTCGTCGTCTCCAGAAAATTGGCTGAACCTTACCCCTTTTAAGTAGGTTGTAATTATATTTGTAAACTGGCTGCATGCTTATCATGGCGTCGCCTAATCGGAAAGGTGCTCCTTGGTAGATGCCATGGAGGTTCGGCTTGATTTCTAGTCGCGGCAAGAGGTGGGAGGCCAAGGGAGGTGGTGGTAGCAATGCAGAAAATGAGACAATGCAGTGGCCATGATAGCGATCGAATGGCCATCCCGAGCTCCCTTGTCCCCCCCCCCCCCCCCATTCCCATCTCGTGGCCAGCCCCCGTCTTCCTCGACTTCGACCGGTGGGAACGGCCGGATCCGATTGGATTCGTCAGCATAGGAGACGGGGCAGGAGGCGGCGGTGCGGGGGAGGAGGCACAGGAGGAAGGGAGGCTGTGGAAATCACAAGATGGCAAGGCACTCAATTTTCATGTGGCACATACACACATACACATATGAAGCTAACTAGTTTTACTTAACAAAAGCTCATGGCTTACACACACATACACATTGAGATACTACTTTCTCATTTTCAAGTGCATACTTGTTACAAAGAGGCCAGGTCCTTTTATAGACACTGAACCGACTTGACAAACCAAGCAACCGACTTACATCCAAACCGACTTACCACAGCTAGCAAACAACACATATTAACTCTTAGATATTTTAACACAACTCAGTTTACCTTGACCTGTCAGTTTGACTAAAGCTCAATACCTGCTCATTACTAGCGTGGAGATGCATCTGCATATAACTAGCACTTTCCAATTCCATGGTCGGTTACTTTTTGTAGCTAGAGACAGCACACTTCCTAATATATCTAGAGTTTGCTATCACCTGAACCATCTGGTAAGTTTGCCAGTTGTTTCTACACCGACGTGCAGCTCAACATGTTTGAACTAAGAGTCTTCTGCCTTCAACCGACATTAGCTTCAGCCAAAATACCTAGAAACAGCTGAAGCTGGACACGCATATACTTGAAGCTTTAAGTATGTATTGCTATATTTTAACAGAGGCGACGCCATGGGGGAGGGGAAGCGGTGCCGAGGGGGGAGGGGAAGCGGCGGCGCAGGAAGTAGCGCCGTTGGGGAGGAGGCATAGGGGAAAACGGCAGGAAACGGAAGGAAGAGAGGAGGTGAAGTTAAGAGATAGAGGGGGACCTAGAAGTCATTTCAAGATTTTGGAGGACCTCAAAGATATTTTGCATTGATGGAGATCGCACGGTTCCTGTGGGCTGGAGAGGAGATCGGACGGCCGTGTTTTTCTAGATGACGTGTCCATGTTCTTTTGCGTGGAAACCCAACAGGCTTCATATAATACAAGATAAGTCCTAAATTGGGAGCATGTGAAGTGCAAGCAACACAATAGCCATGTCTCGCCTAGACGACGCCATGGTATTGCCGCGGCGTCCTGGCTCCTCTTAGATGCTGTGGTCGCTAAGTACGTCGTGACAACCATGACTAGCTGCCATTCACTTGATGGAAGTACGTAAAACGGTAAAAGAACAAACAAGTCTATACAATTATTTGTTATTTAGTACTAGAAAGCAGATGCTTCATGTGATATTTAAATCTAAATAGCACCTTTTCTACGTGCCATTTGTTTGTCTTTGGGCAAAGCTTTTTCCATTGTAAACTGTTTACTAATTATTTGGATCTAGCTAATTTGACATTACAATTTGGCAATTATGCAGCACTTTTCCTTTTTATCTACCAGACTTTATTTTTCAGTCTCTTGATTCATTTGTCTGCAGATTATTCGTCTGGAATTCAGTCATTATAATGTGAAGTCATCTAAAACTAATCTCAGCAAAGGATTTTGCATTGTCCATGGTTGCTTGTGCTGACATGAATCACATCAACAAGCTACTTGATAGAGTTGATAAGTTGGGCAATGACCCTGATCTCAAGGACTTGCGCATCACCTTTGAGGTTTGACTTGTTGCGCTGTTGGTCCTAAGTGTACTTTTTCTATAGACTTATTTTCTCTTGTGATTCTTATGGATGTTTCTCTGGAGCTTTAGGAGTTTAACGCGTTTGCTGATTTGCGTCGAAGATTGGAACCATTGGCAATGGCTATCTTTACTTATGGGAAAGTAAACTGGCTGTTGACGAAGCAGGATCTAAAGCGTGCCTCACATCATGTAAGATTTGCTACCAAGTTTGCTGTATGTGTTTATGTCATTTTGATATATCGAGTTGATTGTTCAGTAAAAGAAGTGACTTATGGGCTCTGCTTGACGGCATTTTTTTTTCTGTTGGCTGCTGATTGATGCTCTAGCTGTCCAGTCTTGTGATTGGTACTGTGATACATTTTCTGATTGGTTTTATTTCATGTTTGGTTTGTGTGATAGGTTTGTGGCGTTGACTTAACTGATAGAGCGGTGGACATCATTTTCCACGTGTTTGACACAAATCATGACGGAAACCTGAGCTTGGAGGAATTCTTGAGGGCATTGCAAAGACGAGAAACTGATATTCGTCAGCCAGCAACACCAGGTCCCATGGGGTGCTGGTTGAACTGTAAAAAGTGCTCGCTTCCACAGATGCTGTAATACCACAGATATGCAAAGGGTAAATAAAGGGAAGAGTGTAGTTTTGCCGTCAGACCCATCGGCGTTAATAGTGCCGAATATTGAACGCTCGTAGAGGTTCCCAGACCGCCCCGGGGTAGTCGGCACCGTCTAGAGAGTTGAGTAGCGCTCTCAGAGGTTCCCTGACTGCCCAGGGCCAGTCGGCACCGTCTCGCGTTTCGGGTTTTTCATCATCCGACAAGAAATTCTACCTTACCTTTTACCGACTTACCGCTGCAGTAGAAACCCCAAGCCAACACAGCCTTGGACCAAAATGCCCTTGGGCAGTCAAGTATGTGAGAGGGGTATGGGATTTAAACGAGGGCGATTCGGTCATTTCACAAATGCAAGGCAGCCCCACCCATGCTTTTATATGCAAGCACCATGCATCCAAGCCACATTTCCCACCTCATTTCTCTCAACCAAGGTAAGAGCATAGCAAAGGGAGCAAGCCACTCCCCATTCCTTCTCACTACCAAGGCCGAGAGCCACTCCAGAGCACACGCACATCCTCCAAGCTCACCAAGGAGAAGAGGAAGCCCGAAGAGGAGGAGCAAGGGAGCGGCTGGCCATGACCGCAAGGGGAAGGCAGGAGCAAGGGCGGCGACAGTAAGACGACGTCGTCGACAACCACCCGGGGAAGTCCACAACCGCTGGGAACCCAAGCCAAGTGAGGTGTGCCTCCCCAACCATGCGTATTGTAGAGTAGTAGCACGCAAATGTATAGGCAAAAGCACATGCATGTAGAAAGTAGGGGAAGGGGGCACACTGCACTGATAGGAGTGGCCGGCCGGCGAAGAGCCGTGGCCGGCGAGCTCGAGTCCAATAGGGGGGAGGCCGAGCGCTGACCTGCGCTCGCGCAGGGGTCGGCGGCCTGGGGCCGGCAAGCCGAAGGAGTGGCACAGGGGAGGCGGTGCTAAGGGGGGGCGGCCGGCCATGACCGCAAGGGGAAGGCAGGAGCAAGGGCGGCGACAGTAAGACGACGTCGTCGACAACCACCTGGGGAAGTCCACAACCGCCGGGAACCCGAGCCAAGTGAGGTGTGCCTCCCCAACCATGCGTATTGTGGAGTAGTAGCACGCAAACGTATAGGCAAAAGCACATGCATGTAGAAAGTAGGGGAAGGGGGCACATTGCACTGATAGGAGTGGCCGGCTGGCGAAGAGCCGTGGCCGGCGAGCTCGAGTCCAATAGGGGGGAGGCCGAGCGCCGACCTGCGCTCGCGCAGGGGTCGGCGGCCTGGGGCCGGCAAGCCGAAGGAGTGGTGCAGGGGAGGCGGTCGGATCTGGGCTCGGTCGGCCGGCTGGGGAGGAGCCACCGGCGCTGGCGCTCCTTGGGCCGAGACCCCTCCACGCCGCGTGCCGCCAAGAAAAAGAGGGAGAGAGTGAGGGGGGATGCTGCGGAGGAGTCGGTGGTGGCCCTGCGGCCAGCGCACCCGTGTGTAGGGCTGTAAACGAGCCGAGCTCGAGCGAGCTTACCCTGTCAGGCTCGAGCTCGGTAGAAGCTCGAGCCGAGCTCGAGTTGGGGTCCGAGTTTGGACCTGAGCTCGAGTTTGGCTCGGTCTAAGCTCGAGTAGGCTCGAGCTCGGCTCGTTGAAGCTCGATAACAATTAAAATAATTTATTATGCACTATTTTTCAAAAATAAGAAAATTTTAAGCTCGAGCTCGACTCTAATAAGCTCGATAATAGTCAAAATAATTTAAATATACACTAATTTTTAACAATAAGAAAAGCTCGAGCTCGAGCTCGGTAAGAATTAATATGTATTACTATTTAAGCTCGAATCGGGGCTCGCGAACTATTCGAGCTCGGCTCGGTGAAGCTTGCGAGCTCGAGATCAAGCTCGAGTTCGGCTCGTTTAAAGTTCTAACCGAGCTCGAATCGAGCCTAGAACGAGCCGAACTCGAGTAGCTCGCGAGCTTCGAGCTTTTTTTACAGCCCTACCCGTGTGCCACCTAGGGAGGGGGGTCGGCCGTGCGGCTGCGCGCGAGAGGAAGGGGGAAGCCGTGGAGGCGGAGAGGCCGGCAACGTCCCGACGGCCGGCGGTGAGGGGAGGGGAGGCCGGCGCATCCCTGCGCCGTCGCGCCGCCTGATGCGTGTGAGGAGGAGGAGGCCCGTTCGGGCAGGTAGAACGAGGAGAGAGGATGGGCATGGAGGGATAAGGCCACTCGGCTGAAAGAAAAAGAAGGGGAGAGAGAGAGGCCGGGTAGGAAGAAAAAAGAAAGAAAAGAAAGGGAAGAAAGAAAAGGAAGAAAAGAAGAAAAGAGAAGGGAAGTGGAAAAAAGGAGGAAAGAAAAGAAAAGAGGAGAAAAAGAAAAAAAGGGTTCGGTACCTACGCGACAGGTCTCTCAAAACCCGTACGTTTATGCCAAAGAACGGGATACGAGCTTAGAGTCATTGTTATTCGTTTAAGCTCTGGTTTTTGATTTGCCGTTGAGTCGGGTTGACATGTACGCAGGTGGAGGTCCCGGGTCGGAGCCATCCACGCATCATCCCCGAGGCTAACCAGGCAAGTGCATTGTAAAACGGTGAATTCGGGTAGTGATTTCTATTAAATGAATGATGATGCATTGCCTTCCGTGTTGGGGGTAAGTTTACTATTTTCGGATGATGCATTGCTTACCATTTTGGGGTAAGTTTACCATTTCCGGGTGCATGATGAGAAATGATGAATGATGAACGTTGAGACATGGCATGTTGATATGCATAAATGGAGAACTTGCATTGCATGCAAATCATGAAAAGAGAGTGTTGGTCCACGTTGAGTGGACGCTCCACGGGAGTGGAGTTTGAGGTCCCCACATGAGAATGACGGGCTACTGTGGTCCCCATATGAAAAAGGACGGTGTTGTGGTTATAGACCAAACAGAGAGAGAGTGTGTAGTAGTGGAGAGTTGAGTAAATGAATGGCTTAGGCCCCTTTCCCCGTGGCCTATGTCTTACATATATACATCCACATGGGGAGTGCCTTTACAATTATACCCTTACACATGAGTACTTCCCTCAGGGGTACCTATGTCACTATACATGTCCCATTCTGGGCCTTACACTCCCTTAACAGGCCTAGTGGGCTTAGGTGGGGGCCACCCCTACAACAGGAGCCTCTCATGGTGAAGGGCTTCACGGGCCGAAGCCATGTTGCCGAGCCCTTTGGCCCCCTCCGTCCCTGCGGCCTGTGAGCTTTTTCAACGTTCGAAGTGCAGTGTTCGCCTTATTGCGAAGGTGTGGCGCCGGGCGGCTTGTCAAAGGCTTCGTCACCCACCGAGTCCTTCGTGGCGGGGTCGGGTCCGTTGTCCGGAGTGGAGATGTTGGCGGAGTCAAATGCGTCGGCATAGGAGGCAGAGCGGGTCGTAAGCCCTCGCGCGCGCGCGTCTCCGGCGTCGAGCGCCCTTGACGACAAGCGACTACCCGCCTACCCAGCGGGGCTTGGTTGGCGCGGCGCGAGACTTGAGGGGGCGCAGTGATGCCATGTGGCGACGTTCCTTCTCCCGGCGCGGATCTTGGAGCATCGTGACGGTATGATGCTGCAACGTTGGACTGTCGCTGGTTGGGCTTCCGCCGGCTGGAGTTCTGCCGGTTGGACTTCCGCCGGCTGGACTGCTGTCGGTTGGCTTTCCCGTTGATGGGGTATATATATAGCGGGCTGGTGTAATCTTATACCTGCATTGTGTGCGCGGATAGGTGCTGCTCCCCTAAAATGGGCCTCTTCAGTGCATCCACATTCCATGGCGGCACCACGCGGCTCGGGGAATGTTGATGTACTGATGGAGGCCTATTTTTCTCGGGAGCTTGGTTAGCGTCTGTTAACGGCAACTGCCCGCACTTGCTGTGCTCGCTCTGTATTTCTGCGTACAACGACAAGGTTTGCCCTGTTCTCTTAGACTCACCTTCAGTCGGGGCTTGTGATCAAGCCCGCCTTCCGAGAGAATATTGATGGACTGAAGGTGGTCTGTTTATGAGAACAAGCCAAAACTTGGTGTGATATAACCTGCGCCAGTGCGGTGTGTGGGGAATGCCGTCGGATGTGCCGCCCCGCCGAGGCGGTGCCTACAAGGCGAGCAGTGGGGTGGTGCTCCGAAACCACTGGTCTCCTGCTTTGGAGGATAGTAGCCGCGGAGGGCAGGCGTCTGCGGGGTAGCCCGGGGGTGCTGCCCGCGTGGGGGTAAGCGCGCGGGCGATTCGTCCCCTGATCTCCGAAGTGGTGGCGGCGGAGCTGGCGCCTAGTCGAGGTAGACGCGCGAGCGCTCCGTTCCCCACCCTTCGAAGTGGTGGCAGCAGAGCCGGCGCTAAATCGAAGCAGGCGCGCGAGCGCTCCGTCCCCTATGCTTTGAAGTAGTGACAGTGGAGCTGACGCCTAGTCGAAGTAGATGCGCGAGCGCTCCATCCCCCACGCTTCGAAATGGTGGTAGTGGAGCCGGCGCTAAATCGAAGTAGGCGCGCGAGCGCTCCGTCCCCTACGCTTCGAAGTAGTGGCAGCGGAGCTGGCGCCTAGTCGAAGTAAACGCGTGAGCGCTCCGTCCCCCACGCTTCGAAATGGTGGCAGCGGAGCTGGCGCCTAGTCGAAGTAGATGCGCAAGCGCTCCGTCCCCTACCCTTCGAAGCGGTGGCAGCGGAGCTGGCGCCTAGTCGAAGTAGACGCGTGAACGCTCCGTTCTCTACCCTTCGAAGTGGTAGCAGTGCACTCCTTGGGGTGAGCGCGACCCCGCGGTATTGCGCCTTAATGGCCCCGGAAATCGTGCCAACCCCTGGGCTGGCACGAGCGGGCTGCTGTATCCGTACGCACTTGTCCATTCAAGGTGAACACGCGGTGGGCCATAACTGGCGTGTCGACGGGTCGTCTGCGGTCAAGCCCCTTCCCCAGAGGGGCGGGGCACGTGGCGCGGCGCTGTAGGCGTGCCGTGCCGCCCACTGGTTGCCCTCCTTCCAACGCGCGTCACCGGCTGCTAGCGGTTGCGCTTCTTGCCGATCCTCGGTTACCCATGCCGCGCAGACTTGCGGTTGTCCCTTCGGACAGGTGTGGCCGGAGTCGGGGGGTCGGTGACCCCGTTTGGGCTATCTCGGTATAGGGTCCGAAGAGCCGCGCCGGCGCGCGCCGAAGGCTATGCCGGGTCGCGCGACCTGCGTTTATTCCTTGCGCTGACTGACACGCGGTGGGACGCTAGCGGCGCGTCGTGTGGTGACAGGACTTTGTACGACCACGGTCGCGTGCTGGCTACGTGTACCGCTGCGACGCTTCGGCTTCGCGCGTGGGGAGGTGAGCGGTTGTCGCGCGCCGTTTGCGCTTACCCACGGTGGGAGGCGGGGGGCCTTTAAGTACCCCCCGTGGCGTTGTACCTACGCCTCCTTGCCCTTTCTGGTTGTTCACGCTGCTCTTCGCATTCGCTCGCCCTGTTCCTGCGCTCCTTTTTCGCCGCCGAGTTCCCCGTGGATGCTGATGGCGACTTGCGACGAGCGTACTCAGGTGGGCGGCTACGCCATCCGCAGGCGGTCCTCGCCGCTCGAAGTGAAATACACGCTGGAGGAGCACGATCCAGCGGCGGCAGGCAAGTGGTGGACGGCGAGGAAGAGTCAGGGTCCATACTCCGGCGAGTTGGGCCGCACGCTCGTGACGGAAGACACGATTCGGTCACTGCTGCGAGAGGGGAAGCTATCGGACCGCCGCGCGGTGCGGTTGCCCGCCGATGACGAGACGGAGCCGCACCCTGAGAAGTCGGAGGCGATCGTCTTCGTCGCCTACTTCGAAGCCGGACTTCGCATCCCGTCCGCAGCAATTTTTGGGGCCGTGCTGCAGACCTTCAAGTTGGAGTTGTCACAATTGACTCCGAACGCGGTGGCTCGTCTCGCCGTGTACAGCTGGGCCCTGCGCTCGGAGGGGTGTTGGCCCAGCGCCTCCCTGTTCGCGTATTTGCATGAGGCCCGGTGCCAGCCGAAGGAGCGGAAGGACGGTACGCTGTCAAAATTTGGCAGCGTCAACTTCGTCCTACGGGCGTCATGTGGGAAGCTTTTCCCCGCGAACGCGACCCGAGGGAAGTGGGAGGTCCACTGGGCGAGGCGGTGGTTCTACCATCGTGTGACGAGTGGCAGCGGCCTCGAGTGCGCAGGCGGGCCGATTACATTCAAGACCACCCCCGGCTTAACGCTTGACCAGGAAGATAGATTGAGGGCGCAGAGACTTGTGGGGGTCGCCGCCCGCTTCAATATGCGCGACCTCGCCGAGGAGTACATGATGCTCGGTGCGACGCCGCTTTCCCACGGTTGGCGCTTCACAGCCGGTGAACGCCGGGATGATAACGTTCGCCCGTCCGTTTGCTCGCTGCCCGTGCCGACTGGCCTTCGTAAGTCTCGACCATGCCTTCCTCTTCGTTCATACGTATCACATTGTGTGAATATGCTCTGTCTGGGGCAGGGACTGGCCTTGAGGACACGGAGCGCGCCGCGCGCGCGTTCCTCGGGCCATACACCGGTAGAGAGCATGGGCAGCGCGCCGCTGAGATTGCGGAGGCCGGACTGGGGCGAATAAACCGCGTGTGTGAGGCCTTAGGGCTTCATGTGCCGGATCGTCCCCCTCCGGACCAGCAGCATGAGGATGACGGTGCCGTGAAGACGAAGGCGCCATCCCGCAAGAGGGCCCGGAGCACTACGACAACGCCCCGTACAACGGTTGCCGCTGTTCTTGTCGGCGCGGTGAGCCCGGAGTCGAGTTCGGCGAAGTATGCCGATTCAGATTTAGAGGGCGCGGGTACTGAGGGCGAAGGCGCCGACGGTCGCCGAGGTGGTGGTGTCGGCTGGCGGCACTGGTGCGGAGTCCTCGTCTCCGGCCATGACTGCGGTGGGGCTGCCCTTCGCGGGAGTGTGTGGAGCATAGCCTTTGCTAACAGCGGCGGCCGGGGCTGAGGTGTCCCCCGTGGAGGTGGGGGTGTCTCCCGAAGAGGTGAGGGTATCTTCCGCAGAGGTCGTGGGGGCGAAGCCCCCGACCGCTGTCGTTGTAGCTGTGGAGACCCCTTCGACGAGTGTTGCTGCCGCAGCGCCTCCTTCCGCGGCGGGTACCGCGGTGGTATCTTCCGCTCAAGCGAAGCGGCCACGCCTGCAGTCCCCCCTTCCGCGGACTTCGCGAGGGTTCGTTGTGGCGACCGGTGTTGGGAGCCTGTGGGACCCTGCTTCGAGCAGCGAGGTCCCTCCACCCCGCGCCCTCCCGGCCCCTCGGGCCATGGTGACCGTTGCGCAGGATCGGTTGGCGCTAGGTCCCAACTCGGAGGTCCCCAGGCCTTGCGAGACAACGCCGTCCGTTGGGGCTGAAGTAGAAGCGGTCCCGCCCGCGGCTAGGGAGACGTCTCCGCGAAGTCCCCCGTCCGCCACCGAAGGTAGGTTACGACGGCACTCCTTCAACAAATATATATATATTGTGCATGCCTCGTGACCAGCGTGTAATTCCTCCTTGCAGCGGCACTTATCCCGGAGGAGGAGCCGTTCCGTCGGACGCTCTGAGGGCATGGCGCGGGATTGCGGAGGACGCGACCGCCAGCGTCGGTCAACAGGCGTTGCAGACCTACGGGTCGGGGCGCCTTGGAGATGCATTGGAGATGTCGGGAGTGAGGGTAAGCGTCCGTCTTTTAGATCACTTGCCGCTTAGCATTTGCTAACTCCTGCGCCGCGCAGACACTCGTGCTGGCCCAGGCCCTGCGAGGTGCCCACGTTCGCGAGGGAGCAGCGCTACGGAGCAGGCTGCAGGCCGCCGAAGAGGAGCTGCAGGGTGCTGCAGGAGGGCGCTCCGCCCAGGATGCTCGCATACACCGCCTGGAGTTGGAGTGCGCAAAGATGAAGACGCGCACCGGTGGGCTCGTTGCCGCAGCGCGGGCGTCGGCAGCGGAGGCGGTGCGGCAAGAAGCTGCTGCAGAGCGGGACGGCCTTCTGCAACAGATCGCTGCTCTAGAGGGGAGGAATAGTGAGCTTGGTGCCTCTCTCGCAGAGCGAGATCGAGCCCTGGGCGACGCTTCGGTAGCCGCCTGGGACGCCATGCTAGCCCTGGAAGATACCCTCAAGGGGCTTGTCGCCGAAGTGCCGGCGCGCTCCTTCGAGCCCGAGGACCTGTCGCGGTCACTCCGGTGGATTGGGGAAGCGGTCGGCGTTGCACGTGGCGCCGCGGCGATCTTCAGCAATCACTGCGCCTACGTGGCGTCGTGTCTGACGTGCGCGCTCCTGCGACACCGCGGTTGTGAACACGTTGCGGGGGTAGTCGATCCCCGACTGGAGATGCCTGCCGGGGGTGGGGTAATGTCCGGTGCCGTGCGAGCCGTACGCCGCGCCGTGAAGTTCTTCCACGAGCGGATATGGGAATACTGTGGCGAGGCCGCAGCCATGGTCGAGCTGCAGAACAACTTGCACGGCGAGGGAAATCTTGGCCAGTTTCTGGACGAGGTTCCCCGGCGTGACGAGGATGGCGCCGCGGCCCCAGAGGACCTCGCGAACCCATAGGTGTGACGGGAGGTTGTCGCGTGTTGGTGTGCATTGTAACCGGAGCCCGGGTTGCCTTCTCTCTTTTTTTTGCTGGTAAAGTACGGAGTTGTTTCCCGTTGTTCTGATTCCTTCCCCCTTGTCCCGAGCAGCTGCATAGCCGGGGCCGGCTGCTAATCTCCGACCTTGCAACCCGACGGCGTCTTCAGCGCTGGAAAGGGCCGAGGAAGCGCTGGATTTCTGGGCGGGTCGGGCGTCCTCGAGTGGAGCTTCGGTACGGACGCATGTTAAAGATGAGCCTGCCGAATAGCGGCCTGGTGCGTCGGAGGTGTTTGTGCGCCTTTGTAAGCGTCCTTAGCGAATGCAAAGAACAGTCTTGATTAGATCCTGCGGAGTGCCTCGCCGCCCTCCGGTGCGCTGTCCCATGGTGAACTCGGAGGGTTACTACGCGCGCCCGTATGCGATGATCTGCGCCTTGCGGGGGTGGGGTGATCGAGGTAGACGCGTAGTTGCAATAACCGCATACACGCTCAGTCCGATATCCCTTCGAAGCGGCGGCATCGGAGCTGGCCCTTAGTCGAAGTAGGCGCAAGCGCTCCGTCCCCTACCCTTCGAAGTGGTGGCAGCGGAGCTGGCGCCTAGTCGAAGTAGACGCGCGAGCGCTCTGTCCCCTACCCTTCGAAGTGGTGGCAGCAGAGCTGGCGCCTAGTTGAAGTAGACGCGCGAGCGCTCCGTCCCCTACCCTTCGAAGCGGCGGCAGCGGAGCTGGCCCCTAGTCGAAGTGGGCGCGCAAGCGCTCCGTCCCCTACCCTTCAAAGCGGTGGTAGCGGAGCTGGCGCCTAGTTGAAGTAGATGCGCGAGCGCTCCGTCCCCTACCCTTCGAAGCGGCGGCAACGGAGCTGGCCCCTAGTCGAAGTGGGCGCGCAAGCGCTCCGTCCCCTACCCTTCAAAGCGGTGGCAGTGGAGCTGGCGCCTAGTTGAAGTAGACACACGAGCGCTCCGTCCCCTACCCTTCGAAGCGGTGGCAGTGGAGCTGGCGCCTAGTCGAAGTAGGCGTGCAAGCGCTCCGTCCCCTACCCTTCGAAGCGGTGGTAGCGGAGCTGGCGCCTAGTTGAAGTAGGCGCGCGAGCGCTCCGTCCCCTACCCTTCAAAGCGGCGGCAGCGGAGCTGGCCCCTAGTCGAAGTGGGCGCGCAAGCGCTCCGTCTCCTACCTTTCGAAGCGGTGGCAGCGGAGCTGGCACCTAGTCGAAGTAGACGCGGAAGCGCTCCGTCCCCTACCCTTTGAAGTGGTGGCAGCGGAGCTGGCGCCTAGTCGAAGCAGACGCGCAAGCGCTCCGTCCCACGCCTCTGGTCGAGATAGACGTGCGAGCGCTCCTTCCCAAGATTATGCCAGAACAGCCTCTGGTGTTTCTCGCTCGCGGGTGCGCTTGTGCCGGGGCTAGCCTCTGGTACGTTGCCTTGGTACTTCGCGGGCTGTGCGTGGGGGTAGGCCCCCGTGGTGCCCGTTGCACTCCGTAGAATTAAGCGGGGTACGCTGTCCCCTAAGCACGTGGGGCCAATACCCGTCTTGTTTATACTCCGTAGAGTGCGCAGGGATAGCATCCACGTCTTATTTATACTCCGAGGAGTACGCTCTGGGGCGACTCCCGTGCGTGCGCGGGGTTCGCGTCTTGTTTATACTCCGTAGAGTGCGCAGGGATAGCGTCCGCGTCTTTTTTCTTTATACTCCGGAGAGTGCGTGAGATCAACATCCACACCTTATTTATACTCTGAGGAGTGCGTGCGGAGGCGGACCTCGACGCTATGTCTTATTTAGAGTCCGTGGACTGCGCGCGGGGGCAAGCCTCCACGCGTTGCGGGCGGTGAGGTGCGTGCGGAGGCGGACCTCGACGCTACGTCTTATTTATACTCCGTAGAGTGCGTGCGGAGGCGAACCTCAATGCTACGTCTTATTTATACTCCGTAGAGTGCGTGCGGAGGCGTCCCCCCGCGCGTCTTGGTTTATACTCATGCCCGTATCTTTGACGGAGAGTGCGTGCGCGAACGCGTGTCTTTGTTTATACTCATACCCGTATCTTTGACGAAGAGTGCGCGCGCGAACACGTGTCTTTGCTTATACTCATACCTGTATCTTTGACAAAGAGTGCGCGCGCGAACGCGTGTCTTTGTTTATACTCATACCCGTATCTTTGACGGAGAGTGCGCGCGAGAACGCGTGTCTTTGTTTATACTCATACCCGTATCTTTGACGGAGAGTGCGCGCGCGAACGCGTGTCTTTGTTGCGAAGAACAGGAATTTGTGCAAACAGTGAACTTTATTAAATTCCCGTTTGCGCGGGCGAGCAATTACAAAAGAGGAGGGGGGATACCGACCACTAACCGCTATGAGGGCGGGACGACCGCTGATGAGCCGCTGCTGCTGAGGCAACCTTGTGCGCGAGGAACGTGAGACGCTCTCGGGGGCGCCCGAGGGCTCCGCATCTGCGCTCCCGGCTCAGGTGCCCTGGCGAGCCACGTGGCACGGAGCTCTGGCGCGAAGCTCTATGCGCCGCGCCATGTCCTGGTCGCCATGGATGATGATGATAGCCCTCGGCCCGGGAAGCTTCATGCACAAGAAACCGTGATGCGGGACTGCCCCGAGAGTATTTAGGAGCGGCCGCCCTATTATGGCGTTGTAGGGGTATGCAATGTCGACCACGTCGAAGATGGCGTCCTCGCTCCTGACGTTGTCATTTTGGCCGAAGGAGACTTGGAGGCATATCTGGCCCAAAGCACGCAAAGGCTGCCCTCCAAATCCTTGCAGCGGGATGCCTGACGGCCCCAATCGACTCCGAGGGATCCCCATTTGGTCGAAGGCCGCGGCGAACAGGATGTTCGCGGAGCTTCCTCCATCGATTAGGACGCGCCTGACTTCGCATCCGGCTACGAGGACTCGGACGACCAAAGGGTCTTGGTGGGGAAATTCCACGCCCTCGGCGTCGGCGGGCGTGAAGGTGACTTCGTGTTGTGCCCATTCCGGCGGCGCCTGCGCCGGGTATGCTGCGACGTGGTGCAGCCTCCTCGCGTAAGCCTTCCTTTGCCGCGCCGAGGCGAACTCCAGCAAGGAGCCTCCGGAGATGACGTTGATGATCCTGCGCTGGGCTCCTTCCAGGGCTTGTAACTGTAGGAGGCCCTCCTGAGGTTGTTGCACATGTGCCTGAATTCGCAGGAGGCCTTCCTGGGGCTGCATTCCTTGGTCCTGGGGGTGTTGGACGTGGGCCACAACGGGCGCGCGTGCATCCGGGTTTTTGTCCTTGGCGACGCTCTGCCGTAGTGCTGCGATAGTGGCGCAAGCACGCGTGTCATGGTTGCCTCGGCCATGGATTTTGCACCACTGCTCGTGGTGCTGGTCGCCGTACTCTTCGCGGGTTCGGTCGTCTCGACCTCGGCCACGTCCCCGTCCTCGGCCTCGGCGCCCTCTGCCTCCGCGACCCGCGGAGGCGTTGTCTTCGGAGCCGCCCTCGATGTCAAAGACGTAACGAGGTTTCCTGGACTTGCGTTGGTCGCGCTTGGGCCTGTCGCCTGGCTGGTCATTGTGTTGGGGGTCCGTGCGTTCGGAGGCGCCCTTCGGCTGCTCTTGCTTGCGCTTACCTTTCGAAGAGCCCCGCTTCGGCGAGCCTTCGCTCTTCGCCGAGCCTTCCGCCTTGTTGGTGTCGGAGTCGTCACCGTGTCGTCTCCGCGCGTCCTCCTCCACTCTGGCGTACTCTTTCATCTTGTCGAAGAGCTTCCCGACTGTCTTAATGGGCTTGCGCGCGTTGTATTCGGCCATTGGTCCCGGTCAGAGGCCTTGTATTGCTGCGTTGATAACGGTTGTTTCGTTGACGTCCTTGACCTAGCAGCGCACTTTCGCGAAGCGCTTGAAGTAGTCTCGAAGCCTTTCCTCGGGTTTTTGCTTGACTACGAAGGCTGGTCCGCATCGATACGCTCGACGTAGTTTCCCTGAAAGTTGTTGTAGAGCCGGTCGCGGATCTGTTCCCACGCGTAGATGGACTGTGGTTCAATGGTGAAGAACCCGGACAGCGCGACCCCTTGTAATGCGAGAGGGAGTCCTTTTGCCTTCGTGTGTCGTCTCCGCCAGCGGCTTCGATAGCAGTCTCGTACACGCGCACGAACTCCCGCGGGTCGGAGTCACCTTTGTAGGCCTCGATGACGCTCGGGAACTTGAAATCTTCAGGCCATACCGCCTGCTGTAGGCCCGCCGAGAGCGGGGACTCCGGATCTACGCGCCGTAGTGGGACGCGGCTAGACGTAGGGGCGTCGCGACTATCCGCCCTCTCCGGAGCGGGTTCGGATGCCACCGCCGGGGGGCGTGTTGACTCCGAGCCTCTTGCATGTCCCGCACGGCTCCGCGGAGGTCTGTTAGCTCCCGCTGAAACGCGCTGAGGGCCGCCAGCAGGGCAGCCTTCATCGCGGGCGTGGCTGGGGCCGTCGGTGCGCTTGGCGGTGCTGCCGGCGCGGTGGTGACCACGACCTGCGCAGCCGAGCTGCCCGCCGCGTTGTCCTGGAGGACCCTGGAGCCGGTGACGAGGTTCGCGTCACCGCTGGGGCCATTCGCCGCCTCTGCGCTGGGTGAAAAAACGGGTGCGCCTGCGCTGCCGTCGTTGGGGTTGGTCGTCGGGACGGTGCTGGGGTCGGTCGTCGCGTCGATGGCGGGGTCGGTCGTCGCGCCGATGGCGGGGTTGGCGGTCGCACCTGCACCACCGCTCGTACCTACGGCTGCTAAAGCCGAAGCCCTAGTGCTGACTCGAGACTTCGCCGCCTCCGCCTTCTTCTTCTTCGCCGCCGACGGTGAAGCTTTCTTTGGTGCCATCCTCCTTCAGACCTGGAGGCTTGCTCTTGTCCTCCCCACGGACGGCGCCAACTGTTGTGGTTACAGACCAAACAGAGAGAGTGTGTAGTAGTGGAGAGTTGAGTAAATGAATGGCTTAGGCCCCTTTCCCCGTGGCCTATGTCTTACATATATACATCCACATGGGGAGTGCCTTTACAATTATACCCTTACACATGAGTACTTCCCTCAGGGGTATCTATGTCACTATACATGTCCCATTCTGGGCCTTACACTCCCTTAACAGGCTTGCTGGGCTTAGGTGGGGGCCACCCCTACAACAGACGGGCTTGTGATCCCCGCATGGAAACAGGCGGGCCTGGGTGAGCATCGACGGGTGCTCGCTCTGCTATACCGGTATAGGCTAAAAAGTTAAGAAAGATGTGCATGTGCATATGCATGATGGATGGTTCATCGGAACTGGAAAAGGTTAAATGGAAAAGTGGTTAATGAAACTGGACTGAGTATGATCTAATGAATGAACCTGTTATTTGTTGTTTTGTTTTGTACTTGCTGAGTCGGTGGACTCACCCTTGCTTCGTTGTTGTTTTTAGGTGACCGTTGAGGACGTCTTGCACGAGCGGGAGTAACACATGAATAATTGGCACGAATCAGCAGCACACTTTGTACTACCTTTCAGTGTATCTTAGTCTTACTAGTATGCTAGAGTAACCGCTAAAAATGCTATGTTGTATCTGAACGCAGTGATATAAATAAATTTAGTGTTGGCTTAAATTCTTCTAGTGCTGATGAGATAGTAAGAGTATGCAGTGGTGGTAACATTCTGGTTTAGAGGATGAGCGGGGTGTTACAGATGCTGGTCTAATTGATCCTTTTGATCCTCGCTAGACCCTTCCTCTACCTTGAATTTCTGTCTAACTGTACGTTTGCCAAACTACACCATACAAAGTTACTTTTACCTGTCTTAGGACAGTATTCCGTTCTGACATTGTTCTCATCGTGTTCAGTAGATGGAACAGGATCAACAAGCAGTGCACTGCTGGGTGCCGGAACGATTTGGCTGTAAATACCGTGTGGGGTGGTCGATGGTTGGCCTACCATATAGCGGCTGTAAATAATGTCTTTGTTGTAGTGTCAGGACAGGGAGATGTATTATTCTAATGTGTTAATTAAACCCGTTTAAGGTATAACCGTAAGATTTGAAACCTTGTCAACTGTCGCCCATTTTGGCTGTTCCTTTTTCATGGTTCTGATGTGTTTTATCATGATAATTGTATCAGAAGTTCTGATGTCGGTGAATCTATCAGGAGTTGGTTGGTTGCTGAAACTTGACATCGGCGGAACAGCTGGAAAAAAAACTTGCGCCGAGGAGGCGTAGATAGACGCCAGCGTTTTATCGTCATGAGGTTGGTCGCGCCTCGCCGGGTGTGTTTTCTCGGCTAAGGGCCTGGCAGGATGGAGAGATGCACAAGTAGTCGCTTTTTCCTATCTTGTGTGTGTGCTGTCCATGGACCGATCGATCGACCCATACAAGTACATGCAGACTGCAGTTTCCATATCGAAACAGGTGCAGCACAGCTCAGCTGCTGCTGGCTAGATGCATGCTGAGTGCTCCATACTAGTGTGTAACTCAAGGGTAGCTAGCTTAGCTTCAGTCATTTTCATTTAGTTCGTGTGCCATCCCTGTGATTACTGAACGTGCATGGTGGTGACTTTGCTTCTTGTTTAGATTAGGCGCTCTTGCAATTTTGTCGCACATGATTTGCAAACGGAACCACCAGTATGTAGTGTTTCATTCGCTGTGAACCTGCGGAATTGGGGCATTAATTGCAATATTACATTGGGTTTGTTTCATAGTTGCATTGGCAACGTTCTGGTGGAACAAGGTGGGTGGGCACACAAATGCCAAGGGAGGAAGAAGAGCCCCAATCTCTGCGCGGAAACACAGCAATGCTTGCAAAATTTAGTTGAAGTTTGCTAGCTGTTCCAGAGAGTTTGGAGTCCATCGCTCATCTGCTCCGATGGATGTGTCCTTCAGGTGGCAAGTTGTCTGGTGCTGCTGGTGGTGAGTTGGTGTTAGCCATCGCAGCTTCAATATTCACTGAATTCATGCGCGTGTTCGTTCGTTCCGTTCATTCGATTGTAGTATTTATATTGTCAGCTAATCAAACTTGCTGTCTCCTTTTGGATCGTCTTCTTTTTTGCGCGCGCATGCAGAGATGTGGTTTACGGTGAAATGGGTGGATGCGGCACGTGCCGTGCGATCAGTGGCCTGGTTCGTCGTTTATTCCGGGTGCTTCGCTGCAGCGATGGCTGCCATCGTGTTCATACTGCTACACACACAAGAGGCAGAACGCTTTATCCAGGTGTTACAAGCGTTTAATTTCTTGCTGCTAGTAATTTCTGCTTTCTAGTGCTGAGTTAAAATGTCTCTCGTTTAATTAATTGATTTGTTCCTTTGGTCGATCTGCCTGTCCTGTCGTCGCATGCAGCACCGGTATGCATGCGCCGTGCTCACAGCCGCGAACGCCGCCGCCCTGTGCGCCCTCCCGGCCGGCGTGCTGCTGTCCAGCGCGGTCCAGGTGCTCGCGGCGCTGCTGGCTCAGGTGGCGACGGGGCGGTGGGGCCGGGCCGTCGCGCTCGTGGAGAGCGTCGCCACTGGGGGGCTGCCGGTCTGGTTCATCTGCTTCCTCATCGTTGTGTTCGGCCATGCGTCTGTTCTTTTTTTGTTGTGGTTTATGTTCTTCGTTCATCGCCACCTTTTCTTCTTGGAAAAAAGTCCATCTGTGTTCCTCGACTTCTTGTTGCTGGTGTTGTTATTTCTCGAGAACGCTTCATCCATGGCCTCCCAGGTTATCTTACTTAGTAGTAATAACATTATGGAGTGAGATTGAACAAATTAGAGTAAGCTTTGCTGTCACTATGACTTGTGGGGTTCTTCACTCTTCAGTAATTAGTTGCAAGTCGGCGTGTGTTGTTGTCAACTTGGCATGTGTCTTTTCTTGGATGCGTTTTTTTTCCTTGTATGCTCTTTTCTAAAAGCAAATTTTTTTTCTGAGAATTTCTTTTTAGATGAAACCATTTTTTAGAGGACTTTGAGAATTGCTTGTATGGTCTTAAACTCGTTGTGCAAACTTTCGTGTAGCTTCAGCTTCTGAGCCTCTTAATTTTAGCTTTTTTGTCCTTTTTTGTTTTTCGTTTTTCTCTTATTCTTTTGGATTATTCCAAAAAAATATAGGGGTGTTTTTTTCGTTTTTCTCTTATTCTTTTGGATTATTCCAAAAAAATATAGAGGTGTTTTTAATTTTTCTCTTTTTATTTTTTAGCTCAGAAAAAAAATTAAAAGCTGTTATAGGGCAATTATCTCACAAAAAAAAACTAAAAGCCACGGCAGCCAGCCGTTTGTAGCAAGCCCTCAAACCACTTCATCCGCCGTAGGGGTCAGCCCAAACAGGCCAGATGCCGTATGGGCCATGCCAAAAGGCCCAGTTTTTCCAATGCATAGCCTAAGGACACCTCCTCCAATATGTTGGGTTTTTTTTTTTGAGATGGTTGCGCGCGGCAGATCAGCATAACTATACATTTTTTAGAGGAGCATCTTAATTATAGATGGGTAGTAGTACTTTTGTAGTATTAGCTAGTGCTTTGGTATTAATTGTCGTGTCGTGCACCCTAGCTTAACTTCTTGCGTTTTGCAAATATCATCTGATTAGGGTTTCAACCACTACTACTATGATGTAGGTCGCATGCAGTTTCATTCACGCAACAACCGATAAAAACCCAACTCGATGTAAATGTAAGCAGGAGGTCTGTACCTGAAATACTAGGCCATCAACTCGGCTTCAGTTTCTGGCTTATTTTTCACTATTCATAAGTTTCGTCTTTTTCTGAACTTTTGGCTTTTTGTTGAGCTTTTTTGCCGGTTCTTTTTTTCCCCGTATTTGTTTGTATTATACGTAATGGGCTAACATATTTTTTTATTTTTAAATTTTTTTAAATTTAATTATGCTAAATAAGCTTCTGTCAGCTACAGTGTTTTTTCAGCCAGCTACAATGTTTTCAGCCATAAGCCACGAGGCTTTCAGCCGAACCGATCACCACCTAATTTTGATGGTAATTTTTCAAGGTTTAAACTATAATAAAACTGGCATGAAAACTGGTACTGGATTGTAATACCAAGCAAATAAATTTAGCGACACATGCCAGCTATTTACACGAACATAGTATCCCACATGCATAGGTAGCACGACATATTTACAGTTGTTCCTTCCCATGGCGGGTACGGTTGCAGGCTTTCAGCACCTGAGGCAGGCTGAGGCGGCCATCAGATCACACACACCGAAACTCACAGATCACTCAAGCGCGTACGTTAAACGGGTGTACCAGTGCCGAAGCTCCCACACTGTGAGGTCTAGGGAAGGGGATTTTCTAGCTAGCCTTTCCCTTATTTTGCAAAGAGGCTGATTCGAACCCGCGACCTCCAGGGCACAATGGAGACTCCCACAATGCGCCAGGCCCGCCCTTACTCAAGCGCGTACGTTGATGCAAGATATGTACAGGGTGGCTTGCTCCAAGCAGGTGGTTATTTACGGGTGGATCCAAGGATGCAGGTGCGTATTGCCAGATTACTCTGGCCGCACGCTTATCAGATTGGGAAGGGCAGCCAATTGAAGCTTCTTGAGCTCGTTCGCTGTCACCTTGCAGGACTCGAGGGACAACGAGCGCAGGTTCTGCAGCGACTTCAGATGGTGGAGACCGGCGTTGGACACGCGCGAGTTCGACACGTTCAGTGAGACCAAAGCAGTCAGGCCTGTGGGCAGAATATCATTCACGTGTAAGATCAACGCACATTGAAAGAACAAGATTTCATTCAGGACGAGAGCGAAGAACGTATACCAGAAATCAGCTCCAGGGTTTTGTCTGTGAGGTGGCCATTTTGAGATAGGTTAAGCAGCGTCAGAGCCCTGAGGTCCTTAACATTCTTCACTCCAGCATCTGTAATTAACCCACCACAGACCTCGAGAGACTGTAGATTCTTGAAATCTGAGACAGTGGCAATCACATTAGGTGCTGTGTGATGATGAAAAATACCGAGAAAACCCTTATTTTCAAAGGAAAAAAGCACTATTCTAAATAGAATGCTACACAAGATGGTCAGAGAGAATCAGAACACCAGAGCCCATTGCTCAGCAAGATATGCGCCAACTGTGTGCTGTCATTTTCAATTCTAACAATAGTAGCGTTTGAGAAAATAAATACTAGATAGCGTATGTTGTATGATTTTCTGAAAATAAGCACAGTGCCGTACTCTTGATGCCACACAAGTGCACAGCTCCAAGTGCCATCGTTATGATATTCCAGTGAATAAGCATATTCGATGATCCAAAAGCACCAGTTTATCAAGATAAAGTGCGAGAATCTTAGCTTGGATCAACTTTGAGTGTGCTTACATCTGAAGCAGTTTGTGCCAGAATCAGTTATACGAGCTCCAAACAGATCAAGGTGTGTCAATCCAGTGAGACCTGCATTGCCAAATGACTAAACTTCAGCTAATGCCATGTTATGACCAAACACAACAAAGGCACTATACAACACATTGCAGCACTATACTTGTAAGAGCTGCCAAGCCGTTATCTGTGATTTGGAGATTATCAAGATTAAGCAACTTTAGCGAATTCAAGCCAGAAATTTTCTTCAAACCAATGTCTGTAGCCAATGTAAAAGAGAGATTGATACTCTGCAAATTCCGAAGACCTGTGAAAATATAATAATTGAAAAACTATTATGAATGATGTTTTGAGCCTATTTACAAAAGTAAAAAACTAAATAATATCAATGCTAAGAGTTCAGATGCATCGACCTAGTTACTAACAGTCTAACACAACATTCAAAATAACATGAAGGATGGTATGGCTTAAATACAATTTATTGAGCGCACATTAAGATAAGCATTTTTTGTATAGCATTTAAAAAGACCAAAACAGTTAATATTGTCAAGGGAAAATTGCTTACATACCACTCAATTTGGACTGTTTTGCTAACATACCACTCAGTTTTGACATGGCAAACAGCCAAATATAACACTGTAAATTGTCAGCGTCAGCCCATCTACCGCTCAAACTTTTGAGTGGCATGTTGGGAAAACATTACTAAACTCTTTTGAGGTATGTGAACTAGTTGTTTAGATTGATCAGTGATTATGCATTGACATACTACTTGAACACAATACAGGTAGGCAGATAACAAGATAAGCTAAGAAAGAGAATGCCATGAAGTCTAAGATGCACGAAATTACAATATTTGTGTAATCATGTCTGTCACAGGTGATTTCATCAAGCAACCAATCATGCAGAGACCATGTGCCCTTTATCTGACTGGCACACTGAGGAAACATAACTACAGATAATGTAGAGTTGTCTGTGCGCACCTAGCTGTGATTTAAGGCACTATGTGCGTGAACTCACATTAGTTACAGCAGACACAAGTTTGCAGCAATATTGTAACAAGTTAATTGTTCCAATACTGTAACAAGCTAATAGTTCCTGAACCACTAAAACAGCAGCAATTAAAAGAAAAAAGAAAAAAAGAGAAGCAATAGTTGATGCTAATAGCATTTGGCAGAAGCTTTAACAAACCAGAGAGATGACAAAGTCCATTGCTCCCGACTTCAGTATCTGAAAGTTCCAAACTTCTTAGCTGCACAAGGCCTGCAGCACAGCAAGATGTATCAACTAATGCTTTGCAACAAGACAGCTCAAAATGTCATAGTTATTAACAGTAAACACAGACATATTAAGGCCAATAGGAATTTCTGCAGGCAAACAAGGATACTGCATCATCAATATTAAATTGCTATGTAGACCGGTCCGGTAAAAACATAAAACTGTATGCCGTTCTACAACAGTAAGTTATGACCAACTTGATGACTCAGTTAATTGGGTAGTTCCTTGTCTTCGGCTTTTTATGCAACAACACATAAATGGGGAGAAAATAAGAAATGCCACTGCAATGCAGGAATTACTCAAGACATTAAAAAACTCACCTTTCAGGTGTGATAGCCCCTCATCACCAATTTTGCATGAGTCCAAGTTCAGACTCTCTAAATTGATCAATTCTAGAAGGAACAAAGAACATCAGAAACAAGCTTTTCCCACAATATGCATTATTTAGTATATACTGATGTCACAGTTCTGATGTATTTCTAGAAGGGTCAACACAAGAAACGGGTGCTTCCACTTGATACTGTACTTTTATTTAGCAGATGAACAAAATGGCAGGCCAAAAGTGCAACATTCCTCTGGTACAAGCCTTTTCTAGCATGCCTATGCTTTCATGTTACCAGAATTATTTGTGCATGAAAGAAACAAGGAAATACTGATTTATTCAGAAAATACCAGTTATTTTTCATGAATGATACTGATCAGGTTTTATAATTTTTTGCACAATAATGCTTTGCCATAAAATATGCAACACACTTGTTGCTTAGATTGAAGTGTTTTGAGGAATTCGATTCTAGAATGTTTGAACATTATCATACAATAATCTAATGTAAAGATAAATAATGAAGAGTTTTTACCTTTTAGATGAACCAAGCAGGCATCTGTGATGTGGTTGAACCCTAAGTTAAGAACCTTCAATTTGACAAGACCTGCAAAGCAGCACCAGCCGGTGAGGTAAACAAAATATGTAACCAGGCAGGACAAAGAAACAGGACTGCATGCAGAGTCAGCTCACACAAAGAATGGTACAAACATGTATGCTTGACAAATAGTAGGTGAACTAAACAGATAAATTGAGAATCTATCAATTTAACTACTGAGCTGGCCATCTACAGTACAGAAAAACAAGGAAACACTTGCCTATTTGTATGTCATCACAAACAAATTATCTCTGCAAATAACAGAGAATTGGGTTCACAAAAAAAGTCAGCAATCAGCATAATATTTACCTTCCAAGTTCTCACAGCCTTCATCATATATGCAACACCTATTTAGATTCAACAAGACCAATGAAGCCAAACCTGCAATAGCATCACTATTAATGAACTTTTGGTATCCAAACGGTGAGCTTGTAACTGTTTATGTACTTATGCAATAAACACTAATGAATATTGCAATATAAAAGAGTATTTGTGTATTCGTACACATAGGACAGAGAAATATACTTATAGGACTAAAGAATTCTATAAATCAGTGAGCTGTGCAACAGTAAAAATGGTAAGCTTAGGCCTCTAAAGAAATGTGTCCTTGTAAAAAAAAAATCACCATGTCCAGTCAACAACAAACTTCCTTTGAAAACAATGCAATGAAACTCCATTTGCCACCTCTCAGCAACAAAAGAAATAAAAATTCTCTCATCATTTACATGAGCAGCACACTGCCCCTATAGTAGCGGAAAAGCACTCTCAGATTAACTAGTCTGCCACTTTGCCATTCTCATCCAACTCGCGCTGCACACTTTTCAAAATTTGTGTTGTCTTTCCTCCAGAGGACATTTTTCTGGAGCATGAATTCTAGAGGGCACTTGACTAGAGATAGAATAAAAACCCAAGACTGATGAGGTACACTAGTGAAAAAAGTTCATGACACACTCTTCTGCAGGTCCCTAAGGCCTAAACATTCTCTTATGATAACATATGTGATAGATTATAGTGTATACGATTGGTGGCACCTTTCAAAAGGCAAACTAAATACCCTCAAGGACTTCTCAAGACTAAAGGTATGACATTTTCACAGAAGCAAGCATTGATGGCATGGCACTCTGTCAGGAAAAGATGCAAAACCTGAGATAACCTCCAAACAAGCGGCAGTTACTGCACAGCCCTCCAGGTTTAGGTGAGCTAGCTTGGATAGACCTGAAAAGAACGAACATGCAATATGAAATGGGAGCTAACTTTAGATCAACATTCAGGTTATTAAATAAATAGAGACCATGAGTTAGTAAAAAACTATACAAACACAAGAGCATGTATCTTTAGACAGTCAAACCCTCCAAAGTAAAACAGAATCAACCTTCTACTGGGAAAGAAGAACCTTATTTTTGGGGTTACCTGTCAGATAAGAAACACCAAGATCGCTTATTTTGCAGCAGGACAGTTGCAACTCTCTCAAATTTGTAAAATCTACAGAAGGAAAAGGACAATTGTTAGCCTTGGAGATCAGTACATGTGACAACATACACTGGTTTGTACTGTTAGACCTAGATGATGAATGAATATATTAGATCTATTGTGCAGTCCAAAAAGGTAATATATAGTACAAGATTCAAGCGACACAAGACTAAGTCCTAGAAAGTAGGAAATATCACAAATACCCTTAACACCCCCTCAAATGTAAGGAGTATGCAATAACATTATATTTGAAAAATTGACAGTAAAATAGGGAAAATTCAAAATTCGAGTCTTGAAGATGTTGTCATAGCGTGCAGCTCTTGAAAATTTGCATTGAGTACCAAAGGATCTCCTATCAGGAATTGTGCAGCAGCCTATAAAGCACAAAGTACAGGAGTTGAGAAAGTAGAGGTAAACGGGAGCAAAGTCGACCGTGGTAACATGATGAATAGGATGTGGAAGGTGACACAAATAGAGAGAATTGTTAAATCAATCCGAAGAAAGATATATAGAAGTATAGCAGCTCAGATCGAAGCCTGAGACAGCGGCAGAGTGGAAGAGAAGGGCGGTGGCCTTAGAAACTCGGGGCGGCAACTCAGAGAGAAGCAGCGGCATAAAAAGTATTTGTACGATCTGCATGTAACGCCCTAGGGTCCAAACCGGCTTAGGCCTAACCCCATTCTAGATAGGCCATGCACACGTAGCAACCCACTTGCACTTTCGTCCTCGCTTCGCGCAAAACGGTTAACCGGGGGTGCTACCATTGGAACTCCTAGACTTATATGTAAGTGCTTCTCAAGCAAAGCTAGTAAGGTGGGACTAACCCACACCCTCATGTGCACACACACATATAGGACATCATGGGCCGGGGTGTCACATACACCCCCCTTAAAGGATCCGACGTCCTTGTCGGACCAACATACCCACACTGGGGCAAATGATAAGGATCTCTCCTCTTGGCACATGTCTGTGCGTTTAGTGCTAGCACATATGTCATGCCGTGTGTCCACTCTGGGCCCACACGCGCCATGCGCCATATGCCTCCGCACCTGACCGGCACGCGCCCATGTAACCGTGAGAGTCGGCTCTGATACCATTTGTAACGCCCTAGGGTCCAAACCGGCTTAGGTCTAACCTCATTTTGGATAGACCACGCACACGTAGCAACCCGCTTGTACTTTCGTCCTCGCTTCGCGCAAAACGGTTTACCGGGGGTGCTACCATTGGAACTCCTAGGCTTATATATAAGTGCTTCTCAAGCTAAATTAGTAAGGTGGGACTAACTCACACCCTCATGTGCACACACACATATGGGCCATCATGGGTCGGAGTGTCACATACACCCCCCTCAAAGGACCCGACGTCCTCGTCGGCCCAACATACCCACATTGGGACAAATGATAATGATCTCCCCTCTTGGCACATGTCCGTGTGTTCAGTGCTAGCACATATACCATGCCGTGTGTCCACTCCGGGCCCACACGCGTCATGCGCTATATGCCCGCTCCCCTGACCCGCACGCGCCCATGTAACCGCGAGAGTCGGCCCTGACACCATTTGTAACACCCTAAGATCCAAACCGGCTTAGGCCTAACCTTATTCTGGATAGGCCACGCACACGTAGCAACCCGTTTGCACTTTCGTCCTCGCTTCGCACAAAACGGTTAACCGAGTGTGCTACCATTGGAACTCCTAGGCTTATATGTAAGTGTTTTTCAAGCTAAATTAGTAAGATGGGACTAACCCACACCCTCAGGTGCATACATACATATGGGTCATCATGGGCCGGGGTGTCACACTGCAGGGGCTCAAAGAGTAGAGTTGCGACTGCGGCTATGTGAAAGGAAGGAGAGGACCACACTCGATCCAAAAGGATGGATCATGGCTAGCAAAGCATGCGGCTGACAAGGATTTTGTGGACTCGCACGGCTTTGAAGAACTGAAAGAGAGAGGGCAATGGATTTAGATAGACGCAACAATAGACTCAAAGAAAAAGGCAACAAATACTAACAGCAACATCCTTCAGCAGCTCAACACCAAGACCAAAGAACCAACACGCGAGCACTCTCTCTCTCTCTCTCTTGATTCTATAAAACACACCCCCAATCCATCTCACTGGCTCGCTGCCATTGCCAAGGAATATTTCCATCCAGTATAAGCGAATCGCTTATCTTTCCTCATCGGTTTAAGCTTTTAGGTGAATTGGTCGGTGTATACAACTTAATATATATACTAGCCAGCCAAGGAGAGTAGTTACCTGATAAATACTTCATATCTGAATCTGTGATGCAGTTACAATATCTCATATTCAGTGTTTCCAGTTTGCTCAAGCCTGAAAAAGAAAATAATGTTACCGCATCAGACAGAAGCAGTAACTGTGAGCTGTTTACAATTGAGCTGAATATGAATAAATAGTTCGCATGCCAGTTTTTCCTATAGTGACTACAAACAAAGATAAGCATCATCCAGATGATCCAGTTGTTTTGGCACCACATAGTAGCTGGTACAGTTAAGTCTTTACTAGTTACAATAAATAAGGTGATTGTGGTATGCCTCGTATCATAACTGATAAATTCAGGGATAAAATGACACCTTTTAGATGAACAAGGCCACCATGAATCTTTGGACATCGCTCCAGATCTAAGTTCACCAGATTAAGTAAGTTTGCTAATGTTTTTGTTCCTTCAGCTGTAACAGCAGCACATTTCTTAAAGCTCAGTGACGTCAAGTTTGAGAGGCCTGCAGAATTAAGAAGTATATCATGCACAATAAAAAAATAGAACATTTAATACTGAAAGAACATTCACACCACAACATCAGACAGACGAAAGCAAACTCAGCTATCAGGCTATCAGCATCTCTCTTACCTGACAATGTTTTGAGTCCATGTTCAGAGATTTGATCACAGTAATTGCATGCCAAACTTTGCATATTTGAGCAATCCATAAGAAGATTCAATCCACTATCAGTCACATCAGAGCAAGAGATGTCTACAGATAGCAAGGATTGCCCTTGAGAAGCCACCACTTCCATCCAAGCATCCTTCACTCCAGGGTACTCTCCCAGACAAATATCCTGATACAGAATGTCATGGGAGGTCAATTGGTAGTCTTATAGGCTAAATTGTCCCAGAACCACAGAAGCCCCCATGTTTGGTCGTCTTTGGCCTAGCTCACCAAGTAAACAGGACAACTGGTCGCTTAGCTTGTAACTAATACCATGAGCAGGAAGCGTCATTTGACTTGGAATATGGTAGCAACTGGTCTATTAGCCGGGATTCCTTAAGGGGTAGAGATTTTTAAATGCTTACAGGACAAATTGAACTAATAACTTTTACTTTACTACGAGTAAGCTTATGAAAGTTATACAAGCCTGATAAGAAATGCATTATAAATGCCTGAGTAAGCCTTACAATACCAGTAAGAAATGTCTGATGAGACGCCTTTCTTCATTCCCTGATAATACATACGAGGGCCTGATAGATGTGAACATCAGTTTTACATCCTTAAATAATTGTTCAGGTTCCACAAAAAAGAGGCAGTAACATTCACCATAGTTTCACATAAAACTTGCTCTGTTTTAGTCCAGTCAGAACTGTGTGCTAAACAAGAACAGAAACTTCACCTGCAAAGCACAATGGCGAAAAGCACCAAGCGACTCCTCAGTGAGGCAGCTCCACTCCACCAGTTCATCAAAAATCTGCTGACTAAGATCCCTAGGCAGCAGCGAGAAATCAGAATACCTACTTTTATCCTGCAATCACCCCATCAAGTCAGGCAAGAACAGGCACTCCTTCAGCAAACTGAAACATACAACGCCACCAAACTACCTCGTGGACTCTGGCCACGCAAAGTTCCACTAGCGATGGGCACCGCCCCGGCCCGGGTCCCTGCGCCTTCCGGTGCACATCGGAGCTGCTGCGGGGCATCGTGTGCAGCAGCCACTTGAAACTGCCACTCTTCGAGAACCTCGCGCTGTACAGATCATCCTCATCGACCAGTTGGCCTCTCTTCCTCGAGCAAGCACTGCCCATGACAAAGGTTCGCTTTTACTAATCACAAACCAATCAAAGTGCATGTCACAATGTTGGTTGGTTCTAGCTGATGGATGTATGGTTCTTATCATCCATTCCCGGCGCGACAACGACATGGGATAGACTTCGCTTTCTTTGCCACCATTCTGCACCATCAAAGAATTATATTTAAAAATTATTGATTTGCACTGCAGCACGCAAATTATTAGATTGTGTGCAGAACTAAAGGTTCGGTCAAACAATACTAAACCCCAAGCGCTCGGTTTTGGGTGCAAGAGTGTTCATCTTTCACACAACCGAGACTCTTACAACTACTAGATACTGCCAATCCTAACTGCAATCAAAAGCGAAAGGATTCGGTAAACAGTAGGCGATCCTACCACATCAACCATCCCCTACGGATCAAAGCATCGCTAACCTGCGTACGTATGGTCAGAACACAAAACCCCCCAAAATAGCTACCTGAATCAAAAGTCCCGCATCATGGACAGAGAATGAGCTGTGAAAATGCCCAAAATTCCAACCCATAACCAGCCAAACCGAGGAAAGAATCACACAAAAGCTTAAGAGGGTACGTCGGGCGAAATCAAAACCAACCAAAAAAAATCGCACCGAAGTTACAAGATGAGAAATTACCCGATCGGATATGGAATTTCTCACGGGTAAAAAAGCGCTGAGACCACCAAATCCCTGTGTTAGCTTTTGTGATTCTCAGATTAGATTTAAACCAAGCTAGCGCTTAAGATCATCATCACATCTAATCCGACGAAGTCGCGCGAGAGGGGAGGGGAGGGAAAGGTGGAGAAGAGAATTGGTTTATAGCGAGAGCCGAAGCCGCGGGGGACCTCCACGTGTCACGGAAGGCTGAGCTGGTACGCTCTGACATGTGGGATCTGTAACCTTGCGGCCCGTTTGTCAGTGATAGAGTTTGGGGATGGGTTAGTGGGCGATAGAGACATGGGTGGGGGGCCACAGGGAAGTGGAAGGGATAAGGAATTTTTTGTACGGATAATCTATTTTTTATTCAAAATTAAAAAAATATACCCGCAGGAAATTTTTTACAAAAATAGGCTCCAGTCGCCCAACCATTGGGCGACTGGAGCCTTTCGCCCAACCCAGCAGCGACAACTGGAAAATCTCCCAACCGTTGGGCGATTAATTGCAGTCGCCCCACCGTTGGGCGACTTTCATCCAGTCACCCTCCCATTGGGCGACTGCATAAAAGTCGCCCAATGGTTGGGCGACTGCACTCAGGTCCCTGAGAGAAAAAAGAGAGGAAAGAGTTTATTTTGCCGAAATTTGGAAAGTGCATCAAACCTTCGCCAAAAATAGTGAAAATTGGTGGAGCTGTTCTTCATACATCCAAAAGCCTCCAGAAAAACATTTGAGCAATTTCGGCCATGGGATTAAAAGTTATAGCAGTTTCAATTGAGGCCGAAACGAATTCGAGTCCGTTTCCGACACACCTTCAGTAAAACGGGCATAACTTTTGCATACGGTGTCCGTTTTCGACGTTCTTGTACTCGTTGGAAAGCTAACGATGAGCCCGATCCAAAAATGATGACCCGCTTGCGCTCGTCGCCCTCCAAGACCCCGAAAATCGGCTATCTTTGGACCTAAACCTGCGTCGCAAGTTTTTTCTTTCTGTTTTTGCCCTTTTTCTTGTTCTTCCCTTTGGAATTTGGATTTTTCTTCAACTGAAAAGTTGTAGATCTCATCTAAACCTTTCAAATGAGTATATATAAGCCATATAGAACGTTACCATTTTATCTTTTCAGACTAGTTGTTTATATTGCATCGGTATATAAAACGATCGGTACGTACGGTTTTGTCGGCCCCTGAGTGTAGTCGCCCAACCATTGGGCGACTGCATGAAAGTCGCCCAATGGGAGGGCGACTAGATGCAGTCGCCCGAGGGTAGAGCGACAGCTATTGTGTCGTTCGCTGGTTGGGCAAAAGGCTCCAGTCGCTCAACCATTAGGCGACTGGAGCCTATTTTTGTAAAAAAAAATTCCCACGGGTATATTTCTGTAATTTCGAATAAAAAATGGATTATTTGTACCAAAAAATCAAGGGATAAGTAAGGCAAAGGAAGGGGAGACCCGGCAGAGTACCGGGTGGGTGGGTGGGCGGGCGGGCGCACGGCACCCCCGGATTGTGCTGCCGGTTTTGGGCCTGTGTTTTTGGGCTGTGATTTATGGTTTTTGGCTGAAATTTTTGAATTTTGGCTGTTTATGGTACAGATTACGGAGAGATCGATACTCACTTGCGATTTTGGCTAGTAGAGATGTTGGACTTTTAACGTGTACTACGTTTAACTTGTAGACCCTGTCTTGAGAAAATACTCTGTTTAAAAGTTAGGTACTGTACCGGCTGCGAAAAGTTGGCCGGCTTGTGGCCAGCCGAACAAGCCCTTTGTGGCCCATGACTATTGGTCCGTTCTGCGGCGTACACGTGGGCCCCGCGGTTTTCAGCCGTTCTTTTTAGCCTTTTTTTTCTTCAACTCACGTAAAAATCAAAATAAATAGAGTGGCTACAAACAGATTTTTGAGTAAAAAATTATGTACGACATCATTTTTAAAAACACAGTTAAAAGCCATTAGTCATACCTCAAAAGAACAGAATATAGGCTATGTTCTTTTGTATTGCGGCTGATGTCTTTTGTCTGTATTTTTCAAGACGGCTGCAGACGGTGGAGATGTCGATATGGACGACATACATAGTTTTAGGCTCAAAAAGTCATTTAGAGAATCTATTTCAAGAAGTCGTTTGGATAAACTATCCTATTTATTTTCAACTTTTAGAGAAACTGAAGCCAAAAGCCACTTCAAAATTCCAAAAGAAAAGGGGCATTTTTTACCAGCTACACCATCTCAACGCAACATATGACAAGGAAAACAGGTAAACAGCTTGATATTAATGACCTTTTACAAATAAGGTTTATAGGTAGACTTACTTTTTAAGTGCTCATTTTATTGGTTGCAGATAGTATAAGAATTGAAATCGAAGGGATTGATACATTTTCTCTTTGATGATCAGGTTGTTTTGCTTTGTTAACTATATAGTGACATATAATATATAGCTAGCTGAACGATCATGTTTTGCCATGGATAAAAAATTAATATTATCCTAACACATCGAATTGACATTATCTAGATCGGTCTGTCTGTTCCATGTTGTCGGTTCTGTCTTCACGCATAGTTGCATTGTGCCTTCGTGCCCTCGGCTCTGCCGCACATCCGATAGAGTTCTGTTGTTATTTTTTGTAGAGAGTTTTTAGCATGGTAGAATTTGTTTTTTTTTTGGTGAATTACTTTTTCCTCTTTTGTGGCAGATAAACCACCACTACCAATTCTTTCTTTTAAGTAGGAGATATAGTAGACTAAATAGTAGATAGTGCAACTAAGTATGAACTCCATAAGATATATCACTATTGGTAGTTCTAGATTTTGTTTGGAAATGATTTATACAGCATTCGGTTTGTTGTTCTTTCCTTGTTGAAGGATTGTGTGGTAAGTAGATTGGGCTAAAATAGCAAGTCCTTGATATTGAATTGCATCATAGTACGGCGCAGTTTAATAAAGGGTGCTACTATTTATGTGCACAGAGAAAGATGAAAGAAGTCAAAGAAAGAAGCAAAAATTAATGTGTAGAATGGATTGTAGATAATGGTGGTGATCGGTTTGGCTGAAAAGCTCGTGGCTTATGGCTGAAAACACTGTAGCTGGCTGAAAAAAGCACTGTAGCTGACAGAGGCTTATTTAGCATAATTAAATTTAAAAAATTTAAAAATAAAAAAAATTGTTAGCCCATTACGTATAATACAAATAAATACGGGAAAAAAAGAACCGGCAAAAAAGCTCAACAAAAAGCTAAAAGTTCAGAAAAAGACGAAACTTATGAATAGTGAAAAATAAGCGAGAAGTCAGAAGCCGAAGCCGAGTTGATCGGGGTAAATATATCAATAAAGAATACCTGTAGCGTGGCATTAGGTATTTAGGTTTATATACAAGCCAAATTGATGCAAAGAATATATTCTTACGAAAACTTCACAATAACAATGATGAATTTGAAAGTTATAGCCACAAAATGAATGAATGATCCATAAAAAAGACGATGAAAGTCTAATGAACTGTTACAGATTCCACACGCTCCATCCAGTAAACCACACGGCCCACACCTACTAGGGCACATAAAATCCTGATAGGCCAAAGGTAGGTCCTATGCTTTTTTTTAAGTGAGGACTCACTTACACATATGACACCATACGCATTCACATATCCTCGTGAGTATATCCAATACATAAGAGCAGGTATAATAAGGCTTAGTCAGCAGGCTATAGCAAATATAATATCAACCAAATCTTACGTGGCAGAGAAAGAAATGAAGAGAGAGAAGGAAGCTGGCATCTCCAATGGTTATAGCTAGCAACTAACTATAAGACATCTACATTATTTATATAGTACACACTAAAGCTAGCATTCTAAAAAACTATCTATAATGATAGCTATTTGATGCTTACATGCACACACAGAAAAGGACTATCATTTATAGAGGCTGTCTCGTTTTGCGTTATAGACTAGTGCTTAAGGAAGAGCTGGCTCGGTTTTTTTTTGCATACTCTCTTTCCTCCACATAAGATATATGCTGATGTGTACATGCATATAGCTAGCTGATTCAGACCATTGGAGATGCCATAAATTACAGCTAGCTATAGCACGTAAAAATATGCATTTCACTCTCTTACACGTGGTGCCAAATAGTTATTGTAATAGCTACCTTATTGTATGAACTATTTTTTTGAAGGCTATAGATGAAATGGACAAGTGTTATAGCCACTAGTTGGCTATACTATTGTACTTGCTCTAAGCTTTAAGGTGAGACGAAGATCTGAAAGTCTTACGAAGTACGGACACATGTTTTAATCACTAAAAACACCTATACGTATACTCAGATAACACTATTTATATAAACAATATTAAAGAATACTGTTTATATGTGAAGAGTACCTCTGAAAAATATAGCACATCAAATTCGAGCAAACTTTGTTATTTTATATGTGAAGAGTACCTCCGAAAAATATACTCAAATATACTGTTTATATGTGAATGAGAGGTGGCACGACAGCGCACCTCACCAACCGAGCAAACTTTGGTAGGCCCAATGCTAACCCAATTGTTTGCAAAATATCTTGACTAAAATCAATGGAAACTCTTTTTCTTTATTTGATCTTATTTTAATTTTATGAAGGGGTGGAGTTGATTATTGTACTCATCCATCCAACAATAGAAGGTCACGGATCAATCCAGACAATCTACGCTAAACCTACCTAACATGTATTTTGGTTTGAACCATCGTCTCATCCATGAATGAGTTCCATCATAGATCATCCTCAAATTTGATACGATGATTTAATACCCCATTTTGTACTGGGTTTTTACTTACAAGGGATGAGATAGTGATGGATCAATCTATTCCATTTCTCAAACCACATAAGTGGATTAGGTTTAGAAGTATGAACTGATGGTCCAATTCATCGAACCAGATACTAGTGTACCAATAGATTAGCCAACCGCTGATTCTTTAGTTGATTATTGCAGACCTCTCAATGATTTCAATTACACATTCGTACAGACATATCGCATCATAATAAGTTAATAACACATTAAAAGATGAGATTTGTTAGATTAGCCATTAAGAGCCATGCACGTTCCGCTAAAAGCCTAAAACCACCAAAAAATATTGCATGATATCTCTATGTTTTTCTTACACGAACACTTTAAATAAGGTCTACTTTGTAAACGCAAAGATTTCTACGAAATTTCTATAGAAATCACGTGTTCCAAAGTTCCAAATGGAGCCTAAACTAACATTCGTTTGTTTAAATCTTCTATAATAATTGAGATAAATTTGTGTTCATTTATTCCGGTCCGGTGTTACAACCTTCCGAGCCCCGATCGCCTTCTGCAGGAGCTGGCCCGAGCTCGCGCGGTCTCCGCCGGTCAAGCCGCCGCCGCGGCACTCGTCCTCCGCACCAACCCGCCGCACTGCCGCTGACAACCCTGGGCCCACCTGGCAGCAAGCGGCGCCGATACAATATTCCACGCGTCGGCGTCGTTTACCAGTCGCCCGGGTCGTCGGTCTCGAGTCTACTGCCTCGGAGCCTCCCTCCCCCTCCGTCCCGCACACGGTTTCCACCGGAGTAATCACCCAAAGATCCGATCAAATCAAGAAACGAAAAAAAAAGAAATTACTTCTCCTTTACCATTTCCGCCCAAACGTTTCCCGTGGATTCATGCCTGGGCTAGGTGGATTCTGAGTTGCTGGAGCATTCGGCTGCGGCAGAGCTCGGCGCCTGAGCTTTTCCTCCGGTGAGTCCTCGCTTTCTTGGGGCCCTCGGAGTTCTAGCCGCGTGTTTCTGTGACTGGTCGCGATCATGGTTGTTTGGTGCATGGTTAGATTGCTTCCCTTCTTGTTGGTGGATGGCAAATTGCTGTGTTCTTGGGATTCTCTCGTGTGGTCTGTAGGACTGGCCTTCTTGATGCTTTACTCGCTGTTGCAGCTGCTTGTATGTTTATTCTGGAAACTAGGAGTGTTGTTTCTGAAACGGACCTCGCGTTAGGATTGCGGATTATACTTCCTGAAGCTCCAGTGTTGCTGTAATAGTTCGGGATTACTATGTTTGGTACTGTGTGCCATTTGTGGGATTCTTGTCTGCGTCTCTCTTGCTTGTTGTAGCGCATAATCAGTTATCAGCTGACAGATGGCTAAATTTGCCTCTCATGACGTACTTCTTGTTTGCCTTTGCCAGTTGATCTGTCCGTACAATTTCGTCTGCCGAAGTCCTAATTATTTGATTCTGATACAGTTCATAATTACTTAGACCTTATTGATGATGGATGTAGTACCATACATACTACAGAGTGGTTTCGTTCCTTGTCTGCATTTATTGTTGCATGCATTGCTCAGTAAGGTTCTTACTATAAATATGTAGAGCCCCCAGTGTTGACTGTTGAGACAGCTATGGCCACTGGCCGGGAATATAATTCATTCATACTGTGGAACCTTTGATTTGTTCAGCTAATAGGGCTAAATGACATGAACATTTACAGTTGAACTATTATATTGTCAATGATGGTAAACATTTGTTCTATTCATTTTATTTTATGTTTTGAGTACACTTGTAGCAGATAAATATTTTTCCTTTCCTGACCGAATGGTGTGTACTCTGATGATCAATATTTTAGTTGCCAACACATATTGCACTAATGTACCATCTGTACTCTCACTCGTAAACTTTTTTCATCATTCATTCCAAATTGCTAAATTGAATGCTTTATTCTTTCTGCTGTTTGGATTGGCCCTACAGGAAGAGAAAAGAGGACAGCTTTTGTTCTGAAGTGAGATAGGTTTGGAGACAAACTTCTATCCATAATGTGCTAATGTAGGACATCAAATACAAAAGAGGCACATCACAGTCCTTTGTTGGAGGATTGAAGACATATAATGTTATGGTAGCCATTACTACTACAGGAATGTTTCTTGTGTGTTTTGAGGCCTTGTGCCCCTGTTTTGGCTCGAAAAGGAAGGATGGAAGTGAAGATCCTGTTCTTGCAAAAGATGCAAATTCCTGTAAGTTAAAACAACAAACTTTCACCCATGGGTGATGAAACCTGTAAACACTCTGAAGCAATGTCTAACCTGTTTTTTGGGATGAAATTAGATACTAACAAACAAGAGATTGCTTGTAATGTTTGGAGGTATAACACCTGCCATCAATTGTGACATATTGATTTTGTTTTTTTCAGTGAATTCTTCTGAACTGATGTCAATTTCTGATAGAATTCCCGCAAGCCCTCTTCGAGTACCTGCAAGTCCATCTAGATTTTCATTGTCTTCACCGCCAAGTAGAAATGAGCTATTGAACCTGAGTCTTGAACAGGTTATTAAACTGACGCATAACTTTTCGCCAGCCTTGATGATTGGTGAAGGTTATTTTGGAAAGGTCTACAGAGCGGAGCTGCGCAATGGCCATGTTGTGGCTATTAAAAGGGCAAAAAAGGTTGTTTCTGTTTTTGGGGGCAACTATACTAGAGATTATTCTAGTTACAATGTTTTAACTGTGTTTTTTTTTCTTCTTTAATCCCACATGATTGCCTAGTTGAACTGGCACTTCATAAGGTTTAAAAGTTCTATTTGGGTAAACCTTTATTAGACTGTTTGCTGAGCTTATCATCCACTGTTTCCTCTCTCTCTTGAGTCTACATCTGTCTCGCAGTGGAATCAAGAAAGAGCAATACAGTGGCTAATCCAGGTTTAGGTAGACTCAGTTGTTGATCCATATTTGTGTAGACCAACAGAAGAATTAGATGGTGATGCATCCATAAAGCATGTATTCACATTGCTTTTTTTTTCCAGTAGTTGTGGATAATTGCTATATTTTTGTCTTTATGTTGTGTAAGCTTGTTCATTAGCCGGATTTCTTTTCTCTCTGCAATCCTGATATATTTTCGTTTGAAAATTGTCGATAGGAATAGGGTATCTTTGCTTCTTTTTTTACAGTTTGAATTGTGATTCTGATAAGGTTTCTTTTCCCAGGAACATTTTGCTTCTTTACGCACAGAATTCAGTAATGAAATTGCACTACTAAAAAAAATTGAACACAGGAATTTGGTCCAATTGCTTGGTTATATTGACAAAGGAAATGAACGAATTGTCATAACCGAGTATGTTTCAAATGGCACTCTTAGGGAACATTTGGATGGTAAGCTGCATACCAGATTGCTAGTTTGTTTTGTTCCTTCCCAAAATGAACAGTCAGATATTTTAAATCATCTTTCAGGTCAACGTGGGCTCATATTGGGCTTTAGTCAGCGGCTTGAAATAGCCATAGATGTTGCCCATGGATTAACTTATTTGCATCTATATGCAGGTACACCTTTGCCTACATGTTTTCATTTGTTGAGCATAGAACAGTTTAAGGAAACAGTTGTTAAATGGTTCTTCTGTTTATTCTGTTCCCAAGTTAGTCATGCACTTTAGTACTTCACCACAGCAGTAATGAAAACTCAGTTAAGTAGTATTCTTACTTACTGCACTGAAGGTTGATCCTTTGGGTCATAATCTGTTGAGTTCTATCAGATTTCCTGATTGCATAATTTTCTTATTTGAGAATTTATTTTGTCCCTTCAGTCCCTCAAGAAAATGATATGTAGATATACCTCCAGCTTTTTTTTATTAAGTGAGCCTAACTTTCAAGTTTATTAATTCACAAGGATCATCCATGTGACCATATTTTTATGTGATCCGAATTTCGTTCATTTCTCTTCCATTTAATACAATATGTGAACTAACTCCATGGATATACAACTGTCTTTTCAATAGAGATGAACTTTGTATAACACATTTATGTTCTTAAGTATTTTAGTATTGAAATGGTGTGCATCCACAGATAATAGAGATATTCTTTTTTGAAGAGTACAAGGGATTATAGATATATTCTAATTTATCATTACTGTAAATTTGCATATATCTATTCCTAAATAATGCTGTAATGTCCTGCTTTTAGAGAAACCCATAATACACCGGGATGTGAAGTCATCAAACATTCTATTAACTGAAGGCTTCAGGGCCAAAGTAGCCGACTTTGGGTTTGCAAGAACTGGTCCTACAGAGCCAGATCAGTCACAGATTGAGACTGATGTGAAAGGAACGGCTGGTTATGTAGATCCAGAGTATCTGAGGACAAACCATCTGACAATCAAGAGCGATGTGTTCTCTTATGGTATTTTGCTCCTGGAAATCCTTTCAGGCCGTCGTCCTATTGAGGTGAGAAGGGGAGCAAGAGAAAGGATTACCGTGAGATGGGTATGTCATTACTCTCCTATTCTTATATTCATACCATTCCTTCCTTTGATTGTTTTTCTAATGTTTTTATTGGCTACTGTTTAGTAGTTTAGCTTTGTTATGAGTTAAGTACGTTGGGCAAGGTCCCTATACAGTGGTACCCCATGACAAGTAGATCAAGTATGTTGGGCAAGGTCCCTATACAGTGGAAACAATTTGCAGAAACATACACAAATGGAAATGGAGTACTCCGTGATGACACAAGTTTTGAAGAAAGAACTTAAGAAGATATATTATGAACTAGATTTTTTTTATCATTTTTTGGGTCAATTTGTTGCACCCTCTTGCTAATGTCTGTGCTTTTGTTTGTTCGCATGTACAGGCAATGGTCATGCATTCCTTTGTTTGTTGATTAACAACGTGATATTTTGTCACAAGTTATGTGTGCACAGACAAAGAAATACTATTGGCACATAATCACTGAAACTAGATCCTTATCTTTAACTCATTATAATGTAATCCAAAGAGTTCCATTAAACTAAACACACGCGTGCACACACATCAATAAGCTTGATCTAGTTACTAGTTGTTTAGCTGTTTGGCTTGTCAGTTGTCACATTCTAGACTTGAAGGCATCTGAGGCTTGGGATATTGCTTTTGATACAGGCCTTCGAGAAATATAACAGAGGCGATGTTAGGGAGATACTGGATCCAATGTTGACTGAATCAGTAAATGATGATATACTGAATAAGACTTTTGATGTAGCATTCCAATGTGTCGCTCCTATTCGTGCTGACAGGCCACCCATGAAAGAAGTCGTTGAAAGGCTGTGGAAGATAAGAAGGGATTATGCAAAAACTCAAAGCAGAGCAGAAGTGTCTCTGTAAACCATCTGATACTGGCTGCTGCTTTTGCTTGAGAGAACATGGGTAAACTCAGAGCTAGTGAAGACTGAAGATTGCCACACAAAAATAATACGTTTTTGTGAATACAAACGAACTGAAATCTGTACAGGGTTGCGAGATTATTGTTGTATGCTGTACATCGGGTTGTATGTTCAAGAGATCAATGTGATGTACACCGACCTGCAATTGAAGACTTTCGTGTGTAGCCATTAGCCAATTCAATGTTTTCAGTGATTTGTGTCCTCAATGAAGTGCAACAGTGCAGGCAGCAATGCAGTTTATATGTGCAGTTTTTTTTTTATCTTTGGAAATGTAAGATGTGTTGAGTTGGAAGGCTTTTTTTAGGTGAGTTGAATATGACCTGGGAAAGATATTTTCACTGGCCTCTTCAGGAGGTCACTAAAGATAAAAGGAGCTTCTAAGTTACTTGTTGTAGCATGGCTAGAACAGGGGTATAGGATATTCTTCTTCATAGAAGATATAGCACCAAAAGAACTAGAGAAAGTTAGGGGGTAAGAATAAGTGGATCTGGCTTTTTCATACCCCTCTTAGAGGTTTATATATATGAGTGGGATTGGATGAAAAATTCCTATTATACTTTTAATAATTATAAAAGGTAAAGATATATGGGTATATTTTTCTATAATATTGAATCTGGTACAAGATCTAGTCGTTTGGGGCTGGACCACCATCACAACATTACTATTTCTTATTTTTATCTTATTGCAGCAAATCAGAATCGATTCAGACGACTGTTCATGGACTGTGTGATGATGATAAGGGAAACTGACCTGGGAAAGGAGGTCCAATCTTCACTTCTCTCTCTTCTTTTGCGAGGAGTCCAATCTTCACATTATCCACTACAAAGAACGTAGTCCAAGTGCCCAACATATCACAATCGACGTGATAAACAGGTCAAATTTGGATGCAGCAAACACATAATTCTGAAACCAAATGTTTAGACTTTTTACGAGTGTAGCCCATTATTTGCTGTCAAATCTGATTACAACATGCCAACGCGACAGCATCCCAGACGGCATGACTAAACGACACAAACATCTCCCATCAATAGCAACAGTGAACAGAAAAAGAGATGTACAATTAGGGGAGCTAACATAATATACACAAGAAACGAAGGGCTGAACGAACAGCTACTGAAAAGTATCAAACTGAGATCACAGCCGGAACATCTGAAGACACTGCACATAATGACATAATAACAAGTGACACCTATCTGAGGGAAAGCGCATGAAGCGAGGCGCCTTTAGACGTCAGTAGGCGGCCATCTGCCTGCAGCAAAAGCCCTCTCAACCAGGCAATGGCCGAAACCATCCGCCCATTTGCAAGCAAAGCTTCTTCTCTTGGCCAATGCGAGCTAGGATGAACATGGCAGCGTTAAGTCCTTAGGAATCACCTAGGGTAGATCTGAGAGTGTTCTTGTTCGGATTCAAGAGAGAAGGGGAGAGGGAGAGAGGATTAGGGTTAGGTGTACCGACCGTCCGATTGCGTGGAGGAGGAGTTAGCCATCGCTGCTTCGTCGGTGAAGTCTGCGCACGAGCAGCGACGGTCGGGGAAGAGGAGGGCGGTGGCGGCGGCGTAGATCCGTTGACGGGACGGCGATGGAGCTTCCCGCCGCTGACTGCGCGTCCCTCTCTAGATCGGTCTAGGGTTTGTCGGGTGGGGTTTGCGGCTCAGGCGAACCTCGTTACTTGAGCCGCCGGCCCCCACCCCTCTATTTATTGCGCAGCGCGACGGGGGCCCACCAGCCAATACATGGGCTGGGCGCCCCCAATCAGGGCGCGGATCAAGGCCCCGATTAGCCGTTGGGCTAATCGGGTGAGAGATCAATCTAACATTCTCCCCCTTGATCTCCTCTCATATCATACCTTTTCTTCTTTTCCCATTTCATCACAGATTAGTGCATAGAGCATGCTTCATCGTCACGGTCAATCGCCGATAGATTTAACAGCTACAATACACATCTCTGTTCTGAAACAGATTCTTTAATTTTGGGCCCTTTATAATCCAGGAATCATACGCTTTCCCTTAAATCCATGCCGGCTACATGTTCTCTGAACACGTTGGGTGGTAAGCCTTTTGTAAGCGGATCCGCTAACATCTTTGTGGTACTTATATGATCAAGACTTATGATATGATCCCGGACTTTATCTTTCACAACATAATACTTTATGTCAATGTGTTTGGCAGCACCACTTGACTTATTGTTGTGAGCATATGTTACTGCTGGTTCATTATCGCAGTACAATTTAAGTGGTCTATAGATGTCGTCAACCACTTTTAAACCGGGTATGAACTTCTTTAGCCAGTTCACCTGCCCCGTAGCCTCATAACATGCTACAAACTCGGCATACATTGTGGACGATGTAGTGACGGTTTGCTTTGAGATTTTCCACGATATAGCTCCTCCAGCGAGAGTGAACACATATCCGGATGTCGACTTTCTATCATCTCCCGCATAATCAGAATCTGTATACCCCATTATATGGAGTGAATCTGATCTTCTGTATGTCATCATGAGGCCTTTTGTTCCTTGCAAATAACACAAGACTTTCTTTACCAATTTCCAATGTTCTATTCCAGGATTGCTCTGGAATCTGCCAAGTAACCCGGTAACAAACGCTAAGTCAGGGCGCGTACACACTTGAGCATACTGCAAGCTTCCGACAGCTGAAGCATATGGAACCGATTTCATTTGATCGAGCTCGTACTGGTTCCTGGGGCATTGAAAATCCCCATATCTGTCGCCCTTGACTATAGGTGCAGGTGAAGGACTACATTTATGCATACCAAATTTCTTTAAGACTTTCTCTGTGTATGCCTTTTGTGACAGTCCCAATGTCCTTTTGTTTCTATCCCGGTGAATTTCGATCCCTAGAACGAACGAAGCTTCACCAAGATTTTTCATATCAAAGTTTGAGGACAAAAACTTCTTTGTCTCCAGTAGCAGACTGACATTACTACTAGCTAGTAGGATATCATCCACATACAGGATTAGGAAGATAAACTTCCCATCTTTAAACTTTGCATAAACACAGTTGTCCTCTACATTCTCTTTAAACCCAAATTTTCTTATTGTACTGTCAAATTTCAAGTACCACTGTCTTGAAGCTTGCTTTAACACATAAATCGATTTCTTTAGGCGGCATCCCATTCTTTCATTTCCTTCCACGACAAAACCTTTCGGTTGTGCCATGTAAACATTTTCCTCCAAATCCCCATTAAGAAATGCCGTCTTTACATCCATCTGATGTAACTCTAAATCATAATGTGCTACTAATGCCATTATGATTCTGAATGAATCTTTACATAAGACTGGAGAAAAGGTCTCATTGTAATCAATCCCTTCTCTTTGCGTAAAGCCTTTTGCCACAAGTCGCGCTTTGTATCTTTCTATATTCCCTTGGGAGTCAAGTTTTGTCTTGTAGACCCATTTACAGCCTACTGTTTTGGCTCCTTTAGGAATAATTTCTAAGTCCCAGACTTTATTAGCCTTCATGGACCTCATTTCCTCTTCCATGGCCTTAAGCCATTTTGAAGAATTTTCGCTTCTCATGGCTTCTTCAAATGAGGTGGGATCATC